>CM074856.1:58610000-59860000 GCA_037501455.1 Lantana camara
TTTAATGTATTTATTGTTATTAATTTTAAAAAAATTTCATTAATATTATTAAAATTGCATAAATAAGACAAGCAAAATTTTAGCAATTTGTTTTAATTTGGTGAACATATGTCATGATAGTTGTTAATAACTTTAATTGAAATAGTAGTACTAAATTTGGAGTTTATATGGACCCAATATCAATAAGCTAAAAAATACATTTTTTGATTCCTTTTTATAATTTGAGAAATATTTGAAGATGGAATTGTAGAAATTAAGAGACGTGGTTTATATGAAAATTAATAGTAGGGATGATTTTGGTTATCTATATACTTAAATAGATAAAAAAAATATTTTTAGGCATTTTAATCTATTTAGTTACTTCAGTCGGAAATTGTGGTCGGAAAATGACTCAAATGGTAAATTTAAATTAAATTAGAAACATGAGAATTATTTTGAATTTACAATGAAAACATATAAGAGAATTTGATGGGCCCAAAATCACGCTCAGATCATCACCGTACACGTGTCGAGATCAGGACGGCACAACCAGGCCAATCTGGAACACTTGGGCTTGGACGCTCGAGAAGATGGGCTCGCGATAATGGATCCAGCCCCTCTGCATGTAGCCTTACTGGTTAAGGCCCACCTGCCGGAGTGCATCCTTTGAGCGTGGGAATGGCTCTCCTAGTCTCGTCTAGCGCTCGTAATATTACCTCGCACGGACAGTCGCAACTAAACACTCGCGTCACAGAGACAGGACGCTCCCTTGCTTGTTCCACGCTCGGGACCATCCTGATGCTCGCATCCTCCGCGGTGCTCACGTGATCATCAAAACATACCTCGTCCACCAGGGTCCGCTTCAGTAGGCCTCATGGCCCTCTCGATGGTACAAGCGACCTCATGGCTGAAGGACAAAACCATGTGAGGAGCCCTCCCCCTCGAGCGTCCCGACGCTCGGGTCAGGTCACTCCTTAGATGCACCTTCAAGCGTCTTTACGCCCTCGTAACCCTCACTGGGTATCCCGGCGCTCGTACAGCCGCAGTGCAACTGCCTATAACACACACAGGTAGTGCGCGTATCAACCCCTGACATCCACTACCACCCGTATATGGTATATTCCCGAGATGTCACTCTCACACCATCACACGCTGCCACATGTCTAGGGCAACATGGAGTTTGGGACCACATGGTCGCTTTTACCAAGACGCCCTTGCCCCTAACATATAAATATGGGATTTACACTCAAATTCCCTAAGTGATTCTTCATACAAAAAATCATACTTCCTACACAATATACACCCACTGCACATTGAATTGGACATCCTTTCCTCAGCATCTTCGTCTTTCCCAAGCTCATTATATTTCATCATCTCTGGTGTTATCCTAGCTGGAAGAACCCACGTATCATTGGAAACCCAGTTCTTGAGGCTCAACGCCTATGATGGTCCTCCCTCTCACAAACAAATCTTGAAAGTGTTGGTGACATAGTAAATCTCCAGTATTTACACCATCATTTTTGGCGCTGTCTGTGGGAAACCATCATCATCTTCTTCATCTTCAGTAGATTCTTCCTCTTCGGCTAGTTGAAGAGTAACACCAGCAGTTTCAATCATGGTAACAGCTACAAGATCCGGAGTTTTGGACAATAGAGGAACTCTACCTCCGGTGAACGAGAAGAACCCAGGAGGCGGAGCTAGCATCGTTGGTATCTCCGCTACACAAGCTGGAAACACCCCATTGGATGGGGTTACGCCTCCGGCCGCCGGAGAAAATAGGGGCAAAGAGGTTCAGGTGGGATCTCGTCCAGTTACAGGAGCCCAAACTGAAGGTTCTGCAGATCCTCCCGTGACACTCGTTCCCACCGCCAACGTTGCCAAAGTTGGGGCATTCTCGACGGTGATGCCGCCATCGGGGTACATGTACGTACAACCCAACATGGTGCCCGGGATGATGCCGGGCATGATGCCCATGGTGCAGCCCTATCAAGTGGGCACATTGCAGCTTCCAGTCTCCATTCTCAAAGAAATACAAGGAGTAGAAATGCCACAGGTAACACCGCAACAATTACAGGCGTTCTATGCTCAATGCGAAGTTCAGGCTGTATAAAATACCTGGAAACACTTCACCACCGCCTACTTCCCCTCGGGAATGGGCACTCAGATGGCCCCTCCTATGGGATGGCTACACATTCATCCATTGATGGCAGCCCAAAACATACTGAGGGCTCAGCCACCACCACCGCCACCAGCGCAGGGGAAAGAAGCCCCCCCGAGGGACGAACAGGAACAGTGTCTCGTAGAGAAGAAAAAAGCCCCTCAGGCGAGGGGAGATGCAGAAGAGGAGGTCCAATCCAGGGCCACCAGAAGAGCAAGTAGGAGGGAAGAAAACAACCCTCGTTTGGCTGCAGTCCAGAATCAACTCGAAGGTTTGCAACAAATGGTGGAGCAGCTCTCTCCAGCACTGTCTCAACTCCCCCATGCTAGGGACGAGAGGTCCAAGGCCAGAGACGCTCGCAACCCACGTAACCAAATCCCTCGCCACTGGAGGGAAGAAGACTATGAAGAGCATGACCACGACAGTGCGGACCATAGGCCTTTCACAGGCGGTTCACCCCTCATTAATGAAGTTTTGATGGCCCGTACCGGGATGGGCAAAATCCCCACGTCCGTCAATCGGTATGATGGAACCACTGATTCAGCCGAGCATCTGGATCACTTTGTGCACTTGATGCACCTATATGAGCATTCCAGTTATTACTGGACAAAGTTTTTTGACACTTCCCTCGTGGGAATGGAACAGGAATGGTACAAGAAGCTGCCCCCTCGCTCCATTCGAGGGTACGAGGATTTGACGGATGACTTTCTAAACCACTTCAACTCCCTGAAGGCACCGACGCCCGCCGCCACGGCTCTCTACAGCCTGGTACAAGGACCAAACGAGACCCTCAGGTCCTTTATGGGTAGATTCAACAAAGAGATCCTACTGGTGGAAAGGCCCTCAATGGATTTCCTGAGACACGTGCTATTTGGGGCCGTTAACATGAAGAATTACGTCAGCAAGGAATTTATGGAGGAGGTGGCAAAAAAGAAACCTCGCTCCTTGATGGAAATAAGGGACATAGTTGATTCTTTCTTCACCCTCGAGGACATGTACATCGCGAGGGCGCAAAAGCTTGCCAACGTCCCTCGCACCGATAAAGGCCAGGAATACAGGGGGAGTCCAACAGAAACCGCCGCCGCAGCCCTGCTCCCGCTCAGAGAAGCTCCCCTCCTGCACGCAAGTTAGAGCGCATCCCCCTCAACAGACCTATTGCTGAGGTCTACTCTATGGCAGATAAGAAGCTTTTCAAGAGGCCGCCAAAGATGAGAAAAACCGAGGCTCAAAAGCGCTCGAGGAAATACTGTGCCTTCCACAAGCAGAAGGGGCATGACACCAATGACTGCCGCCAACTCGAAAGTGAGATCCAGAGGCTCATTGTCGGGGGGTACCTCAAAGAATTTGTGAGGGCACTGGAAAGGTACGATGAGCGTTGCGCCGAGCGGGCCAGAACCAGAGGAAGAAGCTGCTCGCGCTCGAGTAGCCCACGTAACCATCACCCTCAGACAAGAGACTGTGGCAAGCAGGAAGCCACTAAATTGGAGAACCAACCCTTCGCCATTATCAACATGATCGCTGGTGGACCCTCGGGAGGAGACTCCAATGCTTCCGGGCGCCGCCACATCTGTAGTTATGATCAGAGATCCTCAAGGCCCAAACAGGTGTATTCCTTGGAAGAATCCTCGTGCTCGAAAGAAAATAAGATTGTAGGATTCATTGAAAAGGACCTAGAGCACATTGTAACACCCCATGAGGTCGGTGAAACCTCTGATTGCCCCATGGTGGTTAGCTTAGATGTTCACAATCATGTTGTAAAGAGGGTCTTAATTGATAGTGGAAGCTCCATGAATGTTCTCCCGTACTCAACGTTTCAAAAGATGAACATAACGAACATCCCACTCGAATCCCTCAGAACAGCCCACGTTGGCTTTGGGGGTTCCGAGATCGTTCCTCGTGGACAAATTCGCTTGGCCACCTCTTTTGGTCGTGCCCCACAGCGAAAGACTTTGAGCGTTCTTTACACAGTGGTCGAAGTGGATCTCCCGTACAACACTATCATCCGATGTCCAGCCCTCATGGACTTCAAGGCTGTGATTTCAACTTATCATCAGAAAGTCAAGTTTCCCACCCCCGAGGGTACTAGTGAGGTACTTTACAACGTCAAGGAGGCATGGGAATGTTATATTTTGCCTCTTCATAGTCATAAGCCCAAGCAGGCAATCCAAGAGGGTTCTACCAAGAAATCTGTGGATTTTCCAAAGTTGGATGAAGATGGCCCCGAGCATAAGAGGGCCAAGCTGAACAGAAAGAAAAACAAGAAGAAGGTTCCGGGCTGGACCAAAGACGGAGATGACGAACCACCGGGAGCCATCGAGTGGTCCTCCTCCTAGAGCAACAGCCAGGAACCCTCAAAGGAGGCTGATGGTAGACTCACAGGGAAAAAACGGGCGCTCGAAATCCCGAGGCCAGAGGTACGAATTGAGCCAGCCGAAAATTTTCTGACCATCGAGTTAGAGCCTGGGAACCCAGATAAAACCACCCAGATAGGCTCCAACCTCGACGGCCCCTCTCGAATTATGATGATCAATCTCCTACATGAAAACCTAGATGTCTTTGCTTGGAAAGCTTTAGACCTAACCGACATAGATCCGAGCGTCATAGTCCACAGGTTAAACGTTGATCCTGCGTTCAAACCTATCAAGCAAAAGAAGAGGGACGTTCATGGGTTCAGGAGGCAAGTCATCGAGGAGGAAGTCAACAAACTCCTCGAGGCTCAGTATATTGAGGAGATCTTGTATCCTGAAAGGCTCTGCAACGTGGTCCTCGTGCCCAAGAGCGCTAACAAATGGCTTATGTGCAATGATTTCACGGATCTCAATAAGGCATGTCCCAAAGACCCTTACTCTCTCCCCAGAATTGACCAACTGGTGGATTCAACAGCAGGGTGTGAGCTTATGAGAATGATGGATGCTTTTCAGGGATACTACCAGATCTTTATGGCTCCCCGAGGATCGCCCAAAAATATCCTTCGTGGTCCATGTAGGTGTGTACTGCTTTCTAGTCATGTCGTTTGGGCGAGGGCCTGGACCGAGGAATGTGAGAAAGCATTGCAAGATATGAAATAGTATCTCTCGTGCGCACCATTATTGACAAAGCCAGTCCCAGGAGAGGGCCTGTTCATCTACCTCTCCGTTTCCTCGGAGGCCACGAGCACAGTCCTCGTCGCGGTCCGCGAGCGTAAGCACCTGCCAGTGTACTACTTGAGCAAAACTTTGCAAGGGGCTGAAAAAAGATATATGGAGATAGAGAAATTCGCTTTCGCCCTCGTTAATGCCTCCAGAAGGCTACGACCATATTTCTAGGCTCATTCTATCACTGTGCTTACAGACCAACTACTCAAGAAGGTTCTCTCGAAACCGGACGTCTCAGGAAGGTTAATAAAGTGGTCATTAGAACTCAGCCAATTTGACATCAGCTTTGAGCCTAGAACAGCCATCCAGGCTCAAGCAGTGGCGGATCTCTTGGTTGAGCGATTTAGATTGGAGCCCTCGCCCTCAGTAGACGAAGGTCTTTGGCTCCTACACACTGATGGTTCCTCGACCTCACAGAGGGGAGGAGCAGGAGTGGCCCTCAGAGATCCCCATGGAATTGAAATTGATTATGCAATTAAACTAGCCTTTCAAGTCACCATCAATGAGGCTGAGTATGAAGCCCTCATCCAAGGGCTCAGAATTGCCATTCAAAATGGAGCCTCTTGGGTCACTGCTTACGTTGACTCTCGATTGACTGCTAGCTAGGTTGATGGCACTTATGAGGCTCCAGAAACCACCATGGTGCAATACCTGGCAAAGGCTAAGGAAATAATTTCCAAGTTCAGGGAATTCCATCTACTGCAGGTTCCACGAGTGGAGAACGAGCGTGCTGATGCCCTCTCTAAGTTTGCATCTGCTCCGGAAGGCTCCTGTGAGTGCTCCGTCACGTTCCTTAGGACTGAGGAACCGTTGATAAGTGAGGGGAAACCCCCTGGATACTTGAGACCCTCGCAGGCCAAGGAGGTACTCGAACATGTACATAATGGAAGTTGTGGGAGTCTCTAGCGGTCGGATTCCGGCTATAAAGGTATTAAGGAGTGGATTCTATTGGCCCTCGGTACTACAGGACGCTATCAATTACTCCAATAGATGCTCTAAGTGTCAATTTCACTCCAACATCCCTCAATTGCCAGCGGCCGAAATGATCCCCATCGACGTTTCCTGGCCCTTTGACCAGTGGGGTATTGACATAGTGGGACCACTACCAATGGCGGTCGGACAGAAAAAATTTGCAATCCTCGCTGTGGATTACTTCACCAAGTGGGCAGAGGCCGAAGCGGTTGCAAAAATAACGTTCAAGGTGGTAAGGGATTTTATTTGGAAAAACATCATCTGCAGGTATGGCATCCCGAGGGTGCTAATTTTAGACAATGGCTCTCAGTTCATCGCTGCTGACACTCGATAATGGTGCTCAGAGCTTGGCATTGAGCAACGCTTCACTTCCTTGGACCATCCACAGGCCAACGGTCAAGCTGAAGTGACCAACAGAACCATACTCCAACATCTAAAAAGGATGCTCGAGAGTAAAAAGGGTAAATGGGCTGAAGAGGTCTAAGGAACCCTATGGGCATATCGCACTACCCCACGAGCGGAAACCAGTGAGGCCCCTTACTCCCTCGTTTACGGCTCCGAAGCTATGATACCTGCGGAAATCGCTCAAGAGTCCGCAAGCGTTGCCTATTTCGAGTCTGCGGCCAACGAGAGTAACCGGGCGCTCGAACTAGAGTTGCTAGACGAAAAGAAAAACACTGCTTGGGCCCGTATCCACAAATACAAGACAGCAGTGGCCCATCAGTACAACAAGCGTGTCAAGGAAAGGACCTTTCAGCTGGGGGACCTGGTCCTCAAGAAAGTTGAAGTGTCCAGGCACGTGGGTAAGTTAGACCCCAATTGGGAAGGTCCCTTCAAAGTCACTCAAGTGCGAGCGAAAAATACCTACCTGCTAGAGACTTTGTAAGGCGAGCGTCTCCCAAGACCATGGAATGCATGTAACCTGAGAAGGTTCTATGTGTAGTTGCAACCATTGTAAACGCCCGCTCGAGGCACTTTATATCTTCTTTTGACAGAAATACAAATACATCAGTGAGTATTTTCCATACATTATTCATCATTTACTTGATTCAATTTATGATAATTTGCATCATCAATTACATCAACGCCCACTCCGTGTCGAAGATACTCCACGTCGAACGGCTTGACGTCCACTCATGCCGGACTCTCTTAAACAAGCGAACCCCTCTTCAGATCAATGTTGTCCGTGTGTCGAGGGCACTCCACATTGAACAGCTTGACGCTCATACGCACATAAACCCTTCTTAAAATGAACGGGTCAGAATCGGGGTTGTTATATGCTTAATTACGCCAACTAGATACTGATTACTCTAGTCCGCGCTCGTTAACCCCTTAGAGATCCTCATCACATTACATATACATACACTCATAGATGATGAACACTTAGCAAATCCTATTGTTGATTTCTAAGTTCCAGTTTGTACCACCACCACGCTCGTTATTATTCAGCACTTAGACTAATTTTTATCAAGAGCAAACACTTAGCAAATCCCCTGGTGGATTTCTAAATTCAAGATTAAGCCTTATGCTGAATATGGCCAGGGTACCCCTCATATAACGCACCCTCGCGCCTATATATTCACATATCACAAAAATCCAGCAATAAAAAAGGGACCAACAAACAACGCTCAAACACAACAGCACAAAGGATGGAAGCAGAATTTCATTATGGAGAGAGAAAGAAATTGCATAACAAAAAAGAAAGTACGTTGCAAAAGTAAAAGAATTGTTGCAAGAATTCAACATTGTTCATAGCAAAGACAGAAAAAAGTAAGGGCAGAAAATCATAATAGGAAGCAGGAGTAGGAAGAGTCTTCTTGAGGGCTGCCTTCATGGAGGGCAGGATCCCGGGCTTTAGGATTGGGATCCTCCTCCATCAGGACTGGGAGGTTGAAGCGTTAGAGGCTCGGGAGGTGTCGTTGCCAAGGGAACTGGAGCCAGAACTTCAGGATTTGAGGCTTGAGCATCACCTTGGCCCCTTTCATTTGGAGCTTCACCATCAGCACCCTCGTCCACCACCATGGGCTCAGGCTCTAGGGGGTTTGCCGCCATGAACTCATCTTGGAGCAGAGTGACTAAATCATTGTATTCCGCTCCGTTAAATCTTCAGCGGGGTCCTCAGCCCTAATGACCGGCTCCAAGTTTTCGTCAAGGTCCATGCGTAGGCGCTCGTCTATACGGGTAGAGGGTGGTGGCACCATCCCCAGCATGATCAATTGGCCCACGGATTTCCAAAAGAAGCGCTTGGCATTGGCAAAACAATGGAGATTGGCAGCGAAGCCAAAGGCCTTTGAGGGCATAAATTTGAGGACCGCATCCCAAGAGACCCTCGTTTCGAGGTCTGCAGCTTGCCTTTAGAAATTAGCAAGCTCCTCCCTCACCGTTTCTAGCTGTTGGTCGCACTTGTTTAGCCTCTGGGTGAGGTCATTCTTGTCGTCCCTCAGCATGTTCCGTTCCTCCTTCAGCTTCTTGTGGCGCTCATCCAATCTATGCCAGGCTGCCTCCTGATCCTTGAGCGCCTTTTTCACCTTATCATGATCCAACTTTAGAGACGAGAGCTCAGCGGAGACTGTGTCGTAATCCTCCTACAGTTGACCAGGGTCAGTGATCCACAACAACTTTTTGTATTTGGCCTTACGCTCAGCGTGGGTCTCCGAGCATCTCTGCAGGTTCTTCAATTTGGGGAGCACCTCCTGCATAAGTGACAGAAATTTACTAAGTCTAAGATTAACCAAGTGGAAATCCAACTTAACTAAAGCGACGCTCAAATACTTACTGCCATCAAAGCAAAACAAGCGTCTCCGGCCACTTCAGCCACGGTCTGCTCATTAAGTTTCTGGTGATCCCCGGAAAATTACAGGCGGTGGACCACTCCAGAGACCACATTGCGAGTGGCGGGGCAATCTTGCAGGAGAACTGGACCGTCCTCCATCGAGCGCTGGTAGTGCACATCCCCGTGGTGCTTCAACTTCCAAAAGCTTTCATCCTTGGAGGATGAGGTATCACTGTCCCCCTCTTGGGCTCCGACCACCACGTTCTTTCCCTTACCAGAAATGGGGGCAGAGTCCGCCAGTCTTTTCCTTTTCCATGAGGGTTGAGATCTATCCTCGCTCAGGTCCCGGAGAATCACCCTCGAGCGGTTGCTGTGAAAAGAGTCAGGGCCTAATTGTACAGGCTCGTTGGCGGCCATGGAAACAGAGACGCCCGAAGGGGTGGGTTCACGAGCATCCATAACTGTCAGATCCACGATCTGTTCATCACGGCCATCCTCCCGACTGCCTCCACCCCTACCTACTCCTTGACCGACACGCGGCCCCCTCGGGGAACCCTATGTTTCTGCTGTTGTGGATGGGGGTTGGCCAGCCTGCGAGTGCGCACCAGGGCTGCGATAGCTTCAGCACCTCCACCTGCCATTAGAATATCTACGCCTACATGCAGAGAAATAAACGAGCGTCAGGATAACTCTTATAGTGCAACAAAGCTTAAGAGTTAGTGTTCTAGTCTAAATGTTAGCAAAGTTAGTTCCTAGGATCTAACCGTCTCTGTTCATCATTCGAGCGGGAGGATGGGCAATAATATCTGGAGGACTTACGAGCCCATAACGGAATAAAACCTCCTCATCACGCATCAAAGGCTTGGCCTTGATCAGCCACTTGTTGTTCTTCATAACGAGGGCCAAACTCTTTGCCCACTGCTCAAAAGGTCTAGAACTGGATCTGGATCTCACCATGGGTCCTTCCCCATGCACCACCCACTCTCGGGGAACCCTAAACACACCGCCCGGAGCCCCCACAAAGAAGAACTTATCCTACCAGTTTTCTCCATATGAGGTCGAGGGGGAATCAACCATCCTTATGCCTGATTTGGCTTGAACATAATAAAATCCGTCCCTAGGAGACGAGTGTGGAGAGCGAGCCACTTGGAATAAGTTGAAGTTATCCAGAGAAGGCTCGTGGCCTGTGGCCTTCATCAGTATTACAAATGTGTTCAGCAGGGCGATCCCATTGGGTAGAATTTGTGAAGGACTGAGGTTCAGGAAATTCAAGATGTTGCTGATCGAAGATGGGATTGGGAACCTCAGACCTCTGGCAAACATGGTGTCCCTATAGACAGTCATTATCCCGGGAGGTGGATTATTGGCCCGCTCGTGCCGTACGGGAAGGCAGGTTGTGTAGGTTTTGTCCCAGTATACCTAATTCTTCAAAGCGGCTAACTCCGTGAGCGTCAGAGTGCTCTCAATCTCGTCTAGAGTTCTATCTATCTGGTGAGGGTTGGACTTTCTCACTTGAGTTGGTGGTTCCTTACCCCTCCGACGGCATTTACGGGGAGGCTCTTCCCCCGCTTGATGCTCGGAAACCCCCGCTTCCTGTTGGGGGGCAGCGATAGCCACGGTAACTTGGTGGTCTTGAGGCCTAACGGTACTATTCAGTACTGGAAAAACCCGCTCCCCCTGATTTTGCATCCGCAGTGACAGATCCATCTCCTCAAAAAAGCTCAGCCACTCCCTCAGGATCACGCTCGTTCATCCCTTGAATGGCAGCGTCCAGTTCTTCATCCTCAGCCTCTTCTGGGACTTCCCCTATTGGAATGACGTATAGTGTATTACTCTGGAAAGGACTTGCAGGGGACATCTCGTCTATCTCCCTCACAGTTTGGTTAATAATCTCATCCGCCATTGTTGTTCTTGCCTTTGAAGATGAAGGTTTTTGCAGAAATCTTTGACAAAGAAAAATAATTTTTTTTTGCACGGGAACGATTGATCAAGAAGCTTCCTCACGCAAGACCGACAGTCGACACAACCTAAACCTAGGGTTAGTACAAGAAAATTCAGAAATCACAGTGGTTCACCAAAAGTTCGAGAAGAAAACTCGCCGGAAATCGCTGATAATTGCAGAAAGTTACAGGTTGCTTTGGAGAGTTCTGAGTGCATAAAGAGTAAATAGGGTTTACGAATCCTATTTATAGGAGGAGTTATACACATGGTTGGGGCTTTTAATTCAAACTCAATCATTCCCGTCTAGAAAACTCCTCACTTTTGGTAACCGTTACACGGTTCCCCATGTTCATGCGCCATTTTGTTAAAACCCGCACCCACGTCTCCACTCAGCATTTAATGCATGTCTACTTGAGCCTCAGAATTGATAGGACTTCATTTAGTGCCCTGTCTGGAGATGTCTGTTATGGAATACAGATCGTCGCTTCCCTCCAAGAGCTTGACCCTCAAATATTCAAAGTTAAGGCTCGGATTTCAAAATTCTACAGCACACTCAAGTGCAACTGTAGAATTTTGGGGGCAAAATGATGGGCCCAAAATCAAGCTCGGATTATCACCGTACACGTGTCGAGATCAGTACGGTACAGCCAGGCCTATCTAGAACACTTGGGCTTGGACGCTCGAGAAGATGGGCTCGCAATAACGGATCCAGCCCCTTTGCGTACAGCCTTACTGCTTAAGGCCTACCTGCCGGAGTGCATCCTTCGAGCGTGGGAATCCCTCTCCCAGTCTCGCTTGACGCTCCTAATATTGCTTCGCACGGACAGTCGCAACTCAAGACTCACGTCGTAGGGACAGGACGCTCCCTTGCTTGTTCCACGTTCGGGACCATCCTGGCGCTCGCATCCTCCACGGCGCTCACGCGATCATCAAAACATACCTCATCCACCAGAGTCCGCTTCAGCAGGCCTCATGGCCTTCTTGAGGGTACGAGCGACCTTATGGCTGAAGGACAAGACCATCTGAGGAGTCCTCCCCCTCGAGCGTCCCGGGGCTCGGGTCAAGTCACTCCTTAGACGCACCTTCAAGCGTCCTTACGCCGGCGTAACGCTCACTGGGTATCCCGGTGCTCGTACAGCCGCAGTGCAACTGCCTCTGACACACACAGGTAGTACGCGCACCAACCCCTGACATCCACTACCACCCGTACATGGTATATTCCCGAGATATCACTCTCACACCATCACACGCTGCCACGTGTCTAGGGAAATATGGGGTTTGGGACCACATGGTCGCTTTTACCAAGACGCCTCTGGCCCTAACATAAAAATATGGGATTTACACTCACATTCCCTAAGTGATTCTTCACACAAAAAATCATACTTCCTGCACAATATATACACCCACTGCAAAATTGAATTGGACATCCTTTCCTCTGCATCTTCATCTTCCCCAAGCTCATTACATTTCATCATCTCTGGTGTTATCCTAGCTGGAAGAACCCACGCATCATTGGAAACCCAGCTCCTGGGGCTCAACGCCTGTGATGGTCTTCCCTCTCACAAACAAATCTTGAAAGTGTTAGTGACTTAGTACATCTCCAGTATTTACACCATCAGAATTCTTGTATGAGCCCACTAAATTCTTTAGTAAATCAAATATTATTATTTTAATAAAATTAAACAACCAAAAAGAATTAAACCGATAAAATTGATTAGACAAAAGTGGTATTATTACTCTGGTAAAGGAGTTAACAATATCAAATATGATGCTAAAGAGTATATTTACTATAGAAATGACCAAATGACAGACTATCCGACATAAATACGCTTTGATTGTAGTAAGTATGGAGCTTGTAAAGTCATCAAATTTGTGAGAGAACATAATCATCAAATGCCTTTGACTTATGAAAAAGACATTTTATAAGATCAGCAACAGGTATTTGAATCAGATGGAGTTGTGTTGGAGTCTTTGGCAAATGCTAGGATCAAGCTATTTGTTGGAATTTCTTACCTAATGAATGAGAGCGGTGGTCCTTGAAATTTGTCTTTCACAACAAAAGATGTCTACAATCATTCGTAACGGAAAAGAAAAATTGAAAATGGTGATGTTAAAGATTTATTGTCATATTTTAGAAAGAAAAAAGAAGAAGATTCGATATTATTCAAATTTGGAAATGGATGAAGATGGTGGTTCTGGAATCTATTTTGGAAAGATGGTAAATCTAGAATGGATTGTGACACTTCCGGAGAGATGCTAATTATAGAATGGATTATGACTTTCGGGGATGTAATATCATTTGATATCACATACAAAATTGATAAATACTGATTGAATGTACATCATTTATTGGGCTAAATCATCATCGACAAAATGTGATTTTAGATTGTACTTTTTTTTATCATGGGAAATTACGGAGTCCTTTGAGTAATTCTTTGATACTTTCTTGTAATTGATGGATGAAAATCCTCGTATAACTATATTTACCAATTGTAAAACCAATCAAGCACAATCTATAATAAAGGTAGTACACAACAAGCTAATTGAAACTCGTCACCACTTATGTCAGTGGTATATTTGTCAGAATGCATAGACTCACCTTGATATCCTGAATGGAGACAACTAATTTTTGAGCTCATTTCACAAGTGTTTATCAAAGTGGCACAATGAACAAGAGTTTGAAAACGCATGTCGGATATGCTGGATAACCTTGACGCATGCTGCAACACTTAGTTGAATAAAATTTATACACTTCGTCATAGGTGCAGTGTTGCTTTCAATAATGATGTTTTTAATGATGAGATTAAATCTAGATCTCGGAGTGAAAGCACATGAGCAAGATACTCAACGGTATGTCAAATCTAACCACATGTTTACATGACTTTGTAGTTGTAGCACCCCGGAGCGAAGAGCACTGCATCCCCCATACCATAGCCCGACACGTGTAACGAAATAGAAACTCCGCACACGTACCAAGCTACGGCGAACGGGAGACAAACAAAATCTCACCTAGGCTAGGCGGTCTAGACCCTAATACAGAGTGCACAAAATAACAAAGCAAATGCGGAAGCACCAGGATTTCAAATATACAAACATACATGCTTTCATAATAGGAATACCATAACACAAATTATACATGCCATGCCCAACCCGGGCCAAATTAAATTCATACAAGTTTCAAAGTTCAAATTCTAAAGCATATCTTATACAAAATTCTAATATCGAAAGTAAAGATGTGAGGTATGCAAAGGACTCTACTAATGACTCGAACAACCCAAAAGAAAAGATTGTCGCTGTGGTGCTCCCAACCCGAGGACTTCGTAGGCCCATGGATCCGGGCGTCAGGTGATACCAGTCACTCCTCAAAACCTGTGTAAACACTAATACAAGAGTCATGTCTAATTTACAAGTATATAATACTAAGGATATCTAAAGATAACACACTTATATAGGATACCTTTGTCTAAGTTCAAAAGTATAATAACACTATTCGATACTCCAGATCGGCCAGCTCATCTCAGCTAGCATATTCTGACTTGAGATTTAGTCGCTACTTTATCCAAACTAGTCTATAGGCACTATGCGTAAAGTCCCCCTTAGCTCACTTTCCATTTCCAGGTAGCATCCTCTATCTATACATTCTGGAGAACAAAACGAAACATAGGGAAATATAGGGTGAGTCAAATGACTCAGTGGGAATTATCATAATAATCAAGAACAGAAAGATAGCAGAGCAAATCAGAAGAATAACGATAACAACGATAACAGAAATGAAGAATAGGATACATAAATAATGTTCACTGAGGGTCAAGTGTTATAGGTCCCACCTTGTATCTCCTTCCCGGATGATCAGTCCAGGCAGTAGTCAGTAGGTAGTGGCAGTACAGAGACCAGCGACGCACATATGGTCATTCCAAGGGTGCGACCCAAGGAATTAACGAACTTTGGGGTCCCCGTAGTGGTTATTCTCCTTCATATTGGTTTACAGTATCGGTTACAGAATCAGGCTTAGGTAGGCTTAGGGTAGGCTTAAAGAGCAATTCAGAAAAATGGCTATCAATCAGAGGCTCAGAACACAAGGCATTGAACATGCAGTAAGCAGTACAGTAACAGTTCAATGAATAGATCAACAGACAGTAACAGATTAGCAAACAGTTCAGGAGACAATTCAGAGAATAGATCAGTAAACAGTTCAAAAGGTAATTCAGAATAATTCAAGGAGCAGTGCCAAAGATAAGTCAAGGAACAATCCAAGAATAATAAAAACAGACAGAAAGAATAAAAGTAGATAGAATAATAGAAGCATACAAAAAGAATAGGAGCAGATAGAAAGAAAGTAGGGTACGAGGGTTGTGTTTTATCTCCAGCGAGAAGGGGTTATTCCCACCTGTCAGTCAGGGCTGTTGAGCTTCGTAGTCTGTTTGTTGTTGCTCGAAATTACCTGACAAGAATAAGGTAATTGGCTAAGCTCATATTCTATTGTTCGCGGTTAATAATTTCAAAATACTAATTTCCATAATATATCGACATCAATTGGTTAATATCGGAGGGTTTAATAATAAATCTGTTTATTACTAACTCATTCTCAACGCAATTAATAATAATTTGTTTAATAAACAATTATATAAAATTATCGTGTGTATTTATTAACAATTATATAAGTTCTGATAGATGTTTAAATAATATTATAAAATATCCTTTAGTGCTTGAATTAATCTAATGTGTCCAATAGATTCCATCGTGTGGGGCCCACGTCAAGGTAAAGGTCAAAATAGATTTCAAATTCAAGGTTAAACTTTAATTATTCTTTACAATTAGTTAATCACACTTATAATATAATGGCATTAGTCATTATAATTGTTACTGTACTAATTTTAACAATCAAGGTCAAGGTTTAATTAATCTTTATAATTATAATCATAATTATAACCCTTACTATATTTATAATAGTAATCATGATTGTCGAAAATCAATCTATTTCATTGTTAAGAGTTACTGTTGTTGGAAAACAAGAATCAGAAAGCAGCGGAATTTAAAAAAATTTCCAACAAAAGGATCTAGGACTCACAATCGTGTATCCAAATTCGTAGAGATTAGAAACTTACTTTTCAAAAATCTTTCTTGAAGCGTTTCAAGCCACCCAAGAACGCTCTTCTCGCGGCTTGATCCCCTCTCTTTGGTAAAGCTCGAATCTTCATAACTTCTAACTTGAAGCTCTCTAGAGATAGTCCACCAACTTGACTACAATCTAACTAGTAAGGATGCTAGTTCTCTAGTTAGTGTTTAGGCTTAACCTAGGGTTTAGTATATCTTGGAGAAAGGATGGTGTTCAACACATGAACCAAAAGAATTGCCAATTACTCTCTAAGGGGAGCATGAGCTCCCCTATATTTAGGAAAGGGAGGGGTGGCCGAAAATCCTAGTCCTTTTGGACTAAGGATTTTGGTCCCTCTCTCCTATTACTTGATCATCAAGTAATTTTGACTTTGACTTTGAATTCTAATTCAAATCAACTTTTAAGAGAGATAAAATATCCAAACCCTTTTGGATATTATTATACTTTATTTATTAATAAATAAATAACTTATTTATCTAATTAATTAATTCGTAATTAATTAACTAGATTATTTTTCTCCAAAATAAGACTTTCTTTTAAATTCAAAATTAAAACAAACTCTATTAAATAATTAACACATTTAATTATTATATATATATATATATATATATATATATATATATATATATATATGTATTCACGTGTGAGACACGTGTCACAAGGACAAGTGTCACTCACTTGACCCACACGTGTGGTTTCACACGTGTGGAACACTCTTGGCTCGATTAACTCGTTTAATCATTTTAAAGCCTCAACTCATGTAACCAAGTTGTTGTGTGTGACCCTCTAGGTTCTCAATTCAATTAGCAGTGACCCTAATTAATTAATTCACTAATTGATTAATCAGTTCACAGATTAAACGACCATAGTCTAGCAACAGGTGTTTAACCCCTAGCTGAATTGGAATGTTCGGATTCGACAGAACCTTTAAGTCATTGATTCATGTGAGATACAATCCTTCTACTTACTATCTCTCAACCATGATCTACGGTAAGGGAATAATCAGAACCCTAATAATCCGGTCTTAAAGCTAAGTGCATTTCATATCCATTTGATCTCAATCCAAGAAACCCTTTTCTTGATGTCTTGATCTACTGCCTTGGCCAAGGACTCCATATGGCATATGAATGACTTACACAATAAGAGATCACCTTGTAAATGCAAGGGTAGGTCCTTTCTTGATTCTCATTCACTTTCATGAGTTACTTGTGCAGCCCCAGCATAAGCCTTGAATCAGTTGTCTAAGGTGACACCCTTTAAAGCTTATACCTAAGACTACAGAGTTAACTCATAAAGTGACATGGAACCTCAAGTCTAAGGATCAATTAATCACGTCAATGACTCGTGAGATATTTCCTAATCTGGAAGTTTCTATTTCCTGAAATAGAAACTTTCTTTCCCATTTAGGAATCTTCTCACACGGGGCACCTCAGTGAACTTACTTATTGAAGTAAGCACCCTCATGTATCACGCACGTATCAACTATACACTTTGCACCTCCATTAAACAAGGTGGTCCTTCTTAAGGGCGTGATCCCACAAGCAAGCCTTAGAGGAGTCAGGTTGACACTCCCCCTGTCTGTAGGACTCATCGGCTTGGAGTATTTTACTAATCATGACTTATGTGATATAGGGCTCTTTTCATGATCCATTTCACCTAAATGGTAGAGTCCTAAAGTCATCAGGATTAGGGGAGTTCTCATACATGCACAACTGAAGTAAACGCATACCAAACAAGAGCATATTAAGAAGTGTTACCTCAATTCGTTATTTCATTCAAAGATTGTCTGTGATTACAATAAGGAAAAGCACAAAGCAGATATACAATCGGCTTTCTAGGGCACTATTCCTAACAATCTCCCACTTGCCCGTCAAAGCCATTCTAAAGCTACTCTAAGTCCCATCTTCTGAAGATGACCTTGGAAAGCTTCTCGACTAAGGGGTTTAGTAAGTGGATCTGCCACGTTCTCTGCTGATGCGACCCTCTCAATTTGTACATTCCTCTTTTGATAATATCACGGATTACGTGATACTTCCTCATAATGTGCTTGGTCCGTTGGTGAGATCTTGGTTCTCTTGTTTGAGCAACCGCCCCAGTGTTGTCACAAAACACAGTAATGGGGTCTTTCATGCTAGGAACAACATTCAACTCTTGAATGAAGTTTCTAATCAAACACCTTCCTTAGCTGCATCATTTGCAGCCAAGTATTCGGCCTCAGTGGTCGAATCTGCAGTGGTCGTTTGCTTAGAACTCTTCCAACTCACTGCTTCGCCGTTTAGGCAGAAAATGTATCCTGACATTGACGTAAAATCATCTAAGTCAGATGCAAAGCTTGCATCGCAGTATCATTCGATAGTAAGATCTTTCTGACCTCCGTAAACTAAGAACAAATCTTTAGTACTTTTCAAGTACTTAAGAATATTCTTCACGGCAGCCCAGTGACCATCTCCAGGGTCAGATTGGAAACGACTTGTTACACTAAGTGATAAGCCACATCCGGTCGAGTACATAACATTGCATACATTATGCTACCTATTGCTAATGCATAAGGTGTATGAGTCATTCTTTCCTTCTCAAGGTTAGTCTTAGGACACATCTTCTTAGAAAGACATGTTCCTACACTCATAGGAAGGTTCTTAACCTTTGATGACTCCATATTGAATCTCTTCAATACTTTGTCAATGTACATCGACTGTGATAGTCCTATTAACCTTCTAGATCTATCTCGATAGATTTTAATTCCAAGGATATAGGACGCATCACCAAGATCTTTCATCTCGAATTGGTTCGATAACCATAACTTAGTTACTTTCATATCATCCTTCGAATTCCCAATAAGAAGAATCTCATCAACATAAAGTACTAAGAATTGCATTGAGGTCTCCAATTCCTTTCTATACACACATGATTCATTTGAAATTTGAATGAAGCCAAACGCTTTGACTGATTCATCAAATCGAATGTTCTAATTTCTAGAAGCCTGTTTCTATCCATAGATTGATCTTTGGAGTTTGCAAACCTTTTGCTCACTCCCACTGAATGTGAAACCTATGGGTTGCTCCATATAATGTCTTTATCAATGTCACCATTGAGAAAGGCAGTTTTCACATCCATTTGCCATATCTCATAGTCATAATATGCAGCAATGGCAAGCATGATCCGAATAGACTTTTACATTGCAACTGGTGAAAAAGTTTCATCAAAGTCCATGCCGGGTCTTTGAGTGAATCCTTTCGCAACCAGTCTTGCCTTGTAGGCTGCAATGCTTCCATCAACTCCAAGCTTTCTCTTAAAGATCCATTTGCAACCTATTGGTTTGACCCCATCAGGCAAATCTACCAATGTCCAAACTTGGTTGGAGTTCATGTTCATTTCGGATTTCATGACTTCTACCCACTGTTCAGAGTCAGAATCCGAAAGTGCCTCCTCATATGTTAAAGGATCATTATCCTTTTGAGAGATCTCATGGAAGAATCCATACCATCTCTCCGGCTATCTAGGAGTGCGTTCAGAACGCCTTAGAGGAGGATTTGCATATGTATCGAAATTCGTGATTGGTTGCGGTTGATCAGAAGGGGACGTCTCTTCAGTGGGTAGTATGGGATCACTTTGTACTTCTTCTAATTCTATGATCTTGCCTTTCTTTTCTTTAAGGAACGGTTCCTCCAGAAAAGTGGCATTTCTGGAAACAAACACCTTTTGCTCAGATTGATCATAGAAGTAATATCCTATGGATTCCTTCGGATAACCTACAAAGTAGCATAAGTTAGAACGAGATTCTAACTAATCTCCCACTGTCCTCTTCATATAAGCAGGACAACCCCAAATTCTTAAGTAAGAATAACTAGGGATTTTACCATACCACGTTTCATAGGGCGTTTTAGGGACCGACTTAGAGGGAACTAGATTCAAAATCTTTGCTGCACTTTCTAAGGCATAACCCCAGAAAGAAGGTGGTCCTTTAGGTCATTTATTCATGTGAGATACAATCCTCCTACTTACTATCTCTCAACCATGATCTAGGGTAAAGGAATAATCAGAACCCTAATAATCCGGTCTTAAAGCTAAGTGCATTTCATATCAATTTGATCTCAATCCAAGAAACCCTTTTCTTGATGTCTTGATCTACTGCCTTGGCCAAGGACTCCATATGGCATATGAATGACTTACACAATAAGAGATCACCTTGCAAATGCAAAGGTAGGTCCTTTCTTGATTCTCATTCACTTTCATGATTCTCATTCACTTTCATGATTTACTTGTGCAGCCCCAGCATAAGCCTTGAATCAGTTGTCTACGGCGACACCCTTTAAAGCTTATACCTAAGACTACAGAGTTAACTCATAAAGTGACATGGAACCTCAAGTCTAAGGATTAATTAATCACATCAATGACTCGTGAGATATTTCCTAATCTGGAAGTTTCTATTTCCTGAAATAGAAACTTCCTTTCCCATTTAGGAATCTTCTCAAACGGGGCACCTCAGTGAACTTACTTATTGAAGTAAGCACCCTCATGTATCACGCACGTATCAACTATACACTTTGCACCTCCACGAAACAAGGTGGTCCTTCTTAAGGGCGTGATCCCACAAGCAAGCCTTAGAGGAGTCAGGTTGACACTCCCACTGTCTGTAGGACTCATCGGCTTGGAGTATTTTACTAATCATGACTTATGTGATATAGGGCTCGTTTCATGAACCATTTCACCTAAATGGTAGAGTCTTAAAGTCATCAGGATTAGAGGAGTTCTCATACATGCACAACTAAAGTAAACGCATACCAAACAAGAGCATATGAAGAAGTATTGCCTCAATTCGTTATTTCATTCAAAGATTATCTGTGATTATAATAAGGAAAAGCACAAAGCGGATATACAATCGGCTTTCTAGGGCGCTATTCCTAACAACTGTTATAGTTGTTGTTATTATTATTAATATTATATAACTATTATTATCCTTATTATTATTATTATTATTTTTTTTATTATTATTATTTTTTTATTTTTAGTATTATACGATTTTAACAGAATTAAGTCCCAATTGTATTAAACGTCTACCAAATTATCGATATTATCGTACGGATGGTTCAGGAGGTCATAAATAATTTTCTGGTATTTTTTCGACGGGTCGCCATCGCCAGACCACCGCCGAACCGCCGCCGGACTACCACCTCACGTCACCGGAAAATTTCCCAAAAATAACTAAAACGATCATCTTTTTACGCTCGTCAACAAATTTCAATCAATTCCAATAGATTAAATCAGGTTAGGGAGTAAATCAAGAATCTCCTTTTCAATCCTAACCCTAAACCTTAAAATTTCAATCTCAAATTAAAAGCAAATTAGTTGGAATTAATTCAAACAAATTTCAGATATATATCACCCAAATCGAACCCTTTAAAACCCACCTTCAAGTTACCGGGAAAGTCTCCGGAAAAGATCACCCCTGTTTACCGTGATTCGTCCGACACCACTGTACCTCCGCCACTGCGATTTTCAACCACTAATTATCGGTTATGGACTCGCCTTGTCAAGCTCTCCAATACCCCTATGGTTTCCGGTAGAAATTTCGGCCGAATCGTCTCCGTCGGCAAGGTTCTAACTTAACCTTTCGACTTAATTTTCTCTCTCGTCTTTGGACGAAACTTGAAGATGACCATGGATTCATATTCTCCTCGTCGAGACGTTCGAAAAACAATATGGGTTGTTGAGGTTTGGCTGAGAATCATCGGCGTAAGAAATTGGCGATGATGGCTTTCTCTTCTGGGGGAGAGTTTTGTGTGTGTCCAAGGTGTTTGAGTGTGTGTGTTTTTAGGTCTTAGGTTATAATGTAAAAAAAGGGGGTGGGTTTTGCATTAAATCAGATGCATTAGCGTCTGATTTTCATTTTTCTTTTGCTTTTCTTTTCTTTTTTTTTTTTTTTTACCCCAAACTTTCCTAAATTCTATTTTCACCCCCAACACTTCTAATTTTATTTATCTAGGCCTAATAAAAATATTAATAATATATTAATATTTTATAAACACATAAATATATAATATATTCGATTATTATATTTACGGGGCATCACAGCCTCCTAGCTCGAACTGAAGACCTGCACCAGCAACTCAAGAGATAAAATGGGAAAAGAGAAAACAACGAGGGGTCAGTCCTAAAGACTGGTGAGTGGGCTAACACACTCACACATACATATACGTAAGAGCAAAGCATATTCAAAATTAAAGAGTTCATAAACCGGGGCGTCATTTTTGTATTCTAAAATATTTTAGCCCGTGATACTAAATATAGAAAAGATTTAGGGCCAAAGGCCCAAAATAAACCAAGTTTAGAAATTATAAATCTACTCCCGTTTCACGAACCACAAACATAATCAAAATCACACTAACTCCGTGAGTACGAGTTTCCAACCAAACCTCCTTTCATAATCATAATCAAAATCAAACATAAATACAAAGCTCGAAATCAACCCAACCTTCTCCGTTTGGGGATGAGGGGTGCGCCCCCTCAACCTGTTAGGAATAGTGCCCTTAAAGCAGTATTTATGCTTTGTTATTTCCTTGTAAATTCACAAACAGTCTTTGAATAATAAACGAAATGATTTTGTTCATAGGCAATCACTTCTTTATGTGCTTATTTATGCCTGTTTGGGTTTGAATGTGTTTTGCATGTTTTGAACTCCCCTAATCCGATGAGGCCGTTAAGAACTTTGCCATTATAGAAACGGCACATGAAACAAGTTCTTAACTCCATAGGCGAGGATTAGAAACTTCTCCAAGTCGACGAGTCCAACAAACAGTGGGAGTGTCGACCTTGACTCCGTTGAGATTTGCTTATGTGATTATGTCCTTTTTGAAGGATCATTCAGTTTCATGGAATGATAAGTGTATACGATGATGCGTTCATAATACATAAGGGTGATTGTTACAAGAACTTCATCACTAAGATGTCCCGCGTGAGAACATTCCTAAATGGGAAAGGAAGTCTCCTAGAAATTCCAGATTAGGAAATATCTCACAGGTCAATGACGTGATTAATAATCCTTTGACTAGAGATTCTGTAATGTCTCATATGAGCTAACTCTGTAATCTTTAATATAGGCTCAAAAGGGTGTCGCCATATAGACACCTGAACCACGACCTATGTTGGGATTACACAAGTGGCATATGAAGAATTAGTAGAATCGATAAAGGGCCTACACTTGTTAAGAACAAGAATGATCTCTTACTGATTAAGTTGTTCGTAGTCCATTAAATATTAAACCCTTGGCCAAGGTGGATAAAAGATCAACACATCAAGAAAATGGGGTTTTCTTGGATTGAGATCTAAATGGATATGAAACGAACTTAACTTTAAAGATCAAGAATAACAAGACTCTGAGAATATTCTCATGCATTAGTTCTTGATTGAGAGATAGAGTTGTAGGAAGATCGTATTTCACTGATTGTCATTGGCTGAAAGGTTCTTTGATTCATTTCGTTATTTGGCTAGGGGTCACACACCCATTGCTAGATTACGGTAGTGTGATGTGTGAAGTGATTAATTAATTATGGGAATTAATTAATTACTGTCACTACTAATCGAATAATGAACCCAAAGGGTCACACACAAATACCAGAATACGAGGGTTATGGTGGGATGTTAATTGGATTAACGAAGGAACAAATAGTTGATCGAAATGGGGCCACGAAACGTGGACCCCAGCCACGTGTCACGCACGGTACATGACTGCCACGTGCCATGCACACGTGTCAATGACGTGGCAATAACGTGTGGTTTATTCCACACGTGAATTCTTTTCTAGAATTAATTTATTAAATTATAATTAATTAATTTTGGTCTTTTAATTAATTATGAATTAATTGTTAAGACTATTCTCAAAATGATTAACCCAATAAATAATTAATTATGAATTAAGTTATTTATTGATTTAATTGACTTTTGACTTTAATTAGTAAAGGTTGAAAAGTCAAACTTCCTGTAGGAGAGAGAAGGCATCTCTTGCTAGACTTGGAGAATAAGTTAAGGACTTATTATTCAATTAAAATAATAATTAAATTTATTAATTAGTGAGCAGGAAAACAAAGCCCATTAGTTCTTGGAAACCCTAGGAGTTCAAACCAACCTAGTATATATACTAGGGGTGGTGCTTCTCTTACTCTTTAGACCAACACTCAAGAAGTATTAATTGTTTTTGAGAAAAATAAAAGAAAAGTTTTCAAAGTAAAAATATCCTAGCCTAACACAAGCCATAGAACTAGCATTCTCACTAGCCTGATCGTATTCTAGGACTGGTGTGGATACACTTTGGAGGATTGCCTACTTTATGATCTAATCGAAGGACGTTCGAGGGACATTCCGCTTGAAGGGCGTTTGATAGGCGGGATCAACATCACAAGAAAGCTTCTATCAAAGTGAGTTTCTTAAAACACCCTATGATACGATATGAACATTGCAAGTCTTTTAGATCTACTTTTGGAAAAAAAAAATTAAACTTTCGCTGTGCAACTCTGTTTGTTTTCCAACATAACCCCGTTCTCTCGTCATACCCGCTCCTCGATGGTATTTCACGCCAGCTCAAGAAACCTGCCTTTCCCTCGACCTCCCGAGGTTGGGCGAATATCTCAAAGTTGGAGTTGTGTTGATGGGAGAGCTCGGCGACCCCACGGCCGACCCGAGTTACCATACCACTACTCCGGGGCCCAGTTCTTATGTTCTAAATTTTTTAAACTTCTTAATTTTCAAGACTTATATTTCAAGTCTAAAATCTCGCTACTTCAAAACACACACCAACCCTTTTCAAATCAAACAAACGAACATATAGTTTACGTATATATATAAAACCGTTTTTCAACCGATTTCATAATAAAAGGGCCAATTCCCACAAAATATATATCAAACACGTATCTAAGTATATATATATATACATAAGTCGCATGCGGGCTAAAAATTCAGGTAGGATTGTAGGTCATATTAACTAAAAGGAAGAAAACCTCACCTTGTCGACCAACTCGAACGAAGTGACTCAAAAGACTCTTAAGGGACCACCTCCTTTCCCTCGGGACGAAACTCTGAACAAAACAAAGAACGAAAGATAACCTTAGACGCAATATGAACCACTTAAACGCTTGGCATATGCATATGAATGCAAATGATGCATGAGAAATACAATGAGATACCAATTAAGGCATGCAAATTCTTAACAAGTTTTTAAGTCTCATAAATTACATTAAATGACTTCATAAAATTCATGTAACACATATACAAGAAGCAAAGAAATATCATTCGAGGCACTTAAACAAAAATTAGAGTCATGCATGCATGTTGAAGTAGTATATAAGGCATATGAGATCATAAATCAAAAACAAGTACGTAAATCAAGCCATAATTTCATAACATATAACCTAACACGTATTATGACATGTTAACACAACATATAAGTCATAAACGAACCATAAAAGGCAAGCAAAGTATGAACGAACGAAGCAAAACAACACACACAAACAAAGGAGGGTGGTCGCAGACGCTACCCTTTTCCTTCACGGAAAGGTCGTGCCCGCGACCTCAAGCTAGAACCAAGAGCTGAATCAGGTCACGTCCGTGACAAAAATCATGCATAAACAGGTCATGATTGTGACCCAACCACGTAAAGAAAGGGAAAAGAGGGTGCGGCCGCGACCAAAGTCGCAGCAGCAAACGCACGAGGAGCAGCAGCCAAAACACCCACAAGACTAATCCTAAACCATTCTAACATGCAAAGGTAAGCTAGGGGCAAATAATACATGCATAAAGAGCTCAAAATCTGGGCCAAAACAACCACATATCACAAGGTACTTACCTTCAAGTTATCAAATGAAATCCTCAAGAATCCTTAGCTACCATTAAAAATCAATTCATGCAAGTGTCAAGGGATATCTTAAGATCACAATTCATGCATCTATTCAAAAGAAAACACAAGAATTCAATCAAATTCATCAAAGAGACTCTAAACCCTTACTATTCATCAATATCTCCAATGCATGCTCAAATGTCCATGAAACTCAGTAAATTAGCACTTAAAAGAAAGAGGAGAAGATGGAGAACATAAATCCGGACTTACCTTCCGAATTTGAGGTGAATCAGAGGTGTGAGGAGCTTGAAATGGCCAAAATAAATAGTGTTTCCTTCTCTCTCTCGGTTTGGAGCTGCTTCTTCCCATTTTCTGTAACGCCCCAATTTTTCCTGTTGTGCATTAAGTGACATTATATGAACGATATTCTTATACGTTTATGTGAAAATATATGTGATATTATTCTCAAATCATGAATTATTGCATAATTTGTATTTAAGTGATACGTGAATTAATTGCCGAACATGACTTATTTGATTATATGAAATCCTTGGACTCTTATCCACTTTGATTTAGACCAAATTAGCCAACCTATTAATTCTTGACACCATAATTCAATCACTTAAATTCTTGGAGGACTTGGTTGCAATTTCACCCTTTTCTTTCCCCTTTTTGATCGATGTAAAAAATACATACATGTATATCCATTCTCTTCTCATTTCACTCCAAGAATACAAGGCAAGAACCTCCATTTCTCTCCCTCTCCATTCGGTCCAAGTGAGGAAGCAAGAGACCAAGAGATTCTTTCATTTTCTTCAAGAAATCAACCACAAGACTTCATCATCTCTTCATCCCCTTCATCTCTTCTTTCTTCCAAGGTAAGATGGTGTATATGCTTGATGAATTCATGAAGTGACAATAGGGTTTTATGATATATATTGAATCCTTGAACCAAGATGCATTATTTGTGAAGTATATGAGTTGATTGATGCATATACATCAACATTTATATGGGACTTGAAGCATATGTGATCATATTCAATTTTAAGGGTTTCTTTGACATATTTTCTTGAATCAAAGCATGTTTCTTTGGATTTAATGTTATCTAATTGATATATATGAGTCTTATACATGTTATATGTTAGTTTTAAGTTAAATTCTTGCATTGGTTTGGGAGTGGGAATGGTTTGAAACCATTCCCGTGTGTTACCCTATTTTTGCCCCTGTTTTTCGCCCCAGCACCTTCCCAAACGCCCGTTTGGGCCCTTAGTTCAAGTTCCAAACGGCCGTTTACAAAACTACTGCCTCAACCCGAGACGTCCCAAACGGCCGTTTGGCCTCCCAGTTCAAATTCCAAACGCCCATTTGGGTTTCCAGGCCAATTTTCAAATGTTCGTTTATCCCTCATCCAAACTCCAAATGACCTGATTTTTTAATCTTTGGAAATCTCTTGAAGTCTAGAATAACCTCCAATTGGAATCACCTCAATATATTTTCTCATTTGGGGGTTATGATCAATTATTTTAGGTGTCGCTATTTTCCCGGCCACCTACACTCGCTTAACTTCAAGCTTATGCCATTTTCTTTTCGCTTTGAACTAGAAAACGAGCCATATATCATCGGAAAGGCCATTGTGTCTAGTTTCATTCCCCATAAACAAAACTCAATTCCCACTTCTAGAATTAAAGATATTGGAGTTTTCCCTCAGCATTTACATTTCCTAAAATTGTCGACTTTTGTCAAACTTTGCCAAAACCTCTCTTATTGCATTCCTTTCACTTCCTTGGCTCCCATATGTGACTTATATGAGTTTTATACCTGGTTTATTGATTAATTGGACACGTTTATGATATTGATTGATTGTACATGCATGATTGATATTCCATGACTTTGTCGTGCGTCTTAAATGGTTCATGCGAGTCGTGTCTCACGAACACTTGCCCCTCTTTACACAGATTTCCTTCCGGTTGACGAGGAGCAAGCTTCATAGTTATATTCTTGTAATTTTCCGGCACAGGTGAGGTTTAATTTCTAGATATATAGAACCCATATAACCTATATGATGTTTGAGCCAAAATGTATCTATACATATATAGTTTTCCAAACTCTATTGATTTTCAACTGGTTTCACGGATCGAACGGATTGATTGATTGATTGAGTGATTGATTGTTTTGGCGAGTAAAGCATGTTCACTTGGGCCCGAGGGTAGTGTATTGAGCCAACCGAGGAAGCAAGGGCTGACGGGTAACTCTTGCACTACCCTCACAACTTTGGGATGCCCCCTGAACCCACTAGGAGATTAGTGGGGGAAGGAGTCCCGGGCATAGGGACTCATGAACCCTATGCTCGTCGTTATTGGGTGGTGGGGCCTTGCAATCCCACCATCACCGGAGGAAGAAGGATGGACGAAAATTGCTTATTGTGCACTGTAATAACTTGCATGCTCACTTAATCATTGATAATCTAAATATTGGTAATGTTCACTGTCGGAGTAAGGTTGGAGATTGCCCTCACTCGTCGAGCCAAGAATTGATTGTATTGAATTGATTTAATTGATAAATTGAATTAGTTGTAACCTCGGGTGATAGTATCTCTTATTTTACTAAATTGTATTGTTATTTTCCAAAATTATTACCCGAGATTATAACTTGCATGTATGTGCGCATATATTTATCTATACCCCTCACTCAGTCTTTGGTTGACTGACACCCTCACATTTTCAGGTCTGCAGGTTACATGCTAGGCGGGATCGAGTCAAGTCTTTAATTTCGGGTCTAGCATAATGTCATATGTATTATTGATGCATATGAGTTATCTTGATACTCTTGTATATTATGATTTGTCTTTGGAAACTATTATTATATATATGGAAATAATGGAAATGACCTTGAAAGATGTTAAAGACATGAATGTATATTATGCTTCCGTTTTATTGATTATGCAAGATCGTATTTAATTGAGGGTTAGTCCAGCCTAGCTAGTGTGTCGTTTTTTTTTTATTGTCACCCGTTCGCCATAAGTCCGGTTCATATATGGACTACCCATTTCATGTGTGAGCTAGACTTATGGTGCGGGGGTGTGGCATCTCGGCGTTCCGGGTGCTACATCTTAGGTGGTATCAGGGCCCGGTTGTAAAACCGCGGTTCTAGCATCGAGTCGTGTCATGTCTAGGTCGAACGACATAGGATTATTTGATAATTACGAGTCTTGCATCTTATTTGGAAGTACTTGAACTTATTTGAAATTATTTGAATTTACCTGAACATCTTTGAATTACTTGATGATTTGTGCATGACATTAATTTGTGTTACTGCTTGAGGATTAATTAACCTTCTATGGTTTGGGAATTTATACGTTTAATGCGTTTTCTTTAATTTAGTTGAATTAATTATTGCATTTTGCATCAAATATGTATTTAAATGCTAATTATGTGACATGAGCATGCACTAACCACATGCATTTAGCTTCGAACTGATTTCTGACTTATAGGCTATAAAGACATGTCAAACCACGGTCAATTTGTACGACAATCCCAAGTTATCGCAAGCCCCTTTCTCTAGATTTGGAGTTGTAAGGAATGCACCAGGGAACTTCACACGAGAATTCAAGAGTTATGGTTCTCTCTCTAATTGGGTTATGGTTCGACTGATAAGGTCTGAAATAAACGAATTAAATTTAGGAGCAAATCAAAGAAAATATCTAGAGTGTTTTAAGATTCGAGGTCTCAATCAATAGGGAGGCCTCGAGGGTACTAGGGACTTAGGGTTCGGATTTGAAAGCAAGTTGAGGATTTTCCACTATTGGAACTTAAAATCAAGTTGTGGGATGACTTACAAGCTTTAGGGAAGTTGACGAAATTCAAAGAGGTGGAGTTGGGGTAGATGATGCTAAGTCATCATAAGATCAACACATACACCCATGCCACATCGAAAGTTAGTCCACCAAACTCAACGGGGTTGTGCAAACCGAGGAATGGAACGAAGTAAATCTTGGAGGGGGTTAGATCGATGAAGAAGAGGGAGGAGACTAAGAAAAAGGGGAATTGAAGCCACTATGGATTTCGAGTAAGGAAGAAGTTGAATTGAAAGATATGGAGCAACAAATGGACACGGTAAAGAAAGGCAATTAACTTTTGGAGGGAATCTTATGCTCAAGGTGTAGGCAAGTAAGAAAACAAAGCACATAATTGATTCAATTCGCCAAGAGTAGATTTAGAGAACTTCATTGGAAGTGATGGCTAAGGAAGAACTTAGGTAGCAATTAGAGATTAATTCCTCGAAAGAAGGCAAGGTACCAATTTCATGGAAGTAGAAGAATTTGAGTTCAAGAATCATAATGTTGACTACAAAGTTATGCGAGTTGATACAAGGAAACTTTGGTCAAGAGGAGGTTTAAGGTGAAGGCTCGAGCCACACTTAGAATCAATAAATTGGAAGGAATACTTGGGGACGGAATCGAGTTCAAGAAATTTCGATTCTCGAGCGATGGATATGTACGAGTTGACACTAAGGATTTTAAAGAATTGGAAGACCGTGGGTAACAAGAAATAACCAACAAAATCGAGGCAAGTTCAAAATTCAACAAAACAAGGAATAAGTGTCAAGTTAAAGGATGCAACTGTTGGAAAACACGAATCAGAAAGCAGCGGAATTTAAAAATTTTCCCAACAAAAGGACCTTGGACTCGCAATCGTGTAACCAAATTCGTAGAGATAGAAAACTTACTTTTCTTTTATTCTTTCTTGAAGCATTTCAAGCCACCCAAGAACGCTCTTCTCGCGGCTTGATCCCCTCTCCTTGGTAAAGCTCGAATCTTCAAACTTCTAACTTGAAGCTCTCTAGAGATAGTCCACCAACTTGATCACAATCTAACTAGTAAGGATGCTAGTTCTCTAGTTAGTGTTTAGGCTTAGCCTAGGGTTTATTTGATCTTGGAGAAAAGAAGGTGTTCAACACATGAACCAAAAGAATTGCCAATTACTCTCTAAGGGGAGCATGAGCTCCCCTATATATAAGAAAGGGAGGGGTGGCCGAAAATCCTAGTCCTTATGAACTAAGGATTTTGGTCCCTCTCTCCTATTACTTGATCATCAAGTAATTTTGACTTTGACTTTGAATTCAAATTCAAAACAACTTTCAAGAGAGCTAAAATATCCAAACTATTTGGATAATTTTATACTTTATTTATTTAAAATAAATAACTTATTTTATCTAATTAATTAATTCACAATTAATTAACTAGATTATTTTTCTCCAAAATAAGACTTTCTTTTTAATTCAAAATTAAACCAAAGTCTATTAAATAATTAACAACTTAATTATTTAATATTCAATAATCACGTGTGGCACACGTGTCACAATGACACGTGTCCAGTCACGTGACCCACACGTGTGGTTTCACACGTGTGGAACCCTCTAGGCCCGATTAACTCGTTTAATCATTTTAAAGCCTCAACTCATGTAAATAAGTTGTTGTGTGTGACCCTCTAGGTTCTCAACTCAATTAGCAGTGACCCAATTCACTGATTAATTAATCAGTCCACAGATTAAACGACCATAGTCTAGCAACAGGTGTTTAACCCCTAGCTGAATTGGAATGTTCGGATTCGACAGAACCTTTAAGTCATTGATTCTTGTGAGATACAATCCTCCTACTTACTATCTCTCAACCAAGATCTAGGGTAAGGGAATAATTAGAACCCTAATAATCTGGTCTTAAAGCTAAGTGCATTTCATATCCATTTGATCTCAATCCAAGAAACCCTTTTCTTGATGTCTTGATCTACTGCCTTGGCCAAGGACTCCATATGGCATATGAATGACTTACACAATAAGAGATCACCTTGCAAACGCAAGTGTAGGTCCTTTCTTGATTCTCATTCACTTTCATGAGTCACTTGTGCAGCCCCAGCATAAGCCTTGAATCAGTTGTCTAAGGCGACACCCTTTAAAGCTTATACCAAAGATTGCAGAGTTAACTCATAAAGTGACATAGAACCTCAAGTCTGAGGATCAATTAATCACATCAATAACTCGTGAGATATTTCCTAATCTGGAAGTTTCCATTTCCTGAAATAGAAACTTCCTTTCCCATTTAGGAATCTTCTCACACGGGGCACCTCAGTGAACTTACTTATTAAAGTAAGCACCCTCATGTATCACGCACGTATCAACTATACACTTTGCATCTCCATGAAACAAGGTGGTCCTTCTTAAGGGCGTGATCCCACAAGCAAGCCTTAGAGGAGTCAGGTTGACACTCTCACTTTCTGTAGGACTCATCGGCTTGGAGTATTTTACTAATCATGACTTATGTGATATAGGGCTCGTTTCATGAACCATTTCTCCTAAATGGTAGAGTCCTAAAGTCATCAGGATTAGGGGAGTTCTCATACATGCACAGCTAAAGTAAACGCATACCAAACAAGAGCATATAAAGAAGTGTTTGCCTATCATATTAATCAATCGTATATTATTCAAAGATTGTCTGTGATACTAGGAAAGTCCCAAAACGGATTATGACTAATCGGCTTTCTAGGGCACTATTCCTAACAATCTCCCACTTGCCCGTAAAAGCCATTTAGGTACTATATGTCCCATCTTCTCAAGATGCACTGTGAGAGCCTATTGACTTTGGGCGTTTCCAAAGTGGATCTGCTATATTCTCTGCTGATGTGACCCTCTTGTTTACACATCTCTTAGGAAACACCTTTTCCTTATTAAGTGATTCGTAATCACGTGTTCAGTCTCTTGGTGAGGTCTTGGTTCTCTTACTTGAGCAACCATCCATTTTATCATACAATATGATAAAGGAGTTGTTTCATGCTAGGAACTTCATCTAACAAGTTAGATGGAGTTTCTTACCCAAACACTTAACTTAGCGTTATATAATACGACTAAGTTCTCAACTACGATAGTCGAGTTTTGCAATGTCCGTCCTTGGAACCCCTTTCCAACACATTGCATTACCATTCTGGTAGAAGTTGTATCCTTTCAATGATTTCATAATCATCTATGTTTGATGAATGGTTACATCAAATATCCTTCTAACAACAAGATCTTTTGGGCTCTGTAAACTAATACATATCCTCATTTCTTCTCAAGTACTCTGAGGACATCCTTTACGGAAATCTAATGACCTTCTCTAAGGTCATATTAGATTCGGCCTACTACGCTTAGTGTTGCGCCATATCTAATTTAGTACATAACTTTTCATACATTATACACCCTTTCACTTAAAGGGATTTTGGACATTCTAACTTTCTTAAAGTTATCTTAGGACACATACTCTTCAAAAAAGATGTTCCATTGTCCATACTAAACTCCTTTTAGTATTATGGTTATGTACTCGTTTTGTGATAATCCTTTTATTCTCTTAGATCTATCTTCTATAGATCTGAATGTCGAGAATATAGGATAATCACTAAGATCTTTCATGCCAAATTGTTTCTTAAACAAGAATTGGTAACTTTCACGTCATCCTTGACATTCCTAATGAGAAGGATGTTGTCTTCTAAAGAACCATAATTGACTCTTACATCACTAACTTTCATATGTACATTCTGAGACTTATTCGACTTCCATGACTATCCAATGGAATCGAATTGTCTAACTCCTAGAAGCCTTTATCAATCTACAGATTGACTTTAGGGATTTGCATACCTTATGCATACTCCCACTGAATATGAGATTTATAGAAATACCTTATTTCAGTCTCTTTCAATCTCATATTGAACAAGATAGTTTTCATATTCATTTATCATATCTCATAGTCAGAATATGAGGATGTGGTAAATACAATCCAAATGGACTTTTACATTTCAACCGTCAAGAAGGTTGTAATGCTTTCATTTACTCGAAGCTGCACGAGCTTGATCCTATCGAGTGGATCAACCAAGGTCAAAACTTGGTTTGAGTATATGGAATCCATATTGGATTTTAAGTCTTGCTTACACTACTCAGATTCCAAATCTGACAGTGTCTCCTCTTTAAGTAATTCCTTGGCTATCTAGGAACGCGTTCTAAACACGTCTTAAGAGAAAGGTTTCACACGTGTACATACTCTAAAATTTGGCTAAGTTTTATCAGATGGGCTCGTTTCTTCTATATGCGGCGTGGATATTTATCCTCAAATTTCTTTGAGGTCTGCTTGCTTGCCTTTCTTCTTCTACAGGAACGATTCCTTAAGAAAGGTACATTCCTTGAGAAAAACAACCTTTGGCCAAGGGAATCGCAGAAATGATATCCTATATTATTGTATAAGCTTGAACTCGTTTCAAGCTTATCTCCCACTATCCTCTTCACTTAAGAGGATTCCATTAAATTCTTGGATAAGAATAATTAGGGAATTTAGTATGCTACATTGCATAGTGCAACTAAAGGACTGATTTTGGAAGGTACTAAATTCAAAATCTCTAACTGCATATTCTAGGAGTTTATTCCTAGAATGATTGTAAGTCAGTAAAGCTTACTATGGAATGGACCATATCCTATTAGGTTTCATTCCCTCATTCGGAAACACTAAGGTGTTCACGAATTAGTTTACTGAGAGATAATCCTACTATCTCTAGGATGACTAAGGAATTAGTTGCTAAGATATTGGTTACCTCGATCATATCGATTTACCTATAACTTATGACTACTTCGGTTCCTAACCTCCATTTTGAAATTCTAAGAATTTCATATAAGTTTCGAATTTGTACTTTAACAAGTATATTCATTCATAATGATTAAACTGACGATTGTATCTAGTGCTTAAATTAAGCATCTTACACTCATCAGCTTGGATCGAAATCCACTATAATTTTGGAACGTTCCACGTTTCTGATAAACGGGATTCAAGAACGCTTCCCTCAAGACAGGATTCACAGGAAGTCGACTCTATAGGTTCATTTTCATAGAATGATCATAAGGTGTCTGACTTGCTAATCCTTTTATATCTCAACGTTCCAAAGTAATTCGAAGCTTTGTCAACTCACTTACTTTTGTTATCTCGTTGTATGTTCAGAACATTTGTGCCTTGAGTCTTTGCACAACGGATTATGCAGAATTGACTCAAGACTAGTGAATTCTATTCCTAGTAGAATTACTAAACGAGGTAACATTTCAGAGTACTCATACTCTTTGCAGTTCCCTTTCAAAGTCCTTATTTGCTACCATAAAAGAAAACGTCCTATTTGATCTCAAGTGTCTTTTGGGCGCACCCCTTACATGCCCCTCCATTGGGCTCTTAAGGGTTTCTTCTTCTTTAGGCGTTCAAGCCTTTAACTTAGGGAGTTTAGAAGAAGAGTTAACCATCTCAACCTTTTATTCCTTCTTAAGGATGCTCTCAACCATTATCAACTGAATGATTAACTATGCTTCATTAGCATCATTCTAGTTGAGCATAAAGGGTTTGAATGATGGTGGAAGCAATGTAAGCAATCAGTGCATTGAGAACTCTTTTCTCGGTTGATGAGACCACAAGATCTTCAAATAAGATCTTTAGACCTTGTTCGTGTGCACTTGTTTCCTCATTTGGAATATTGAATAATTCCATAATGTTATACCTTGTAACATTTTTATGAGGTGGTTCAATTGCTCTTAAGTGGTTTGGAAAAATCCATTCACCTCAGATTGCTTCTCTTTTGGCCCGGGTCGAATTTTCACAACTGAAAACTTCGCCCTTTAGAGAACGCCTTTCTCTATTCGGAATCTAAAACTAATTTTAAGGTCCGAAGCCAATCAGATTTAGTTAGGACTTAGTCAACTCTTTTGACTTAAGGATGGATACAAATGGGTTTGCATTTCATATTGTAGAGAATCACAGAACTACAACCTAAATGCTAAGCAGAGAAAATGTGAGCATGCTGAATTATAACGATATACAAAAGATAAGGTCTTTAATCTAATGTAGCTCCCACTGTTTTTCAAAGATCTATAATTCCCAAAGATCTAAGAGGAACACGTTTCCCAATGGGTACTAAGATCCTAAGCATTTCACCTCGAACCCACGACTCGCGGACATTCTAAGTAAAACCCTAGGTAGGTACGACTTACCAATTCTAACACCTTTAGAACTCTTAGTAATTGTTTTTGCATCACCTATCTTTCAATATGGACCCACGACTCGTGCGACATCCATATTTACTTAGGCGTTAAGCTAGACCCATCAATCATAAGATCATGATCAAAACTTATTTCGAACGACCCACGACTCGCGGACATCGCCCTTGCCAAAATTAACCACGAAATATTGATCATTTAAAATGATCAATTAGGTAACTAAGAACTAATAAGCTCCACTAGCTATCCCACGACTCGCGGACAATAACTAGCTTTACTTACTAAACTTAAAACCTATTGATGGAATGCTAGGAATTTAATTCAAAATTTGCATCTCGAATTAAATACCTATTATTCGAAATGAGCTTAATATTTAATGGGAATTTTCGAATCAACAGAAGATTTGTCCGGTTCGACCTCACCAACATATATGTTATCCAATTTTATTAGTCTTGATTAATGCAAGTACACTTAAATGCATTTCAAACAAGCACATAAACAGATAACATGTCCTAGCATGATACTAACATGTAATGATCATGGGTTCTACCTATCTTATGCGTGATATGTGGGAGCCACTCCACAATCACAAGTTCTAACATACATGCCACATAAACAGTTTAAATCACATAAGGGAAAGCGGTAACAAAATACGAGCCCTATTTCTATTACATTTTTACAATTGAGATTCCCCTCCCTAACATTTTGAGGGGTCTTCACTTATGGCCTCCTTGTTACTTGAATGCGGTCCATCTTACTCCATGGGTGCATTGTCTCCAAAATGAAAATAAAACCTCACCACCTATCTTTACTCTCAAATTACAATAAAAAAAGAAAAAGACATAAAGTAATAAGGCTCAATCTTCATATTGGCCTTAGACAATTACACGGGGCATACCCCGGCCTAAAAAACAGTAATATGGAAAGCCACATAATAAATCACATAACAGTACGCACATAAGTGAGGCTCCAACCTCAATTGAAAAACGCAACTATAGGGCTCCAACCCCAATTTAAACCATCCATGTTCATAAATTAAAACCATACATAAGACTAAACCCATGATCATCTAACATGCTTTTGCGAGAATTTAAATTTACCTAATAAATTAAAATTCCCGTTTCAAATCTTAATGACTTAAAACACGACTTGATGTGAGTCTTATTTATAATAGTTTTCAATAAATCCCAAATTCACAAAAACAAATAAAATTCCAATTAATTTCTGAAAATTAATAATTTTATCAAAAATGTATTTTCCCAAAATATAAACCGTTTCTATTTCTCAAAAATCCCAATTTAAAGTTTTATTCAAAAAATTAAAATAAATATTCAAAAATAAAATTTTAAAATTAAAAATAAAAATTGGGACTGGATTGCACGAAATACGAAAACACGGATTACGAAAAACGGGCCCCTTGCACGAGAAGGGTTGTACGTCGCAGGCGTGCACGCACGCGACAGGCGCGCACAGCGCGCGGCCCTTTTCGGTAAGGATGGCGGGCGGCCTGGGCGAGCTATCCCGCACGCCTTGCGGGATTCTCGCCTAGCCTAGGCGAGACGGTGGGCGGCCACTCCCGGCAGCCCTGGGTGCACCCGGAAGGCCTCCCGCACGCTTGCTGGAGGGCGATGGCGGTAATGCCTGCGCGCGCCTAGGACAGGCGGGCGGTGCGCGCGAAGCCCGCTCGTACGACGCCTTCGCGCGCGGGGTTTCACGTGTTCGTAATCCAGGCTTTTCGTTTCGTATTTTTGTTCAAAAGCAAAACCAATCCAAGAAATCCAAAAACAGTTTATACAGTTTCAAATCTAAAATAGTTTTCAAAAATTAAATTTTGCAAAAACCAATTTTCAGAAACTTTCAGGAAAAAATTACAGTTTCGTAATTCAGGCTTTCTAAAACAATTACAAATACTCAATCGCATCAAGCCTAAGAATTTCTACCAAATTCAGAATAATTGAGACGAATCAGAAACACGATTAACGAGGTGGCTCTGATACCACTTGTTGGAAAACACGAATCAGAAAGCAGCGGAATTTAAAAATTTTCCCAACAAAAGGACCTTGGACTCGCAATCGTGTAACCAAATTCGTAGAGATAGAAAACTTACTTTTCTTTTATTCTTTCTTGAAGCGTTTCAAGCCACCCAAGAACGCTCTTCTCGCGGCTTGATCCCCTCTCCTTGGTAAAGCTCGAATCTTCAAACTTCTAACTTGAAGCTCTCTAGAGATAGTCCACCAACTTGATCACAATCTAACTAGTAAGGATGCTAGTTCTCTAGTTAGTGTTTAGGCTTAGCCTAGGGTTTATTTGATCTTGGAGAAAGGAACGTGTTCAACACATGAACCAAAAGAATTGCCAATTACTCTCTAAGGGGAGCATGAGCTCCCCTCTATATAGGAAAGGGAGGGGTGGCCGAAAATCCTAGTCCTTATGGACTAAGGATTTTGGTCCCTCTCTCCTATTACTTGATCATCAAGTAATTTTGACTTTGACTTTGAATTCAAATTCAAAACAACTTTCAAGAGAGGTAAAATATCCAAACTGTATTTGGATAATTTTATACTTTATTTATTTAAAATAAATAACTTATTTTATCTAATTAATTAATTCACAATTAATTAACTAGATTATTTTTCTCCAAAATAAGACTTTCTTTTTAATTCAAAATTAAACCAAAGTCTATTAAATAATTAACAACTTAATTATTTAATATTCAATAATCACGTGTGGCACACGTGTCACAATGACACGTGTCCAGTCACGTGACCCACACGTGTGGAACCCTCTAGGCCCGATTAACTCGTTTAATCATTTTAAAGCCTCAACTCATGTAACCAAGTTGTTGTGTGTGACCCTCTAGGTTCTCAATTCAATTAGCAGTGACCCCAATTAATTAATTCAATGATTAATTAATCAGTCCACAGATTAAAAGACCATAGTCTAGCAACAGGTGTTTAACCCCTAGCTGAATTGGAATGTTCGGATTCGACAGAACCTTTAAGTCATTGATTCATGTGAGATACAATCCTCCTACTTACTATCTCTCAACCAAGATCTAGGGTAAGGGAATAATTAGAACCCTAATAATCTGGTCTTAAAGCTAAGTTCATTTCATATCCATTTGATCTCAATCCAAGAAACCCTTTTCTTGATGTCTTGATCTACTGCCTTGGCCAAGGACTCCATATGGCATATGAATGACTTACACAATAAGAGATCACCTTGCAAACGCAAGTGTAGGTCCTTTCTTGATTCTCATTCACTTTCATGAGTCACTTGTGCAGCCCCAGCATAAGCCTTGAATCAGTTGTCTAAGGCGACACCCTTTAAAGCTTATACCAAATACTACAGAGTTAACTCATAAAGTGACATAGAACCTCAAGTCTGAGGATCAATTAATCACATCAATGACTCGTGAGATATTTCCTAATCTGGAAGTTTCCATTTCCTGAAATAGAAACTTCCTTTCCCATTTAGGAATCTTCTCACATGGGGCACCTCAGTGAACTTACTTATTAAAGTAAGCACGCTCATGTATCACGCACGTATCAACTATACACTTTGCACCTCCATGAAACAAGGTGGTCCTTCTTAAGGGCGTGATCCCACAAGCAAGCCTTAGAGGAGTCAGGTTGACACTCCCACTGTCTGTAGGACTCATCGGGTTGGAGTATTTTACTAATCATGACTTATGTGATATAGGGCTCGTTTCATGAACCATTTCTCCTAAATGGTAGAGTCCTAAAGTCATCAGGATTAGGGGAGTTCTCATACATGCACAGCTAAAGTAAACGCATACCAAACAAGAGCATATAAAGAAATGTTTGCCTATAATATTAATCAATTGTATATTATTCAAAGATTGTCTGTGATACTAGGAAAGTCCCAAAACGGATTATGACTAATCGGTTTTCTAGGGCACTATTCCTAACAGCAACTACGGTGACAGGTTTAACGCATTCATGGCACGTGCATCATACGTTGTTTTAACTTATTTAAATATCTTAATCATATGCGCATCTCTAATTGAGCTTAATTGTTCTAATGTGTTGCATCTTTATTTACTTATAAGTGTAATACGTGCATTGACATCTTAACCCAACATGCATTTTAAGTGTTTTATTAATAGGAACTCTTCCCACTTTATTCATCAAGCATTACTCCAACCGATACACCCCCAAATCATAATAAGGGAAGAAATAATTGGATTGCAAAGTGTGGACTAAAAAGGGAAAGAGCAATTAAGAGGGAGGGAAAAGTAGCAGGGAGTTGGAATTGAAGGAAATGGGTTGCTATTCCTAGCAGTCGCTTCAAAGAAAATGTGAGATAAAGTTTCCGAACAAGTGGCGAGATTTGAATCGTCTTTATCAAGGAAGCTGAGTTGAAGAAGTCGAGAATCTCTAAAGTAAGAAGTGATGTTATGAGCCAACGGATAAGACCAGGCGTTCTTAAGGGGGAGAGTTGACAGGAAATAACTTCAAATTTATGGATTAGCTCAAACGAACTACTTCCAATAGAAGCAACAAAAATGCAAGAGTTACTACCTATGGGATCTCTTGGAAGTGGAAAAAGAAAAGAATTAGATGATTCTGACATTTGATGATCTTTAAGGTTGGGATGAGAAAATTTTGATAAGAATTTTAACAAGGAGAAGCACTTCAAGGACTGGATATAGGTATTCAAGGAATGGTGGGAGATTTAGCACTTGGTAAAATTTTAAGACCGAGATGAGGAAGACTTCGTTAATAATACTGGAAGAGACAAGTGCCTTGATAGATGAAGATATGGATTCAAAGAGTTGAAAACTTAATGGATAAGACGGGGTAAAACTTTCGGAATAATAGTGGAAGTGATAAGCGCTTCGGGAGTTAAACTTAAGTATCCGAGAAGGGTTTGGTAAGGGAAAGCATCGAATCGGTGATGCCGATCAAATTATCACATTCGGGGATGAACAAAGTAAGAGTTAATTTAACAGAGAGGGAAGTGGAATACCCAAGAAGGAATACATAGTTTAAACAGAAGAGAATACGGATTGTCGGTTGTTTTCCATAACCAAGTGGAGACACTGCCAGGATTGAGGACTATGATTTGAGTAATAAAGATGAGATCAAGTAATTGAGGAACCGGGTAACATTCGTGATGAGAAGCGAGTTAATTAGGTTACAGGTGAGCACATACTCAAGAGCGGAGTAACGGATTATGATGGTTAGTAAAGATAAGAGAATCAGTTGTAGAATGAAGACCGATTAATCATGGAAGTATTGAGTACCTCGGGCAATTTCCGGCAGGACACCAAAGGTAAAAGAACTTCCAACATCAAATCAAGTGTGGAAACGGATTACCACTATAGACGTTTTCTAAAGCAACGGTGAATGGTACACTTAACCATGCATATCACGTACATCATGGAATTGCATTATTGATGTATATAATTCCTTGTTAATTGCAAATTGCTTTTATACGATAGGAGATTGATGTAATTGATCTTGCTCTACTTGCTCCTTATGTGATAACTATATAAATATGTTTATAATTGTTCACTTGGATTATTATCCTGTGTGAGTGAGAGACGGGGTTCTCTCATTGCTTGTTTGAGAGATGGGGTTCTCTCATTGCTTGCTTGAGAGACGGGGTTCTCTCAATACTTGTTGGAGAGACGGGGTTCTCTCATTACTTGTTGAGAGGCAGGGCTCTCTCATTGTTGTTTTAAGATCCGAACTCGAGAGTGGACCTGGGGACCAGGTCCTCTTAAGGGGGAGAGAATTGTAACGCCCCAATTTTTCCTGTTGTGCTTTAAGTGACATTATATGAACGATATTCTTATATGTTTATGTGAAAATATATGTGATATTATTCTCAAATCATGAATTATTGCATAATTTGTATTTAAGTGATACGTGAATTAATTGCCGAACATGACTTATTTGATTATATGAAATCCTTGGACTCTTATCCACTTTGATTTAGACCAAATTAGCCAACCTATTAATTCTTGACACCATAATTCAATCACTTAAATTCTTGGAGGACTTGGTTACAATTTCACCCTTTTCTTTCCCCTTCTTGATCGATGTAATAGATACATACATGTACATCCATTCTCTTCTCATTTCACTCCAAGAATACAAGGCAAGAACCTCCATTTCTCTCCCTCTCCATTCGGTCCAAGTGAGGAAGTAAGAGACCAAGAGATTCTTCCATTTTCTTCAAGAAATCAAGCACAAGACTTCATCGTCTCTTCATCCCCTTCATCTCTTCTTTATTCCAAGGTAAGATGGTGTATATGCTTGATGAATTCATGAAGTGACACTAGGGTTTTATGATATATATTGAATCCTTGAACCAAGATGCATTATTTGTGAAGTATATGAGTTGATTGATGCATATACATCAACATTTATATGGAACTTGAAGCATATGTGATCATATTCAATTTTAAGGGTTTCTTTGACATATTTGCTTGAATCAAAGCATGTTTCTTTGGATTTAATGTGATATAATTGATATATATGAGTCTTATACATGTTATATGTTAGTTTTAAGTTAAATTCTTGCATTGGTTTGGGAGTGGGAATGGTTTGAAACCATTCCCGTGTGTTACCCTGTTTTTCACCCCAGCGCCTTCCCAAACGCCCGTTTGGGCCCTTAGTTCAAGTTCCAAATGGCCGTTTACAAACCTACTGCCTTAACCCGAGACGTCCCAAACACCCGTTTGGCCTCCCAGTTCAAATTCCAAACGCCCGTTTGGGTTTCCAGACCAATTTTCAAATGTTCGTTTCTCCCTCATCCAAACTCCAAATGACCTGATTTGTGAACCGTTGGAAACCTATTGAAGTATAGAATAACCTCCAATTGGAATAACCTCAATAACTTTTCCCATTTTGGAGTTATGATCAATTATTTTAGGTGTCGCTATTTTCGCGGTCACCTACACTCGCTTAACTTCAAGCTTATGCCATTTTCTTCTCGCTTTGAACTAGAAAATGAGCCATATATCATCAGAAAGACCATTGTGTCTAGTTTCATTCCCAATAAACAAAACTCAATTCTCACTTCTAGAATTAAAGATATTCCAGTTTTCCCTCAGCATGTACATTTTCTAAAATTGTCGACTTTTGCCAAACTTTGCCAAAACCTCTCTTATTGCATTCCTTTCACTTCCTTGGCTCCCATATGTGACTTATATGAGTTTTATACCTGGTTTATTGATTAATTGGACACGTTTACTGTAGCATCTCCCCAGCACTACAACCCCGCGCTGCAATACTCCCTGAGTGGAGGTTAGACCCAACACTCAAGAAATACTACGGCGAACGGTCAGGATAATATATGAATGGAGTATGTGACACAGTGCAGCGGAAGATAAAGAGATTCAACTTTACCAATGAACGGGGAGGATAACGTACAATGAGCAAGGATTATCATTATTGATCAAAGTAGTTCGCAAAAAGTACAACAGGTTGACATGCAAGGACAAAGTATGAGATGGTTTGTTTCTACAGAGAGTAGGCTCAAGACAGTGTACTCTTAGGATCGGATCCAACCTACGATTGTAGTGCTTCAAGATACCTCTAGTTGTCGTTCATTGATTCCTGAAATCATGCATTTTAAAAATAGGCGAGAGGGTTAGTCAAAGTGACTAAATGAAGGGGGTATAATAACTTATTGATATATGTATATATATATATGTATATGATCAAGAAGATCTTGATCTGAAATATTAACAATAGGATATAACAAATAGAAAACGGTTCATAATAATTGTAGAACAGGGATAGGGGTAGTTTGGAATATTTGTAGAAATATGAACCGTTTGTAACAAGAACGTTAATGCCCGTGAGCTAGGCCTCTCCATCCATAACTCCTTGAATAATTGGTAAAATAGTATCGGGCTGATCAGGCTCCGATACTTCAATAAAACCAAGAATATTAACTCCACTACTCCTTGATGTCAATAGGGAATCAAACCCTAGAGACCACGAACACGATTCGGGAGGCATCTATCTCTCCCTCATCTTAGCGTGGAGTAACTAACCTCCAGTTAAACCACTACCAAGAGGTGGTGGCAGTCCGCAACACCAATAATACCCTCGTCCTGATACCTTCAGGGTAATTGCTCGCTACAGATACAGGCGGGGCCCATAACATGAATCAAGAATAGTATTTTGCTTGCATAACCCGGAGTCAATGTTTTGATAAAATGGACTTGAAACATATAATGTCTTAGTAAAACGTTGATTCCGGCATGAAAGTATTTTTCCCTTAAGAGGGACATTGTAGTACAATAATATGTATATAGGGTAGTAAATCAAAATGATAGGTAGGCTTGGAAATAGTTTTTATATAGATACATATGTATAGCATGATTCCAGTTGAAAACATTTTAACCCTCACCTATACCGGTAGTCAGACATTGTAATGTGGATTCCAGTGCTCCTGAAAGTATTAACTACAATAGGCTTAGAACTAGGTTCCTTATATTAATCAAATAAGCACATAAAACACATAATGTTAATGCATAAAAGGATTACATCAAGTAAACACATCAACTATATTATGTTAGAGAATTCCCGGTAGACTCTAATTTTAACCGTTTAAGGAAAATTAAGAAATTAATCAGGTTTCATGAATTCTTTAACCACTTAAATATTTATTAATCACATTATAATATTAATTATAACATTAGAAATGGAATTTAGAATTTAATTTGACAATGTTGATAATTATTTTAATAATATTTTCGAAATATTCAGAATATGGGTTGACCAAAAAGTCAAAATTACTATTTAAAACATTTACTATTCAATTTCTTATGAATTAAACACTTTATAACACAAAATCGAACACACACATTCACACACTATTACACGTGCACTTGAAATTATTCAAGAACAACATGAACATGTTCTTGAGCCTATTTGAATATTCAAAGAAGGTATGTAACACGCTTGATCATATTCATATTTATAACATAGAATTTGAAGCATAATATAGCAAAATATATTAATTCTCTATGAAAAATAATTCTAAATAAATTATTCTTGACATGAATTTAATCAAACAAGATCATAATTATTTAAACACATATTCATATCATATCATATCATAACTCATGTATTTAATTAAATAAAATGCATATATGTTATCACATTTTTCCTAAACTAGCATAAATAGCATATATTTCATAAAATAAATTCCTAAAGCATAATTTAATTAAATCTAAGCATGCTATACTTATAAACACCCTAAGAACATATTATAAAGCATGAAATAATAAAAGAACAAGACTCATACCTTAGAGAGAGAGGAGTGGCCGAACTAGGGAGAGAAAGTGAGTGATTTTGGTGTAGTTTTGGAAATAAGCTTGGAGGGGTATTTATAATTGGGATTTAGGGGCTTACCTTGAAATTTCTAAGAGTTTAGGGGAGATGTGGAAGCTTCATATCCTAGACAAATGCTTGGTTGCTACTTAGGTAATGTGGATGAATTATATTTTAGACATATGCTTGGTAATTAGATAGGAAATGTGGGGAAAATATGTCCATTTATTTAAACTTTCTAGAAGCTTTACGTTGAATAAAAATAAATATAAAATGGTATAAAATTTATTCAAGAGTCGAGAAGTGAAAACTTGAAGTAGTAAATTAATGAAAGAATGAGTGAAAAATAAGCTTCGTTATGATTATAAATGTGGAATATTTAGAGTTTTCGTTTATAAATTATGAATATTAAAGATGATGAAAATCATAAGAAAATTATATAAACGAAGCTATGATTAAGTTTAGAGTTTGGAAAAATCATTATAATGTAGAGAAAAATTCAAGAATCGTTTTAAGTATAATTTCGAATATTGAATAAAAGCTAATTGTTTAAAATAAAATGACAATTTTAAAAGGGAAAATATTTATAAAATATGTTATGGGTGGAATCGAGTTTTGGTAAGTGCATGAAAATTCACAAAATAATTCAAGGATCGTTTTGGTTATAATATTGAATATCGAAAGGTAAATGAGTAAAGAGTTATTTACGATCGAACTATCAGCTAGGGTTTTGCCGATTTTTGATACTACTAGAGTTAGGATGGGAATTATGGTTCACGGAGAGTGTCAAGATCCTCGAAATAATGTGAGGATTCTTTTGGTCACAATATTGGATAGTAAAAGTACTTTCGGGAATGTAGGAAAATTCTAGGGTTGTAGGGGTATTTTCGTAATTTCCAACTTGCCCCTATTTCCGGCTGTTACATTTATGATATTGATTGATTGTACATGCATGATTGATATTCCATGACTTTTCCGTGCGTCTTAAATGGTTCATGCGAGTCGTGTCTCACGAACACTTGCCCCTCTTTACACAGATTTCTTTCCGGTTGACGAGGAGCAAGCTTCATAGTTACATTCTTGTTATTTTCCGGCACAGGTGAGGTTTAATTTTTAGATATATAAAACCCATATAACCCTATGTGATGTTTGAGCCAAAATGTATCTATACGTATATAGTTTTCCAAACTCTATTGATTTTCAACTGGTTTCAGGGATCGAACGGATTGACTGATTGATTGTTTTGGCGAGTAAAGCATGTTCACTTGGGCCCGAGGGTAGTGTATTGAGCCAACCGAGGAAGCAAGGGCTGACGGGTAACTCTTGCACTACCCTCACAACTTTGGGATACCCCCTGAACCCACTAGGAGATTAGTGGGGGAAGGAGTCCCGGGTATAGGGACTCATGAACCCTATGCTCGTCGTTATTGGGTGGTAGGGCCTTGCAATCCCACCATCACCGGAGGAAGAAGGATGGACGAAAATTGCTTATTGTGCACTGTAATAACTTGCATGCTCACTTAATCATTGATAATCTAAATATTGGTAATGTTCACTGTCGGAGTAAGGTTGGAGATTGCCCTCACTCGCCGGGCCACGAATTGATTGTATTGAATTGATTTAATTGATAAATTGAATTAGTTGTAGCCTCGGGCGGTAGTATCTCTTATTTTACTAAATTGTATTGTTATTTTCCAAAATTATTACCCGAGATTATAACTTGCATGTATGTGCGCATATATTTATCTATACCCCTCACTCAGTCTTTGGTTGACTGACACCCTCACATTTTCAGGTCTGCAGGTTGCATGCTAGGCAGGATCGAGTCAAGTCTTTAATTTCGGGTCTAGCACAATGTCATCTATACTATATTATTAAGCGCGAGAGGCAAAGGTGGTATCTTGGTGTCCTCTTTTTCTTTTTCTCTATTTATTTATCTTTTATCCGTTAGTTTTCTTCTCCTACTATTTTTTCTCTTCTTTTCTATTTATTTATCTTTATGCGTTTTCTTCTCTTACATTTTCTTATCTTTTCTTTTCTCTCACCTTATTTAAATTATTTTTCTTTTCTTTTGGATTTTTTTTTTAAAGATAGTGTTGTTCGATATTTTATGCTTTTATGTTACATTTATATTAATTCAATAATTATATTAAAAATATTGATAAAATATATATTAATATAAAAATTAATTTAAATATATTTTAAACAAAAGAATTTTATAATTTACACACGCAACGAGTGTGCCAAAATTACTAGTATATATTATTGATGTATATGAGTTATCTTGATACTCTTGTATATTATGATTTGTCTTTGGAAACTGTTATTGTATATATGGAGATAATGGAAATGACCTTGAAAGATGTTAAAGACATGAATGTATATTATGCTTCCGTTTTATTGATTATGCATGATCGTATTTAATTGAGGGTTAGTCCCGCCTAGCTAGTGTGTCGTTTTTTTTATTGTCACCCGTTCGCCATGAGCCCGGTTCATATATGGACTACCCATTTCATGTGTGAGCTAGACTTATGGTGTGGGGGTGTGGCATCTCGGCGTTCCGGGTGCTACATTTTCCCCTATTGAAAACGAAATGAGGAGGAAAGGGAAAGGAAAAGGGTTAAGTTGTGAGAATTTGGGCCCAAGTTTGACTTAATTTGGTCAAGGATTGAGTGAGTTATGGCCATTTTAGTGAAAGGTGGTCAAAAACGCACGCGAGGCTCAGTACGGGCAAAATACAAGGGCCAAACGGGCTTAGAAAAATACAAAGCTGGGTCCGTAGGCTTTCATTCTTCGTTACAAGTCTGATGCTTCTTCTGGAATTCAAATCTAAATTCCCGAGCTCAAGTTATGCCTTCCGGAACACGAGGTGCGCTAAAGCTAGTTAGACCCTCGAATCCTTAAAATCATAAAAATGGTCCGTGACCACATCAAACAAATTCAAAAACATATAACGAGCACGTAAACAAGTTCTTAAAACATGTATTTCATGCATAACACATAGTCACAAAATTAGGAGCAAATAAGGGGTCATACAGATCAAGAAAGGGATCAAACGGCGGCAAAACGATCAAATACGTAATGAGACATAACAAATAATACAAATAAATATTCAAGTAGGCACATAAGCAATTAATAAATATTTGAAGGCATAAATAAATAATTAAACACGCACATAATACTCTCGATGCGGCGTACCTGTACGACCGGACGAGAGGGATGTTACAGTAGTAGCATTTAAAGATAAGGTACTCAATAAATGGAGAGACAAGCAGACTTTCAGTGGGCTTATTCTCGAGTTTCAAGAGTAGATAAAACTAGTTCTCTTTTGTTGCATGAGTTATAATTCTTTTTTTTTTTTTGAAACGCAAACCCCTGAAGGAAAAATTTACTAAATCAATCAAAATTAAAACATACAACAGAATAATGAAAAAAGTAACGCAAGCTCGAGGCCGCAATTCTAACAAATTTGTGGGTAATCATATTTGCCCCACGTCTAATAGAACAGAAACTGACATTTTCAAAACTAGATTTAATACTTATAAAGACTGTGAGAATACAACCAACAAAAGAGAAGGCCCTTTCCACCAAGGTAAGAGAATGGCTAGTACTCAAACTTAATTCCAATGCCACCACCAAATTTTCAGAACTTGCAAATTCTATAGTTGTTAAAGATTAAGTCATACAGGTCGACTCGTGATCAGACGTGTCTCTGTCTGATTTGATCTTGAAGTAAACGCAGTCATCCATAAGTGACGAAAGAGGCGAACGCTTGTAGCACCGGGAGGACCGTCCTGCAATAAACAATGAGATTTCGAAAGAAGAAGAAACTAAAAATTAAAACTGCTCTCATACGAGAGAAAAACAACTCTTGTACGAGAGAAACAACCAAAAAAGAGAATATAAACGATAAAAAAACATAGATCAAGAGATTTGGATCTCGTTGGAAAACAAAACAAAGATCTAAAATCAAAAGATATCTAGAAAGAGGGGACGACTTCTACAGATGAGGGGTTATAATTCTATGCGAGCTATTTAGAAGTTTTTGAAAGCGAACTCATTACTAGCAATTTAAGTTATAATGACTTACAAATTCCCACCAAAAAAAGTTATAATGACTTGGAAATTTATTTGAATAAGTTTTTGTACACTTTTGAGGGATAAAAAAAAAATAAGGCCTAACAAAGTGAAAAAAACTGTCACTTGACTTGAGCACTTTAGAGGTGAAGTATCAATTTAAGAAGTTTGAGGTTTTAGACATGAAAAATATCTAATATATTATCCGAAAAATATATTATGAAAATGGTGGTACAAGAATGTAAAAGATTTTTTTTCAAGGAAAATATTAGACTCATGCAAAATTTTGATAAAAACAAATGTAGAGCCACAAATAATGTTTAATAATAGAGCAATGAGGTGTGGTTATGAATTTCTAAAATTACCCTCATAAAGAGACAAAAGATATTATTTTGATTGAAAAGAACAAATTAGGAGATATATAAAGAGTGCTCCTCAATAGGAATTTAGCACACAAAGATCACTCATGGAGGAGTGTGTGAAAAATTTTACCTCATAAGTATATGGTGATGGTGAGTATATTAAAAAAATGGACCAAAAGTTGATATTAAATCCTCAATTAGGGCTGTCAATGGGTCGGATTTTAATCCGAATCCGGTCCGAATCCGATCCGAATTTTAGCATATTCGTCCGATAAAAATATCCGATGGATCATATCCGATTATAAATATTCGATATCCGAAATAAATGGAGCGAATATGGATTTACGGGATCCGATCCGTTAAGAATCCGAATCCGATATTATATATAATATTTAATTAAAAGAATTATTTACAATTACATAATATTAAGTAAAATGATTAAAATTAAACTTTTTACATATTTATTACTTTAAACAATAATAAAATTTAAATTTTTTTCTCTAAAAATATATATTTTCTTTTATTAATAAGTTTAAATCAACCTATTTTAAATAAATATAGATAAAATTATCAAATAATTCATTAAATAATAATTATTTATTAAATATTATGTAATTATATTTATTTTTTTATATCAAATTTGTAATCTTAAAAAATGGATTTTATTGTTAATCGGGTCGGATCTTTTATCGGATCGGATCCGACCCGATTATGTATGGATTAAAAAACAATGAATCCGAATCCTATAGGATTCGGATTCGGATCCGGTTATCGGATACTCTTATCGGATTCGGATCCGGAATATCCTGATCCGGTCCGAATCCGACCCGTTGACAGCCCTATCCTCAATTACTAAGGCCAGGAGGCTATGATGCACGGATACGGACATGACGACAAAGATTTTTTCAAAATTTTAAGACACGACACGGCTCCACACGGTTATATTTTATATATAAATAATATATTTTATAAATATTAATTTGTTTTCTAAAACTATGAGGATCTTTTGTTAGCCCAAAGATTAAAAAAAAACAGACAGCCCAATAACAAAAATAAAGGCCCATTAGTTGAGGGTTTTTTTTTTCCGGTGGTGTGAAGAAGGGTAGGCCCGTAGGGTTAGCACATTTCTCTTTTACTTTGGTTTCCCCTGTTGTGGCCAAGCAGAGAGATCAGCTAGCAATGGTGGCTAGAGGCGATGGTGTGGAGGAATTGGTGACACTAGTTGGCTCCCGGTGGTGGCTGGTGTTGCCGACGGCGGACGGAGGAGTGAAGGCCGGCGTCATCGCGGAGAGAGAGAAAGGGTAAAGGTGGTGGGGATTTCTTCCGCTTTTCTTCTGAAGGTTTGACGATGGTGGCCATGGGATTCTTCCCCCTGTCTTCCTCTTTTCTTCCCTAGCAGTATCATCTTCCCCATGTGGTATTGGGTTTTCTTCCCCTTTTTTCTCAAGGACACAAGGATTTCTTTCATTTTTCTTTCATCAGCCGTGTCTTCTGCCCCAACCATGTCGGACACTTCGCTATGGGGTGTCCAACACCGTGTCCCTTTTTTTTTATTTTTTATTTTTATTTTTATTTAGGACATGGATCCGGCGTGTTCGGACATTGCACGGATGAATTTTTTGAAGTGTTCGTGCTTTACAGCCAGGAGGTGTAAGAGAGGGGGAAAAAAAAGAAAAAAAAAATCTAACTTTTGATTGGGAAAAAGGGGCAAAAAGAAGAAGAAAATCGTGCGGTGCCAATTCATGTAATTGAATTCCCTATATTTATCTTCCTATGCTAAAATTGATAATTATTTTGTGCTATATATTTTTTGACATGGCAAACTATAACTTTTTCTGCAACTCCTAGTAGGCTAGAACAAATTACTTCGATTTATTCATCGCAATCTGAAGTTTGCAATATGAAGCACCAACATTTAAACTTAAATTTTTGGTAATTTTGTCTAAACAATAAGACGTGCATATCTATAATGCATTCATTTCAACTATTTTTTGACACATTTAAGACGAAATAACAATTACACGGTTTAAACAAATTACAGGGGGCAAAATAACAAGTATTATAACAAAACAAAATTCAAATATATTCAAAGGCACTCAACATTCATATATCAGAATGGCCACATAAGCAGAAAAATACAAATACAGATCCATTCATGTAGAACTTCATCATCCCCTCATATCCATATCTTCATCTAATGATGGATTCTCTAAATCACTCTCACTATCCGAATGCTCGCTTCTTGCATTCGAGGACCTTTTTGCAGATAACAAAGAATAGTCGAAAGCATTATACTTCACTTGATTCCTCTTTTCACCATCTTTTGTCGTCCTCTTCCTTTCTCCTCGTTCAGATGATTGCATTGAGTGGGCAGCAGCCACGAATGCAGCATTCATGCTTTTGCTCAGCTTTTCATCATCTTCTTGACCCTTGTTGTTTATGTAAAAGAGGAGATCGGGATCAGGTTTCTTCCCTTCTTCTTCCATGTCCGCAAGTTGCTCCTTTGAAATAAATGCAGTACGGAATTTCATCATATCATCGTCAAATATCTTTATTCCTCTGTTTTCCATGTTCAGCATCCATCCTGGTTAAATAGTAATAACACCAGTACAAGATCACAAATATAAGTGATTATGCGTAATTACACAAACTCCCCTTTTCTCGGTTTCATATTACAGACCCCCCCCCCCCCCCCCCCTAAAATTTTAGTTAAAACTGGGAAGCTTTAAACTTGCATTACATTAGCCATAAAATCGAGAACAATTTGAAAAGTTTAAAATCTAAGAGGTATAATCAACATAAGGCATTCACAACGGTACATGCGACTCATACGAGTAATTTGGAAATCAAGAATGGATTTTTTTACAATTATATTTGCAGGGGAGGGGGCTGTAATCATTGCTAGTAATATATCCCTTACTTATATATGCTGCTGGCGATAATCCCATTGGTTCACTTGTGTTAAATTGATTCGCAATCTCACTCCTGACCCATTTAATTATTAAGGCAGGCAAACTGGAATTTGCAAAGGCATTCGAATAGGACATAGCCTTTTTATGGTTTCCATGTTTCCTGCAGCAAAGACAGAAATACATCATTATCAAGTTCTATCTCTAGGTTAGAGTTGATTACCAAGATAATTAACCAATAATTCCCACCAAAATAACTTGATAGCTTCATGAGCAGCCATTAATTTTGTTATCAGGACACGTTTGGCATGCTTCATTGGAAGTTGACCCAAGGTTGCTGGACTTAGGAAAGAATATTCCACCAATATCAAAGCATCGAAAAGGGCTTCCCTCAAGCCTTTTTCATGTTCAAGATTCTGCAGAGACAGAAAATTAAGAAAGCTTGAAACTCTATTTAGGGAGTGCTTGTAAATTCCAAAGATTAGCACTTCTGCACTTTTTGCTTTTCATAAGCACTTTTGGAGTGTTTTGAAAACCAACTTCTAAGCAAAAATAAGCTAAAAGCATACGAGGACCACCTTCTAGCTTCAGCTTCTAGTAGGTTATTTTGTAAATAAATGGAAGTTTGTTTAGTTTAATAAAATGCTTCTCGAACTTTTTTGTCCCAAAAGCTCATGTCTTTCTTCTTAACTTGTAATATTTCGTTGCAAACACTAACCACTTTTACTACAAGTCTACAACTTTTTTACAACTTTAGCTTCTATTTCCATTTCTATAAAAGCAGTTAATCAAGATAGACAACTAGTAATAAAGCAAACCAGATATTTGATAAGCCAACTAACCATGAGAGAGGTTACAGGTAAGACTGGCTCCAACAGCATACTGACAAGGGTCACTGCAAACATAGGCAGAATAAAGATTATCAACCCAAAGAAACATGAGGAAAGAAGAATCTTGTGTTGCTTTGAAAATACAGCTCGGTCATCTTCATCTAAGAGTCGTTAATGATTCTTACTTCTCCCTTAATCCAAGTATTAATGTCAGCACTCAACAATGCAAACAAGAATTGAGTCAACATTTGCAGCAAATGCTCAATGAAAATTAAATTACATGCATTTCAAGACCATGGTTATAGATATGGAACTGCACACACAGAACCAGATGCAGATGGTCAGAATGGAACAAGTTGATGCTGGTAAAAATTGAATCATTGAACATATAAACAAGAAAACCAGGAAAATTAAAAGGAAAGCAGTATAACAGATTAAAATCATTTCAAATCAGAAAGTATTACTTATCCATAAGTGTCAACTCATCTCATTTCTCTCACGAAATCTCAGTGGGCAGTTGAATAACAAAATGTTGTCTACCCAGCAAAGCCAAGAAAATTTAAACATTTAAGTTTATAAATTAATCTATAAACTATAGATAATGTTAAAGAAAACAATGTTAATGCTAACCATAGAAATACGAGCTCCCCAATCCGATAACCGAACCAACTATCCAAGATCTGAGCTCATTCTGCATCTTCTCTCCATAACCCTCTCGAATTTTCCAGGACAACTTCAAAAGAAATGCCTCCGAAACCACAAAACCCGCAAGGTCAATCATCATACATCCTTCAACACTAATCCTATTCACAATTTCATCACTCAATAGTGGGAAAAACAACCTCAAAGATTCTACATTCTTGTTTCGGACCCCATTATCCTTGACCCAAAAACTACTCAAATCGCTCAGGGGCCTTAGCAAACCTCCCAATTCGTCAAAGTTGCCATCAAAACCATTACAGCAGACATTTACGTAGCCAAGAACAGAGTCCACCACACTTCTAATTTCCCCATTAAGTTTTCTCTCTTTCTTGGAACGCAACTGAAAGCCCTTAAGATCGAGAATAAAGCTATGCAAGTTGTATATAACCGGCGAGGCTAAAACTATGCTTTTTATGGGATTGCAAGAAGCGGAGCAAGAAGCTATAAGCTGAAACAAATCTCTAATGGCTGAAATTCGGCTGAAAGGTTCATTCTTTGACGAAATGGCGGAAGTAAAAGTTAAAGCTGCGTAAATCCAGATGCTTTCCAAAGGCGGGTCAGCTTTAGACTGCACCAATTGCTGAAACACGGGAATAAAAATAGTTTCTTTTCGGGAATCAGAGTTCAATAGGGCTTCAATTGATTTTCCCAGAGCAATTTCATAGTTTTTACCAATAAAATGGGGGAGATTGTGGGATTTGGGAGCAGTTAGTGTTGACGCCATGGCTGAAAGCTGAACGAGGTGAATAGCTAAAACCCTAATTGCCCCGGAACTTCAACAATTAGGGCTTTGGCCTTTGAGCGCAGATCTCCTACACCTGCGGTCTATCCTAATACCATGGACTGTCAACTAAGGGTGGGCGTTCCGATCGGGTATTGGTACCCGATTCGATCCAATCGGGGAAAATGCGATCGGACCGACTTTTTTTCTAAATTCGGATGTTGGGTCGGATATCCGATATTCAATATAATATATCGGATCGAATCGGATCGGATCGGATCAGATTCGGTTATAATTTTTCTATCCGAACTATCTAATCGGGGATCCAAATTACTTGAATTTTTTAAAATATATATATAAATATAATATAATATATATACATATATATTTTATATATTACAGTATGTATAATATTATATATATATTATACATTACAATACGTAAAATAGCCAAAATAATAATAAAAAAAACAAAACAAAAGTGGAAAATTTTCGGGTACCTCGAATTTATATGCTACTCGACATATCGAGGAAAAATCCGAAATCCGAAAAACCCAACCCATGCCCACCATACTGTCAACAACACAGTCGACGTGGCTTTTTCCAACCAATCAGAAATAAGATAACACGTAAGACCCTCTTTCCTTAAGACTCACGACGTCGGACACCAGAAACAAACTTCATCTGCGACAGTCCCAACAGCTCTCTAATTTTCTTGTGGATGCAACTATGGCGAAATCTGATCGAACATTGCTGCTGATATATCTGGTGTTGATTGCATGCTCATGGATTCCTCTTTCCGATTGCGCGAAGAAACCAGTTGGATTAGCAAGAAAAGAAGACATTCCCTTCATAAAATGTCAAGTGTGCGAGAAGTTGGCGTCCGAGATATACGTCCAGGTTCAAGCCAAACAAGCTGAGATTTCGCCTAAAAAGGTGATTTTGTTATTTGGGCATCTCCTCAAATTCCGAAATACTGTGTTTTTTAACTGATTCAAGAACTGGATCACAGGATTTTGTGTTTGTTTTGTTTTTCTGGGCAATAATCTTGTGATTCATGCAAAATCGTTGTCTTTCGTGATTGTAATTGGCTTGCTTGTGATGAATTTCTGTAAAATCCTTGAAACAGGTATCGGAGTATCAAATTATCGAAATCGCGGAGAATGTGTGTAACCTGAAGAAGCGAGAAGCGGATTGGATACTTAAGATTGACATTGTAGAGAAAGGAGATAAATTAGAGGTAAGAGGAGAAGAAAGTGGATTTCTTTTTTGAGAAAACAATTAGATACAGAATCTGTTTTGGGATGTCTATTCTAATCAGATCACCATGAGGTTGCTTGCTTACCTTTGAATTGTTGTATTCAGCTAGTTGAACAAGACTCAGAAGGACAATGTAATTCAGAATGCAAAACAATAGAAAGGGCTTGTCAAGAGGTGAGGATGCAAACAGTAAATTTATGAGGGATTTTATTTTTAAGTTTCTAATAGCTTAGATAAAGTTTAGAAGGCTAATTGCTAAGTGCTTCAAAATACAGATCTATATCTTTTCGTCAGTTTTATTTAGCTAATTTTTACATTGTTTTGCATTCCATTAGATTTCCATGGAGTTCGAGACCTCAATTTCCATCATAAATTACGATATGGAGTCCAAGACTAAGGTTTTTGAGTTGGGTTTTGTGCAGGTTTTGGGTTATTCTGATACAGATGTTGCAGAATACTTGTTTAAACACAAGCCACAGCTTGATTCTTTGGTAAATTTCATCTGTAAGGACCTCACCAAAGCATGCAGTTCAAAGCCCCCACCAGTTCCTAAGGTAAATTCTCTACACCAAGAAGGGTATTTTGATGTAAAAAATCAATATTACAAAATTATATTCTGTTTCTTTTACCTTCGTGGGCTTCACTTTCTCTTTTTGTCCAATCTGTAGTGTTTTTTTCACCATATTAAGATAGTCTTTCATGTTTATTATCATTACACATTATTTGTAGTATAGCTAGAGAGTTCTTAGATTGTAGTAGTGTAATGAATTTAGCAATTACCTACCTCTAAAACTGTGATATTTGATTTGGAAAGTTAAAATAGATCATAATTTGGTGAAAGAATTTGGTCTCATTACATGTATATTTAACTTATCAACAAGCAGAGTTTTTCTCTGTTAATATTCTCTATTTGGAGGTTGAACCATTGGTTAAAGTAAAAGACGCTCATCTTGATTCCATGAAAGACTTTGTTGGTAATTTGAGAGTAACCAGAACCGATCACGTCTTGGCAATATAGTCTTCTTGATTCTTTACTTGCCCATATAAAAAATCCGTAGTTATTCTGTCAAACCAAGGGCTGTGGCCAAAATTAACTTCTGCTTTTGGGGAAGTTATAGTTATAAACTAGAAGCTGGAAAGAACACCCAAAAGTGTGTGCAATTTGGCACCTTTTACCTTATTTTGCTTATTTTAAGCCAAAGTTGGAAAATAAAACAATCCATTTCTGCTTATTTTGCAAAGACTCCTTGGCTGTTTCAAGAACATTTGATTTCTCTTTTGGACCCATAGCCCATGGGTTCTGAAAAATCTTTTGAACTGCATGTTTGCTGGATATACTCGTTTTATGCTTTAGTCAGATCAATTGACAAATGACGGTGATTGTCCGACCACATTTTTATGAGAAGAATCACAAAACCATTTGTACCATTTCTTTTTACATTTGTGAGACGAATCACAAAACCATTTCTTTTACATTTCAGGACAGGACTCCCGGAGAGCCATTTATTGCCAAGTCCGATAACGAGGCAGAGATGGAAAAGCTAATGAAATCCATGGAGGTAAGTACAAAATCACTAAAAAGAAAAATATTTTCAGAAGCATTGGATTTAGCCAAATCAAATAAAATTTCCAAATTTTGTTTCCATTGCTTCAGGGAATGCCAGGAGCAGCCGGTATGAAAATGTACTCACGTGAAGATTTGATGAAACAAACTTTTGGCAATGAAGATGCAGAAGACGACGATGATGATACTGATGATGAGTCGGACTTTCCTTCAAAATTGGGAAAAGTACTGAGAGAAAAAGACTTTAAAAAGCCAGATTGGAAGGAAAAGATCAGGAAAGGAGTTGTTGATGCCGGAGACAAATTGAAAGTTCATGCAAATAGAGTTTCAAACAGAGTAAGGCAGTGGTGGAGAAGATACAATAAAGATGGTTCAAAGTCTGGTAAAGCAGAGCTTTAGAGTTTTGTGATTAGTTTTAGTACAATTACTCAGCTCTTTCAGGAACTCTCATATGTACCATCAATTTTCTCATCATTTTATGTTTTAACCACTTTGCACAAACTTTCTTGAATTACCTAGTTGCTAGCACCAGTACAATGACACGCTCAAAACCGAACGAAAATCAATCAGATTTTGCTCAGTTTATTTATTTACATGAGTGGTATTATTCAGATGGTCTTTTATATGCTTAACTATGGACACAGATGTGGGGCACAGGCACGAGAACACGAAATCTTAAAAAATTAAAGAATACGATATGACTACGAAACGGTTGATTGTATAAAAATTTGCTCTATATATACACATTTCTTGATAAACAAAATTGCAAGTGTGATATAATTATAAGTGAAATTTATTGGTTATTGCGTCTGACATATATTAATATAATTTCTGGATATTTAATTGGGTAACACTTCATCCCCTAAGTAATTGTCGGTGAAATTGCATTTATGGTGCGTATTGACTTTTATAGTATAAAATTGGTATATAAATTTTATATATTTTATTTGTAGTATAAGACGTAAGTGGTTTAAACGTCTTTATCATATGAGTGTTTAATTTATAAATATTATATGTAAGACCCATAGTTTATAAATATTTTCAATTTGGTCTATTAATTTCTCTTTCTTGTATTTTTTGTATAAACTTATTGTTTATATGATTTATTATTTTTCCTTGGTCTTTTATACCTTGTATAATTGTATCTCTATTTAATATATCTTTATTTAATGTTCGTTCATAATTTTTCTAATATATTTCTTCTTTTTGTAAGGACGTTTCTAAATTTTTTTTCATTTGTTTAATTCTTTTGGCATTCATAATTCCTTTTGTTTGTTGTTTTTCTTTTGTTATACTGTTTGTATCTATTTTTGGTTTATAACTCATAATTAAGCGCATGTCATTTGATATGTTGTATCTCTTTTTCTTTTTGTATTTTTTAAATCCTCGTTTGCAGTGTTTATCATTATCTCTTGAGTTCTTTGTGATAAATCTTTATCGTGTCTTAAATTATGGTATGCCATTTTAACAAGATATTCGTTTATAATAACTTGTTCCTTTATTTCTTGTATATCTCGTGTTATTCTCGCTCTATAATTAAATCTTTCCATTATTTTAAGCATATATTAGAGATAAAAGTATCTTTTTTATGTGTTTTAACTTTAAAAGGTTACAGTATTCTTTCCATGTTTTTTCAAAATATTCAGTTTTTTCATATATTTCAATCATGTGTTTACTCATGAACATATCTTCTTCTATTTGTATTAAAGATTTAAATAACCAGTATTTTAATTGTTGACTCATAATTTTTTTAAAATCATATACGGGCTCTGATACCAGAGCGACGATCAGAGTGTTTCCTTTATAGTTGTGGTTAATTTAACCATTTGATCGGCTAATTGTGTGAATTCGTTTTCAGTTATTTCATTAGAAGATCCCTCTTCTTTAAAGTTTTTAATAGAGGCCCGTGCACTAGTTTCATTAGTTCTTTGATTTGGTGGTAGATATGTATAGCATGTGCTTTTACTTTTTAAAAGTTTAGGTGTTTTATTTTGAAAAACATTAGTATTAACATGTTGTATAATAGGTGTCTTTGGTATATAATTTATACGAGAAATACCAGAGCGACGATCAAAGTGTTTCCTTTATAGTTGTGGTTAATTTAGCCATTTGATCAGCTAATTGTGTGAATTCGTTTTCAGTTATTTCATTAGAAGATCCCTCTTCTTTAAAGTTTTTAATAGAGGCCCGTGTACTAGTTTCATTAGTTCTTTGATTTGGTGGTAGATATGTATAACATGTGCTTTTACTTTTTAAAAGTTTAGGTGTTTTATTTTGAAAAACATTAGTATTAACATGTTGTATAATAGGTGTCTTTGGTATATATTTTATACGAGAAACTTTTCGAAAAATATCTTCCATATATATCTTATCTGTGTTTTTAAATTGTATACTATGATGGCTGTTTGTCAGAGCATATCCAATGGTGTATGTTATTGAAAATGGATGGTCGTTTGTTTCCATTAAATCTTGTCTTTCGAATTTATAAGCAATGTTTAAAGATTTATCTAGTTTTTTTGTTACAAGTGGTATAGCGTAGTGTAAAGCTACATTAAAAAGTAGTTTAGTATAAGCAAGGTTTCCTTCAATTATCCCAAGTATTTTATCTTTTATGTTCATAATTCTGTCATCACATATAGCTAGTTTTATGGGTGAGTTTATTCCTTCAGCAAATGTACTCTTAATTAGTATTTGTATTGTAGAAATATGTATATATCCTATTTCACTAGGTGTATGTTTTGCTTTTTTTATTTTCTGAATTATATCAGCTTTGTTTATCAACGAAATAGCCTATGTTCCTTTTGTTGTAGAAATTTCAATAGGTGTTTAACACGTAAAATTTCCATATAATATAATGTTTTTTCTACTCAGTTTTGTTTTTAAATCTGTTTTTGTAACACCCCCAGAGCGAAGGGTGCCACATCCCCCGCACTAAGGTCCAACACGAGTAACGAAATGGAAGTTCGCACCCGTATCAAACCATAGCGAACGGGAGACACACCAAAACTCACACCCTTGCTAGGCGGCCTAGACCCTCAAGAACTGCGAGAATTAAAATCAGAGTAGCGGAAGCAATTAAAGCAATTCTCTAACTAAACATATATCCCAAGATCACATATACATTTCAAAAGTGGGGAAAGGTCAAGCATCCATGGTAGTTCCTATACAGAATATACAAAACCATCAGGGCCCAAAAGCGAAAATGTAATCATAAATACATAATCCAAAATACAACAATAAGAGTAGAAGTAATCCACTACGATGCATGAAGACCCAAGCTAAACCACAAGTAAACCCAAAAGACACTTGCCGCCTAGCTTGACTCGGAAGAACCTGCAAACTCAAAAGAAAGGGAAAAGGGGAAAACAACAACGAGGGTTAGTCCTAGCGACTAGTGAGGGGGCTAACTCACGCACCCGATATATATATAGCAAAGCACTTAATCAAATGGAAAGATCCTTGAACCGAGAGTGGTTTTTGCAAGCCAAGTTAATTCCCGTGATATAGATATATAAGTTAAAGGAAAGTAAAAAGGCCGAAACAAAACTCCAAGTTTTAGGTGAATTAAGAATCCGCTCTCGTTCCGTAGATCATACAAAGCTTAAACCAACTCGGCGAGTACGAGTCACACACACATCCCAACTTCCAAATACGAAGAACAAAGCAAAGCAAAACAAATCAGAGTCCATCCCCAACACCGGTTGATAGAAGGGTTGATCGGCCCTAACTATCCACATACACAGACGAGACAAGGTTTAATTACTTCCTTGAAACCTTCGGCGGTTGCCTCCGCCGGCTCAAGAGAAACACCCTTCCTCAACCTCCCAAGGTTGGGTGAAACTCTCAAATGGAGGTGTTGATGGAAGAGCTCGGCGACCCCTCGGCCGTCCCGAGATTACCATACCACACTCCGGGGCCCAAACAGATCACGAAAGTCAAACAAACATATCTCAAAGCTTATCTTTCAAAGCCACATCTCGCTTACACACACACACTTGCACCAAACTAAACTTTTCAAACAAAAGAAAATAGCTTATGTACTTATATAAAACATTTTCAAACTCTTATAACAAATGGGAGTAATCCCGCAACATATGTACCACACACTTATTTACCATATATTATACTTATCCGCATGCGAGGTTTCACATCAAATAGGATTGTAGGTCGAGTAACTAAAAGAACAAAAACCTCACCTCGTCGACGAACGTAGTGGAGTCAAAACAGGAAACCGGATACCTACGGAGCAAGCTCGTCCTCAACAGGAAGATCCTCTGACAAGGCAAACAACAAGGAATACTCTTAGACTCAATATGAACCACATTGACGCTCGGTACATGTGTATGTATGGTTATGATGCAAATGATATGAAATGCATCCACGTTTAGATCATTTATGAGCATTCAATGCATATTCGGAGATATATCATAAACGAGGACGTAAATCAAGTCACAAATTCATACATAAGACTTAACACAAAATATAACAAGTTGGTCATGCATACACACCAAAACGAGGTAAGAAGAAACAACAAGAAACAACGGAAAGAAAGCAAAAACGAACGAAACTAGAGTTACAAGGAGGCACGCCCGTGTCCCCCTGGAAGGGCAAGCTGAGACACCCCCGTGTCTCAGTACAGAACTAAACAACAGAAACCTGGAGGTGACACGCCCGTGTCACCAAGAAAAGGCAAGCCGAGACACCCCCTTGTCTCGGTACAGAAAAGCGAAAACGAAATCAAAAGGTGACACGCCCGTGTCACCAACAAAGGGCAAACTGTGACACCCCCGTGTCATGGTACAGAAAATCGCAGACGGTTCAAACAGCAAACTCAGCAACCCAAATCAAAACCCAACCCTCATGCTCCAACTACCAAGCAAGGAAAAGCAATAAATGCTAAGAAACAAGTCCTAGGAGCATACTATCAACAATAAAACTCAAGAAAACAAGAAAGGAGTAAGAATCAATCAAATCTTCCAACATTTACGTTTCACATGCTTGCTAAAACTCAACAATCAACCAAAGAAATGAACCCAAGAACACATAAAAGAGAGAAGAGAGAGTGAAGATGACAACCATGAACTTACCTTTCAAATTTGAGAAGCTAAAGTGAAGATTTGAGCTCAAAACAAGAAAATGGACAAAGGGGTTCTTCTTCTTCCTTGCTTCCTTGTACCGATCAGTTTTGGGAGAGAGAGAGAGGGATTGGCTCGGTTTCTCAGCACAACAAGGGGAGAGGAGAGCTTAACCAAGGGTTTGGAGTCAAGGTTAAGGCTTGGTTAAGGTTTAGGTGGGGTCCACAAAGTCATAGCTAGGTCAAAGGTGCCTCTCAAGCATAAGGGGCTCGTTACTAGTGAAATTCGAAGGTCTTAATGAACTAAGAAAAATGTGAGGCTTATCCCATTAAACCCGAATCATCGAAACGAGTTCAATGGAGGTGACGAAATTCGAATCCGAATTCCCGAGCTCAAAATACGCGTCCCGGAACCCAAGGTGCGCTAAATGCTCTTTAGCCTCCTTTAGGTCCCGTCTCCAAAACGAACCCAAAACAAATCAAATACCAAACAAGAGAAGTTAACCGTTCAAGGGTAACCAAATTCATATTAAGGCAAACAAGTTCAAATAACTTCAATAATTCACGTTAGCAATGAAATAACACATAAGGGAATAATTGAGTAGCGCACATAATAGTTTACCTGAAAAGTCCGATCAGTCAGGATGTTACAGTTTTCATATCTTGTCCATCAATTAAGTTTAACTCTTTTCTTCTAACTTTGTTTAATTTTTTGTTGTCTATAACAATATCTTGAGAAAAATATCCTTATTTTTCAGTTGTTTCAAAATGTTCAATCTGATCTATTAAACTAGTTTCCATGTATATAATTTCTAGTAAACAAAAATATAAATAACAATTTAGAACAAAATTTGTATTGTTTACCGATTTGTGTATTCCTATCTACTGTCTTCATGCACTCCATGTTACCTGTTCATCTTCTTTCGAAGTATATGTTAGATTTTGGTATGAGAATTGTTTGGTTGTGTATGGTTCTGCTATTCAGGCGTGAGGCCAACAGAAAAGAAAAGCTCAAAGGCTTAAAAACTCAGGGAGTTTTTGATCAACACATGATCTTTTTTCTTCTATTAAAGTCTGCCTATTACATACTATATTGAGGCCAATATATAGGCACTCGACTCACTGTTACAGACGCGTTTTCATACAGCTAATATACAAAAAGTCAAAAAGTAGAAAAAGACTTTAAAGTAAAGATAATAATGGTGCTCAACAACTGCACCTAAAAGCAGACAGAGACATAAAGTCTATATTATTGAGGTGCGTTCATCATTGTTTGCGTATTTTCTTGAGTGTTTGACGTCATTGCATGCATCAATTTACATTACTCTTCAGTAACAGTGTTTTCCTTTATTGACTCGTTTGAATTATGGGACCCTATTTCTTCAGCTTTGTCTTGGCACATTGCACAGCTGTGTTCATCAATTATTTCACTGTATTCACAGAAAATGAGTTTGATTTCCTTAGGAAGTGTCTTCAGGCTGTGTTCTTCAATCTTGATAAAAGTTTTCTCAAAGTTTTCCAACGTTTTTAGCTGTAACGGTGGAATTGTGTATCTCGAAGATCCATATATCAGATGATAATTGGATTTGTAGTTTATTTTGACATTACTGTCCTTGTTTATCTCTTGTGATGCATAAAATATTTGATTTAGTTGTTTTGCAACTATCTCATTTATGTCATCAAGTGTCTTCATTGTATCGATGCAGGGGTATTCTCCATTTGAAACTATTAGTTTGATAATTCCATGAGAGTATACTGATACTCCTTCTTCGTTGAAGATAGGGTATGAAAGTGTAGATTTGAAGACTATTTCTTTATCCATGTTTCCTTTTGAGACTCGTCTAGCATAGTATTGAAGTGTCGACATTAGTTTTGGGCTGAATTTTCGAAAACAGTTTGGGTTTTTGAAGTATAGGGTGTCAAGAAATCCATGTATGAAGAATTAGTATATCAAGTCTGGGTCTGCTTGTTCAAATATAACGACTTTTGGGCCATTTCTATTTACTGGGTACCAAAAAAGGTTGTTTTTGTCTGTCTCTGGGTTGTATTCAAAAATGGATTTCAAAAGATTGTCAAATTTTTCTTTTGAGGGTTGTATTTGGGCCTCTTTTTGGGCTGATGTTTGAACACGGTCCATTGGATTTACCGTGGGTATATTTCCAAGGACTCTCATCCTTTATTTGAAACTGTTTTGGGCTTGGAGTGTTGGAGTGGTTTGAAGAGTATTTCTGTATGTTTTCGTTTCCTCGAAGGCTTGTTTGGCTTCTGAAAGACTGTTGTATGTTTTGTATGATATTGCTGGGTTTCCTTGTATATGAACATTGGCTTTTGAGCATTGATCATATATACCTCGGCTTGAACCATTGAATATAACATACCATTGTTTAATTTGTTTTCTGTCATCTTCATCGTTTTGTGTAGCTGCTACTGGTGATGAAGTATTCCCTTCTGCTGTTGTTTGTGGAAATGTTTTTGATTTTGTGAATGCCTTTAATTGTGTGTTTGTGTTTGATGATGATGGATCCACTACGCTTGCTGGTAACTCTGATGGTGGAAGCCCGGCTCCTTGTTGAACAGCGTGTAATGCGGCAAGAAGTTCTTGACGTTGTGTCATCTTGGATTCTGTGAATCTTTGTATCTCCAAATGTTTAGCCTTCGTGAATTGTTGTATCTCACGATCAATTGTTTCAATGTTTTGTTTTATCAAGGCTATTGCGGCCTCCATTCTCGTGTGAGTGTATCTACAAGAGCGTTCTCTTCTGATTTTATGTATACGATGTGAAACTGGTATCTTCTTATCTCGAGCTGCCAACGTATCAATCTTCCTTGATCGTAGTTGTCTCGAAGTGTATACCTGTAGAAGTTTGTTAAGTATTTTGAGTCTGTTCGAAGTTCGAATTCTCGAGGTAGAAGCTCGAGTTTCCACTTTCGAAGTATCTTGAGACATGCAAGTGTTTCTTTTTCATAAACTGTATAATTTTTCTGGGTTTCTGTAAATGTCCCAGATATGTATTTACAGAGTTGTGTAATCTCGCGAACCTTTTTGGTTCTTGTATTCATATGACCTTCAAGGTCGTTTGTATTCATTTTTTCTGCTGGTATTGCAAGCATGCAACCAGACCATGTATCATTTGAAGCATCTGTCTCAATAATAATATAATCATTTTCTTTTGGATTGTGTAAAACAGGCAATGTTTCACAATACTGTTTTATTTTCTGTACTTGTATCGAATCAGCAACTTGCCAATTCCACTGTATTTTTTCAGAAAGTTTCTTTTGTAATTGTGTTCTTTCTTTAGCAAGATTCTTTATGAATCCTTGATCAGAAATGTAGTTTAAACATCCAAGAAATCTTTGTAATTATTTTCGATCAGTGATTTGATCTGGAAAATCATTTAATTTTTTCAAAATATTGTCTTGAAGAACTATATTTCCTTGTGAATCAAAAGTATTTCCAAGAAAATCAATTTTTTGTTTGCATAAGACTGCTTTCTTTTTGGAAAGAATCAATCCTCTGTCTTTGCATCGTTTCAAAACTATTTTTAGTTTTTTCAAATGATCTTCTTTATCTTGATTACTAAAGATGATAATATCATCAATATAAGCAAGACAAATGTTTTCCAATCCTTCAAGGTTTTTATCCATAAATCTTTGGTATATTCCAGGTGCTTGTTTCAAACCTAATCGTAAAACATTCCATTGGTAATGTTTCTGTGGAAGACATGTAAAAGCTGTTAGTGGTTTTGTATTTTCATGCAATCTCAATTGCCAGTATCCTAATTTAGCGTCTAATGTACTGAACCATGTTTTTCCTTTTAACCTATCTTTTTTTTTTTTTTTTTTTTTGAAAGACAAACCAACAATAGCAAATCAAGAGGAAAGCTCAGAAACAATAATTCTTGAAACTGCAGCAGGAGCATCCAAAGCCGAGAGCCCGTCAAAGTAGGAATTTGCCGACTGAGCAAGAGAATGAGCAGCTCTATTACCATTTCTACCAATGCAAGACAAGGAAACGTTGGGATCAAAGAAAAAATCTCACGTATGTCTGTAATCAAGTTTCCCTAAGCCGACAAATCAGCTAAGGTAGCCTCCAATTTGGAAAAAAGGTTCGCACAATCCCCTTCCAAAATCACCGAAGCCCAACCACGTTTTTTGCAGAAACGAGCTGCTTCCCTAGCAGCAATAGTCTCAACAATCTCAGGGGAAAAAAGACCCATATTTCTCTCTGAAACCCACCCCACACACCTACCACAATTGTCCCGAGCAATGATACCATACCCTACCTCTCCCGTAGCACGAAAAACGGCACCATCAAAGTTCACTTTAATAGAATCTGAATGGGGAGGCTTCCAAACAGAGGGGGTCTTACGGCTCCGAGACGTAGGGGGAAGGGTGTTCTTCTCAACAAAAGAGTTAAAATAATTGAGTGCAAACTCAGCTAATTCTCCCGGTTGAAGTTCAATGCCATCCCTAGCTTTTCGATTTCTGTTCCACCACAGGGCCCACAAAGTGGTGAGGATATAATCAATTCTAGGAAGTTTATATGCATCTCCTATAGTTTTTTCATTTAATTGTTTATAATTTATGACCATTCGTCGTTTACCTCGTTTTATTTCATTTTTATTTTCTACATAAAATGCAGGTGTTGCATGTGGACTTTTGCTTTCAGATGTTAATCCTTTTTCTAAAAGTTGTTTACATTCTTCTTTGAATTCATCTATATCTTTTTTAGAATAGGGTATATTATTTTTTACATTTACTTCGTCTAAAGGATTTTTTAGTTTTATTTCCACTATCATGTAATTATTATTTTTATTTTTAGCTAAAGGGTCTTCACTAGTGACGGAATCTAAAATTTCTTCTATTTCTTTTTCAAGATTTGTTTTTATAAAAAGTATTAATTCATGATTGATTAAATAATCTATTTTATCTATAAGATTACTTCTATCTTCAATCTTTACTATAGGTATTTCAACTGTTTCACTCTTTTGAGATAGTTTTTCATTAACAGGTGATTTTAAAATGATGTATTTTAAATCTTGACAAAAAGGTCTGTATAATTTCAAAAAATTATTTCCTAGGATAAATGGTAATCCTGTTTCGTGTCTGTATATGGATGGTATAGTAAAACAATATCCTTGTATCCAAGCTTTTTCTAAGTATGTAGCATACCATATATAATAATGACTTGCATCTGCTATCATTATTTTTAATGGTTGTTTAAGTTTTTTCCATTTGAATATCGTAAGACCTGGCGAAGCACAGCATAAACTTGCTCCTGTGTCTATAAATGCTTTACTTGTTTTATTTTTTATTTTTACTTCTATGAAAGTGGCATTAGAATTTTTCATTTAGAAATCTTCGTCTGAACTGTATCCATTTTCCGATTCTATAACCGTTTCTATTTCATATATGTTTTCCAAATCAAAATAGTCTTCTTCTATTGGTTCTAGATCGTATGTTTGAGCAACTTGAAGTATATGTAATCTTTTTCCAGATTGTCTTTGTTGTTTAGGGCATTCTCTTGCATAGTGTCCTTCTTCATGGCAAAGCCAACATTGGCATTTTTTCTTTCCTTCTGGACAATATTTTTGTTTTGGTTTGTATTCTTTCTTTTTAAAGAAACGTTTTTATCTTTTTTGAAATTTATGTTTATTGCTATCTATCCATCTTTTAAATTTCTTTCTCCATCTGTATCTTTTATCTTTTCTCTTATATTTTCTATTTTTGTTTGGTCGGATTATGTATGGACTTTCTCCATATTGATTGTTAGGAATAGTGCCCTAGAAAGCCGATTGTATATCCGCTTTGTGCTTTTCCTTATTGTAATCACAGACAATCTTTGAATGAAATAACGAATTGAGGCAACACTTCTTTATATGCTCTTGTTTGGTGTGCGTTTACTTTAGCTGTGCATGTATGAGAACTCCCCTAATCCTGATGACTTTAGGACTCTACCATTTAGGTGAAATGGTTCATGAAACGAGCCCTATATCACATAAGTCATGATTAGTAAAATACTCCAAGCCGATGAGTCCTACAGACAGTGGGAGTGTCAACCTGACTCCTCTAAGGCTTGCTTGTGGGATCACGCCCTTAAGAAGGACCACCTTGTTTCATGGAGGTGCAAAGTGTATAGTTGATACGTGCGTGATACATGAGGGTGCTTACTTTAATAAGTAAGTTCACTGAGGTGCCCCGTGTGAGAACATTCCTAAATGGGAAAGGAAGTTTCTATTTCAGGAAATGGAAACTTCCAGATTAGGAAATATCTCACGAGTCATTGATGTGATTAATTGATCCTTAGACTTGAGGTTCCTTCTCACTTTATGAGTTAACTCTGTAGTTTTAGGTATAAGCTTTAAAGGGTGTCGCCTTAGACAACTGATTCAAGGCTTATGCTGGGGCTGCACAAGTGATTCATGAAAGTGAATGAGAATCAAGATAGGACCTACACTTGCATTTGCAAGGTGATCTCTTATTGTATAAGTCATTCATATGCCATATGGAGTCCTTGGCCAAGGCAGTAGATCAAGACATCAAGAAAAAGGTTTCTTGGATTGAGATCAAATGGATATGAAATGCACTTAGCTTTAAGACCGGATTATTAGGGTTCTGATTATTCCCTTGCCCTAGATCTTGGTTGAGAGATAGTAAGTAGGAGGATTGTATCTCACATGAATCAATGACTTAAAGGTTCTGTCGAATCCGAACATTCCAATTCAGCTAGGGGTTAAACACCTGTTGCTAGACTATGGTCGTTTAATCTGTGGACTGATTAATTAATTAGTGAATTAATTAATTAGGGTCACTGCTAATTGAATTGAGAACCTAGAGGGTCACACACAAAAACTTAGTTACATGAGTTGAGGCTTGAAAATGATTAAACGAGTTAATCGGGCCTAGAGGGTTCCACACGTGTGAAATCACACGTGTGGGTCACGTGAGGAGCACGTGCCCTTGGGATACGTGCCTCACACGTGTATATGTATATATATATGATATATATTAAATAATTAAATGTGTTAATTATTTAATAGACTTTGGTTTAATTTTGAATTAAAAAGAAAGTCTAATTTTGGATAAAATAATCTAGTTAATTAATTATGAATTAATTAATTAGATAAAAATAAGTTATTTATTTTATAATAAATAAAGTACAAAATTATCCAAAAATAGTTTGGATATTTTTAGCTCTCTTAAAAGTTGACTTGAATTAGAATTCAAAGTCAAAGTTGGAAAATACTTGATGATCATGTAATAGGAGAGAGAGGAACCAAATCCTTGTCCAACAAGGATTTGGATCGGCACTCTCCTCTTATATATAGGGGAGCTCGAGCTCCCCTTTAGAGCTAATAGACAATTCTTTTGGTTCATGTGTTGAACACCTTCCTTTCTCCAAGATCAAATAAACCCTAGGCTAAGCCTAAACACTAACTAGAGAACTAGCATCCTTACTAGTTAGATTGTGATCAAGTTGGTGGACTTTCTCTAGAGACTTCAAGTTAGAAGTTTGAAGATTCGAGCTTTACCAAGGAGAGGGGATCAAGCCGCGAGAAGAGCATTCTTGGGTGGCTTGAAACGCTTCAAGAAAGAACAAAAGAAAAGTAAGTTTTCTATCTTTACGAATTTGGTTACACGATTGCGATTTCAAGGTCCTTTTGTTGGGAAATTTTTTTTTTTTAATTCCGCTGCTTTCTGATTCGTGTTTTCCAACAAGTGGTATCAGAGCCACCTCGTTAATCGTGTTTCTGATTCGTCTCCATTATTCTGAATTTGGTAGAAATTCTTAGGCTTGATGCGATTGAGTATTTGTAATTGTTTTAGAAAGCCTGAATTACGAAACTGTATTTTTTCCTGAAAGTTTCTGAAAATTGGTTTTTGCAAAATTTAATTTTGGAAAAACTATTTTAGATTTGAAACTGTATAAACTGTTTTTGGATTTCTTGGAATGGTTTTGCTTTTGAACGAAAACACGAAACGAAAACCCGGACTACGACGAACACGCGAAACCCCGCGCGCGAAGGAGTCGCGCGCATGGGCTTCACGCGCCGCCGCCCCCCTGTGCTAGGCGTGCGCAAGGGCAACCGCCCAGCACCTCCCGCACGCCTGTGCGGGAGCCTCCCGGGTGCGCCTAGGCGCGCCCGCCCGTCACCGCCCAAACCTGGTCGGGACAGACCGGCCAGCCGCCCGCAAGCTGGGCGATAGGACCGCGCGCACGCTCGTGCCCCGCTGTGCGTGCGGTCCCTTTCGCGTACGGGCCCCGTTGTTTTCGTAATCCGTTTTCGTGTTTCGTGCAATCCAGTCCCAATTTTTATTTTAATTTTAAAATTTTATTTTTTGAATATTTATTTTAATTTTGAATAAAACTTAAAATTGGGATTTTTGAGAAATTGAAACGATTTATATTTTGGGAAAATACAATCTTTGATAAAATTATTAATTTTCAGAAATTAATTGGAATTTTATTTGTTTTGGTAATTTGGGATTTATTGAAAACTTTTATAAATAAGACTCGCATCAAGTCGTGTTTTAAGTCATTAGGACTTGAAACGAGAATTTTAATTTATTGGCTAAATTTAAATTCTCGCAAGAGCATGTTAGGTGATCATGGGTTTAGATCTATGTATGGTTTTAATTTATGCGCATGGATGGTTTAAATTGGGGTTGGAGCCCTATAGTTGCGTTTTTCAATTGAGGTTGGAGCCTCACTTATGTGCGTACTGTTATGTGATTTATTATGTGGCTTTCCATATTACTGTTTTTGAGGCCGGGGTATGCCCCGTGTAATTGTCTAAGGCCAATATGAAGATTGAGCCTTATTACTTTATGTCTTTTTCTTTTTATTGTAATTTGAGAGTAGAGATAGGTGGTGAGGTTTTATTTTCATTTTGGAGACAATGCACCCATTGAGTAAGATGGACCACATTCAAGTAACAAGGAGGCCATAAGTGAAGACCCCTCAAAATGTTAGGGAGGGGAATCTCAATTGTTAAATGTAATAGAGATAGGGCTCGTATTTTGTTACCGCTTTCCCTTATGTGATTTAAACTGTTTATGTGGCATGTATGTTAGAACTTGTGATTGTGGAGTGGCTCCCACATATCACGCATAAGATAGGTAGAACCCATGATCATTACATGTTAGTATCATGCTAGGACATGTTATCTGTTTATGTGCCTGTTTGATATGCATTTAAGTGTACTTGCATTAATCAAGACTAATAAAATTGGATAACATATATGTTGGTGAGGTCGAACCGGACAACTCTTCGGTTGATTCGAAAATTCCCATTAAATATTAAGCTAATTTCGAACAAATAGGTGTTTAATTCGAGATGCAAGTTTTGAATTAAATTCCTAGCATTCCATCAATAGGTTTTAAGTTTAGTAAGTAAAGCTAGTTATTGTCCGCGAGTCGTGGGATAGCTAGTGGAGCTTATTAGTTCTTAGTTACCTAATTAATCATTTTAAATGATCAATATTTCGTGGTCAATATTAGCAAGGGCGATGTCCGCGAGTCGTGGGTCGTTCGAACTAAGTTTTGGTCATGATCTTATGATTGATGGGTCTAGCTTAACGCCTAAGTAAATATGGATGTCGCACGAGTCGTGGGTCCATATTGAAAGATAGGTGATGCAAAAACAATTACTAAGAGTTCTAAAGGTGTTAGAATTGGTAAGTTGTACCTACCTAGGGTTCTTACTAAGAATGTCTGCGAGTCGTGGGTTCGAGGTAAAATGCCTAGGATCTTAGTACCCATTGGGAAACGTGTTCCTCTTAGATCTTTGGGAATTATAGATCTTTGAAAAACAGTGGGAGCTACAATAGATTAAAGACCTTATCTTTTGTATATCGTTATAATTCAGCATGCTCACTAGTTCTCTGTTTTACCATTTAGGTCGTAGATTCTGTGATTCTCTACGTGTTTTGAAATGGCAACCAAAAACCCTCTTGTATCGATCCTCGAGTCAAACAAGTTGACTGGTCCCAACTATTCTGATTGGCTGAGGAATCTAAAAATCATTTTAGATTCTGAGAAGAGAACTTATGTTCTCTTCGAAGGGGAGCCTAGTCCCGAAGGGGAGGCTCCCACTCGGGCCGAGCGGGACGCGATTCAGAAGTGGAAGGATGATAATCTCCAAGCCCGTTGCCTTATGTTGGCTAACATGTCTCCGGACTTGCAAAGACAACATGAGGCCATGGAATTCGCTTGGGAGATTTACGACCACTTAGAGCAACTTTACCGCCCTCATGAACGTGTTACAACGTATAACACTTCAAAGGAATTGTTCCACTTGAGAATGAGGGAAGGTTCAAGTGTCCATGAATATGGACTTAAGTTTCTCGCCCTTACTGAGAAACTTGCTTCCATGGACATGCCACTGAAAGATGAGCTTTCAGTGGATTTGTTGCTAGCTTCGCTCCCACCATCATTCAACCCATTTGTCCTTAACTTCAACATGAATCATGCTGGTGCTACTGTAGCTGAGCTGATTAGTCAGCTTGTGACTGCTAAAAGCACGATCAAGAAGGACAATAAGGTTTTGATGGTGAATGCTCCATCTTCCTCTTCTGGGCCTTCTAAAGGTAAGGGCAAGAAAGCCCAAAAGAAGAAGAAGAAACCCCTTAGGCCCACTGGTGGCATTTCGAAGGGGAAGGCCCAAAAGAAGAAGAGTGATCAGAAAGAGGATGTTTGCTTCCATTGTGGCAAAGCGGGACATTGGAGGAGAAACTGCCCAGAGTACAAGGCTACTCTAAAGAAAGGTATCTTTCTCGTTGAAGTAAATCTTTCTATTAATTCTAGTTCTTGGGTACTTGATACCGGTTGTGGAACTCATATCTGTAATGATGTACAGATGCTAAGTGAGGTCCAACAACTCAAAGAAGGAGAATGTGTCTTGAAGATCGGTGATGGCTCAAACGTTGAAGCTCGAGCTTTAGGCACAATTAGATTAGATTTAGGTAGTTTTGAGTTAGTATTAAATAAAGTCCTTTATGTACCGAGCATTATTCGTAATATAATTTCAGTTCCAATATTAGATTGTGAAGGTTATGAAACTTATATTAAGAATGGTAAATACTTTATCAAACGGAACAACTCTTCCGTTCATATCGGTACTCTAAGTAATGGACTTTACCTAACTCAAAATATCAATATTATGAATATACAATGAGAAACAAAGCGTAAGAGAGATGACAAAGTTTCAGCTCCCTTATCGCACGCTAGATTAGGACACATTTCCAAGAACAGAATTAGCAAGATAAACACTTTAGGATCATTCTCTGAAAATGATCTCAAAGAGTTGACTTCTTGCGAATCCTGTCTCAAAGGAAAGATGTCCAAAGTTCCTTTTAAAGGAACTGTGGAACGTGCCACTGAGGTTTTGGATTTGATCCATACTGATGTTTGTGGACCGCTTAGTGTAAGCACTAGAAGCAATCATCAGTATTTCATAACCTTTACTGATGACTTTAGTCGGTATGGTTATGTATACTTAATGAAGTATAAATCTAAAGCTTTTGAGAAATTCTTAGAATTTCAAAAGAAGGTTGAGAACCAAACTGGTCACAAGATCAAAGCACTTCGATCTGATCGAGGAGGCGAGTATCTTAGTGAAGAATTCCTTAATCATCTCAAAGATAATGGGATTATCTCTCAGTGGACTCCTCCGGGAACTCCTCAGCTTAATGGAGTTTCTGAGAGAAGGAATCGAACCCTACTTGATATGGTTCGTTCCATGATGAGTTTCACTGACTTACCACCTTCTTTCTGGGGTTATGCCCTAGAAAGTGCAGCAAAGATTCTGAATCTAGTTCCCTCTAAGTCAGTCCCCAAAACGCCCTATGAAATGTGGCATGGTAAAATCCCTAGTTATTCTTACTTAAGAATTTGGGGTTGTCCTGCTTACGTGAAGAGGACAGTGGGAGATAAGTTAGAATTTCGATCTAACTTATGCTACTTTGTAGGTTATCCTAAGGAATCCATAGGATACTATTTCTATGATCAATCTGAGCAAAAGGTGTTTGTTTCCAGAAATGCTACTTTTCTGGAGGAACCGTTCCTTAAAGAAAAGAAGGCAAGATCATAGAATTAGAAGAAGTACAAAATAACCCCACGCCACCTACTGAAGAAACGTCCCCTACTGATCAACCACAACCAATCACGAATTTCGATACACATGTAAATCCTCCTCTAAGGAGTTTTGAACGCACTCCTAGACAGCCGGAGAGATGGTATGGATTCTTCCATGAAATCTCTCAAAAGGATAATGATCCTTTAACATATGAGGAGGCAGTTTCAGATTCTGACTCTGAACAGTGGATAGAAGCCATGAAATCCGAAATGGACTCCATGAACTCCAACCAAGTTTGGACCTTGGTAGATTTGCCTGATGGGGTCAAACCCATACGTTGCAAATGGATCTTTAAGAGAAAGCTTGGAGTTGATGGAAGCATTGCAGCCTACAAAGCAAGACTGGTTGCAAAAGGATTCACTCAAAGACCCGGCGTGGACTTTGACGAAACCTTTTCACCATTTGCAATGCAAAAGTCCATTCGAATCATGCTTGCCATTGCTGCATATTATGACTATGAGATATGGCAAATGGATGTGAAAACTTCCTTTCTCAATGGTGACATTGACAAAGACATTTATATGGAGCAACCCATAGGTTTCACATTCAGTGGGAGTGAGCAAAAGGTTTGCAAACTCCAAAGATCAATCTATGGATTGAAACAGGCTTCTAGGAATTGGAACATTCGATTTGATGAATCGGTCAAAGCGTTTGGCTTCATCCAAATTTCGAATGAATCATGTGTGTATAGAAAGGAATTGGAGACCTCAGTGCAATTCTTAGTACTTTATGTTGATGACATCCTTCTTATTGGGAATTCGAAGGATGACATGAAAGTGACTAAGTTATGGTTATCGAACCAATTCGAGATGAAAGATCTTGGTGATGCGTCCTATATCCTTGGAATTAAAATCTATAGAGATAGATCTAGAAGGGTAATAGGACTATCACAGTCGATGTACATTGACAAAGTATTGAAGAGATTCAATATGGAGTCAGCAAAGGTTAAGAACCTTCCTATGAGTGTAGGAACATGTCTTTCAAAGAAGATGTGTCCTAAGACTAACCTTGAGAAGGAGAGAATGACTCATACACCTTATGCATCAGCAATAGGTAGCATAATGTATGCAATGTTATGTACTCGACCGGATGTGGCTTATGCACTTAGTGTGACAAGTCGTTTCCAAACTGACCCTGGAGATAGTCACTGGGCTGCCGTGAAGAATATTCTTAAGTACTTGAAAAGTACTAAAGATTTATTCTTAGTTTATGGAGGTCAGAAAGATCTTACTGTCGAAGGATACTGCGATGCAAGCTTTGCATCAGACTTAGATGATTTTAAGTCAATGTCAGGATACATTTTCTGCCTAAACGGCGGAGCAGTGAGTTGGAAGAGTTCCAAGCAAACTACCACTGCAGATTCGACCACTGAGGCCGAATACTTAGCTGCAAATGATGCAGCTAAGGAAGGTGTTTGGATTAGAAACTTCATTCAAGAGTTGAATGTTGTTCCTAGCATGAAAGACCCCATTACTGTGTTTTGTGACAACACTGGGGCGGTTGCTCAAGCAAGAGAACCAAGATCTCACCAACGGACCAAGCACATTATGAGGAAGTATCACCTAATCCGTGATATTATCAAAAGAGGAGATGTGCTAATCGAGAGGGTCACATCAGCAGAGAACGTGGCAGATGCACTTACTAAACCCCTTAGTCGAGAAGCTTTCCAAAGTCATCTTCAGAAGATGGGACTTAGAATAGCTTTAGAATGGCTTTGACGGGCAAGTGGGAGATTGTTAGGAATAGTGCCCTAGAAAGCCGATTGTATATCCGCTTTGTGCTTTTCCTTATTGTAATCACAGACAATCTTTGAATGAAATAACGAATTGAGGCAACACTTCTTTATATGCTCTTGTTTGGTGTGCGTTTACTTTAGCTGTGCATGTATGAGAACTCCCCTAATCCTGATGACTTTAGGACTCTACCATTTAGGTGAAATGGTTCATGAAACGAGCCCTATATCACATAAGTCATGATTAGTAAAATACTCCAAGCCGATGAGTCCTACAGACAGTGGGAGTGTCAACCTGACTCCTCTAAGGCTTGCTTGTGGGATCACGCCCTTAAGAAGGACCACCTTGTTTCATGGAGGTGCAAAGTGTATAGTTGATACGTGCGTGATACATGAGGGTGCTTACTTTAATAAGTAAGTTCACTGAGGTGCCCCGTGTGAGAACATTCCTAAATGGGAAAGGAAGTTTCTATTTCAGGAAATGGAAACTTCCAGATTAGGAAATATCTCACGAGTCATTGATGTGATTAATTGATCCTTAGACTTGAGGTTCCTTCTCACTTTATGAGTTAACTCTGTAGTTTTAGGTATAAGCTTTAAAGGGTGTCGCCTTAGACAACTGATTCAAGGCTTATGCTGGGGCTGCACAAGTGATTCATGAAAGTGAATGAGAATCAAGATAGGACCTACACTTGCATTTGCAAGGTGATCTCTTATTGTATAAGTCATTCATATGCCATATGGAGTCCTTGGCCAAGGCAGTAGATCAAGACATCAAGAAAAGGGTTTCTTGGATTGAGATCAAATGGATATGAAATGCACTTAGCTTTAAGACCGGATTATTAGGGTTCTGATTATTCCCTTGCCCTAGATCTTGGTTGAGAGATAGTAAGTAGGAGGATTGTATCTCACATGAATCAATGACTTAAAGGTTCTGTCGAATCCGAACATTCCAATTCAGCTAGGGGTTAAACACCTGTTGCTAGACTATGGTCGTTTAATCTGTGGACTGATTAATTAATTAGTGAATTAATTAATTAGGGTCACTGCTAATTGAATTGAGAACCTAGAGGGTCACACACAACAACTTGGTTACATGAGTTGAGGCTTGAAAATGATTAAACGAGTTAATCGGGCCTAGAGGGTTCCACACGTGTGAAATCACACGTGTGGGTCACGTGAGGAGCACGTGTCCTTGGGACACGTGCCTCACACGTGTATATGTATATATATATGATATATATTAAATAATTAAATGTGTTAATTATTTAATAGACTTTGGTTTAATTTTGAATTAAAAAGAAAGTCTAATTTTGGAGAAAATAATCTAGTTAATTAATTATGAATTAATTAATTAGATAAAAATAAGTTATTTATTTTATAATAAATAAAGTATAAAATTATCCAAAAATAGTTTGGATATTTTTAGCTCTCTTAAAAGTTGACTTGAATTAGAATTCAAAGTCAAAGTTGGAAAATACTTGATGATCAAGTAATAGGAGAGAGAGGAACCAAATCCTTGTCCAACAAGGATTTGGATCGGCACTCCCCTCTTATATATAGGGGAGCTCGAGCTCCCCTTTAGAGCTAATAGACAATTCTTTTGGTTCATGTGTTGAACACCTTCCTTTCTCCAAGATTAAATAAAACCCTAGGTTAAGCCTAAACACTAACTAGAGAACTAGCATCCTTACTAGTTAGATTGTGATCAAGTTGGTGGACTTTCTCTAGAGACTTCAAGTTAGAAGTTTGAAGATTCGAGCTTTACCAAGGAGAGGGGATCAAGCCGCGAGAAGAGCGTTCTTGTGTGGCTTGAAACGCTTCAAGAAAGAACAAAAGAAAAGTAAGTTTTCTATCTTTACGAATTTGGTTACACGATTGCGAGTTCAAGGTCCTTTTGTTGGGATTTTTTTTTTTTTTTATTCCGCTGCTTTCTGATTCGTGTTTTCCAACATTGTTGAGGTACTAAAGGATTTCCTTCACAACATATCGTAACTTTGTTTTTAACCTCATTGTGTAATTCTCTTTCATAACATTTGTCTCCTATAAATTGTTCTACTACAATTTGTGCTCCTCTTAATGTTTCTGAAATAAAACCTTCATTTACTTGTTTCTTAAATTCTGCATATACTATTTGCCCTACAAGATAGGGTAATTTATTGAAGTATAAAGATAGATATTTTTCTCTGTTTAAACCATAGTAATACATATTGTATTCACAGTTAAAGTGTTCTATAGCACACATGTCTAATATTTGTGTATTAGCTAAATGGAATGCTGCTCTATCTTGTTCTCTATCAGATACAAAAAATCCTAAATTTTGTATAGGTATTCCAACAAATTCTGAATATATTTTTTCAACTATGTTCCAAAAGGTACTTACAGAGTCTTCTCCTCTTAAGAGTGTTTTCTGTTCTTCAGATAATGAAGATAAGAAGTGTGTTACGTTTCCTATTGTTTTATATAGTACAAAATTAAATATTGTTTTAAAATTTCCTTGTCTTAATCTATCTTCAGTTTCTAGGATTAAACCTAATTTATGTGCCCATTCAGTAATAAGTGTTGATTTGTTTGTAACACAGTCTAAATCTAATATTCCATCGACCTAATATTCCCTTTGTAGGTATATATTGTTCAGGTATTTTAGACCATCTTCTTTTTTTATTTGGAATATATCCCTTTTTAAAATTATATTGTATACTTGTATTTTTTAAAGGATTAGTGTATCTATCTTCTTGATAATATTTAAATTCTTCTTCCTTATTTTTATGACTTGCTTCTGGAATATCTTTCTTATCTGTTTCTTGTTTTAATCCGTGTTCCATTCCTAACACATCGTCTTCTGATGACTCGTATCCATATGTAACGCCCCGGTTTTTCCATTCAATCATTATGTGATATTATATGTTACTTTATAATTTTCATAACTTTATATGCATTATGTTTATATAGACTTATGTGGAATAAACGTTAACTTGGAATTTACGTGAATTAATTGATAACGTGTCTAATTGCTTATATGTGACCTTACTTGATATATTTTCATAATGTGGACTTAATTGCATTAATATAACATAAATGAATCATGCATACATAGATAGATATTTTATACTTGACTATATATTTCTACAATTTATATAATGTAATTGCATTTACACCCTCATCCCACTCACTTCTAACATGTAATTAAATAAGTAATAAGGGGTATTGTTATAATAATTACAATCATGGAAGACTTTTACTCTCTCATCATATTTACACATACACATATATATATATATTATACACATAATATCTACTTTTACTTTATACATATAAGTTGTATATCTATACATTACAATACATACATATTATAACATATTCATTTCATCTCTCACATTTCATTCTTTACATTCATCCAAGACTTCACACACTCACACACACTATATCACCATTTAAACACCAAGAAGAGAAGAATTGGGATTTCATCATTCAAGCTAGAGTTTTGGAGGAATTACATGTTTTGAGGCATCATCATCATCACACCATCATCTCATCCTTTCTTTCTTTCACTTTAAGGTATAGATGGAGTAATTATATGAATCTCTTGAATATATATTAAGTAGGGGTTTGATGAATATGATGTGATTTCTTGGTTAGTTGAGAGTAGAAGCATGATTATGAAATTTAACCTTGAATTCCATGCTTAATTCTTGAGTTATTTGGAAGTTGAATATCATGAAATATACGAGGGTTTGAAGAATGATTATTTGATGATCTATACATGTTTCCATGGATTATACGATGTCTAATTGGTATATATGAGTTTTATGCATGATATATGATAGTTTTGAGTTTGGTGTGGAAGAGGCTTGGGAGCCAATTCCCGTGATTATGCCCTGTTTTTCGACCCAGAGGTCACCGAACAGGCGTTCGTCCTTCATGAACGAACAGAACCGTTCTGCCCTCCGAACGGTCGTTCCTGGTTTTGTGTATGGAATTCAAACGACCGTTCACTATTAAAATGGACTCGGATTGGCCTGATTTTTGAATTCACGGAAATCTCTTGAAGTCTAGAACATCCTCAAATTGGAATCACCTCAATATCTTTTCTCATTTGTGAGTTATGATCGTTCGAAATTTGTGTCGCTACTTTACCGAAATTCTGCTTTGACCCAATTTCAAACCTACGCCATTTTCAACTCGTTTTGAACTAGAAAACGAACCATATACCCTTGGAAAGATCTTTTTGTCTAGTTTCATTCCCAACAAACAAAACGCAATTCTAACTTCTAGAATTAAAGATATTCCAGTTTTCCTACAGTGTGTGCGTTTCCTAAAATTGTCCGTTTTTGCCAAACTTCACCAAAACCTTTCTTATTGCATTCCTTTCACTCTCTTGGCTCCCATATGTGAATTATATGATATATATACTTGATTAATTGATAAGTATGCTCCTACTTGACACTTCTTGGTACTTAATTTCTAAGACGTGATTGCGTGACTCCATGCCTTATATGAATTGAACTTGAAATAATTGACTGATATGAATACATGATTTCTTGATATTAATTTCACCTCTTAGGTGTTAATTGGTTTTCATACATGCTAAGGGTCACTTGATTACTTGTTTTATTTATTTACATGAGCATGGCCATGCATCATACTTGGTCTCATATTGAGTCTCGTCTCACGGGGTTTCCACTATTCCCTTTCTTGTCCAGTTTTTCTCCAGGGCGGAGATCATGGATCGTTTGGGCACTTTCTTGTATCCTTGTCTTGTCCCGTCGCTCGTCAGGTGAGGTTTAATTCTAGATACCTAGAACCCTTACAAACCTATGTGTTGTTTTCGGCCAAAAGTATATATATATTTATAGTTTTCAAATCTTATTGATTTACAACGGATTTCATGAAATGAACGGATTGATTGATTGTTTTGGCGAGTAACTATTGTTCACATTGGGCCCCGAGGGTAGTGTATTGAGCCAACCGGGAAAGCAAGGGCTGACGGGTAACTCTTGCACTATCCTCACCATTGTGGGATCACCTCTGAATTCACCAGGAGGTTTGGTGGAGGAAGAAATCCCGTGCGTGGGAGTCATGTTCCCAACGTACACCATGATTGGATGGTGGGGCCTTGCAATCCCCCCATCACCCGGAGGGAGAAGGAGACTGGGGACGGGTCCGGCACCATGGATTGTCCTCGGGTTATTGCATGATTTTCATTAATTGATTGTATTGCTTGAAAACACTATCGCACGACTGCACTATAATTGAATTGCATGATCACCTATTGACTAATAAAGCAAGCATGTATTGTTCACACTTGTACACTTTTGGAGAAAGGTTGGAGAATTGCCCTCACTCGCCTGGCCACATATTGAATTGATCTTGATTGAATTATTAAATTGATTAGTTGTAATCTCGGGCGAGTTCTATTTATTGAATTTATATTGCTTCCTTTTGTAAAACCTTACCCGAGATTATGGCTTGCATGGTAATTGCGCTAATATTTATTTATAAACCCCTCACTCAGTCTGTGGTAGACTGACCCCCTCACATTTTCAGTTTGCAGGGTTGTGTGCTAGGCGGGGTTGAGTCTAGTTTTATCGCTTTGGGTCTAGCATTGTCATTTTACTTTGGCATGTACCTTATTGATACTTATGCTTCTTGTCTTTGGTCTTGATAAGTGGTATGATATTGTATTGATATGTATGTTGGTACCTATTAGTATTTATACTTGATATGTAAATATGGTACCTATAAGTAATGAATGAATTATTGCTTCCGCTTTTATTGCTCTAAGTTGATTGTTTGGTTTGGGGTTAGTCCCGCCTAGCAAGTGAGTCGTTTTTTTTATTGTCTCCCGTTCGCTATAGGCTTGATTCATGTATGGGTCGTCCATCTCATATGTGAATTGAACTATGGTGCGGGGGATGTGGCCACCTAGCGTTCCGGGTGCTACACTATATATCACTTCTTCGTTTTCTACTTCTGTTTTTATAGCTTATAATGTATGATTTTGTTTATTTTCTTCTTCAACTATTTTTAATGATTCTAATAAATTGTTTAATTCTTCAATCTTTTCTTCTAATTCAAAAGATTCCATTATAAACGTGGAGCTTCTATTTGAAAAGGTTTAAGATTTCTATTTCCAAAATATGTTTCAAGATCAGCAATAGTTATATGTCTAGAATATTCTTTTCGTATAATTACTTCTTTGAGTTGTTTTAATAATTCTTGACAATTTGACATAGGAAGTATTATTTGTTTTTCTTCAGATGTACCAATTTGATTTTCTTCTTGTTTTCCTCTAAGTTCTCGTAGAAGTTTGTTTAAAATCTCTTGTGTATCTATTTCGTTTATAACATTTTGTTTTTTTGTCTAAAAGAATTTGTTGTAACATATCTATAATGGTGTTTAATTGTGGGTTTGTAGTAGTGTGAAACAAATGTGGATATTCTCCCCCCCTCCTGATGACAAGAGAAAATGTTTTGATCAATTTTATAATATGATTCTATTTCTTGATTATTATTGACGTTTGTAATAGTATTTTCTAGTTGAGACATCTTTTCGTTAGTATGTGTTAGTTGTTCTGATAATGTTTTTACAGTATTATTTAAAGAAAGTATCTGTTGATTTAATGTTTCTACAAAATGTTGTAATTCATTCATGCGGATGAAAGTATGTTTATTTTAGTTCTCAGTTTTTTGCACCAATTTATTGTATTTTCAATTTGTTTTATAGATTATTCTGTTTCTGCATTACGTTGTTTTAACCATTTAATGTATTCTTCTAATTTTATTAAATTAACTGGAGTGTATATTTCATTTTTTATGAGTTGTCTTTCTCTTCGTTTCCTACTATTAAGAATTTCTTCTTGAATTTTATTGTTTGCTGGATTAGTTATTGAGTTTAAAACTAAAGTTTCTTGTTTTATTATACGCCGTAGTAATCTTAATTCTGTTCGTTTTAACTGTTTATTATATTGATCCATTTTTATCCATTCATTTCCCGTTGATATATTTTTTCTATTAATTTTGTATTTACTATATCAATTTGTTTAACATTGTCTGTTTTATTTTTTATCTCGTTGGGATATATAAAAATTTCTTTCATTATAGAATCGTATTTTGTTGCAACTTCTAATTTCTTTCCCAATTTTCTTATATCGTTTTTGGTTTTTCTTTGTTTATCCATTTTAATTTTCAAATCGTTTTAGTATTGAAATAGTTTTTTGTATCAATTTTTGATAATATTCTACCCAAAATTTATGATTCTACCCAAAATTTATGATATCTCATTGTATACCAAAGTTTATTATTTCTCGCTTCTAAGTATAAATTTTTATGATAATTATATTCTTCATATATTTCTATTATATATTCATTAAATTTTAAAGCCATGAAAAATATTGTGGGTGAAAATATAATTTCTCAAAAGTTATTGTAATGATTTGTAAGAAATATCAACTGTGGCATGGTTTTTTAGAAACGTTTTCCACATACACGTTTTATACCTCTTTTGCACCATTCCAAAAAAGTGCAATACTATTAAAAATGGGTTTGAAAAGTATACCATTATTAAAAAGTCTCCATAATTGTCACAATAACCCCTAAAACTCAATTAAAAACATTTTTACCATAACAATGAAAATTCTTGGAGTACTTTGTCGCAGACGTAGGTCGGACTAGATTGTTTTGAAAAAGTCCTACATCAAGCATTGCATTATCTTTTAAAGCCATAGGAGGAACCGGATTGTTATCATTCTCTCTATTACCATTTCTTCCATTCAAACCAGCACCGTTCACAACATTCTCCATATTATCAGGATTCACGGGAAGTCTACCGTCAGCCATTGGAATGATATTTTATTACTCTCTTTGTCTACGCTCTTTTCTGATTATACAAAGAGTTTTCTCGATTTTCAGATCAGTCTCAACAATTTTTGGATTTCGAGCTCTTCTCATGCACAAATGCTTACAAAAGAAAATAACAAATATCAAACCAACAGAAAAAAATAGAAAGATAAAATAAAAATGGCCTAATTCACTAACTACTAATACTACACGAGAGTAGTTTTGAACAACCATCCCTGACAACGGTGCCAAAACAGGTTCTAGGTTTTTTTTCAAAAGTTTTAATTAAAAACCTATGTAGTGCAAGTCCATCCCTGACAACGGTGCCAAAACAGGTTCTAGGTTTTTTTTCAAAAGTTTTAATTAAAAACCTATGTAGTGCAAGTGTACACATGCCATTTGTAGCACATAGGTGTCGATCTCACAAACACGGAGAAAATCAACCAATCGCTTTGTACATTCATTAATTTAAAACTAAGCATGCAAGAATTAACAAAATATTAAAGATTCAACAATAATAACGAGTAGTCAGGGGACAGTAACTTCATGGAATAAGACATCAATGCATTGTTCAAGGAATCCTTTTATTTTCACAATTATCATCAACATGTAAATGCTCAAGCCTCTCTCAAGGACAAACATATGTACGTAATTAGTTTACATTGCTTACTTCCGTAATCCAACAGCTCACCAATTAAGCCAATAAAAATGGATAATTGCAATTAATTAGCAGCGGCTACTATATACACTAATCAATCAATAATTGCTTTTTTTTTTTTTTTTGAAGAACCGGTCAACGAGACCGTGGGGTTGAAGGAGGACCCCCCTCATATTATTAACCAACGAAAACCAAATGTACAGGCAATGAGCCATAATCCAAGCATCAGAGAGACTATTACAATCAAAATGCCAAATAGAAATGCAAAAACAAATCTCAGGAACAATGGCATAAGTATGAAGATGATCCCTATTACACACTGCACTCAATGGATCCATTGTTGGCCCACGGATGTGGCGCCCAGACTTCCGGGCTTCGGTTAGGGCATATAGATTATCCCAATCCTCACAACAGTTGATCGCATATACAGCAGCGGCATCCTCAGGACCTTTTTTAGGGATTGTCATATGAAAAGGATAGGAGTTGGTTTTCGCGCGATTCCGGTCAGCATGTACAATTTTGTTAGCATCAATTCCTTTATTGTAAATATCTGGCAGCTCAATCCATAAGCTACTGTTGCCAAATTTTCTTTGCCAAAGCCTCCACAAAATAATCATGGTAGATTTGCTCCTTATCTGCATCACAACACACATTCTCGAACCGTAGCCATGATCAAGAGCAATAACCGAACTCCAAAGTTGATAATAGTTGGTCCAATATAATAAAGAGATAAGCTGAACAGACCTGTCCCCTTCAATGCTGGCTGTGCTGGTAGCTATCTTAAACATGTCTGCATAACACAAACTCAACCAACAGCCATGATCAAGCATAATCATATTTATGTCCATTAACACAAATATTCTGTAAATCTTAATGGTCATGCAAGTGCTGTTAAGCGTATGAATTTTGACATGCACATTACACCCATAATTCTGCGAGGTTGCAGCAGCATCCAAATTCTCGCTAAAGAATAAGAACATCATAACATGAGTCAATTTATTCGGAAATTTGGTAGTCCCCACTTGTCAACAATAATCATACCTCGCAATTTTAGCGGCATCGGAAGTTCAGGGTAATTCCACGCAGCTTGACGGTCCGCTCCCAGGGTTGCGAGACGATCTGCTAGACCATTCCCTTCTCTATAAATGTGGGTGATTTTTATCTCCATATTCCTCGCCAGCTGGAAAAATTCTGTTATCTTAAGCTGAATATTGGGAACCCCTGATTTCCGACGGGTGATGATTTGCAGAATAGCTTGAGCATCTAACTCAATCCAAAGCTTTTCGCAAGCTAACTCAGAAGCTATTGATACTCCTCTGACCATCGCCGTAATCTCCGAGACAGTGTTAGTGGTTATACCAATTCCCTCACTAAAAGCCCATGCTATCGCACCAGAGCTATCTCTAATGACTCCACCAATTCCCGTCGGACCCGGGTTTCCTCTTGCGGCCCCATCGGTATTAAGTTTCAGAACCCCCACCGGCGGGCGTAACCATTTCACCAATTTAAAGCCCTTGTCTCTCGCTCTTTGTAGCGTAATACCGAAAAACTTTGCTAGACTGATATCTCCTTTCCAACAATGTCGTTTCATACGGCTGGTTAGGTCCCATCGGAACAAATGGCCACTGACATTGCGGATAATATTATGCACCGAGAATTTCTTGCCGTCGTGTTTGGCCCTGTTGCGCTCACTCCATATGTACCAAAGAACCAGTCCTGGGACAATAACTCGAATGTGATTCTTGCTACTAAATGTTGTTGAAGCTATCCACTTTTGTAACATCATACTCGGCGTTGATATGCCCAAAACAGAGACCCCAAAGATATCAGTAAAGTGTTTCCAGACCATCTCGGCCTTTTCACTCGTTACGAACAAATGATTAACACTCTCCTGATTTGAACAACACTGACATTTAGAAGGGAAAGTGACTCCTTTTCGATGTAGTCTCTCGTTGACTAGCAACCAATCGTGCAGTAAGCGCCATAGGAAGATCATTATGGTTGGAGTTAGATCTGAACTCCAAATTAACCGCAAGAAATGAGAAGTCTCCCTTCGTTTTCGCAGCTTCTGCCAAGAAGACTTAATGGTAAAGTTACCAGTAGGATCGTCCGTCCATAAAGCATTGTCTATTGTTCTGCGATCAAAAGGAATATCCATGATCCGAGATTCTGAATTTCGACCAAGTAGCTGTTCGAGTTTAACTCTGTCCCAAGAGTCACCTGTCCAAAGTTCTTTCACCTGTATCTGTCTAGCAGAGTTCTCAGGAATTTGCAGCTCCCCAATAAACCAACGGTCATTCCAGAAATCAACCAATCCTCTCCCCAGCGACCAGAATATTCGGCGATCAGTGTTCTCTCGCACTCCACAGATGCGCCTCCAGGTATGAGAGTGTGAGCGAGAAACATTCGCCAAACAAGGATGCACCCCACCGCAGTACCTGTCTCTCATATAGCATACCCAAAGCGTGTCACTAGTCCTCAATCTCCACCATATTTTCTCTGAGAAACTGTGGATAATGTCGTCAAGATCTCTAGCACCCAAGCCTCCTTCATTCGTCGGATAGCACACCCATTTCTAGCTAGTCCAATGAACCCGCTTTCGATCAAAAGTAGAGCCCCAAAAATATCAATTAAATAGACGCTCGATAATTTGAAGCACCGATTTCGGAGGATTCAAAACCTGTAAAGTATACATCGGGATGGAATAAAGAATGGATTTTATCAACTGAAGCCGGCCCCTATGCGATAAATAATTCGTTTCCCAGCCCTGCATGCGTGCTCTTATTTTGTTAATTAAATCATCAAATAAAGCAATTTTCTTTCGTCCGCGATAGAGAGGAGCACCCAGGTAAGATATAGGCAATTTATCTCGTTTAAATCCAAGTACTTCTCGAACTCGAGCTGCAGCAGCTTCTGAGTCATTGCCTACTACAAAAGAGCTTTTGTTTATGTTCACTTTTTGTCCCAACAATCTCTCATATTCGCCAAGAATGTCTTTGATGCCAAGGAGAGAATCAACTTTATCATTAGTGAACACAATGGTGTCATCCGCATAGGCTAGATGTGATACCACCATCGAGGAGGGACATCGGAACCTAGCTGAACCATGTTCTCTCATGTGCCTGTCCAGGTAAGAGACAGAAAATCTGCAGCTATAACGAAAAGTGCAGGGGAAAGGGGGTCACCTTGTCTCAATCCACGAGTTGAGTGAAAGAATCCGGAGGGGACTCCATTGACTATGATTGAAAACCAACAGTTACTAATACACCTTTTGACCAAGTTAATCCAAAGCTCCAGGAAGCCCTTTCGACGTAAAATAGCAATTAAGAATTCCCATTCTAGTCGATCATAGGCCTTGGCCATGTCAAACTTGAGAAGGATGTTTTTGTGTTTAGAGCGCGAGTCAAGTGAGTGGATCATCTCTTGAGCCAGTAAAATATTATCAGTGATGTTTCTTCCTTTAACAAATCCGCTTTGACTGGGAGATACAACTTTGTGGAGAATGTTGGCAAGCCTAGAATTCATAATCTTGGTTATGATTTTATTCTTCACGTTGCATAGGCTAATCGGTCTAAAGTCTGACCAATGTGCCGGATTCTCGTTTTTCGGAATGAGCACTACTGAGGTTGCCGTATACGCTTTCGGTAACTCAGCCCCATTGAAGAAGTCTAATACCGCCACCCCAACATCTTCTCCAACAATATTCCAAAAGTATTGAAAGAACTTAGCTCCAAAACCGTCTGGTCCAGCTGCGTTGTTCGGGTTAATCCCAAATACTGCTTGGTGTATTTCCTCCTTTGAAGGCGCTGCAATCAGATTTATTTCTTCTTGAGATTCAACTACTGGCTCAATATAATCTAACCGGCTTTCAAGGTTGGAAACACCTCCGCTGGTTGCAAGGAGTTTTTCAAAAAAATCATTTGTCGAGTCTCTTAACTTTTGTGGATCTGTAATTTCCTGGTTGTCGACCCAAATAGACTGAATTTGCCTCTTGAATCTCTTTTTCTTAACCAATGCGTGGAAGTATCTTGTGTTACGCTCACCCTCTTCAATCCACCTGCAAGCCGCTTTCTGTCTCCAGAAGTCTTCCTCCATTGCGGTGGCTTTGTTTCTTAAAGCAATAGATCGATTCAACTCCATGAGATTTCCGTCAGTAGGGCCCTCATCGTAAGCTTTCTCTACTTGACTAACGTGTTTCTTCGCTTCTTTCACCCTGTCAAACACATTGCCAAATACTTCTCTATTCCAGTTCTTAAGTCATTTTTTGAGTCTGTCCAATTTCACATGCAGCCTCCAAAGCCCTGTAGAAAGAGCAGGCTGTTCCCAACTCTCCCGAACCACATTCATGATTTCATGATGCCGGAGCCACATTTCCTGGAACCGAAATGAAGAAGGTTGCCGTTGTTCATTGTCATCTCCTAGAATAAGAAGCGGGCTATGATCCGACTCTCCCCGGGCAAGGTGTTTTATCCGAGTTTTTTGAACCAGGTCTGCCCAATTTTCACTGACCAAAATTCTATCAAGGCGCTGCCACATCTTATTTCTAGTCCAAGTAAACTTCGAGCCTTCAAACGTTGGTTCAATCAATCTGCAATCTTGGATGAAATCATTGAATTCTGCCATTCCTAAAGAGTCTGGCGGATTTCCTCCTTTCCTTTCTTCTGTTTTAGTCATGATGTTGAAATCCCCACCCACTACCCAAGGTTCGGACGGGTCCTGATTGGTCCGCAAAAACTCCTATAATTCCCTCCGCCCCGCTGTAACAGACTTGGCGTAAACAATATTAATGTACATGGGTTTCGGCCAGTCATTTTTTAAAAGCCGAAGATGGAGGAATTGGCGGTTGTCTTCGATAACTTCAATAGTAGTATCCTGTTCACAAAAAAACCAAATATGGTTAGAAACGTTAGCAATTAATTGAGGGAAATTAAATTTGCGAGTAAAGTAATGAAAGTCAAAGGCAACCATAGGCTCAAGAATGGCAAAAAAATTAAATTTATTTTTACGGCAATATTCTTTAAGGATACGCTGCCGTCCATTGTTGCGTATTCCCCTAACATTCCAGATTAATCCTCGTAGCTTCATGGGACAACCGAGTTGACGCCCGATGACCGTGTCATCCTTTTAGGGGCTTTGTTAGATTGAGCATTACTTTTCTTCTTTCTCCGGTGATTCACCTCTTCAAAACCATCCGCTTGAGATAAACTGTCCATGGAATTTGATCTCGGCATAACGGCATTAAGCTTTTGGGTTTCCATGTCATCATCATCTGATTCTTGTGCTGTGTCGGATTCTTGGTCGTGCTCATCTTCTTCATGTTCAGAGCCTAAGCCATGTTCCCCATCAGCAGATAGGTTGTTTACCGTCATAGGTAAGAGTATCTCGATGGAGTCGATCGTCACTGTTTGTCCATTTTGAGTATCACAAGCGTGATTTTCTGCATCAACAGGTGTTATGAAACTCATTCCAAATTTCAAGCATCTCTCGATTATCAAATAAATTCTAAACCACGCTAAAGGTGATCAAACTTCAACTTGTCAGTTAATTCAATTTCATAACATAAAAATCATTCGTAAAACAATCCATCAAACATCTATATCCAATCCATCATCATCCCCACGACAGCTACTCATTATCATCAAAACAATAACACCGATAGAGTCTAAAATATTCATTAGAAATAATAAAAACTGAACTAAGGGACATTAGTTTGCATGCTTTGAAATAGAAAATATTCAAACTAAAGCGACATAGAAAAACCAAAGATTTATCGTGACGAAGGAAGACGCAGAATTTTTCCTCCCCTTCTCTCTTCTCTCATACTCAGCTGCGCTCTCTCTATTTCCAACTCTCTTCTATTAAGGTTTTTCATGCCTTAAATACCCGTAAGAAAATAAAAGCCCAAAATCATAAATTATTCCCCTCTGAAGTCGTTCGCGGCCACTAAGGATTCCAGTGTAAATTTCTTGCGGACGCAATTCTTACAGAATCACTAAGACGTTTTCAACACTCATTCGCGGCCGCTAAGAAGTAATACCTCTTGCAAAGTTCACAACCACTAATCGCCTGAATAGTAGCTTTTTCCTCTGCTTTCTTCGCGGCCGTTAATAAATTTAGCCTGAAGGCTTGGCGACCGCTAACTGCCTCGGTAAACTACTATTTTGTGTTTGTTTCATCATTTTTGCTTTGAGTTCACCCTTCTCGACTCCCAAGTGAAATTTACCTGAAAAGAGATATTTTAAGCATTAAATGACATATAAATAGCAATAAAACATATGAAATTTAGATATAAAATATCAAATTTTTATTGCCTCATGATCATCTCAGGCAGAGTATAGAGCATCAACTTCCACAACTTGTGAGGTTCAGTGACTCACTTACCTTTTGCTTGATTTTCATGTTGATCATCGTTCATTTGCTCACATATATTGTGATAGTAAATCAACTTCTTACAAGATTCAAACCTCGTTTTACATGAATAGACTGAGCACATAGAGATTGATTATCATGTTATACATGAGGGTCTGGTATAATCATTTGCTTCGGCTTCCCAGAACCGATCACACACCATCGACATAATCACCAAGCCTCTTATAGAAACTCCTTTAAAGATTCTTCGTTCAAACCATCATAATTAGATTGATCTTGTATAGGCTTTGTTATTAATACACAACTAGCAATTAGCTACAAATTATTGATGTTTAGAATCAGTTACTAATTTATGTACAACTAGTTTCGTATTTATATAGAACTCTTATGTTAATAAGAAATCAATCAACCTTGCATTTTCAGCTCATTTTTTTCTGTTAGAGCCACAAGACTTATTTCGTTTTTATTAAAGTTTTTATCAATCAAACGATAACGTATAAAATACTCGTCCTTCGATAGTCCTTTGGCTGAACCAGGCCAAGTTAAGAATTAAATTAACCCGCACTAATCGGAAGCGATTCTCCGGAAAGATTTTGACATCCAGCACGACTTTCCAATTTATGATAACATTAAATTAGTCTATGGGACATGCAAACCTAAACTGAAATAGTTGTGTTCTTACAAAAAAGAAAAAAAACATCGAGTTCTTAAACAACTTCGTATGTATGATGTTTCTGTTTCCACGTTGGTCGGAAGCAAACCCGATTCAAGTAAAATATATAAGAATTCGTTTCACGAGTTCCAAAGCAAACTTTTCCATGATATATATATTTGCAGAGACTACAAGGCATGATAGCAGTGTTGGCATGGAGCTGGAATATAATGCATTGTTTTTACCACAAACAAAGTGAACCAAGTGAGTTCAATCAGTGTGTAAGACAAAAAGATAACATTATTTTTTCTGACAAACAACAGAACCCCGAAAATGGTTATATGTATCCGATCACTTTGGAGGGAAAAAATAAGGGCAGTTCGCGGATGCGGCAACTTGACTTCATACAATTATATTCGGTAAGTTTTAAAATCTGCAAGATTTTTTTGGGATCCCAACTTGCACCAACGGGGAAAAAGAATCACTAATTTCCATAAAATAATAATTATACATGATGGAGTCCTATCCTAAGGTATAGACAATTAAGATCGTGAATAGATGATGACTTTTCAATCTGGAACTTGCGGTTCAATTGATAAAGAGTTAGAGAGTCAAATGATATTTTTAGACATTAAAACTCCAAAAAACGTGTAACTAATAAACATATATAGACAAAAACAAATCTAAATTACATAAAGAATTATGTAACTGAAAATGGCTAAACCCCAACGAAACTCATCTCTATAAAAGAGGATTCTTGGCTATCAAGGGCAAGTCAAAAGGAGATAAAAGGAGGAAAAATGGTTTGATTCGGCCGATACTTATTAATATAAATATATGGTGCCGTAAATAGAACTAGTAGATAGAACCAATCAATTAAATAATTTAATGAAGTGTGATTCTAGCTATAGCTTTTTGTATTTTTCGCAGTGTTTTGTAAGATCATGTCTAGTTTAAAGATTATTTGTTATATTAATTTATAATTAGTAAGATACAAAGATTTGTATGTACGTAAAACACAATTTTATTATTCTTTTTTTTGTTCGGTTTTGAAAATTCAATTTATTGAATAGCAAAACATTCTTTATTGATAAATAATAATTTAATTAAAAAATACCTTAACAGAATAATGAAATGTTACGATCGTAATTCAAAGTTCTTTTACTGTCATAAACTTCAGATTAAATGCAGATACTGTGAATTGTTCAAGTTTATATTGAGTGGAAAATTTTATATATTTTTTCTTTAAATTTGAGATTTTGTCCCTTCTCAAGTTTATACAAATTAAAGATCTAACTAACACTTTTTTAGCATGTGAAAAATTGTCACCAATGCAACGGTTCAGTAAACCCCTCATGTGTTTGTAGGATTTGATTTGAAAATAATGTTGATTTGATAATTTAACATTTTAATTACAAATCAAAGTTTTTGGTTTGGTAATCTCGAGGAATTAATTGTGAAATAGTTTTGAATTTTATGAGTTATTATTTCAGTATTTGAGGGGACTATATACAATTTAACGACGAGACTATATCAATTACGCACTATACTCGATAATTTGATGCACTGATCTATAGACAAAAAAAATATGTGTTAGACTTAAACTTGTATTTCGGGTGCACCAACGCATGTCAAAAATTCTTCGGCAAGTGCACTCGGCGTCTATATAGATTTTAAATATTAATTCCCTACCCCTCAACACTAGAAAAAAAAAAGTAAAATAGAGAAAAGGATGACCAACTCAATATGATTTGTATTGTTTCGTTCTTGATCAATTTTTTTAAGTCCACATTTGATTGTAGACACGAAGCGTACTAATAATATCCCCTCATTGATATAATACTCAATAATTTTGTAGAAGAATGAGCAATCATGGAATCAATCAGCTCAACCGTAGGTGATGGTGCAGGAATCTGAGTTTCCTAAATGCAACAACACTTTCTATATTTAGGTGAGAAAGGAAAGACCATCACAGGCGTTGAGCCTCAGGAACTGGGTTTCCAAGGAGCGTGAGTTCTTCCAGCTAGGATAACACCAGAAAATCATGCAGCAAGGGTGCAGGAAATGGTGAAAGATGCGAAGCTCTGGAGAAGATGCCGAAAAAAATGATGCCCAGTTCAGTGGTGTGCTCTTGTGAAGAAGATGACTTGGGGAAGAGAACATGTGCTCTCTCCTATTTATATGTTAGGGGTGAGGGTAAAGAGGTAAATTGACCGTGTGGTCCCAAACCTGCGTTGCCCTAACACGTGGCAGCCCGTGAGGGTGTGAGAGTGACGTTTCTGAAAAGGAGGCGGCGTATCAGGTGCGAGGTGCGCACTACCTTTGTGTCAGAGTTTGTTGGCGAGGGTCGCGGGAGAGAAAGGTCCCGGATCCGTTTTACGAGGGTTCAGATCCACCACGGCGGTGGGGGATCACGTACGAGCGCATAGGTGACGCTCGAAGAGTGCTCGGAAGGGTTCCTCACGGCTTATGATCTTTGAGCGCCGAAGTCCCAAGCGACAAGAATATGGCCCTCGTGCGGGTGATTCCCTGAGAAAAGTAACCCCGAAGGCCGGGATGGGAGCACCGAGCCTGCCGGTTCGGGCCCTTTACCTGAATAGTTGGTCGAGGCTCAAGGGCCTGTGCTAGTTGGCAAGTGAGTGGGCTGGGTCGGCCCACGAGCCCATCAATGCGAGGGTATAGTCTTCACGTCAGCAGACGGTGACACGTGGACGGCTCTAATACAAGCGTGTTTTCGTGTCTCATCAGTAGGCGCCACTCAAGGGTGTAACTTAGGAAAGCTTTTATTCAGGCATTTGTTGATTCACTTTCTGTAATTAATTTTGTACTCTGTATCTGTACAAATATTGTAAATCACTCTCAATAACTATAATGAAAATCATTACACCATAATTCTTTAAATGGTATCAAGAGCCTTTGATCTCTAATTTTTTTTCTTCCACCACAACTGCAGCCATGTCTTCCGATTCATCCAATCTCCTATCCTCTCCAGTCGCCGCAATTACGGCTAAATCCACCCGTCCCCTTACCCTCATCAATTCCTCCAGTGCCGTCAAGCTCCACACCAACAACTATATGGCGTGGAAGCTTCATATACAGGCCCTTCTTAGTGGCCACAACCTGTTCGGCTACGTCGATGGCTCCACTCTCAAACCCCCCCAGATGGTTGCCTCAGACATCGCTGAATCCGAGAACCCCCAGTTCGCCACCTGGTTCCAGCAGGATCAACTTATCCTCGCTGCCATTGCCGGTTCGCTGCACCACTCGGTCGCTCCGGTCATCCACAGCGCCACCTCTTCCTACGACGCGTGGCGAACTCTTGCCACTACGTTCGCTAACACTCCCCGGGGTCACATTCGACAGCTTCGTGATGCCCTGAAACGCTCGTCCAAGGGATCTAAATCAATCAATGAGTATATGACCTTGATCCGAACCAAAATCGACGAATTAAGCTTACTAGGCCATCCTCTCAGCCAAGAGGATGTTACCGACATCGTTCTTGATGACCTTAATGACTCTATCGCTCCATCATTGATGCGGTCAATGCGTGCGACACCCTTATATCTCGTTCGCTGAGCTCCATGATAAATTATTGAACCGGGAGCTGTCCCTTCATCAATCAGCTGCCGCTGCCCTCCCAGCTGCCTATCTCGGCCAACGCTGCGGGTGTCTATCCCCGATCTAAACCGTGGAGTGCTTCGCCACCCGTGGCTAACCACCAGATCCCATCGCGCCAACCTAGCACATACCTTGGCACCTGCCAACTTTGTGGCGTCCAGGGCCACTCGGCAAGCCGCTGTCCCCAATACCAAGTACTCTACCATCAGCCACATCCTCAACAGCCCAACAACCATTCCCCTCGCCCACACCGTCATCCCCAACGAGCATCCGTCCATCCCAATACCCCATGGCAGCCGCGGGTACACTACACATCCACCACCACCCCATCCACTACCCCTCCCTCCTGGCTCCTCGACAGTGGGGCGTCTCACCACATCACTGCTAATCTAGACTCCCTGTCCCTCCGGACTCCCTACACCAACCAGGATGACGTGATGATTGGCGATGGCACCACTCTACCTATCACTCACTCGGGTCGTATTTCTTTACCTTCTCTTGGCTCCTCTATTAATCTTGATAATGTACTTTGTGTACCTTCAATGCACAAAAACCTGATCTCTATGTCTCAACTCTGTGAATCTAATGATGTTTCCATTGAATTTACTCCCTCTGGTTTTCAGGTGAAGGATCTAGCGACGGGGGCTTCGGTTATGACGGGACAGGGCGCTAATGGGGTGTATGAGTGACTGGCGCACCAAAAATCCTCCCCTCCTTCCTCCGTCTCCCCGGCCTCCTATTTCAGCGTGTCTCGTATCGACTGGCACAACAGCTTGGGTCATCCTTCAGCCACCATTCACAGCCATCTCGCTCACCACTACACCCTCAAAGACTCAAGCCCTCCCCCAAAATTAGATTGTCACTCCTATCTTTGTAATAAGAGCCATAGGCTCCCTTTTCGAGATTAATCAATAAAATCTGACTTTCCTCTGGATATTATTTTTAGCGATGTTTGGACATCCTCGGTTTATTCACAAAATAATCACAAATATTACGTTATTTTCGTTGATCACTAGACTAAATACATTTGGTTCTTTCCCCTTACCTGCAAATCTCAAGTGTCTGATGTCTTCCGCCGATTCAAGTCCTTAGTTGAGGTCAAATTCAACACAAAAATCAAAACCCTCTATTCCGACAACGGCGGTGAGTTCACCGCTCTCACCCCCTACCTCGCCGACAATGGCATATCTCACCTCACCACGTCTCTCCACACACCCGAACACAATGGCTACTCCGAACGGCGCCACCGCCACATTGTGAAACCGACCCCACTGTAGCACCCCTACACGTGGAGATGCCACACCCCCGCACTATAGGTCGATCTACGCACGAAACGGATAATCCGTACATGAACTAACCTATAGCGAACGGGTGACAATGTAATAAAACGACAAGCTAAGCGGGACTAACTCATACATGCAACAAAATAAAGCGGAAGCATAATCGATTAACTTGTAATTATAACTATTAGACATGCTATGACATTGATCATTCATCACATAACTCGTATACTAGTTCATATATCAATACATTATCATCTCCGAATATATAACAATTAATTGTAATAATAATTCTAAGGCAACAATAAACAATATGCACCGTGCTTGACTCGATTACATGGACTGGACTGGACTCGACCCCCGCCTAGCATGAACCTGCGATAACCTGAAAGGTGGAGACGTCAGTCTGTGAAGACCGAGTGAGGGGTTTAAATACTATTAGCGCAGATAACATGCAAGCTATATCCTCGGGTAAAAACTTAGAAAGATAAATGTATAAGTTCAATAATGAAATATCTTTGCCCGAGAATACAACTGTCAATATTAAATACTTGATCATTTTCATGCAATCAATACATGGCCCCGGCGAGTGAGGGCAGTCTCCAACCTTACTCCAAATGTACGTGAAACATGCTTGCTTTGTTAATCAATAGGTGATCATGCAATTTAGTTATCGTGCAATCGTGCGATAGTGTAATCAAGTAACATATTCATGGAATGGAAATCATGCAATAACCCGAGGACAATCCATGGTGCCGGACCCGTCCCCAGTCTCCTTCTCCCTCCAATGATGGGAAGGTAGCTAGCCTTCACCATCCACGACGTGTTGAGCAGACGGTACATGAATCCCTAAGACCGGAACTCCTTCCTCCACTAATCTCCTAGCGGATTCAGGGGTCATCCCAATGTGGTGAGGATAGCGCGAGAGTTACCCGTCAGCCCTTGCTTTCCTGGTTGGCTCAAGCCACTACCCTCGGGCCCAACATGAACGGTCATGCTTACTCGCCTAAAACATGCACGATATATGGCTTGCTTGCTTTTCATGAACATGACTTGCTTGCATGAAATGACTTGTTGATAATCATGATTATTGTCATGGAAAACTATAAGTATAAATACCTTTTTGGCCGAAAGCTCATATAAGGTTGTATAGGTTCTATGTAACTAGAATTAAACCTCACTTGACAGGCGACACAACAACTCGTGAATACATGAACATGCTCATTGATCACAATCTCCGCCCTGGAGAAGACTGGACAAGAAAACGGGACAATGTATATGCATGAGACAATAATTCAAGAATATTACCAAATAAGACGCATGGCGTGATCAAGTAACGAGATTTCATGCAATGAGCAATGTAGCATATAATTATCATATTATGGCATGTAATTGATTATATAATATCATGTAGGGATCAATTAAGGGTAAAGGAAAGAAAATGGATTTCTTATTTTTGTGCAGAAAGTTTCTGTCTCTCCAGCGACCTGGGAACGACCGTTCCATGTTTTAGTACAAAGTGGGAAGGGCCGTTCCCAGCTCCCCGACACCGCCCCCGAAGATGGGAAGGGCCGTTCCCGTCTGTGAGACAAAGTGGGAATGGTCGTTCCCATTCTCGCCGTCAAGCACACCATTCAAAATACGGGAACGGTCGTTTCCCAAATACAAAGGGAACGGGAAGGGTCGTTCCCAAAACACAGACAATGCAGAAACAGGGGACGAAGCAGGGGAGTTTCGAACCATCATCAAAGACCACCATAACCATCATAACTCAACTCCTGATGATATATTTCATGATAAGGAACAAGTATACATGCTTTAGGTATGATAACACTCAATATAAACACTTGGTTCAAGCTTTGATCATCTTGATTTCTACTTTGAAACTCATATATGAATTTATCAATTAACTCCATAAAATTCACTATATATGCAAAGCATTCAAGTTCAAGGCTTCTAATCATGCTTCTAACATCATATAATCCAATTAGCAAGCTTAACATCTAACCCTAGCTCTCATACTTAATTCAAGAATTCACATATATTCCAAATATCTACCTTGAGATAAAAATAAATGGAAGAGGATGATGAAGGATGATGCTTGAGCTCTAATCATGAAATTCCTTAGCAACTTCTAGCCTGGAGATGATGATTTCCTCCTTCCCTCTCCATGGTGTTGGTTCGGTGGAGGTAAGAAGCAAATTGGGATACTTTGATATGAAATGAAAAATGAAGATGGTAGAAGAGATGCATATAACGATATATCTCTTAAGGAGATATGATATTTGCAATTAAACCCTCCAAACATATAAATCATGCAATTTAGGATGCAAGGTTTGCAAATTGATCAATTAAACCCAAAAACTAATTATGTAATTTAGTCCTCACATTTACAAGAATAATCATTTAGGGACAAGTATGCAATTAATTCATGTTCAATAATTATTTCACGTAGCAATTAAATTCACTTTATCAAATAATTCTCAAGTTAACACGTTTTCCCACATTTTTACGTAATCATGTTGGAACTTAATTTATAAAATTAATAGAACACCTATATAAATTGAATAAATGAAAGTAATAAATAAAATCCTAACGCTCGAAACTCACACGTGTGGAGCGTACCTGACTGTCTGGAAATTGGGGCGTTACACTCACCCTCCCCACCATGCTTTCGTCCCACTCTCGCATTAGCCCTACACCTTTGCCACTGCCGTCTATCTCATAAACAGGCTCCCCATCCCGAGTCTAGCTATGTCCTCGCCATATCTCCAGTTGTTCCGCACATCACCCAACTATGACAAACTTCGCACCTTCGGATATCTTTGCTACCCATGGCTCCGCCCCTACTCCCCTCATAAACTCGGGCCTCGATCACTCCCTTGTGTCTTCCTTGTTACTCCCTCACCCAAAGTGCATATCTCTGTCTTGACATTACCACCAACCGTCTCTATGTGTCTCGACACGTTCGTTTTGTCGAACACGTCTTTCCCTTTGCCACCTCTCTCACATCGGTCCCTAATCAAACATCACCCTGTCCCTCGCCCTTGTCCGATTCACCACCGCAACAGCCCCCGGTCACATACATCCTAGCAGTGGCTCCACCCCGTCATGTGTGTAACGCCCCATTTTCCAATTATACATTACATGATATTATGTGACATTATATTACTAATTGTTTCCATGAAATTATTGTTAACGTGAGAATTTATGTGAATTAATTGCCGAACATGTCTTATTTGATTAATTTACTTTACTTGATCATTTCCTAATCATATGGACTTAATTGCATGAACCATTCTTGGACTTAAGTATTCATTTCTTCCTATCACATCCTTCATTGCATGACTTATAAAGCTTAGGGACCTAAGTGTAAAAAGTGCCTTGTCATCTCATTTAGTGGAAGAATCATGTAAATATCTTATGTATATCATATTCCCCACATTTCATTTCATCACATTTCATCAAAGTTCACACACTCACACCTACTAAACACCGATCCAAACACCAAGGGAGGAGGAAGGAGGATTTCACCATATTTCTAGCTTTAATTCAAGGAGAGAATTGCACAAGTTGAAACATCATCATCTTCATCACCTTCATCCTTTCTTTCTTCATAAATAAGGTAGATTGAGAAGTACATGATTTCTTGATTGAAGTAGGGTTTGTTGATTTGAATGTAAATCCTTGTTTATTTATGATTAGAAGCATGAGTGGGATCATTAGACTTCAAAGCTTGCATGAATTCATGAATAATATGAGAGTTGGATACCATGGATATATATAGGGTTTGGATGATGATTTCTTGATGAATCAAAGCATGTTCCTTGGTTTAATTGTTATATTTGATCATATACATGTTATATGTTGGTTTGGAAGTGTTTATTTGATGTAGTTTGGTGATTGAATGGTTTGGGAGCCATTTCCCGTGACCCCCCCTGTTCTTCCCCTGTTTTTCGCCCAGATTTGCTTCAACACGGCCGTGTCCAACCCTAGTTCAATTCCAACACGGCCGTGTCAGTTTTCAGGCCAATATTGACATGGTCGTGTTGACTTCGTTTGAACTCTGATTGGCCTGATTTTTGAACCTACGAAAAGATATTGAAGTGTAGAACAACCTCCAATTAGAATCACCTCAATATATTTTCCCATTTGTGAGATATTATCAATTCTTTTTGGTGTCGCTGCTTCACCGACAAACTACAATCATCCAACTTCAAGCCTACGCCATTTTCTCCTCGCTTTGAACTAGAAAACGAGTCATATATCCTCGGAAAGCCCTATGTGTCTAGTTTCATTTCCAATAAGAAAAAATTTATTCCAACTTCTATATCTCAAGATATTCCAGTTTTCCTACAGCATGTGCATTTCCGGAAATTGCCCGTTTTTGTCTTACTTTACCAAAACCTTCTTTATTGCATTCCTTTCACTCTCTTGGCTCCCATATGTGACTTATATGATAAATATACTTGATTAATTGATAAGTATGCTCCTACTTGACACTTCTTGGTACTTAATTGCTCAAACGTTATTGTGTGACTTCATGCCTTATATGAATTAAACTTGAAATAATTGAATAATATGAATACATGATTTCTTGTTAGTAATTTCAACTCTTATGTGTTAATTGGTGTTTATACATGCTTAGTGTTAATGGATTGCTTGGTTTTATTTATTTACATGAGCATTGTCGTGCGTCCTACTTGGTCTCATATTGAGTCATGTCTCACGGGTTCCCACATTCCCTTTCTTGTCCAGTTTTTCTCCAGGGCGGAGATTATTGATCATGTGGGTATTGTCTTGTAGCCTTATCTTATCCCGTCGCTCGTCAGGTGAGGTTTAATTCTAGATACTTAGAACCCTTACAACCCTATTTGTGTTTTCGGCCAAAAGGTATATATATTTATAGTTTTCAAATCTTATTGATTTACAACAGATTTCATGATTTGAACGGATTGATTGATTGATTGATTGTTTGTTTTGGCGAGTAAACATGTTCACATTGTGGCCCGAGGGTAGTGTATTGAGCCAACCGAGGAAGCAAGCGCTGACTGGTAACTCTTGCACTATCCTCACAAACTGTGGGATCACCTCTGAATCCACCAGGAGGTTTGGTGGAGGAAGAAATCCCGCGCGTGGGAGTCATGTTCCCGATGCACACCATGATTGGATGGCGGGGCCTTGCAATCCCCCATCACCCGGAGGAAGAAGGATGGACTGAAATTGCTAATTGTTCACTAATTTGTATTGCTTGATCACCTAATCAATTAATAACTGATTGATTGTACACTTTTGGTGAAAGGTTGGAGAATTGCCCTCACTCGCCGGGCCACGTATTGAATTGATCATGATTGAATTATTAAATTGATTAGTTGTAACCTCGGGCGAGTCCTACTTTATTTTTAACTTATATTGTTTTCTTTATAAAACCTTACCCCGAGGTTATAATTTGCATGGTAACTGCGCATATATTTATTTATACCCTTGCTCAGTCCGTGTTGGACTGACACCTCAACTTTTCAGTTTTTGCAGGTTCGTGCTAGGCGGGAATTAGAGTCTAGCTTGTTTTTCTTTGGGTCTAGCTCTTCACCTCACGTTTTGTTCATGTATTGATACTTGTTATATTTTGTAGTATGCCTTATCTAACGTTGGAGGTGATATTGTAAAAAAAAAAAAAAACAAATGTTGGTATCTATTAATAGATATGTAAATATGGTACCTATAAGTATTGAATGTTATTGCTTCCGCTTTTACTACTCTGAGTTGATTGATTGGTTTGAGGGTTGGTCCCGCCTAGCTAGTGATTTATTTTCTCCTGTCACCCGTTCGCTATAGTTTTGGTTCATGTACGGATTATCCATTTCGTATGTGGACTGAGCTATAGTCGGGGGTGTGGCATCTCGGCGTTCCGGGTGCTACAATACGCCAGTGCAACGCCCGTCGTTGGCTCCCTTGCCGTCTCCAGTAGCCCCAACACCAGCGCCCCAGTCTGCATCCCCGACCCTTCCCCCCACCGAAGCCAACCCCATCACAACATCACCCACCACAAACACTTTCCCCAGCAACCCGGACCAACCCACTCACCCGATGGTCACTCGTGCCAAGAACAACATCCACAAGCCCACTCAAAAGATGAACCTCTCCACTCAAATGGTACCAGCCTCCGACATTGAGCCTAAGACTGTAACACAAGCTCTGCGAGACATGCGTTGGCGGATAGCGATGGCCTCTGAGTTTGATGCGCTAGTTAAAAATGGCATGTGGGAGCTTGTGTCATCCCCTGAAGCATCAAATTTGGTAGGCTGTGAATGGGTCTTTCGAATGAAACGGAAGCCTGATGGCTCCATTGACCGATTCAAAGCGCGCCTTCTCGCGAAGGGATTTCATCGGTGGCTGGGCATTAACTTTGGGGAAACTTTCAGCCCCGTTATCAAACCCACCACCATCCGGGTGGTCCTTACTCTTGCGGTCACACAGAACTGGGCAATCCGGCAACTTGATGTTAACAATGCTTTCCTTCAGGGCCGCCTCTCCGAAACGGTCTACATGGTTCAACCTTCGGGTTTTGTCGACAAAGATCAGCTACACCACGTGTGCAAACTATAAAAAGCCATTTATGGCCTCAAACAAGCCCTCCGCACGTGGAACTCTGAATTGCGGGGGTTTCTCCTTGCCGAGGGGTTCACCAATTCCCTTGCCGACTCATCTCTTTTCATTATACGAACAACTGATACTTGATTTATGTACTTGTCTATGTTGATGACATTTTAATTACAGGCCCTAATCAGGTTGCAGTCTCCACCTTCATCAGTGCTCTGTCCGCCCACTTCTCCCTCAAGGACCTCGGGCCCTTAAGCTATTTCTTGGGCGTTGAATGTACCCGCACGCCCGGTGGTCTCTTACTTTCTCAACGAAAATATGTGCATGACTTGCTGCACAGATTGGATATTGTGGGTTCGAATCCGGTCAGCACTCCTCTCTCCCCGGACATGGACTTGCGCCTCGATACGGGCACCTCCTTGCCCGATCCGACTGAGTACCGCTCCATTGTTGGAGGGCTGCAATATCTAACTCTCACTAGGCCCGACATTGCATTCTCAGTAAACAGACTCTCCCAATTCATGCATCGCCAGACCACGGTCCATCTTCAAGCTGTCAAGAGATTGCTCCGATACCTCCGGGGCACATCGGATTTTGGGATATTCATCCGCCGTGACAGCCCATTGCTTCTCCGCGCGTTCTCTGATGCTGATTGGGCGGGGAACAAGGGCGATTACTCCTCCACAAGTGGCTACATCATTTACCTTGGTGCTACTCAAATCTCCTGGAGCTGCAAGAAGCAGCGTATTGCTCGCTCATTGACGGAGGCTGAATACCGTATTGTCGCTACCACTTCAGCTGAAACTCGATGGATCTGCTCCCTCCTCTCTGAGCTGGGCATTGTCCTCTCTCAGCCTCCAACAATTCTCTGCGACAACATCGGGGCCACTTACCTATGCTCGAACCCGGTCTTTCACTCTTGCATGAAACACATTGCAATTAACTTTCACTTCATCCGGGAGCTTGTTCAGTGCTTTCTGCGTTCGTCATGTCTCCTCCACCGACCAGCTCACCGACACCTTCACAAAACCCCTCCCTCGTCAGAAATTCCTACATTGCCGGGACAAGAATGGAGGCGCCATCTTGCGGGGGCGTGCAGAAGATTGAGCAATCATGGAATCAATCAGCTCAACCGTAGGCACCACTCAAGGGTGTAACTTAGGAAAGCTTTTATTCAGGCATTTGTTGATTCACTTTCTGTAATTACTTTTGTACTCTGTATCTGTACAAATATTGTAAATCACTCTCAATACATATAATGAAAATCATTACACCATAATTCTTTACAAATTTAGCCAAAAAGTTGTATCTATAATAATATACACTACAAGAAAAATGAGTTTTTACTACACAAATTTCCCCACGTTTTCTTAAAAGTGTAGGAAGAAAAGTACTTCCCTACACTTTTTTACAAAGTGTGGTAAGAGTATGAATAGTTAATTTTTATATTCATTTTCTTTTAAAAAATAGACTAATCCCTATGCTTTTTTACAAAGTGTAGTAATAAGAATATGAAGAGTTAATTTTGATAGGGTACTCCCTACGCTTTTTTAAGAAGTGTAGTAAGAAAAAAAATCCCTTAATTTTGATAACCATATATATAAAATAGAGTTTGATTCTAAATAGAACTGTATAGATAAAATTTTACGAGTAGAAGAAAATTCTCATTGTAACCAATTCAATTATTTTTCGGAATCCTAATAACACATCTACCAACTCTCACACTGGATAATTAAATTCGAATTCAAATTTTGTCTATTGTGGATATCTTTTTAAATTCTATTCTCTTAAAAAAAATCTCTTAGTTTCAGTAATTATATATATATATATATATATATATATATATATATATATATATATATATATATATAATAAAGTTTGATTCTAAATAGAATTGTATAGATAAAATTTTACCGTTGGAAAATTTTTGAAATTCTAATAGCACATGTACCAACTCTCACACTAGATAATTAAATTCGAATTCAAATTCTGTCTATCTGAATAGCTTTTTAAATTCTATTCTCTAAGTTCTATTCTCTTTATCAATAAAGTACAGAGTTGGAGAAAAAAATTTACAGATAGAAAATCAAGAAAAGCAAATTCAATCAAATTCAACTGATCAATCAATTCGAGAAGCGATTGAGTATTTTTTTATCAAATCAAGGAAAGCAAGAATAAATTGGAGATTGAAGAATAAGTGTTCTCTTCTCAAAATTTTTGGAACTTGTTAGTATCACTATCTTTTTTTTAATTTTATATGAATAATAAAAAATTAACACTAAATATAGAATTATGTAGATAAAATTTAACGTTAAAAAAAAAAAACTTCTAAAATCTCAATGTAATCGTTTTTTTGGAATTCTAATAGAATCTATCAACTCACTAGATAATTAAATTCAAATTCAAATTCTACTCTTCCTGAATATTATTTTGATTTTCCTATATTGTACTTTTTATCTGTGAAGTATAGAGCCGGAGAGAAAAAATTCAGATAGAAAATTAAGAAAATCAAAATCAATTTCAACAAATATCTAAGGGATTCAAGTCAAAATCAAATTCAACGGATATCTAAAGGATTCAAGTGTTTTCTTCTCAAATCAAGGAAAGCGATAATCAATCGGAGAACTCAATATTTTCTTCTTAAATCCTATGCTTTTCGAATTAATTAGGTTAGTATCACTTTCAATTTTTATTTTATATGAATATTGAAAAATTATTCTCCTTGTTTATGTAATTAATAAATTTTGTTAATGATTTATTTCAAAACTCACTTTATATGATAGACGTAGATATAGAAATAATCAAATTGATATGTATGATTGGATTACTGAGATCTTTATATGACAGCTGTAGAAATAGAAAAGAATTAGTCACCAAATTGATAGGAATGATACGAATATTGAGATAGAAAAATAGAAAGACTTTGATTGATATCTATTGCATGAGTAGCAAAGGAAAAAAAAAAATTACGATTTTAATTATTGTATAGTGTGTACATATGATTATAATTCCCTTAATTTAAATTTTAATTAAATAAATTTTTAATAAAATAATAATTATACTATTATTATGATAAAATTGTAGAAAATTTATTAAACCGTCAAATCAAAAACTTTCACATAAGCCCACAACCTCAAGGTCACGGAGTCATACCTCCACCCAACTAATATCATTGCCGATTAGCCGTTTTTTTCTCTTTTTACCTCACAACATCAACGCCGATTAAAAGTTAAAAATAAACATACATATAATAATAAACACCACACACACATATATAATAATAATAATAATAATAATAATAATAATAATAATAATAATTATTATTATTATTATTATTATTATTATTATTATTATTATTATTATTATTATTATATACTTATTGTTGGGAATAGTGCCCTGAAAATTCAGTTTGTTGAATTTATTAAACTGAATTTACAACGAGTTGTGAGTATTTCACATATTGATAATTAATGGCGTGTAGTGGTATTCTTATATGAAATGTGTTTCATAGGAAAAGACTTTGAATACCGAAATCACGTGTCATTAAAGTTCTAGTCGGTACGATAAGAATATGTTCTTATCAAGACTATAACGTGGTTATATAAGATGATTAGTCTTTCGTCATAGGGAATGGTGATTCCAATTATAACACGTTGATGATTTTTAATAGGATTGGAAACATCGAACTGGACCACTGAGATTATTCATTTTATACTGCTATCTAAAATGAATAATATCTCAGGAAGCATTGTACTCTTAATCCGGATAATATTTTGGCTTTAGGCATGTAATGTTAGTCACTGTAATATACTCGAAGTGAGGCCTCGGTAACGGGTGGTCAAAATACTTTGTACGTTCAGTGACAACATGAAATGTGCTAAAGAGTTATATTGATCGAGGAATCTGTGGCCTTGCTGGAAGGTAAAAGATATCCCTGAAATAGATTTGCAAAAGTTCGAATTAAGAATTTGGGCAAAGCACTTCGCGTGATGCATCACCGAAATTGTATGATGAATGTGTTTCACATACAGAGAATTTGAACTTAAGGTGAATCAATAAATTTCAGATTTGAGATGAAAAATAAATGATAATAGTTGCAATTTATTTTTCATGGATATCTACACGAAGGAGTGAAATGTGAAATTATTCTAGATCGAGGAATTCGTGAATAATTTAATTAATTTTAGAGTTCAACAATATTTATTTAGTGGAATTAAATATTGTTAAACGGTAATTAATTATTATCATGACATGATAATATATTAATCCGTTTGGAGCTAAAATTAATTAGTCCTGCAGGCCCCCCTGCAAGCCCCAAATTGAAAACCCGAAGAGAAAATATTAAAGGGAGCAAGAGAAATGAATTTTCAAAGTGTTCGAAAATAGCCAAGGAATTTATTTTAAGAAAATAAATTGAAGTTCCAAAAAGTTGGAAATTCCCGAAATTTTATTTTAGAGAAAATACATTTTTTATCGGAAAAAAAAAAAATCGATGATGACGTGGCATGCCACGTCAGTAGTCAGCTTCCAAGTGGCTCTGACTGGGCGCCACGTGTGCGACACGTGTATGGCTCAGATTGAGCCACGCCAGCGCAAACGGACGGCCCAGATTTGATTTGGGCTGGGCCGGTCAACAGGTAGGATAGTCCGATCAAACGGGTCGATTTTCGGATAGGGTCGGGTCGGTTTCCGGACAGGGTCGGACCAGGTCCGGGTCAGACCCGGACACGTGGCGAATTCTGGTAGCCTGTGCATGTAAGCACACGCGCCAACCACTTGGCCGGCGCGTGGGGGAGCGTGATGCCATGTGGTTGGTGGCGCTGGATTCACGGCAGTGAGAGCTTCCACGTGGCGTGATCGGATTGGCCAATTTGTATGCGGTTTGTACGCGGTATTGTAAAATGACCGTTATACCCTTGCTTTTGTGCTTAAAATGACCGTTTTGCCCTCCGGTTTTTGCTTATGAATAGGCTGACCCCCCATTTTTGGGATGATTTTGGCTAATTTTTGGCTTTGAAATCAAGTCCTATTTTCTCCTAGTATATTCTGATTTATTTTGGAATTAATTTTAATTAGGTGTTTATATAAATCGCCTAATTTCGGGAGATTAAACCCTGAAAAGGGTTTTCTAGTTTAAAGTTTATTTTCTTTAAGTATTTAGAGAAATACTTTCGGAACCCACACTCCGAGGGTTTCTCTGGGGTTATTGCAGGGAAGCTCTGTTAGTCTCACGAGTGCGAAAGGAGTTGGAAAAATGCCGTTAGATAGCCATGATTGCAGTACGGTAATATTTTTCAGTTATTTTATTTTAAGCATGATAAATTATGTGCTCTTAAGTGTTAATTGCATGTTAGATATTTATCTGCTTAAGTGATTTAAAATTTATTATCAATTGCATGTATATACTTGAGTAGATCCGGCTAGTCTTCCGCTTTTGTATTAAAATGTTTTAGAAATATTTTAATACTTGTATTATAATAAAATTTTTAAAATGTTGTCCCGGACCGCTATTGTTCTTGGCCCACCACCCAGCAACTGGTATCAGAGCCGTGCTCTTGATATATACATGCATTGATATGATGCATGCGATGCATAATTTTAAATCTGATACTGTGCACGTAAATTCTTTCAAAGGAGGCTGGTTTTTAAGTGGGACCGTTTGTGATCCCTCCAGTGTTTCCTGGGAATCTACGTGGAATGGTATTTTTTGGGAAACAATTTAATTGTTTTTCTTGAAAAATTACCGAATGAGTAAACATGATTTAAATTATGAGATAATTTATTATAACATGTTTACTTTCACTACTAGAAATCTGTCATATAGCAACGGAAATTATTCGTTGCTATTTAGCAACGGATATAGCAACAAAAAAAAAATTCGTGGCAAAATGCTTTAGCAACGGAATTTTCGTTGCTAAATCCGTTGCTATATATGAAAAAAAATAGCAACGGATTTTTCGTTGCTAAAATTAAATAATACAAAAAATAAATAAATTGGTATATATAGCGACGAAAATTCCGTTGCTATTAAAATAAAAACCTAATAAAAAATAATATAATATTTATAAATATTTGCAACGAAAAAGAAAAGAAATAAAAATAAATAAATATAAAAAATATTAGCAACGAAAAATCCGTTGCTACTAAATTTAGCAACGGATTTTTCATTGCTATATGGAAGAAAAAAAAGAAATAAAAATAAACAAATATTTAAAATATTAGCAACGGAAAATCCGTTGCTATTTAGCAACAGATTTTCCGTTGCTATAAGGAAGAAAAAAAAAGAAATAAAAATAAATAAATATAAAAAAGATTAGCAACGGAAAATCCGTTGCTATAAACATATGATTAAAAAAATTAATAAAATATTTAAAATTTAGTAACGGATTTTTCGTTGCTATATGGAATAAAAATAAATGAATAATAAAAAATAGAGCAAATTACATTTCTGGTCCCATAGGATTGCTCCATTTTCAATTTTGGTCCCATTCTTTTAGAATTAGATAAAAATAGCTCCGTTGGTTTCATTTTGTTACATTTTTTGTCCCAACCGTTAAATTTTGGACGGAACCGTTAAGTATATTTAAAAGTCAAATAAAATTTCGTTCAAACAAAACATCAATGGATTGTATCCAAGTTGGTTTGATGCTCATTTTCTTTTCATGAGGTCCTGGGTTCAATCCCAGGCTCTCCCTTTTTTATATATGTATATATATATTTATTATATAATATATACATGTATAAAATACATATTATATATTATATATTATTATTATTATTATAATATTATATAATATTTAATATATTGATATTATATATATCGTATATATATTATATAATATTATATAATCTATAATACATATAATATTATATACATATGTATATTATATATAAATATATAATATTTATAATACATATAATATTATATACATACGTATATTATGTATAAATATAAAATATATATATATATATATATATATATATATATATATATATATATATATATATGTATTAAATATTATATATCTATATATATAATATATAGACTTATATATCTTATATCTTAAATATTAAATAATAATTAATATTATATGTTTATATATAATATATGTATATATATATAATATGTGTTTATAATATACATTATAAATCATGAAAAGATGTGCATAACACAATAATTCCTTAAAATTCACATATATAACGCTCGAAATTCACATATAAATACTTCAATATTAAGAGAAAAGTTTTTCATTTAACATGTAACTGTTGCATAATACAATAATTTCTTAATATTTAGATTTAATTCTACAAATTTTAATATAAATTCATTATATTAAAAGAAAACTTCTTAATTTAACATCTAACGGTTGCGAAGCACAATAATTCCTCAATGTATAGATATAATTCTATAAATTTAAATATAAATGTTTCATATTAAGAAAATAATTCTTTATATAAGTTATTCAACTACGATTGCTAAATAATACAATTGTTCCTCAAAATGCAGATATTGTTCTACAGATGTATAAGTGAATACTTCATATTGACATAAAATTAGTTCTTTATTCAACTACAAACTAAATCTAATTATTTAATTATGTAAACTTTCATCTTTTTTTTATATGTCATAAAAACTTATACTTAAGTTGATATACATTACTATTATATATATACATATATATACATGCTTGGGCTTTATATGGAATTTAACACAATAATTCTTCAATATTTAGATATAATTCTACAAATTCAAATATAAATGTTTCATATTAATAAAATAATTCTTCATTAAGTTATTCAACTACGATTGCTAAATAATACAATAGTTTCTCAAAATGCAGATATTATTCTACTGATGTATAAGTGAATACTTCATATTGACATAAAATTAGTTCTTTATTCAACTACCAACTAAATCTAACTATTTAATTATGTAAACTTTTATTTTTTTTTTATATGTCATAAAAACTTATACTTAAGTTGATATACAGTATTATTATTATTATTATTATTATTATTATTATTATTATTATTATTATTATTATTATTATTATTATTATTATAAATCATGAAAAGATGTGCATAACACAATAATTCTTCAATATTTAGATATAATTCTATAAATTCAAATATAAATGTTTCATATTAACAAAATAATTCTTCATTAAGTTATTCAACTACGATTGCTAAATAATACAAATGTATAAGTGAATACTTCATATAATATAAAAGTTATTTATTCAACAACCAATTAAATCTAATTATTTAGTTATGTAAAATTTTCATCCTTTCTTTTTGTATGTCATAAAAAGTTATACTTAAGTTGATACACATTATATTCTTATCTCATAACTAAAACTTGAGATATGTAGTTAATTAATAAATATATAAATTTTTAACGGAATATGTATTATAATATAAATAATTATATATTTAAAAATATTTTTATTTAAAATATATGATAACAAGTATTTAATTATTTAAATTAGTATATGAATATTTGATAATGGTTAAATATAAAAAATTACATAACAATAACAACAATGGAGTTAGCCCAGCTGGTTTGGGGTTCAACCTTCTTCACATGATGTCCAAGGTTTAATTCCTACTCAATGCGAATATGTGGAATTAATGTGTTGGCTCGTGCGGGCTCGGTTGGGGCTTGGCTCGGTTAGGTCGGGTGATCCGGGCCCCGCAAATGAATTTTTTAATTTATTAATTTGAATTATTAGTTTTTGCGATGGATTTTGCAACGGAATTAAAATTAATTAATTATTGGTTGGTTTGCAACGGAAAATCCGTTGCTAAATCTGTTGCTCAAAAAACCGTTGCTAAAACCGTTGCTAATTTCCGTGGGTAGTAATTCGTTGCTAAATCTGTTGCTATAAGCTCATTGCTAATATCCGTTGCTAATAATTCGTTGCTAAATCTGTTGCTACAGATTAGCCACGAGGGTTATAGCAACGGAAAATTTTCGTTGCTAAATCCGTTGCTAAGCCGAAATCCGTTACTGTAGGGCGTTTTTCTGGTAGTGTTTATGCCATTTATTTTAAGCATGATAATTATGTGATAATTATATGAGAACATGCTTAATTATTTTATTTTATGGCTTGATCATGATAATATGAGATATTATGTTATTTGCAATTATGCGTATTTTATTTAATGTGATTAAATAATAATGTTTAATAGAGATTGAACAAGATGCATAATTGGACTAATATTTTTTGGCCTTATTAATAAATTGTTATTAAAGCCTTAAAATATTATTAGGATTATAAATGTGATTTAGTAATCCTAGTGGGAGGGTATTAATTAGATTAATCACTTCCAACAATAAGACGCCAAAAAGTGATTATAAGATAATCAAAAGATAATCCACACCTTTTAAAAATTCAAGTGGGAGCGATATGAAAAGAGTTGGATTCTCACGGCCTCCATTACCCGTCTATGGTATAATGGATATATACTGTTCCCTTCGGCGGGTATGTATTCGCGGTATACAAGATTAGACTTCTACGGATAGAATGAAATACGGGAAAGTCAGCTCGCACTACAAAAAAACAGCCGATTTCCGGCAAAAATTTCAGAAGAAATTTTCGACGTTTTCATCTGAAATAGTTGGTTTCCGACCACTTTCAGACGAACTTCCGATGAATTAAAGTTCGACTGAAACACCCTCGTCGCAGATAATTTCAGACGAAATTTCCGATGAACTATTTTTCGGACGAAACTCAGACGAATTTCAGATGAAAATATTTCTCGCCCGAAATCCAAAAATTTCCGACGAACCAAATTTGCGGCGACTTTGCGAGGAAATTTCCGACGAAGTTATCCGGACCAATTTTTTCATCGTCAAAATTTCAGACGAAATTTCCGACCAAAACATATTGGTCTAATTTTCATCGAATATTTTTCCGACGACTTTGCGACCAAAATATGGGGTCTGAATTATTTACCGACGAAATTTCCGACGAAAATTATTATTTTATTATTTTTTATGTGTTATTTCAGATGAACTTTGATATATTTCAGACGAACTTCAGACCATTTTTAGACGAAAATATACGAAAATTTTCAGGAAAATCGAATATTTTTTTCGTCGGAAATTTCATATTATAATTTAATTTTTTTTCCCCGAAATTTCATCCTTTTTTTTCAGTAGTTATACACCCCGAAATAAAATAATAAAAAGCTTGAAATTCGACAATAATGTGCAATACGCCACTAATAAATTCAAAATTCAACCATTGTCCATAAATCCAACAATATTGTAAAAACAAATCCAACTGCACGAAATTCGATAAAATATGCCGAATTACAATATATTCAAGTAATATTACATAAAACCATATGTTGCAAACCCTACGTAAAATACGCCCACACTAGATATAAAGCGAAAATTTCTCTCCACCATTTGACCAGTTGGCATATCTTGTCTGGGCGCGTCAATACACATTTCAAAATACCTACCTAAAGGATCTACATGTCTTTCATGACTCGTACTCGCGGCTGCATGTCTGAAATTCGGTGTATTCTCTTTACTAGGAGCTACATGCCCATGATCGGTCCAATACCAATAATTTGGCTTGAGCCCATTTGAATAGAAATGTCGTGTAACGGTAGCAGGTGATAAGAAGTCCCATTTCCTTAAGCATTTAACACATGGACATCGAATAACACCTTATGTTCTAAATGCTTCTAACCCTTTTGCGTATTTTATAAAAGATTCAATCCCTTCTATAAATTATAGTTTTAGGCCGCCACGAGTAGGGTAAGTCCTATCATACATCCATCTCCTATGTGAAGAAATATTATCCATCTACATATCAAAGGACAGAAGTTAATGTTAGCATGTTATCCATCATACTTGATCATATGTTTTTATCATAGTTGATCATAGTCGAGGGGGTGTCGCTGTAATTATTTATAAATAAATCTACCCAAGTTTTGACTGTTGATCATATGTTTTTATATGCTTTCACGGTTCAACGTCCAGACGACTAAGTATAAAAACATTGGCTTCGTAAGTCTACCCAAGTTTTGACTGCTGTTCACAAATGCGGAGTGAGGTACAGCTTTCAGTTTTCACAATCCAAGTTCTCAATCGACCAAAGTTTTCAATCCAACACTAAAGTATGCAAATAAATCCAAGTTCTCTTTTTGTTAATAAACACAATAGGTAAGTATGTAAATATCAGAAGGTATAGGAACGATGGCATAAAATAATGTTCTCTTTGTTTATTTTTCTTAAAATAAAGAAGCGAAATGTATAAAAAGTCCGTACTCAGGCACAAGGTATAGGAACGATGACATATATATTTTCAAGTTTCAACAAAAATTTTTGATACCATAATATAATCTGATCCAGCTACTAACACCAACATTAAATTCACTCAACGCCCAAAAAAACACATTTTTAGCACCATATGTCAAATTTTGAACATAAGTAAATATTTACAAGGAAATCAGCAGAAATTACAACAGCTCCAATTACTTTAGCAGCAGTACATAACAACGAAGATTTCCATAAAATCAACATTCATACCTTCCGTCCAACCGATCAGCTGTAACGAATCTAAAGATGATGTCTGAGTCTTCAAATCCACCCCATCTCACTAATCAACTACTACAGCTATATCAGCCAAAGTAGGACTACCAAGAATTCAAATATTGCTGCCAAAAAAAAAAATAATAATAAAATTAAACAACCAAAAGGTTTGTGAATTGCATTTGACAGTAAGTTTGTGAATTTCATTTAACATCACAAAATTTGGTTAATCCATTCTCTTCGACAATTCATCGAGATCAAAACGAAGAAAAACAGTAATAATAACAGCTAATTCGCCTTCAATTCTCTTCATCCAAGTCATACTTCTGTTTTTCTTCTTGAAAAATTCCTTTTCATCTCTACAAGTAGCATAAAATCTACAAGCATTATCAGAAATTAAAATTTCCAGTTTCATATTCACAAGATATCAACAGGATACTTCAGTAATCAACAATTTTGGACAACCAGTCTCATTTTTCAGTTCTAAAGTGCCATCATAACTCACACCAATTTCAAAATCACCCAAAACCTTATTGTATGAATCTATAAAGCTGTCAGATTTAACGTGATTTCTGGAATAAAACTGTCAGATTTCTATAAAGTAACAATTTTGGACAACCAGTCTCATTTTTCAGTTCTAAAGTGCCATCATAACTCACACCAATTTCAAAATCACCTAAAACCTTATTGTATGAATCTATAAAGCTGTCAGATTTAATCTGATTTCTGGAATAAAACTGTCAAATTTCTATAAATTAACAATTTTGGACAACCAGTCTCATTTTTCAGTTCTAAAGTGCCATCATAACTCACACCAATTTCAAAATCACCTAAAACCTTATTGTATGAATCTATAAAGCTATCAGATTTAATCTGATTTCTGGAATAAAACTGTCAGATTTCTATAAATTAGCTCTTATTCTATGAATCTATAAAGCTAATTGGCTTAAGTGGCTTAAGTGGCTAATTTGTAGAATAAAACTGTCAGATTTATAAAACTATAAATTCAGATTAGCTTTTATACAATCCAACAGACAAGTATGCAAATAAATCCAACTTCTCTTTTAGTTAATAAACATAATAGACAAGTATGCAAATATCAGCGTATTTCGTTAAATTGCAGCATACGTTTACTGACCTTAGTCTGATGCAGCTCCAAATCAAACAGCTAACAAAGTTCAATCCAACATTAAGCTTGGAAATTAGATCCTGCAAAGGGGAACTATATTTCTTGAAAAACTCAATTCATGTTCAACAACACTTATAATAAACACAACAGGAAAGTATGCTAACAATTCATAAAGCTGGGATCTTTAAGAAAACAGCTTTTGTTCATAACAGTTCAAATGCTAGCAATTGTTTGGAGGTTGAAATGACTTTTCAGTTCTCACCATGTACCATTTAAATGGAGGAGGACGGAGGACCACTCTTTACGACAAAGGGGCTTTTTAGAACCAAATTAATAATACTGAATAACCAAGACATAACAAAGTGCATATTTCATATTACACTCCAAAATTAAAACAGAACATGCAATAAACTGAAACATCAATTGTCAACCATTCAAGTGCTGCTTTTTTTGTATGATTAATCAACAGAACATGCAATAAGCTCAATATTTGTGCAACTAGACTTATAATAAAGACAACAGGCAAGTATGTAAGAGTCTCAACAAAGTTTCAGCCACTTAAACAGTCCAAAATTCTAACACAACTTGCAATAAGCTCAATATTTGTGCTACAAGACTTATAATATACACAACAGGCAAGTATGTAAGAGTCTCAGCAAAGTTTCAGCCACTGAAACAGTCTCAATAAATTATTACATGCAAAACAATACAAAAAACTCATGCTGTCATGGTTGTTGCATTATGTGGCTTTGAATTTGCTTACAGCAAGCTTCACTTAACATGTTGCCAAATTACAACAACCTTCCCTTAGGAATTTTACAAATTACAGAAACCTCCCCTTAAAGAAACATCCCTTTTTTTTTTATAAAAGAAACAACATGTTCTGATTTGTAACAAAAATTCAAAACATCATGTTCAGATTTTTACCAACAATCCAAAGTTCACCTTGTCAGTCAGATATCAACAACAAAACAATAACATATTGTTTACTTTTTATCAATTCAGCAAATTCATAAAGATGGCCCATTTACAAGAATTCATAAAGATGGCTTATATACCAAGAAGTGAAATGAATGACTAATGCATTCTGACATGACCACAGATGAATATAGTTGCACCTTCAAGATGGAATGTGATATGTATTTAATGGAGACATAAAACATTCAAATCAGAGCCATCTACATAATTTATAACTTAGCACCTATATATTAATACCTGATCTTCATAATTTAATTTAATGATTGTCATCTAATCATTTACAATATTTACAATCTACACTAGGAAACAATATCTTACTTTTGCACAATTCAAAAAAACCAAACATTTATTAAAAAGGACAGAACTTACGAGTTCGGTTCTTGCATCTTGTGAGGCTTTCGCAGAAATTACAGGGGCTCCAACTTGAGCAGCAGTATACACTCATAATCAAACTCAAACTTGTGACTCATTTCTCGAAACAAATGTGAACATTCTAGATTAAAAAAAAAAAAAAGGAAAAGACAAAAATGATATTCAGCAAGTAATAACCACAGTTTGTAACACTTATAGAACATTACGGAGCAAATAGTATGCAGTTGACATTTACAACTACATTCAACCACCTCACAAAATTAAAATATTTTCACATAAATCTGTACAGCGCAAGATACAGGACTAACAGCAAAGCATTCGTACGACTAGCATAAAATGAAAATTATTAAGAAAAACAAAGGAATATTCGTTTTAGAGTACTTGGGTTCAGATCACCAAATCATGCATGACTTTACTAGTAAGTCCATAAGCAGTCCATCCTATAGAGTAGTTGTCTGAATATTCGTTTCATACAAAATCATGCATGCATGCACACAAGATTACACATAGAGGCATGTAATAACAGGGACGGAAACACCAATTTTTGGCTCTTGCCTCTTATCATCAACTAACACTCATAACCACAATAATATTTAAAACAACAAGAGTATGATTCATCAATAATCTTCATGTTCACTATGACTCTACTTATAAAGAGCAACAGAGCCAGAAAAATGAATACAATACAACTCAAATACTCCTTTCATCATTTATTTGAACTTATAACAAAAAATAACTATCTTTCTTCAAATGCAACAGATGTATACATACATGTACAAATATAAAGCTCTAAAATTTTCAGAACAGCAAAATATTAGCTGGTTTTTCAACCAAACAAAACTTAATTATAGCTTCAGCACTTCGAGTTCGTCAATAATTTACTCAGAATCTTTAACTCTATTCTTGTTCCCATACAACAATCCTCTCTCCTGCACCAAAATAAAAGGGAAAAAGAAAACCCATAAATTCTGAATTCTTCAAAATCAAAAGTTTGCCACCAAACATTAATTTAAGAAGAAAACAGCAACCTTCATAATGATAACAAAATAACAGTTAAAAACTGATACACAGCAAGGAACAAACCAAATCCTACCAGCTAAAGAAGATAGAAAATAAGTTTAAGAGCCACAATAACACATCACATATAGGAATGCATACTAAATCACTTGAAGCTCAAGATTCAACAATTATTCTTTTTCAAGAACTCCATCATCTATTCTGGGAAACTATATCCACATTCACAGTAAGTATCATCTCAGGTTAGATCTAAAGAGCTCAAATTTCTAAGGTTTACTACAAAAAAGAAAAAAGGACCCTTCCAAATCTACTCAAACACACAATACACACACAATCTAAACAATATAAACAAGTACTGCAAAAACACACACACACATACACACGAACTATAGAAAAGAAGCCTCTGTAGAGACACACGGGAGCACAAACACACATAAATCCAACCAACATTGTAAATTCGACCAAAAAAGATCCCATCTTTCGGGAAAAAAAAAAATGATATTTTTGGCAATAAAAGAGCTCAGTTGGAAGAACCCAAACTAGGAAACCAATCAAAAGCAGAATCAAACGCAATGACAAACAAGGATATAATCTTTTGGTTGCTTTGTTGAATGAAAAGCAAGAAGTCAGACAGCCATACCAGTTGGAAATTTCAGCTCTCTTTCCTCCAAAATGGCAACTCAGCCGAGATGTTACCGGCCTTTACCCTCACAGAAGTTCCAAGAAATTGGTAAAAGGGAGTAGGAAGGTAAAAACCCTAACTTGTTTGGAGGCGCCGACGATGGAGACGGTGGCTTCGGCGGGACGGAGAGCTTGGGCAAAGGTTGATTTTAGGGGCTGCGGAAACGCTATCTTTCCATCGAGGGAGATTGAAGAGGGAAAAGCCTGAAATGAGATTTCTCCAGGCGGGATTGAACTTACCAACAAATTAGGGCATGAATATTCTGACGAAACATATCGTCGGAGACGCATCGCAGAAAATCGCTTTCAGCAGCTCATTTTTCCGGAGCAAGATTTCATCGCAAAATCGCCGAACTATTGAGACGGACTCTACTGAATTAGGCTAAGAAAAACCCCCAATTATTTCAGACGAACAATTTCGTCGGTGTTTGGCCACAAATGTGAAATCATTTAAGGCGAAAAGGGTCGTCTAAATTTCGTCTGAAATTTCCGACGACTTTCAGACTAATATTCATCTGAAACCTATCACATAAAAGTAATTTACAATTTCGGACGAATTGTCGTCGCAAAGGTTCGTCTGAAATATAAAAAAAAATTATTTTTTTAATTATTAATTTTTTTCGTCTGAAAATCGTCTGAGATTCGTCGAAAATTTTAAATCATACAAGAAAAGTAATATGTTATTGGTTTCGTCTGAATTTCATCTAAGATTCGCCGAAAATTTTTAGACCCACAAAGTTCGTCGGAAAATGACTGTTTTTTTGTAGTGTCGACCACACGTCCGTGGAGTGTCTTGACCTACTCGTATGAACTTCTAGGTAATGGTGCACACTTGACTAAGTAATGTATTAACCTCCCTTCGGAGCTCTGTTACATTTACTTAGAGGCCAAGGGTTGACGTGGTGGATTGACATTGTTTGGTAAGAGTTACCTAGATGACATGTTAATTAAGAATAGTTCTTGCTTTTCTAAGTGGTTTTCGACCTCGCCTTCGGGGAGTCAACTACAGTTAGTTAAGTCACCATTGTGTAAATCAAAATGCTTACGTGGATTTCATTTATTGGTTGGACGCAGAAGAAAGTGAAATACATATTCATAACTTGCTTTTATTTATTTATTTCAGTTTTATAATTACGATCTCTCTTAGCCCACTCCAAACTATTTGTCTATAAGGAAATAGGCTAGTAAGGGTTCAACTATACTGACTAGGAAATGAATCTTGACATCGTGTTGAGACACGAAAGTTTACGTACTTACTGAACCTTATCCGAAAATTTCGAAAACTACAACCAATCAGGATAAGAAAGACACTTATTGTAAATGGATCAAGTGTGATGAACCGCTAGTCTTATATCCTGACATCTGTTTTAGATGTTCTTGAGCATCAGACGCATGAGATGCCCACTGATAAGAACATGTTTTGAAGACAGAATCGTACAAAGGTACGAGCCAATAAAAAGGTTGTTAGTTATGAAGATGTTTGAAGGATCACCGATTCCGAATCATATTATGACATGATAACTAATTTGAACGAGATTGAAAGCCTCTGTGCTTAAAGAAACAATCTTAACAGACAGGATACGATCCTATACTTTCTGCCTAAGTCGTTTCAACGTTCAGGATTATTTTTAAATACTTTTTTTTAACCTAACCTGAACTAATGAACGACCTCAATATGGCAGAAAGGGTGATATAGACTAAGGGAAAAGTTCTCTTAAATCAGACATCAATATCCACGGCCTCAAAAGCCAGTAAGTAGAAGAAAGAAAAAGGAACTGTTCCCAATCTAAGGTTCAGAAATAGGAAGTCAAATTCGACAATCGAAAAGTGTTCTATTTCGGTGGCAACGAGTATTGGAAAAGAAATTATCCAAAATACTTAGTTTGTCTGTTTGCTACGCCGTTTAGATAAGATATGAAGATATCTTACTCGTTGAAAAGTATGTTTAGTTGGAAATTCACCGGATCCCTGGTGTGTGAACTTAAGATCAACTAATCATATTTGCAATTTGTTGTGAAGATTCAAACTAACCAGGAAGTTTGAAAAACGGCTAACACACAACTACTACTCGTGGATAATACAAGTGTAATTGTATTAGCAGTAAGAACTATAAAGTCGTATTTTGGCAATAGGGTTTTTATATTATACGTGTCGTACATACAGGAATTTGATTTTTGTAAGTTATTTGATAACTAGTGGTTTAACTGTTTGTTTTGAACAAAGGGTTACCGTTAAGCAAAATAAAAGGTTTATTTGCTCTGGAACAATAAAAGATGGTCTTTTATACCTCAATGAAAAACCTATTTTAAGTTTAACATTAAGAAGCTTGACTTACCATCTAAGAGGAAAAACTTCTACGTGGCACCTATCTATTGGTCAATTAAATCTGAATAGGATCCAAAGGCTGATTGTTGAGTCCTATTGACTTGAAAACAATATCAATCTGCGAATCCTATTTAGAAAGTTAAAATGACCAATAAGCTTTTTTGAGACAAAAGGTATTTAAGCCATGAAGTTTCTTGTGCCAGCTCATATGTATACGTGATCATGTGAGTGTTCAAGCAAGAGAAAGTTTTTAGGTACTTAATCATTCATTTGAATGATTACTCTAGATACAAATATGTTTATTTGATGAGACTTAAGTCTGTATTTTTGAAGAGTTCGAAGAATATAAAACTGAAGTCAAAGAATCAAATTAGAAAACATATCAAGGCACTTCGATTAGATCGAAGTAATGATAAGTATCTATGTTCAGAAATAAATAGAATTTCTCAAATGGGATTGGATCTCAACTATCTGTATGAGATATGTCTTAGCAAGGATGTATTGCAAAAAGGAGAAATAGAACTCTGATAATGATGGTAAGATTCATGAAGAGTCATGCTACCCTGCGAAGTTTGTTTTGGAGTCTTGTGCTAAAAACCGACAAAACACACTAAACCTAGTTCTATCTAAGTCAGTTCCTAAAACACTGATGGATCTGTAGCTGGGGTGAAAACCCTGTATCTCTTATCTTCGGATTTGAGGTAGCCTAGTCCACGAGTTAAGGATGGATCCTGACAAGTTAGAATAATGAACAAAGGTTTACTTGTTATAAGGTTATCCTAGAAGAACGAGAGGTGGTATATTTTGTAATTTGAGAAATCACAAAAGTTGTTTGTGAATATTTCAAAGATAATTACATAGATAACTACAATGGGTGGAAGCAAAGTAGTGTTAAAAGAAATAACAGTATTATATACTGATTTCCATAAACCCGTGATAATTGAAAATGTATTAGATATATGTGACGTACCAAATACAACATGTGATGTAGAGACCTGTACACGAGAGCATCATTGTAGTGGGAGGATTGCCAGGGCACCTGACAAGGTACCTAAGATTAACCCAAGTGGTTGAATCTAAAGTATCTGATCCTGTCACGTGTAATGAAGCTGTGGAAGATATAGACGCTGACCATTTGGTCAAAAGACATGGAATCTAAGTTAGAATCTCTGTATTCTAACAAAGTCTTGAGCTTGTAGAGGCGCCTGGAGGCATTAAACCCATTGGATGCAATTGGGTTCTACAAGAAAATAAAAGGAAAAAATGGACGAAAAAGTAGAGACTTTAGAGTAAACTTATAGCAAGGGATTTTACCCATAAAGAAGAAATCATTTATGAGGTCTTCTCGCCTATAGCAATGCTTAAGTCCATTATCCTTGTAACGCCCGAGCGCGAGACGTCACATCCTCCGCACCATGACCCGACCCGTATATGAAATGGATTTCCACACACGAGCTAAATCATAGCGAACGGAGACATACACTCGCTAAGCCAGGCGGGACTAGCCTATAACTTTAAACCCCAACATCAACAACAACAACCAGAGCAAAGAAAAGGCGGAAGCAATCATTCAAATACTAAATACTGAGCTAGATGCTCTAGGTACCAACATGTATTCCATATATTGAGCTATGTGCTCTAGGTACCAATATTTAAGTCTGAAAGATACATATAGGTACCATATACATGTACGCTCCATACATATACAAAATCCAAAAGTGATCAATAATGTAATCATATGCGTGTAAAGGAAAGGCTAGACACTAAGCAAGATTCTCCTCCCGACTCGCATCCCGCCTAGCATCCCCTTCCTGCAAAAATAACTGAAACAACTCCGGGTTCAGTCTTAGACAGACTGGTGGGTATAAAAAGATAGGCATAATATCATAATATCGCGGAATTGAAACACATACATGCAAGTTATAATCCTTATTCGAGGTTTAGAAGCATTTTTCCCAAGTGGGAAAATAAAATACAACGAATAGGATTATACCAATTCATTTCATTCATTAGGTCATTAATAGCCTGGCGAGAGGGCGTGCATTATCTCCAACCACCACCTCGTGTAATCCATTATTCATTCATTCATACATTACATTCTTTCGTGCACATACATTCAATCATTCATTCAATCGTTCATATACCACCTTCTTCCTCCGGGTAGGGAACGGGTTTGCAAGGCCCGAACCCTCTTTCATTAATGCTAGAGGGGTACATGAATCCCCAAAAGCGCGGGTCCCCTTTCAGTCACTAATCTCCTAGTGAAATCCAGGTTGCCGAAATTGTTGGAACTAGTATAAGTGGATTCCCGTCAGCCCAAGCTTCCCCCGTTCACCACTACACTAAGTCCCGGGCCCCTATTCATTGTGATCACTCATTCATTACTCGCCAAACTTTTGGTAGGATATTCAAGAAAAAGGCTTTCGTTCGAAAACATTTGTTTGTTAAAACTTGATATAAATACATATATAGGGTTTTCGCCAAAATCTTGCACATTAGGTGTTCGGGGTCATATTGTTATCTAATAGAAGAAAAACCCACCTGGTAGACAAAAAGAACCCGACAAAGCTATCACTGCCCGACCTCGTCACCCACTGGATCAATATCTGTGTGACAAAGGTAGTGTGAGACTCAATCATGACCACATTAGACGCTCGGCTAAGAAATGACATGCTATGGAATGCTTAAAATGCGATAATATGTTCAATTATGGTTATGAATGTCATAGAATTCAATTAAACACATAATTCACCCATTTCGTTCCATGTACGGTAAAACCGTATTCATTCTCGTTCATATCGTTCATACTTTCATACTTTCATTCATATGGTCACCAATAGCATATATCAATCATAAGACATAGCTTTAATATATTCACGTTACATATAATCCACCATTACGATCCATAAACGTAAAACAAACAAGAAAAGAGGTTCCCCAAAGCTACCATTTCAAATGATACGGCCGTGTTGAGTTTTCAAAGGAAACGGACACGGCCGTATCCGAGGTTTAAAATCGAAAAATTCAAAGTCGAAGGCTTGACACGGCCGTGTTGAGTTTTCAAAGCATTTGGACACGGCCGTGTCCGAGATTAAATTCAGAAAATAATCAAAGTCGAGAGCCCAACACGGTCGTATCCATTTTCAGTTCAAAGCCGACACGGCCGTGTCAGCTCATCGTTTTCAAAGAGAAAACAGAGCATAAGTTCTGTTTCTCGAGGGAAAAGCTTTTGCAAAACAGGGGCAGCAACAAGGAAGCTCTTATACACTCTTAGACATGTTTTCAATTCATATAATTCACATATATCATGCAATCTAATCATAGAAGCAAGAATTCACCCTTAAAGTTGGCAAAAGATCCCTCAAAACCAAGTTTTCATCCATGGAAGCTTCAAGCTCCATCAATGGCACATCAAGTGATACACAACCAACATGAGATTTAAAGATATAGAAATGATGAGGAAGTTACAAGCAACACATTCCATGCATCAACTCTTACTTCAAACAAGGGAAATCCATAAAACCAAGAATTCATAATATTTGTTCATTTCCAAGCTTTCCTTCATAGCACATGATTCTCCAACTCATACTAAGATACAATTGGGAGAAAATAGAGAGGAGAATGGGGGAAAAACAATCCATACCTTACCTTGGAAGAAGATGGAAGATTGGTTAATCTTGAGCCCAAAGTTAGTTTGATCAAACAAGGGTTTTCTTGGAGCTTTTCTTGGTCTCTTGAGGAGCTGCTGCTGATAGATGAAAAGGGAAGCATAAGGAAGGAATGAGAAGCTATCTCTAATATCTAGAATCATTCGGGTAGGAGCCGGTTCGATCCAAGTCCGATTTGGTTAAGAAAATGGTTCAAAATAAGTTATAAAGTCGAGGTTGTGGAAAGGTTCGTAATCGAAGGTTCAAACGGTATTGAAAAAGTATAAGGCCAAGTTTAATGGATAGGTAACGTCGAAAAAAGTTCAACGCCGGTTGCGGATCTCAATTTCGAGGTCCGGAGCTCAAGATATCGCGAAAACCGTTCAGGGTTGCCTATATTCAAATAGGTCCCTAGACTTTCAAAAAGTGGCAATTAAGCCCAAACTCAATTTCCAGTTGAGCCCAAAACATTCAAATAAGTTACAATCAATCCCACGGATTACACGAAACACGTAATTTCATTCAATGATCACCAAATTCACGAAATTCACATTTACACAATTTCATTCATATATTCGAATCTCACATTGGAATTCATATAAAATTTAAATAGTTAAATCAAATTAGGAACGAATTCAATTAATAAAACAAGATATAAAATCATATAATTAAATAAAAATGCGCACGTAACACTTACCGGCACGTGTGAAAACACGGGGCGTTACAACCTCTCTCCCTTAAAGAGAATCCGTCCTCGGATTCATTGCTCGATCGAAAACAATTCGGGGTAGAACTTCTTCATTTTCTCTTCCGTTTCCCACGTGGCTTCTTCCGTCTTATCACTTCGCCATAACACTTTCACCAAGGGAAACCGTCTGTTTCGAAGTTCTTGAAATTTCCGATCCAAAATCTTAACTGGTTTCTGAACAAAAGTGAGATTCGGTTCGAGCTCAACCTCTTCAACCGGTATGATCACGGATTCGTCGGGGTAGTACTTCCGAAGTTGTGATACATGGAAGACATTGTGAATACCCGTTAAACTTGGAGGTAAATCCAATCTATAAGCTGTATCTCCGATTTTCTCCAAAATCTCATAAGGTCCCAAATATCGGGGATTCAACTTTCCTCCTTTTCCAATTCGGGTAAATCCTTTCCGAGGTGAAGCTTTCAGGAATACCCTATCCCCAACTTCAAATTCAAGATCTTTCCTTCGCTTATCTGCATAACTTTTCTGTCGATCTTGAGCTACTTTCATCCGTTGTCGGATAATCTGGACCTTTTCAATGGCATCCTGAATAGCCTTAGAAGGTTTATCTTTCCTTTCACCTCTTTGTACCCCTTCTTGCTTACTCCACTTCTATTCTTCCAAATCGAAAAACAACGGGGATCGACACTTCCTTCCATACAGAAACTCAAACGGTGCCATTTCTATAGAAGCTTGATAACTGTTATTGTAGGCAAACTCAATCAAGGGCAGTTGTTTATTCCATGAACTCGAGAAATCCAACGCACACGCCCTTAACATATCCTCAAGATATCTAATTAACCTTTCAGATTGCCTGTCAGTCTATGGATGAAAAGTTGTACTGAATTGAAGCTTAGTCCCTAGACACTTCTGTAACTCTTGCCAGAACTTGGAAGTGAATCTCGGATCCCTGTCTGAAACAATACTAGCTGGCACTCCATGTAACCGAACAATCTCATCACAATACTTCTTAGCCAACTTACCTATCTTATCTGACATTCAAACTACAAGAAAATGTGCTGACTTGGTTAACCTGTCCACGATTACCCAAATTCCATCAAATCCACCCTTCACTCTAGGTAAACCCGATACAAAATCCATCGCGATCTGTTCCCATTTCCATTCGGGAATAGGTAGTGGCTGTAATAATCCTGACGGCTTCTGATGCTCAGCTTTCACTAACTGACAAGTCAGACAATGCTTCACATAATTCACCACGTCTCTCTTCAGTCCGTTCCACCAATAATACTGTTTCAAGTCCCCGATACATCTTGTTTCCACCAGGATGTACCGAATACACAGTTTTATGAGCTTCATCCAAAATAGCTCTTCTCAATTTCGTTGGAACTACCACTCTATTCTTGAATCGAAAGATTCCCGTGTCATCGAATCCAAACGGACACTCGGAGTATGATCGAGCCTTTTCAATCAATTTCTGAATCTCAACATCCGTCCGTTGTGCCTCAAATATCTGCTGCCTTAACTCGGGATGTACTGAGATGCTACCAATACGAGCCTTTATCTTAACCAACTCCATTGGTTGTCCAATATTTACCTTCAAATTGGATACACTAGCCTTCCTGCTCAATGCATCCGCGACCACGTTAGCTTTACCCGGGTGATACTTAATCACACAATCATAATCCTCGAGAGTCTCCATCCATCTACGCTGTCTTCTATTCAAATCCTTTTGAGAAAACAAATACTGAAGACTCTTATGATCGGTAAAAATCTCAAAAGAAGTTCCATACAAATAATGTCTCCACTTCCCTAAGGCAAAAATCATCGCTGCAAGTTCAAGGTCGTGAGTGGGATAATTCCTCTCATGCTCTTTCAATTTTCTAGAGGCATAAGCAATTACTCTCCCATTCTGCATCAAAACACAACCTAAGCCTTCATGGGAAGCATCCGTATACACCACAAACCCTTCAATACCATCCGGAAGTGCAAGTATCGGTGCAGAAGTTAACTTATCCTTCAAGAGCTGAAAACTGGATTCACACTTCTCATCCCATTTAAACCGAACCTCTTTCTTGGTTAATCGGGTTAACGGAGCCGCAATCTTAGAGAAATCTTTAACGAATCTCCGGTAATAACCGGCTAAACCCAAGAAACTTCGGATCTCAGAAACATTCTTAGGACTCTGCCACTGTGAAACTGCCTCTATTTTCGAAGGATCCACTTCTAATCCTTTGCTCGAAATGATATGTCCCAAGAAACTCACCCTATCAATCCAAAATTCACATTTACTGAACTTGGTATAGAGCTGGTTATCTCTTAAAGTCTCCAATACCAATCTCAAATGCCGAGCATGATCCTCTTCTGACCTTGAGTACACCAAAATATCATCAATGAAGATCACAACAAACTTATCCAAGTACGGCCGGAAAATCCAATGCATCATATCCATAAAAGCTGCCGGCGCGTTAGTTAATCCAAATGGCATCACCACGAATTCATAATGTCCATACCGGGTATTAAATCCTGTCTTAGGAATATCTTCCTCCTTGATCTTTAATTGATAATATCCCTGCCTTAAATCAAGCTTGGAATACACTCTTGAACCTTGTAGCATATCAAACAAATCCTCTATATTAGGCAATGGATACTTATTCTTTACAGTCATTCGATTCAACTCGCGGTAGTCAATACACATCCTTAAAGTTCCATCTTTCTTCTTAACAAAGAGAACTGGTGCGCCCCACGGGGATGAACTCAGTCGAATATAACCATTCTTAAGAAGTTCTTCCAGCTGAACTTTTAACTCCTGTAACTCTACCGGTGCCATCCGGTAAGGAGTCTTAGAATAAGGTTCAGATCCCGGATATAAGTCTATTACAAATTTGATCTCTCGATCCGGAGGCAAAGAACCTAAAACTTCGGAAAACACTTCAAAGTACTCCTTTACCACTTCGGTCTCTTCCAACTTTGCCTGATCTTTCGGCTTATTCAAGATATAGGCAATGAACCCCGTTGCCCCATTCCTTATCAACTGATGAGCTTCAGTGAACGACAAAAGAGGAACAATCTCTGATTCTTTCTCCACTACCACTTCTTCTCCCAACTTAACTGTCTTGGTGAAACAATTAACCGTGGCGTGGTACCGAAACAACCAATCCATTCCCAGAATAACCCCATATCTGCTCATCGGCATTACTACCAAATCTGCTCGATATTCTCTGCCTTCAAACCCAATCACGCAATGTCTGACCACCTGGTCCGTCTCAAGACTTCCACCCAACGGCGAACTCACCACATAACAAACATTCAAACACGTAACAGGCAAACACAGAGTATCAACTAACTTGCAAGAAATAAAAGAATGAGTAGCGCAAGGGTCAAATAATGCGTGTATGTTCGTGTTATGGATGCATATCGTACCTTCCACCATAGCATTGGGATTAGCTTCCACATCTTGCTGTTCACCCGCAAGGGCATATGCACGAGCTGGAATCAGCTACCTCTGAACTCCCGGTTGGTAGCCTGGAGTCTTGTCTGGACAAGTATTGGCCATATGCATCGCTTTTCCACAAATTAAACACTGTCCCAACCTCCTTCTGCAAGTGTTGTAGGTGTGAGTCAGGCCTCCACAAAATAGACATGGTGACCTATCATGCCGAGGATTAGAAGTAGCTGGAGGTACTTGTGGTTTCGGCGGTGCAGCTCCCGTAGGTCGAAACTTCTTATTTTGCCCTTGAAATGGCTGAGGAGGAGATACCATAGGTCTTTTCCCTTTTCCAAACCCCGATCCTTGTCCTATTTGCATACGAGGTAAGGGGTCCTTTTTCTTGTATTCCTCTTCCAACACCAATGCCCTCTGTACCGTGTCAGCAAAAGACTCGAAATTATGGCCTGCGTGCCCGTGCCTTAGATCCTGCCTCAATCCAACTATGAACTTCTTTGCCTTTCTCTTTTCATCTCTTGTAATGTGAGGGGTATACTTCCCAAGTCTATTGAAAAGAGAAAGATACTGAGCCACCGTACGAGCCCTTTGCTTCAAATCCATAAATTCTTGTTCTTTCCTTTCTCGAACGACTTCAGGAACAAAGGCTTCTCTAAACTCCCTTACAAACACTTCCCAAGTAACTTCTTCTCCTTCCACTTCAAGCTTCTCTCGAGTGCGTTCCCACCAATCGTAGGCCTCTCCATCCAATTAAAAAATAGCAAACTGAGCCTTTTCTTGAGATGTGAATTGTCGAACATTGAAAATCCTCTCAATCCTTGTGAGCCATCCTTCCGATATAGCATCATCAACAGAACCCGAAAACCTTGGAGGATTATAGCTCAAAAACAACCCATGATGATCTCTCGGGTTATTAGGAGGAGGTGCTTGATGTTCAGCCTGCGGTTGTACTGGAGGATCCTGAGCCCTTCTATGCTCCACGTAGTTATATACCGCCTCCATAAAGTGCTCCATATTCATAGGCGGCTGTGGAGGATTAGGAGAACGATCTCTATGATGATGACGATCCGGAGACCTTTCCCGATGTCTTCTGGGAGGCATCCTGTTCACTCAAACATTAACATGCGTGCTAATTTTAGTTCATGCGTGACAATGCATTAAATTCAATCAATCATTCAAGTCAAGAATCCAAACACGTTATCACATAAAAATGCAAATGCTCCAAATTAATAAGTAATTCCTACAGCCGAACGACCTACTGACTCAACACGACACTAGAACCATGGTTTTGCAAACCTGGGCTCTGATACCACTCAAAGGATGTAACGCCCGAGCGCGAGACGTCACATCCCCCGCACCATGACCCGACCCGTATATGAAATGGATTTCCACACACGAGCCAAATCATAGCGAACGGAGACATACACACTCGCTAAGCCAGGCGGGACTAGCCTATAACTTTAAACCCCAACATCAACAACAACAACCAGAGCAAAGAAAAGGCGGAAGCAATCATTCAAATACTAAATACTGAGCTAGATGCTCTAGGTACCAACATGTATTCCATATATTGAGCTATGTGCTCTAGGTACCAATATTTAAGTCTGAAAGATACATATAGGTACCATATACATGTACGCTCCATACATATACAAAATCCAAAAGTGATCAATAATGTAATCATATGCGTGTAAAGGAAAGGCTAGACACTAAGCAAGACTCTCCTCCCGACTCGCATCCCGCCTAGCATCCCCTTCCTGCAAAAATAACTGAAACAACTCCGGGTTCAGTCTTAGACAGACTGGTGGGTATAAAAAGATAGGCATAATATCATAATATCGCGGAATTGAAACACATACATGCAAGTTATAATCCTTATTCGAGGTTTAGAAGCATTTTTCCCAAGTGGGAAAATAAAATACAACGAATAGGATTATACCAATTCATTTCATTCATTAGGTCATTAATAGCCCGGCGAGAGGGCATGCATTATCTCCAACCACCACCTCGTGTAATCCATTATTCATTCATTCATTCATTCATACATTACATTCTTTCGTGCACATACATTCGATCATTCATTCAATCGTTCATATACCACCTTCTTCCTCCGGGTAGGGAACGGGTTTGCAAGGCCCGAACCCTCTTTCATTAATGCTAGAGGGGTACATGAATCCCCAAAAGCGCGGGTCCCCTTTCAGTCACTAATCTCCTAGTGAAATCCAGGTTGCCGAAATTGTTGGAACTAGTATAAGTGGATTCCCGTCAGCCCAAGCTTCCCCCGTTCACCACTACACTAAGTCCCGGGCCCCCATTCATTGTGATCACTCATTCATTACTCGCCAAACTTTTGGTAGGATATTCAAGAAAAAGGCTTTCATTCGAAAACATTTGTTCGTTAAAACTTGATATAAATACATATATAGGGTTTTGGCTAAAATCTTGCACATTAGGTGTTCTGGATCATATTGTTATCTAATAGAAGAAAAACCCACCTGGTAGACAAAAAGAACCCGACAAAGCTATCACTGCCCGACCTCGTCACCCACTGGATCAAGATCTGTGTGACAAAGGTAGTGTGAGACTCAATCATGACCACATTAGACGCTCGGCTAAGAAATGACATGCTATGGAATGCTTAAAATGCGATAATATGTTCAATTATGGTCATGAATGTCATAGAATTCAATTAAACACATAATTCACCTATTTCGTTCCATATACGGTAAAACCGTATTCATTCTCGTTCATATCGTTCATACTTTCATACTTTCATTCATATGGTCACCAATAGCATATATCAATCATAAGACATAGCTTTAATATATTCACGTTACATATAATCCACCATTACGATCCATAAACGTAAAACAAACAAGAAAAGAGGTTCCCCAAGCTGCCATTTCAAATGACACGGCCGTGTTAAGTTTTCAAAGGAAACGGACACGGCCGTGTCCGAGGTTTAAAATCGAAAAATTCAAAGTCGAAGGCTTGACACGGCCGTGTTGAGTTTTCAAAGCATTTGGACACGGTCGTGTCCGAGATTAAATTCAGAAAATAATCAAAGTCGAGAGCCCAACACGGCCGTGTCCATTTTCAGTTCAAAGCTGACACGGCCGTGTCAGCTCATCGTTTTCAAAGAGAAAACAGAGCATAAGCTCTGTTTCTCGAGGGAAAAGCTTTTGCAAAACAGGGGCAGCAACAAGGAGGCTCTTATACACTCTTAGACATGTTTTCAATTCATATAATTCACATATATCATACAATCCAATCATAGAAGCAAGAATTCATCCTTAAAGTTGGCAAAAGATCCCTCAAAACCAAGTTTTCATCCATGGAAGCTTCAAGCTCCATCAATGGCACATCAAGTGATACACAACCAACATGAGATTTAAAGATATAGAAATGATGAGGAAGTTACAAGCAACACATTCCATGCATCAACTCTTACTTCAAACAAGGGAAATCCATAAAACCAAGAATTCATAATGTTTGTTCATTTCCAAGCTTTCCTTCATAGCACATGATTCTCCAACTCATACTAAGATACAATTGGGAGAAAATAGAGAGGAGAATGGGGGAAAAACAATCCATACCTTACCTTGGAAGAAGATGGAAGATTGGTTAATCTTGAGCCCAAAGTTAGTTTGATCAAACAAGGGTTTTCTTGGAGCTTTTCTTGGTCTCTTGAGGAGCTGCTGCTGATAGATGAAAAGGGAAGCATAAGGAAGGAATGAGAAGCTATCTCTAATATCTAGAATCATTCGGGTAGGAGCCGGTTCGATCCAAGTCCGATTCGGTTAAGAAAATGGTTCAAAATAAGTTATAAAGTCGAGGTTGTGGAAAGTTTCGTTATCGAAGGTCCAAACGGTATTGAAAAAGTATAAGGTCAAGTTTAATGGATAGGTAACGTCGAAACAAGTTCAACGCTGGTTACGGATCTCGATTTCGAGGTCCGGAGCTCAAGATATCGCGAAAACCGTTCAGGGTTGCCTATTTTCAAATAGGTCCCTAGACTTTCAAAAAGTGGCAATTAAGCCCAAACTCAATTTCCAATTGAGCCCAAAACATTCAAATAAGTTACAATCAATCCCACAGTTTACACGAAACACGTAATTTCATTCAATGATCACCAAATTCACGAAATTCACATTTACACAGTTTCATTCATATATTCGAATCTCACATTGGAATTCATATAAAATTTAAACAATTAAATCAAATTAGGAACGAATTCAATTAATAAAACAAGATATAAAATCATATAATTAAATAAAAATGCACACGTAACACTTACCGGCACGTGTGAAAACACGGGCCGTTACAATCCTCTCCATTTTAGCTCATTATATTTATGAGATTAGATAAATGGATGTAAAAACTATGTTCTTGAACGGGCAACTTCAAGAAGAAGAGATGCATGGTACAACCTGAAGGCTTCACAGCCAGAAATCAGGTGCATACAGTATGCAAATTTAATAGATCATTTTGTGATCTTAAGCAAGCGTCTGAATCATGAAACATCATAATTAAAGAGGCAATTTCGATTCTTTTGATTTGTGCAATTGCCCGATGAATCATGAGTGTACAAAATAACATCATGATAATGTTGTAACTTTTTCATTTTGTACGTAATCGATATTCTGCTCATTGGGAATGATGCAAGAATTTTGTCAGTGGTCAAGATTCGGATGTCAAATCAGTTTGACACATAAGACCTTAATGAGACCAATAATATTCCAAGGATCAGACTTTTGTCGTGATCATGAGAATAAGAGGATTGGTTTATTACAAGAAGCATATATAGACAAGATGCTGGTAAGATATAATATGACAAATTCCAAGAAAGGTTCACTACCTTTTAGATATGGAATTTATCTATCTCGGGATCAGTGTCCTAAAGATAACTGAAGAGATAGAAGACATGATTAGAGTTCCACAACGGAAGCTTTATGTATGTCATATTATGTACAGGGCCAGCTGTCTATTATGAAATAGGTCTAAGTCAGCAGATATTAGTCAAACCCTAGAATCTGACACTGGGTAGTAGTGAAATCATATATTGGAGTACTTGAGAAGGACTTGAGATTATATGCTTGTCTACCACAGTGGTGAGCTCATTTCAATAGAGTACACAGATTCGGATATACAATCTGATTTGTATTCTAGATGTTTGACATCAGAATACGTGTTTACTCTAAAAAGGAGCAGCCGTTAATTTGGGAAATGTTAAGCAGACTTGTATTGCTTACACCGCCATGGAAGTCAAATACATGGTAGCTTGAGAAGCAGCCAGTTAGATGTATTGGATTCATGATTTCCTAGTTGTTGGCTCAGAGAAACATCTAAAAGATTCCTTCACTAAAGTATTGGCGCAAAAGAGTACAAAACGGGTTTTGACACTCATGTGAAAGGAATAGGACTTAGATGTGTGGCCTAACTGAATTTAGGGCAAGTGGGAGATTGTTGGGAATAGTGCCCTGAAAATTCAATTTGTTGAATTTATTAAACTGAATTTACAGCGAGTTGTGAGTATTTCACATATTGATAATTAATGGAGTGCGGTGGTATTCTTATATGAAATGTGTTTCATAGGAAAAGACTTTGAATACCGAAATCACGTGTCATTAAAGTTCTAGTCGGTACGATAAGAATATGTTCTTATCAAGACTATAACGTGGTTATATAAGATGATTAGTCTTTCGTCATAGGGAATGGTGATTCCAATTATAACACGTTGATGATTTTTAATAGGATTGGAAACATCGAACTGGACCACTGAGATTATTCATTTTATACTGCTATCTAAAATGAATAAAATATCAGGAAGCATTGTACTCTTAATCCTGATAATATTTCGGCTTTAGGCATGTAATGTTAGTCACTGTAATATACTCGAAGTGAGGTCTCGGTAACGGGTGGCCAAAATACATTGTACGTTCAGTGACAACATGAAATGTGCTAAAGAGTTATATTGATGGAGGAATCTGTGGCCTTGCTGGAAGGTAAAAGATATCCTTAAAATAGATTTGCAAAAGTTCGAATTAAGACTTTGGCCAAAGCACTTCGCGTGATACGTCACCGAAGTTGTATGATGAATGTGTTTCACATACAGAGAATTTGAACTTAAGGTGAATCAATAAATTTCAGATTGGAGATGAAAAATAAATGATAGTAGTTGCAATTTATTTTTCATGGATATCTAAAATTATTCTAGATCGAGAAATTCGTGAATAATTTAATTAATTTTAGAGTGAAACAATATTTATTTAGTGGAATTAAATATTGTTAAACGGTAATTAATTATTATCATGAGATGATAATATATTAATCCGTTTGGAGCTAAAATTAATTAGTCCTGCAGGTCCCCCTGCAAGCCCCAAATTGAAAACCCGAAGAGAAAATATTAAAGGGAGAAAGAGAAATGAATTTTCAAAGTGTTTGAAAATAGCCAAGGAATTTATTTTAAGAAAATAAATTGAAGTTCCAAAGAGTTGGAAATGCCCGAAATTTTATTTTGGAGAAAATAAATTTTTTATCGGGAAAAAAAAAAATCGATGATGACGTGGCATGCCACATCAGTAGTTAGCTGCCAAGTGGCGCTGACTGGGCGCCACATGTGCGACATGTGGATGGCTCAGATTGAGCCACGCCAGCGCAAATGGACGACCCAGATTTGATTTGGGCTGGGCCGATCAACGGCTAGGATAGTCCGGTCAAAAGGGTCGGTTTCCGGATAGGGTAGGACCGGGTCCGGGTCAAACCCAGACACGTGGCGAATTCTGGTGGCCTGTGCGTGTAAGCACACGCGCCAACCACTTGGCCGGCGAGTGGGGGCGCGTGGGGGCGCGTGACGCCACGTGGCGGCGCGTGGTTGGTGGCGCTGGATTCACGGCCGTGAGAGCTTCCACGTGGCGTGATCGGATTGGGCAATTTGTACGCGGTTTGTACGCGGTATTGTAAAATAACTGTTATGCCCTTGCTTTTATGCTTAAAATGACCATTTTGCCCTCCGGTTTTTGCCTATAAATAGGCTGACCCCCTCTCTCATTTCTCATAACATTTTTGGGATGATTTTGACTAATTTTTGGCTTTGAAATCAAGTCTCATTTTCTCCTAGTTAATTCCGATTTATTTTGGAATTAATTTTAATTAGGTGTTTATATAAAACGCCTAATTTTGGGAGATTAAACCCTGAAAAGGAGTTTCTAGTTTAAAGTTTATTTTCTCTAAGTATTTAGAGAAATACTTTCGGAGCCCACACTCCGAGGGTTTCTCTGGGGTTATTGCAGGGAAGCTCTGTCGGTCTCACGAGTTGTAACGCCCCCGTTTTTCAGTTTAAGTAATGTGACGTATTTGTTTATAAATTGCGCAAATTAAGTATTTAATTATATGATTAATTGTTTATAAGTGCTTTTATTTGATTTAAAACCGTAAACTTTTGTTATTTAATTTAATTAATATGGAATTTAAGTTAGTAATTTATTTATAACAATATAAATTCGTTCATGCGCATGAGCGTTCTATTTGTGCTTTGTTCATATATGTATTGATATCGAAATGTCGTGAAAATTTAATATGTCGTAAATATGTGTGTTATGAACATGCCTATATGCTCGGTTTATGTTTTCGGATTCATTTGACGTGTTTATGGATTTAATTTTGATTGTGGAACCAAGCCGGGGGCTAACGAGCAATTAGCGCACCCTTGGTTCCGTACGTGATATCTTGAGCTCGGGAATTCGGATTCGAATTCCGACACCTCCGTTGCCTTCGTATCGACGATTCGGAGACAATGGAACAAGCCACACACCTTTTTGAAATCATTAAGACCTCCGAAATCCAACCGTAACGAGCAACCCGTGCAAGAAGAGCCCTTATGTTGACTAGTCTTCATGGTGGGACCCCATAACCCTCCCTAAACTTAACCATACCTTAACCATGCCTTATCCACCTTGAGTTAACTCCATCCTCTCCCTTTTAGCAGCAAAAACCGAACCATATCTCCCTCATTTCTGCAACTACTGATCGAGAGAGAGAGATAGAGGAGAAGGAAGAAACCCTTGATCATCCTTAGTGATTTTGAGCTCAAATCACCATTTTTCTTCACCAAATCTTCAAGGTATGAATATTGATGTCTTCTCTACTCTATTATACTTGATTTCATCTCCTTAATTCATGATTTGGATCAGATTTGGTTAGGGTTTGGGCTAAGAGCATGAATAGGGTTTTTGGGGAAATTGCTCTTATGATCTTGTTTGCTTGTATAGCTGATTTTCTTGCTTATACATGATCATATGAACTTGATTCTTGACCTAATTCTTTCCTAACTGATAGTATATGATATTAGGAAGATTTCATCTCTTGCTCCTTTTATGAAATTATGAGTTATGGAGCTCCAAACTTGATGATCAAACTACTTCCCCTGTTTTTGGAACTGCTGTGTGAATTTATGTGTTGTTGCTTAATCAAATGGTCTCCATTTCGTGTGAAATTGCATGGAGTTGATGTACACTTATTACTTTATATGTTAGTATTCATGCTTTAAGTATTTGGTTCCATTTGAAGCCTCAAAACCGAAGTACATGGCTTGTTCTTATGCATGATTGTTGACAGAATTGTTGCTGTTACATTTTGTAACTTGTTGATCATTCTAATGTGCTTTAAATGGTACCATTTTCCATATATATGATGTATATAAGTTGGTTAGTATGTTAGCATGCATTCCCCTAAGTTTCAGATCCAAATTCAAGCCCTAAGTACTTGATTAAGGCATGATAGAATCATTAGGGCTCATATGTCCGATTGTAGCGACCCAGTTTTATTTCACGATTTTGATGATCTTAACGTGTGATTTAGCCTTTGCACTCTAAATGAAAAATGTTCATAACATGCCAAATATGTTGCATATTAAGTTTCAGAGCATTTGGAGTTCATTTGGTATGCTTTTGGATTGAGTTTGTAAGGGATCAGTTTTGCCAGAAAAATCTCGAGAAGGGTTTTGGTTCTGTACCGTGACACCCCCGTGTCACATTTGCTCATAAAAGGGTGACACGGGCGTGTCACACCCTCTGCTCAGTTCTGTACTGAGCCACGCCCGTGGCTCAGTTTGGCCAAGGGAGGTGACACCCCCGTGTCACTTCCCATGTGCAGTCCGTGTTGCTTCCTTTTCGGTTTTTGATTTGTTTCCCCTCCTTAATGACTTTATCTCCCTTTATGTTGAACTATGAACTTGTTGTACTATGTGTTAGGAGTATTTTGGTTTAATTTAATGGCATTTGGATGTGCTATAGGCATGCTTTTACTTAATGCCGGTTATGGGTGTTTATGTGACGTTTATGAATCGCCTCGCTTATTTTCTATATCTTATCACTTCTTCTTGTTGCCCAACCTTGAATATATGCTATGTTATGTAATATGAAGTATATGGTAGCATTAGTGAAGAGCTTGAACATGTTTTACGCTTCTATTTGAGTTCTTGAAATAAATGGATTGGGAATATGAATTGAATGATAATGAATGAATTGGTTATATGATCTTTATGCCTTCATATCATGTTTGAGCATTGCCGTGCGTCATATATGGTTCATTTAGAGTCTTGAGTCTCACGAACACGTCTTGTGGTCTTTTGTACAGTTTGTCTCCAGGGTGGAGAGCTTCTGATCGTTCAAGCACTTGATAACTCGTTCCTTGTTTCTTCATGGTTAAGGTGAGGGTGGTTTTCGTTTTAGTTATGTAACAAACCCTACAACCCATATGTGAAAAGCTTTGGCCAAAACCTTATGATTATATATATATATGGTTTTCAAATGAAGTTATCGAGTAAATCCTTTTGAGTTATACGTATGAGCGTACATGAGCTTAAAAATGGTTTTGTAATGAGGCTATGCTCCAAACCGTGTGTCTTCATGCTAGCTACGGATTAGGATGACACGGAGAGGTACGTATATAGCATATGCCGAATTACACGGTAAGGTATTTATGAATTATGATATGTATTTATGAATTATGCTATGTACTTATGAATTGTTATGTTTTGGCGAGACACATTTATTACTTATTACTTATCGGGCCCCGGGACTTAGTATATGTGGCTAACCGAGGAAGCAAGGGCTGACGGGGATCCGATATACTAGTCTCAACTTACTACGGTGATACCGGCCCTCGCTAGGAGAATTAGCGGGGAATGGGAGCTGAGTGCCTTTGGGGGAGTCATGAAACCCCATTGGCCAATGACAGAGGTGGTCGGGTCTTGCTAACCCGTCCACCACCCGGAGGAAGAAGGTTGATTAGGATTTATGCCTCTTCTTATATATATGTTTTGATAGAATTATGCACCGTGCGGGAAGGCCGGGACACGGATTGCCCAAACGCATATTTATGATATGATTTATGGTCTGTGTGTATTATGATATATTGCATGATCACTTAATCAATATATTACTGATATTTGTCGTACACGGTCGGAGTTTGGTTGGAGATTGTGCACGCTCACTCGCCGAGCCTTATATTTATGTATGATTTATGAATATAATGAATTTAATATGAATTAGTCGTAAAAGTCGAGCATTGGTCATCTATTTTCTTGCCCTTTTTGGGAACTAATTTCAAATAAAACCTTGCTCGGGATTTATGACTTGCATGTGCATGTTTTATATATATGTATCGCTCCTGCTCACTCAGTCTTCTAGAGACTGACCCTCTCCCTCCCCAATCTTTTAGTGTGCAGGTTTGAACTTTGGAGTTCGGGCTAGGCGGAGGTGTTTGAAGTTTTTGAGTGAGTCGAGTTAGATTAGTAGAGTCTCTTCACTCATTCACGTATTGAAATCATGTATGACTCGTTCGGTTATATATTAAACTTGAATATTCATGTAATTGTTATTGAACTGACTTTACTGGGTTTTGCTATGATTTAAAAGAGGCCTGAAGAGCCCAAATTTCGTTTATGATTGGTATGATTGAACTTTGGCTTTTCTGCATTATATTTTGTGGTTTGGTAACCGTTGTCTAGCTCCGCCTGGCTTAGGAAGGTTTTTATGTTTGTCTCCCGTTCGCTATGGTTTGATACGGGTGCGGATTTACTGTTTCGTTACTCGTGTTGAGCCATAGTGCGGGGGATGTGGTGCCTCACGTGCGGGGTACTACATCCTTAAGTGGTATCAGAGCCCGGTTGCAAAACCGGTGTTCTTGAGTCGTGTCGGAGTCAGTTTAAGTCGAACGGCATAGGGACTATGTGATATCATGTGCATTGCATCGATCCTGAAATTGGAATTTGGTTTCCTTAAGAATTTCGTTGAATTACTTGTTGCATTTTTCTATGGATTCTTGTTTTTCGTATTGAATATGTGTCATGAGCATACACTAATCGCATGCATCTATTCTTGAAATAAGTCATGGTTCCCAGGTTATAAAGATGATATCAAACCACGGCCAAATTTTATGATCACGACAACCTATTGCAAATTCCTTCGGAGGCATGAAAGACAGGAAGGATGCCAGGAGGAAGGTGGAGAATGCTAACCGCGTAGCCTTACAGACTGAGTTGCAATTAACGACTGGAATTTAGAATGGAGGTTCGACCTTGGTGATGCAATAACAGAGGAATATTTGGGGGAATAGGAATAGGAGTTAATCAAGGGTCTACCAAGAAGGACTTCGAATTAAGCCTAGTGATTAGAAGTCGGGTTCTAGAAGGCAAGCTTTTGGGTAAACATAAATAGAGGGAAGGTGGCGATATTGAGGAGAGGATTCGAGTTTATTTCTCCAAATCCAAGCTGAATTGTCATGTTGAGAAGTGAATTGGGAGATATGGAGCAACAAATGGAAACGGTAAGGAGAGGAAATCATGCGGTCAAGTACAAGCAATTGGAGATGAATTAAATTCCCAAAGGATAAGCGCGGAATTCTTGATCGAGGTAACGACTAGATGTGAAGGTCGAATTACGAAGAGAAGTATGGATGCTAACTCCTTGGAAGTGGATGATACAAGTCGAGTTACAAAGATGCATGGAAGTCCCGAAGGCCGTGGAAAAGGCCAGGAATAATTACCAGGTCAGGTGACCTTGGGATCGGAAGAACGAGGAAAGCTACTGAGCTAATAACTTCCCACATCGGTGACAGGTTCCAAAACATTCATAGCACGTGCATCATATTTTACATTAGTTATTTATTCTCTTGACTTTATGTTTAACCGTGCATTTCTAATTGGTTTCGTTGCGCTAATGTGTTGTATAATTGCTTGATGTAAACGTGACCCATGCATTGTCATTTTAACCCAACATGCATTTTAGTGTTTACTTGATAGGAAAATCTGGCACCTCAATTATCAAGTATATCCTCGCTCGAACCATATCTAAGTTAAGGGAAAGGAAATAATGGAGTGGCACACGACAAGACAGACAATTGGGAAATAAAGAACGTTAGGTAAGGGATAGGTTAGTGGAAAGGACCTCCGAAGGAAAGTCAGATTAGATTCATCTTTGGGGTGTTCGGGTCGATTAAGAATGGGGAAGAGAGTTTGAGGGAGTTCAACATGAAAGAGCAATTTTAAGGGGGAGAGCACGACTAAGAGATAAAATGGAGGATGGAAGTAGTGCTCGAATAAATATGTCAATAGCAACAACGGGGTTGCAAATTAAGGAGAATCCGGACATCCTAATGGTGGCCATTGGAAATGGATAAGAGGATGTTGTTGATCAAGATTTAGTCAGTAAAAGTACTAAGGAATCCGAGACAACATTATTAAGTTATCGGTTCTATCCAAGGTGATCCAGAATGAAGCTTGAGAAGGGACCAAATAGAAAAAGATGATCATTGGAGGATTTACATTGAACTCCAAGAGTCATCAAGAACATTCTATCTTCGATTCAAGAGATGTGAAGCTAAATGCCGAATATAACCTTAAGGGGGTAAAAAGGGAATGAATGGATACCATGAACGGAAGATGGAAGAAGGATTCGTGTTAAGATAGATCCTAATGACGAATACCTCTAGGTAGGGATTGAATCGTCAAGGTGGTCAGAGAGTATTCGGGAAGTCAAATTCGGTTAATTCAAAAGAGTTGGATGGTCGAACGAAGATTGTGGGAAATGGTGAAGACTGGAAATAATACAAGTCAGAACGGATCCAAGAGTATGATCCTTAAAGGATTTATCAATAGCTTCACCGAGGAACCTTGAAGAGGTTCAAGACAAGCTGACCACTGAGCTATCTTCAGGATAGATCCTCCACTGGACAACGGCAACTCTCAGTTCTAAACTTTGAAACGTCGGTGAACGGTACTTATAGCATTCATGATACATGCATCCATGCAAATTTAACTTTTATAATTTTTATGTTTGGTGCTTTGATCAGTAATGTGTTGAATTACTTGGAGTAATTGAATATCAATATGGGAAGACAATTATTACTTGCTTTGGGTGCCTTACGTGATTTTAAATTTGGTTTTGCGTGAGTTGCTTGGGAGTATTGGAGACTTCCTTGCTTTATTTTCGGTTAAGAGACGGGGATTCTCTTATTTTTGTTTGAGAGACGGGGTACTCTCTTTGCTTGCGAGAGACGGGGTTCTCTCATTGTTGTTGTAGAGACGGGGTTCTCTCATTGTTGTTGTAGAGACGGGGTTCTCTCATTGTTGCTTGAGAGACGGGGCTCTCTCCTTGTTGTTTGTGAGAGACGGGGAATCTCTCATTATTTGATTTCAAGCGTGTTTTGAATCCGAGGACGGATTCTTTTAAGGGGGAGAGATTGTAACGCCCCCGTTTTTCAGTTTAAGTAATGTGACGTATTTGTTTATAAATTGCGCAAATTAAGTATTTAATTATATGATTAATTGTTTATAAGTGCTTTTATTTGATTTAAAACCGTAAACTTTTGTTATTTAATTTAATTAATATGGAATTTAAGTTAGTAATTTATTTATAACAATATAAATTCGTTCATGCGCATGAGCGTTCTATTTGTGCTTTGTTCATATATGTATTGATATCGAAATGTCGTGAAAATTTAATATGTCGTAAATATGTGTGTTATGAACATGCCTATATGCTCGGTTTATGTTTTCGGATTCATTTGACGTGTTTATGGATTTAATTTTGATTGTGGAACCAAGCCGGGGGCTAACGAGCAATTAGCGCACCCTTGGTTCCGTACGTGATATCTTGAGCTCGGGAATTCGGATTCGAATTCCGACACCTCCGTTGCCTTCGTATCGACGATTCGGAGACAATGGAACAAGCCACACACCTTTTTGAAATCATTAAGACCTCCGAAATCCAACCGTAACGAGCAACCCGTGCAAGAAGAGCCCTTATGTTGACTAGTCTTCATGGTGGGACCCCATAACCCTCCCTAAACTTAACCATACCTTAACCATGCCTTATCCACCTTGAGTTAACTCCATCCTCTCCCTTTTAGCAGCAAAAACCGAACCATATCTCCCTCATTTCTGCAACTACTGATCGAGAGAGAGAGATAGAGGAGAAGGAAGAAACCCTTGATCATCCTTAGTGATTTTGAGCTCAAATCACCATTTTTCTTCACCAAATCTTCAAGGTATGAATATTGATGTCTTCTCTACTCTATTATACTTGATTTCATCTCCTTAATTCATGATTTGGATCAGATTTGGTTAGGGTTTGGGCTAAGAGCATGAATAGGGTTTTTGGGGAAATTGCTCTTATGATCTTGTTTGCTTGTATAGCTGATTTTCTTGCTTATACATGATCATATGAACTTGATTCTTGACCTAATTCTTTCCTAACTGATAGTATATGATATTAGGAAGATTTCATCTCTTGCTCCTTTTATGAAATTATGAGTTATGGAGCTCCAAACTTGATGATCAAACTACTTCCCCTGTTTTTGGAACTGCTGTGTGAATTTATGTGTTGTTGCTTAATCAAATGGTCTCCATTTCGTGTGAAATTGCATGGAGTTGATGTACACTTATTACTTTATATGTTAGTATTCATGCTTTAAGTATTTGGTTCCATTTGAAGCCTCAAAACCGAAGTACATGGCTTGTTCTTATGCATGATTGTTGACAGAATTGTTGCTGTTACATTTTGTAACTTGTTGATCATTCTAATGTGCTTTAAATGGTACCATTTTGCATATATATGATGTATATAAGTTGGTTAGTATGTTAGCATGCATTCCCCTAAGTTTCAGATCCAAATTCAAGCCCTAAGTACTTGATTAAGGCATGATAGAATCATTAGGGCTCATATGTCCGATTGTAGCGACCCAGTTTTATTTCACGATTTTGATGATCTTAACGTGTGATTTAGCCTTTGCACTCTAAATGAAAAATGTTCATAACATGCCAAATATGTTGCATATTAAGTTTCAGAGCATTTGGAGTTCATTTGGTATGCTTTTGGATTGAGTTTGTAAGGGATCAGTTTTGCCAGAAAAATCTCGAGAAGGGTTTTGGTTCTGTACCGTGACACCCCCGTGTCACATTTGCTCATAAAAGGGTGACACGGGCGTGTCACACCCTCTGCTCAGTTCTGTACTGAGCCACGCCCGTGGCTCAGTTTGGCCAAGGGAGGTGACACCCCCGTGTCACTTCCCATGTGCAGTCCGTGTTGCTTCCTTTTCGGTTTTTGATTTGTTTCCCCTCCTTAATGACTTTATCTCCCTTTATGTTGAACTATGAACTTGTTGTACTATGTGTTAGGAGTATTTTGGTTTAATTTAATGGCATTTGGATGTGCTATAGGCATGCTTTTACTTAATGCCGGTTATGGGTGTTTATGTGACGTTTATGAATCGCCTCGCTTATTTTCTATATCTTATCACTTCTTCTTGTTGCCCAACCTTGAATATATGCTATGTTATGTAATATGAAGTATATGGTAGCATTAGTGAAGAGCTTGAACATGTTTTACGCTTCTATTTGAGTTCTTGAAATAAATGGATTGGGAATATGAATTGAATGATAATGAATGAATTGGTTATATGATCTTTATGCCTTCATATCATGTTTGAGCATTGCCGTGCGTCATATATGGTTCATTTAGAGTCTTGAGTCTCACGAACACGTCTTGTGGTCTTTTGTACAGTTTGTCTCCAGGGTGGAGAGCTTCTGATCGTTCAAGCACTTGATAACTCGTTCCTTGTTTCTTCATGGTTAAGGTGAGGGTGGTTTTCGTTTTAGTTATGTAACAAACCCTACAACCCATATGTGAAAAGCTTTGGCCAAAACCTTATGATTATATATATATATGGTTTTCAAATGAAGTTATCGAGTAAATCCTTTTGAGTTATACGTATGAGCGTACATGAGCTTAAAAATGGTTTTGTAATGAGGCTATGCTCCAAACCGTGTGTCTTCATGCTAGCTACGGATTAGGATGACACGGAGAGGTACGTATATAGCATATGCCGAATTACACGGTAAGGTATTTATGAATTATGATATGTATTTATGAATTATGCTATGTACTTATGAATTGTTATGTTTTGGCGAGACACATTTATTACTTATTACTTATCGGGCCCCGGGACTTAGTATATGTGGCTAACCGAGGAAGCAAGGGCTGACGGGGATCCGATATACTAGTCTCAACTTACTACGGTGATACCGGCCCTCGCTAGGAGAATTAGCGGGGAATGGGAGCTGAGTGCCTTTGGGGGAGTCATGAAACCCCATTGGCCAATGACAGAGGTGGTCGGGTCTTGCTAACCCGTCCACCACCCGGAGGAAGAAGGTTGATTAGGATTTATGCCTCTTCTTATATATATGTTTTGATAGAATTATGCACCGTGCGGGAAGGCCGGGACACGGATTGCCCAAACGCATATTTATGATATGATTTATGGTCTGTGTGTATTATGATATATTGCATGATCACTTAATCAATATATTACTGATATTTGTCGTACACGGTCGGAGTTTGGTTGGAGATTGTGCACGCTCACTCGCCGAGCCTTATATTTATGTATGATTTATGAATATAATGAATTTAATATGAATTAGTCGTAAAAGTCGAGCATTGGTCATCTATTTTCTTGCCCTTTTTGGGAACTAATTTCAAATAAAACCTTGCTCGGGATTTATGACTTGCATGTGCATGTTTTATATATATGTATCGCTCCTGCTCACTCAGTCTTCTAGAGACTGACCCTCTCCCTCCCCAATCTTTTAGTGTGCAGGTTTGAACTTTGGAGTTCGGGCTAGGCGGAGGTGTTTGAAGTTTTTGAGTGAGTCGAGTTAGATTAGTAGAGTCTCTTCACTCATTCACGTATTGAAATCATGTATGACTCGTTCGGTTATATATTAAACTTGAATATTCATGTAATTGTTATTGAACTGACTTTACTGGGTTTTGCTATGATTTAAAAGAGGCCTGAAGAGCCCAAATTTCGTTTATGATTGGTATGATTGAACTTTGGCTTTTCTGCATTATATTTTGTGGTTTGGTAACCGTTGTCTAGCTCCGCCTGGCTTAGGAAGGTTTTTATGTTTGTCTCCCGTTCGCTATGGTTTGATACGGGTGCGGATTTACTGTTTCGTTACTCGTGTTGAGCCATAGTGCGGGGGATGTGGTGCCTCACGTGCGGGGTGCTACACGAGTGGGAAAGGAGCTGGAAAAATGCCGTTAGATAGCCATGATTGCAGTACGGTAATATTTTTCAGTTATTTTATTTTAAGCATGATAAATTATGTGCTCTTAAGTGTTAATTGCATGTTAGATATTTATCTGCTTAAGTGATTTAAAATTTATTATCAATTGCATGTATATACTTGAGTAGATCCTGCTAGTTTTCCGCTTTGGTATTAAAATATTTTAGTACTTGTATTATAATAAAAATTTTAAAATATGGTCCCGAACCACTACTGTTCTGGGCCCACCACCCAGCACTTATAGCATACAAAAAATAATATTATTATATTATATTACTATAATAATTAAAAAAAAATTGTATCATGCAAAAACATAACAAACCAACTCATACATTTTAGTAACAGTGGGAGCTGATTCGTTCCAACCACAACATTGACAGTGGGAGCTGATTTGGTGGAGAGAAAGTGGGACTATGAATTATAAAAATTAGAAAAATAAATAAAGATTATTCAAATAATAGGATTGTTTAAACTATAAATAAAAAATATATAGCTAAATTGCAAATAAGTGATATGTTATATTTATTTCTTTTTACGTTGTTAAAAACTAATAATCCCATACAATATATATGGGTGTACAAATAAAAAAATTATTATTATTTAAATGATTACTGAATTAAATTCTTTATATTAATGTTTATTTTAAAATTATCTTTAATATAATTATAAATTTATGATAAATAAATAAATCAATCAAATAAAAAATATAAAATTAGTAAAAAATAAAAAAATATGGGAAAAGAATAAGTAACATAATCACTTGCTTCTATTAAAACTAAAATTCTTCATTTGATAATCGATTTTAACTAAAAATCACTAAAAATACCAGAAGAACAATATAAGCTATGATTAAAAACTTTTTCAAGATTTAATAATTTTATATTAATTACAATTATTTTATTTGTAGTTATAAGTTTTTCGGTGGTTATATCGGATAAGAATATGGATAAAAGTTGGATGAATCTTCCAAGATCAAGTACGATATATGAACGGGGTTTGCACAACTTTCTTGAGTTTGCATTGTCTAATTCTAGTGTTGACGGAATGATTCTGTATCCTTGCAAAAATTGTAAGAACGGATTAAGCAAGACAAGAGAAGTAGTGAAAGAACACCTAATTTGTGATGGTTTTATGAAGGGGTACACACAATGGATAGTACAGGGTGAGCTTAATTCACATAATCCAACTTCAACCCTACCACGTACCAAAACGAACCAACATGATGACATGCAGAGTTTATTAAGTGATGTTTTTCGGCTTGAGAATGATGATTGTATTATGCATGAATGACTCACACCAAGAGGAAAATGAAGAACCGAATGAGGAAGCTTCAAGATTTTATAAGTTCTTGGAAGATTCTCAACAAGAATTATACCCTGGATGTAAAAATTTCACTAAATTAAATTTTTTGATTAGAATGCTTCATATAAAGTGTCTTGGTAAATGGACCGACAAGTCATTCACCATGATGATTGATTTGTTGAATGAGGCTTTTCCGGAAGGTGTGCAATTACCAAAATCTTGGTATGATGCAAAAAAGATCATCAAAGAATTAGGTATGGGTTATGAGAAGTATGGTTTATGTCGGAATGACTGTATGTTGTAGTGGGGCCCAGATGAATGGGGGACGGAATGCAAAACGTGCAATGAACCTAGGTGGATAAAAAAAAAAAAAACAGACACTAAAAATGTTACAGCTAAAACTTTATGGCATTTTCCTTTAATACCTAGACTGCAACGTCTTTTCATGTCATCTAAAACTGCATCGTTTATGCAATGGCACGCCGAAGATCGTCCTAAAGATGGAAAAATGAGACATCCTGCAGATTCTCTAGATTGACACACATTTGACCATTACAATACTGAATTTGCAAAAGATCCTCGAAATGTTAGGTTAGGTTTTGCGTCTGATGGGTTTAATCCATTTAGAACTATGAGTGTACAACATAGTTCATGGCCGGTAGTATTGATTCCATACAACCTACCCCCTGGATGTGCATGAAGAAACCTTACTTCATGTTGTCGTTGCTTATTCCCGGACCAAATCAACCCGGAAATGATATGGATGTGTGTCTACAACATTTTATAGCTGAGCTGAAGAAATTGTGGCTTGAGGGGATAAGAACTTATGATGCATCATGCAAGAAGAATTTTCAAATGCATGCTGCTTTATTATGGACAATCAGTGATTTTCCTGCTAATTCTGACTTGTCTGGTCATCAAACCAAAGGATATTATGCATGTCCTGTATGTCACAAATCTGTATCCTCATTAAGGCTACATTTTTCTAAAAAAGAGTGTTATATGGGTCACCGTCGATTTTTACCTAAGAATCATCCATTTCAAAGAGATGCGATTTCTTTTGATGGTACACAAGAACTCGAAGGACCCCCTCCTCAACTGACAGAAACTATGATCATTGATGAGCTTAGTAACTATCCTCCAATCAAATTTGAAAAGAAAGTTACTGATAATCCAAAGTTACCCCATGGTTGGAGGAAAAAAAGTATCTTTTTTTATCTTCCGTATTGGAAAGAAAGTTACTGACATTTTATGAGATATAATGATATGTCATACAATTGGATAACTCATTAATGCTGTAAAATATAGAATCCCTTTATTTAATGTTCACAGCTTATGTGGATGTTCCAGCGCATCACACTTTTAATCTCTTTTCTCCATAAGAAATTATACATGTGAACGAATAACACAGGCTAAAGCATTTTAAGAGCATGGCATTTTCGTGCATAGTCAACAAGGAAAATTTACCACCAATTTAATGGCTTGTATTAACTTAATCATTTTGTATTCAAATTTTAACTATATGGGTCCTGCCCAATCAAAACACGTGACCATCTTCGCGAGAGATAGAACAAGGAGAGTTCACGTGAGATGGACTGTGTTTAGGAGCTCAATTGGTAAGTTCGGTCCTCAGACTCGGTTGACAAAAGGATATTTAGGTTGAAGAACGCGGTTGCAATTGAGTTGCAAAGAAGTCTTACAAATAAAAACGGAAGGAGAGGAAGAGAACATAAGAAGTCTAGATATGTTGGTGAACAAATAGTAAAACCTACCCTAATAGCACTCCGATCCTATATAACGAGGGTTTAGGTCAATACGGAAGGACATAACCCAAAATATATGAGAAAAAGAGAGAAACTCATTCGACAAATCCTCATTAATGAGTATCAGTGATAGAAAATATAATATATTTTAATTGTTCGAGTACTCGATCAGAGCCTACCATGGAATATAGAAATGTAGAGAAAAAGTAAATTTGTACACCCCAAATTAAACATAAAATAAAAGTAACTGAAAATAATATCTAAACTACCGTATAACTCAATTCAGCCGAGAAATTATAGTTTTCTTTTAAACATAAACTTTCTGGAAAATATATTTGTTTGATAATCCTCTACAATAACCATATATCATAAGAAATTTTGTAACTATGTATTATAACAAAAAAATTAACATAATAAAATAAATTATTTCGACTCAAAATTATTTTCCCCAAATCAATATTGATAAATATTTTATTTATAAGGGTCTCAAACTGTAAATCCATTCTCACTTTCCATAAATACAAACAATTTTAGTTTCATCACCTAATTATTACGACTAATATGTGCAGTTTGTCTGTAGAGAATCTTTCATTTAATTATTTTACTATTATACAACGCTCAATCAATTATAAATGACCTAACTCAATCTAACAAAATGTTTTGGAAATGACAACATTCAAGTAATATATATCTTTACTTATATATTTATTCTAGAACAATATCTATGACAATTGACACCTACAACTACAAGAGATGTGAACCTTAGAAGGAATAAAATCCTCTAATATTTTGTGGAACATAAAATCTTGAGTAGAACCAAGCCTAAGTCATTGGCAATATAGTTTACTAAATATTTGATTTTGAACTTTATCACAGGGGACGAGTGGTTAGTTACTTTTTATCTTCATAGTTGATTCGTGCCATCCTATCGGGCTACAAGATAAATAAATTACTACATTTTCTTATAGGGAAAAGAATATCAGAATTTCACATTTGATAATCTTGAATTAATGAGTATCGCGTGTTTATTTTGTAGAATTAAAAATGATTATATTGATAATTTTAGTTAAGTTTGTTTTTATTAATACTTTTACAAGTTCATAATTAATGATCCGTCTCAAAGTTACATTGGATGAAAAGTTGATTGTTCATCTCAGATTTCCCATACTAGTTTACAAAGTGCGGATGCGGGAGGAAATGTGGGTATGGGTGCACCAGTACGCAAAATTTTTGTTAAGTATTAGAGTGCCTTAAAGTGTCAGATAAAAAATATTTTAAATAATTATATAAATAATATGATTTTATTTTATATACATTTTCAAATTAATTTTAAGAAATAATATAAGACAATTAATTTTACAGTTGATAATAATAAACTAATTCCATCATTTTATACTAATCATATGTTAAATAAAAAAAAATTCATATTACGAAATGCATAAATTAAAAAGTCTTAAGTTGTTTTAAAGCGAGAAATACGTACAAATTAATTCGTTAGTATGGAGAACTAAAATCTTAAGTTGTGTTAAAGTGAGAAATACGCACAAATTTATCAGTACGGAAAATTGAGTGCGAGTGTGTTAAATTCAATACAACAATTATGTGATCTAATTCCCATGAGATGAACAATCTATTATCACGTCCCACCATTCATCTTATTATTTATGTATCCCATCTCATTCCAACCAACTAAATAAATATGTCATACGAAAAATAATACAAACTTTAATTTGTTTTTGACTAGAATTAAGAGATCTGCCCTCCATTATAGTTACTAATTCTCTGGATAAATTACGGCAACCTCAAACAAGACGACATTGATTTAAATAACGAGCATTATTAATGTCAACGATATATTTGTATAATTATATTCGAAGACTACAGTACTAAGCAGGTTTTCAGACAAGATGTTATAAGATGCTATTCTGATTGACGTCATCGTAGATTCTGAGAACAACTACTAAGTTTCAAAGATTATACAAGATTTGTTTTTCAGGATTTAGTTAATTATTAATTAGCAAATGTGTTTCTTTTTGTTATACTAATTAATTTTGTGATGACGTCGTGCCTTATCTTGTATTAACTTACCTAATTACACATGGAATTAGAGAGCTTAAACCTAATTACTCATGGGATTAGAGAGCTTATAGCACTGACCTTGACATTAATCTCTTAAAAATTTGTATTGGTTTTTTTAACTTAGAAAAAAGAAAAATAGTAATTCTATCAAAATGATTTGTTTGGAATCAATTTTCCGGAGGGATCTAAACGGAATTCCGAGGAAAATCTTTGATAATTAAAAAAAAAAACATGAAATATTTATTTTTGAATAAACCGATTCCTCTCGAAAACCCTTCAAATTTTTCTATAAAAATTCCCTCAATATTTGACTTTTTTTTATGCATTAGCTGCTTGAGTTAAAAAACACATATGAAATGGCCTTGGTGATTTTTTTTCCTTTTAAAAGAAATTTATGAAAAGTACCCATCGCATGTATTTTTACATTATCTGTGAACGCTTTCATCTGTTTATTTTGAATGACTTGTTTATATGAATAAATATATTTTATTTGGTCATTCGGTTGGTTATATTAGTGTCTCGGTAATAACTCCACCTTTATTTTTGGATCAGTTTTTAAAAAATAAAATAAAATCAAACAAGTTTTTGTACATTAATTAGTGCTGTCCTTTTACTAAAAAATAAATAAATAAAAATCTCTAACTATGGTATGTATATACATACATGATACATACTCCCTCTTAGTCAAAGTTACACCGGCCTCCTTAATGAGGGTCATTAACACATTTGAGACGAAATCACGAAAGGGAATCTGTTTGTAAGAAGGCCACCTTATGGGATTATTCACATTGTTGTTGAAACACGAACAATGTCTCCATCACTTGCTTTCCTACAACACGGCAAGAAACAATTAATAATACCATTGTAATTACTGCATGCCAATATACCAACATCATGAGCTGTTACGAAGTAAAGTTGTCTTACGTTTAACATGTAAGTTGTACGAGAGAATGTGTATTCCACCACGCCTTTTGGTTAGCCCCCTTGTCGACATATCAAGACCAAACTCCAAGATTGTTAGACTCACTTTTTGCTGCACCATCTACGCATTATGGGAAGCAAGAAATAAAATTGTGATGGAACAAGCTAGAATTCGTGAAGCTGACATCCTCTCTCGTATCAAACGGCTTGTTTTCACTATACTCTACCAATTGTATCCTGTAGATTTCATCTCAAATTACTTTTGCGGCTAGATTCTTAGATTGAATTTCTTTCCCGGGTTTGGGCCACGTGTAAGTATTGTACTCTTTTTCCTCCCTCGGGTTTTCTCCCTAAAAAGGGTTTTTCCGTTGGAGGTTTTAATGAGGCAATACGGCTCAAACCTTGTGGTCTTCGTTGCTATTGTTCTTTTCTTCCTTCTTGTACATGTGTATCTTTTTCTTTTTGTAATTAATGCATTTTTACCTTTTCAAAAAAAAAAAAAAAATAAATAAATAACGTGCGGAAACGAGTCCCGCACGAGTCCGAGTTTTAACATTGGCATCGGACTAGGTGTTGAGAAAAATATAGATAATTTAGTGGTAAGCACGCACCTTTGTGAATACATAGGTTATGAGGTTGAATTTCATTAAAAATAATTGAGAAACCAGCAATGAAAAAGAATTGTTTAAAGAGTTTGTTCATATATTTTTCTTTGTATTTGACACAGTCGAAACTTGACATTTTTATATTTCAAGATATATTTTACTCAGGGATGGAGTTTTGAATTTTTATTACTTTTATATATTTTTTTTTTGGAATTTTTATATTTTAGCTCTCCATATTAGACATTTTATCCCTCTAATTTAATGTCCGTCGTTCCTTATTTTAAATTTTGATTTCATCTCTAATTTTACTTATAATTTTATGATGCTTAGTGGATGTATGAGAATAACCATCTCTGTATATATGCTACTGAATACATTATACAACCCACCAAATGGGTGCATGGAATACATAGTGAATTACAAAAATTTCACTAAAAACATGTAAAAGATATTTTGAATTCATAAATGATGTGCACCATCTTGATAGCACTGTAACAATTAAAGAATTTAATCTTCCTTCTTGTAATTGATTAGTTCGTAATAAAACTTTCTAATAATTGTAAAAAAAATAACTCAAAAATTAATAAAATTTTAATTTTTTACTAGAGCTGATTCCCCACTACGTATCTCCACTGAAACTCAAATTATGACATATTTGTTCACAGTTTACAAATGTAGCCCATTAATCCATATGTTTGTCTCTTAATTGAATTAATTACGTAATCGTTGTGTAATGTAATGTTAATTTGTCTTCACCTAATTTTTTTACATGCTCTCTTGAAAATTAAAAATTTTAACAGTCCCATTAAAGAGGATTTTGTGATTTTTTTGCTCGAACGTAGATTAATTCCAAATATTGTTAAACCGTTCGTCTTCTTGAATATTTGATATTATATTGTAGCGGCCAATTAATTACTGACAATTAAAATTGTGATAATTAAATATTTGCAAAGATAGTTGGAAAGTTGAACGAGAATTAAATGGAGATGACCAATGATTAATACGTTTTTAAGGAAGTTAATTAGAAATGAATTTTCTGTATGAGTGGATCATGTCAGGTGCCACCGGCCACCCATATGGACTTCTCGTAGCTTGTCATTTGTCTTAATCTCCTTTGCTTGCAATTCAGTAACTCTTAACCACCCCCAAATACTTAGGGTTATTAAAAGGTTTCTTATTATTAAGAATAAGGGAGAAAAGCAGTTTTGGTACCATTCATTCGGTGAAAATTGTGTAATTGCGTGTACCAATATTTTTATTTGTGTAATTATAATTCCAATAGTAGTTTTTAGACAAAAATATTACGTGCCCCACATGTGCGTCATCCAAAAACCAACTATTGGTATTAAAATTATACAAATAAAAATATTGATATACATAATTACACATTTTTTACCCCATGATACCAAAAGTGCATTTTTTTTTGCTTAAAGAATAATATATATTTTTTTTTGGAAAACCGGCAAGGCGTTGTAGAGTTTTTATCAAGACCTCCACCTCATATATAAACAACCAAAGTCGAAAGAGACACAAAGGTGCATGATCCAAGGATCGGCAAGACTATTCACGCCAGGGTGCCCGCGAAAGTACATAGTATTCAGCAAATTAGCACCTCTAAAGTTACACCAGAAATTCGAAATATTATCAGCCCCATACAGCGTAGGCTCAGCTCCAAAAATAGCAGAAACTCCCTTCATGCGAAGTGAAACCTTAGGAATTCTCGTTGGCCTCTTGTACATGCGCCCAGGCTTCCTGGCAATGGTAATGGCCATCAACGTGACGACGATTTGGCAGCAAGGATTCGCATCTACGTCACTCACGTCCTCAGGGCTATGCATGATCTTTGGTTGTTGTCGGATATCTTGTACAAAGGATCCGTCAATAGCGTAGTTCCAAACTTGCCCGAAATCAGATTCTTCTTGCATTCCTTTTCGTCTCCTTCACGAATTTCCTACAAAACAAACTATCCTCGGCCAAGATCCGATCAAGTTTATAATTCTTACCCCAAATCCGCTTATTAAACAAACTATGCCAAACCAAAAGCTCAGAGATCAAAATAAACCTAGACACAAGAACATCCTTGATCTCCAAGCACATATTCATGTTCTCTGTACCATTAGGCCGCTGCTGTTCATTAACCCGGAATGAGACATTGACTAGAGAAATAGGGGTCAGCGGTGTAACATTATGGAGACACATAAAAGCAGAAATAAGCTCCATATCGACACAAAACATTATTTCAATCTAAGATTTGGTAACCCCCATTTATCCAACACAATCAAACCTTTAACTTCAGGCAGCATGGGTTCCTCGGGAAAAAGCATCGAGTTTGACGCACAGCGCTGATAGTGGCAAGACGGTCTGCAAGCCGATTCCCTTCTATATAGATATGAGTTATCATTATCTCCATTCCTCTCGCAGCCTGAATTAATTCCATGATTTTCTGTTGCACCGCAATATTTTCGGATCGCTGCCGATTTATGATAACCACCATCACTTGGGCATCAATTTCTATCCATAAACATGGACATACCATGGTAGCTGTCATTTTGACACCTTGAACAAACGTCTTGATTTCGGCCACCGTGTTGGTATCAACTCCAATACCATCGCTAAAAAGCACCAATCACATCTCCGGTGTGATTTCGTATAGCGCCTCCTACACCTGTTGGCCCGGGATACCTCGAGACGAGCAGTCTATGTACAGTTAGAAAGTTCCAAAATTAGTTCTAATCCATTTCACAATTTTGTAAGCCATGTCTCTGGGCCACTCGAAAGTGATTCCAAATATCTTAGCCACTCGGATATCTCCCTTCCATGATCGCCACTTCATGCGACGGGTAAGACCCAATCGAAAGTGGTGGCCTTTCACTTGCCGGATGATATTAAAGTGCGAGAAGCGTCGATCCGAGTGCTTAGGTTTGTTTCTTTCCGTCCAGATATACCAAAACAAAAGGCATGACACCATGATACGAACATGATTTTTATCGCTAAAGATAGATGAAGTAAACTAGGCTTGCAGCACCGCAATAGGCCAGATAAGGTTAGAGATATTAACTTGAAAAATACTAACAAAATAACCCCAAACGAGTCTCGCCTTGTCACTGGTAATGAAGAGATGTTCAAGCGTCTCGAGTTGAGCGCAACATTAGCATCTAGAAAGAAAAATCATGCCTTTACGGTGTTGCCTCTCATCAATCGGTAACCAGTCATGAACGAAGCGCCAAAGGAAAATCATAATGGTGGGGGTTAGGTCTGCACTCCAAATAAATTGGAGAAAGTTGGATCTGTGTCTTCTTTTTCTCAACTCATGCCATGAAGATTTGATAGTAAAGTTTCCACTTGCCTTTCCACTCCAAAGGGGCAAATCTTCCAATTCCATAACAAAGGGGATCTTCTCCATCCGCGTTGCCACATCTGTGCCAATGGCATCCACTAGTCGTTCTCTATTCCAATTGCCATTTGTCCAAAATTTCTTGATTTGTACCCTTCTCGTATCGCCATTTTGTTTCGCTGCATTCCAATCCCTAATGAGCCATTTATCATTCCAGAAATCAATATTTCCTTTGCTGATAGACCAAAAAATATGTTTGTTCACCCGTGCCCTAATGCCGTAAAGACGCCACCAAGTGTGAGAATGTAGCTGTGAAACTTTCGTCAACCTGGGATGAGCTTCTCTATAATATCGATTCTGCATATAATGGGCCTATTGTCAGCTGTTTTCATATGCCCCCACAGTTTGTAGGAGAAAGATGTTGGGAATAGTACCCTAGAATGTTGTTATGCTTTGGGACTTTCCCTATATCACAAACAATCTTTGAATAATATACGAATGATTGTAATCACAGGCGAACACTTCTTATGTGTCAACGTGTTTTGTGTACATTTCTATTACGTGTGCATGTCGAGAACTCCCCTAATCCGATGAGGCCGTTAAGAACTTTATCATTATGGGAATGGCACATGAAACAAGTTCTTAACTCCATAGGCGGGGATTAGAAACTTCTCCAAGTCAATGAGGCCGACAGACAGTGGGAGTGTCGACTTTGCCTTTGTTGAGACTTGCTTGTGTAGTTATGTCCTTAAAAAGGATCACCCGGTTTCATGGGGTGATAAGTGCATGCGTTGATGCGTTCATAATACATAAGGGTGATAGTTATAAGAACTTCATCACTGAGAGTGCCCCGCCTGAGAAGATTCCTAAATGGGAAAGGACGTTACTAGAACCTCCAGATTAGGAAATATCTCACATGTCAATGACGTTAGGAATTAATCCTTAGACTTGAGATTCCACATTGTCTCATATGAGCTAACTCTGTAATCTTTGATACAGGCTCAAAAGGGTGTAGTCATATAGACACCTGAACCACGTCCTATGTTGGGATTACACAAGTGGCATATGAGAATTGTTGGAATCAATAAAGGACCTACACTTGTTGTAGGCAAGATGATCTCTTATTACACAAGTCATTCATGTTCCATCCTAAAATCCTTACACAAGGTGGTTAGATCAAGACATCAAGAAAATGTGGTTTTCTTGGATTGAGATCAAATGGAATATGAAGGGAACTTTGTTTTAAGATTAGGATTAATAAGGCTCTCTATATTCCCAAGCCCTAGATCTTAATCGAGAGATAGGATGGTAGAAGGATCGTAGCCCATATGATGTCATTGACTGAAAGGTTCTTTCGAATATACATTCACATTTTGGGTAGGGGTCACATACCTGTTGCTAGACTATAGTCGTGTGACCTGTGAGGTAATTAATTAATAAAGGGTATTAATTAAGTAGGCTCACTGCTAACTAAAATTGAAACTAGAGAGTCACACACAAATACAGGGTGCAAAGGGTATTGTTAGAAAGATCACGTAATTGATCGAAACGAGACCACATGTGTATGGTACACGTGTGGGAGTCAAGAGCGCATTTGGACGCGTGGCTCCAATTTCAGAATTGGATCATGTGTTAATTAATTATTAAGTCCAAATATAATTAATTGGAGAATTAATTATAAAGTCAAGATATAATTAATTGGAGAATTAATTATAAATCCCTAAATATAATTAATTGCAGAATTAATTATATAGCCAACTAAAATTAATTGGAGAAATAATTTTAGCCCGCTAGAATTAATTAATTAGTGAATTAATTCTATAGCCCTTGAAAGAACTAATTGAAGAATTAATTACAAGTATTTAATTATTTGCTTATTCTAATTTGATTAGAATAAATAAATATATAAATATCTTCTATTTTATTATTCTAATAAAGTATTAATTCTAATATGATTAGAATAAATATTATTGGGATAAGATATTTAATTATTACTAGAATAATTAATTATTTCTAAATTAGTTAGGAGTTCATTTTCTATAAAATAAATATCTTATTTTAGATACGATATTATTTTTACTTGGAGGAAAAGAAAAGTAGCAGAAAAAGTCAAAGTAGGAGACCATCTCCTACAAAGCTTTAGGGTTTCGAACCCTACCCTATAAAAGGGACTAGAGGTTCGAATTTTTGGGACTTACACGTGATGTGGAGATCACGTCCAAACTTCAAGTAATTTTGGGGATAAGTCTCTTACTCTCTTTTCTCGTTTCTGTTTCTTTAATACACATGTTATAGTACTAGCATACTTGCTAACATGATTTGAATGTTGGTTGGTGTGGATTAATACTCTAGAGGATTTCTACTTTGGAATCTCGAAGAAAGAAACGATCAAGAAACGGGGATTCATGCCGCATGAAGAACGTTTGAGGGCGACTCAAAATGTTTCAAGAAAGCTTCAATTGTTGTAAGTTTCTTGAAATCCTAACGTTACGATACGAACATTGCAAGTCTTTTAGATCTACTTTGTGGAAAATTTTAAACTTCCGCTGAGTTAACTCTGCTATTTTCCCACAAGTGGTATCAGAGCGACCTTGCAATGTTCGTATTGTATCTTTACTGCTTTTCGAATTTTGACTGAAAATTCTTGAATTTGGGTATTAGTTACGTATTCTTGGTTTTTAGTTTAAAAACGAATCTGTCGGATCAAAACTGTTTCTTGAAAATTCGTGAAAAATTATTTTCGTTTCAATCTGGTTTTAAGTTGTTTAGATTTAGATTGTTCAAAACTGTTTTTAATTCGAAACTGAAACTGTGAATCTTGGAAATTATGATACGAATATCGAGAAACGGGGACGGGGTATTACCACGCGTGACCGGCAGCTCGCGCGGGCCGCGCACGGCCAGCGCGCAAGGCGCGCACACACGCGCAGCGATGCTGTGTAGCGCACGCGGCCAAGCGCTCAAGGCTGTGCGCTGCTGCCTTTGTGCCACTCCCGCCGGGCTGTGTGCACAGGGAGACATGCTCGTGTTTCAGGCTTCGAAAAATCCCATTTTATAAATTTGATTTTATTTTAAATTTTGATTTCAATTTTATAAAATTATTTATTTGAAATAATTATAAATTTTGGGATTTTTATGAATTAAAGTCAAGTTCTGATTTTTCGAGAAAAATAATAAATATCACTCTGGATGATATTTTTGAGAAAAAATTTAATTTTGAATTAATTGAGGTTTTGTCATTGATCTGGGTTTGATTTGGAATAAATTCTTGAATAATGAACTAATATTCAAATTACTTAAGTTAGTTGTAACTTGAAGTCAAGGGAATTTTAAATTTAGTTGGTAAATTTAAATTTAAGCGGATGCATGCTAGTTTAAGTGATCATGGGTTAGTCTTATGAATGTTTTAATTTATGCACATGGATGATTTCAATTGGGGTCGGAGCCCCATAATTGCGTTATTTGAATTGGGGTTGGAGCCCTACTTATGTGCGTACTATTATGTGTTTATTATGTGGCTTTCCTTATTATTGTTTTTGGGCCGGGATATACCCCGTGTATTTGTCTATGGCCAATATGAATATTGAGCAATATTACTTTATGTTAAGAGAGTAGAAAAGTGAGGATATTTCTTTTCATTTTGGAGACAAGCATCCAAGGAGCAAGAAGGATCCACAAGGAACACTTGAAGAACGGTGGCCATAAGTGAAGATCCCTCAAAATGTTTAGGAGGGTTTCTATTAATGTAATAGATGGGGTTTTCCATTAAATTCTGTACCCCTATGTGATATGAACTGTCTTATGTGGCATGAATGTTAGAACTAGTGATTATGGAGTGGCTCCCATAATTGCATATAAGATAGGATACCCATGATCATCTCATAATTAGTATCATGCTAGGACATGTTATCTGCTAATTGCTTCTGTGATGTACTTTATGTGAAACTGCATTAATCAAAACAATTAAAAATGGATAACTGTACATGTTGGTGAGGTAAAAAACCGGACAACTCTCTGGTTAATTCGAAAATCCCTAATTAAAATATTAAGCAACTTTCGAATAAATAGGTATTCTATTATGGTAATAAAATTCCTAGGGTTCCATCAATAGGATTTAAGACTTAGTAGGTGAGCTAATTGTTGTCTCACGAGTCGTGGGATAATTAGTGCAGCCTATTAAATCTTAGTTTCGATATTTCTTGATCATTTTAGAATGGGCGATGTCTCACGAGTCGTGGGTCGTTCCGGACTAAGTTTGATTGAGATCTTATGATTGATGGGTCCCGCTCAACACTGAAGTAGATATGGATGTCTCACGAGGCGTGGGTCCATGATTGAAACATTAGTGATGCAAAAACATTACTAGGGATTCCATGGAGATGGAATTGCCAATTTAGTACCTACCTAAAGATTCTTAGACCTTTCGATGTCTCACGAGTCGTGAGTCCAAAACTAAGAATGATTGGGATCCTAGTACCTACTGAGAAAACAAGTTTCTTCTAAGGTCGTTTGGGATTTATAAGCCTTCTAAAAACAGTGGGAGCCACATATGATAAAAGACCTAATCCTATGTGTTACGTTATTATTCAATATGCTCACATTTCTTTGCTTAGCATTTAGGTTGTAGTTCTGTGATTGTCTACAAGTTGAAATGCGACCCATAAGTATCCATCCTTGAGTCAAATAAGTTGACTAAAGTCCTAACCACTCTGATCGGCTTCGACTCTTAAAATCCGTTTTACGATTCCAAAGGAGAAAATTATTCTCTAAAAGGCGAACTTTTTATCTATTTTAAAAATTCGACCTAGGCTTAAGAGAAGCAATTGAAAAGTGAAAGGAAATTCTCTAAACACTTAAGAGCAATTGTACTCCCTCATAGATGTGTTACAAAGTTTAACACATTATAGGAACACTTAAGAGTATATTCTCTTACGAACGTGTTACAAAGTATAACACATCGAATGAATTATTCCATATTTGTATGATGGAATACACGTGTAACGTGGGCTGAAAGTCCTCACTGAGGAAGACGTTGTAGCCACGCAGTACACTAAGAAATGAGATCTTAGTTCACTGATTGCTTGAATTGCTTCCACCGTCTTTCTTAACCCTTTTTGCTCAATCTTAGATGATGCTATTCTAGCATAGTTGATAAAATTAGTCGATTACTTATGAAAGCATCCTTATGAAGGACTGAAAGGTAATGATGATTAGTTCTTCTTCTAAACCTAATGAGGTAAAGACATCTAGCCCAAAGAAGAAGAAATCTTAAAACCCGATGGAGAGGTGAGAGAAGGGAAAGCCTAAAAGAAAGAAAGATCAGACATTAGGTTCCATAGTGGCAAAGTAGGGCCTTGGAAGGAACTGCATAGAGTATAAGGATACTCCATAAGTCTCTAGTTGTAGTAATTCCGATAGGATCAGAATTCACTAGTCTTGAGTTAATGTTGCACAAACTGCTGTGTAAGACTCAAAGCATTGATGTTTCGAATATACAACGAGATAACAATAGTATGTAAGATGACAAAGTTTAAAATAACTTTGGAACATCCTAAATGGGATTAGCAATCCTAAGAATCCTAATTTTGAGGGAAACGTTCCCGAAACCTCGTTTATGTGAAACGAGAAACACGCTCCAAAGTTCATATGGATCTCAATCCACACTATTGATTTTTGATTATATAATGTAAGCACTGGTAATCACTAGTTTAATCATTATGAATGTGCGTACTTGCTGAAGTAAGAATCTGAAACTTTTGTGAAACTATTAGAATTTCAAAATAAGGAAGGTTAGGAACCTTGGTAGTCATAAGACATAAGTGGCTCGATCGGATCGAGATATAAGATATCTTAGTGACTAATTCCTTAGTCATCTTAGAGATAATAAGATTATCCCTCAGTAAACTTATTCAAGAATAACTTAGGTATTTTTGAATGAAGGAACGTAACCCTATAGGATATGGTTCGTTCCTTGTTGAGACTTACCGACTTACCTTCGTTCTGAACTTATGCTTCAGAAAAACGCTGTTGGGATTTTGAATCTTGCAAATTCCAAATCAGTCCCTTAGATGCACTATGAATTGTGGCATTCAAAATTCCCTTATAATTCTTATCTTAGAATTTTGGAATTGTCTTCTTATGAAGAGGACAATGGGAGCCTTCTTAAGTGAAGAAGACAGTGGGAGATGAACTTAAAACAACTTCAAGTTTATATGTACAATATATAGTGTTGTTTTTGCAATTCTTTGGAACAAATATTGTTTGTTATAAAGAATGTAGCTCTCTCGAGTCTTCTTAATTGAAGAAGAAATTGAGAGATAAGATTGAAACTAGTTCAAGTCTATGGAAACAATATTGAATATTGTTTCTACGATTCTTTTGAACAAATGTTGTTTGTTTTAAAGAATATACCTTTCTTAAGGAATCGTTCCTAGGAGAGAAGAAAGGTAAGCCCAAAGACTTCAAAAGTTTTAAAGAATATACCTTTCTTACGAAATTGGATCAGGCTTCTAGGAATTAGAGTATTCAAATTAGTGAAATTGTCAAAGTTGTTTGACTTGAAATTCGAACAAAACGTGTACAAGAAAGTGTTAGAGACTAAAAGTTCAACTTTTGGTACTTTGCGGAGATGACATCCTTCTCATTGGGAATGCGAAGGATGACATTAAAGTCACCAAAGCATGGTTAGGAACCATTTTTCAGATGAAAGATCTTGGTGATAGATCTTACATTCTCGAGAGAAATATCTATGGAGATAGATTTAAATGAATAATAGGATTATCACAGTCGAGGTACATAAACGTTGTACTGAATTGATTTAGTATGGAAGATTCCTACAAAATTTCCAATGGACAATGGAGCATCTCTTTTGAAGAGGATGTGTCCTAAAATAACTCTTAGAAAGTTAGAATGTCCAAAAATCCTCTTATGGAAAAGGGAGCATAATGTATGTAAAATTATGTACGCGACAAGATTTGGCGCAACACATAGTGTAATGGGCCAATTCTAAATGTAATCTTAGAGAAGGTCAGTGGATTACTGTAAAAATACCCTCTAAGTACTTTAGAAGAAATGAGGATATATTTTAAGAGTCCGACAAGATCTTGTCATTAAAGGATTATTTGATGTAATCATTGCATCAAAAACATAGATGTTGATCTATGAGAGGATATGCGTTTTGCCAAGATGGCAAAATAGTGCTTTGGAAAGAGTTCCAATCGAGAGGTACTATAGATTCGAATATAAGGTTGAATACTTAGTCGTATTGAATACCACTAAGTTAAGTGTTTGGGTAAGAAACTCCATCTAATGGGTAGATAAAGTTCCTAGCATGAAACAACACCATTATCATATGGTATGATGAAATGGATGGTTGCTCGAGTAAGAGAACCGAGACCTCACCAAGGGACCAGAGGCTCGATTATGAATCACGTGAATAAAGAAATCGTGTTTCCTTAACAATGTTCAAATTAAAAACATTCACATCAGTAGGGAATATAGTAGATCCACTTTGGAAATGCTCAAAGTCAATAAGGCTCTAAAGGTCTCTTATTACACAAGTCATACATGTTCCATCCTAAAATCCTTGCGCAAGGTAGTTAGATCAAGATATCAAGAAAATGGGGTTTTCTTGGATTGAGATCAAATGGAATATGAAGGGAACTTTGTTTTAAGATTAAGATTAATAGGGCTCCCTATATTCCCATGCCCTAGATTTGAATTGAGAGATAGGATGGTAGGAGGATCGTATCCCACATGATGTCATTGACTGAAAGGTTCTTTCGAATATAAATTCACATTTCGGGTAGGGGTCACACACCTGTTGCTAGAATATGGTCGTGTGATCCGTGCCATAATTAGTTAATAAAGGCTATTAATTAAGTAGGCTCACCGCTAACTGAAATTGAACCTAGAGGGTTACACACAAATACAGGGTTCAAAGGGTATTGTTAGAAAGATCAAGTAATTGATCGAAACGAGACCACATGTGTATGATACACGTGTGGGAGTCAAGAGTGCGTTTGGACACGTGGCTCCAATTACAGAATTGGATCATGTGTTAATTAATTATTAAGTCCAAATATAATTAATTGGAGAATTAATTATAAAGCCAAGATATAATTAATTGGAAAATTAATTATATAGCCAACTAAAATTAATTAGAGAATTAATTTTAGCCCGCTAGAATTAATTAATTAGTGAATTAATTCTATAGCCCATGAAAGAATTAATTGAAGAATTAATTCTAAGTATTTAATTATTTGCTTGTTCTAATTTGATTAGAATAAAGAAATTTGTAAATATCTTCTATTTTATTATTCTAGTAAAGTATTAATTCTAATATGATTAGAATAAATATTATTGGGATATGAAACGATCAAGAAACGGGGATTCGTGCCGCATGAAGAACGTTTGAGGGCGGCTCAAAACGTTTCAAGAAAGCTTCAATTGTTGTAAGTTTCTTGAAATCCCAAAGTTACGATACGGATATTGCAAGTCTTTTAGATCTACTTTGTGAAAAATTTTAAACTTCCGCTGTGTTAACTCTGCTGTTTTCCAACAAATGGTATCAGAGCCACCTTGCAACGTTCGTATTGTATCTTTACTGCTTTTCGAATTTTAACTGAAAATTCTAGAATTTGGGTATTAGTTAGGTGTTCTTGGTTTTTAATATAAAAACGAATATGTAGGATCAAAACTGTTTCTTGAAAATTCGTGAAAAATTATTTTCGTTTCAATCTGGTTTTAAGTTGTTTAGATTCAGATTGTTCAAAACTGTTTTTAATTCGAAACTGAAACAATGAATCTTGTAAATTATGATACGAAAATCGAGAAATGGGAGGGGGTATTACCACGCATGACCGCGTGCGGCCTAGTGCCCTTCGCGCATGGGGCGGGGCAGCTAGAATCTGCCCGGCAACACGCGAGGGTGGCGCATGGCCAGCGCGTAAGGCGCGCACACACGCGTAGCGATGCTGTACAGCGCGCGCGGCCAAGCACTCAAGGTTGTGCGCTGCTGCCTTTGTGCTACTCCCGCGAGGGTTGTGTGCATAGGGAGGCCTGGTCGTGCGGGCCTTTTATGGGTCGACGTTTTGTTTCGTGTTTCAGGCTTCGAAAAATCCCGTTTTATCAATCTGATTTTATTTTAAAATTTGATTTCAATTTTATAAAATTATTTATTTGAAAAAATTATAAAATTTTGGATTTTTATGAATTAAAGTCAAGTTTTGATTTTTCGAGAAAAATAATAAATATCACTCTGAATGATATTTTTGACAAAAATATTTAATTTTGAATTAATTGAGGTTTTGTCATTAATCCGGGTTCGATTTTGAATAAATTCTTGAATAATGAACTAATATTCAAATTACATAAGTTTGTTGTAACTTAAAGTCAAGGGAATTTTAAATTTAGTTGGTAAATTTAAATTTAAGCGGATGCATGCTAGTTTAGGTGATCATGGGTTAGTCCGAAGAATGTTTTAATTTATGCACATGGATGATTTCAATTGGGGTCGGAGCCCCATAATTGCATTATTTTAATTGGGGTCGGAGCCCTACTTATGTGCGTACTGTTATGTGTTTATTATGTGGCTTTCCTTATTATTGTTTTTGTGCCGGGTTGTGCCCCGTGTATTTGCATATGACCAATATGAATATTGAGCCATATTACTTTATGTTAAGAGAGTAGAAAAGTGAGGATTTTTCTTTTCATTTTGGAGACAAGCACCCAAGGAGCAAGAAGGATCCACAAGGAACACTAGAAGAACGGTGGCCATAAGTGAAGATCCCTCAAAATGTGTTTGAGGGTTTCTCTTAATGTAATAGATAGGGTTTTCCATTAAATTCTGTACCCCTATGTGATATGAACTGTCTTATGTGGCATGAATGTTAGAACTAGTGATTATGGAGTGGCTTCCATAATTGCATATAAGATAGGATACCCATGATCATCTCATAATTAGTATCATGCTAGGACATGTTATCTGCTAATTGCTTCTGTGATGCACTTTATGTGAAATTGCATTAATCAAAACAATTAAAAATGGACAACTGTACATGTTGGTGAGGTAAAAAACCGGACAACTCTCTGGTTAATTCGAAAATCCCTAATTAAAATATTAAGCAACTTTCGAATAAATAGGTATTCTATTATGGTAATAAAATTCCTAGGGTTCCATCAATAGGATTTAAGACTTAGTAGGTAAGCTAATAGTTGTCTCACGAGTCGTGGGATAATTAGTGCAGCCTATTAAATCTTAGTTTCTTGTTGACCACCTTAGGTGATCGATATTTCTTGATCATTTTAGAATGGGCGATGTCTCACGAGTCGTGGGTCGTTTCGGACTAAATTTGATTGAGATCTTATGATTGATGGGTCCCGCTCAACACTGAAGTAGATATGGATGTCTCACGAGGCGTGGGTCTATGATTGAAACATTAGTGATGCAAAAACATTACTAGCGATTCCATGGAGATGGAATTGCCAATTTAGTACCTACCTAAAGATTCTTAGACCTTTCGATGTCTCACGAGTCATGGGTCCAAAACTAAGAATGTTAGGGATCCTAGTACCTACTGAGAAAACAAGTTTCTTCTAAGCTCGTTTGGGATTTATAGACCTTCTAAAAACAGTGGGAGCCACATACGATAAAAGACCTAATCCAATGTATTACGTTATTATTCAATATGCTCACATTTTCTCTGCTTAGCATTTAGGTTGTAGTTTTGTGATTGTCTACAAGTTGAAATGCGACCCATAAGTATCCACCCTTAAGTCAAATAAGTTGACTAAAGTCCTAACCACTCTGATTGGCTTCGAATCTTAAAATCCGTTTTAAGATTCCAAAGGAGAAAATTGTTCTCTAAGAGCGAACTTTTCGTCTATTTTAAAAATTCGACCTAGGCTTAAGAGAAGCAATTGAAAAGTGAAAGGAAATTCTCTAAACACTTAAGAGCAATTGTACTCCCTCATAGATGTGTTACAAAGTTTAACACATTATAGGAACACCTAAGAGCATACTCTCTTACGAACTTGTTACAAAGTATAACACATCGAATGAATTATTCCATATTTGTATGAAGGAATACACGTGTAACGTGGGCTGAAAGTCCTCACTGAGGAGGGCCTTGCAGCCACGCAGTACACTAAGAAATGAGTTCTTAGTTCACTGATTGCTTGAATTGCTTCCACTATCTTTCTTAACTCTTTTTGTTCTATCTTAGATGATACTATTATAGCATAGTTGATCAAATTAGTCGATAACATAAGAAAGCATCCTTATGAAGGACTGAAAGGTAATGATGATTAGTTCTTCTTCTAAACCTAATGAGGTAAAGACATCTAGCCCAAAGAAGAAGAAACCCTTAAAACCCGATGGAGAGGTGAGAGAAGGGAAAGCCTAAAAGAAAGAAAGATCAGACATTAGGTTCCATAGTGGCAAAGTAGGGCCTTGGAAAGGAACTGCATAGAGTATATGGATACTCCATAAGTCTCTCGTTGTAGTAATTCCGATAGGATCAGAATTCACTAGTCTTGAGTTAATGTTGCACAAACTGCTGTGTAAGACTCAAAGCATTGATGTTTCGAATATACAACGAGATAACAATAGTATGTAAGATGACAAAGTTTAAAATAACTTTGGAACGTCCTAAATGGGATTAGCAATCCTAAGAATCCTAATTTTGAGGGAAACATTCCCGAAACCTCGTTTATGTGAAACGAGAAACACGCTCCAAAGTTTATATGGATCTCGATCCACACTAATGATTTTCGATTATTTAATGTAAGCACTGGTAATCACTAGTTTAATCATTATGAATGTACGTACTTGCTGAAGTACGAATCTGAAAATTTTGTGAAATTATTAGAATTTCAAAATAAGGAAGGTTAGGAACCTTGGTAGTCATAAGACATATGTGGCTCGATCGGATCGAGATATAAGATATCTTAGTGACTAATTCCTAAGTCATCTTAGAGATAACAAGATTATCCCTCAGTTAACTCATTCAAGAATAGCTTAGGTATTTTTGAATGAAGGAACATAACCCTATAGGATATGGTTCGTTCCTTGTTGAGACTTACTGACTTACCTTCGATCTGAACTTATGCTTCAAAAAAACGCAGTTGGGATTTTGAATCTTGTAAATTCCAAATCAATCCCTTAAATCCACTATGAATTATTGCATTCAAAATTCCCTAATAATTCTTATCTTAGAATTTTGGGATTGTCTTCTGATGAAGAGGACAGTGGGAGCCTTCTTAAGTCAAGAAGACAGTGGGAGATGAACTTGAAACAAGTTCAAGTTTATATGTACAATAAATAGTATTGTTTTTGCAATTCTTTGGAACAAATATTGTTTGTTCTAAAGAACGTAGCTCTCTCGAGTCTTCTTAATTGAAGAAAAAATTGAGAGATAAGATTGAAACTAGTTCAAGTCTATGCAAACAATATAGAATATTATTTCTACGATTCTTTTAAACAAATGTTGTTTGTTTTAAAGAATATACCTTTCTGAAGGAATCCTTCCTAATAGAGAAGAAAGGTAAGCCCAAAGACTTCAAAAGATTTAAAGAATATACCTTTCTTATGAAATTGGATCAGCCTTCTAGGAATTAGAGTATTCGAATTAGTGAAATAGTCAAAGTTGTTTGACTTGAAATTTGAACAAAGTGTGTACAAGAAAGTGTTAGAGACTAAAAGTTCAACTTTTGGTACTTTGCGGAGATGACATCCTTCGCATTGGGAATGCGAAGGATGACATTAAAGTCACCAAAGCATGGTTAGGAACCATTTTTGAGATGAAAGATCTTGGTGATAGATCCTACATTCTCGAGACAAATATCTATGGAGATAGATTTAAAAGAATAATAGAATTATCACAGTCGAGGTACATAAACGTTGTACTGAATTGATTTAGTATGGAAGATTCCTACAAAATTTCCAATGGAAAATGGAGCATCTCTTTTGAAGAGGATGTGTCCTAAAATAGCTCTTAGAAAGTTAGAATGTCCAAAAATCCTCTTATGGAAAAGGGAGCATAATGTATGTAAAATTATGTACGCGACATGATTTGGTGCAGCACATAGCGTAATGGGCCAATTATAAATGTAACCTTAGAGAAGGTTACTAGATTGCTGTAAAAATACCCTCTAAGTACTTTAGAAGAAATGAGGATATATTTTAAGAGTCCAATAAGATCTTATCATTAAAGGATTGTTTGATGTAATCATTGCATCAAAAACCTAGATGTTGATCTATGAGAGGATACGCGTTTTGCCAAGATGGTAAAATAGAGCTTTGGAAAGAGTTCCAATCGAGAGGTACTATAGATTTGACTATAAGGTTGAATACTTAGTCATATTGAATACCACTAAGTCAAGTGTTTGGGTAAGAAACTCCTTCTAATAGGTAGATGAAGTTCCTAGCATGAAACAACACCATTATCATATGGTATGAAGAAATGGATGGTTGCTCGAGTAAGAGAACCGAGACCTCACCAAGGGACCAGACTCTTGATTATGAATCACGTGAATAAAGAAATCGTGTTTCCTTAATGATGTGCAAATTAAAAACATTCACATCAGTAGAGAATATAGCAGATCCACTTTGGAAACGCCCAAAGTCAATAAGGCTCTAAAGGTACATCTTGGGAAGATGGGACCTAGAATGGACCTGAAAGGCTTTTACGGGCAATTGGGAGATTGTTGGGAATAGTGCCCTAGAAAGCGGTTATGCTTTGGGACTTAATCTTTGAATAATATATGAATGATTGTAATCACAGGCGAATATTTCTTATGTGCCAATACGTGTTTTGTGTGTTTCCATTACGTGTGCATGTCGAGAACTCCACTAATCCGATGAGGCCGTTAAGAACTTTCTCATTATGAGAATGACACATGAAACAGGTTTTTAACTCCATAGGCGAGGATTAGAAACTTCCCCAAGTCAATGAGTCTGACAGACAGTGGGAGTGTCGACTTTGCCTCTGTTGAGACTTGCTTGTGTAGTTATGTCCTTAAGAAGGATCACCCGGTTTCATGGGGTGATAAGTGCATGCGTTGATGCGTTCATAATACATAAGGGTGATAGTTACAAGAACTTCATCACTGAGGGTGCCCGCGTGAGAAGATTCCTAAATGGGAAAGGACGTTACTAGAATTTCCAGATTAGAAAATATCTCGTATGTCAATGACGTGAGGAATTAATCCTTAGACTTGAGATTCCACATTGTCTCATATGAGCTAACTCTGTAATCTTTGATATAGGCTCAAAAGGGTGTCGCCATATAAACACCTGAACCACGGCCTATGTTGGGATTACACAAGTGGCATATGAGAATTGTTGGAATCAATAAAGGACCTACACTTGCTGTAGGCAAGATGATCTCTTATTACACAAGTCATTCATGTTCCATCCTAAAATCCTTGTGCAAGGTGGTTAGATCAAGACATCAAGAAGATGTGGTTCTCTTGGACTGAGTCAAATGGAATATGAAGGGAACTTTGTTTTATGATTAAGATTAATAGGGCTCTCTATATTCCCATGCCCTAGATCTCAATCGAGAGATAAGATGGTAGGATGATCGTATCCCACATGATGTCATTGACTGAAAGGTTCTTTCGAATATAAATTCACATTTCGGGTAGGGGTCACACACCTGTTGCTAGACTATGGTCGTGTGATCTGTGAGGTAATTAGTTAATAAAGGGTATTAATTAAGTAGGCTCATTGCTAACTGAAATTGAACCTAGAGGGTCACACACAAATACCGGGTTCAAAGGGTATTGTTAGAAAGATCAAGTAATTGATCGAAACAAGACCACATGTGTATGGTACACGTGTGGGAGTCAAGAGCGCGTTTGGACGCGTGGCTCCAATTACAGAATTGTATCATGTGTTAATTAATTATTAAGTCCAAATATAATTAATTGGATAGTTAATTATAAAGCTAAGATATAATTAATTGGAGAATTAATTATAAATCCCTAAATATAATTAATTAGAGAATTAATTATATAGCCAAATAAAATTAATTAGTGAATTAATTCTATAGCCCTTGAAAGAATTAATTGGAGAATTAATTCTAATTATTTATTTATTTGCTTGTTCTAATTTGATTAGAATAAAGAAATATATAAATATCTTCTATTTTATTATTCTAATAAAGTATTAATTCTAATATGATTAGAATAAATATTATTGGGATAAGATATTTAATTATTACTAGAATAACTAAATATTCCTAAATTAGTTAGGAGCTCTTTTTCTATAAAATAAATATCTTATTTTAGATAAGATATTATTTTTACTTGGAGGAAAAGAAAAGTAGGAGAAAAAGTCAAAGTAGGAGACCATCTCCTACAAGGTTTTAGGGTTTCGAACCCTACCCTATAAAAGGGACTAGGGGTTCGAATTTTCGGGACTTACACGTGATGTGGAGATCACGTCCAAACTTCATGGAATTTTGGGGATAAGTCTCTTGCTCTCTTTTCTCGTTTATGTTTCTTTAATACGCATGTTATAGTACTAGCATACTTACTAACATGATTTGAATCTAGGTTGTTGTAGATTAATACTCTAGAGGATTTCTACTTTGGAATCTCAAAGAAAGAAACGATCAAGAAACGGGGATTCATGCTGTATGAAAAACGTTTAAGGGCAGCTCAAAACGTTTCAAGAAAGCTTCAATTGTTGTAAGTTTCTTGAAATCCCAACGTTACGATACGAACATTGCAAGTCTTTTAGATCTACTTTGTGGAAAATTTTAAACTTCCATTGCGTTAGCTCTGCTGTTTTCCAACAAAAAAGTCTATCATATCTTCAATATCTCGCACCCCAAGTCTCCCTCACAAGTCGGGTAGCAGACTCTCTTCCAATTTACTAAATGGATCCTCTTTGTTTCACTAGTTGAGCCCCAGAAAAACCTATTCAAAAGAAATTCCATAGAATTAATCACAGATTTAGGTGGATTTATTACTTGAAAAGTATCCATAGGGATTGAGTAAAGAACACTCTTGATGAGTTGGATGTGTCCACTATGAGACAAATAGCATATTTCCCGTCCTTGTAATCTCGAGCGGAGTTTAACAAAAAGATCATCAAACTTCCGAGAAACCACTCTTCTCCGACTCATGGATACTCAACCTCCGCCCGGCTGCAACGGCATGATCGTTTAAAAATATTTTCAAAAATAAAAGTCGTAAGGAACTTACCATTACCGGGCCTATTCTTGCAAACCGCATGTGATAATCAATCCCTACCATCACCGCCAACACCGGCGACTGAACTGGCACCCGGTCAGACCACCTCCAAAGAAGTGGTGGAGATGCTCAATACGTTCACGGTGTCGCAGACCGCCCTTGTAGCTGCCATTTTGTCGACTCAGAGAAAATTCTTCTATCCGGTGAAACGGGTGATGCCGTTGTTCGAAGTTATGGCAGGGATAGGGTGGATCTTCTTTATGGCTACGGCTATGATTAAACTGTTTAAACGAAGCAATATCGAATTCAACTGGGGCATTTTTGTTAGGTCTGATAATTACCTTGTCATTAATAATCATCTTGGTGGTAGCAAATGTAATCTTATCGGTTCATATATATGCAGAGTAGTTTAGCTACCAATGCGTTATATACAGGGGTTTAGTATTTGGGGTGATTTCTGTGTTTTGGGTGGGAGAGAAATCGTTTTTGGCTATGAGTACGTTGTATTTGGGAACTAAGTAAGAAACAAGGGTTTATTAATCGTGTAGATCTAAACTAAAATTTATCGTTTAGACTTAATGTTGTTATTAAAACTTTATTTAACACAATGTATTGGTTCGAATTTTGTGGTTCGAATCTATTTTTAGTTCAATACTAATTGCTTTATAAATAATAAAAAAAAAATTTTTTTACACTGACACAACTTGACATTTGGCTGAATGATGTAATTTCTTTATAAACTTAGAAATTATAAAAACTTTTTGTTGGAGAATTTATTGTATGTGGATCAATGAATTTTGATTATGTCTGTGCTAATTGTTTACGGACACTTTTTTTTTTAGGTGGTTTTACCCTTGAATCCTATTAGCGGGAATATTTGTGATTTTGTTTTTAAATCTGAAGAGAATATATTTAATTTATAACGGAAAATTCAATAAATGGTATACCAAGTCCACCCATTCAGTAAAGTTGGTAATTCAAATTTTTTGGTGACAAAATTAATCCATATTTATTCAAAAGTTGCAATTTAATGCAAAATTTTGGTGGAGTCCCGAAAACCGACCGAAAATCAAACCCGAATTCTGATATAGCTTATTAGATCCCCCTTCCTTGACCTTTTCATGGCGAATCATAGTGCATCCTCCAATTCAAGCTACGGATGACAGCCTTGGTATGAAATTCAGCAAAGTGTGGTATGTTTCTGTAGAGACCACGTAGCTACGAGAACGGCTTGGAGAGGAGATCACCCTAGAAGACTTTTTTTTGTCAAGTAAAGATCAGATAAATTTAACCCAAAAAAGTTCTCTCCAGCTGCAGATATTAGACTCTAAATTCAGAGCAATTTGTTTTTTGTTTGTTTTGTTAGAGCTACAAATTCTTTGGGTGGTATGATCCACCAAGTGTGTGAGAGAATGAATGTTATCATACCAGGTGTTTTGAAGAAAATCAACAAACTAGAGGAGGAATCATAAAAACTGGAGTTGAGAAGAAATTTTAGAGTCAAGCTCATTTTATAATTGCATCACTATTTGCTATATGTGTGACGGTGGTAATGTTTTTTATGAAGTAAAATTTCTAGTAGATGAAGGCTTGGATTGTAGGAGTTAGTATATCTATGATGTTTTTTTTTTTTTTTTTTTTTTTTTTTTTGTGGACTTTGAAGGAATGAAATTATTATTTGAAGTAGTTTGTACAAAATCTTGTTGCAGATTGAAGTTGCATGCTGATTTTGTATGAAAATGTTGCTGCAAATTTTCTCAAACTTATAGCATTCTGAAATTCTTTTGATACTCCAAGTACACTGTAACCTCAAAAACTTCATTAACAAAAATGCTAAAAACATAATTTAATATTTAATGCATTAACAAAACTGCTAAAAAACAACTCTAATACTTCATGACTATGAATGCCATTCACAAAATATACAAAATATCCATACAAAAACTGCATTCTACTACGTAAATTTCGAAACATAATGCTACCACATTGAAATGATCAACCAAATTGTCCAAAAGAGCCTGTTTAAAAGTAATTCCAAAATAACTTATCCAAAACCAACAAATTCCCTAATTTCATGATAACTCTAGAAACTTTTTGCCCCCTTTAATGAAAATTGTTTTTGGTAGTTATAGGACTACTAACACTTGATAAGTGAGGACCATATCTTCATCAGTTAAATTTGGTGAGACTCTCATTCTAACTCTTTTTGGTTGTTTTGCTTTCTTGCCTCTTTCCAGCAAATATGCTTTAACAACTTTTTGAACATCATCCACTGTCATTGTTTGCCTCTTTTTGGTAGTCCTAACTTCACTGTTGCCCATCCTTAATTGCTCAAACATATAAGGCTCTGGTATAGTTGGTTCATCTGAGATGTTGCAATTTGGGACAATAGTGTTCAATGGTTCACTAAAAATTATTTGATCCTCTTCAATCCTTATTGGTGGAAGGATGTCCTACAAGTTTGTAATTAGTACTAACTTTTTGTGTAAGTTGCAATGTTGTAAATCAGATACCTGAGATTGATGTGGAGCATCATCATTATCATTTTTCCTCTCATGCTGATGTGCATTTGAGGCCTTGCAAAAAATTTGAAGTTAGTATAGCAAATAATGTGCTGTTTTAGTATGCTTAATGAGGAACACTTACTGAAAAAAGGCTCTTTTGATCTACCTATCTCTTTTAGCCTTTGCACTTTCTGGCAACTGATCACAAAATAATTCATTGTGACCAGGTTGGACACAGTGAATGATTTTTTGGAACCTCTTGAGCTTTCTGTTTACATGACCTCTTGTTTTTTTTTGCTTTGAATTTTTAGGCTCATCAATTCCCCTTCTCCTTAACCTTGCAAGCCTTCCAGCCCTTCTTCTAAAATTAGGGGGCAAGGGGGAACAAAGAGTGTGTTGCCCCATACATTTTGACCACTTATTGGCACAATTATGCCAAAGGATGTCATATTAAAGGAGCTCACATGATATTACTCTTCAACATAGTCACCTGATTGAAGCTTGTCATGGTTTATAGAACTTAAACCATGCTTGTATAGAATCCCAGTAAGTTGCCGACTCCTGCAGCTACATGTTTTGGCTCCTAAATCAACTGTATATTGACCACCATCAAAGCATTGAATTTGGAAGTGAGTTCTTGATGCCTTAATGAGCCTGCGACCACCAACATTTTTCCCATTTCTTTGCAGAATAACAAAAATTGTTGGGCAAATTAAACCTGCCAAAAAACAGTTAAATGTTAACTTGAGATTGGGATAAAGATATCAAGAGTAATTAAGTGAAATATATATATGTATACCTTCCCATGTTTCAGTCGTCTCCATGCACAAGTGTCATTTCTTCATCAAGTATTCTCTTACCCACTCCAACATAATTATTATGGGCTTGTTTCTTGCTTCAACAATACAACAGTTGAAAGACTCACAACAGTTGTTGAGGTTCATATCACACTTACACTGCTCCAAAAAATGGATTTTTGACCACTCAGATGGGTGCTTATCCTTAAGCCAGTCAGCCGCATCTGGAAATTTCTCCCTAATAGTTTTCATGGCACTTTTGAATTCACTCACTGTCCCTGAATTTGCTGCTTTCCAGACTGCATTTTTCAATATAATACCTTTATGTCCAGTTGACATCATATTAAGCACCAAATGTCTTACACATAACCTATGTTCTGCAACTGGGAAAACCTCAGGCAATGGATAAATGAGCCCATTTTGCTTATCAGATACAAAAGTTATTCCCAATTCATTTTCAGGTCCCAAATCACTCTTCAATACACTAAAGAACTAAAGACTATTTTTCCTTATTTTCAGTAGAGACAACTACATATGCTATTGGAAAGTTTCCATTGTTAGGGTCAACACCAACAGCTATTAAGAGAATCCCACCATGAGACCCTTTTAGGTGACAACCATCAACACTTATAATTGGCCTAGAACTCTTGAAATTTTGCATTAAATTGCAACTTTTAGGGAGATGAGGGTTAATTTTGTCACCAGAGAACTTAAAGTACCAATTTTGTTGAATGGGTGGACTTGGTATACCATTTATGCAAATTTCTCTAACTTATAATGTATGAATATTTTTAAAAATATCATTTTGCCGTTTCGTGTTATGCCGAATATTCCTATCAGACACTTCTCACCTGAGAAATTTTGAAAAAAATCTGTATTACCGTATTCGTGTCATCTCGTGTCTTTATTGCCATGTTTATAGGGGTTAACCTTAAGATACGCTGTATTTTGGTATAATTATCTCTCGTTAGACTTCCTCTGCTTAAGCATATCTTTTTATGAATAATCACGAGTCTTTAAATAATATATTCTCAGTATCGTTGAGTTAATGATTTTATGTATCTGCAAAAATTGTATTTTGTATTTAATCTGTATAATGTTGTGTTGTTTATCACTTTGTTTTTTATTTCGATGCACTATTCGTGTTAAAGCGGAATATAAGTTTGAGTACCATATATACATCTTAGAGAAAAATATAATTCAAAGCTAAAAAATCTTTATCATATTCTACCTCGTTTATAAGATGAAATTGGTATTTTAAGTCATATTTAACATGACTGTATTATGACCTAACAACTGGCACCACATGGTGAGTTTTGGAGGCTCCACGTGCTCTTCCTACATAGCCAAGGTCTCTCGAGTGTACATCATCCTCTAGACCCCGAACTTCAAGTGTGGAAACTCCCAGTTAAACAACCTTGCCATGCTCAGAGAGAGAAGATCCCCATCAACCACCCTCCTCATCGAGCCAGAGGTCGAGGTCGACCTAACAATATTAAATGCATAATATCTGTCATTTCATAGTATTAAATGGGTGAAGTACATTTGTACATTCTCTAACACAAGCATAAGAAGGCTCATGTCGCATGTTCACCAATCCCTACAGAGCATTAAATGCTCATTGGCCGTTGTACTTGAACAGAGACTAAATACCCACATTATAAATACCTACATCTTATATGGTATTTGGTAAACACATTTTAAACTTTCATTCGAGCTCCCTCTCTTGTTTTCCTTCTTTAGCTCGGATATCGTGACTGTCTTGAGTATCAGAGAGTCAAATTTAGGTACAACATCCCTTCCTCCAGTTTGGCATTTAAGTTCACATTTATTTTCTCTCTTTTCAATTATCTTTCATTCAAGTTCCTCAAAGATTACAAAATTTTAAATGGTGGTGGTAGATTCAAGCAGTGAGCTCATTAGCCACGTCCGCTATTAGATTTGAGCAACATCAATATTAATTGACCTCCTAAAAGCACAATTATTTTTTTCACCAATTTATTCAAACAACTTTTTTTTTTTTTTTTTTTTGACGAACCGGTCAGAGAGACCGTGGCGTTAGAGCGGAGGACCCCCCATCTCATAATATAAATCAAAGAGAACCAAATGTACAAGCTATGAGCCATGATCCAAACATCAGAGAGACTATTACAAAAGAAACACCAAACCGGGATAAGACCCAAGAAAAACATAGTGGCGATGTTAAAAATCTTGTCCCTATTGCGCACCGCAAGCATCGGAGCAACCGTTGGCCCCACAGGGCGTCCAGACTCCCGGACTTTGGTTGGGATAAAGTGGGCCCGAACCTCACAACCATTGCATGCAGGAGCAATGGCATCCTCAAGAAAATTAAAACGATCAGTCCAGAGATCATTATACCAGCTAGTTCTCACAAGAAAAAGACCATTATGCACATAAATACCGTCAATTTCTTTGAAGTAAAATTTTGGCAGCTCACGGTTGGAGCTACTATAGTTCGTCGAACACATGGTAACCCGTAGCACCTTGAGCTTAATATTCTGGCTGCCCTCGAAGATATCGGGCCCTTTCGCAACCTGCACCAACAAAACCAGCAAACAACCCTTCTCAAGCTAATTTTTAAAGACATGCACATATCCATTCGAATTTACCAGGAAGTATAAAATGTCCTAAACACCAGAAAGTGCATTAGGGTGCTTAGTATAGATAGGTTGAGGCTGAGGCCACCTTTCCGGAACTTCACAGACAGTAGAGCTATTATACACATTCCAAGACTGTATCATGTTAAAGTAGATCATATTCATTTATTTTTCACCCTGAAGCTTGGTAACCCCCCACTTATCCACTTTCATGAAGCCGTTAACTTCTCTCGACAAAGGTGAGTTTGGAAATGACCAATCCATCTGTTCTCGTGCTCCTTTGGACGCCAAGAATTCTGCCAAGCTATTTTCTTCCCAGAAGATGTAAGTCATGGTGACTGTCATGTTCCTAACCTACAAGAGGAAATGTTTAATCATCGTATTCAGCTTAATATTACCAGATTTACCTCGGCGGATGATGGCTAAAACCACTAAAACATCCAGCTCGATCCAAAAGCACGAAATTCCCATTTCCACAGCAGCAGAGACCCCCTAAACCAGTGCTCGGAGCTCCGCTACCGTGTTAGTTGCTACACCAATGGCGCTGCTAAAAGCATAAAGAATGGTCCCCTCACAATTTCTGATAACTCCTCCTGTACCTGCCAGTCCGGGGTTTCCTCTAGACGCACCATCTGTGTTCAGTTTAAACCAACCATAGTGAGGCCGAATCCATTTAACCATAGTAATTCAGCTCTGTTTTGATCTCTTAAGGCATATCCCAAAAGTCGTAGCAATCTGTACATCACCTTTCCAAACCCATCTCTTCATCCTGTTTATAAGACCCCACCTGGAAATATGAGTATTCACTTGTCGGATGATGTTATAGACGCTGAAAGCTCCTCCCGCGTGCTTAGTTCTATTCCTTTCAACCCAAATGTACCAAAGGATGACACAAGGGAGAATATCTCTAATATGCGTCTTGCCAATAAGAGCTGAAGAAGACAGCCATCGTTACATCATACCACTAACCGAGGTCACTTCCTCCATGTCGATATAAAAAAGATCTGCATAATTTCTCCAAATGTCCTTTGCTTTGTTGCTCGTTACGAATAAATGATCTCGGGTCTCTAATTGCGAGCAGCATTGGCACTTAGATGGGAAAGTGATGCCCTTTCGATGTATACGCTCATCGACAAGGATCCAATCATGGAAAAGCTGCCAAAGAAATATCATGATCGTCGGCGTAAATTTGTTCCCCAAATCTTGCGGAGAAAAACTGAGGGATCTCTTCGTTGTCTAATTTTCTGCCAGCACGATCTAAAAGAGAAGGACCCGTCTGCATTAGCTGTCCAGATCGTATTGTCTTTCTCCATATTATCAATAGGGATGCTTATGGTCTGTGAGGCTGCTTCAGACCCAACCATTACTGTCATCTTGCCTTCATCACATTTACCGTTAGTCCAGAAATCCGAAACCTTTGCCCATGGATCCTTTGAGACCCCAAATTCACAGCCCATTTGTCGTGCCAAAAGGAGACATCTCCGTAGCCTATAGACCAATAAATGTCCAAGTTCATCTTAGCCCTGATTCTACACATACGCCTCCAAGTTTGAGAGTGGTACTTTGTAACAGTTGCCACATTCGGGTTAAACGCGCTACAGTATTTCTTTCTCATATAAACTGCCCAAATCGCGGTACTCATTTTGAACCGCCACCAAAGCTTCTGTGAGAAGGAATCTGTTAAATCCTCAATATCTCTAACACTACACCACCCTCCGACGTGGGGAAGCAAACCTTTTTCCAAGCTACTTTCCTTTTATCAGCGGAAGTTCCTAAAAAAACCGATTAAACATTCTTTCGAGAGACAGAACGATGGATTTTAGTGGGTTTAAAATATGGAAAGTGTGCATAGGTATAGAAAGAAGTACCGATTTAATAAGTTACAACCGTCCTCCATGTGAAAGCCGAACCGTCTCCCATCCCTGTAGGCGGGCCCTAATTTTTATCATAACCTCGTCGAAAAGTATAATCCTCGATCTCCCACGGTATAGAGGAGCTCCAAGGTACTTAATCGGCAAAGCTTCTGTCTTGAAGCCCAGAACGTTTCTAACATAAATAGCTGCCTCATTAGAATTATTGCCCACAACACAAGAGCTCTTGTTCGTATTGATTTTCTTCCCCGAAACAGATTCATATTAATCCAACACATCTCTGACAACGGTTAAAGATTCTGGCTTACTATTAGTGTAGATGATCGTGTCATCCGCATAAGCTAGGTACGAGATCGTAGTTGTCGCCGGTGTCTTGAACCTGCAAAACTCATTCTCGGCCATGCATTTATGAAGTCCAATCGAAAGGTAATCTGCAGCAATCACAAAAAGGGAAGGAGAGAGAGGGTCCCCTTGTCGTAGTCCTCTTGTAGATTACAAATAACCTGAAGCTGACCCGTTCACCATGACTGAAAACCAGCAGTTCCCTATGATTCTTGCACTCTGTCAATCCACATCTCAGGTAAGCCTTTATGTCATGTCCTATGCCAGCCGGATGTTGTCACTAATGAGTCTGCCTTAATGAAACCACTCTGGCTTGGCGACATAACTTTCGGAAGAACCAACGCAAGCCTATTGTTCATTATCTTAGTAATTATCTTGTTCTTCACATTGCACAAGCTAATTGGTCTGTAGTCTGACCAATGGGAGGGGTTATCTTTTTTCGGGATGAGAACCACAGTAGTAGCAGTGTAGGATCGGTGTAACTTAGCCCTAGCAAAAAAATCCAACACAGCGTCCCAAACATCTCTCCAAATAATATTCCAGAACCTCTGATGAAATCGAGCTCCGAACCCGTCCGGCCCCGCAGCACTGTTAGGGCTAATACTGAAGACTGTCTCATGCACCTCTTCAAAGTTGGCTCGTGTCCCAGTTGAGCAGCATCTTCTTGGTTAAGGGCCAGTGGAACGATCTGGAGTTGGTGCTCTAAGTTAGAGTCCCGATCGTCCGTAGTAATCAGCTTCTCAAAAAAATCATTTGCAAACTGTTGTAAGGCCCCCAGCTCTCTTATGGTTTCATTGCCACTTCTAATAGACCTAATCTGAGCCTTGAACCTTTTTTTCTTAACCAAAGAGTGAAAATATCGTGTATTTCTCTCCCCATCTTCGATCCATCTACAGTGCGCCTTTTGGCGCCAGTAATCCTCTTCCATGGCCGTCACCCTATGACGTAAGGCAATCTGTCTATTCATATGCATAAGGTTCTCCTCAGTTGGGTTATTATCATAAGTTCTCTCCCGCTTTTTCCACATTTTTTTTCGCTTCATCAATTTTTTCAAAAATGTTCCCGAACACATTTCTACTCCAAGTTTTGAGAGCCTTCTTTAACCGAGTCAGTTTGATGTGCAGCCGCCGTAAGCCCGTATAAGGTACCTGTTCCTCCCAACTTTCCGACACAACCTTCTCGATATCAGGATGTCTAAGCCACATGTCCTGGAAATAAAACGAGGGGATTGGTTTCAGGACATTGTCTTCGCAGAAAACCAATAACGGGCTATGATCAGACGTTCCTCGGGCCAGATGTTTGACATGAACCTTGGGAAAAAGCTCGACCCAAAATTCATTTATTAAAGTCCTGTCAAGTCTTTGTAGCATGTTTCCCTTAGCCCATGTAAATTCGGGTCCTTCAAAGCTTGGTTCTGTTAAGCCGCAGTCTTGTATGAACTCATTGAACTCACTAATACCTTGCATGTCAGGATGGTTACCACCTCTCCTTTCCTCCACGCGGGTTATATTATTGAAATCACCCCCTAACATCCATGGTTCGGTCTACTCATGGTTCGATCTCAACCAATTCCAGAGCTCTCTACATCCCAGTGTTGAGGATTTAGCATAAACCACGGTGATGAGAACCGCCTTTTGCCACTCATTATGCATAAGCTTAAGATGGAGAAATTGTCTGTTATCTTCAATGACGTCATCGAGGTTTCCTGATATTAGAAACACTAAATATGATTAGAGACATTATGAATAGCTTTATCAAAATTCAATTTGCGTTAAACTCATTGAAGTCAGAGATAACCATCAGTTTTAAAACAGCCAAAAAATTGAGTTTATTTTTTCTACAGTAACGTTTAAGGATACGCTGCCTTCCTTCATTGCGTATTCCTCGAATGTTCCAAATCATAGCTCATAGAATCATGATTGACCCGTGTTAACGCCCGATGCCCGAGTGGACATCCTTTTAGGGGCGATCGGCGGTTGACCAGTTTTATTGCTCCTCTGTTTGCTTATAACCTCGGTAAATCCTTGATTTATGTTATCAGCTGAGTTCGACCTACGGATAATGGCTTTGGCCTTCAAAGTATCGGGATCATCATCATCCGCTTCCTCCTCGTCCTCTTCAGTGTCGGAAACCTCAGCAGATTCATTTTGATCAGATTCCTATTCATTACCGATCACTATTGGGAGGATGATCTCAAGGGAATTGATTTGAATGGCAGAATCTGCATCCCGGGGGTCCCCGGGCAGTTTCTATGCATTGTCAGTGCCTGCTTGTGCTTTTGTAGTCTCTTGAGACCCCTCGTCTTGCTGCGTTTTCTCTTGCTCCGCAGTCTTCTCCGTATTATCTGTTTTGCCAAAGGTTTTCTCCACCCAAGCCTTTGTAGTGCTCGGTTTCTGCTGAGTATTTTACCATTCAAAGTCTCTGGTAATTTTTGATTAGCCGCCTCTTTTTTCTGTTTCGTGACCTCCTGGTCACGTTTGGATGTTCCTGTCACGGCTTTTTTCTTCGGTTTAGCTTGGATTTTTCCTTCCGCAGTGTTGCATTTTTCCACTATGACCTCCCGAAGGTCTGCCGGAGTCTCTTTAGTTGCGTTTGTTCAGCAACATAGCAAATATTACCTTTGTGATCCAATCTGGAGCACTTCGTACTATAGTCCGGGAGCCGTTCGTAGAGAATCTCCTACGATTGGATTCCACCTTCATATCCCAATGTAATCTGGTGTTTCAGCGTGTAACGCCCCCGTTTTTCTTATTGTGTTTAGCATGAAGTATGTGTTTATCAAATTGCGCGAAATAATTATTTATACGTGTTTTACATATTTAAGTTTATTTAAATGTATTAAATGTTAATTATTTTATTTTAATAATACTAATATTAAATATAGTTATGTAATATAAATGTATATATGTTAATGATGGACGTATGCATGAATATATTAATGCATGCATATTATATTTACAAATTATTTTGCATGCATGTTTATACCTTATATATATTTACGTACGCATGCATTTATATTTATAAATTCTATATGTATTCATTTTATATTAATTGTAATATTATGCATTTTATCGTTACATTTTGTATGAGTGATATTTACGTGCTTCGTTTCTATTTAAATTGATACCGATATTTCGTGTAAATTTAATATGTTGAACTTATATGTGTCTTGTATATGAATATATGTTCGTTTCATATTTTCGAATTCATTTGTATGTGTTTCGGATTTAATTTGAATTGTGGAACCAAATCGGGGGCTAACGAGCACTTAGCGTACCCTTGGTTCCGAATTTAATATCTTGAGCTCGGGAACTCGGATTCGAGTTCCGTCAACTCCGCTGAACTCGTAATGAAAATTCGAGTTTAGTAAACTTAGCCTTATATTTTTCCTAAGTCATTTGAACCTCCGAAATTCAACCGAAAAACGAGACGGCGACCAAACTGACCTTGTTGCACTAAAATGACCATATCTTGCTCAAACCTTGACCAAATTAACTATGGTTAGACTATATGGAACCCTAACTCAACCTTTTACTCATCCATTAACCCCCCAAACCGAGATAACCCTCCCCACTTACTGAAAAAATCTCAAACATCTACTGCTTCCCAGTTTTTCCCGTAGCTCAAGGCCTACCTTGAGATTCAAGCTCAAATCTCTTTCCAAACCTCCATTAATCCACAAGGTAAACTTGGATATGTTATGTACATACAATATGAGTCATTTTCATTCATTAATCCCCAAATTTGATCATGGTTTGATGAGGTTTTAGCAGAATTAGAAATTAATAGGTTTTCAGCATTCATGACGATCTCTTTCGTTTGTTGATGTTTTCGATTGATTCCAAGCCTGAAAATGATTGTTTTAACATCCTCTTCTCATTTATGATCATTGATTGCATGGAAGTTGAGGTATTTTTGAGATAACAATTTTGGAACTTTGAGAAAACTTCATGTAATGTCACGTATGACAGCTTTTCTTGGTTGAGCTTGTTTGGAACTGATATACATGTTGAATTTGTGGTGTTTTACTGCACATATGACAACCTAACTTATATGAACGTGTTGGGATTACTTGAGATCATTTCATGCCCTGTTTTTCGTAAATTTTGCCCGGTTTGTGGGACTGAAAGTTGCTGTAATCTGCTGCGTTTCCTCCTTGCTCTTGCTGTCAGTTTTAGTGTCTTGTTAGGGTTGGTTTTGTGTTGCATTGCATGCCATTTATTGCTGCTTATATGGCCTAATTGTTACTGGAGTTGTTGCTCTGTTTTTCGCCAAGAAACAGAGTTTATGGCTGGGCTACTGCGTTCCGACACGGGGGTGTCAATTTGTACCTTCTCAGCTTGTAACGGGGGTGCGAGGGCGGCTTGAAGTTGTTGTACCGAGACAGGGGGGTGTCTCGGTTTGTTCTTTGGGGGTGACACGGGGGTGTCACCTTATAAATTCTCCATGCATGTCTGTGTTGCTGTGTGCTGCTGTTGCTTTCCAGTATGTTGTGTTGCTGTGTAAGGCTGCTGTTGCTGCTTCTATCCCTTTCTTTTCTTTGCATGCATGTTATGAAATTGTTAATGCTTGAAATTGCATGAATAATGTTTGCATGCCAATATGTATATATATATATATATATATACCTAAACTATTGCATGCATGTGTTATAATATTGCATGAAAAGTTTATGAAATTGGTTCTTGCATGCATGATTTGTACGTGCAGGCCTATATGTATATATATAAGTTTCATGCATGGATTGTTTATGCTTTAATGATTTGCATGCATATAAATTTTATTTCATACATGAACTTTCATGCATTTATACGTATGCCTGTATATGTATATATAATGAATTGTTGCATGCATGGTTGGTAATTGATGCATGAAATTACATGCATTTCTTTTATATACGTATATAAATATATATGTAATAAACGCATACATATTATATATATATATATATATATATATATAGATAATTTGCATGCATGGGATATGTTGTTATATTTTAAATGTTATTTGATTTAATTGAATGTATTTAATTGATTAACTTCTAATTGTAAATGCGATTGAATGTGTTTAATTGTTTATGTTCTAAATTTGAATGTGATTTAATATGTGCTATGCCCTATTTGAATTTCTTGGATTAATTTGATTGAAAATGTGAATTGATGAATTCGAATGAAAGATTGAACGACTTGAGTATATAATTTAAATTTCCTTTGACGTGAGATGTGATGGATATGAATTCGGTTGAATACGAATGCTTCATTGAATGAACGAATTGAATGTTTATATGTCTTTAAGACTTTAATAGTGCACATGAACATTTTATGATCTCTTTTACGCATTCATATCATGTTCATTGCATGTCGTGCGTCTTATTTGGTTCATTTAGAGTCTTGAGTCTCATGAACACGTTACGTTGTCTTTTGTACATTTTATCTCCAGGGTGGAGAGATCTTGATCTTTCAGGCACTTGGTACTCGTTCCTTGTTTCGTCACGGTTCAGGTGAGGGTGTTTTCGTTCTAGTTCTGTATAAAACCCTATAACCGTATGTGACAAGCTTTGGCCAAAAACCTAATATAGTTATTTATGGTTTTCAAATGAGCGTACCGAGTAAATATTGATCGAGTAAACCCTTTTCAAATGATTTATGAATTATGTTATGTCTCTTATGAATTGATATGTTTGGCGAGACACATTTATGATTTATGATCGTACGGGCCCCGGGACTTAGTATATGTGGCTAACCGAGGAAGCAAGGGCTGACGGGGATCCCATATACTAGTTCCAACCAATTACGGCGAAACGGACTTCGTCAAGGAGTTTTTGATGGGGAAACGCTAACCGGGCTTTGAGGCCTCATGAACCTCATAGCCGCATTGATATGATTGGGTGGTCGGGCCTTGCAAACCCGTCCACCACCCGGAGGAAGAAGGTTGGAACTGTTTTATGAATATGATTATGTTATGTTATTATTGTTATGCACCGTGCGGGAAGGCCGGGATACGGATTGCCCAAACGAATAGGTTTTATGATATATGATCTGCATGTATTATGATGTATTACATGATCACCTATTTAAAGTATTAATGATATGTGTCGTACACAGTCGGAGTTGGTTGGAGATGATGCACGCTCACTCGCCGAGCTTTATGTTTATGTATGAATTATGAACGTAATGAATTAATATGATTAGTCATGAAATCCGAGCATTGATTAATCATTCTCTTGCCCTTTTTGGGAACTAGTTTCAAATAAAACCTTGTTCGGAATTTATGACTTGCATGTGCATATTCTTATATATATATGTATCACTCCTGCTCACTGAGTCTTCTAGAGACTGACCCTCTTCCTCCCCAACACTTTAGTGTGCAGGTTTGGCTTTGGAGTTTCGAGCTAGGCGGAGGTGTTTGGAGTCTTTAAGTTGGTCAAGTTAGGTTAGGAGAGTCTCTGCACTCACATATGTATTGGAATTATGCATGATTCGATTCTATAGTATCATGAACTTGAATATTTATGTAATTGTTATTGAATTGCTTTTGTTGGGCTTGGATTATGAATTGAAAAGAGGCCTGAAGAGCCAAGTCTGCTCATGGGTTGTGTGTTTGAATTTTAGTTTTCCGATCATTAGATTATGTTGATTGGTTAGTTTGTGCAGGGTCTAAGTTCCGCCTAACTTAGGAAGGTATTTTTGTTTGTCTCCCGTTCGCTATGGTTGGATACGGGTACGGACTTTCCATTTTGTTACTCGTGTTGAGCCATAGTGCGGGGGATGTGGTGCCTCACGTGCGGGGTGCTACATCCTTAAGTGGTATCAGAGCCCGGTTGCAAAACCGGTGTTCTCGTGTCGTGTTTGAGTCAGTCTAGGTCGTACGGTTTAGGAACTATATGACAATGTGTGCATTGCATCGACCTTGAACGTGAAATTTGACTTTCCTTTTGAATTCTGTTAAACTATCTGCTGCATTATTATATGGATCCCTGCCTCTAGTGCTGAGTACCTGCCATGAGCATGCACTAGTCGCATGCATATATTCTCGAAATGAGTTATGATTTCCAGGTTATAAAGATAATATCAAACCACGGCCAAGTTCTATGATCGCAACAATCTATTACAATTCTTTCGGAGGCACGGAAGATAGGAGTTAATCACGCAATGGTTGTAACTCAGAAGATCAATCTATGTGAATCCACGACTTAGGGTACTTCACTTGGATTCAGGGGATTGCTCAACCTAAGGAGTGGGGTATATCAACCTTGAAGGTATTTTAGTTCAGGGTTCAGGTAAAATGGATCTGGAGGGAATTAAGCCCAAGGGTTGTCAAAAGGCTTCTAAATAAAACTGGTAATTAGAAATCGAGTGTTAGAAGTCAAGATTGGAAAGAGGTATCAATAATTAAGAGGAGTCGAGGTAAGATGGGAAACAAGTCGAGAGGGAGTTAGAGAAAGATAAGTAATAGGATAACTACAATCCATGGAGGGTGATAATGCTAAGGACAGGACTTGAGTTCATTTTTCCAAATCCAAGCTGAATTGTCATGTTGTGAGGTTAAATTGGAAGATATAGAGCAACAAATGGGAACTAAAGAAAGGCAAAGACTGGTTGAAGGATTATTCTCGGGGAGAGACTCCTTGCTAGGGAATCCGGCGCTCGAGTGTAAGCAATTGGAGGTGAATTAAACTTATAAAGGGTAAGCACGGGAGTCTTGATCACGGTGATGGCGAGAAGTAGGGTTCAAAATGACATTGGGGTTCATTTTTGTAAGAGAATTTGAACAAGGTTGAAGGGCGAATCTCGGGGGTAAATGCAGAGGCTAATTCAGTGGATGTCGAAGAAATCAGGGATCGTGAAATTTCAATTCCGGATAGTGGAAGATACAAGTGATGCAAAAAGACTCATGGAAAACTTGAAGACCGTGGGAAAGGCAAGGAATAATCACCAAGTCAAAGTAACCTCGGGATTGGAGGAATGAGGAAAAGCCACCGAACTAGCAACTTCCCGCATTGGTGACAGGTTTCAAAACATTCATAGCACGTGCATCATATTTTGCATTAATTATTTATTCTTTTGACCTTCTGTTTATCCGTACGATTCTAATTGGTTTCATTGTGCTAACGTGTTGTATAATTGCTTGATGTAAACTTGACACATGCATCGTCATTTTAACCTGACATACATTTTAGTGTTTAATTGATAGGAAGTTCTTTCGCCTCAACTATCAAGTATTATTTGACCGAGCCACTTTTGAATTCAATAAAGATGACTTCGGGGAAACAAAGAATTTCAAGTAAGGGATAGGTTAATGGAAACGGGAATTCATAAGGAGAAGCGAGATTAGAGTGGATTGCGGGGTGTTTGGATCGGACAAGAATAGGAAAGGGGTTGCGGATATTAAGCGAATTAGAAGGGAAGTTGAAATACAAAACCTTGGGGTTGCCCTTTTGATTAAAATCCTCCCTAATGGAGTTCAACATGTGACAATAGAAATTTAAGGGGGAGAGTACGACCGAGGAACAAATTGGACGATTGAAGGGGTGCTCGAAGAAATACTTTAGTGGGAATAACGAAATTGCAAATTAAGGAAGACCTGGAAGTCCCTCACTAGGTATAACGGAAATGGCTTGGAGAATATTCCTATGTATAGAACATGGATCTGGGGATAACAGAATTATAAGGGAGTTTCTGTGACCTCTTAAGTTAGAATTAACAAAGGAAAATCGAACCAAGCTATCACATAAGGGGATGGTGTCGATCAAGATTAATTCAATGAAGTATGAAGGGGTCCAAGACAATATTATCGAGTTATTGGTTATACCAACGGTAATCCAGAAGGAAATTTAAGTAGGGACCAAAAAAAAAAAAGATGATAATTGGAGAATTGACTCAAACTTCAAGAATCATCAAGAACATTCTGTCTTCGATTCGAGAAATGTGGGGCCAGACATTGAATATAACTTTAAGGGGTTAAAGAGAATGAACGGATAACAGGAATGGAAAATGGAAAAGGATTTGTGTTGAGAGAAACCATAAGGATAAACATCTTAAGGTTGGGATTGAATCATCAAGTTGCCCAGAGTGGTAATCCTCGGGGGTATGTTAAGCACCGATGTGGGTAAGGATGGAAGTTATGATCTGGACATTGGAACAAATATTCTAAACGCAAAAGTGAATGTCAATTGGATTACTTGGAAGAGTTAGTCTGACTGAAAGAATATAACAGGGGTTGAGGAAGGATTGAAGAAGTCGAGTAGCAATAAACGTCAGAAGGGATCTAAGAGTATAATCCTTAAAGGATTCATCAATTGTTTCACCGGAATACCCTGGAGAGGTTAAAGACAAGCTGAGCAATGAGCCTATCCTCAGAACAGATCACACATTGGACAACTTACAAATTTAAATTTCTTAACTACGGTGAACGGTACATAAAACATTCATGGCATAAGCATACATACAATTTAATTTAATTGATTCTTAATATTCTATACCTTACTAATTGATTATTTTCGTTGTACTTGGTTATGTTGTAATTGAGGGTTATTACATGTCTTTGTATGATTTTAAATTTGGTTTTGCGTGTGCTGCTTGGGAGTATTGGAGATTCCTTGCTTTATTTTGTTTGAGAGACGGGGTGCTCTCGTTGTTTCTAAGAGACGGGGGGTTCTCTTATTTTGTTTGAGAGACGGGGTACTCTCTCTGCTTGCGAGGGACGGGGTTCCCTCATAGCTGCTTGAGAGACGGGGTTCTCTCTTTGTTGTTTTTGAGAGACGGGGTTCTCTCTTTGCTGTGTTTGAGAGACGGGGATTCTCTCTTTGTTGTTTGTAAGGAACGAGGTTCCTTCATTAATTGTTTTCAGACAGACAGTGAATCCGAGGACGGATTCTTTTAAGGGGGAGAGGTTGTAACGCCCCCGTTTTTCTTACTGTGTTTAGCATGAAGTATGTGTTTATCAAATTGCGCGAAATAATTATTTATACGTGTTTTACATATTTAAGTTTATTTAAATGTATTAAATGTTAATTATTTTATTTTAATAATACTAATATTAAATATAGTTATGTAATATAAATGTATATATGTTAATGATGGACGTATGCATGAATATATTAATGCATGCATATTATATTTACAAATTATTTTGCATGCATGTTTATACCTTATATATATTTACCTATGCATGCATTTATATTTATAAATTCTATATGTATTCATTTTATATTAATTGTAATATTATGCATTTTATCGTTACATTTTGTATGAGTGATATTTACGTGCTTCGTTTCTATTTATATTGATACCGATATTTCGTGTAAATTTAATATGTTGAACTTATACGTGTCTTGTATATGAAAATATGTTCGTTTCATATTTTCGAATTCATTTGTATGTGTTTCGGATTTAATTTGAATTGTGGAACCAAATCGGGGGCTAACGAGCACTTAGCGTACCCTTGGTTCCGAATTTAATATCTTGAGCTCGGGAACTCGGATTCGAGTTCCGTCAACTCCGCTGAACTCGTAACAAAAATTTGAGTTTAGTAAACTTAGCCTTATATTTTTCCTAAGTCATTTGAACCTCCGAAATTCAACCAAAAAACAAGACGGCGACCAAACTGACCTTGTTGCACTAAAATGACCATATCTTGCTCAAACCTTGACCAAATTAACTATGGTTAGACTATATGGAACCCTAACTCAACCCTTTACTCATCCATTAACCCCCCAAACCGAGATAACCCTACCCACTTACTGAAAAAATCTCAAACATCTACTGCTTCCCAGTTTTTCCCGTAGCTCAAGGCCTACCTTGAGATTCAAGCTCAAATCTCTTTCCAAACCTCCATTAATCCACAAGGTAAGCTTGGATATGTTATGTACATACAATATGAGTCATTGTCATTTGTTAATCCCCAAATTTGATCATGGTTTGATGAGGTTTTAGCAAAATTAGAAATTAATAGGTTTTGAGCATTCATGACGATCTCTTTCGTTTCTTGATGTTTTCGACTGATTCCAAGCCTGAAAATGATTGTTTTAACATCCTCTTCTCATTTATGATCATTGATTGCATGGTAGTTGAGGTATTTTTGAGATAGCAATTTTGGAACTTTGAGAAAACTTCATGTAATGTCACCTATGACAGCTTTTCTTGGTTGAGCTTGTTTGGAACTGATATACATGTTAAATTTGTGGTGTTTTGCTGCACATATGACAACCTAACTTACATGAACGTGTTGGGATTACTTGAGATCATTTCATGCCCTGTTTTTTGTAAATTTTGCCCGGTTTGTGGGACTGAAAGTTGCTGTAATCTGCTACGTTTCCTCCTTGCTCTTGCTGTCAGTTTTAGTGTCTTGTTAGGGCTGGTTTTGTGTTGCATTGCATGCCATTTATTGCTGCTTATGTGGCCTAATTGTTACTGGAGTTGTTGCTTTGTTTTTCGCCAAGAAACAGAGTTTATGGCTGGGCTACTGCGTTCCGACACGGGGGTGTCAATTTGTACCTTCTCAGCTTGTAACGGGGGTGCTAGGGCGGCCTGAAGTTGCTGTACCGAGACACGGGGGTGTCTCGGTTTGTTCTTTGGGGGTGACACGGGGGTGTCACCTTATAAATTCTCCATGCATGTCTGTGTTGCTTTGTGCTGCTGTTGCTTTCCTGTATGTTGTGTTGCTGTGTAAGGCTGCTGTTGCTGCTGCTATCCCTTTCTTTTCTTTGCATGCATGTTATGAAATTGTTAATGCTTGAAATTGCATGAATAATGTTTGCATGCCAATATGCATATATATATATATATATATACCTAAACTATTGCATGCATGTGTTATAATATTGCATGAAAAGTTTATGAAATTGGTTCTTGCATGCATGATTTGTACGTGCATGCCTATATGTATATATATAAGTTTCATGCATGGATTGTTTATGCTTTAATGATTTGCATGCATATAAATTTTATTTCATGCATGAACTTTCATGCATTTATACGTATGCCTGTATATGTATATATAATGAATTGTTGCATGCATGGTTGGTAATTGATGCATGAAATTACATGCATTTCTTTTATATACGTATATAAATATATATGTAATAAACACATGCATATTATATATATATATATAGATAATTTGCATGCATGGGAATTGTTGTACGTATATATATATATATATATATATATATATATATATATATATATATATGTTGTTATATTTTAAATGTTATTTGATTTAATTGAATGTATTTAATTGATTAACTTCTAATTGTAAATGCGATTGAATGTGTTTAATTGTTTATGTTCTAAATTTGAATGTGATTTAATATGTGCTATGCCCTATTTGAATTTCTTGGATTAATTTGATTGAAAATGTGAATTGATGAATTCGAATGAAAGATTGAACGACTTGAGTATATAATTTAAATTTCCTTTGACGTGAGATGTGATGGATATGATTTCGGTTGAATACGAATGCTTCATTGAATGAACGAATTGAATGTTTATATGTCTTTAAGACTTTAATAGTGCACATGAACATTTTATGATCTCTTTTACGCATTCATATCATGTTCATTGCATGTCGTGCGTCTTATTTGGTTCATTTAGAGTCTTGAGTCTCACGAACACGTTACGTTGTCTTTTGTACAGTTTATCTCCAGGGTGGAGAGATCTTGATCTATCAGCCACTTTGTACTCGTTCCTTGTTTCGTCACGGTTCAGGTGAGGGTGTTTTCGTTCTAGTTCTGTATAAAACCCTACAACCGTATGTGACAAGCTTTGGCCAAAAACCTAATATAGTTATTTATGGTTTTCAAATGAGCGTGCCGAGTAAATATTGATCGAGTAAACCCTTTTCAAATGATTTATGAATTATGTTATGTCTCTTATGAATTGATATGTTTGGCGAGACACATTTATGATTTATGATCGTACGGGCCCCGGGACTTAGTATATGTGGCTAACCGAGGAAGCAAGGGCTGACGGGGATCCCATATACTAGTTCCAACCAATTACGGCGAAACGGACTTCGTCAAGGAGTTTTTGACGGGGAAACGCTAACCGGGCTTTGAGGCCTCATGAACCTCATAGCCGCATTGATATGATTGGGTGGTCGGGCCTTGCAAACCCGTCCACCACCCGGAGGAAGAAGGTTGGAACTGTTTTATGAATATGATTATGTTATGTTATGATTGTTATGCACCGTGCGGGAAGGTCGGGACACGGATTGCCCAAACGAATAGGTTTTACGATATATGATCTGCATGTATTATTATGTATTGCATGATCACCTATTTAAAGTATTAATGATATGTGTCGTACACAGTCGGAGTTGGTTGGAGATGATGCACGCTCACTCGCCGAGCTTTATGTCTATGTATGAATTATGAACGTAATGAATTAATATGATTAGTCATGAAATCCGAGCATTGATTAATCATTCTCTTGCCCTTTTTGGGAACTAATTTCAAATAAAACCTTGTTCGGAATTTATGACTTGCATGTGCATGTTCTTATATATATATGTATCACTCCTGCTCACTCAGTCTTCTAGAGACTGACCCTCTCCCTCCCCAACACTTTAGTGTGCAGGTTTGGCTTTGGAGTTTCGAGTTAGGCGGAGGTGTTTGGAGTCTTTAAGTTGGTCAAGTTAGGTTAGGAGAGTCTCTGCACTCACATATGTATTGGAATTACGCATGATTCGATTCTATAGTATCATGAACTTGAATATTTATGTAATTGTTATTGAATTGCTTTTGTTGGGCTTGGATTATGAATTGAAAAGAGGCCTGAAGAGCCAAGTCTGCTCATGGGTTGTGTGTTTGAATTTTAGTTTTCCGATCATTAGATTATGTTGATTGGTTAGTTTGTGCAGGGTCTAAGTTCCGCCTAACTTCGGAAGGTATTTTTGTTTGTCTCCCGTTCGCTATGGTTGGATACGGGTACGGACTTTCCATTTTGTTACTCGTGTTGAGCCATAGTGCGGGGGATGTGGTGCCTCACGTGCGGGGTGCTACATCCTTAAGTGGTATCAGAGCCCGGTTGCAAAACCGGGGTTCTCGTGTCGTGTTTGAGTCAGTCTAGGTCGTACGGCTTAGGAACTATATGACAATGTGTGCATTGCATCGACCTTGAACGTGAAATTTGACTTTCCTTTTGAATTCTGTTAAACTATCTGCTGCATTATTATATGGATCCCTGCCTCTAGTGCTGAGTACCTGCCATGAGCATGCACTAGTCGCATGCATATATTCTCGAAATGAGTTATGATTTCCAGGTTATAAAGATAATATCAAACCACGGCCAAGTTCTATGGTCGCAACAATCTATTACAATTCTTTCGGAGGCACGGAAGATAGGAGTTAATCACGGGATGGTTGTAACTCAGAAGATCAATCTATGTGAATCTACGACTTAGGGTACTTCACTTGGATTCAGGGGATTGCTCAACCTAAGGAGTGGGGTATATCAACCTTGAAGGTATTTTAGTTCAGGGTTCAGGTAAAATGGATCTGGAGGGAATTAAGCCCAAGGGTTGTCAAAAGGCTTCTAAATAAAACTGGTAATTAGAAATCGAGTGTTAGAAGTCAAGATTGGAAAGAGGTATCAATAATTAAGAGGAGTCGAGGTAAGATGGGAAACAAGTCGAGAAGGAGTTAGAGAAAGATAAGTAATAGGATAACTACAATCCATGGAGGGTGATAATGCTAAGGACAGGACTTGAGTTCATTTTTCCAAATCCAAGCTGAATTGTCATGTTGTGAGGTTAAATTGGAAGATATAGAGCAACAAATGGGAACTAAAAAAAGGCAAAGACTGGTTGAAGGATTATTCTCGGGGAGAGACTCCTTGCTAGGGAATCCTGCGCTCGAGTGTAAGCAATTGGAGGTGAATTAAACTTATAAAGGGTAAGCACGGGAGTCTTGATCACGGTGATGGCGAGAAGTAGGGTTAAAAATGACATCGGGGTTCATTTATATAAGAGAATTTGAACAAGGTTGAAGGGCGAATCTCGGGGGTAAATGCAGAGGCTAATTCAGTGGATGTCGAAGAAATCAGGGATCGTGAAATTTCAATTCCGGATAGTGGAAGATACAAGTGATGCAAAAAGACTCATGGAAAACTTGAAGGCCGTGGGAAAGGCAAGGAATAATCACCAAGTCAAAGTAACCTCGGGATTGGAGGAATGAGGAAAAGCCACCGAACTAGCAACTTCCCGCATTGGTGACAGGTTTCAAAACATTCATAGCACGTGCATCATATTTTGCATTAATTATTTATTCTTTTGACCTTCTGTTTATCCGTACGTTTCTAATTGGTTTCGTTGTGCTAATGTGTTGTATAATTGCTTGATGTAAACTTGACACATGCATCGTCATTTTAACCTGACATACATTTTAGTGTTTAATTGATAGGAAGTTCTTTCGCCTCAACTATCAAGTATTATTTGACCGAGCCACTTTCGAATTCAATAAAGATAACTTCGGGGAAACAAAGAATTTCAAGTAAGGGATAGGTTAATGGAAACGGGAATTCATAAGGAGAAGCGAGATTAGAGTGGATTGCGGGGTGTTTGGATCGGACAAGAATAGGAAAGGGGTTGCGGATATTAAGCGAATTAGAAGGGAAGTTGAAATGCAAAACCTTGGGGTTGCCCTTTTGATTAAAATCCTCCCTAATGGAGTTCAACATGTGACAATAGAAATTTAAGGGGGAGAGTACGACCGAGGAACAAATTGGACGATTGAAGGGGTGCTAGAAGAAATACTTTAGTGGGAATAACGAAATTGCAAATTAAGGAAGACCTGGAAGTCCCTCACTAGGTATAACGAAAATGGCTTGGAGAATATTCCTATGTATAGAACATGGATCTGGGGATAACAGAATTATAAGGGAGTTTCTGTGACCTCTTAAGTTAGAATTAACAAAGGAAAATCGATCCAAGCTATCACATAAGGGGATGGTGTCGATCAAGATTAATTCAATGAAGTATGAAGGGGTCCAAGACAATATTATCGAGTTATTAGTTATACCAACGGTAATCCAGAAGGAAACTTAAGTAGGGACCAAAAAAAAAAAAAGATGATAATTGGAGAATTGACTCAAACTTCAAGGATCATCAAGAACATTCTGTCTTCGATTCGAGAAATGTGGGGCCAGACACTGAATATAACTTTAAGGGGTTAAAGAGAATGAACGGATAACAGGAATGGAAAATGGAAAAGGATTTGTGTTGAGAGAAACCATAAGGATAAACATCTTAAGGTTGGGATTGAATCATCAAGTTGCCCAGAGTGGTAATCCTCGGGGGTATGTTAAGCACCGATGTGGGTAAGGATGGAAGTTATGATCTGGACATTGGAACAAATATTCTAAACGCAAAAGTGAATGTCAATTGGATTACTTGGAAGAGTTAGTCTGACTGAAAGAATATAACAGGGGTTGAGGAAGGATTGAAGAAGTCGAGTAGCAATAAACGTCGGAAGGGATCTAAGAGTATAATCCTTAAAGGATTCATCAATTGTTTCACCGGAATACCCTGGAGAGGTTAAAGACAAGCTGAGCAATGAGCCTATCCTCGGAACAGATCACACATTGGACAACTTACAAATTTCAATTTCTTAACTACGGTGAACGGTACATAAAACATTCATGGCATAAGCATACATACAATTTAATTTAATTGATTCTTAATATTCTATACCTTACTAATTGATTATTTTCGTTGTACTTGGTTATGTTGTAATTGAGGGTTATTACATGTCTTTGTATGATTTTAAATTTGGTTTTGCGTGTGCTGCTTGGGAGTATTGGAGACTTCCTTGCTTTATTTTGTTTGAGAGACGGGGTGCTCTCGTTGTTTATAAGAGACGGGGGGTTCTCTTATTTTGTTTGAGAGACGGGGTACTCTCTCTGCTTGCGAGGGACGGGGTTCCCTCATAGCTGCTTGAGAGACGGGGTTCTCTCTTTGTTGTTTTTGAGAGACGGGGTTCTCACTTTGCTGTGTTTGAGAGACGGGGATTCTCTCTTTGTTGTTTGTAAGGAACGAGGTTCCTTCATTAATTGTTTTCAGACAGACAGTGAATCCGAGGACGGATTCTTTTAAGGGGAAGAGGTTGTAACGCCCCCGTTTTTCTTATTGTGTTTAGCATGAAGTATGTGTTTATCAAATTGCGCGAAATAATTATTTATACGTGTTTTACATATTTAAGTTTATTTAAATGTATTAAATGTTAATTATTTTATTTTAATAATACTAATATTAAATATAGTTATGTAATATAAATGTATATATGTTAATGATGGACGTATGCATGAATATATTAATGCATGCATATTATATTTACAAATTATTCTGCATGCATGTTTATACCTTATATTTATTTACGTATGCATGCATTTATATTTATAAATTCTATATGTATTCATTTTATATTAATTGTAATATTATGCATTTTATCGTTACATTTTGTATGAGTGATATTTACGTGCTTCGTTTCTATTTAAATTGATACCGATATTTCGTGTAAATTTAATATGTTGAACTTATACGTGTCTTGTACATGAATATATGTTCGTTTCATATTTTCGAATTCATTTGTATGTGTTTCGGATTTAATTTGAATTGTTGAACCAAATCGGGGGCTAACGAGCACTTAGCGTACCCGTGGTTCCGAATTTAATATCTTGAGCTCGGGAACTCGGATTCGAGTTCCGTCAACTCCGCTGAACTCTTAACGAAAATTCAAGTTTAGTAAACTTAGCCTTATATTTTTCCTAACTCATTTGGACCTCCGAAATTCAACCGAAAAACGAGACGGCGACCAAACTGACCTTGTTGCACTAAAATGACCATATCTTGCTCAAACCTTGACCAAATTAACTATGGTTAGACTCTATGGAACCCTAACTCAACCCTTTACTCATCCATTAACCCCCAAAACCGAGATAACCCTCCCCACTTACTGAAAATATCTTAAACATCTACTGCTTCCCAGTTTTTCCCGTAGCTCAAGGGCTACCTTGAGATTCAAGCTCAAATCTCTTTCCAAACCTCCATTAATCCACAAGGTAAGCTTGGATATGTTATGTAGATACAATATGAGTCATTTTCATTCATTAATCCCCAAATTTGATCATGGTTTGATGAGGTTTTAGCAGAATTAGAAATTAATAGGTTTTGAGCATTCATGACAATCTCTTTCGTTTCTTGATGTTTTCGACTGATTCCAAGCCTGAAAATGATTGTTTTAACATCCTCTTCTCATTTATGATCATTGATTGCATGGTAGTTGAGGTATTTTTGAGACAGCAATTTTGGAATTTTGAGAAAACTTCATGTAATGTCACGTATGACAGCTTTTCTTGGTTGAGCTTGTTTGGAACTGATATACATGTTGAATTTGTGGTGTTTTGCTGCACATATGACAACCTAACTTACATGAACGTGTTGGGATTACTTGAGATCATTTCATGCCCTGTTTTTCGTAAATTTTGCCCGGTTTGTGGGACTGAAAGTTGTTGTAATCTGCTGCGTTTCCTCCATGCTCTTGCTGTCAGTTTTAGTGTCTTGTTAGGGCTGGTTTTGTGTTGCATTTCATGCCATTTATTGCTGCTTATGTGGCCTAATTGTTACTGGAGTTGTTGCTCTGTTTTTGGCCAAGAAACAGAGTTTATGGCTGGGCTACTGGGTTCCGACACGGGGGTGTCAATTTGTACCTTCTCAGCTTGTAACGGGGGTGCGAGGGCGGCCTGAAGTTACTGTACCGAGACACAGGGGTGTCTCGGTTTGTTCTTTGGGGGTGACACGGGGGTGTCACCTTATAAATTCTCCATGCATGTCTGTGTTGCTGTGTGCTGCTGTTGCTTTCCTGTATGTTGTGTTGCTGTGTAAGGCTGCTGTTGCTGCTTCTATCCCTTTCTTTTCTTTGCATGCATGTTATGAAATTGTTAATGCGTGAAATTGCATGAATAATGTTTGCATGCCAATATGTACATACATATATATATATATATATATATATACCTAAACTATTGCATGCATGTGTTATAATATTGCATGAAAAGTTTATGAAATTGGTTCTTGCATGCATGATTTGTACGTGCATGCCTATATGTATATATATAAGTTTCATGCATGGATTGTTTATGCTTTAATGATTTGCATGCATATAAATTTTATTTCTTGCATGAACTTTCATGCATTTATACATATGCCTGTATATGTATATATAATGAATTGTTGCATGCATGGTTGGTAATTGATGCATGAAATTACTTGCATTTCTTTTATATACGTATATAAATATATATGTAATAAACGCATGCATATATATATATATATAGATAATTTGCATGCATGGGAATTGTTGTACGTATATATATATATAGGTTGTTATATTTTAAATGTTATTTGATTTAATTGAATGTATTTAATTGATTAACTTCTAATTGTAAATGCGATTGAATGTGTTTAATTGTTTATGTTCTAAATTTGAATGTGATTTAATATGTGATATGCCCTATTTGAATTTCTTGGATTAATTTGATTGAAAATGTGAATTGATGAATTCGAATGAAAGATTGAACGACTTGAGTATATAATTTAAATTTCCTTTGACGTGAGATGTGATGGATATGAATTCGGTTGAATACGAATGCTTCATTGAATGAACGAATTGAATGTTTATATGTCTTTAAGACTTTAATAGTGCACATGAACATTTTATGATCTCTTTTACGCATTCATATCATGTTCATTGCATGTCGTGCGTCTTATTTGGTTCATTTAGAGTCTTGAGTCTCACGAACACGTTACGTTGTCTTTTGTACAGTTTATCTCCAGGGTGGAGAGATCTTGATCTTTCAGGCACTTGGTACTCGTTCCTTGTTTCGTCATGGTTCAGTGAGGGTGTTTTCGTTCTAGTTATGTATAAAACCCTACTACCGTATGTGACAAGCTTTGGCCAAAAACCTAATATAGTTATTTATGGTTTTCAAATGAGCGTGCCGAGTAAATATTGATCGAGTAAACCCTTTTCAAATGATTTATGAATTATATTATGTCTCTTATGAATTGATATGTTTGGCGAGACACATTTATGATTTATGATCGTACGGGCCCCGGGACTTAGTATATGTGGCTAACCGAGGAAGCAAGGGCTGACGGGGATCCCATATACTAGTTCCAACCAATTACGGCGAAACGGACTTCGTCAAGGAGTTTTTGACGGGGAAACGCTAACCGGGCTTTGAGGCCTCATGAACCTCATAGCCGCATTGATATGATTGGGTGGTCGGGCCTTGCAAACCCGTCCACCACCCGGAGGAAGAAGGTTGGAACTGTTTTATGAATATGATTATGTTATGTTATGATTGTTATGCACCGTGCGGGAAGGCCGGGACACGGATTGCCCAAACGAATAGGTTTTATGATATATGATCTGCATGTATTATGATGTATTGCATGATCACCTATTTAAAGTATTAATGATATGTGTCGTACACAGTCGGAGTTGGTTGGAGATGATGCACGCTCACTCGCCGAGCTTTATGTTTATGTATGAATTATAAACGTAATGAATTAATATGATTAGTCATGAAATCCGAGCATTGATTAATCATTCTCTTGCCCTTTTTGGGAACTAATTTCAAATAAAACCTTGTTCGGAATTTATGACCTGCATGTGCATGTTCTTATATATATATGTATCACTCCTGCTCACTCAGTCTTCTAGAGACTGACCCTCTCCCTCCCCAACACTTTAGTGTGCAGGTTTGGCTTTGGAGTTTCGAGCTAGGCGGAGGTGTTTGGAGTCTTTAAGTTGGTCAAGTTAGGTTAGGAGAGTCTCTGCACTCACATATGTATTGGAATTATGCATGATTCGATTCTATAGTATCATGAACTTAAATATTTATGTAATTGTTATTGAATTGCTTTTGTTGGGCTTGGATTATGAATTGAAAAGAGGCCTGAAGAGCCAAGTCTGCTCATGGGTTGTGTGTTTGAATTTTAGTTTTCCGATCATTAGATTATGTTGATTGGTTAGTTTGTGCAGGGTCTAAATTCCGCCTAGCTTAGGAAGGTATTTTTATTTGTCTCCCGTTCGCTATGGATGGATACGGGTACGGACTTTCCATTTCGTTACTCGTGTTGAGCCATAGTGCGGGGGATGTGGTGCCTCACGTGCGGGGTGCTACACAGCGGCTTGAGGAGATCCAATTCGACAGACACCCTGGCGAACTCTGGCCTGTTCGCATCAAGCGTGCCTTCATCACAGCATAGAGGTACCCCAATAACTCTTGCCAGGTCATATATCGCCTCTTCATCAAAAAATTGTGTACGCAATCCTGGGAAGCGGATCCAAACGGGGACGACCGAGGATTCCACTTGTGGATTGAACATGGGGGACCACTTGAAAACCTGCATCGGGAATCCATCAAATAATATGATTTTCCTTAGCCACAATTTGGTGAAGTCCTCTTCACAATTTAATCGTATAAGCACATGTTTAGCGTTTAGCAGCCCTAATTTAAATTCCCCTTTTAACTCAAGTTCCAGAAACAATTCATGCAGACGGACCATTGAAGGGTATCCATGTGAGAACTTAGCGACTAGGGCATGCTTATAGGCTTGTGATAACCTTTCAATTTCGACGTCCGTAAATTGGATGTGAGTGAGCCCATTCCTTTCAGTGATTGTCCCATATTTGCGTGAGTTATGAGTATGGTTGAAAATGTGGACCTTGCTTCGTTGAGAAGGGTTTGCGCCTTGATTGCTGGTAGACGTGAGGGACTTTCCCTGCTGTTACGGCCGCCAATAAATAATAGCGTCATAATAGATTACATTATAGCGACGATATATAAGTTTGTCGCCACAAAATAAACTTTAAGAGACAAATTCTTATATGTCACAAAAGACTTTATTTTATATGACAAAATTTAATACTCGTCACAAAATATTCAGACATTTGTCATGCTAATTGGTACAATGTACGGTGACAAATTATTTAACCTTTTGTGACGAAACGTTTTGCCACTTATGTATCATATATATGACAAATTTTAATATTCGTCATAAAATATTCAGACATATGTCACGCTAAATGGTACAATGTATGGTGACAAATTATTTAACTTTTTGTGACGAAATACTTTGCCACTTATGTATCATATATATGACAAATTTTAGGTTTGTCACAAGAAATTATTTTGTCGCAACAAAAAATAATATCATCATATAAAGTATTGTTATTTTATAAATTATTTGCATGTGACAACTTATAATAGTCACTATAAAATTATGGTATCATGACAAATTTTTTATTGTCACAATAGGTCATTTGTGGTGACAAAATTAATTATTGTCATGTGAAATATTTTTTTTTATATAAATTTTTAATTGTGGCAAGTTCTTATTGTTACCATAGAAATATAATGTTATGATAAATGATTGGCCGTCACAATAATTAATTTTGTCGTGGCAAAATCTGATATTGTCATATAAAAATTTATTATTTTAAAATTTATTTTGTTATGATATATTCATATTGTCATAATTGAAATATGTTATGTGATAATATATTTATTGTTAATACGATATTTTATGTAGCTTTAAGTATATAAATTATTAATTAAAACCTAAAAGTATATAAGCTAACAATTTTAATACAATATCTCCATAAATATGATTATATTTAATTTAAATAATTATATGTTTAATATTTTATATTTTAAAATAATAACACAAAAATATTTAAATAATTAATTGAAATAAGTGTATGAGTATATTCCATTGTTATTAAATATATTAAAAGACATAATATTAACATGAAAGAAGTTGTCCATTGTTAGAGACCCGAGTTCGATTCCCAACTAGCGCAATTAATAAAAAGAATTAATTCTCGCGTTAGCTCGTGCTTGGCTCGATGGGTTCGGTGCTGGCTCGTCTGAGGGGTGCGTGTGGTTCGTGCCAGGGGTGGTTCGGGTCTCACACAAATGAAATTTTTAATTTTTTTTATTTAATTATTTTGCGACAAAATATGATGTGGTGACAAATATGTTTGTCACACGAGGTGCCCAGTTGACATGACTGTAGTGACAAATATATGATTATGATGATGATAAGTGTCAAATATGTGACAAAAAGTTTACCACAATAGAACATGATATTGTGACAAAAACATTTGTCATAATAAGTCATCATTTAACCGGGCCTTTAGTGACAAAATCGAATTGCAGTGACGTTATATATATATTGTTATGACAATAAGTTTGTCACAAGAATGAAGTTTTTCGTGAAAAAAGTACGTTTGTCACAAACCTATTGTGATGAACGTAGAAATTATCGTCTGGGACTTTATACGACGGGCCTGTTGCGACGACAACTGTGACAAAAATAATCGTCACAATAGATCTATTGTGACAAAATTGTCATGTATTGCGACAAATTATTTTGTCACAAAAAAATATTTTTTTTGTAGTGATTTCACATGTTTTGGATTGGTGTGGATGCCAGTATTCGGGTGAGTAGGGTTGTGGAGTCCGACATCTGAACCCTAGGAACGTCAGAAAAAACGGAGGAGAGAGAAGAGAGTTTTTTTTTTTTCCCACCTTGTAAAGCCTTAGTTAATCGGAAAGTGGTACTTAAAAGGCAGAAGCAGTAAGTTGATTGACCAGACTAATGCTTGAAATGTTGGGGCGGCCAATTTATTCAAAGAACTTAATTACCATATATTTCTAATAGTTTATGCACTAATTTCATTTTATTTAATAAAATCGTTGCAAGCACCTCCTCCCTGTCTATAATTTATATGCTTATTATATTATTTTACATCAATTTAATTCATCTCTCAAAAAGTGAACTTTGTATCTACATGCATGCCTAAATCTAATCATCACTCGATTCTGCGCGATTTTTCTGCTTACAATATTCAAAAAGTTAAGTAACGAACGTATCCTAATACCTACCCAACCCCCTAGCTCCCCCAAGATAAACCAAAAATAATAAAAATAAGAGAAGGTCGAAATGAGTACAAATCCAACTAAAAGTACTCGCTTGTATGAAAATATTAGGAAGTCAGATTTTACGAGTTATAAAAATTATAAATGATCAAACTTCTCTAAGTTTTGTTCTAGTGAGAGTACTGAAAGGATATTTTTATCTTTATCTTAAAAATTAAAAAAATTAATTTCAAAGATAATTAAATTCAATAGTAAAATGAAATGCTAGTGTATCCCAAAAAAGAAAAAGAATTTTTCTTTTATTTTTAAGATGAAAAGAGGATATTAATTTGCTCACAAATTTACGAAAACTCTGATGGATCGGGAAAATTTGTCATGTCTGAAACTTAGTATAGAGTTATAATATTTCATCCAAGTAGATACAAATTGTAATTATGTAGTCCCGTAAAGATATAGACAAAACCCATAAAAAATACATGTATTAGAAAAAAGGAAAAAGAACACGTAGAAAAGAGGCCAAATTTAATAAAATAAGCCCGCCCATTTCAACCACCGTATTTGATTTGGATCTCGTGGAGATTGAGATATATAGCAATGGTTGAATAAGATGACAGACCCCAACAGTTGTCAAACCCTCACCTCCGATCTTTGCTTACTCTACAGAATCAAATATCTCAATCATTGCTTTCATTAATATTACGTACCTTATTTCTTTTTATTGAATATTGTCATTTTATTTCTCTTCCCACCTTTTGAATCTTTGTCACCACCTATATAAATAAGGGAAGCTTTGACAAATACCTTCATTCAAAAACTCAATCAAAACCATTCTTTCTCTTTCTCTATCTATACCTTCTCCTCTGATTTTCACAAAGTAACGCATAAAGTCTTGCGAATTCTGATTGATTATGGCGATTGAGATTGTTCCACAGCAGCTGTCCGAGTCGGTTGGTCTATCGAAGATTGCAGTATCCGACACTCACGGTGAGGATTCGCCGTATTTTGCCGGCTGGAAGGCGTATGATGAAAACCCTTATGACGAATTATGCAATCCCTCAGGAGTTATACAGATGGGGTTAGCAGAAAATCAGGTAATTTACATGGCTGTTTAATGTTTTCTTTCCTCATGGTTTGAACTTTTGAAGATTTATAAGTCGTTCTACTTTGTTTCTAATTATCATTTTGTGTAATTAATTTATACAGGTTTCATTTGACTTGCTTGAAGATTACCTGGAAAAACATTCACAGTCGGACAATGGGAGTTCAACTTCTGGTTTTAGAGAGAATGCACTGTTTCAAGACTATCACGGCCTTCTATCTTTCAGAAAGGTAAATAACTAAACATATATATATAAATACACATATAATTGCATGAAGAAGTTCAAAATCTAATCTTATTTATGTTAATTTCATTCAGGCAATGGCTAGCTTTATGGAAAAGATAAGAGGTGGAAGAGCAAAATTCAACCCTGAAAGAGTTGTTATCACTGCCGGCGCCACCGCAGCTAATGAACTGCTAACATTCATTTTAGCTGATCCCGGCGATGCATTGCTTGTTCCAACTCCTTATTATCCAGGGTATGCATTTACACAAATTACAAAAAAAAAAAAAAAAAAAAACCATTATTTCATGCACGAATAACGAAAACAAATTACAAGTTCACTAATGTAAATCAATTTTTCCACAGATTCGACAGGGATTTAAGATGGAGAACAGGTGTAAAAATCGTCCCAGTCCACTGCGACAGCTCCAACAATTTCGAAATCACTCCTCAAGCTTTAGAAGAAGCATACAAACAAGCAGAATCCGACAACATCAAGATCAGAGGCCTTCTCATAACAAACCCTTCAAACCCTTTAGCCGCCACGATCCGACAGTCGACCCTCGAGCAGATCCTGGAATTCGTCGTCCGGCGAAACATCCACCTTGTCTCCGACGAGATATACTCCGGCTCGGCCTTCTCCTCGGACGAATTCATCAGCATTGCCGAGATCCTCAAGGCCCGTAACTACAGAGATGCCGAAAGAGTTCACATTGTTTACAGCCTTTCCAAGGATCTCGGTCTCCCCGGTTTTCGGGTGGGAACGATCTATTCCTACAACGATAGAGTCGTGACAACGGCACGAAGAATGTCAAGCTTCACGTTGATTTCTTCGCAGACACAGAAGCTCTTGGCTTCGATGCTTTCGGACGAGAAGTTTACGGAGAATTACGTGAGGATTAATCGGGAGAGGCTGAAGAAGAGGTACGAGATGATCATTGAGGGGTTGGGGAAAGCTGGGATTGAGTGCTTGAAAGGAAACGCGGGATTGTTTTGCTGGATGAATTTGAAGGGATTGTTGGAGGAGCCCACGAAGGAGGAAGAACTGGTTTTGTGGAAACTGATATTGCATGAATTGAAGCTCAACATTTCTCCGGGGTCTTCTTGTCATTGCTCGGAGCCGGGGTGGTTTAGGGTTTGCTTTGCCAATATGAGTGAGAAAACGTTGGAAGTTGCACTTGCAAGAATTCTTGATTTTATGGAGAAAAGATTGAATAATAGTGGGAAGAGGATTGATTGATTGATTCGAATTTTACTGTTTGAAGTTGATTTTTTGGATGTTTTTTTAAATGTTTGATAGTTTCTATTTGATTTTTTAGAGGGGCCAAAGAATAGGATTTGCCCCGAAAAATCGTACATTGAAAAGAGACATCTAGCTCGAACCTGATTCAGCCGTATGGTGTTGCTCATGTAATCACAGGGCGCATTTATTTGTATGTTTTACTTGTATTTTGTAGAGAGCGACCATTATGCGACGGGTATGACTTACACCCGTCATGTAATTTTTTTGGTTGCGGCGAAACTTTATTCGAGCAAGAGTGTTTTCAATGGAAAAATTGTTACGTGATTATCAAGTTGTTTGTAGTAATAGGTTGTGATCATGAGAGTCTTGATCATGTAATTTCTTGGAATTGTCAATAAATTTAATTAATGCCTAACTTTTGTTTCTCTTCCCGACTTTGATTAATATTATTCCACCATGCCTTTGACTCTTATGATAATTATTTAAACATACACTTGTTAAAACTCCAAAAGGTGCAAATAAAAAACAATGCACATCCTAAAGAGTATACGTGGATATAAGTCACAAGATTATATATTTGTATATTCTGTGTGAATGTAAGTAGCTTTTATTTCTCGGCTTGTGTCCGAATTGTCAACCACATTCTAAAGAATTTTCATTCCACCAATTCACACTAAGAAATTCGAAGGTTTTGATGATATCAGTTGAGTATTTTTCCACATAGCAGTTGGAAAAGGTTGTCAAGATTTCATGCTAACGCATGGAGCTCATGTACAAGTGTCAATCTGGCAAAGGAGAAAGGGACAAATATGATCAGTTTCAAGAATTGAAGCCATTCTGAAAGTAGGTGTGTGGTTTGTGATCTTTTATTTCTTTAACAATTTAAGTTGATTTTTTTTTTTTTTTTGGAAGAAGTTTACAAATTCCATGTCGCGATAACACCAAACATAGACGTCAATTCCGTGTTTTGTTCACCAAAACAGTTAGGGGGTACTTACTTTTTCGCCATATGGTGTGAAAAATGATGTAGTAAGTTCAATTTGATGAATAAAAATGATAGTGTAAATTAAAATAATAGGTATGATTTATGATATCTGTACTTAGGAATAGATTGATTATGGGTTACTCTTGTTAGAATAGTTGAGGAACCAGTTGCCATTCGCTTCGAAAAAAATTTCAGAATTGTTAAAATATATTACATTGTTAAGTGAAAAAAGTTTAGTTGTATTACAAATTAGTATAACTTGACGATTTATCGCTATGTTAGTTTATCAAAAGATCTCATGTTTGAGTTTGTAAATATGTAACTAAGATTGTTAAAGGAAGAGTGTACACCATAATGGCTTAGTGATCCGATCCGACTCGAAACTATAGCCATGTAGGGGGGAAAAAAAAAAAAAACAACCTAAACTATTACCACTTTTGTCTAATTTATAAATTTTCGTTTTTTCACATATTTGTACTTAAAGATTTATTTGACAAAGTATTTTTATGCGCATAGCTTAAACAAGAAAAACTAAATTAAAGGTCGAAATGCGTTTGAACTTTGACATGATTATTGATAGAAATTTGACCAATTTACTTCACTTAAATTAATGATTATGAGGTCAAAAGTATCACTAAATCAAACATATTAATTCCAGCTAACATACTAAATTGATCAAAGTAAAGCATGAAGTCCTTTGACATAAATTGTGCTTTTGACATTAGAGCAGCTGATTATGTCACTAAATTGATATGGCATGTGTAATATTACACTAAGTTCAATTGGGGGAGGCGAAAGTCATGGAAGTGGGCTCTGTTGTGATAAATGTACTAAGATCCTGCATTTACATGAACTTATCATGCGTGGATATCCCTAAAAATATCATCTTATCATGTTATATCATATGTTACGTTTGACATTTCTTACGTGAAAAATTTGAAAAAAAAAAATTCCTGTCACTATATCCGTATCGCTGTATCCTTATTCGTGCATCATAAAGTGAAATAAAGAATAATGGCAGTTAATATATTTGATTTGAACACAAAAATAATTCTCGTAATTTTAATAAGGCCAAACATTACATTTAATTTGTCACTAGATTAATTCCGAAAAGGTCAAATTGGATTTGTCACTATATAATGTTGTTTTTATTAAGGTACATCACTAATTATGATAAATAGAAGTAAGGCAAATTAAATTTTATATTTAAGTATTAATTTTATTGCGGTAAATAAAAGGTATAATTTTTGTCAACTACTAGATATATTGCACGATACAAGAAAATTATTATTAATTATTTGGGCTACTTTCAGACACACCCTTATCTTTCGGGGTGTGCTTTATTTCCTAATCTTTGAATCGGTGTGATTGTTTCTCTAATTTTTGTAGAACGTAACACTTAACCCCTTTAGACAATTCCAGAATATTCTGAGAAGATTCCGCTCATGTTGAACTTTGACCATCAATTTTTCCTCCGTCATGACGATCAAGAGTCAAGACCACTTCCATCTTATTCCTCTCTTCAAGGCGAACAAAACTCATATCCCATTTGACCTTATTGGCCGTCGGAAGCATTGAAATTCACCTGTAAAGTTTCAATGACCTTATGCCATCTTTGACCGTCGATTTCTCTTTCGTTAGTTGTTGGATTTTGATTTTGAAACCATCGTTTTATTCCTTGCATCAAAACCTTCGATTTGATGTATAATATCAACACGTTTGAAATCTGATTTGCACAAATTTGGCCTTATAAATCACGCCCCAAAAAATTGAACAAAATATTTTTAAAGATTCTGCCGTAAAAGGGTTAAGTGTCATATTTTATAAAGGTTAGGGGGACAATCACACTGACAAAAATTAGGGGACAAAACACACTAAACCCTAAAGGACAGAGGTGTCCGAAATTAGCTCTAATTATTTTATTTATATTATTTCTGGAGTAATGAATCTCTTTAATTTGTAATAATGAGATAAATTCTTGCTGCCCAAGGGACTTTCCTCGATTAAAAGAATTTTAGTTAATTTATCATTTAAAATCAACCTTCGACATAAAGATAATCCTATATATTATTTAGGGTGATTTACATCTACTATTCTGCATGTAGGCTTAATTACAACACAATCTATTTAAATTGGAAAATTACGTTTTGGTCCCTGTAAATCTTATTTGGTCTAAGAGCTCTAACGAAATTTGTAAAAGTACACTTATACCCTGACGGTTGTTTGAGTGTTACATTAAATATATGACTAAAATTACAAAATCATCCGTACATTTTACAAATATAAACAAAACATTCCCTACAAATTATAAATTTAACAACAAATCAAGGGTATTTTTGAAATGACATAACGGAACTCTAAGTGGACTTCAGGAATCACAAACTATTCTCAAAGTTAGAGACTAAAATGTAATTTTGAAATTTACAAAGGTAGTCAAATGTAATTATTTCTATTATTTATTCCTCTACTAGGTATCCGAGTCGAGTCTGGTCGCACCACTACCAAATCTAAATATTTCTCTATCATTAATAATTTACATATATTCAATAATTCAAATATCAGATATATAATTAAAATACTACAATCTGAGTAACCAAACATTTCAAAATAGACATCACCTGCTGGCTCCATATGTACCCGACGAGATATCTAAAGCTCTTAAATCTATATACCCCTTGAAATCCCGGGGCCCGGATGGCCTTCCCCTTTTGTTTTTCAGCATTTTTGGGGGGTAGTTGTAAAGTCACGTATAGAGCCAAGAAATGTTTGTATTAATTGATTAACAAAATACAAGATACAACAATGATATATACAGAAGACTAGGGCTACAAAATATAAGAGAGGGAAAAAGCTAATTACAAGGGAAAAGATAAGGAAGGAAAAGATTACAAGAGAGATTTAAGTAAATCAAAATCTTTCCTTAGTTATGTGATCTTATCCTTTAACACAGCCCCGCGAGCTGAAGACGGGGGTAATGCGAGTCTAAGCTTGGCTCAATGGAAGTGATGAAGTCGTTGACCAAGTGGTTTGGTGAGGATCTCGGCCAGCTGATCATCGGTAGATAGAAAACGAATTTGAAGTGTGCCTCGGGCCACTTGCTCATGAACGAAGTGTTAATCCAGCTCAATATGTTTGGTACAAGCATGAAAGACTGAATTGGAACTTAAATATATGGCACCTATATTATCACACCATAAAACCGTCGGTTTGGATATGGGAAAGCCAAGTTCCGTGAGTACCGCCTGGATCCACAAAACTTCAGCAACAACATTAGCTAAGGCCTTATACTCACTTTCAGTCAATGATCGTGCAATAGTGGGTTGCTTTTTCAATTGTCAAGATACCAGGTTTGTACCAAGATAGACGATATAGCCTACAGTGAAACGTCGATCATGGGGTATCCACCCCAATCACTATCCAAGAAGGCCTGTAAGGTGTGATCTTTGTTGCAGGAAATGAGTAACCCAAGGTTGGGTGTGCCTTTAAAATACCGTATAAGGCGCTTCACAACTTTCCAATGTTTAATGTTCATTGGTAGGATTGTGCATGAATTGAGAGAGTCTGTTAATCGAGAAAACGATATTTGGGTGAGTGGGGGTGACATACTGTTAGGGTTGATCAAGTGACTGTCTTAAAGATTTGGATAACTTGGGGCTTGTCACCATTGGAGTGGTACATGGCTTGGAATCAGCAAGACCGAACTGGTACAAGAGATCATTCACATACTTTTTCTGGTAGAGGAGTATGCTGGTGGAGGCATCAATGGTCTTAATCCCTAAAAAGTATGAGAGGGAGCCAAGATCCCGAACCGGAAATGCTGCCTTAAGTTCAGATAAAAACCAGTCCAATTTTAGCTTGCTGGAACCTGTGACAATAATATCATCAACATAAACCAATACGTAAAGAACCATTGTACCTTGTCGGATAATGAAGAGGGAGTGATCAACCTTAGATGAGATAAATCCAAGTTAAAGAAGAAAGGCTGAGAGACGTTGGAGCCAAGCCCGGGGAGCTTGCTTGAGACCATAGAGTAACTTCTGAAGTTTGCAAACATGGTCGGGATAATGAGGATGAATGAACCCCTGAGGCTGTTCCATAAAGATATCAGTGTCCAGAAATCCGTGGAGGAAGGAATTGGACATATCCAGTTGGCGAGCCAATAGTGAGAGACTGCCATAGAGAGAACTGTCCGAATGGTGGTTATTTTAACCACCGGACTAAATATTTCATGATAATCAATGCCAGATTCTTGAGAAAACCCCTTTGCCACTAAACGGGTTTTGTATTGATCAATAGTCCCATCCGAGTTTTGTTTGATGCGAAATAACCTCTTGTATCCAACAATATTTTTGGTACCAGGGCGAGGTTCCAGTGACCAAGTTTTATTAGAAATAAGAGCATCATACTCAGCTTGCACAACCTGTTGCCATTGAAGAAGCGAATATGCCTGGTTGAATGTTTTGAGTTCATGGAAGAGGTAGTTTGTTTTCGTGGAACCAACATGGGTTTCACGACAAGAAAGAGTGAAGGGGGCGTAGGTTCATATGGTGAGTGCGAGTGGTTGTAGGTTGTTATGTTTCTGTGGTGAGGTTAGGGTAATGGGATAAATCAACAACGAGGTTAAAATTATCAGATTGTTGTGGGTCGGTATGTCTTGTATTTCGGGAATTTCGCTGGAACCTGTGGAGGGTGTGGGATTTATGGTAGGAGTGGAATAATCACTGGTATTTGTAAGAGGAGATGTAGAGGGTGAAAGATTCATACCTGACGATGTGCTCGACCGAGTGAGATCAAAGAGAGTGGTGTGTGTCTGCAGCCACGGTGCTGTCTGAGCAATCGTGAAGGGAAAACTACGTTAAAAAATTTTGACATGACGAGTAAGAACTATTCGGTTAGACACTAGTTCCAGACACCTAGCAGCCGAGTGAGTTGGACTTTGCGCCAAATATACACATGGTTTGGTTCTAAAATCAAACCATGTTGGTTAGACAGAATGTTGGTTGTACGGTCGTAAAAGAGGAAAGACATCACAACCAAAGGGTTTAAAGTCGGTTTAAAGAGGGGACGAGCCCAAAAGTTTGAGGTGAGGTGAAGCATTATGAAGAACATGTGAGAGGAGTGAGTTTATGCGTGAGACTCCCGTTTCAAAGGCAAAGCTCCAATATTTTAGTAGAATTTTGGCATGAACAAGGAGCGTTAATCCAGTATTGACAACATGTCTTATTTTTCGTTTTGCAACACCATTCTGTTCATAGGTGTAAGGACAAGCTATGCGATGGATAATTCCCATATACTAAAAATATTTGTTTAGTTTCTGGTATCCCCCTCCCCAATCTGAGTGAAAGGCTTTTATTTTTCCTTGAAACTAGCGATTTATTTTCAGAAAATAAATCCAAGTGTAACGGGTAAAAACCATCTATGAAGAGCAACATATAACAAAAACCATTATTAGAGGCAATAGGGGCTTGTCCCCAAACATTAGAGTAAATTATATCAAAAAGAGCAAAGCTCTTATGTTCAATAGAAGCTAAAGGAATCCGACTAACTTTACTAAGTACACAAGAAGGACAGGGTTCTAAACTGCTACTAGACGACTCAAGTCTGGAACTTCGAACAACAAATCTCAATACCCTGGAATTTGGGTGACCCAACCGGGCATGCCAATCATTCATGCTAGGCACTACAGGAACCATGGATTGTTTCTTAAATGGGATGTAAATTTTTGAACAGATAATAAATTCTTAGTGAGGGACGACACTCGTAGTGTGTTATTTAATGAGAGAACTCCTTTAGTTGAAGAAATACCAACTTTACCTGTATGCTATGATGCACAGACACGGACACGGCGACATGGACACGACAAGATACGGACACGATGACACGAATTTTTTAAAAAATTTAGGACACGACACGGCTATATTATATATAAATAAATAAGTTATATTTATATATATAATTATATATTAATTTATATAAAATAAAATATTTGATATTACAAATTTAAATAACATATACCATTTTCCAATTCAATATTTTAAGTCATTACAAATAATACTAATACATTTTTTATATAATGTTATTATATAAAAAAAATTGAATTTAAATTAATAATATACATCTTTTAGCACATTTATGTAATTCTTTTTTTCTTAAAAAATTATATTCTCAAAATTTCAGAAAAAATATAATAAAAATTATTTTTATTGAATTTTTCGTGTCGAAGTGTCCGGGCCGTGTCGGACACGTTTCACGCCATGTCCGGGCCGTGTCGGACACGTGTCCGAACTGTGTCCCCCGCGTGTCGAATTTTTTTTTTTTTAATTTTTGGACACATTTTGCCTTGTCGAACACGTGGCCGTGCCGTGTCGGAGCCGTGTCCGTGTCCGACACGTGTCCGACACTGCACGGGGGTAAAATATAAAGTGTCGGTGCTTTATAGTCTGTATATATAATAGGCAGCCCTTGACCGTCACCAACATGAAGCTGATCATTACCACGATAAGGTGTTGTATTGCTTAGAGAACTGAGATCTGGTGTGGCATAAAAATTTGCAGCGGTATTAGGGTACTATTGCTGGAACTGATGTTGCTGTGGCCTTTGGTACGAGGGATGGTATGATGGCTAGTACTGGTGTGCTGGAACAAAGTCATGGCTAAATCCATGTCCAAAAAGGTTTGATTGGCCTGAGCAAGGAAATAGGGTCGGAAGCCAGGTGAAGGTGGCGGTACCGATTGCGACAAGTGGAAGTAGAGTGGTTCTTCCAGCCACAGACCTGACACGGTCCTCAAGGTCCGTAATGGCCACCAGGATAACGATTGCTAGATCCAGAAAAGGTGCGACGGTTGTTTCCGTGGGTGAAGTTACTAGGCAGAGAGGGGCCCTGAGTGAACTGTGGCTTGGACTTTGTCACATGATAGGCATTGGCGATTGGAACTTCCAGAGAGCTTTTAATTAAGAATTTCATAAGCAACCAGTTGACCGTGCAATTCATGGAACGGGATTGGTTCTGGTCTCAAGTTTTGCGCAATAATGATGTTATGGTATTCGGTACCAATATTTCGTTAGATGATAGCATTTGAATTTGGCCGAAGAGAGAGGGCGCCCGACAGCGGATAGTTCATCGGATAAGGCTTTCGCTTTCTGCAGAAACTGTGACATCGTCATATCATTGCATTTGAGTTCTTGAAGTTCAATGTGTAATTGGAGTTGGCGATTTTGAGAGATCGAGCCGAAGGCATTGGCGAGAGCCTACCAAACTTCATAAGATAAGGAAAGCCTAATAACATAGGGAAAAAATTTCTTCAGAGATAGATGAAAGTAGCCAGGAATGAAGCATCTGGTCCTTTTTGTTCCAATCCTCATATGCCGGATTAACAATCTGACACATCAGATCATTCAGATCCGAATAGTAGTGGATGGTGCTTGACTGTTGAGTGTGCGATTCGCATGAATATTAGCAATGATTAGACTGCAATTGAGTGTTGTTTGATGCGTTTATGTGTTTATTTTGCTCCAGTAAGGTAATTATTGCATTGGAGATGAGAAACGGCGTTCCAAGGCGAATTCACGCATTTTTGGAGGAAAAAGAGGTAACACCCGTTACCTTATGGGAGAACAAAGTTAGTAACCCCCGTTAATAGACACAGAAGCAAAGCCTTTGGCGAATCAGAGGGGTAACGCCCATTACCCCTGGGCAGAAGGAAAACTAATAAAAGCGTTATGGCGATTTCAGCAGTAACGGGCGTTAACGGTATTTGTGCATGGATGGGTAACGCCCGTTACCGGAGTCGGCGAGAGTGCAATTAGGGTTGCTATTTAAGTGCGTTTTGGAGTCTTTTTGAGAGAGCTTTTCTTCCAGGTTTTGAACTAGTCTGGAGAGAAGACAACGAAGTTTCGGAGAATTAGAGAAGACCAAAGGATTGAATTCTTACAATGGTTTCAGTTTCCGGTTTTATTATTTCTTGATTATCAAACTAATTCCCTTAAGTTTAGTTTTAATTAGTTTTTGTTTGCTAGATTCGTTTTTCAGATTTTACTGATTGTTTATGGTTTTGATGTTTAGACTTTGTTTAGTTTTGATGAACATGAATTCTTTTAATACAATTTCCTTTAGTTTTATGAGTTTTGCTTTAATTATGAGTAGCTAATTTATAGGGCTAGGGGAGTGATGATGAATGCATGATAGGTGTTCGATATGGTGCTTGAATGACTTTTGTTAATTCTTAGTTTGAAAATAGGTTTGAATTGACTTGCGATGGCCTGATCACCCTTAGCATGTGTTATAATTGCCTATAGATCGAGAGATTGATGGTAATTTAGATTGTTTTCATAACTTGTAAGTTGTAGAATATAAAGAGATTTGGTTCTAGCTTATACAACATTAATCTTATTCCATGCCGAGCCGCTAGAATAATGAATTGCACTAGTCTTGTTCCTATGGTTTAATTAACTATCGGTGATTGCAAGAGCAACATTGAACACTAATTAAGCACTTAGTTACACCTTGAGAGAGGGTAACACAAATATGAGTGACTAGGTTGTAGAATTGCACTTGTCAAACGAGTATCATATTAACTCTTGATTGTTTGATTCATTACTTTCCCTGCCTACTTAGTTTACTGAAGTTAATTCACGTGTGTTTTAGTTGTTACTTGCGTTTATCCCTAGTTATTCAATTAATTCTGTCTTTAGTAGATTAATAGATAACAACAATTGCTTTTTGCTAGGTCTTTAGATTAGAAAGAAGTGTTGAGCAGTGATTGATTTCCCTTCCCTGTGGGTAAGATCCTATTGTGCTACGTGTATGTTAGTGTACACTTGCACGATTGGTTTTAAGTTAAGTAGAACATAACAACAAGTTTTTGGCACCGTTGTCGGGCAAGGCATTTTAAGTCAATATTACTTAAATATTTCGATCTAGTGCTTTAGATCATTACTTTACTTTGTGTTCATTATCTTTTGTCAATGTGGAATTGGATGGAGGATTTCTTTCTCCTTTGTGTAGGTTTACTGTGCATGCGAAGATCTCAAGATCCGGAATTGGTACGATACGATCCGGATATCGAGAGAACACTGAGTGCTATTAGGAGGAAGTATAAAAAGGATAAGAAACCGACTACCATAGTGATGGCTGACCCACCTCAAGATCCACCTCCACCATCCATAAGAGATTATAACGTGCCGCAGGCAGGAGCAATTCCGACAGCAACACGTCCCCCAATAGCAACAAACAATTTTGAAATCAAACAAGCTATCATCAATCTGCTGCAGAACAATCTGTTTTCAGGATTACCACTGGAGGATCCGACATCACATCTTGAGTATTTTCTTGAGGTGTGTGATACCTTCAAGAATCACAATATCACTACTGATGCTATCCGAGTCAGGCTTTTTCCCTTTTTATTAAGGGAACGAGCTAAAGCATGGTTGAGTACTGTCCCAAATGAATCCTTTCAGACTTGGGCAGTGTTATCTCAGGCTTTCTTAGCCAAGTTCTTTCCACTTAACAAAACCACGAAGTACAGGAATGATATTCAAGGTTTCAGACAGTTAGATGGAGAGTCTTTCTATGAGGCATGGGAGAGATTTAAGGATTTGCAGAAGAAGTGTCCACATCACGGGATTCCCGTTGGTTATTGATTCAGACTTTTTATAATGGGATGTCCCCTACTTTTAGAGGAGCGATGGATGTCGCAGCTGGCGGAGCTTTCTTGTCAAAATCTGAAGCAGTTGCTACTGAGTTGTTAGATAATATGTCACAAAATGATATTTTGGTGCATGAGAGGAGCCATTCGCAACCAGTGAAAGTGCAAGCAGGAGTCATAGAGTTAGATGGCCTAACCGCCATCAATACCAAATTTGAAGCCCTTAACAAGAAATTGGATCAACTTTCTATCAATACAGTTGGGACACCATCCCAACCAGTTCAGGTAACTTGTGAAATCTATAGTGGTCCGCATTCGTTTAATATGTGTCCTCATACCAATGCAGGAGAACAGGTGCAAGAGCAGGTGAACTACGCAAACAACTCCAAACCAACAAATGATCCCTACTCAAACACCGACAATCCAGGATGGAAGAACCACTCTCACTTTTCTTGGTCTAATAATCAGACTGTTCAGCAACCACCTCAACTTAGGCCGCAGTTTCAGCTTAGGTAACAATTTCAACCACGACCACCAGCCCCATTTAATGCTGCGCCCCCATAACAGGAGCAGAAGCAGGGATGGGAGGTTGCACTTGAGAAATTCATAGCTGTGTCTATGGGTCGACATCAGAAGTTGGAAGCTCAATTGGATCAAGTGGTAAATCAGACCAGAACTTTGGAAACTCAGATTGGAAAGATTGCCCAATCTTTGAATATGAGAGGCCCAGGAATGATACCAAGTCAAACCGAAAACAATCCGAAGGAGCATTGTCAGGCCATATTTGTGCGAGATGATAGAGAGTATGAAGGTCCGAAATTACTTGCAGGTTCAGATGAGGAGAAATTTGATTGAGAGATAGTTGAAAAGGTAGATGCTTTTGAAAGGGTGAATATAGAAGAGAGGAAGGAACAGTTCCCTTCAAAGCCAAAGGTGAATGTGGCAACTGATTCATATGTGCCAACGATTTCTTCTCCCCAACTATTTCAGAAGCATGAGTTAGAGAAAGGATTGGTTTCAAGTAAAGGGAAGTCTAAAGACTTCACCACCGTCGCACTTACAGAGGAATGTAGTGTCATTAATCAGCATAAGTTTCCCCCGAAACTTAAAGATCCAGGGGTTTTTCAATTCTTCTAACCATTGGTCCCTTGCAATTTCATAATGTTTTATGTGATTTAGGAGCTAGTGTGAGTATAATCCCTTTATCTACTTGCAGGAAATTAGGAGTGAAGGAGCTTGAACCGACCACTATGACACTTCCAACTAGCTTATAGATCGGTGAAATACCCGATAGGAATTCTTGAAGATGTGTTGGTAAAAGTTGGAAGATTCCACCTTCCTAATGATTTTGTAGTACTTCATGTCGAGAGTGATGAGAGGATGCCATTGATCCTTGGGAGACCGTTTCTAGCCACGGCTGGAGCGGATATTGATGTTCAGAATGGACGCCTCACTTTCAAAATAGGAGATGAAAGCTTAGAGTTTAGGAATTTTGGTTCCATACCACCCTCACCGAGTCCGGATAAATGTTGCATGATCAAGGTGATAAGTGAGACCCCGAACGGAGTGGTGTTATTTTCGGAGAAAAGGGATGCAGTTGATTGGGGTGGAGAACCAAAGTCCCGAAATTCAAGAGGAGAGGATGTTTGGAAATTAAACCCTTGGAGTTCAAGCTCCGGAGTTGTGAGTAACAAGAACGAGGTCACTCCATGTGACTCGTGGCTTGGGGATTGTTAATCCCTTATCCGATTTCCAAAGTCAAGCTAACGACTATAACTTAAAACTAATTTTTCTTTCCTTTTCCTTTTGTTTTTGGTTTTTGTTGTTTTCTTTTCTTTCGTTCTCGTTTTTCTCGTTTTTATGTTGGTTTTCTTCTCTCAGTCTACAGGTCACTTGATGTTTGCTAGGAAGCCAAAGTTTAGATGGAAGCAAGGATCGTGATTTGAGCTTTAATATCAACATTGAGGTCCACTTACTTTGTTCGTATTCGTGTGCATGAGATTGATTTCTTTTGTGAGGAGAATGAATTATTGTAATGTATGGGTATATGTGTTGTGTGATGTTTATATGTTTCGAGATTGGTGTACTACGGTTTGAGTGAATTTTATGAGTTAATTTCGGTTAATTAACGCGATTAAGCACCATCCGGATGGTGTTTGTGTTTTATTTGTGTTTTGGGCAGAAATAGTAGTAACGGGAGCTACACCACCTCAGCTATTTTTCGGTAACGCCTGTTAAAGAGGTCAGGCGCCTCAGGCATCATTAGTAACGGGCGTTACCTTCTGCTAAGCGTTTTTCAGTAATGCCCGTTAACATAGGCAGACGTCTGGGCATTAGGGGTAACGACCGTTACCCCATGCAAGGTGAAACCCGGTAACGCCCGTTACCGGGACGATTACGCAAAATCCTGGGTTAGGAAACACGTTTTTATGGTTAATTTAATTCTTTTCCTACCGAATTTCGGAATTTTCTCCCCCAAACCTATAAATACACGTGCACACACTCATTCTCCCTTAGGAGAGGTTCAATAGTTCCCCTTGGCCAACCATTATCAATTTGCAACCAAGAAGCATCGCCACCAAGTTTACTCTCTCTCTTTCTTTGTGAATCTAGGTAAGTCAATATCCCTTTATAGTGTGAATTGTTGGGATTAATTCTTCCAATCTAAGATTAAAACCTAGGATTAAATTTGCTAGATTAGGAAAACATTGAGATTAAATTGACGAATATTGAGAGATTATGCATGCTAGAATCAGGATCAATGTTTTAGAGTGAATTTAACTTTAATTAGGTTGAATTTGTCAAGGATCCTAATCTCTAATTAGCTTTGATTCCGAATTGTGAAATTGAAAATAGAGAACTTGAGCTTAAATTGTAGATTATAGGCTAGTGTGAATTTGAGTTGGGTAGATTGAAGAACTTTAAGTTAGAACTCACACCCTAGGCCTATGCATACAAGGTGTTTAATAGACTGTCTAAGTGACTTGTGATTGATTTTTGTATGCCTTGTTTTTCTATTTTTGGTTGATGTAGGTACCATGGGATGTGCTAAGCGCTCTAGAGTTCCTGAGCCCTTCACTACTTCATCCTGGTTGGATCATCAACCATTGGAATCGGTCAATATAACGGTGAATACTATGGGCAATCCCTTTCAAAGGAACTTGACAAGGAACATTGTGTCCACTAGGTTCTTCAAAGACTTATGGATGGAGAAGTTTGAGGCATGGGAAGAAGTGAAACGATTATTTGGCAACATCGGTTGGTTACTATTTCTGACTAAAAAGGATTTGACGTATGCCTAGATGACGGCCGCTTTCTTCACCACGATGAACTTCAATCCGGTGGACAACACATTGACTTTTACTCTAAATAACATGGAAACTCGAGTTTGGAATACGGGCCAGATAAGGGAGATTCTTCTTTTTCTAGCAAATGCCATCAATTCCTTGCCTAAGTGGAATGATGCTCAAAGAGAAGAAGTTTGGATATCCTTCCCGTTGCGTAAGGGTGCCCCGAGTTATTCCCCACGATGCACTCATGATAGCTATCTTGACTCATTGGCTTGGGTGCTAGTGCATAGGATTTTGGCCACGGGATTTTGTGCTAGATATGGAAGAGATAGCCACATTAATGAGACTGAGCTGGGAATAATGTAGATGATGAAGGAAGGTATCAAGTTCGATGGTACAATTGAGTTTTTATGGAAGCTGCAGGAGATTGCTGGGAGTGTTACGGGTACAATAGCCCATGGCGCGTTTGTCACTATGTTTACTCGAGAGATGGATTGGAGGCCTAGGGGATTGTTTCTCATTGACTTTGGTTATGATATTGGTCCACAGTACCTGGAGACTATCGGGTTGGCTATTGCTTAGGAGAGTGGACAACTGAAGGAGTGTAATTTGCCATGGTGGCCAATTCGGGATAGTGATCGGCTTGGCAGATGTATAGCTGGGGTAAGGCCCGTTTTGATGAGCTTTCAGAGATGCAGAAGGAGCTTTTAGCTCGGATTCCTGATAGACCGAATGACGAGTTTGGGATTCTCCGCAGTGCCGCACCAGTTGTTGATGAGGCTAATGATGAAACCCCGTTTACTGTGAGAGGCCTTCGTACAGAGTTGGCAGGATTAAGGGCTGATTTGAGCACCATGATTGCGAGGGTGTAGGATCTAACCCAGTATGTTGATGAGCGATTTGATGAGTGAAAAGCTCAGGTGGAGGCGAAGTTCGAAGGGTTCTATGCTCGTATTGATCAGTATTTTGGAGGACCCCCATTGCCTTGATGATGTTATCTTTCTTTCCCCCATGTTTGCGTTTATTTTAGACATTCTATTTGGGTATGTTATTTTAGACACATAGATCTTTGCATATGTTTGAACTCCGTGAATTTTGTTTATGCTATTGTGCCTTCTTTTACTTGGAATTGGTGACTTATGTGATGATTGTTGAATGCATGTTGATTATCAATTGCCTTTGCATTTGATTCGTGTTTTCCAGTCACGTCTTTCAGGTTTTGGAAGCTTTGCTAGCACGTTGCCAGTTCTTCAATTGATAAGGGAGTTTTCTTAATCCTTATTTCTTTATGTTGCATTAGGACATTGTACAGATTAAGTGTGGGGGAGGAGGTGTATGCTTGATATGAGTTTTCTTGTGATTTGCATGATTAGATGTTTGGTTACACTTGTGATTTGCTAAGAATTGAGTAATTAGGAAATTTTTGAAAATTTTTCCCCGTTTTGAACTTTTTCTTTAAAGTTTGATTGTTGAGTTTTTGCTAGAATGAGTTAGGTTATTCGAATTGAGGAAAATTTGCATGAGACCTGATGAATTAGTGTGTTAGTATACCTTTATATTTCAAGCACTTTTGAACGTGATGATGTACTCTGCTTAGGAAGATGAATTGATGATTTCCGAATGAGTCTATTAATTGATTAGGATGCATTTTAGTCCTATCGAGGCGAAATTTTGAGTTAATGAAAGATTAAGGAAGTGAAGTAGGCATTCGTTGTCGGAGGATATTAAGCCTTTAAATTTTTAGCCGTGTTTCACTAAATAACGTAATCTTATTGACCCCGCTGAGCCTAATTGTTGTGCAAAGATTTTTGTAGCCACATTATAAGCCGAATGCACAACAAAAGAATAACCACCTTGATAATTTTACACCAAGGCTTGCTCATTTGATTTTAATGGTAATTGTCCATCTTTTGACCCCTTTTGATTGTTCATGTGGTTGAAATTGAGAAATTATTTTAACAAAAGAAATAGAATGAGAAAAAGAAAAGATATGAAAAAGAGAAGAAAGAGCAAAAGAAAAGAAAAGAAAAGAAAAATTATGCGAAGTGTGAAATTGAGAGTGTGGTATTCAATTGTTGGAAGGGGAAGGATTATGTGTTTAATGGTGAAATTGAAGTGCCGTGAGTTTACAGATTGAATGGTGTAAGCTTGGTGAGTAGTCACTCGATCCAAATGTCCATAACCTTACCCAAAGCCTACATTACAAGATCGAAAGACCTACCGATCCCAAGTCTTGATTTTATTCCATTAGTGGAGATAGGTACGAAGAGTGTACTCCGAAGTCGATGATTAGAACTTAGGAGGAAATTGTGAATTTGTCATTCTAGTCTTTGTACATTGTTTCGTTTGATTCACACACTACACAAGGGTATACTTTTCATACTAAGTTTTGATGATCTTATGTTTATGATCACTTTATTTGATTAGCTAGACTTGCTTAGGTGAAGGTTCGACGATTGCTTTTAGTAGATGGTTTGATGAGGATGTGTTTTCTTTATTTTCGTATTACTCGGGGACGAGCAATAGGCAAGTGTGAGGAGTTTGTTGAGTGTACAATTCGCATGAATATGAGCATTGATTAGACTATAATTGTGTGTCGTTTGATGCGTTTATGTGTTTATTTTGCTCCAGTTAGGTAATTATTCCGTTGGAGATGAGAAACGGCGTTCCAAGGCGAATTTACGTATTTTTTGAGGAAAAAGAGGTAACACCCGTTACCTTATAGGAGAACAAAGTTAGTAACCCCCGTTAATAGAGACAGAAGCAAAGCCTTTGGCGAATCAGAGGGGTAACGCCTGTTACCCCTGGGCAGAAGGAAAGTGGTAACGCCCGTTACCACTAATAAAAGCCTTATGGCGATTTCAACAGTAACGGGCGTTAATGGTACTTGTGCATGGATAGGTAACGCCCGTTACCAGAGTCGGCGAGAGAGCTATTAGGGTTGCTATATAAGTGCGTTTTGGAGTCTTTTTTAGAGAGCTTTTCTTCCAGGTTTTGACCTAGTATGGAAAGAAGACAACGAAGTTTCAGAGAGGAGTTTCAGAGAATTCGAGAAGACGAAAGGATTGAATTCTTAGAATGATTTCAGTTTCCGATTTTATTATTTCTTATTATCAAACTAATTCCCTTAAGTTTAGTTTTAATTAGTTTTTGTTTGCTAGATTCATTTTTCAGATTTTACTGAATGTTTATGATTTTGATGTTTAGACTTTGTTTAGTTTTGATGAACATGAATTCTTTTAATACAATTTCCTTTAGTTTTATGAGTTTTGCTTTAATTATGAGTAGCTAATTCTCTAGGGCTGGGGGAGTGATTATGAATGCATGATAGGTGTTCGATATAGTGCTTGAATGACTTTTGTTAATTCTTAGTTTGAAAACAGATTTGAATTGACTTGCGATGGCCTGATCACCCTTAGCATGTGTTATAATTGCCTATAGATCGAGAGATTGATGGTAATTTAGATTGTTTTCATAACTTGTAAGTTGTAGAATACAAAGAGATTTGGTTCTAGCTTATACAATCGTAATCTTATTCCATGCCGAGCCGCTAGAATATTGAATTGCACTAGTCTTGTTCCTATGGTTTAATTAACTATCGGTGATTGCAATAGCAACATTGAACACTAATTAAGCACTTGGTTACACCTTTTGAGAGGGTAACACAAATATGAGTGACTAGGTTGTAGAATTACACTTGTCAAACGAGTATCAAATTAATTCTTGATTGTATGATTCATTACTTTCCCTGCCTACTTAGTTTACTGAAGTTAATTCACGTGTGTTTTAGTTGTTACTTGCATTTATCCCTAGTTATTCAATTGATTCTGTCTTTAGTAGATTAATAGATAACAACAATTGCTTTTCGTTAGGTCTTTAGATTAGAAAGAAGTGCTGAGCAGTGATTGATTTCCCTTCCCTGTGGGTACGATCCTATTGTGCTACTCATATGTTCGTGTACACTTGCACGAGTGGTTTTAACTCAAGTGGAACACAACAACATTGACCAGTACCATGAACAAAACTGTTCAGGCTTTGATAATTGAGAAGTGGAAGGAATTGCTTCTTCCAAGCGAGATAATTTTTTGTGTTCAATTTGATACTAAAACTATGGGTAGCGGAAAGGGTGGTGTTTGAGGTTGAGGAGATGACAAAGGCGGTGGTGGACATGGCTACGGTGGTGGGCTGAAAAAAAATTTAATATGGCTCTAATACCATGTAAAGTCACGTATGGAAGCAAGAAATATTTGTATTTATTGATTAACAAATACAAGATACAACAATGATATATACAGAAGATTACGGCTACAAAATACAAGAAAGGGAAAGAGCTAATTACAAGAGAAGAGATGAGGAAGGAAAACGTTACAAGAGAGATTTAAGTCAATCAAAATCTTTTCTTAGTTATGTGATCTTATCATTTAATAGTATTTGGTCGTAATGTGGTGGGTTGTGTGCTTGATTTTCTTGATAATGGGAGGTTCGATAGAAAGCTCAATTACACTCATATCTTTTTGATCCCGAAATATAAATCCCCGGATGTTATCATCAAGTTTCGCCCTATAAGTCTCTGTAGTATTATTTACAAGTAGCGTCGAAGTTCTTGCTAACCGTGTCAAACCGATTTTAGATGGGGTCATTTCACCAGGTCAATCTGCTTTCATTTCCAATAGACTTATAAGTGATAATGTACTCGTTGATTTTGAGTTAGCCACTTTATTAAGCGTTGCAGCTCAAGAAAGAATGGTTATTACAATTTGCAGCTCGATATGAGTAAGGCGTACGATTGAGTGGAATGGGGGTTCATCGACCGAGTGATGACCAGGATAGGTTTTCCCCGTTTATTCATTAATATCACATTATGAGTTGTGTTTCCAAGGTTTCTTATTCCTTTCTGTTGGATGGTTGTGAATTTGGCTCGCTAGTCCTGGAAAGAGGTATTCGCCAAGGCGACCCTCTTTCCCCTCACCTCTTTCTCTCATGAGCAGAGGTTTTATCTTTACTGATACAGGGACAGTAGAATCTTGGAAAAATAAGGGGTGTTGGCATGTGTCGTGTTGCACCGAAGGTCTCCCACCTTCTTTTCGCAGATGATACTTTGATTTGCAAAAAAGCTAGTTGGTTAATTACATCAAAACTATCCTTGAGGGGTATGGACAAGTTTTGGGACAGAAGATGAATGGAACAAAATCTTTGATATTTAGTCCCAATGTTCCGAAAGAGTTGGGGGAGGATTTGGCTCAGAACTTGGGAGTTCGAAAGGTGAATCGGCTGAATAAATATTTAGGTTTACCCTCTATAGTGGGACGATCTAGAAAGGCTATTTTTTCGGGGATTGTGGAGAAGGTAAAGTGGCGTATTCGGGCCTTCTCGGAGAAGTTTCTCTAGAAGGCTAGTAAGGAGGTCCTCATTAAGGACGTGTTGCAAGCCATTCCATCTTAGACATTGAATTGCTTATTATTACCGGATGGTTTAATTAGAGAGATTGATTCAACCATTTCTAACTTTTGGTGGAATTTCTGTGATAGCTTGGTGCGAACTATTGACAGAGGATTGTTGACGATTGGCGACTAGCTTGTGGTGTATTTGGAGGGCTTAGAATGTTCGTCGGGCCGAGGGCACAGTACAATAGCCTCTTACAGTGGCTAAAGCAGTAAAAATATTTACAGCACCAGTCCCATCGATGGAGGAGGAAGTTGCAAGCTTCATAGCTCCGACGACAGTGGTGAAATGGTCCAAACCATCTGAGGGTGGGTTAAAATAAATTTTGATGGAGCTGTCTTCTCCGAGGCAAGTGCTATTGGCATTGGCATGGTGGCGAGGAATGCAGATGGTGAATGTATAGGCTAGGAGACTGACCAGAAAAAGAACCTTGTGGATCCCTTTGTTTTAGAGGCTCTAGCAGGCCTCTCGGCTGTTCGAATTGGACGCGATTTTGGATGGAGTAAGGTTATCCTTGAAGGAGACAACTGAAATGTATAGCCTAGCTCCAGAATGATAGTGAGGATCTCTCGGTGATTGGTAATATCGTGGCGGATGTTCGTGCCATCTTCTCTTCGTTTGAGGAAATGAAGTTTTCTACTATTCGTCATGGTGCTAACTGTGTGGCCCAAAAATTAATTAGGAATGTGGCTTTGACCTGCATTGGTTCTTTTGATTTTCCGTATCATGTTGTTGATTTACTTTCGTTGTATTTAACTTGATGTAACACTCCGGGACGGTTGTATTTTTTTTTATTTTTTTTAAAAAGAACAATCTTAGTAGCCAAACATTTCAAAATCGATACACATTGCAAAAGATTCTAACAAGATTGATGCTTAGAGCTTAGAGAATGAGATTGAAGAGAAGTTAAAATAGGAACTTAAACTGGAGTAGAACATATTACAAGATTATCAATTATAATAATTGAAAAGCTACTATATAATAATAGAAAGAAAGAATACATAACGAAAGCAATACCCAATTTCTTGGAATTTAAATATGATACGTAATTCCCTTTTAGCTAAGTCGAGTAACTCAATAGCATATTGCATTTTCGGCGAACTCTTTTTTTTTTTTTTAACAAAATCAATTAAACTGTCAGGATTTTCACGAGGGTTCCCCTCATTTATCGCAGCAAAGAACCACAGATACAACGAACCGAGCTAATCGTCAAATAAAGAGTACATATAGAAGTCCGTAAAAATAATAAGGCCTGAACAACTTCGCATATTTTCGACAAACTTGATTTCCCAAAATCAAACCCGTACGTACAACTTCAGAGAATAGTGCAAAAGCTTCGTGTATTTTATCGTCATACATATTGGAAATTCATGATCAAAGTTGAATACCCATTCAATTCCTCTTAAAGAAGAACAACCCTCGTTGAGAGCGGTAAAAGTTTGAAAGTTGAAACGTAACTGTATTTCCAGCAAATATATAGAGAAAATATATATGCAATATCAAAGTTAACCAACCTTTTTGAACAAGAATAAGAATCACTTTTCTCACGCTGCATACAAAAAATTTCAAACGTTTCATGTTTCACACTTTTGAGCTCTTATTATCGGGTTCTAAAGTGACAAATAACTTTATCCGCATGCATATGAACAAACCTTTCCCAATATTAATATTCACCATTTCATTTATACTACACCATACTTAAGGGTAAAAAGAAACCAGATTATCCTAATATCAATATATATATTTTGTTTATGCAAATCAAATTCTTTAGGCCTAAAAAAATGATAAATTCATCATTTAGTATGCGTAAAGAAATATCCTTCCCCATTGAATTTGTGGCATCCTCCTGCCTTTAAAAAAAATTAAAAAAAATGTAAAATCGGAATACCGACTGACAACTACCCTTAACTTGTATTTTTGGGACATGTTTTCTTCCGACAGCAAAATCGACCCGTAACTCAAGTAGATATTTACTCTTAATAAATTAGTCTCATTATTTGAATATACTATATTTTTCTTATTTAGCCACATCCTAAAACATTAAGAAGTATAATAATCCAAGTGGCATACACGTCATACACACATGGTGTACATGTCATTTTTCCACGATTGTGCCGAAAATGCAATTTTCTTTTGAGTTATAGATCAATTTTGCGATCGGGAGAAAACATATCCTAAAAATACAAGTTTAGGATAGTTGGTATGATCCCCATTTATATTTTTCTTAAAAAAGAAAATAATATGTTTCACAATCTATGATGCACGGATAGTTCTAAAAATATAATTTTGTCGTGTCGTGTCGTGCCGTGTCGTGCTGTATAGGACACTCGGGTTGTATATTGTGTCCGATACTCCTCACATAAAAAATTTATGTCACGGTATCCTTATCGTATCGTGTCCCTATCCGTACATTATAGTTCACATTTATAATGTAAGGTAATAAACCTAACCCGGTCCCAAGAAGACGAAATAGTTTAAGAAAATCCAGCAAACATAGCCGCCCATTCACTTTCATGTGTGGCATGAGGACCAATCATAGACTCCCACGTGCAAATAATCACAGATTAATATATATGCACACTCCATGGCCCAACAACTTAAGTTGAAACTCCAAAATTGCACTCAAAAGCTGATCTTTCTAATTAATAATGTTTGAAGTGTCCCCAATCCCCAAAAGCATTTGACTTGTTAGGTCAAGATTCAAGAACATGCAGTTTCATAAGCTGTAAGCTGAAAGCTGTAAGCTGTAACTTCCACTTCATATATGTACAATGATTAATATATATAACTATATAAGCAGCTTGCACACTAGTCCTCCGTATATATATATATATATATATATGTATCCAGTTTGATTGCTGATCGACCCTGAGAAAAAGCCACAATCTGGCAGCTAATCAGTTTGAAGTCCACATCAAAAGTTCTCAAGATTATGATCAGCTTATTATATTAATTAATGATGTTTTTGATTAAATTAATTAGTTAATTATAGTACAGAAGGGATACTGTGTGAAAAGAGCTAGCCAGCCAGGTTTTGAGTGATCGCTTGCGTGGGGATTATAAACTGAAGATACATACAGATATTGTCAGAAATTAAATCATATGCACACCTGATGATTATATCGTTTTTAAGTGATGATAATTATTAGTTGATTTTGATCTTCTTGATAAGATCTATAATATTAATCCCTTAAATCCAATCAGGTAGCAGCGTAAGTACTTTTCATGCAGCTCGTGTATTTATTTAATTCATGCATGCGCGGAATGAAGAATTATGGACGGATAGTATACCGAATTAATCAAAGCTGCAAGATATGCCAATTATATATATATATATATATATATATATATATATATATATATTAGTTGATGCTAATTAAGCAGATATCATACCACGTTAATTCTATAAGTCTGACATTAGATTACACTTTTATTAGTTGTCTTTATCTTTTGTGGGAAGGGTCTCAATTTATATAATACACCTAAAGAGCTATTCTAATCATGATACGATTTTCGGACTCAAATTATGAGATTTGACTACGGGTATTGTTTTAGTTTTATATTTTTTTCCCTACTTGATATAGTAGTTTGGATGCATTTGATTCATATTTCATAGTGATATTGCAATAATTTTTGTTTAATCGGTCTGATAGGACATGTAGAGTTGGAAAATTTTTATTTCAAAATAACGTTCAATCCAACCTAACCAATTATATAGACAAATATATTATACTTGTTATTTGATTGATTACTTTACCTAAACTTTATATTAATTACATAATACTCAAAATGGTTGATGTTACATCCTAGCCCAAAACCCTTAAGATTAATCCCTCTTTCCTCAAGATCTTATCGAAGTAAGCCAGGGTTTCAGAGAGATTAATCAAGAGATCAGACCAAACGCTTGGATCGTCATATCTCAAGGGTTGTATTTATAGAATTTCGGGTTAGGGTTTTAGCTACGCACGTTACCTTTCCTTGTTGTAATCTGAGATCCTCTATCAGATTTGTTACAATCTTACCAGATTATCTGATATCTTCCTTAGTTATTGTTTCTTGCACAACACTTCTCTAGATCTTCTTCTTCTCCACGATCTCCGCACAGCTCGCTATATTTGCAAGCTGATTTGTTCTGTTCGCTCATGCTCTCATCGAACTCATTTATTCGCCTGTTCTCCTAACGACTTCTTCTGTTCGCCCGTTCTCCTAGTGAACTCTTCTGTTCACCTGTCCTCTTCTGTTCGCCTGTTCTCTGGCAAACTCTTCTGCTCGTCTGTTCTCTTCTTGCTATTGACTTGGGCTTTGATCCTATCCTCGTGTTGGGCTGAATCTTATGCTAGATGGATAGGTCACCAACAGTTGATATCACCCGAAACGTGGGGAAGCTCGATCCAAACTGGGAATGTCTATACCAAATATCTAAAGTGGGGAAGAACAAATCCTATCATCTCGTGGAGATGGATGGGTTCCTTGTACCCCAATCTTGGAATGCTCATAATTTGAGAAGATTTTATGTATAAATTTCCTCTGTAAAAAATTGTAACTCGAAAGTTATTAATAAGAAAAATTATCTCAATTCGACTGTATTATTTTGCAAGCATTCGATATACAATCATGCTCGGGGGGGCGGGCCAGGGGGGGGGGGGGGGGGAAGGGATGTCGACCCCTAGTCGTCATGCCCTCCTCGAGTTAAATAGGTTGATTTGCTTGCTAGTTTAAGATTCTCGCCCAACTTATTGCTCTAGTTTCAATCTAGTTTTGATCGAACATGTAACGTAAAGCTAATTCGAGTGCTAACTTGAAGATTATTTGAAAATACACTAAGTCGATTATATCATTTTAAAGCATCGACTAGAATTAGTTATCATTGATCTACAACTTGTTTGAACTTGCATCAAGAGTAAATGCTAATTCGAATAGGTAAGAATCGACTTATAGTTAATTATCTTCGACTAAAAATTTGTTTGAAGATGCATTATAAATAAATGTTAATTCATACAAGTAAGAAAGGAAAAGCAAAGTGATTTCATTAACAAAGATCGAATTAAAAGTCGATCAGATAAAAGAGTTGGGCCAGAGCCCTTTGGATTGTTCAAGTTAGAAGCAGCATTCGACCTTACTAAGGTTGATCCCATCATCACAACTACAATTTAAAGATTACAAGTAGACCCTAATTGGGTCGGCCTAAAACTTGTTCAAAAAGCAGAGTTGATGGAGGCAGTTGGTAGGGGCATTCAGGCATAGGTCTCTCCTTCATTCTCGACCTCATGGGCATGGGCGGAGCTAGGGGGGGGGCATGGGGGGCCGGCTGCCCCCCCTAATTTTTTTTTTTTTTTAAAGTTTGTATATATATTTTGAAATTTTTATATTTTCGCCCCCCCAAAATTAAAATTTCGCCCCCTTAATTTTGTATATTTTAATTTTCGCCCCCCCTATCTTAAATCCTGGCTCCGTCTCTGCTCATGGGTAACAGCTGAGGTGTCTTTAATGGCCTCGGACTCGGGCAAAAGGGCCAGCGGAGCAAATAACTCGGGTAGAATCATCAATGAGTCCAGTGTGCCCTCCACATCGACCCCTTGAGGCATTTTTTCAAATCCTCCGGTCTTTTAAAGCTTATAGCCAAGCCAAACTCTTCTTTCTGCAAATTGATTGCAGGAGGAAGTGGAGGAGCATTCGGGTCTTGAGGTCGAGGATCGGGACATAAAGGGCCAATCTTTTTCTAGTCCTAGTCGACTAGGAGGTACCCAGCCCCGCGGACTTGCGCAAGGCACAGGTCAAAACTCTCCTTTAGATCATCGATGCTGAAGGTCGAAGAAGCCTTTTCAAAAGTGAGTGACTTCATAAATCTGCAAGCCCCATAACTCTTGAAATGAGCGACCACTTCCTCAAGCCTGGTTGTTAGAATATTGTAACTTTGGTATGTTTGACTTACCAAATATTAGCCCTGGTCTGTGTAATTAGGCAGATTTGTAGGGATTCTTTCTAGGTCCTATTTATCAGTTTTTCGTGTGTGGATATTGTAACACAACAAAGAATTCAATACAATGAAAGGAATAAACAATTCTTCCCCGAAATACCATGTTCTGACATGGTATCAGAGCAGTGTTAGAACCTTGGGGACTCAGTTTTAATCATCATAGTCCCAAACCTTTCCCGAACCCTAAAACAGCCTTGATCTAGCAATAACCTGCAAATCACCCAACATGTCAACCCTAAACGAAACCAATCAAATAGAAGCAAACCCAGATTTGTCAATTCAATTGGCAAACTTGTTGCGCAATAACAACCCCAACCAGAACCAATTTCTTCTGCCCAATTCCGATAACTTGTCCATTGGAATCAGACTCAACAATGATAATTATCCGATTTGGATACGATTAATGAAGATGGCAATCGGGGGCCGGGTGGTCGATCCCACATAACCGGAATCCCACCTCCTCCGGAAGAAACAGATCCAAAAGTCGACCAGTGGGAACAAGAAGATGAGAACGTATTTACCTAGATGATTCAAAACATCGAATCGAACCTTCTCAACAACGTCCTACAATATCCAACGGCGAAGGCGTTATGGGAGGGTCTCGCCACCACCTACGGCAACGGAGGGGATCCGCTTCAGCTTTTCGATCTACATCGGAGAGCAAATACTCAGAAACAGTGCCATGAAAGCTTAGAGAATTTCTGGGCCAAACTCTAGGTGATTTGGATGGCTATTGACAAAAAGCAGCCCAACCAGATTAAATTTGCTGAGGATATTACAATCTTCAATAAAATTACCCAAGAACAATGTCTGTACCAGTTTCTTACAGGTAAAGATGAGAAATTTGATGTTATCCGACGCGATATATTGAAGCAAGACCCAAAGCTAACTGTGGAAGCCACCTATGCCACCGTGAGGCGAAAATCCGCCCGCCTTCAGATCTTAAAGGCGGCAACTACTGACGGCGAGGAAACTCACACAACCCCTAACACCGGAGTCGGACTGGTGGCAAGAAGGGAAAAACAGAGCAGGGGACCCCCACGCTCAGAAAACGCCACCAGATCTGAGGGAGGCGGACGTCAGACATCATCGCGCGACGACAAGGAAAAACTGGTATGTGGTCACTGCGGCAAGCCAAAGCACACCACGGAGCAGTGCTTTGAAATCATTGGATACCCCGACTGGTGGGTGGGGCTCAAGAAAAATGCCGATGGAAATCAGACAGCAAAATCAGGCGGGCAGCGGGCGAACCTTGCCATCGGTGACACAGCCGTCGGAGGAGATAGAACCACCGCCGGTGTCGTCGCCGAAGACACCATGGCTATGGCAGCAGGAATGGGCCTCATGAATGTCGCGGGAAATCTGGGAGGAGGAATTGCAGACATAAGCAGCGGCGCAAAAGGTAAAGGGTTTGGGGGTAATGACCTAAACCCTAGCATATTTCCTTTTATTAAGTGCAATTTTCAATCAAATCTCCATATTTATGATAAACTGTAGATGGACCCCCAAACTTCTGGATCCTGTGGGTTTTACACCCAAACTCAATCTAAACAGGTTACACAGTGGATTTTTTACTGTGCGGTAATGGATTCTATGACATACGATCCATCGGACATACTTGAACCCTCAAATCCGAAAAAAATCGTATATACAAACTGTAAACGGGGTTGTTGTCTCGGTTGAAAAAGAAGGACCTGTTTATATTTCTCCAAATTTGAAATTGCAAAATTACCTTTATATCCTATCTTTATCCTGCAAATTAGTGCCTTTGAGTCAGTTGACAAAAGAATTGAGTTTTGTGGCCCTCATTTATCCTCATTTTTGCTTACTGCAGGATATTCTTACGAATGAGATCATTGGGCGTGGTACTAAGCGTGGTGGGCTGTATTATGTTGATTAAGTTGAAAATCAGCCCAAAGCTTTGATCTCAAGGGGAATGAAAAGCACACAACTCTGGCTCTAGCACAGGCGACTCGGACACCCCTCTCTTAGGTATCTGAGACAGTTATTTCTTTCTCTTTTTCAGAACAGTCAGTTTTTGTATTTATCTTGTCAAACGTGTCTTGCAAGTAAAAGTCACAGAACTTCATTTAAACCCAATAATACTCGAGTTGAGTCTGTTTTTTCATTAGTGCACTCGGATGTTTGGGGACCAGCCCCTTTGACAACTCAAAACCAATTTCGCTATTTTGTGCTGTTTATTGATGATCACTCTCGTATGACATGAGTTTATTTTTTGTGGCATAAATCTGAAGTTTTTAAAACATTTGTGGCTTTCTTTAATATGGTGCAATCACAATTTGACAAAAAGATTAAGGTGCTCCGGTCGGATAATGGACGTGAATATGTCAATCAGGATATGCAAACCTTCTTCCACAACCAGGGAATAATCCACTAAACCTCCTGCCCAAATACGCCTAAACAAAATGGGGTAGCTGAAAGAAAAAACCGAACTATCCTTGAGATGACCCGGGCCTTGCTCACTGAAGCCAGTGTCCCTGAACATTTTTGGCCCGAAGTTGTTGCCACTGCAACTGACTTGACCAACAGACTGCCCACAAAAGTTTTAGCCCATAAGACACCACTCGCAGTCCTCCAAACTTAAACTACAGTTCCACCCCACCTCACTTTACCACCACGCATCTTTGGGTGTACTGTCTTTGTTCATGTTCCAAAATCCGACCAGACCAAGTTGAACTCGTGTGCCAAAAAGTGTATTTTCTTGAGATATTCCCCTACTCAGAAGGGGTACCGCTGTTATAACCCTAAAACCAGACGGTTCCTCGTCACTATGGATTGTAATTTTGTTGAGACTGAGTATTATTATCCCAACCAACTCAGTGATCAGGGGGAGATTCAAAACAGTGATTCTCTAAGCTGGTTGAACTATATGGATCCGGTTGAACCCACATCAGTAGAAGGTTGTTATCAAGAACTCAGTACCATACCCACGCCCAGTGACTCTCCTCCGAATGATGTCCAAAATGAGGTAACTTCCCTTTTCCGCTTCCTATTGTCATTTCTGAAAATATTGATGATGCTACGAATTCCCCTGATAGTGTGACTAAGCATGCAGTGAGTCACAGGTATACTCTTCCACAGAGAATCGCTAGAGGGGTACCTCCCCAATGGTATTCACCTGACCATACATCTCGATCAGCAAAATACCCAGTGGGAAATATGGTCAGGAGGAGTCTGTCACTAATGGAAAAGGGCTTTTTAAGCAACCTTTGCAAAGAGGAGGTTCCCAGAACTGTACAGAAGGCAAAACAAGACAAGGAATGGGAACAGGCCATGATGGTTAAAATGGAGGCATTGATAAAAAATGGGACGTGGGAAAAGTGCAGGTTGCCCGAAGGAAAGAAGCCAGTGGGTTGTAGATGGGTTTTCACGATTAAACACAAGGCTAATGGCTCCGTGGAAAGGTATAAGGCGAGATTGGTCGCGAAAGGGTACACTCAGACATATGGGATCGACTATGCTGAAACCTTTTCGCCAGTTGCAAAACTAGACACAGTCCGAGTCCTGTTATCTGTGGCAGCCAACAAGGATTGGCCACTTCACCAGTTTGATGTCAAGAATGCCTTTTTGCACGGAGACTTGAATGAAGAGGTATACATGGAACCTCCACCAGGGTTCACAGAAGACTTTGGGCAGAATGAGGTGTGCAGACTCCGGAAATCTCTGTATGGGCTCAAACAACCGCCACGAGCTTGGTTCGGGAGGTTTACATTGGCTATGCAACGACACGGATATGTATAGAGTAACTCTGATCACACCCTATTCCTTAAGAAGCGACGAGATTTGATCACATGTTTGATCATTTATGTAGATGATATGATCATAACCGGAAGTGATAGGGATGAGATGGAGAGATTATAAGAAAACCTCTTCAAGGAATTCGAAATGAAAGATCTGGGAGGCTTGAAATACTTATTGGGCATTGAGGTTCTTCGATCATGAGGAGGAATTTTTATTTCTCAAAAGAAGTATGTCCTAAATCTGCTAGCCAAAATCGGGATGCTAGATTGTAAGCCTGTGGAACTCTGATTTAAGTCAATCACAGACTCAGAATGGAAGAAAGTAGGGAACCAGCTGATAAGGAGAGGTATCAGCGGTTGGTGGGCAAGTTGATTTACTTAGCACACACGAGGCCGGATATTGCCTACTCAGTGGGAATTGTCAGCCAGTTCATGCACCAACCACAGAAAGAGCATATGGAGGCTGTTGTAGGAATTATCCGTTATCTGAAAGGCACCATTGGGTTAGGAATTATGTTTGGAAGACACGGCATCTCAATATTGAGGCATACACTGATGCCGACTGGGCAGGAAACCCCAATGATAGGAGGTCTACATCCGGATTTATTACGCTTGTTGGAGGAAATGTAGTGACTTGGAGGAGCAAAAAACAAAAGGTTGTGGCACTATCTAGTGCTGAAGCAAAATTTAGGGGAATAGCTAAAGGAGTAACGGAACTTATTTAGCTGAGAAAGTTGATGACAGAAATTAGCATGGAACCAAAGGACATAAGCCCTTTGAGGTGCGATAATAAGGCGACAATCAGCATTTCAGAAAATCCTGTTCAACATGATAGAACGAAACATATGGAGGTTGATTGACATTTCATCAAAGAAAAGCTGGAAGATGGCACTATCTATATTCCGTTTGTCAGATCAGAAGATCAGCTGGCCGACATACTCACCAAGGCGGTAACTACTCAGATATTTCAGGCTATACTATGCAAGCTAAGAATTGGCGACTCCATTACTTAGCTTGAGGGGGAGTGTTAGAATATTGTAACTTTGGTATGTTTAACTTACCAAATATTAGCCCTGATCTGTGTAATTAGGCAGATTTGTAGGGATTCTTTCTAGGTACTATTTATCAGTGTTTCGTGTGTGGATATTGTAACACAACAAAGAATTCAATACAATAAAAGGAATAAACAATTCTTCCCCGAAATACCTTGTTCTAACACTGGCCTTGCATCGATTGATAGCTATCCAAGCTCCCATTTTTTCTCTGACCCTTTGTCCCTTGTTGAAAGAGTTAATATTATCCTTGGCATGCTTCTCGAGCTTCTCGTTGGCCTCGAGCAGCTTCCTCTGTAGATTTGCCACTTGATTTCTTGATTGGGAAGTAATATGCTCGAGCAGCTGCTTAGCAAGTTCAACATCCTTCGCATTTGCCTTGGTCGCCTTTTGCACTACCTTTTCCTCGGTTAGCTCCTTTTCCCACCATAGGAGTGCCGGAGTGTCAACCCTAGGTCTACTCCCACCTAGTCCTAGGTCAGTCCGTAGCTCACGTTTGTTGCATTCTCATAGGTGAACTACAGTCGAGGACTTCTCATCAATAAAAATTCTAAGTGGTCGACCAGTTTCAACTCGAAACAAAGCAATCGGGAATTTTGCTCGATCGTGGATCAGACAAAAAAAATTTTAATTTAAATTGGATAAGGAGATTTAGTGACTGATCCAAATCCAAATCTTATAGGAGCTGGATTCATCAATATTGAATTTGGTGATGATCGGGGCCAGATATGATTCAATAAAAATCCGACCTGATTAGCAGTAAAATATATATTTTTTTTAAAGCAAAATTAAATATAAAAAAATAAAAATATATAATATTTATTAAAAAAGATGAAATGTGTTAATTTAAGTAAGGGGACATTTATTTTTAAGTACCTAGTAGTGGGAGAAAATTTAGTTTACTCCCTAATGCTAAAACTTTTAGTACTAACTCCCCATTTTCAAACTTTAATTTTTATTTACTCCCTAAACACCTAAATTGACTACAATACCATTAATTATTTCTTTTTTTCCTTTTCTTCTTCTTTTTCCCTTTCATACTGATACGTTGCATATTTGTTGTAATATTGATCTTGATAGGTGTTATTCCTCCCCCCCTATTTTGGTTTAATTGTGCAATATTGACTGATATTATGTTTCTCGTTAGCGAACAATGGGCTTGCCACAACTTTGGGTAATTCGTGAAAGAGAGCCAAAAGAAGCTGTCTTGGGCTTTGCAAAGAAAAGAAGTTGGCTTGTTAATTAGGTCCAAAGTCCAGTCACGTTTATTTGGAGGCCTTTATTAATCAAATTAAGTAAAGGCTTATGCATTATTTTAAGTGGAAGCCCAAGTGCTTGGTTAGCCACGTTGGGAGTAAGTTCATGAGCCCAAGCCCTAATTTTATGAAGAAGTTGCAGCCGTTACAAGTCTTCAGCACGTTCTGGGATTAATGGTGTTGTTTGGTGGAGATAATAACCTTAATTAATTTTGAACGTGGGAGAAATAATGGGGGAAACTATCAGCACTCTTGAGCTATTAAAAAGGGGACTCACGCAAGAAGAAGGACAACAACACTATTTAGGCGAGAGAGGAGAATTCAAGCAAAAACGAGTCTATGTTTTCTTACTCTCGTTTATCGTTTAATTTCGTTATGAATTTCCAGTTCGTTTATAGTTGGGATTTTCCAAGTATGCTTTAGATGTTGTGAGACAATTTCCTTCGGTTGATTAATTCAAGTTATCCGTTTTATTTTCGATTTCATGTCATTGAGTGTTGTTCAATTCTTTGATTAGTGCACGAATCCTAGAATTATCAACACACATACAGCTAGTTAATCTATTTGGTGGAGTTAGCCGGATAATTAACAAAGTGCCAATCAACACTAGGTTGTTAAGTTCGGCTGAATTTTGTGTTGTGGAATAATTCGGTCTAATTAGGCGAAGTAGGAGTTTCTACTAAGTCAGTTAGGGTTAGTGTTTCTTTAGCTCGTAAAGCAACTAGTTAATTGAATCTTTGAAGGAATTTCTGATAAGGTTATTTGCTAGTTAGGGAATAGTTTTTAGGAGTTTCTTTAGATTATTCTAAAAATACGAAGAAAAGAGGGAGCCTAATGTAATTGGTAACTATAGCTAGCTAACGAGGAATTAATCACCATGTCTGTGATCATAGTCTGATGCATGAGTAAGAAAATCCCGGCTATTTGATTCCCACTGAATTTGTCCTAGTTTAATTTACATCTCAATTTAGTTCAGTTAAATTGTCGTTCGTTTATTTAGTTAAATTCATTATTAGTATAATCAAATCTCCAAACCCCCCATTTTAATTGTTTGTTCATTTCCTTAGCATATAAAAGTTACAATTTCACCCAATCCTCGTGGATCGATACCCGTTGCCACTATTTTACAATTTAATCGTGTGCAATATTTGGGATTTGTAATTTTACACACGATTAAATTGCAAAATAGTGGCAACGGGTATCGATCCACGAGGATTGGGTGAAATTGTAACTTTTATATGCTAAGGAAATGAACAAACAATTAAAATAGGGGGGTTTGGAGATTTGATTATACTAATAATGAATTTAACTAAATAAACAAACGACAATTTAACTGAACTAAATTGAGATGTAAATTAAACTAGGACAAATTCAGTGGGAATCAAATAGCCGGGATTTTCCTACGCATGCATCAGACTATGATCACGAACAGGGTGATTAATTCCTCGTTAGGCTAGCTATAGTTACCAATTACCTTAGGCTCCCTCGTTTCTTCATATTTTTAGAATAATCTAAAGAAACTCCTAAAGACTATTCCCTAACTAGCTAATAACCTTATCAGAAACTCCTTCAAAGATTCAATTAACTAGTTGCTTTACGAGCTAAAGAAACACTAACCCTAACCGACTTAGTAGAAACTCCTACTTCGCCTAATTAGACCGAATTATTCCACAACACAAAATTCAGCCGAACTTAACAACCTAGTGTTGATTGCCACTTTGTTAATTATCAGGCTAACTCCACCAAATAGATTAACTAGCTGTATGTGTGTTGATAATTCTAGGATTCGTGCACTAATCAAAGAATTGAACAACACTCAATGACATGAAATCGGAAATAAAACAGATAACTTGGATTAATCAACCAAAGGAAATTGTCTCACAACATCTAAACCATACTTGGAAAATCCCAACTATAAACGAACTAGAAATTCATGACAAAATTAAACAATAAACGAGAGTAAGAAAACATAGACTCGTTTTTGCTTGAATTCGCCTCTCTCGTCTAAATAGTGTTGTTGTCCTTCTTCTTGCGTGAGTCCCCTTTTTAATATCTCAAGAGTGCTGATAGTTTCCCCTATTATTTCTCCCACGTTCAAAATTAATTAAGGCCATTATCTCCACCAAACAACACCATTAATCTCAGAACGTGCTGAAGACTTGTAACGGCTGCAACTTCTTCATAAAATTAGGGCTTGGGCTCATGAACCTACTCCCAACGTGGCTGACCAAGCACCTGGGCTTCCACTTAAAATAATGTGTAAGCCTTTACTTAATTTGATTAATAAAGGCCTCCAAATAGACGTGACTGGACTTTGGACCTAATTAACAAGCCAACTTCTTTTCTTTGCAAAGCCCACGACAGCTTCTTTTGGCTCTCTTTCACGAATTACCCAAAGTTGTGGCAAGCCCATTGTTCCCTAACGAGAAACATAATATCAGTCAATATTGCACAATTAAACCAAAATTTGGGGGGGGGGGGGGGGGGGGGGGGGGAATAACACCTATCAAGATCAATATTACAACAAATATGCAACGTATCAAATCCCCCCACACTTAGGCAATGCTTGCCCTCAAGCATAAACTAAGATCAAAGATAAGAGAGAAATTCGACTTTATTCAACGAAAACACGAAATGGGCAATGTAAACTAGGAATGAAAGCATAATTTTCGCCCTAAACTACCAAACATTGAACCAAATGCAATGAGAGTCCCACATAAGAAAACACAATGCCCGGTCACCGTCTTAAGCACATGCATGATTTACCAAAGTTGAATTATAAACCATTTAATCCTAGAAATCATATTCAACTTATGAGATGATCGGTATGCACAAGGAAGTTTCAAATGAAAATGGTAGTTGTGGGGAATTCGGGTTATTCCCAATTAATACGTTAAGACACTTTAGCTAGGAATTACTTGAATTGTCATTGCTCTTTTGACGTGAACGCAAACATTTGTGATGAATGCCATCCGGTTACTCAACCAATCACATTATCAAGTGGCTAAGCCATACTCATAATTACCTGTTTGAATGTGATAAATCACTTATTTAGTTGGGTAATCAACGGAGTATTCGTAATTTGCCTCACTCGTCAAGATCATTTGGGACCGTTTTACGCTAACACAAACAGTTGTGATGAATGTCACCCGGTTACTAAGCCCCATTTAATCATTTCAACGGATTTTTGGTGTTGCACATAATAGATCATACCACGTAATTTCCAAGCTTAAATTAAATCCTTAGCTCCACCACAATGTCCCAAAAACAAGTGAAAATTCAAAGTGCATACCAAATTCAACTTCTAAGCTTCATAAGTTTCTATTCAAGAAATGGTGTCATTTTAATCACACAATTTAAACATTCTAACCATTAAAAACCGGGCACGCTATTTCCAAAGATGTGAGAATATCACCAACAAGTAGCCTATATTTAGCATGCAAGACTCAATAATACTTCATATCGTTTTAAAATTAATCCATCATTACCTAAATCGTAATAATTCATCAAATAAGAATCAAATTGGGTCATATCTTATCTCCTAATCATGTATAGAGATGGCACGACACTGAAATTATTATTCACAGCCATAAACATGCAACTATAGCAGCAAATTCGCATATTTTCAGCCCATTATTAGCACTAAAATGCCCCGAGAGCATGCAAAAATTTTCTCATTCAGCACTAATACCGCTAATACCCCCCCCACACTTAAAGCATATGTTGTCCTCAACATAAAAATAAAGTAGAATGGAAAACTGAGGACTTCCCTGAACCCGGGGGGTGTGATGGGTGTCAAAAATTTGATGGGTATGGTTCGAGGGTCAAGTGAAGTAGTGTCTTATGCAGAACTGGGGATGGGACCCTGACCGTGACCTTAGTCAAACTTCTTCATAGTAGCCATTAGATCAGTTGCACCAACTCTGTTCGTTCCAATGATCTTGCCCCTTCCCCCATACTTATCCAGATATATGACCTCCAAATGCTCCTGCAAACACAAAGGGAAAACTATCACCACGGGATGAGAGAAAACGAAACAAAACAAAAACAAAGAAAACAAAAGTGGGGAAAATAAAACTTGGGTTGCCTCCCAATCAGCGCCCTTGTTTAACGTCATGGGCTCGACGTGTCTCGATGTCGCACTCAAGTTTCTAAAGGTAGATCCTCTAGATTGATCTCGTCAACCATGTGCGGTGCAAATCCCTCATAAAAGTGGCTTAAGTCTATGCCCGTTCACCTCACTATCCAAATTTTCAATCATTCGATCAGGGGGCTTAAGGATTTCCATTTTCATCGTCTCTATTTTAGGTGGGTCTAGCCTACGTCGGGCTGCTCTATGGGAATTGGATCCTGGTTCCAAAACAATTTCATATATGTTCCCAAAAGGCTTCAGTCCCTTGACATTTGTGATGGTCCATTCAACTGCCTCTTTGCATTTTTGAAGTACTCCGATCAGTTTTTCCTCTTCCAGACTGTCAAGCGTTTTAGCTATGATCACTGGCAGTAGCTCCCTTTCACCCAGATATGTGCGTTTTAAAAGCTCAGGTAGCTTGCCGAGTTCCATTGTTGGAGCCTGTAAAATGGAAGATAACAGTTCAGTTTCAGACCGAGATAGCTCAATAGGCACAAATTTTGAACTTGTAGTCTTATTGCCTTCTAAAGTATGAACCTTATCAAGATTACCATCAGAAGGCTTAAACCGATCAGAAAATCTCTTAAGCTAATCAACAGATATGCCATGACTAATAGCATAATTCAACTCAACGTTATTATTTAAACCAAGATCCTCATGAGTCAAATTCTCAACGACATCAATACTATAAACGCAAGACACATCATCAACATGCTTAGTGGGATCATAAACATTGAATTTCACTACTTCACCATCAAACTCTAAGGTTACTGAACTGTCATGCACATCAATTTTAGCTTTAGCTATACTAAGGAAAGGTCTACCCAATAAGATCTCTGAGGACTCGGATGAATAATTATTTTCCATATCAATCACAAAGAAATCAGCTGGAAAAATCAAGTCATTAACTTGTACCAAAACATCTTCTAAGACACCTTCAGGATAGACAATTGATCGATCAGCTAATTGAATAATAACTCTGGCACTAGCTAATGGACCAAGACCCAAAGAATTATAGATAGATAAAGGCATCACATTGATAGAAGATCCTAAATCACACATAGCCTTACCAATACCAATATGTCCAATCTTGCATGGGATAGAAAACATACCTTTGTCGTGACACTTAGGAGGTAATTTTCTCTGTAAGACAGCTGAAACATTCTTACCTACACTCAACCACTCATTACCTATAAACTTACGCTTACTGGTGCATAATTCCTTAAGAAATTTTACGTTGCGTGGAACCTGTTTAATGGCCTCAAGGAGCGGAATGTTTACTTCAACTTTTTCAAAAAGAGCCAAGATGCTCTTATCTTCTTTGTCTTTCTTGCTCTGAGTCAGTCTCTAAGGGAATGGTGGCGGGACTATCAGTGGCTTAGGCTTCCGAATGATTTCAGATGGACTGGGATTCTGGCCTTGATCATGGACAAGCTCCTTCTGAATCTCTTTTTCAGTTTCTGCATCAGATACCTGTACCTGATCACGTTTCGAAATCTTGTCCACTGGAGGCTGTAATTCCTTGCCACTTCGCAACATAATCGCACTCACATTGTGTGTTTCCGATCGTATTTTGCCTCGACTCTCCAATTTGCTCACCGATGATGCAATTTGTCTCATATGAGTCTCCATGGTCTTTGTAGTGTCCTCTATCTTTTGAATCCTGTTCGTCGTGTCCTGTTGATATTTCTCGGTATTAGTAGCCAACATACGAACAATTTCACTAAGAGGCGTACCTGAACCCGGAGGGTGTTGTGGTTATGGCTGCGGTGGAGGTGGACGGAAGTTCTAATTATTCGGTTGGTTGTTGGCATAACTGAAATGCGGGTGGTACGTCCATCCAGGGTTGTAAGTGTTCGAGTAAGGATCGAACTTTCGCTGCTGGAAATCTATGGCATTCACATTCACGGGTGTCTCCTCGTGAAGTGTAGGGCACGCATCGGTTGGGTGCTCGGGGCTAGTGCAAATGTCACATACTCTCGCAGGTGGATTAGTACCTACATTCATTTTATGCACCTAAGTTGTTAGCAAAGACTTAATTTCATCAAGTGAATTGGTGTTTACCTCGTTCGCCCTTCTAGGGATATCCTGCTGAGCTCCAAATTGTTGAGAATTTGCAGCCATCGTAGATATGAGCTCTCTAGCTTCGGCAGGGGTCTTGCTAACAATAGCTCCACCACTCACGACATCCATCATTCGGCGTTCCATCGGAGTCAGGCCTTCGTAAAAGTATTAGATGACCAATTGATCCGAAATTCCATGTTGAGGGCAGCTTGCTAGCAACCTCTTAAACCTCTCCCAATACTCATAAAGGCTCTTTAAATCCCTTTGCTTCACGCCACAAATTTCTCGCCTAATGTTTATAGCGCGAGAAGCCGGAAAGTACCTCTCAAGGAATTGTCTTGACATTTCTGCCCAAGTAAGTAATTTAGCCACTCTTTAGCCGCATCTTGTAACGAGAAAGTAAAGGCCCTTAGCTTGATTTGATCCTCCGTCATGTTTTGTGGCTTCATGGATATGTGCACACAAGGTGAAATTCCTTCAAATGCTTGTTCGGATCCTTATTTTCAAACCCACGGAAGGTTGGCAACAAATGGATGAGTCCCGACTTCAGTTCGAAGCCTTCTTGCAGTTCTGGAAAGGTTATGCAAAGTGGCTATTGTGCCTCAGTAGGTCGGGCAAGCTCCCGAAGTGTTCTGTTCTGAGCCATATCCTGATTGTGATCACTGTCAGGCTTCTCGTCAGTCAGCTGTGCAACTGAAAACTCCTGTTCAGAATCAATTTCAGTATCAAACTCAAACAATTTCGAACTTTCACCAAATACTCAGCACGAAGGTTCCTAGGCATAAGAAAAAGAAACAAAATCAATTATAAACCAATTCCCCGACAACGGCGCCACATACTTCAAATTTAAACCTGAGTACTTTAACTAATATGAATAATGCTCTAATTTTAAATTTGACTACTTTAACTTTTACAAATAATACTTTAATTTTGAATATTTTAACGTTTTTGAATAATACTTCAATTATAAATGTAGGTATTTTAGCTTTTACGAATAATACTCTAATTTGAAACGTAAGTACTTTAACTTTTACGAACAATACTTTGGTATCATTTGGATATTTTATAGTTTCTAAATAATACTCCAAAATATAAATCAACAATTAATTTTTACCCCCAAATCCACCTACACACAAAAAAGAGTTCTAATTTTTACATATTAAGTATGAAATTACATTTTGAAGTATTAACATACAAAATAAAAGTATGAAATTGTGTATATGAGATATTATGTTAACAAAATGGTTTATGTGTCATTTCTTTTTCTGTTTTTCTGTTGAGGATAAGTGAGTATATTTACACAAAACCGGGTGCAAACAAAAATTAAAATTTGAAGATAGGGAGTTAGTACTAAAAGTTTCAGCATTGAGGAGTGTTGGGGTTCTACCTACCTAGCCCAAAGTTCAGCCCAAAGACATGGTTAGAGCAAAAGCCCAAGCAGCTAAGTCAATCAAGAGTTGTTGGGAAAGATAATGATAAAGTCAGAAGAAGATAAAGTCAAGATATCAGGTTACGATGAAAGCAAGAGACAGACTTCAGTAGGATTAAGGAAAAACCCTATGCCCAGGAACGGAGCCAGAATTTCAGGTAACGGGGGGTGAAAATTTAAAATATAATAATATTTTTTAAAAAATAAATATTATTTTATTAAAAATAAAAATATTATTTTATTCGATATATATAAATAAAACATGTATAACTTAAAACTTTAATTTGCTTAAAAATGCACTAAAAAGTGTCTCAAATTTTTACATATTATAACTATAATATTTCCATTCAACAAAAAAAATAAAAAAATATTCTATCTATTATTTGATATATTCTATTCTGATAGTCATACAGATAAAAGATACAGTTAAGAAATTAATTATAATGTTATCTATTATAAAAGAAAACTAAAATTATTATTTAAGATACAATCTATTAGCTAAATAATTTATTTGTAATAAAAGAAATACTAAGATTAACACATTTATTTCATAATAAAACACAAACTAAAATTACTATTTAGATAAAATTTTTTAATTAAATAATTATCCATAATAAAAGAAGAAAAATAATACAGTTATATAAATAAGAAACGATATTTTCTTAATACACAGAACTCATATCAACATTAAATTATCTAAAATTAAACACAATATATTATTTAAAATTAAACATAGTTATCTTTATTCTATTGTGATACTGACACTAATTTATCCAAAATTAAACACAATTATTACTTAACCTATTTTCATAGATACAATCTTTTCTCAAAATATTGAATTAATTTACAATTAACAAATTAATTATAAATTTTATCTTTATAATTTATTCATACTAAAACTATAAGAGAAAAATAGAAAAATTAAAATTAAATATAAGTTAATATTATCTTTTGGTTTTATTGGATAACTTGCAGAAAAATAAGAGTTTTAAGTTGAGTTGAAGAAAAAAAGAAAGAAGAAGAATAGAAAAATAAAAGAGAAAAAGACGGTAGAGAGAGAGAAGGATTAATTGGAGATTTTTTAATATGTGAAAAAAGAAAAAAATATCAAAAGACTTTAAAGTAAACTAATACTAAAATTCAAAATAATCTAAAAATAAAATCTAATTATTAGGATTAGTGAGTTGTAATTGGTGGGAGGGGGGTAAATTTATAAATTTGGGGGTGGGGGGGGGGGGGGAAATAATAAAATTTCTAAAATTTATATATAATAAAAAAAAAATTCAAAATGCCCCCCCCCCCCCCCTAGCTCCGCCTCTGCCTATGCCCGTATTCTATATATACGACCCTTGAGATATGACGAACCAAACTTTTTAGTCTGATCTCTTGATTAATCCCTCCGAAACCCTGACCGGTAAGATCTTGGGGAAAGATGGATTAATTTTAAGGGTTTTGGGTTGGAACGCAACACTGGCGCCGTCTACAAGACACTACAAGAAATTCGCCGAAATCCGACGGAAAATTCCGAGGGAAACAGGCCGTCGGAATTACGGAATTTGTTTTTTTTTTTAAAAAATAAAAATTAAATAAATCCGACGGAAATTCCGTCGGAATTCCATCGGATTTTTTTAAAAATAAAATTTAAAAATAATATTAAATAATTCCGACGAAATTCCGATGGGATTCCCGTCGGTTTTTTTAAATATAAACTATAAAAATAGAATTTAAATAATTCTGACGGGCATTCCGTCGGAATTCCGTCGGATTTTTTAAAAATAAAAATTAAAAATAATATTAAATAATTCCGACGGAACTTTCCGTCGGAATTCCCTCGGATTTTTTAAAAATAAAAATTAAAAATAATATTAAATAATTCCGACGAAACTTTCCGTCGGAATTCCCTCGGATTTTTTAAAAATAAAAATTAAAAATAATATTAAATAATTCCGACGGAATTTTCCATCGGAACTCCATCGGATTTTTTAAAAATAAAAATTAAAAATAATATTAAATAATTCCGACGGGATTTCCGTCGGAATTCCGTCGGTTTTATCTATGCTTAAATTGAATTCTTATGACTTATTATAATATTTGTAGTTATAATTAATATTTTCTTAGAACTCAATTTTAAATATAGTCTACAAAATTTATGTTTTTATTATTTCAAATGATATATAAATATTTGTATCAAACTAAACCAATGAATTGATCTAGCTCAACTGGTTTACCTTGGTTTCCATAAGCTCTTCCTACTGCAACGTCGGGTGTTCGAATCCCCAGGGGCTCATTAAGTTTTTATTTTTCCAGTAAATTCCGACGGAATTCCGAGGGAAATTCCGTCGGAAATAATTAATTAAATTTTTTTTTCCAGTAAATTCCGACGGAATTCCGAGGGAAATTCCGTCGGAAATAATTAATTAAAATTTTTTTTTAAAGCAAATTCCGACGGGATTTCCCTCGGAATTCCGTCGGAATTTTTTAAATTTAATTTTTTTTTTATGATTTTTGTCCCTCGGAATTCCGTCGGTTTTGAATTCCGAGGGAGGGTTTTCCTACGGCATGTGTCCCGTCGGAATTCCCTCGGAATTCCGTCGGAATTCACTATTTCCGTCGGAATTCCCTCGGAATTTTCCGTCGGAATTTGCAGGATTTCTTGTAGTGAGATTTTAAAGGTTTTGGGTTGGAACGCATCACTGGCGCCGTCTACAGGAATCGATACTAAAAGCTTTCGTTGTTGTTTTTGTGAGAATAGTTGTGGTTTGTGAGTTAGTTGGGATGATCGTTGTTGTTTTTATGAGAATCGTTGTTGTTTATGGGTTCATCAGGATGAGCAATCGTTGTTTTTCATGAGAATCACCGTTATTTGTGTAAAAGATTTATTAATTAGTGTAGGATGGATGTGAGATTACACATCCGCAACAAATGCGATAAGTTTTCTTGTTTCAATTGTATTTTCAGTTTTTAGTTTTTATTCGCATCACATATAAACCACGCTGATTATCTTGGATAAAGTTTATTGTGTCCATTTAAGTTTAATATTTTCAAATAATAGTTAATTGATTAATTACACGTACGGTCATAAAATTTGTAGTCCTCGATGAAAACTAAGGTCTCAATTCATTATGATAATCATTATGTCATTTGCATTTTTGTCTGTCTTATGTCATGAAGCAATTCGTATTCTTGTATGTTTATTTTCTTTCCATAAATTTAAAGAAGCTAATAAGGTAATAAATTTTGTTTTTTGGATCTGTTTCTCGTTTCTGTGAAGTGAATTATAAAGGGAGAAGGATTGCAAGAAAAGATTGATATCTCTTTTTTAATAATTTCAGAGGCAAGTTCCATTAATGTCGTTTGGTAAGACTTTGGACGCAATCGCCTCCGAACAGAAAGTTTTCGAGGAAGGAACAGAGACTACCTCGTGCAGAAACAGCAACACATTGTTTCTAGTGGGAAGAAGCATTACTACTTAATTGACCAAAAAAAAAAAAAAAAAAAAATTTATTCCTCCAATGGAGTCATGCCACAGCAGAAGAAGTATTCGGCTCTTCGAATTACCGATTAATTCAACCAGGATTCCTTAAATCATGAGACTATTTGCGATCGCGAAACAAATGAGACGAAGCAAGATAAGTTTTCTAAGTTTTCTAGATTAATTATATTATTCGATAAATTTTCTGAGTTCGATTATATTTTCAAATAAGTTGTCTACTTAGATTATATTTCGTTGATTATCTTGCATGAATTTTTTTATTAAGTTTGTAGGTTCGATTATATTCTAGTACGATTATATTCATTTCAATTATGAAAAAACAAAGTTTCAATTATGAAAAAGCAGAGTAAGTTTCCTAGTTGCTGCTCGTCTTTTATTCGGAATGCACTACACCACCTCGATTTACATATGACAAGTATGACCTATCTGATCCCATGCACTATAGAGTTTTTGTTTCTTCCTCTATCCTTTGCTATTTTATTTTTATTGTTATTATTATTTTTCTTTAATCTATCAGATTAACCTCTCTTTGTTCGATTAATTAATTCGCTATAATTCTCCACTTATCTTTTTCGATTAACTTTTTAACTCGTAGAGAATATGACGTACATGATTATTTTTGTACATAATTTAATACATTGAATTGTTAAAATTCCAATTCAAGCTATCATTTTTCATGATAATATTGACCATCCCACTAAATTTTTCTCTGTTCTTAGGTATTATCGAGGTGATCAATTAGCTTCTAACTTATATAGTACCAACTCGTTCGGGCAATTAACTCAGCATAAGAAGCTTGAAGATTTTTGAATCACATAAATTTTACAGAATCAAAGATTAAGTAATTTGCTGACTTATACCTCGCCAATTAATAGCATATCATACATGATTTATGTGTTCGGATACTCTGAATAAAAATGTAAATTTTTTGCTTGAAATTGTAATTATATATATATATATATAAAGAAAAAAAGAGAAGTTATGCTCGGTTTTGTGCACTTTAAGTTTAAGATATGGTGTATTTTTTGCTCGAATTTGTCATGAGATAAATGTGTGTAAATAAAATTGTGATAAGACTTGTTTTGCTTCGGATCCCGATCAGCATGGGCGAGCACTTACTTTGGATCCCAATTGGCTAGGCCAAACACTTACTTCGAATCCCAATCAATTAGGGTAAGTAGTACTTCGGATCCCAATCGCTAGGGAAAGTAATACTTCGGATTCCAACACTTTAGGGCAAGTATTTGTTTGGATGCCGACCCATAAGACAAGTATTTATTTTGGATCCCAACCCGTTAGGGTAAGCATCGAAAATTATAAATTGATATGTGTTGAACAAGAAATTAGATAAATTCGAGCAGAAAACATGTTGTACTTTAATCTATTTCGCCGAAAAAATTGTAAGATTTTTTTATTGATATATAATTTAAATTTATGATATATAGATTTGAGATTATAATTTTTGCTGACAGACGAATAGGATAATGATTGAAGGAGAGCTGAATGAAACATGGCCCCTTTTCGGCAAGCTCAAGAAAGTAATAACGAACTGTAGGGCTAAACCTTCTATCAATCCCCTCTGTTCTACGAACATCGCAAACTTGGGAGGAGGGGGAAGGGGGGGGATAGTGTTGGGGTCCTACCTATCTAGCCTAAACTTCTGCCGAAAGACATAATAAATAGAGCAAAAGCCCAAGCAGCTAAGTCAACGAACAGATAACGACGAACAAATATAAGCTAATCAATAATTATTGGGAAAGATAATGATAAAGTCAGAAGAAGATAAAGTCAAGATATTAAGTTACGGTGAAAGCAAGAGAAAGATTTTAGTAGGATTAAGGAAAAACTCGAAGCCTATATTCTATACGACCCTTGAGATATGAGAACTAAGCCTTTTGATCTGATATCTCTACGAAACTCTGGCTTAATTCAGTAAGATCTTAAAGAAAGAGGGATTAATCTTAAGGGTTTTGGGCTGGACCGCATCAAGGAGTAATCTAAATTTTCTACCACTGATAGGTACTTAACATTCATTGTCCCGTTTACAACAAACGATGCAAATATTACTATTAAATACAGTGACATATTGATAGGTGGTATATTTGTTGAATTATTGAGCTTAGATTGTTATACTTAGCCTTATGACTTGGTTTATTGTGGATAATTAATTGATCTTGTACTTCTTGATAGGAAAAGCACTGACTTGCTGAAAATTAGGAGATTTTGGCGATTTTTGAGCAACAACCTTACATGATGATAAAGGAAGCCCATGTCGTTCAAAATTAAATCAAAGGTGGCCCACTTCCCTTAGATTTATTTAAGGCATGCAATTGGCCCATTAATTTCAATTCTTTTCTTGGAATTCAAGTTGAAGTAGCATGGTTGAAAAGAATCAAGGCACTCACAACTTTATTAGGTTGCTAATTGACTATTTTTGGGGGTCAATTAATTCACATAAGGGACGTAGCGACTGTGAAGGCACGTGTTTGGAGTTAGTGACCAAATTTTTGAAGAACGTGGGAAGAGAATTGGGGATAAAAAAGCACGAACGAAACTGCACTCTCTACATAGAAATAGACAGAAAATACGTAGCAACAATTCAGGACTTTGGAGGAGGAAAAGCCATTCACGCAGCAACTAATTTATTTGCGTTCCTTTCTTTTTCTTTTATTTCAAGACTTTGTTTTTCTCAATTCAGCATGAACAACTAAGTTTCATTTCAGTTGGAAATTTCCAAACGTTATGCTAGACTTGTGAGACTGATTTATTTTAATTAGTTAGTTTATGTTATCCGTTTTGTTCCCGTTTTACTTTCATTGCTTGTTAATTAATTCTTTGATTAAGGCCAAATCTCAGATTAGTTGATTTGCTTGTAGCTATCTAATTCATTTTGGCCGTGTTAGCTAATTAATTAGTGTAGCACCCTAAACCCCAAAGCACTACATCCCCCTCACTATAGCCCGATCCATATACGAAATGAATAATCCGTACATGAACCCGAGATATGGCGAACGGTTGACAATACAAAAGCAAGCTAGCTAGGTGGGACTACACCCCAATTAACTTAAAACCAAGATATGAAAAATTCAAAAGCAGAAGCATTATATAACCATTACTTATAGGTACCATATTTACATCAAAAGTATAAGTACTAATAGGTGCCAACATTTATCAATACATTATCATCTCCTATATATCATACATGTATAAATCTGTAAACGTATCAAAACATGAAAATGTGATGCTAGACTCGGCTGAATGAAAGACCTGACTCGGACTCCCGCCTAGCATGACCATATATACCTGAAAAGTGAAGTGTCAGTCTACCGAAGACTGAGTGAGGGGCATAAGATATATATGTAAACACAAGTCACATGCAAATTATAATCTCGGGTAAATATTTAGACATAAAAGATATATAAGTTTCAAGAATAAATTATTCTTCGTCGAGACTACAATCATCAAGTTTAATACTTCATTCAATCCATTTCATTCAATACGTGGCCCGGCGAGTGAGGTCAATTCTCCCACCTTTACACCAAACGTGAACAATACATGCTTGTTTATTAATTAATACGTGATCATGCAATTCACTTAGTACGATCAACTAGCAATTTCATGACTCCTTCTTCCTCCCGGTGATGGTGGGTTTGCAAGGCCCAACCATCCATGACATGGTGTATGTCGGGAACATGACTCCCACGCACGGAACTCTTTCCACCACCAAACCTCCTGGTGGCTTCAGGGGTGATCCCAATGTGGTGAGGATAGCGCAAGAGTTACCCGTCAGCCCGCTTTCCCGGTTGGCTCAAGACACTACCCTCGGGCCCAAGTGTAAATCATGGTACTCGCCAAAACATGCTTGAATCATGAACAATCATGGCTTGCTTGCTTGAAATTATTTATATTTTGGAAAGCATTGATAAATATAATAGGTTTTGGCCGAAAGTTCACAGAAAGATCGTAAGGGTTCTATGTAACTAGAACAAAACCTCACCTGTGCGACAAAATACGACAAGGATATACTCTAGGGAGCCTGCTCCTCGTCTACGGCCTCGTGATCTGTGCAAACACGACGTGTATACCGTGAGACTTGACTTAAAATGGACTAAATATGACGAACGGCGAAAATGCAACGAGATGACGAGCAATGTATAATGTGGCATGAAAATATCTTGTTTTAGCATGTAATCAATCATATAATAGCAATTTGGGATCAAAGAAATCATTGGATAAAAATCTCAAAATCCAATTTTTATGCAGTAGCTTTTGTTTTGCCACAGGCCTGGGAACGGCCGTTTCGGGTCCCAGTTGAAAGTGGGAAGGACCGTTCCCATGCCCTTCCAAAAACGTTCCAGCGATTTACATTTTAAAAAGGCGCTTTTAGATGGGAATGGCCCTTCCGGCTCGCAGGCCAAAATGGGAACGACCGTTCCCAGGTTCGCTCGCCAACTCTGATTCAAAAGCGTGGGAACGACCGTTCCCATAATACACTTGAAGTGGGAAGGACCGTTCCCAGCTTCCGCAACTTGAAAAAAAACAGAGCAGAAGCAGGGGAAGCTCTCGGCAATAACAACAAAGCAACTCAAAAATCAAGTTTCAATCATCAAATGCAAGTTTTTCTGAAAAACAAGATGTATATATGTTCAAGGTACAATAATATTCCATATAAACACTTAAAACATGAAAAATCACCAAGAATCAAGAGTTTCAAGTTCATGCACAAATTCATCATTTAAGCTCAAATTTCCAAGAATTCATGCATTAATCCAAGGAAAAATCATATATTCATGTAACACACAAAAAATAATCCATTTACTCCAAGAAATCTGAAACCCTAGCTATCCCATAAATCATCAAGAACCAAGATTCCATGCATATACCCACCTTGAAAGAAAAGAAATGGAAGAAGAAGATGAAGATGATGATCAAGCTTCAAAGCTTGAATTTTCTTGGAAATCTTGATGGAAAATTGATGAACTCTCTTTCCCTTTTTCCTTAGATGAACCAAGAGCAAGAAAGAAGCAAATATGTTGGTGAATTTTCATGAAAATGATCTTGGAAGCATGGAGGAGAAGCAGGGGAAGCTCTCGGCAATAACAACAAAGCAACTCAAAAATCAAGTTTCAATCATCAAATGCAAGTTTTTCTGAAAATGAAGATGTATATATGTTCAAGGTACAATAATATTTCATATAAACACTTAAAACATGAAAAAACACCAAGAATCAAGAGTTTCAAGTTCATGCACAAATTCATCATTTAAGCTCAAATTTCCAAGAATTCATGCATTAATCCAAGGAAAAATCATATATTCGTGTAACACACAACAAATAATCCATTTACTCCATGAAATCTGAAACCCTAGCTATCCCATAAATCATCAAGAACCAAAATTCCATGCATATACCCACCTTGAAAGAAAAGAAATGGAAGAAGAAGATAAAGATGATGATCAAGCTTCAAAGCTTGAATTTTCTTGGAAATCTTGATGGAAAATTGACGAACTCTCTTTCCCTTTTTCCTTAGATGAACCAAGAGCAAGAAAGAAGCAAATATGTTGGTGAATTTTCATGAAAATGATCTTGGAAGCATGGAGGAGGTGATATTCCGTGATTCACCATTTTGAAATGTGTGAAATGCATAAATTTCAATTCAATCCTCCCACTTAGTAAGTCATGCAATCAAGTCTAAATGGTTTGCCAAATGATCAATTAAGTCCATGGAAAAGTTATGCAATTTAGCCCTTGAAGTTAAAGAAATGATCATGTAAGGACAATTCAACAATTAAATCCCTTCCGGCAATTATTTCACATAATTCGCATAAATATAATGATATGCAATTTATAAAAATTATGATGACAAGTAAAACAACAATAATTTAGAGAATTAAAATAAATTGCTATCGCTCACAAACTCACACGTGGCCTGCTTACATGTTCATCTGGAAGCGGGGCGTTACAATTAGTATTTCTAGCAATTGACACTAGGGCATATTGTTTGTCTGAATTCATGTTGAGGAGCTTGCGGTCTAATTGAGTGAAGCATGAGTTTATGCCTAACCGGTTAGGATTAGTATTTCTTTAGTACTTAATGCTATTAATCAATTGAATCTTGGAGAGAGTCTCGAAAAGGTTATTGATTAATTAGGGAGTAATTTTTAGGAGTTTCTTTGATTACTCTAAAACTAAGAAGAAACGAGGGAGCTAGAGGTAGTTGGTGACTATAGCTAATCTAACATTTAACCAATGAAAATCTTGGGTCAATAATCGTAGTCTATGCTTGATTAAGAATTTCCCGACTAATTGCAATCTATTGAATTGTCTTGAATTTAATTTGAGTTTTTAAGTTCTTGAGTCTTTGTTTTGTTTAATTAGTTTTTGTTAATTGTTTAGTTTTGATGCGTTCTAGCCTAAACCCTTAAAGATTAATCCCTCTTTCCTCAAGAATCTTACCGAAGTAAGCCAGGGGTTCAGAGAGACTAATCAAGAGATCAGATCAAAAGCTTCTCTGATTCATCATATCTCAAGGGTTATATTAATAGAATCTCGGGACTTAGGGTTTTTGTTATGCACGTTACCTTTTCTTGTTATAATCTGAGATCTTCTTTTAGATTTGTTACGATCTTACCCGATTATCTGATATCTTCCTCAGTTATCGTTTCTTGTACAACACTTCTCCAAATCTCCGTCTTCTCCACGATCTCTGCACAGCTCGCTATACTTGCGAGCTGGTTCGTTCTGCTCGCTCGTGCTCCCATCGAACTCATCTGTTCGCTTGTTTGCCGACCTTATCTATTCTCTTGATATTGTCAATTTGGTGGCTTGAGCCTTTAGCATTATCTTCATGTTAGGCTGAAACTCGGGCTAGGTAGATATGACCCCAATACTACCCCTCCCCCCCCCCCCCCCAGTCCGCTATTTTCGTAGAACAGAGGGGATTGATAGAAGGTGCAGCCCAAATAATCCTTCATGTTTCCTTCTTCAAGCTCCGACCAACGTTCCCCTCGCCTGTTTGTCTGTTCACCTCTTATTCGTTTGTTCGCGATAATTTATACAGTTCGTCTGTCGGCAAAAAGCACAACTTTAAAATTATATATCATAAGCTCAAAATCAATCAACAATATTACAACCTTTTCAGGTAAAACAATTTGAAATATCATATTTCTGCTCGAATTTTTTAGATTTCTTGTCAATCAAAGTTTTCAATTTTCTTGTTTGACACATATAAAATCACGATCTTTGATGCTTGCCCTAACGGGTTGGGATCCAAAACAAATACTTGCCCTATGGTTCGGCATCCAAACAAATACTTGTCCTAAAGTGTCGGGATCCGAAGTATTACTTGCCCTAGCAATTGGAATCCGAAGTATTACTTGCCCTAGCAATTGGGATCCGAAGCATTACTTGCCCTAACTGTTCGGGATCCAAAGTAAGTGTTCGGCCTAGCCAACTGGGATCCGAAGTAAGTGTTCGCCCTTGTCAATCGGGATCCGAAGCAAAACAAGTTTTGTCACAATTTTATTTACACACATTTATCTCTAATAAATTCGAGTAGAAAATATCTCATCATACACCAATATTGTCTGCTATTAAACATAAAGCCACAAAACCGAGCACAACTTGTTTTTATTTCTTGGATCCTAGCACATAAATCATGTATGATATGATATTAATTTTCGAGATAAATAACTTATCTTTCTGTAGTTCAACCATCTACGAGGAATATTCCTTGGTTGTCAGCTTGTCCATAAATTGAAGTGCTCGCCCAAGTTTTCTCTCATCTCCGAACCATCGATCATACAAAATTCACTCCTCAGCCAATAAAGGACTATGAAAATCCGCCACAAGAAAAATAAAATAAAGATAAGTGCACGAGCCATATAATTACACCATCAAACTCGAACTACGTTCTGCAAATCACAAAAATTCTGCTTGATTTCGACTACTCCGGACACAACTAGGTCGGCAGTCCTGTCTACTAGGAGCAATGTGTGGTTGTTTCTGCACGAGGTAGTCTCTGTTCCTTCCTCGGAGACTTTCTATTCGGTGGCAGTTGTGTCCATAGTCTTACCGAACGACATTAATATTTTCTTATCTCTTAGTTTTCATCGAGGACTTCAAATTTTGTGACCCTCCTCCATGTGGTATTTCAGAATTGCTGTTGTTTGGCTCATCTGTCAAAATGCTCTTAGTGCTCCTTTCCAATTAAAAGTTGACGAACTTATGTGCCGGTATACTCTTCTTGCCCACCGATAAAGTGTTACATGGGAAACATTATTCGTTTCCCACAGACGGCGGCAGTGATGCGTTCTAGCCTAAACCCTTAAGATTAATCCCTCTTTCCTCAAGGATCTTACCGAAGTAAGCCAGGGTTTCAGAGAGACTAATCAAGAGATCAGACCAAAAGCTTCTCTGGTTTGTTATATCTCAAGAGCTGTATTTATAGAATCTCGGGACTTAGGGTTTTTGTTATGCACATTACCTTTTCTTGTTATAATCTGAGATCTTCTATTAGATTTTTTTATGATCTTACCCGATTATCTGATATCTTCCTCAGTTATTGTTTCTTGCACAACACTTCTCTAGATCTCCTTCTTCTCCACGATCTCTGCAGAACTCGCTATACTTGCAAGCTGATTCGTTCTGCTCACTCGTGCTCCCATCGAACTCATTTGTTCACTTATTCGCCAAACTTATTTGTTCGCCTGATATTGTCAATTTGGTGGCTTGGGCCTTTAGCATTATCTTCATGTTGGGCTGAACCTTGGGCTAGGTAGGTATGGCCCCAGCAAGTTTAATTGTTAGTTTAGTTGAAATCTCAAAAACCCCATTTTTAATTGTCTTAGCTCGTTCCTTGGCTTATTTGAAAGTTACAATTTCGTCCAATCTCCGTGGATCGACCATTTTGCCGCTATTTGCAATCTAATTGGGTTTGGTACTTGGGAATTTATTTTTGGTGGTTTCAACGCCCATCACATATATGTTAAAAAGTTTAACTTTAATTGTTTTTATTACTATTCTTTAGTAATAAAATAACTAATTTAATAAAACATTATAAAAGTTTGGATTCCCATCTTTACTTGGATTGTTCTGCTACACGAATATGTGGGAGCACAAATAGGAGCTAAAGGTATTGAGCTGGTGAAATTATTAAGGGAACTTAATTACATTCACTGGCTTTTTCGTCTTCGAATGTCTTTGTTTGCACTAAAAATTCGTGTTTATTGATTTTTGTTAAACACCGGACAAATAGAACAAATATTTTATGAATTTAAATATCAATGTGGTCTTCGATCTACAGTTTAATCCTCTGATTCTTCCTTCAATTTTAAAGTCGTAGAAATCTTCAAACCTCCTTGATGGATTTGGTGGTTTGATCTTCTTCAACTTCAAATTTAGCTTTAATAACGTTAATCCGTAGGTCCTTCGACTTGTTTACGAATCAAAAGCCAGATTTTGGTAGATTCCGCTAAGATCGCCTTTGAACTCGTCGGTAACACAGTGAATTTAACTTGAATATAACGTTGTTTTGCTGGTTTAATGCCTTGATAGTAGATCAAACGCCTTAATTTAATAACTCCATGGAAGAACACCTTTGAACGCCTTAGAACTCCGTCTTGAATTTGTAGAGAGAACTTTGACCTTCTTCTTCTCCTTCCTCTTCTTGTATTTTTTGTGTGTCTTGTCTACCTCTTGACTCTTTGATATCTTCGTCTTGATTTGTTGTGTGTTGAATGAACTACCCCATAACCCCTTTATGTTGTGTGGCATCCAAGAGTTAGTGTTCAACTCAAATTTATTAAATAATTATCTCTTGCAATTTTTAAAGAGTTAATATCAAATAAAATCACATGGATATTTATCTCTTTAATATTTTTTTATTTTTGAAGAGATAATATCAAAATAAAACATGAGTTTGATTGCAACTAGACATTCGATTGAGATTATTCCTTAGAAATATCTAATTAATAAAATAATATCAAATTATAATCTTTAATTTGGATGATTATATATTTGATGTTATTCCAGTAAATATAAATATTTCTATAAAATAAATTGTATCAACAGATACCCCCACTTCAAGGCTTGGCGAAAAAAGTACCAAGTATTCGTACGAAGACGAGACTTGAAGTACTCAAACTTACTGACCAAAACTTTCCTTTGAAGATGTGACTGAGCTTGAAGTTTAATTCAATTTGCCTACATACCCCCTCAAGATGATCAAGTCATAACATTGTTCAATTTTTTATTTATTTTCAAATTTGTTGACATTTTATACTCGTATCAAGGAGTAAACACTTAAACTTGATGTTAAACAGTTTATATTTGTGCCAAGGAGTAACTTGAACTTGATATTAAATAGTTTATACTCGTATTGAGGAATAACTTGAACTTGATTTTAAACAATTTATACCCGTATTAAGGATTAACTTGAACTTGATTTTAAACAGTTTATACTCGTATTTAGGAGTATACTCAAACTTGATTTTAAACAGTTTATACTCGTGTTAAGGAGTGTACTCGAACTTGATTTTAAATAGTTTATACTCTTGTTAAGGAGTACTTGATTTTTATTTTAAACAGTTTATACTTGTGTTAATGAGTATCATTTGCATTTCATTTTAAAACAATTTATGCTCGTGTTAAGGAGCATCATTTGCATTTGATTTTTAAACAGTTTATACTCGTGTTAAGGAGTACAGTTGCATTTGATTGTAAACAGTTTATACTCATGTTAAGGAGTACTTGATTCTGATTTTAAACAGTTTATACTCGTGTTAGGGAGTACTTGATTTTGATTTTAAATAGTTTATACTCGTATTAAGGAGTATCTTTAACAGTTTATACTCTTATCGAGGAGCATTTCAACTTTCACTTCAATTTTAGTTGCCCCCGGTATTTTCCTGGCGGTCCGTATGCACTTGTTGAATTTGATTTCTTTGATAATACATGATACTTCTTTTTCCCCCATCAGTGTCTGATAAAGTTGTGATATTTGTGGTATTCACTTATGTGGTATCTCCATCGTCAAGGATGATCTTTCCATCATTTACAAGTTCCATGATCTTTTCTTTAATTACAAAACACTTTTCTGTGGGGTGACTAATGACTCGATGATACTTGCAATATTTGGGGTCATCCACCCTTCCACTTTCATTTGGGCGTTTTGGTTCGGGGAGCTCAATCAACTTCTTAGCTAATAGTTCATCAAAGATATCAGGTAAATCCAAGTCTAAAAAGGGATATTCTTTTTCTTGATTTCTCGTTGACAAGTTAACTTCACGATTGACAATAACGAGTTCCAAGTCATGAGCATGAGTAGCCGATTCTTCAAAGTTGCAGGGTTTGATTCCTTGTAAGATATAAAGGAGTCCCTAATTCATCCCTTGAATGCACATTTCAACTGCGGATATTTCTGAGAGCTTGTCTTTGCAGTTTAAGCTTAATACTCGCCAAAGGTTGATGTAATCCACAACAGGTTCAACTTTCTACTGTCGTGCATTGGTAAGCTCAATAATGCTTACGATACGACGTGTGCTGTAAAAGCGGTTAAAACTCTTTCTCCATTAGATCCCAACTGTTAATTGATTCCGGTTCCAAGTCAATATACCAATCGAAAGCATTTCCTTCGAGTGATCGCACAAACTATTTCACCAGATGATCACCATATGTTCCTGCATTGTTGAATGTTTCTATGAAATGGGCCACATGCTGCTTTAGATTGCCCTTTACATCAAATTGTTGAAAATCTGGTAGTTGATAACCCATTGACATCCTCAAGGAGTCAATATATTTGGTGTATGGTTTTGTGTATATTGTAGATTTTAAGTTTGGTAAACCATATTGAACTTTGATTGTGTCTGCAATCATATATTGCAACTCTTGGATAGATAGTGTTGCAATGGACTTAGTAGGGTGCTTATACTTCTGCATTGGCTCATGTTCCTGGCTTGAGTCGACTTATTTTCCAGTTGTAGTAACTTGAAGCAAAGTTTGAGGATTGAAGTTAGACTCTTTTGAATTTCTTTTCTCCGATTTGTCCATAAGTTGGGTGATTTGAAAGTCTTTATCTTCTATAACCTTTTGTAGATAACTCATCGCTTGAGTCATTTGAACAATTTGCTCAGAGATTATTTTTGAGTAAGTTGCCTTAAGACTTGTTGAATTTGAACCATCTAATTAGTGTGAGTCGGAGAGTTTGCCTTCTGTAGATGATTGCAATGTGCCATCAACTTCCTTGTTCTTCAGATTGAGTTCGTTCACGCCATCAACTCCCTTATTCTTCGGGTTGGATTGGTTTTTAGGAGCCATTGAAAATTCGTAGAAGTAGAACTTGGTATGAAAAGGAAGAGACGAGAAGTAAGATCAGTCCCACTGGGTGTGCCAATCTGTGTGCACTACAAATTCGTGTTTATTGATTTTTGTTAAACACCAGATAACTAGTACAAATATTTTGTGAATTTAAATATCAAAGTGGTCTTCGATCTTCAGTTTAATCCTCTGATTCTTCCTTCAAATTTAAAGTCGTAGAAATCTTCAAACCTCCTTGATGGATTTGGTGGTTTGATCTTCTTCAACTTCGAATTTAGCTTCAATAACGTTAATCCATAGGTCCTTCGACTTGTTTACGAATCAAAAGCCAGATTTTGGTAGATTCCGCCAAGATCGCCTTTGAACTCGTTGGTAACACTGTGGATTTAACTTGAATATAACGTTGTTTTGTTGGTTTAATGCCTTGATAGTAGATCAAACGCCTTAATTTAATAACTCCATGGAAGAACACCTTTGAACGCCTTAAAACTCCGTCTTGAATTTGTAGAGAGAACTTTGACCTTCTTCTTCTCCTTCCTCTTCTTGTATTTTTTGTGTGTCTTGTCTACATCTTGACTCTTTGATATCTTCATTTTGATTTGTTGTGTATTGAATGAACTACCCCATGACCCCTTTATATAGGCGTGGGATCCAAGAGTTAGAGTTCAACTCAAATTTATTTAATAATTATCTCTTGCATTTTTTAAAGAGATAATATCAAATAAAATCACATGGATATTTATCTCTTTAATATTTTTTTACTTTTAAAGAGATAATTTCAAAATAAAACTTGAGTTTGATTGCAACTAGACATTTGATTGAGATTATTCATTAAAAATATCTAATTAATAAAATAATATTAAATTTTAATCTTTATTTTGGAAGATTATATATTTAATGTTATTCTACTAAATATAAATATTTTTATAAAATAAACGGTATCAACAGTCTTATTTTAGTCAAATATTTTATCTCAAATTTTAGTTAAGTATTTTATCTCGTATTTTATTTATTTAAATTATTAACAGAGAAATTTTATATCACATTTGTTTTCTCCGCTAACGGTCATCATCTAACAGTGCTCATATACATAATTAAAAAACAAGAAGAAAGACTAAAGTAACAAAGAGATATAACCCCGTTGCAATCCCCAAGAAAACCAAAATATCTTGAAGAAGTAAGCGTGAAAGGTTATGATGCATAGATACGCACACAATGATAAGGACATAATATAATATGGATACGATGATATGAAGTTTTTTTGAAAATTTTTATTTGAGAATTATCCGATAGGATATCCGATATAACCAATATAACTATTGATTATGATACAACACAATAAAATAATATTTTTAGAAGGATTGGTGTATTAAATGTGTAAACATTTTTAGCATAATTTGGGTGACAAATTTAGTAGGAATTGTGCAGTTTAAATAGTGGACGCATCTTTAATTCCGCGTCTAGGACGGGCCCTTTTCAAAGAACAATATTTAGGAGTCTCAACTCAACCACCTTTGTAAGCTTTAAATGAAGGGGAAAAAACAATTGGATTCCGTCCTGTACTCCAATTAGTGATGCGTATGTATCATAACGACCTTTTAACCCTTTTCTCTTTTATTTGCGTTTGACTCTCTTTCCTTTTATTTGGGTACTTTGATTGTTATTGGTTTTCCTACTATGATCTCAAACTCTTATATTTACCTAAATTTGATATTTTCTTTTTAATTATTATCTTTTCGGTGTCACTTCTTTAGAGTCCTAGTACTGATGAGATTTCCATTCGTCTCGGAACTCTGGGCGAATTCACGTCTTGGCAAGCTTACGTTAAGCGAGTAGTCCTAGTTAGATTTGTTCGGTAGCTTTATTTCCTTGTTTGAGCTAAATCTTAGGCTTATGTGTATGGTCTAGTTTGCGGGACCCATCAATTTGAATATGGATAATTCTTGTCTGATTTGAACAAATCGATATGACGAGTAGTGATTGTTTTACACTTGTCGTTTGATTGATTAAAAATTTAAGAAAAATGATAAATTAATTGACAAATTTAATATGTTTGCCATTATTAGGTTCAATCGAATTGAGTTTAGAATAGAATTTTTCTTAGAGTACTAAGTTAATCAATTGTGATCGTATCAGAATCTGATTTGCTAGCTTAACTTCAATTGACTGAACAATCACTTAAGTATTTGTACATGGTGAAACTCCGATTTGAAAGCTCGGTTGGGACTCAAAAGGACCACGTGACTTATCTCGGATGGTTCAATGTCTCGTCATTTATTAATCAGACACTGTATTACATGGCAAAATGAATCTATATTGGTCTTTTCTTTTTGCGAAAAAAATTGGAAATAAATGTAAGAATTTTCTTGTTGGACTTATATTAATTGATGATTATATTAAATAAAACGGGCTAAATAATACGGTTATTTGGGACAAGACTAAATAGGCTCATTGATTGACCCACTTTCGATAAAGGGCTTGATTTAATAGACGTGGTCCGACAGCTGGTGTAGGCCCACTCTAGAAAGCCCGTGATGGGAGGGCCTCTAGGGATTTATATATCGTGGCTAGGTCCCCTCTCCACTCCACGTTCTGATATTGCTTTCCCATCAAGCTGTCAACTGCCGTTGTGAGAGAAGGAGAGGAAGACCTAGCCTGAGGTGTTGATTTGGGGATTACGAGAGATCTAGCTAGAGAAGTCGAACATACCACATGAAATTGTCCAACTAGATCGGTAAATACTAGGTTCAATTCAATAGGCGAAAATCAGGTATATCTACACTCTCAATTTTATCGGTGTTCTAAATTCATGGTGTAGATCTTGTCTAAAAATTCTTACAGTTGGTATCAGAGCCATACATCTATGAATTTAGAATCCTAATTGGGATTATTGAGACATGAATATCAAACTACGAATTTAAAATTTTTATCGCATTAAACCGTAATTTGATATATCTGATGTTCTCACAGTTATTGAAATTCAAATTTCAGGTATGAATTACAATTGCGTATAAATTACGATTACTTCTAGAATTCGTAATTCCGCGTTTTTGTCTGTTACTGCTATGATCTCCAAAGCAATCCAAAGCATGACTCATAATTGCTTTTGTTACAAGTATGTGATTTTATATGCGTCCTGTCGTATGATGTATATGTATGCATATAATCTGTAGGTTAATGAAATTTCAAATTTCCTTGATTTTTAATGCATTAATCATGAATTCCCGTGATGAATTATGAATTGCGTGGGACCCGTTTATTAATTCTATCATGTTGGTTTCTTCATTGTATGGTAAGTGGCCTAATGGATTATATTACACATGAACTTATCTTCTGATCATACTAGTTAAATACTTACATAAATTTTGAAAGCTGAACCATTCTATAAACTATGCATATATTTGTTTAGTTTTAATTATGTACGTCTAGGACTCTTCACTACTACCGGAAGTCGTGCATAATTATGGAACTACCCACAATCTGTGATTAACCCATTTAAGATCCATTATGGACTAATTCAATTAGAGAATATTATTCAACCCCCTGCCTTCCAGCTTAATTTGAGGGTAAGTATTTCTTGATTAAATGTTTTGATATATGTATGATGTTGTCTGACTCATGAGATTTAAATTCGGCATAAGACCACAATTTATAATTACTTTTGTTGTCAGTATTTGAATTATGATATGTATGCATACATGCTTTCACATGCAAATAATATGTCGATTTACTGCAATTCCGAATTCTGATAAGTATGCTCGAGGGTTTTCATACATATACATTCAACATGCCAATTTATTGTAATCTTGAATGTGATTTGGCAACAGTTATTCACGATAATTAATGATGAGGAGTAATTGTTTAGAAATTTTATATGCATCATATTCATTGATTAGATTACGTGGATAGAGACGGTAGTTTCTCTTGCTTCTTTAAATATGGACATGATTAACAAGATATACGCCAGACATCTCCTCAATAATATGTATATATATATCCATTCATATAGACATATATATTATATACATTATTTGGATATATGTGGTGTGATTGTATATACATGACTATGTTGATCTGAATCTTGTCCTGCAATAATAGTTCTCCCGTGAGTGGAGTCTTTTGAAATCATTCACACCCCAGCCCAATTTGTTATAAACACTAGATTTCCCCGATGTATAAATATATATATATTCTCGAGTTTACTAATTTTGATATAGCAATCCGTCAAACGTATTAACCTCGTATAATTAAGTATCGTCCTCTCCGTTAATTCACACAAAGTCAGCAGTTGATAAGAATATCTATCATTGTCTTTCCTTTCTGCTGTATAATTGATTCTTTCGGATACTCGAGAAACACTTACGAACATCTCTCTTTGTTGGGTTTATTTGTTCACGTATTTTGTTAAAAGTGAATATTATATAAATTTCAGATCCTTCTTATACTCACGACATGTTTGAATTGTCTTGACATATAAAGTTGGGTCAATGCAATAAAGTGGGGCCTAGTCTGTTTATATATACCTCATACCTTTTCATGAATTTTGAAATTTAATATTTCTTGATTAAATATTTTATATTAATCAAGTAAGGTAGATTTAAAGTGCATTTAAATCTTGATCTTATTTAATTATTTTTGTCCGAGGTACACAAACATTGATCTAGAGGATGACTACTTCTGCTTATGGGTGAAAGATCTAGTATGAACACAAATCTGAATGTGTTTTTTGACAATGAATCCTTGATTGGAGAGCATGCCTTGTGAGGTTAGTTGTCCCTTTGCTCTCAAATATTGCTCGATTCAACTTGAGAAATTTGTGATCAAATATTCTATATTGATTGACAATTATAGTGGGATTACGTTAATCAATATTTACTAAATTGTCATAAAAGGTGAATATGATATGAAATTCACATATTTGATCATATTGGTTAGAATCGAATTATTTTGATTGACTGTTTTACATGCGTATTCACACAAATTAGATCTTGGGAATAATTTGCATGCAATATATTATATTATAGATAACTTCCAAAAGTACATAGTTTTCGTACTTTATTTTGTGGGAGTATTTGCATACATATCGTGCGTGTGCAAATTGGACAATTTATTTGAACTCGACTATGTTCTTAATTTATTAAGTTTAAGTAGATAGTTACACCAAAGTGTTCTATTTATGAAGACTTGTAAAATTCGGAACATGCATATTTCGAGTGAATGAATTATTATGCATTCTTACCTGCCCAAAGGGGGTGAGATATGTATGATAATTTTATTTTATTTATGCAAAACATATTGATAGGGTGTATCAATCAAGAAATTTTAGTTTCCCAAAGGAAGCGATTTTCGAACATTGAGGTATTTCTATGCCGTTTGGCACGGAGGGTCCTATTACGTATGACATACTTTGCCCAAAGGGGAGTTTGTCATGACACCCTGGATTCTCAATAGAATAAAGCTATATTTTCTAGGTTTATTCTTATTGATTGTCTGCTGATCATAATATGTTGCATTCATGGTCTCCCATATTATTACTATGAGTTTAAATAGTAATGTTTTTGTATATATAGTTTGAAGTATACGCAATAATATGTTGAACTCCATCATCTGTATGTTATATGATCTTATGTGATTAAATGTCCTATATTGAAACGTGCATGATATATCACATGAATATTGAGGAATTCTTATGATGAAAATATATCCTCACTTGTTAAATGGAGTTTATATGCATAGATATTTTGAACTATTGATGGAGAGCATATTGATTGGAATTTACTAATTTAGAGGGTTTGTTCTCCCAAAGGAGTCGACTTTTCGAAAATTAGGATTTTCTTGTACCGTTCTTACGTGGAGAAAATATATTTTGTTTGATAAACTCTGCCCAAAGGGGAGTTCGTCATAACATGTGTTGATTTTCTCATAAATAAGCTGTAGCGCCTCCCCAGCACTACAACCCCGCACCGCAATACTCCCTGAGTGGAGGTTAGACCCAACACCCAGGAAATACTACGGCGAACGGTCAGGATAATATGAATGGAGTATGTGACACAGTGCAGCGGAAGATAAAGAGATTCAACTTTACCAATGAACGGGGAGGATAACGTACAATGAGCAAGGATTATCATTATTGATCAAAGTAGTTTGCAGAAGAGTACAACAGGTTGACATGCAAGGACAAAGTATGAGATGGTTTGTTTCTGCAGAGAGTAGGTTCAAGACAGTGTACTCTTAGGATTGGATCCAACCTACGGTTGTAGTACTTCAAGATACCTCTAGTTGTCGTTCATTGATTCCTGAAATCATGCATTTTAAAATAGGCGAGAGGGTTAGTCAAAGTGACTAAGTGAAGGGGGGTATAATAACTTATATGTATATGTGTATATATATATATATGTATATGATCAAGAAGATCTTGATCTGAACTAATAGCAATAGGATATAGCAAATAGGAAACGGTTCATAATAATTGTAAAACAGGGATAGGGGTAGTTTGGAATATTTGTAGAAATATGAACCGTTTGTAACAAGAACATTATTGCCCGCAAGCTAGGCCTTTCCACCCATAACTCCTTAAATCATGATAAAATAGTAACGGTGTTGATCAAGACACCGATACTTCAATAAAACCAAGAATATTAACTCCACTACTCCTTGATGTCAATAGGGAATCAAACCCTAGAGACCATGAACTAGATTCGGGAGGCAGCTATCTCTCCCTCATCCCTTGGCGTGGAGTAACTAACCTCCAGTTAAACCACTACCAAGAGGTGGTGGCAGTCCGCAGCACCAACAATACCCTCGGCCCGATACCTTCCGGGTAATTGCTCGCTACGGTTACAGCCGGGGCCCATAACAGGAATCGAGAATAATATTTTGCTTGCATAACCCGGAATCAATGTTTTGATAAAATGGACTTGAAATATATAATGTTCTAGAAAAACGTTGATTCCGGCAAGAAAGTATTTTTCCCTTAAAAGGGATAGTGTAGTAAAGTAATATATATATATATATATGGCAGTAAATCAATATGATGGGTAAGCTTGAAAATAGTTTTTATATAGATACGTATGTATAGGCATGATTCCAGTTGAAAACATTTTAACCCTCACCTATACCGGTAGTCAGACATTGTAACGTGGATTCCAGTGCGCCTGAAAGTATTAACTACTACAGACTTAGAACTAGGTTCTTTATATTAATCAAATAAGCACGTAAAACACATAATGTTCATGCATAAAAGGGTTACATCAAGTAAACACATAAACTATATCATGTTAGAGAATTTTCGGTAGACTCTAATCTTAACCGTTTAAGGGAAATTAAGTAATTAATCAGGTTTCATGAATTCTTAAACCACTTAAATATTTATTAATCACATTATAATCTTAATTATAACATTAGCAATGGAATTTAGAATTTAATTTGACAATATAGGTTATATTTTGAAAATAATTCATAATTTACCGATTTTTTGGAAAATTCGGATAAAATCTTTATTTAAAAATTCCAAAACTAATTTTATAATTATTTTAATAATATTTTTGAAATTATCAGCTTATGGGTTGACCAAGAAGTCAAAGTTACTATTGAAAACATTTACTATTCAATTTCTTATGAATTAAACATCTTATAACACAAAATCGAACACACACACTCACACACTACCACACGTGCACTTAAAATTGATCAAGAACAACATGAACATGTTCTTGAGCCTATTTGAATATTCAAAGAAGGTATGTAACACACTTGATCATATTCATATTTATAACATAGAATTTGAAGCATAATATAGCAAAATATATTAATTCTCTATGAAAAATAATTCTAAGTAAATTATTCTTGACATGAATTTAATCAAACAAGATCATAATTATTTAAACATATATTCATATCATATCATATCATAACTCATGCATTTAATTAAATAAAATGCATATATGTTATCACATTTTTCCTAAACTAGCATAAATAGCATATATTTCATAAAATAAATTCCTAAAGTATAATTTAATTAATCCTAGGCATGCTACTATTATTTTTATACTAAGAACATTATATAAATCATGAAATAATAAAAGAAAAACATACCTTAGAGAGAGGGAGAGGGAATGGCGTGAGAAATGGAGAGAAGAGAGTGATTTTGTGTGTTGATTTGTGAGGTATAAATGAGGCTTAAGGGGGGTATTTATAGGTAGTCATGAGGGGTCTCTAAGCAATAAATGAAAGTTTATGGGAGATGTGGTTGCTTATGATTTCAACAAATGCTTGGTAATAAATTTGGAGATGTGGTTAAATTACATGTTAAACAAATGCTAGGTAATTAACTAAGTAATGTGGAGAAATTACATTCATTTGTTTAATCCTTCTAGAAGACCATGTGGTCATGGATGATGTCATTTTGATTAAAAATAAATGTAAAATAATATAAAATTTATTCAAGAGTCGAGAGGTAAAAGATTGAAGTAGTGAATTAATGAAAGAATGAGTGAAAAATGAGCTTTGTTTTGATTATAAATGTGAAATATTTAGATTTTCGTTTATAAATTATGAATATGAAAGATGATGAAAATCATAGGAAAATTATATAAACGAAGCTATGATAGAGTTCAAAGATGGGAAAAATCATTATAATGTAGAGGAAAATTCAAGGATCGTTTCAAGTATAATTTCCACTATTGAATAAAAGCTAATTTGTTCAAAATAAAATGATGATTTTTGGAAAGGAAAATATTTATAAAATATGCTATGGTGAAATCGAGTTTTTAGTAAATGCATGAAAATTCATAAAATAATTTAAGGATCGTTTTGGTTATAATTTTGAATATCAAAAAGTAGATGAGTAGGGATTTATTGATGATCGAATCATAAGCTAGGGTTTTTGCCGGTTTTTGATAATACGGGAGTTAGGATGGGAATTATGGTTTACGGAGAGTATCACGATCCTCGAAATAATGTGAGGATTCTTTTGGTTAAAATATTGGGTAATGAAAGTATTTCGGGAAATGTAGGAATATTTTTGAGCTATAGGGGTATTTTCGTAATTTCCAACTTGCCCCTGTTTCGGGCTGTTACAATCCTTCCCCCTTAAAAAGAATCTGTCCTCAGATTCTCATCATGTTTCATAATAACTTTAAGTAATGTTGATATCCTCCATTTATGATAAGACAGGTTTCCAAAGGAGGACTTACTTTAAACACATAAGGTAATTGTGCAAGTAAGAAATTTGAATGCGCACATAAATGATGCAATGAATGCATGGCGCCAGGATCAGTAACTGGCGTGTTTAGAATGCATACCTTTAACAACTTTGGGGATGACAATTTTAAGCTGCAACCACCCTTATAGAGATAATATAATGCATGGTAGTTGAGAATGATGTGCAGATGATCACAAAATTAAAATTTCCAAGTAATAGCAATTAACAGACACAACATCCTTAGCGAAGATAAAGCATATATAGAGGCACAGGAAATTAATAAATTAGTTTTCGGTCCTACTGGTATCTTGAAGCAATTCTAATAACTTAGGATTTGAACGAATTAGAAAGTATAAGTGAAGTGTTTCCTTGAGTGAGGAATACTAGTATGATGAAGGAGATGTAGATCTTGTAACCGAATCTACCAAGAATTTGATAATTGAAGGATTTGATAGAACTCGGGATTTTGGTGTGATTAAGACTGTATACTTGACTTGATCGAGGAAGGGTTTAGTACTACAATTGTAACAAACCACATGCTGGTCGGCCGCCCCAACAGTGATTGATCACAATTTAAGCACTAAAGACACGAGAGTACATATGAGATTCTATGAATGATGAACCCCAGATTTCCGCAACCTGGGGCTCTGATACCACTTTAGTTGTAGCGCCTCCCCAGCACTACAACCCCGCACCGCAATACTCCCTGAGTGGAGGTTAGACCCAACACCCAGGAAATACTACGGCGAACGGTCAGGATAATATGAATGGAGTATGTGACACAGTGCAGCGGAAGATAAAGAGATTCAACTTTACCAATGAACGAGGAGGATAACGTACAATGAGCAAGGATTATCATTATTGATCAAAGTAGTTTGCAGAAGAGTACAACAGGTTGACATGCAAGGACAAAGTATGAGATGGTTTGTTTCTGCAGAGAGTAGGTTCAAGACAGTGTACTCTTAGGATTGGATCCAACCTACGGTTGTAGTACTTCAAGATACCTCTAATTGTCGTTCATTGATTCCTGAAATCATGCATTTTAAAATAGGCGAGAGGGTTAGTCAAAGTGACTAAGTGAAGGGGGGTATAATAACTTATATGTATATGTGTATATATATATATGTATATGATCAAGAAGATCTTGATCTGAACTAATAGCAATAGGATATAGCAAATAGGAAACGGTTCATAATAATTGTAAAACAGGGATAGGGGTAGTTTGGAATATTTGTAGAAATATGAACCGTTTGTAACAAGAACATTATTGCCCGCAAGCTAGGCCTTTCCACCCATAACTCGTTAAATCATGATAAAATAGTAACGGTGTTGATCAAGACACCGATACTTCAATAAAACCAAGAATATTAACTCCACTACTCCTTGATGTCAATAGGGAATCAAACCCTAGAGACCATGAACTAGATTCGGGAGGCAACTATCTCTCCCTCATCCCTTGGCGTGGAGTAACTAACCTCCAGTTAAACCACTACCAAGAGGTGGTGGCAGTCCGCAGCACCAACAATACCCTCGGCCCGATACCTTCCGGGTAATTGCTCGCTACGGTTACAGCCGGGGCCCATAACAGGAATCGAGAATAATATTTTGCTTGCATAACCCGGAATCAATGTTTTGATAAAATGGACTTGAAATATATAATGTTCTAGAAAAACGTTGATTCCGGCAAGAAAGTATTTTTCCCTTAAAAGGGATAGTGTAGTAAAGTAATATATATATATATATATATATGACAGTAAATCAATATGATGGGTAAGCTTGAAAATGTTTTTTATATAGATACGTATGTATAGGCATGATTCCAGTTGAAAACATTTTAACCCTCACCTATACCGGTAGTCAGACATTGTAACGTGGATTCCAGTGCGCCTGAAAGTATTAATTACTATAGACTTAGAACTAGGTTCCTTATATTAATCAAATAAGCACATAAAACACATAATGTTCATGCATAAAAGGGTTACATCAAGTAAACACATAAACTATATCATGTTAGAGAATTTCCGGTAGACTCTAATCTTAACCGTTTAAGGGAAATTAAGTAATTAATCAGGTTTCATGAATTCTTAAACCACTTAAATATTTATTAATCACATTATAATCTTAATTATAACATTAGCAATGGAATTTAGAATTTAATTTGACAATATAGGTTATATTTTGAAAATAATTCATAATTTACCGATTTTTTGGAAAATTCGGATAAAATCTTTATTTAAAAATTCCAAAACTAATTTTATAATTATTTTAATAATATTTTCGAAATTATCAGCTTATGGGTTGACCAAGAAGTCAAAGTTACTATTGAAAACATTTACTAGTCAATTTCTTATGAATTAAACATCTTATAACACAAAATCGAACACACACACTCACACACTACCACACGTGCACTTAAAATTGATCAAGAACAACATGAACATGTTCTTGAGCCTATTTGAATATTCAAAGAAGGTATGTAACACACTTGATCATATTCATATTTATAACATAGAATTTGAAGCATAATATAGCAAAATATATTAATTCTCTATGAAAAATAATTCTAAATAAATTATTCTTGACATGAATTTAATCAAACAAGATCATAATTATTTAAACATATATTCATATCATATCATATCATAACTCATGCATTTAATTAAATAAAATGCATATATGTTATCACATTTTCCCTAAACTAGCATAAATAGCATATATTTCATAAAATAAATTCCTAAAGTATAATTTAATTAATCCTAGGCATGCTACTATTATTTTTATACTAAGAACATTATATAAATCATGAAATAATAAAAGAAAAACATACCTTAGAGAGAGGGAGAGGGAATGGCGTGAGAAATGGAGAGAAGAGAGTGATTTTGTGTGTTGATTTGTGAGGTATAAATGAGGCTTAAGGGGGGTATTTATAGGTAGTCATGAGGGGTCTCTAAGCAATAAATAAAAGTTTATGGGAGATGTGGTTGCTTATGATTTCAACAAATGCTTGGTAATAAATTTGGAGATGTGGTTAAATTACATGTTAAACAAATGCTAGGTAATTAACTAAGTAATGTGGAGAAATTACATTCATTTGTTTAATCCTTCTAGAAGACCATGTGGTCATGGATGATGTCATTTTGATTAAAAATAAATGTAAAATAATATAAAATTTATTCAAGAGTCGAGAGGTAAAAGATTGAAGTAGTGAATTAATGAAAGAATGAGTGAAAAATGAGCTTTGTTTTGATTATAAATGTGAAATATTTAGATTTTCGTTTATAAATTATGAATATGAAAGATGATGAAAATCATAGGAAAATTATATAAACGAAGCTATGATAGAGTTTAAAGATGGGAAAAATCATTATAATGTAGAGGAAAATTCAAGGATCGTTTCAAGTATAATTTCCACTATTGAATAAAAGCTAATTTGTTCAAAATAAAATGATGATTTTTGGAAAGGAAAATATTTATAAAATATGCTATGGTGAAATCGAGTTTTTAGTAAATGCATGAAAATTCATAAAATAATTTAAGGATCGTTTTGGTTATAATTTTGAATATCAAAAAGTAGATGAGTAGGGATTTATTGATGATCGAATCATAAGCTAGGGTTTTTGCCGGTTTTTGATAATACGGGAGTTAGGATGGGAATTATGGTTTACGGAGAGTATCACGATCCTCGAAATAATGTGAGGATTCTTTTGGTTAAAATATTGGGTAATGAAAGTATTTCGGGAAATGTAGGAATATTTTTGAGCTATAGGGGTATTTTCGTAATTTCCAACTTGCCCCTGTTTCGGGCTGTTACAATCCTTCCCCCTTAAAAAGAATCTGTCCTCAGATTCTCATCATGTTTCATAATAACTTTAAGTAATGTTGATATCCTCCATTTATGATAAGACAGGTTTCCAAAGGAGGACTTACTTTAAACACATAAGGTAATTGTGCAAGTAAGAAATTTGAATGCGCACATAAATGATGCAATGAATGCATGGCGCCAGGATCAGTAACTGGCGTGTTTAGAATGCATACCTTTAACAACTTTGGGGATGACAATTTTAAGCTGCAACCACCCTTATAGAGATAATATAATGCATGGTAGTTGAGAATGATGTGCAGATGATCACAAAATTAAAATTTCCAAGTAATAGCAATTAACAGACACAACATCCTTAGCGAAGATAAAGCATATATAGAGGCACAGGAAATTAATAAATTAGTTTTCGGTCCTACTGGTATCTTGAAGCAATTCTAATAACTTAGGATTTGAACGAATTAGAAAGTATAAGTGAAGTGTTTCCTTGAGTGAGGAATACTAGTATGATGAAGGAGATGTAGATCTTGTAACCGAATCTACCAAGAATTTGATAATTGAAGGATTTGATAGAACTCGGGATTTTGGTGTGATTAAGACTGTATACTTGACTTGATCGAGGAAGGGTTTAGTACTACAATTGTAACAAACCACATGCTGGTCGGCCGCCCCAACAGTGATTGATCACAATTTAAGCACTAAAGACACGAGAGTACATATGAGATTCTATGAATGATGAACCCCAGATTTCCGCAACCTGGGGCTCTGATACCACTTTAGTTGTAGCGCCTCCCCAGCACTACAACCCCGCACCGCAATACTCCCTGAGTGGAGGTTAGACCCAACACCCAGGAAATACTACGGCGAACGGTCAGGATAATATGAATGGAGTATGTGACACAGTGCAGCGGAAGATAAAGAGATTCAACTTTACTAATGAACGAGGAGGATAACGTACAATGAGCAAGGATTATCATTATTGATCAAAGTAGTTTGCAGAAGAGTACAACAGGTTGACATGCAAGGACAAAGTATGAGATGGTTTGTTTCTGCAGAGAGTAGGTTCAAGACAGTGTACTCTTAGGATTGGATCCAACCTACGGTTGTAGTACTTCAAGATACCTCTAGTTGTCGTTCATTGATTCCTGAAATCATGCATTTTAAAATAGGCGAGAGGGTTAGTCAAAGTGACTAAGTGAAGGGGGGTATAATAACTTATATGTATATGTGTATATATATATATGTATATGATCAAGAAGATCTTGATCTGAACTAATAGCAATAGGATATAGCAAATAGGAAACGGTTCATAATAATTGTAAAACAGGGATAGGGGTAGTTTGGAATATTTGTAGAAATATGAACCGTTTGTAACAAGAACATTATTGCCCGCAAGCTAGGCCTTTCCACCCATAACTCCTTAAATCATGATAAAATAGTAACGGTGTTGATCAAGACACCGATACTTCAATAAAACCAAGAATATTAACTCCACTACTCCTTGATGTCAATAGGGAATCAAACCCTAGAGACCATGAACTAGATTCGGGAGGCAGCTATCTCTCCCTCATCCCTTGGCGTGGAGTAACTAACTTCCAGTTAAACCACTACCAAGAGGTGGTGGCAGTCCGCAGCACCAACAATACCCTCGGCCCGATACCTTCCGAGTAATTGCTCGCTACGGTTACAGCCGGGGCCCATAACAGGAATCGAGAATAATATTTTGCTTGCATAACCCGGAATCAATGTTTTGATAAAATGGACTTGAAATATATAATGTTCTAGAAAAACGTTGATTCCGGCAAGAAAGTATTTTTCCCTTAAAAGGGATAGTGTAGTAAAGTAATATATATATATATATATATATGGCAGTAAATCAATATGATGGGTAAGCTTGAAAATAGTTTTTATATAGATACGTATGTATAGGCATGATTCCAGTTGAAAACATTTTAACCCTCACCTATACCGGTAGTCAGACATTGTAACGTGGATTCCAGTGCGCCTGAAAGTATTAATTACTATAGACTTAGAACTAGGTTCCTTATATTAATCAAATAAGCACATAAAACACATAATGTTCATGCATAAAAGGGTTACATCAAGTAAACACATAAACTATATCATGTTAGAGAATTTCCGGTAGACTCTAATCTTAACCGTTTAAGGGAAATTAAGTAATTAATCAGGTTTCATGAATTCTTAAACCACTTAAATATTTATTAATCACATTATAATCTTAATTATAACATTAGCAATGGAATTTAGAATTTAATTTGACAATATAGGTTATATTTTGAAAATAATTCATAATTTACCGATTTTTTGGAAAATTCGGATAAAATCTTTATTTAAAAATTCCAAAACTAATTTTATAATTATTTTAATAATATTTTCGAAATTATCAGCTTATGGGTTGACCAAGAAGTCAAAGTTACTATTGAAAACATTTACTAGTCAATTTCTTATGAATTAAACATCTTATAACACAAAATCGAACACACACACTCACACACTACCACACGTGCACTTAAAATTGATCAAGAACAACATGAACATGTTCTTGAGCCTATTTGAATATTCAAAGAAGGTATGTAACACACTTGATCATATTCATATTTATAACATAGAATTTGAAGCATAATATAGCAAAATATATTAATTCTCTATGAAAAATAATTCTAAATAAATTATTCTTGACATGAATTTAATCAAACAAGATCATAATTATTTAAACATATATTCATATCATATCATATCATAACTCATGCATTTAATTAAATAAAATGCATATATGTTATCACATTTTTCCTAAACTAGCATAAATAGCATATATTTCATAAAATAAATTCCTAAAGTATAATTTAATTAATCCTAGGCATGCTACTATTATTTTTATACTAAGAACATTATATAAATCATGAAATAATAAAAGAAAAACATACCTTAGAGAGAGGGAGAGGGAATGGCGTGAGAAATGGAGAGAAGAGAGTGATTTTGTGTGTTGATTTGTGAGGTATAAATGAGGCTTAAGGGGGGTATTTATAGGTAGTCATGAGGGGTCTCTAAGCAATAAATGAAAGTTTATGGGAGATGTGGTTGCTTATGATTTCAACAAATGCTTGGTAATAAATTTGGAGATGTGGTTAAATTACATGTTAAACAAATGCTAGGTAATTAACTAAGTAATGTGGAGAAATTACATTCATTTGTTTAATCCTTCTAGAAGACCATGTGGTCATGGATGATGTCATTTTGATTAAAAATAAATATAAAATAATATAAAATTTATTCAAGAGTCGAGAGGTAAAAGATTGAAGTAGTGAATTAATGAAAGAATGAGTGAAAAATGAGCTTTGTTTTGATTATAAATGTGAAATATTTAGATTTTCGTTTATAAATTATGAATATGAAAGATGATGAAAATCATAGGAAAATTATATAAACGAAGCTATGATAGAGTTTAAAGATGGGAAAAATCATTATAATGTAGAGGAAAATTCAAGGATCGTTTCAAGTATAATTTCCACTATTGAATAAAAGCTAATTTGTTCAAAATAAAATGATGATTTTTGGAAAGGAAAATATTTATAAAATATGCTATGGTGAAATCGAGTTTTTAGTAAATGCATGAAAATTCATAAAATAATTTAAGGATCGGTTTGGTTATAATTTTGAATATCAAAAAGTAGATGAGTAGGGATTTATTGATGATCGAATCATAAGCTAGGGTTTTTGCCGGTTTTTGATAATACGGGAGTTAGGATGGGAATTATGGTTTACGGAGAGTATCACGATCCTCGAAATAATGTGAGGATTCTTTTGGTTAAAATATTGGGTAATGAAAGTATTTCGGGAAATGTAGGAATATTTTTGAGCTATAGGGGTATTTTCGTAATTTCCAACTTGCCCCTGTTTCGGGCTGTTACAATCCTTCCCCCTTAAAAAGAATCTGTCCTCAGATTCTCATCATGTTTCATAATAACTTTAAGTAATGTTGATATCCTCCATTTATGATAAGACAGGTTTCCAAAGGAGGACTTACTTTAAACACATAAGGTAATTGTGCAAGTAAGAAATTTGAATGCGCACATAAATGATGCAATGAATGCATGGCGCCAGGATCAGTAACTGGCGTGTTTAGAATGCATACCTTTAACAACTTTGGGGATGACAATTTTAAGCTGCAACCACCCTTATAGAGATAATATAATGCATGGTAGTTGAGAATGATGTGCAGATGATCACAAAATTAAAATTTCCAAGTAATAGCAATTAACAGACACAACATCCTTAGCGAAGATAAAGCATATATAGAGGCACAGGAAATTAATAAATTAGTTTTCGGTCCTACTGGTATCTTGAAGCAATTCTAATAACTTAGGATTTGAACGAATTAGAAAGTATAAGTGAAGTGTTTCCTTGAGTGAGGAATACTAGTATGATGAAGGAGATGTAGATCTTGTAACCGAATCTACCAAGAATTTGATAATTGAAGGATTTGATAGAACTCGGGATTTTGGTGTGATTAAGACTGTATACTTGACTTGATCGAGGAAGGGTTTAGTACTACAATTGTAACAAACCACATGCTGGTCGGCCGCCCCAACAGTGATTGATCACAATTTAAGCACTAAAGACACGAGAGTACATATGAGATTCTATGAATGATGAACCCCAGATTTCCGCAACCTGGGGCTCTGATACCACTTTAGTTGTAGCGCCTCCCCAGCACTACAACCCCGCACCGCAATACTCCCTGAGTGGAGGTTAGACCCAACACCCAGGAAATACTACGGCGAACGGTCAGGATAATATGAATGGAGTATGTGACACAGTGCAGCGGAAGATAAAGAGATTCAACTTTACCAATGAACGGTGAGGATAACGTACAATGAGCAAGGATTATCATTATTGATCAAAGTAGTTTGCAGAAGAGTACAACAGGTTAACATGCAAGGACAAAGTATGAGATGGTTTGTTTCTGCAGAGAGTAGGTTCAAGACAGTGTACTCTTAGGATTGGATCCAACCTACGGTTGTAGTACTTCAAGATACCTCTAGTTGTCGTTCATTGATTCCTGAAATCATGCATTTTAAAATAGGCGAGAGGGTTAGTCAAAGTGACTAAGTGAAGGGGGGTATAATAACTTATATGTATATGTGTATATATATATATATGTATATGATCAAGAAGATCTTGATCTGAACTAATAGCAATAGGATATAGCAAATAGGAAACGGTTCATAATAATTGTAAAACAGGGATAGGGGTAGTTTGGAATATTTGTAGAAATATGAACCGTTTGTAACAAGAACATTATTGCCCGCAAGCTAGGCCTTTCCACCCATAACTCCTTAAATCATGATAAAATAGTAACGGTGTTGATCAAGACACCGATACTTCAATAAAACCAAGAATATTAACTCCACTACTCCTTGATGTCAATAGGGAATCAAACCCTAGAGACCATGAACTAGATTCGGGAGGCAGCTATCTCTCCCTCATCCCTTGGCGTGGAGTAACTAACCTCCAGTTAAACCACTACCAAGAGGTGGTGGCAGTCCGCAGCACCAACAATACCCTCGGCCCGATACCTTCCGGGTAATTGCTCGCTACGGTTACAGCCGGGGCCCATAACAGGAATCGAGAATAATATTTTGCTTGCATAACCCGGAATCAATGTTTTGATAAAATGGACTTGAAATATATAATGTTCTAGAAAAACGTTGATTCCGGCAAGAAAGTATTTTTCCCTTAAAAGGGATAGTGTAGTAAAGTAATATATATATATATATATATATGGCAGTAAATCAATATGATGGGTAAGCTTGAAAATAGTTTTTATATAGATACGTATGTATAGGCATGATTCCAGTTGAAAACATTTTAACCCTCACCTATACCGGTAGTCAGACATTGTAACGTGGATTCCAGTGCGCCTGAAAGTATTAATTACTATAGACTTAGAACTAGGTTCCTTATATTAATCAAATAAGCACATAAAACACATAATGTTCATGCATAAAAGGGTTACATCAAGTAAACACATAAACTATATCATGTTAGAGAATTTCCGGTAGACTCTAATCTTAACCGTTTAAGGGAAATTAAGTAATTAATCAGGTTTCATGAATTCTTAAACCACTTAAATATTTATTAATCACATTATAATCTTAATTATAACATTAGCAATGGAATTTAGAATTTAATTTGACAATATAGGTTATATTTTGAAAATAATTCATAATTTACCGATTTTTTGGAAAATTCGGATAAAATCTTTATTTAAAAATTCCAAAACTAATTTTATAATTATTTTAATAATATTTTCGAAATTATCAGCTTATGGGTTGACCAAGAAGTCAAAGTTACTATTGAAAACATTTACTAGTCAATTTCTTATGAATTAAACATCTTATAACACAAAATCGAACACACACACTCACACACTACCACACGTGCACTTAAAATTGATCAAGAACAACATGAACATGTTCTTGAGCCTATTTGAATATTCAAAGAAGGTATGTAACACACTTGATCATATTCATATTTATAACATAGAATTTGAAGCATAATATAGCAAAATATATTAATTCTCTATGAAAAATAATTCTAAATAAATTATTCTTGACATGAATTTAATCAAACAAGATCATAATTATTTAAACATATATTCATATCATATCATATCATAACTCATGCATTTAATTAAATAAAATGCATATATGTTATCACATTTTTCCTAAACTAGCATAAATAGCATATATTTCATAAAATAAATTCCTAAAGTATAATTTAATTAATCCTAGGCATGCTACTATTATTTTTATACTAAGAACATTATATAAATCATGAAATAATAAAAGAAAAACATACCTTAGAGAGAGGGAGAGGGAATGGCGTGAGAAATGGAGAGAAGAGAGTGATTTTGTGTGTTGATTTGTGAGGTATAAATGAGGCTTAAGGGGGGTATTTATAGGTAGTCATGAGGGGTCTCTAAGCAATAAATGAAAGTTTATGGGAGATGTGGTTGCTTATGATTTCAACAAATGCTTGGTAATAAATTTGGAGATGTGGTTAAATTACATGTTAAACAAATGCTAGGTAATTAACTAAGTAATGTGGAGAAATTACATTCATTTGTTTAATCCTTCTAGAAGACCATGTGGTCATGGATGATGTCATTTTGATTAAAAATAAATGTAAAATAATATAAAATTTATTCAAGAGTCGAGAGGTAAAAGATTGAAGTAGTGAATTAATGAAAGAATGAGTGAAAAATGAGCTTTGTTTTGATTATAAATGTGAAATATTTAGATTTTCGTTTATAAATTATGAATATGAAAGATGATGAAAATCATAGGAAAATTATATAAACGAAGCTATGATAGAGTTTAAAGATGGGAAAAATCATTATAATGTAGAGGAAAATTCAAGGATCGTTTCAAGTATAATTTCCACTATTGAATAAAAGCTAATTTGTTCAAAATAAAATGATGATTTTTGGAAAGGAAAATATTTATAAAATATGCTATGGTGAAATCGAGTTTTTAGTAAATGCATGAAAATTCATAAAATAATTTAAGGATCGTTTTGGTTATAATTTTGAATATCAAAAAGTAGATGAGTAGGGATTTATTGATGATCGAATCATAAGCTAGGGTTTTTGCCGGTTTTTGATAATACGGGAGTTAGGATGGGAATTATGGTTTACGGAGAGTATCACGATCCTCGAAATAATGTGAGGATTCTTTTGGTTAAAATATTGGGTAATGAAAGTATTTCGGGAAATGTAGGAATATTTTTGAGCTATAGGGGTATTTTCGTAATTTCCAACTTGCCCCTGTTTCGGGCTGTTACAATCCTTCCCCCTTAAAAAGAATCTGTCCTCAGATTCTCATCATGTTTCATAATAACTTTAAGTAATGTTGATATCCTCCATTTATGATAAGACAGGTTTCCAAAGGAGGACTTACTTTAAACACATAAGGTAATTGTGCAAGTAAGAAATTTGAATGCGCACATAAATGATGCAATGAATGCATGGCGCCAGGATCAGTAACTGGCGTGTTTAGAATGCATACCTTTAACAACTTTGGGGATGACAATTTTAAGCTGCAACCACCCTTATAGAGATAATATAATGCATGGTAGTTGAGAATGATGTGCAGATGATCACAAAATTAAAATTTCCAAGTAATAGCAATTAACAGACACAACATCCTTAGCGAAGATAAAGCATATATAGAGGCACAGGAAATTAATAAATTAGTTTTCGGTCCTACTGGTATCTTGAAGCAATTCTAATAACTTAGGATTTGAACGAATTAGAAAGTATAAGTGAAGTGTTTCCTTGAGTGAGGAATACTAGTATGATGAAGGAGATGTAGATCTTGTAACCGAATCTACCAAGAATTTGATAATTGAAGGATTTGATAGAACTCGGGATTTTGGTGTGATTAAGACTGTATACTTGACTTGATCGAGGAAGGGTTTAGTACTACAATTGTAACAAACCACATGCTGGTCGGCCGCCCCAACAGTGATTGATCACAATTTAAGCACTAAAGACACGAGAGTACATATGAGATTCTATGAATGATGAACCCCAGATTTCCGCAACCTGGGGCTCTGATACCACTTTAGTTGTAGCGCCTCCCCAGCACTACAACCCCGCACCGCAATACTCCCTGAGTGGAGGTTAGACCCAACACCCAGGAAATACTACGGCGAACGGTCAGGATAATATGAATGGAGTATGTGACACAGTGCAGCGGAAGATAAAGAGATTCAACTTTACCAATGAACGGTGAGGATAACGTACAATGAGCAAGGATTATCATTATTGATCAAAGTAGTTTGCAGAAGAGTACAACAGGTTAACATGCAAGGACAAAGTATGAGATGGTTTGTTTCTGCAGAGAGTAGGTTCAAGACAGTGTACTCTTAGGATTGGATCCAACCTACGGTTGTAGTACTTCAAGATACCTCTAGTTGTCGTTCATTGATTCCTGAAATCATGCATTTTAAAATAGGCGAGAGGGTTAGTCAAAGTGACTAAGTGAAGGGGGGTATAATAACTTATATGTATATGTGTATATATATATATATGTATATGATCAAGAAGATCTTGATCTGAACTAATAGCAATAGGATATAGCAAATAGGAAACGGTTCATAATAATTGTAAAACAGGGATAGGGGTAGTTTGGAATATTTGTAGAAATATGAACCGTTTGTAACAAGAACATTATTGCCCGCAAGCTAGGCCTTTCCACCCATAACTCCTTAAATCATGATAAAATAGTAACGGTGTTGATCAAGACACCGATACTTCAATAAAACCAAGAATATTAACTCCACTACTCCTTGATGTCAATAGGGAATCAAACCCTAGAGACCATGAACTAGATTCGGGAGGCAGCTATCTCTCCCTCATCCCTTGGCGTGGAGTAACTAACCTCCAGTTAAACCACTACCAAGAGGTGGTGGCAGTCCGCAGCACCAACAATACCCTCGGCCCGATACCTTCCGGGTAATTGCTCGCTACGGTTACAGCCGGGGCCCATAACAGGAATCGAGAATAATATTTTTCTTGCATAACCCGGAATCAATGTTTTGATAAAATGGACTTGAAATATATAATGTTCTAGAAAAACGTTGATTCCGGCAAGAAAGTATTTTTCCCTTAAAAGGGATAGTGTAGTAAAGTAATATATATATATATATATATATATGGCAGTAAATCAATATGATGGGTAAGCTTGAAAATAGTTTTTATATAGATACGTATGTATAGGCATGATTCCAGTTGAAAACATTTTAACCCTCACCTATACCGGTAGTCAGACATTGTAACGTGGATTCCAGTGCGCCTGAAAGTATTAACTACTATAGACTTAGAACTAGGTTCCTTATATTAATCAAATAAGCACATAAAACACATAATGTTCATGCATAAAAGGGTTACATCAAGTAAACACATAAACTATATCATGTTAGAGAATTTCCGGTAGACTCTAATCTTAACCGTTTAAGGGAAATTAAGTAATTAATCAGGTTTCATGAATTCTTAAACCACTTAAATATTTATTAATCACATTATAATCTTAATTATAACATTAGCAATGGAATTTAGAATTTAATTTGACAATATAGGTTATATTTTGAAAATAATTCATAATTTACCGATTTTTTGGAAAATTCGGATAAAATCTTTATTTAAAAATTCCAAAACTAATTTTATAATTATTTTAATAATATTTTCGAAATTATCAGCTTATGGGTTGACCAAGAAGTCAAAGTTACTATTGAAAACATTTACTATTCAATTTCTTATGAATTAAACATCTTATAACACAAAATCGAACACACACACTCACACACTACCACACGTGCACTTAAAATTGATCAAGAACAACATGAACATGTTCTTGAGCCTATTTGAATATTCAAAGAAGGTATGTAACACACTTGATCATATTCATATTTATAACATAGAATTTGAAGCATAATATAGCAAAATATATTAATTCTCTATGAAAAATAATTCTAAATAAATTATTCTTGACATGAATTTAATCAAACAAGATCATAATTATTTAAACATATATTCATATCATATCATATCATAACTCATGCATTTAATTAAATAAAATGCATATATGTTATCACATTTTTCCTAAACTAGCATAAATAGCATATATTTCATAAAATAAATTCCTAAAGTATAATTTAATTAATCCTAGGCATGCTACTATTATTTTTATACTAAGAACATTATATAAATCATGAAATAATAAAAGAAAAACATACCTTAGAGAGAGGGAGAGGGAATGGCGTGAGAAATGGAGAGAAGAGAGTGATTTTGTGTGTTGATTTGTGAGGTATAAATGAGGCTTAAGGGGGGTATTTATAGGTAGTCATGAGGGGTCTCTAAGCAATAAATGAAAGTTTATGGGAGATGTGGTTGCTTATGATTTCAACAAATGCTTGGTAATAAATTTGGAGATGTGGTTAAATTACATGTTAAACAAATGCTAGGTAATTAACTAAGTAATGTGGAGAAATTACATTCATTTGTTTAATCCTTCTAGAAGACCATGTGGTCATGGATGATGTCATTTTGATTAAAAATAAATGTAAAATAATATAAAATTTATTCAAGAGTCGAGAGGTAAAAGATTGAAGTAGTGAATTAATGAAAGAATGAGTGAAAAATGAGCTTTGTTTTGATTATAAATGTGAAATATTTAGATTTTCGTTTATAAATTATGAATATGAAAGATGATGAAAATCATAGGAAAATTATATAAACGAAGCTATGATAGAGTTTAAAGATGGGAAAAATCATTATAATGTAGAGGAAAATTCAAGGATCGTTTCAAGTATAATTTCCACTATTGAATAAAAGCTAATTTGTTCAAAATAAAATGATGATTTTTGGAAAGGAAAATATTTATAAAATATGCTATGGTGAAATCGAGTTTTTAGTAAATGCATGAAAATTCATAAAATAATTTAAGGATCGTTTTGGTTATAATTTTGAATATCAAAAAGTAGATGAGTAGGGATTTATTGATGATCGAATCATAAGCTAGGGTTTTTGCCGGTTTTTGATAATACGGGAGTTAGGATGGGAATTATGGTTTACGGAGAGTATCACGATCCTCGAAATAATGTGAGGATTCTTTTGGTTAAAATATTGGGTAATGAAAGTATTTCGGGAAATGTAGGAATATTTTTGAGCTATAGGGGTATTTTCGTAATTTCCAACTTGCCCCTGTTTCGGGCTGTTACATAAGCTATGTCGGTTTCAGCTTATTTTCTATAAGTGTTCTTGTTAATAATTACATTGCATTTATATAAATTGTGCATATAATTCGAAACTTATTGTTTATTTGTATAAATGATAGGCTAATACTTTTGGTTGAGCATGTTTTCTTGTCTTGATATTTGAAACATTACTATTGGCTATTGATTTTAGGCTCTATGAGAATTTACTTGAAACAAGTAAAATTGTAAGCCTAAATATAAAATTTGACACAATGTATTGTTAATTGTGAGGTAATTATAGGCATGAAGTTGCTTTTGAAAAATCTCTAAAGTTGATATTTTATGATTTATGTGGGATTTTCTTTTCTCATGTGAAATTTTAGTTATTTGAGTAAAATGCATGTGTCACATTACCAAGAATCTTTGAGTTGGTTTTAAATATGAAGTATTACTTAAACTTTTAGATTCGTGATCTCTGATTATGTGTAATTTAATTGTTCCGCCATAATTATCACATTATGAATTAGAGATTTTTCCGTACTCTAATGGCGACTTTACTCAATTTTTTAGTCTTTTTTTTCAAGATACTTTTCTTGAGATATAAAGAAAATTATCTTTCAAAGTGATTTCAAAATAGTTGAGTAAGTGATTTTAAATATAATTATGTGGAAGCTATAATGATATTGGAGAAAATGTCAAATTCTAAAATTCCGCATTGATAGTAAGAATTTGACCATGAGTTTCACCTTAAACTGTTACCATATATGTCATGTTTAATTCCAAATGAGTTGACACGATTTACACTCAACATGTACTTTTAGGACCTTGAGAAATTATGCTTGAACTCTTATATTTGGAAACAAAAAGAAAGTTCTTGAATTCAAACTTGAACATAAATCTTTATATGATATTCCATAAAATTGTGGGTTTTGGGTCAGTATGCAATATTTGAAATTGTTTGATCTTGCACTTTATTTGGCTATTGCTTGATCCAAATATTTGTTTTTGTCATATACATATTGTTACTGTATAAATCTGAAATGACGAAATGTTTTTGGTATGACTAATAATTTTAAATTTTGATCTCTAGTACTAGCTTGATTCCCAATATGTGATAAGAATGTGTGAAAGAGACCGTAAACTCTTTTAGGATAATTTATTATTTATACAATGAGTTCTTTCATTTTAAGATTCTATTCAGTAGATATCTTAAAAGTTATTTCGATAAGATATCTTGCATTTGTTATCGAATTGATTTTGGTTCAATTTTTAACTCATTTAGATATGTGGGAGTTCTTTCACAATTGTTTCTGTCAAAATTTGCTACCAAAGAAATTATTTAAAAAAGGGGGTGAATGTGGATATATTAATTTTTAATAATTTCTTGCAAATTGTGAAAGATAGAAGTGAAACAAGATTTTTTGTGAAATACGATTTTTTTCTCAGTGGGTGTTGGTCATTAGCTAACTAATCAAGTATTTGAGACACTCATATATCGATTGTTAGAATGTCTTGCTATTTTAGTGAAATATCTTGAAAAAAAAAAAATGCTTGATTATTATTACTATTTCACGAGAATCTGAGATAGACCGTTATTTTGTATAACCTACATGTGCATATTGGTTAGTAGGTTTGAGAACAAAGAAATTTTTGAAAGTGAGTTTTGGAACATTGATTAACTCAATGTGGTTTTTCTAAGTTTTATTTAGTAGAAAAACACACGTCACAAAATTGGAGACTTGTATTTGATGATTAATTCTCCTGATTTTCGTATTGATATAGTTTTGCCTAAGTAAGTGGTTTCTTATAAAGAAACTTGATGAGGACAATTATTTTGGTTAATTAGACATATTTTATTGGTCTATTGAGGTGCATATTGTATTTTGGTTCTAGTTTCTAATTGTTGACGGATATTCATAATTTTCACATAGATATGTGATAATTATTGAATTTGTGGGAGTACATTGTATCTCTTAGATTTTATAATGATGATATACTACTTGTTAGTAGTGATAATGTTTCTCCATTAAACTGATGTGACGTTATTTTGACATAGCATATTACCTACGCTAGTATGTAAATCTCTTGATATCTTGACAAGAGAATAAATGAGTGCAGTTTAGCTTTACAATGTGCGTATTGGTCTATGTGATTTGTTTACATTCATAATGCGAATTAAACATGGTTTTTGAATATCTTATGTGCACTCAAGGCGAGTCTATCTTTTACTCATTAATGATTCTCTTATTTGAACACGATTGAGTTGTGTATCTCGTATGTATGTTTATCTTAAGATTAGGTGTTGTTCTTAAGAAATGTTGGGTATGTCTCATAAACACACCATATCGTATATTGAGCATTGAATGAGACATGCATAACTTCCTGAGAAGTTGTTAAGTTTTCTTGAGATTTCATATTGTTTTGGAAATCTATATCTTACAAGAAAACTGCAATTTCCTTTGGGTTTCCTACTGTTTCTGAGGCCCGTATTTGACAAGGAAATTGGATTTTCTTGGAATTTCATATTGTGTAGAAATTCGTATCTTACAAGAAAATCGGAGGACTGACAATGAAATAGCGATATTTGGGGTCGTATTTGGATGCTATTTCTTGCTACACCACCACGTCTGAATCCATGTCAGTGAAGGTTGTTGGTATTTGTGACCATGGAAGGTCTTGCATCAATAAAGGATGCAATTACCGCCATGATCCGATATTTAGTGACTTTTGCCGGACTGGATTGTTGAAAGTCTTGCCTGTTGCCGTATTGTCTTTTTAAAATCTGTGGCCACAGTCAAAATTGTTTTTGTGTAATTTAGCCCGAGAGTCGTTTTTGAAAATAGTGTCTTTTTCTTGTCTTTTGAAGTCAAAACTTCAATTAATATTGTCCAAGTGGGAGACTGTAAGAATTTTCTTGTTGGACTTATATTAATTGATGATTGTATTAAATAAAACGGGCTAAATAATACGGTTAATTGGGACAAGACTAAATAGGCTCATTGATTGACCCACTTTCGATAGAGGGGTTGATTTAATAGACGTGGTCCGACAGCTGGTGTAGGCCCACTCTAGAAAGCCTGTGATGGGAGGGCCTCTAGGGATTTATATATCGTGGCTAGGTCCCCTCTCCACTCCACGTTCTGATATTGCTTTCCCATCAAACTGTCAACTGCCGTTGTGAGAGAAGGAGAGGAAGACCTAGCCTGAGGTGTTGATTTGGGGATTACGAGAGATCTAGCTAGAGAAGTCGAACATACCACATGAAATTGCCCAACTAGATCGGTAAATACTAGGTTCAATTCAATAGGCGAAAATCAGGTATATCTACACTCTCAATTTTATCGGTGTTCTAAATTCATGGTGTAGATCTTGGCTAAAAATTCTTACAATAAAACCCAACACAAATTGTCTACCTTTGAGTATAATGAACACTGGACGAAACATTCTTAAATCTCATAAAAACATTATGTTAATGCAACTTTTGGAACCTTAGTTTCAATCATTTGGGTACTAATCACACCAGAACTTGGAGAATGTGGAGTCGTGAAAAGAGTAGAAATAAACTGCAAAATTCCAAATTCTTTGGAAGGACCATTTTGGTAATTACACTGTGAACCCAACTGATATTCCGTATCTAACTACTACTTGTATATGGAGGCCGGAGGGAGATATATAGTTGCAAGGAACATCAACACTAGAGACAGAGAGAAAGAATGCCTCAGCCAAAAGAAGCCATCATCGCAAGTGTTGGCGCCACCACCGCCGCCTTCTTCATCTTCTTCATTTCGGCCGCTGCATCTCTTGACGAATCTCAGGCAATATATACTCTTTATTAATTCTTCATACTATCATATGATTCTTTTATGCAACTACTATTTAAATCCGGTTACAGATCTGTTCTATGTAATCACAGGGAAAATGCAGCAAAACCTGCGTGGTAGAGAGCTGTAATAGTAAGTTTAGCTATTGTTTCTGCACAAATTGATTTTAATTTTCTCTGTTTGCTAAGGTGTCCTTTTTCTTTTTGGTTTAGCGATTGCAATAAGATATGGGAAGTATTGCGGAGTGGGATGGACGGGATGTCCGGGGGAGAAACCTTGCGATGATCTTGATGCTTGTTGCCAAATCCATGATCAATGTGTTACCAAGAATGGTATTTTTCATTAATTTATTGTCTCAATTTATGTTTCTCCCATGCTGGGATATTTACATGGTTAGCCACCGTTGTCACGGGAAACGGGATGGAGGCCATCATTCACAATCATAGTAAAAAGACGAGGAACGCCCCTCCCTAAAACATTTAAAAAGTTCCCCTAAAAAGCCATTACATTTAGTTCCGGTCGGTTCTTTCCAGTCCGATTCCAGCTGCGGTAATGCCGAGGAACGCTCTTCCGGCCATTATCGCAGCCTTCCACTCCATCAAGGTGGAACAACAATGGCCATTCCGACCGCAATGGTGGCCGTCTGGCGAACCATGAATATTTACCTTAATATCTTAAGGGGATACTCCTTTTAATATTCAAAATATTTGAAATACCTCCTTATATTAATTTTATTTCAATCAGACTTGTCATTTTAAATAAATTTCAAATAACCTTCTTAGTAGTGACATGTAAACTTCACTCTCCAAATTTGAGAGTCTAACTCATATTTAGTTGATAAAATATTTAACATATATATTCTATTATTTTAATATAAAATATATTTTTTTTCTTTTTAAATTATTTTTTTTCTTCTTCTTGATTTTCATTTTTTCCCCCTCTTTTCTACCTGGTACAAACATTTTTTTCTTAAATTTTTTTACTCACTCTTATTTTTAGTTTATTTTAATTTCCTATTATTTTATTTAGACGGAATGAAAAAATAATCTTTTTCCATAACAATAAAAACTTATATTTTTCTACTCGCAAGTTATGTTCAAAAATGAAATTTTAACAATAATTAATAAAAAAAAAATATACTTTTCCTCTCTTTATTCAACTTCAAATAAAATTTTCAACAACAAAAATCGAATATTGTTTTAAATAACAAAAATAAATAAAAGACAATTATTGAAAAAAGACAAATATATGGTCAATAAAAAAAATATTAATACTAAACCTCTTAAACCTAATTAATATATAAGAGGTCATTTTAGCTTTAAAAATATAAAATTAGACTAAAAATTAATTAGGGAGGCGGTGTGAATTTTTTTTTTAGATATCATGAGTTGTAAGATTAAAATAAATTTTTTTGAAGGAGGCATTTGAAACATTTTGAATATCACAAAGGGTAAATTAAATTTTACTCCTAAATATGTTATCTCACAAAAATGACACCGCGTTAGTGTGTGTGCATTGTGTAAATATGTGTGTGTGCTGTGGAGTGTGTCATTGTGTGTTACTGTGTCTATGACAGAATATAGTTTGTGTCAACATTGGGTGAATATAATTTTAATGAGCCGTTACAACAGGTTAGTACCCGCTGAAAACCCGTACCAAAATCCTTTACAACTTGATGGATTCTTCTCACACGTCTTAATCACTTTATCGTTTTCAATTTGAATAGAAATAAACGAGTCTATGTCACTATCACTTTATGATATACGAACATTTCTAAAAATATTATTTTTTTCATGTAGTATCGTGTCGGACACTCCTCATGTGAAAAATTCAAGAAAAAAATCTGTGTCGTATATCCTTATCGCTGTATTCGTGTCCGTGCATCATAACAATCACTCAACCACAACTCCAAAAGAAATTAAAATTTTCGAGTTATGATTGACTGATAGTGACAGAGACTCGTTCATTCCATTTCAAATTAAAAACGACCAAATCTGACTCAACTTAAATCCAATTCGATCAGCCAACATTCACCACCTCTAGATTTGAGATTTTTTACAATGAGGGAAAGTATATGAATGTATACGTTATCAAGTTGTGATGAATAATTGTTTATAAATTGTAACTACAAAATAACAATGAGTGGTATTAGTGTAGCCACAATTTAGTGCTCTATTAGAATCAACTTGGGTGACCAAGATGAAATTAACTTGAAGGGAGAAGTGTCATTTGTCAGTTGGTCCTCATTAAGTACTTTGATGGAAAATTTTAATCTAAATAAACTCGATGTAACCTAACCAATTATATGAACTAATATATTACACTTTTTATTTAATTTATCTAAACTTTACAGTGATTACACTGATCACTGATCAAGTATAAAATTCTATTTCCTCATTTCTTTAAATAACATTTGTTGAGTATTTTGAACAGGTTTGACTAACATTAAATGCCACAAGGAATGCGAAAAATGCATAAAGGAAGTAGAGATATCCGGGAAGATTGGCTTTTCTAGGGAATGCCCGTACGATAGAGCAGTGGCTACGTTGATGCAGTGTATGAATGTGTCGCTTTTACTTAGTCATTTTTATTTTTGGTGCATTTTTGGTGCAATTTTTTTGGTTTTTTGGTACAATTTTCGCCGCATTTGATCCAGAAGATATGGCTCCTTGGTTGTTGTTATATAATATTCTTAAACTTTATTGCGTTTGGTTGCAATGTGTGGGGGATTTTTATAAGCATGATTTTTAATCTGAGATCGAAAATCGAATCGACAGTCTTACTTCTCACTAATTAAAAATATGCAATTAAAATTCCATATACTTTTCATTCAGTGGGGGAGGAATAACTTATCTAAATATGTAATTGTTGGAAATTTTTTCAGCAACAAAGGTTTTGATTTTACTATGACAATTATAAAGGTCGAGGCAAGAGTTCAACTCTCTTTCCTTTAGATGAAATTGTCTTGTTCATGTGCTTACGGATTAACGGCAATCGTCTCTCAAGATATAATGACCGCTTCTTGTAATAGTAGGACTACAAATTACGAGAACAACGAACACTAAGTGTTTTTCACTCTCTTATAACTACTAGTGTATGCATTCTAGACTAGAATGAATTAAATTTCATTGGATGATCAAAAATGCATAATGGTGCGGTCTATTTATAGATGATGATGTACCTTTTCAAAAGGGTGTTTACTGTAATCACCTATCCTAACCCCCACACACTCTTGACACCGGCTTGTGATGCCTCAAGTCTTCGTTAAACCTCATCCGGGAGTAACATGTCCTGGGAAGGTGTCAAACTTGGAAGGAATTTCTAGTAGTGCAATGTTTTCGGACAGTGTGGAAGATTTTAATAAAATTAGCCCCAGTGCAAGCTACGGTGAAGTAGTACACGAGGGGTCGAATCCCAAGGGAAGGGAAAATCAAAGTCAAATGCCTTGTGTTTTTGTTAATCTATAGACTGGGACAAATTAAACGAAACTTGCAACTATACTTAACTAATTAAGAAATTAAACAAGTGAAAGGAAACAACTAAAGCAAGAACGCAATTAAGTAAACGGAAACTAGCAAGATTAAGGGGATTCGGGGGTTAACACTTTCGTCAGGCCTTATGTGCGATTCATGCTCAACAAGTGAAGTGTTCTTACAATTCTAATCACTTAAGTATACACTAGCTTCTCACGAAGTCAAGTGTGCGTACCTAACTTAGAACAAAGTCGCTCTCATGATCATTGAAACAAAAGTTAGGCCAAGAGCTCAAGATTAGTACATTAACTAACTAGCGGCTTGGCAGTGTTAATTAATAGTTCAATTGCTCAAATCTAAGTTAAATCTCTTCAGAATTAGTATTTCATTGTTTAGGAAAATTTTACTAGTTCGTAATCAATTTCTCAATTAAAGAGTGAATTAAGATCAAATATGAGTAGGCCACACTCATACAAGTTTGCAGAGATCATTTTCCCAACATAAGAACAACTTTCACTCATTGAGACATTTCATCAAACACTTAGCACTCACTATGCATCATCCCCCTAGCTCTAGAGAACTAGCCACTCATGATCAAGCAAACAATCCAAGAATAAGAGAGAACATACTTTAAATAACTCATACTCATTAATATAGATCCAAATCAAGCATTCAATGTCTACAAATCAGTACTAGATTCCAACTCTCAACATGAACACAACTAGACTAGGAAAGGAAATAATGCTATACTTGACTAGGAAAGCATGTAAAAGGAAAGCAAATGCAAACTATTCTTCAATTGATCTTCATTGAAACAAGGACTGGAAAGGTGGCCTCCAAGGATCCCTCCTCAGCTGTTGTTTCTCCCAATTAGGTTAAGAATGAAGATACTGAACGAATGCCCCAGAATTTTGGTTATAAACTTGGAAAGTCACATTTTTTGAGGCAATCGACGGTTGTGGATTTACGAGAGTTAAAATATCCATGGGCGTGGATTCTATAAATCGCACTGACACTTCTTAAGCACATCCACGGCCGTGGATTATTTGTGCTGTAGAAATCCAAGGGCATGAATTTTGGGTAGAGGATTCCGAATCCCTGTAAGGAATCTATCGGCGTGGATTATATGAACTGCAAGGATCCACGCCCATGGGTTAACATGTAGAAGCAAAATATGCTCTTCAATGCTTGTAGATCTTCTTTTTATGCTCAACTCAATGGTTTTGCTCCGTTTCAACCCGAAATCAACTCTTAAGGTAAAATTACCTACAATAGAGCAATAAATCGAAATAAATTTTCAAAGTCGGGCTAATCATACACAATTAAAGTCTTAACGGAGCAAAAATTCACAACTTAACAACTTCCCCACACTAAAACATTGCTCGTCCTCGAGTAATGGTAAAAATATTTGAACAGTCAATCCGAGTCAATCAACTTCGCAATAATCAAACGACACACTATCACCTAGTCGAATTTAGCCTATCAAACACATTACTCACGTGTATGGAATTCGTCAAAATAGTGTGATTAGCATACTCCAAATAATGTGCAAGATTAAATGAGACAATGCACAACAAATTCTCGGATTGGTTTATATTTCCCTTTGTAGAAACTAATTTATGGGTTCGAGATACACTCTTTATGCCTATCTCCACTAATGGAATCGACTCAAGATATCGGGATCAAAAGGTCTTCCGAGCTTGTAATGTAGGTATAGGGTCACGGTTATGGAATTTTTGGCCAAAGAATCTCTAGACACCAATGCTTACATCGTTTTACAATCAAATCTAACCCTTTTATTGCCTCTAAACATAAATTGCCCCCACACTAGAGTGGTTGTATACTCGCTCATTCTTCAATTCGTTTACACTTTGCATATTTTTCTTTTTATTTTGCTTTTGCTTATTCTTTCTTTTCTTGTTCTTTTAAATTTTCTTGACTTTTTCCTCTTTTATGTAACATAAGAATCATCAAAATAAAGTCGAAAGGCTATTACGAATAGGAAATCCTAATGAGCAAAAATGATGTAATTAAATAAAAAGGGTAAGAAATGATTTTTGTCGTGTGTAGACTTGTAATGTGGCTAAGAAAAACTTATACACGACAATTAGACTCAGCGGGGTCAATAAGCTTACGTTACATATTGAAAAAGGCTAAATAAAGAAGGATTTAACGCTGACAACGAATGGCTAAGTCATTTCCTTAATCTTTTGTCAATTCCAAAATTTCGCCTCGAAAGACATTAAAGCTCACTCTATCCGTATTTTAGCTCTATTCGGGAAATATAAACATCCTCTAAGAAGTTGAAGTACGTTGAATCACTTAAAATTGCACAAAATTCAAAGCATGCTAACACACTATTCTTTCCGAATTCTCATACACATTTTCATACATTCTATTAGCCTAACTCAAACTAGTGATTATGCACCAATTGATCAAAGCAAAATTAAGAATCGGAGTCAATTCTCACATACGTATTGACAGGTGTCGAATCCATCAAAATAAAATATTAATCCGGTGCAACAATTACGAGTATAGTGCAACGGGTCAATCCACAAAGATTGGTTAAATTAATTCAATTAATCACAAGAAATTCGTGCAACTAACTAGCCAACTAAAAATAGGGGGGGTTTTGGATTTAACTAAACTAATTAAATTAAACTAATAAAGCAATCAAAATTAATAAACTAGAAGAAAACAATAAATCACGTTGGGAGTTGGTTTTGATAAATCAATGGGAAATCAATACCTAGCTAGGAATTATAATCCAGTTATGACATCAATCATAGATGCAAAGACAAATTCAAATATTCAAGTAGATTAGCTATAGCAGATAGAGACACTCGACTCCGCCTCGTTTTCTCTTAAATTGTAGAATAATCTAGAGACACTCGACAATTATTCCCTAATCAATTCACAACCCCTAGAGACACTCGACATGATTTAATGAATCGACAGCATTAAGAATCAAGAAAACACTAATCCGAATTAACCAAGTCACGACACGCGCAAGATTTAAATCCGATTATTAACTCCCTTAACAAGTTGAGAACTGCAACCAATCCTTCTCGTTAATGTACCACTAGTTATCTATCAAGCACTACATAAACTTCATGCAATCAAGATTGGCGATATGCAATAAACCTACTTAGATGATCCGGCCGTAATCACTTAAGCAAATAAATCACAATAACACGACACTTGGAGAATTAATAAATACTTGAAATTAAATTGAATTATAAAAGCAAATTAGGCCTCACGATGTCAAAACTAAATTATAAAATCCTAGCTAAGTACTAAAGAAATTTAGCTACTCATAATTCTAAAATACGAAAATATAAAATAAACGAAAAGCATAAAAAAACTCTAGATAAATGTTTCGCCGCTCTCGGATGTCTCCAAGCCGCCACCTATGCTGCTGCCCTCGATGTTGCTGCGTGCGTGAAATTATATGGAAAAAAGTGTTCCCAAAGATCCTCCCAAAGTCTCGTATTTATAACCAGCAAACAAGATCAACTCTAAACCAAATCCTAGTCCAAAGTGGACTCTATCAATCTCGCACAAGACTTGCTGCCAAAGTTTAAATTCAATTGGCTTTGCTCAATTAATTCCAAACCTTCAAACTCTTGGCCCAATCAGATATGATAGCCTTCTAACTTCATAATAAACCCACATCTCCACAATGGGCCCCACGCATCAACTCCTCACGGCCCAACAATCAACAAATTCTTCACAAAGACATAGTTTCAACCCAAGATCCAGCCATATGCACGTACAACTCAATCATGCACACGATTTCAGCTCAAGATTTTTCTAATTGGCCCAAAAAGTCTCCAAAATAATAAAATTGGCCCAGCTGCACTAGAAACAAAAAAAACACATCACGGCACCAATTTATATTCAATAAAAACACTTAAAAAGTGGCCAAGAAAATATAAACATTAGAGAATATTGCATGCTAACACGTATCAACTCTCTATTGACAAGCAAGTTTTAGATACGAGCTACTCAAAATAAGTCATAGATGACGAAAGCTCATAAACCCCTCCCCTACACTAAAATCCAAGCATGGTCCCCATGCAAGAACTAAGAAAGAAGAGGTAAAGAAAACTCCCTCTTATCGATGAAAAAAATGGCAACGGGGCACGGATAACCATTACCTATCCCTGCAAAACCATGACTCATAACACGGATCAAGAGCCATGGCAGCAAATGACAATCAACATGCATATGATTATTAAGCATGAGTCAGAAGAAATAATCAACACATATCAAACATGGATAGGTCCTAATATCATAATTACCAAATATCCAACACGCACATAGCATCCTAGAGTTAAAAAGTTAATACAACCACACACAACCCCACAAGCGGGGTGTTAAATGTATCAAATTCAACACAACCACACATAAACCCCACACATGGGGTATCAAATGCACAAGTCATAAAGAAATCCGCATAAGCTCCACACACGGAGCACAAATAACAAGTTTATAGAAGTATCAACATAAAGCAAGATAGGCATGAAGGAAGACGGGAAAATGAGCGACAATAATCCCTTCTCGTTAAATCAATTGAACAACCAAGCAAGGGAGTCTAGATGTCGGTCATCACTTAGGAGGATTGTTGGGCTATCCGCTGAAGTAGGTATCCATGTTGTTACTCAGGGCCAAGAAATGGTCATTAAGCGCCTTGAATTGAGCTTCATTCATCTCTGTAGCGCGAACATGGGAGGCACAGAGGGCAGCCACATCATCTCTGACACCCCTCACTCCTAGCTTTATACCACTAATCCTCTCCATAACTCCCACCAAGGTCGGGGCAACCTCGGTAGTAGGGACATCCTCTTGTGAAGCTTCTTGTAGCTTCGGCTGTTGATGCTCAACCGGGATAGGCAAATTATCCAAATATGCCACTTGATCTGGAGTTAGATCCTTCTTATGCTCCACACCCCATGAATACATAACATCATACGTGTATCGCTCTTCCTTGGGCCAATAGTTCACCCATTTGTTGAGAGGTGCTCTCCACTTAGTGATCAACTCCATTTTAAACAAATGGTCCCCATCCAAGAACGAGTTGATCTCCAAAGGCTCCATGTCTTCCATACGCTCCCAACCGACACTTGTAGTAATCATAGCGACAAACCTACCATAAGAAAATATTCCTTGCGTCCGCCTTGCCGCCGAATACATCTTATCCATTAGTATGTATGTGCCATCAACCCTCTTATCTTCGGTCATACAATCTATTATGGTCAGTTCGGCAATGCTCACATTACCGTTATTATCTTTTTTTGCAAAAAATCAAGCGGATAGAATACGATGGATACCTCGCCTTGTGAGAGAGTGAATTAGAGTCACCTTGGTGTTGCTTTTATCAAAGTTTTTTACACCTGGAGCCAATGGAAAACTCCTCCATATATCCTCACGGTGCTCATTTGTCTACCTCGAAAGCTTAGTGAGAACTTTCATGACCGAAGTATCGGGGTTGAGAAATCCAAATATACCCCTCAAATCTTCAACATTAAGTGTGTAGTCACGGTTGTTAATGCAGAATTTCAATGTTGGATTCTTGCATTGCATGGTTAGGATGAACTCGTTAGTGAGTTGCAATCCATTCAATCCTATCATTCAGATTCTTGATACGCTTATAGATTCCGAGTTCTTGAAAAAGTGGATCGTGTATGAAATATGTCGGATAAAGCTCCCGATCTACCACTTGATCAAAGGGATTGTAGGGTGGCAAAGGCCTAAATGAAAAACCCTTGGGTTTCTTGGAGGAAGAAGCCCCTCCAACATTCACACGCGTCTTAGGTCCCATTTCTGTTTAAAAAATAATCTTACCAAGAATTAGCAACCAATAGGCACAAACAATTCATTCAAGACTTTCATCGAACACCTTGTGTGCATTAATAATGTGTGTGGAATTTCAACAAAAATTCAAGTGTGTGGGAAACCAAACATGCTCAAAAGCAAGAATTTTACAATATCAACTCAATAATCAATCAATTAACTCCAAGGAAATCATGAAAATCGCCCAAAACTCCAACCTAGGGTTCCAAGTACTAACATGCTTCAATTTCAACAAAATATCAACAAATCTAAACATCTAGCAACAAATCCATACTCAAACCATGTAAAACCCCAAGAATATCTAAAGAATGTCAAGCAAATCGGACTAACATGCCTTCTATGGTTTCAAAATACAAAAAATTCACAAGTATGACAAGATATTCATCAAACTTCACAGCCTTAAACAAATAACTCAAGGAAGCAACAAAATCTTCAAGGATTTCAAAGATTTACACAAGATTAGCAACATTACAACAAGGTTGGGGGAAGAAAGGGTGAAAAAGCTTCAATCTTTGCCAAAATTTTCAGAGAAAAGAGAAGTACAAGAAGCTTACCAAGTTAGAGAAAAAAAGGGGAATGAAAGTTTCTGGAAAACAGGCCGCCTGACCGGTGATTCGCCGTCTCAAAGTTCGTGCGTGGGAGAGAAACTTGAGTGTTATAGTTTGAATGTGTTGCTGTGCGTATGTAAAAGTGTGTGTCTAAGGGTGTTTTATATAAGAAAGGGCATAAACGGGTTACCAAAATTGTGATGAAGTGAAACGCGTTTTTAAGTTTTGAATTGAAATTGGATTTCTACAAAATGGGAATCCACGGGCGTGGATTCCTTTTAACTAGAAGAAACCACGGGTGTGGATTTGAGGCAGAGAAATTGGCAATTTCTGGACGAAATCCACGACCGTGGATTCTTTCTTAAGGAAAAATCTACGGGCGTGGATATGAAGCCGAAAAATTGAAATACCTGGCGTGAATCCACGTGGGTGGATTTTTGTACTGAGATAAATCCACGCCCGTGAAGGGAGGTAAGTGTAATTTTGAAAGCTAAGCATTCGAAATTCATACAAGGAAGCCACAAAATGACTTAAACATGAACGAAACAAACCAGAAATGGCAATACCTCAACTAATCCATGCAAATTACCAATCATTGACCTCAATCACAAAAATTCGGTATTTAAACGCGCAATAGTGACCATTTCACGCGTGTATGATCAACATAAACCATAGTACCGAATCGCACTCCATTTTCTCAAAACACAAGACGACCAAGCAAACGATGTTTAAAGACGCTATGATCCAGAATTCCTAACTCAAATTTAGCATCACAAACCATAGTACAATGATTCGTAAACAAACACATATTCAACTCGCAATGCAATAAAGACACCATTCATTCTCCTATCACAAACGAGTTCAATTCACTACATGCGAATATGACAATTAAAATCATCAATCAAAGCATGCATCGATTACGTCATGAACAAGAATTGATAAAATTGGACCTCAACCCATACAAGGGCTGTCGACACGATTGAAGTACGCATCTGATGTATCTCTTCTCTTGAGTCAACAACCTGCACACAAGGAGACAACAACAACAAGATCAAAGGCCACACAAACAAGAAAGGGAAGGAAAGAAGGGAAACAAAAGTAGTTCTAGGTTTATAGTCGTTTGCTCGACTTTGTCACCCAATTTTAGATGGCAGAAGTAGCACACACAGTGAGTCGTTTAATTGGCTCTCCTACAAAGTGTGACTTCTATCATTGACCATTAACCACAAAGGTACCCATATTGTTATTCCCGATCTCCACGGCTCCATTTGTAAGCACTTTGACTACTCTAAAAGGCCATTATCACCTCAATTTTAGCTTGCCCGGAAAGAGTTTAAATCATGAGTTAAACAAGAGAACTAATTAGCCAACTTCAAACTCCTTTGGTTGAATATGTTTGTCGTGCCATCTCTTGGTTCTCCTTGTAGATCTTTGCATTCTCATAGGAATGAAGGCGAAGCTCATCGGACTCATGCAATTGCAACACTCTTTTCTCACCGGCCTTCTTAAAATCAAAATTAAGGGTCTTGATTGCCCAAAATGCTTTATGTTCCAATTCGACCGATAGGTGACATGCCTTCCCATACATAATTCTTAATGGTGACATCCTAATCGGCGTCTTAAACGCCGTCTGATAGGCCCAAAGGGCATCATCTAACTTCAATTACCAATCCTTTCTTGATGAATTGACTGTCTTCTTTAAAATTTGCTTAATTTCGCGATTCGAGATTTTAACTTGACCGCTTATTTGGGGATGATAAGGCGTGGCTATCCGGTGGTGCACTCCATATTTCTTTAATATGGTCTTAAGAGGCTTGTTACAAAAGTGGCTTTCACCATCAGTAATTAACGAGTGAGGGATCCCGAATCGGTTAAATATGTTCCTCTTTAAGAATTTGATCACCACATTAGGATCGTTCCTTGAACACGCTATCGCCTCGACCCATTTCGAGACATAATCCATGGCCACCAAGAAGTACAAATTACCATGAGACATAGGAAAAGGTCCCATGAAATATATTCCCCTCACATCAAATAATTTAACCTCAAGAATTGGGTTCAATGTCATTTCATCGCGTTTCCCAATTGTACCGATTCGTTGGCACCTATCACACCGACTCACAAATTCATGGCAATCCTTGAAAATCGTAGGCCAATAAAACCCGGATTGTAAAACCTTCGTACTCGTCTTCGTGGCACTAACATGGCCACCATACGGGCTCGAGTGATAACTCTCCATCACCGACTCTATCTCTTCCTTGGGAATACAACGTCGAATCAATCCATCAACACACACCTTGAACAACAATGGCTCTTCCCACGATAGTGCTTGAGATCGGCGGAAAACTTCTTCTTTTGGTGAAATAAAAGCTCCAGCGGAATGATTCCACTCATTAGATAACTGGCATAGTCGGCAAACCATGGAGTTGACGACGTGATGGCAAAGAGTTGCTCGTGCGGAACAATCAACTCCTCATCTTTCTTCACCTCATCCCTCAATTCTGACCTTGAGAGATGATCTGCCACCACATTCTTGGCGCTTTTCTTATCCTGGATTTCAAAATCAAACTCTTGTAGCAACAAGATCCACCTAATCAACCGAGCTTTTGAATCCTTCTTTGCAAGCAAATACTTGATCGAACGCATGGTCCGTATACACTATCGTCTTGGATCCCTCTTTTGCCCTAATAAGACACCAATTACATATCACTTCTATTTTCGCCTTGTCCACCTCAATCCCCTTCCGACACCCTATGCCCTAGGACGATCCCCTCTTGCACCATAAAATAGCACTGTTCCCAATTTAGCACAAGATTTGTTTCCTTGCAACGCTTCAACACTTTGGTTAGATTCACAAGACAATCATCAAATGAACTACCAAATACGGAAAAATCATCCATAAATATCTCCATAAAGCATACGATAAAATCAAAAAATATGGCCATCATACAATGTTGAAATGTAGCGGGTGCATCACGTAAACCAAAAGGCATACGCCTAAATGAAAATGTACCATAAAATGGCATTTTTCCCAATTTTGCACAAGATTTGTTTTGTGACACCCGAGATAAGAGTACCATATCCCCGTACTATGAGTTCGATCCACATGAAATGGGCGAATCCATACATAAACCAAACTCACAGCGAACGAAAGACAATGAAAAAACTGTCCTAGCTAGGCGGAAGCTAACCCTGGAACAGTTCAAATGAAACGAAAATGCGGAAGCAAGGCAGTTATTCAATCACTATCAACAAAGTAAATACGATTCCAATAAGAAATTAAATACGGGTTCCACTAATTCAATAAACCTGTCCTAGTCTGTCTCGAATATCATACAAAATAAGAACATAAAACGAGTTCAACTAAATCCAGAATCCTGTCCTAGCCTGTCCCGAATCCATTCAATTCAATAAATAGCACACCGGCCCAATAAATAAATCAATTCGATATAATAGGCAGTGTAATATTCAGTGAGTGTACAAGTGTAGGACTCTAACAAGGACACGATAACTCAATTCCACCTAGCAATCACCTGTAAAGAACCTGGAGAAAAGGAAAAGAGGGGTCAGTCTCTAGAAGGCTGAGTGAGCAGGAGATATAAGTATATATAGAAACATGCACATGCAAGCTGTAAATCCCGAGCAAAGTTTTGGGTAAATTAGTTTCCGTGAAGGGCAATAAATCAGTTACTCTATGCTTGGACTTTACAACTACCAATTTATACGCTTTGTTGCAATTTAGGCTATCAGTGGCTCGGCAAGTGAGCGTGCACAATCCCCAATCATACTCCGACCGTGTACAATAATTAGGTTTTAATTTCATAAAGACGATCATGCAATTCGGTCGATAAAATACAGTACAATCGGTGCGATAGTGTAATCAATCAGTGCAATCAGGACACTAATCCGTGGGGCAATCCGTGGTGCCGGCCTTCCCGCACGATCTCCTTTTCCCATAGGGTGATGGTAAGGGTAGCTAGCCCTCGGCCATCCAATCTCATTGAGCATCAGGAACATGACTCCTATGCCCAGAACTCCTTCCTCCACCAATTTCCTAGTGGATTCAGGGGTCATTCCAACAATGTGGGACTGTGCAAGAGGTCACCGTCAGCCAGGTACCTCCCTGGCTCGCTCAATAAACAAGTCCCTGGTCCCACGATTAATGTGCAGTACAATATCTCACCAAAACAGGGAGGGTCAGTAAATAACAATAATAATTGGTTCAATTTCAATAAAGGTTTACTCGATTAAACGCTTTAAATCATTATATATAGGTATACGATTTTAGGCCAAGACTTATTCATGCAAGTTTTAGGGTTTAATATGTAACTAGAACGAAAAACACCCTCACCTGACAAGCGACGGGACAAGACAAGTATGCAAGATAGTGCCTATTCGATCGATGATCTCCGCCCTGTAGGAGAAGTGGTCAAGAAAGGAAACGATGTGTACTCGTGAGAGGAGACTCAATGATGATACCAATTATGACACACGGCATAATCATACAATGCTATGACGTGAATTGATAATTATGGCATGTCATGAACATATTCATGTATAAAATGAACATATAATAACCTGTATTGATCATTTAAAGGCTTAGGAATGAAATTGAAATGCACAAAAGGAAGCAGGAAACCACAGACATCTCCTGGACACTGGGAACGGCCGTTCCGGGTTAAAGAGTAAAATCAGATGGGTTGTTCCCAACTCCCCGAAACAATCCCGCGCATCTGTAAAGAAATCCCATTTTTCAAACATGGGAACGGTCATTCCAGCCAAAGGCCAAAACTAGGAAGGGCCGTTCCCAGTCTCGCACTAGAACCGCCAGAACTATGGGAATGGCCTTTCCCGTTTTGCTGGAGATACAAAAACAGAGCAGAAACAGGGGAACTCTCGGACCAAATTCAAAAACACCAAAACACCAACAAAATCACTTCCAAATGCAATAAATCATGAAGGAAACATTTTTAGGCACTTAAGACACAATAGAAACCCACATGCTTTGATCATTAAGAATTACCAACCTCAAACCCAGATATGATCAAGTTATCCAACACCATAAACTTCACAATATGTGCATGAGATTTAAGTTAAAAACATATAATCAAGCTTCCACAACAATTACACAAGTTATCACCTTCAATTCATGAACCCTAGCTTCCATCACTAATTCAAGAAATCACCCAAAACTCATATATAGCTTAAAAGAAATGGAGAAGGAAGAAAGTGGGGTTAAGAGAGGTAACTAGCACTTCTAAGATCATTATTTTCTTAATTATAACTTGGAGTTGATGAATTTTCCTCTTCTTCTTCCTTTAGTTCCAACCGAGAGAGAAAGCAAAGCAAAGAGTATATGTGTTGTGTATGAAATGCATATCACGTAATTCATCTCTTATACAAGATATGAAATGCCATCAATTGCAATTCAGTCCCCCACATTGATAAGTTCATGCATTTAGCTTCTAAGCTCATAAAATGTTGTCAATTAAGTCCAATTAAATTTCATGTAATTAGGTCCCCAAGTTTATAAAAATGATCAATTAAGGGCAATTCATCAAATAAGATATACTCGGCAAATAATTCACGTGTCAAATAAATACGAATCATGCAATAATTCTCAAGTTGTAATAATTTCATATAAAAACTTAAGAATATATTTCACAAAAATATCATATAATGCATAGATTAATAATTAAATGAATTAAATATATCATCTCTCGAAAAACTGGGGCGTTATAATCTCTCCCCCTTAAGAGGACCTGGTCTCCAGGTCCACTACCTCGAGTTCCGGATTCTTAAGCAACTCTCCCGTGTTCATCCCACGGGGGTTAGCAACTCCCCGTCAGGAATTAGTTCGGAAAAAGGTCTTCAAGTAACAAGGGTCTTCCATTGCGATTAAGTCATGACCCTTAACGAGTGAATCCCGTCTCTCAAACAAGTAACGAGTGAATCCCATCTCTCAAACAAACAACGAGAGAACCCCGTCTCTCAAACAAACAACGAGAAAATCTTATCTCTCAAACAAATAAACAACAATCATATAATAAACAAGTAGGAAAAAAATCAAATACATCTATTATCACTCATACAAAAGTAATTAACAACTAACAAGAAACCATATACGATAATAATAAAATACAAGATGCACGTGATATATGTATGTTTAAATGTATCGGTCACCCTTGTTTTAGGAAGCTTCAATGGTAATGATTTGATTTAGTACTTGATTCTTTGCTGGAAATTCTTCTGACCGTAGTGTCATGCTTCGAAATCCCCTACATACTTGATACCTCAATGACCACCCAGTTTCTATTTCATGGTCGATCTTCTTTCCTATATTAAACAACAAGGTTCGAGGTTCCACTCTTGAGTGGGTGTTTACCACAAATTATAATTTAACTTCCTCGGATGCTCGAGCTAGTTATTTAGTAGCTTGAAGTCTAGTCTCTACTCTTCATAGCGTTCCCGGTTCATCATGGAAAAATGACTGGTGAGTTGGTAACCCATCTTGTTCATGTTGTGATTCTCTTACTAAACACTCCACTTTCAACACTCAATTGAATTGACTTTCACCTTGTATCACAAAGTATGATGATCCGATCGAGTTTGCTTACCCGATATTCTTCTTACCAGTTCCTGAAATTCATCAAAGCATGGAACTCATTACCCGAGACACTATTCTCTCAATCTTGGAAAGTTGAGTTTGTACGGTCTCGTGATAAGAAACTAATGGCAGTGATCTTGCAACCGAAGTTACCCTCGATTATCCTTTAGTCTGTCTTGTCCTTTCAATCCCCCAAGCACCCCTTAAATTCACATCTTCATTTCTTGACGTACCCACTTCTTCCACTATTATTCTCGAAGCTTTATCCACCTCATTTTGAAATTGAATCGAGTCCTAATTCTCCCATCATTTCTTGACTACCCATTTCCGGCTCTTGAAGTACTTACCCTTTCCAAAATTATTCTCAAAATTATCTCATCCCTTTTGCCACTTTCAAGAAATTCCGTTGTTTATGACCTTTACACTTTTTTTTACTCCTATTAGAAGTAGCCCATTCGAGCACAACTCCAATTTCAGGTCATCTCCCGGTCGGCTCTCCCCCCTAAGAATCTCCATTCTTATCCGTTGAGCTCATGACATTGCCTTTTAAATTGAAGACTCTCGATTTCTTTAACTTAGCTTCCTTGGTATAAATGGTTCTCATCATGCCACTTGTCCGGTAATATTTCTCACATTTACTTTGAAGCGATTGATAGGAATAGCAACCTACTTCCTTCGTTCCAAACTCTCGACTACTTTTTGTTAGAAATAGTGCCCTTAAAGCAGATGTTTGCTTTACTATTTCCTTGTAAAATCACAAACAGTCTTTGAATAATAAACGAGATGATTTTGTTCATAGGCAATCACTTCTTTATGTGCTTATTTATGTCTATTTGGGTTGACTATGTTTTGCATGTATTGAACTCCCCTAATCCATGAGGCCATTAAGGACTTTGTTATTATGGGAACGGCACATGAAACAAGTTCTTAACTCCATAGGCGAGGATTAGAAACATCTCCAAGTCAATGAGTCCGACAGAAAGTGGGAGTGTCGACCTTGACTTTGCTGAGACTTGCTTATGTGATTATGTCCTTTTGAAAGATCACTCAGTTTCATGGAGTGATGAGTGCATACGTTGATGCGTTCATAATACATAAGGGTGATTGTTACAAGAACTTCATCACTGAGATGTCCCATGTGAGAACATTCCTAAATGGGAAAATAAGTTTCCTGAAACTTCCAGATTAGGAAGTATCTCACAGGTCAACGACGTGATTCATTAATCCTTAGACTTGAGATTCTGTAATATCTCATATGAGCTAACTCTGTAATCTTTGATATAGGCTCAAAAGGGTGTCGCCATATAGACACCTGAACCACGACCTGTGTTGGGATTACACAAGTGGCATATGTAGAATTAGTAGAATCAATAAATGTAGCACCCGAGCGCAAGGTACCACATCCCCCGCACCGAGACTCGACCCGAATATGAAATGGACACTACATACTCGAGCTAAATCACAGCGAACGGGGACATACACACACTCTATGCTAGGCGGGACTAACCGTTAAACCATAAAATCAGAGTAAACAATAAAGCAGAAGTAATAACTGATCATAATATATACCATGAGCATTCAAGCTCTAAAAATAGATCATTTACATGGTGCAAATATCCAAAAGAGCCATCACAATTCAAGCTATCATGTATGCTCCAAAATACAATAATCATAAATAAGAGTATGCAAGTGTAAGACCCAAAAAAAATACAAGAGCTAGAGACAAATGCAAGACCCAACGACTCGAATTCCCGCCTAGCTCCCCTGACACCTGCACAACTGAAAGTCAGACGGGTTCAGTCCAAAAAGCGACTGGTGGGTATAAAAATAGGCATAAGTTATAATATAAGACAGTATTTAAATATTCACATGCAAGCTATCATCCCAAGTGAGGTTTTTAAAGCGTTTCCCAAGTGGGTGAAATAAAGAAATCATCAAAAGGGATTATAACATTCAATTTCCATTAGGTCTTTCGTGGCCCGGCGAGTGGGCGTGCATTATCTCCAACCAACACCTTGTGTAGTTCATTAAACATTCATTCTTTCTTTCTTTTCATGCATTACATTCTTTCGTGCACATTCATTATCATTTACACCTTCTTCCTCCGGGTGATGGACAGGTTTGGAAGGCCTGACCATCCATGCATTGACCAAAAGGGGTAACATAACTCCCCAGATGGCACTCAGTGTCCATTCCTTGCTAACTCCTAACGAGGTCCGGTTACTCCGTTATTGGTTGGAACTAGTGTAAGGGATCACCGTCGGCCCATACCTCCTCGGATAGCCACTCACACAAAGTCCCTGGGCCTCATTCTGTGCATTCATTCATTTCTCGCCAAAACATTTGGTAGGGTTCATAAAATAAAGGCTTTACGTTGCAATCATTTACTCCTAAAACCACTTTATATACATATAATAAATTTTGGCTGAAATCTTTACACATTGGAGGTATATAGGGTCGTTTGGCTAAATAGTAGAGAAACCCATCTTAGAACGATAAAAAGAGAGCACAAGAGCCTCACGGACTGGCCTCGTCTCCAACTGGAACAAAATCTGTGCAAGGAAGGTGAAGTGAGACGCAAAATGACCATATAAGATGCTCGGCAATGTAATGATCATGATATGAATGCACAAAAGAGGATATTATGTAATGAACACGTTCATGTGCATGATTAAAATCTTAAAGATATATAACCTATCATTTCATTGCTTTCAAGAAACGTTTAAATCTGTTCAAGTTCATAAATTCCATATTTCATACCAAATCAATCCAAGGAATTTAAATAACGATCATGCCACGTAGTATAACATGTATATATATCATACAAGTCATAAGATAAGAAATATATAAGCAATTAGGGTTCAAGTTGATAGCAAAGATCCATGCATGCACATATTGGAACAATGAAGACACGTTGAGGCATAACTCGTAAAATGTTCCACGAAAAATCATAAAATTTCATAACACCCAAGATAATACATGTTACCATAGCATAGAAGTCATAAAAGAGGTGGAGGAAGATCAAACAAGCGAAGAAAAACAAGAAAAAACAAAACCGGAGTAACAAAAGTCGGTAGGGCAGAATCCACCCCCATGGATTTTTCCAAAGGGAAAAATCCACCCCCATGGATTCTGGTCAGGAACCCACTGACTCAAATCCACCCCCGTGGATTTGGGTCAGTAGCTAAAAAAAACACAGAAAACAGGGCAGGCACGAGAGTGAAGCCACAAAGCACATAACCAACATAAAACTCAATCGCAAAACACACCAAATCAGGTCATAAACTCATACATGCAAGCTATATCACAATCAAACTTCAAGAGTTCAAAGAATGCATAAAAAATTCAATCATCAACTCCAATCTTCAATCATCATTAATGGAAAGTCATGAAATCTCCAAAAACCAAGCAAACTAAGTCCAAAGCAATATAATTGCATGCTTAAAGATCATTTATTACTCATGAATCAAAAAGAGAACTCAAGGAAATCAAGTTGATTCAACAAGAGAGCAAAACCTAACTATTCATCATCTTCTCCAAACCCATGAAAACATGCTCAAAATTAGGGATGCATATTAAAAATGACCCATAATGAATGTATATTAAAACCCTAAGCTTTCCTTTTGGATTGGATGAAGTTTGGAAGAGATTTGAGCCTTGAATCTCCAAGCTTGGCAAGGGTTACGGGAATAAACTGGAGGCAGGGGATTTTGGCTGATTTTTCCTTAAGGGATGAGTATGGTTCAGTGGGGAGGGAGTAGAAACTGACAGTGGGTGTTACTAGGGTTCCATTGTAACATCCCGATCGTTCGGATTTCCAGGTACGCCGTAACGAGAGGGTTTTATGTGCTTTAAATTATTTAATTACGTATTTGAATGTTATTTTAATGCTTATATGATTATTTGAATTAATATGAAATTAATTGTTTATATTCATGAATTTTGATTTTTAAACGTTTAAGTTTCGTATGCTCGTAATTTGCTTGTTATGTGCCGGAATTCAATTCCGTTTTTTGTGAAATTTCGATATGCGTGATATACGTGAGTTAGGAATGTGTTTGCATGCTCGTTTTAAGTTTTCGTGTTCGTTTTTCGAGGTTTTAAACCTTAAGTATGTGACGAGGGACATGAGGGCCTAACTAGTTTTAGCGCACCTCTTGTTCCGGAGGCCATAACCTGAGCTAGGGAATTCGGATTCGAATTCCGGAAGATGCGTTGGACTCGTAACGAAGAGATGAAGCCAAGGAACCTGATTTGGTATTTTTCTAAGCTCGTTTAGACCCTCGTTTTTCACCCGGAACGAACAGCTTGTGTTTAAGCCACCTTCTTTGACTAGTCTTACACTTGTGGGGCCAATTTAACCATGCTCAAGCCTAACCCTTGATATCTTGACTTGAGTTAAGTCTCTCCCTCTCCCTTATCAGCTGAAAACCGATCCAAACTCCCCCATTTTGAGCAGCAACTGATCGAGACAAAGAGAGGAGAGGAGAAGAGAAGAGAACTTTGCCCCTTTTGTGGATTTTGAGCTCAAATCACCATCTTTCTTCTCCAAACCTTCAAGGTAAGTATATTTATGTATTCTCCTCTCTTCTATGCTTCATTTGATCCTTTAAATTCATGAAATGCATCAGATTTATTAAGGGTATGAAAGCTTGCATGAATAGTTAGGGTTAGCTCATATTTTTGAATCCATGGCTTAGCTTAAGTTTGTGGCTGATTTGGTGCTTCCTTGTTGATTATATGAGCTTCTTTGCTTCCATTCTTGATCTATACTTCATAATAGATGTGTTAGGGTTGATTCTCCATTGATAACATGTTTGAAACCTTGAGTTTTTGGCCATGAAACTTGAAAACCGAACTGCTGCAAATCTGCTCTTTTTTCACCAAACTGCTGTGACGTTTTGTGCTTCGTTGCTTGAGTTAATGACTTCTAATTCGTGTAAATTTGCATGGAGATGTTGTATACTAATTGCTTTACATGTTAGCCCTGCTCTTGCAAGTTTTTAGATCCATTTTCAGCTCCTAAGTACTTGATCATGGCATGATTGAGCTCATATGTCCGTTTTTGGTGCTCCAGAGTTGCTGCATGATTTCGGTGACCTTAACGCGTGATTTAGCCTTTGCGTTCTAAATGAAATATGTTCCTAACATGCTAAATATGTTTTATATCAAGTTTCATAATATTTGGAGTTGATTTGCTATGCTTTTGGATTGATTTTGTTTAGGGTCAGTTTTGTCGGCAAACTTTGTATGCAATTTTGGTTCTGTACCGAGACACCCCCGTGTCTCATTTGCCTTGAAAGGTGAGACACGGGCGTGTCAGGCTTCCTGGGCGTGTCTGGACTGAGCCACGGGCGTGGCTCAGCTTAGTTAAGTTGAGGGACACCCCCGTGTCCCTCCCCTTGCGCAGCCCTTGGTTTTCCTTTTCGGTTTTTGGTTTGTTTCACCTCTTTGATGCCTTTATCTTCATTTGTGTTGAACTATGAACTTGTTATACTATGTGTTGGGAGTATTTTGGTTCAATTTCATAACATTTGGGTGAGATTTAGGCATGCTTTTGTTGAATGCCGTTTATGTGCGTTTTGGTGGCGTTGATGATTTCCTTAACCCTTTTCCCTCATCTTGTGATTTGTTCTTGCTTTCAAACTTTGGATGTAGCACCCCAAGCGGTGGGGCACCACACCCCCGCACTATGACCCGACACGTGGTACGAAATGGAACGTCCGCACACGCACCAAGTCATAGCGAACGGGTGACATACGAAAATCCAACCTAAGCTAGGCGGTACCTAAACCCCGTGCAAGTAAAATATGCAAAACCTGTACGCGGAAGCGAATCAAAAATATGAACTAACAAAAACTTTAATCAACAAAATACAGAAACGGTTTCAACTAATCCAAGCCCTGTCCTAACCTGTCCCGAAAATTCATGTAATCCAAGCATAAGTATCATCTTGTACAGAACATACTATATACATCATTTTCATAAATAAATCAGAACAAAAATACTTAGCAAAATCAAACGGACCGACACAGACTCGACAGACCAGACTCAAAGCCGCCTAGCTCGAACTCCAAGAACCTGAACCTGCAGACTGAAAACAAAGGTGGGGCGAGGGTCAGTCCACTGACTGAGCGAGGGGGCTGAACACACACCAACACATATATACGTATAGAGCAAAGCACGTATCAAAAGAAAGATTATGAACCGGGACTAGGGTTTTGCATACCAAAACCATTTTTAAACACAAACGTTTACTGATACTTATTCATATAATTAAAAGGAAAACCTATCTCGATCCATAATCTATCAAACATAACATAAACATAAGTCCGGCGAGAACGGACTATCCCTTACTCCATCAAACATAACATAAAATCGAACTCAAATCACCTCCACCCAACATCCATGGTGTATCGGGAATCAAACCCTAACACCTACATTACCAAAAACACACGGGGTAGCTAATCCACGTTGTGCCTTCCCCGGTTATCCACCGAGGGCTTAAGATACCACGCCTTCCCAACCTCCAAGAGTCGCACGTGAATATCTCAATGAGAACGGGCGCGGGGTCATAACCGGCGACCCCATGGTCGTCCCGGGTCCCCCTTATCCACGTCTCGGGGCCCAACATATCAAAACAGAGCATATCATAACTCGCTACAGAGCAAACTTATCATATCGTATCAAAATCATACTTACGTACCTTATCGGAGCATACCATACCTTGCAACTTAGCATATGCTATAAACGTACCTCTCCGTGTCATCCTAATCCGCAGCTGGTATGAAGACACACGGTTTGGAGCATAGCCTCGTTGCAAAACATTTTAAGCTTATATACGCCCATACGTATAATTTCAGAAGAATTCATATCAAATCGAATTAACAAAATTCATAACATACCGTAAGACACATATTTAATATACATATAGTATATATTCGCATGCGGGCTTGAAAACTAGCATATAGGGTTGTAGGTCGCTTTAACTAAAACAAAAATGCTAAAACCTCACCTTACACCGACGAGAACGAAAAACACAAGCCAAGACGTCCCACTGGATCCCAAACAGCTGACAGACACTCCCTGAAGAAACCCTGAACGACTGAACACACACAGAACACAAGACTCAGACTCTAAGCACCGCCACAAAGACGCACGGCAATGCTCAAGCATGATATGAAGGCATAAAGATCATATTAAGTCATGAAAATCATATAACCAATTCATTCACTTGTTCAATCATAGATCCTTCAATTCATACTTCCAATCCAATAATTCAAGAATCCAAATAAGGGCACAGAACATGTTCAAGCTCGTCCATAATGTTACCATATACTTCATATTACATAACATAGCATATATTCAAGGTTGGGCAACAAGAAGAAGTGATAAGATATAGAAAATAAGCGAGGCGATTCATAAACGACACATAAACACCCATAACCGGCATTAAGTAAAAGCATGCCTATAGCACATTCAAATGCCATGAAATTAAACCAAAATACTCCTAACACATAGTACAACAAGTTCATAGTTCAACATAAAGGGAGATAAAGTCATTAAGGATGGGAAACAAATCAAAAACCGAAAAGGAAGCAACACGGACTGCACATGGGAAGTGACACGGGGGTGTCACCAACCCTTGCCCAACTGAGCCACGGGCGTGGCTCAGTACAGAGCTTCCCAGAGAGTGTGACACGCCCGTGTCTCCCTCTTATGAGTAAATGAGACACGGGGGTGTCACGGTACAGAACTTAATCCCCTTTGAAATTTGTCCGGCAAAACTGAACTCAAACAAACTCAATCCAAAGGCATACCAAATGAACTCCAAATGCTCTGAAACTTCATATACAACATATTTGGCATGTTATGAACATTTTTCATTTAGAGTGCAAAAGCTAAATCACACGTTAAGATCATCGAAACCGTGAAACAAAACTGGGTCGCTACAATCGGACATATGAGCCCTAATGATTCTATCATGCCTTGATCAAGTACTTAGGGCTTGAATTTGGATCTGAAACTTTGGGGAATGCATGCTAACATACCAAACAACTAATATACATCATATATATGCAAAATGGTACAATTTAAAGCACATTAGGATGACCAACAACTTACCAAACACAACAGCAACAAATCTGTCATGGTGCATGCATAGAAACAGGCCATGTATTTCGGTTTTGAGGCTTCAAATGGATCCAAATACTTGAAACATGAATGCTAACATATATAACAATAAGTGTACATCAACTCCATGCATTTTCACACGAAATGGAGGCCATATGATCATGCAACAACACCAAATTTCACACAACAGTTCGAAAACAGGGGAAAATAGTTTGATCACCAAGTTTGGAGCTCCATAACTCAAAATTTTATAAAAGGAGCAAGAGAAGAAATCCTCCTAACATCATATACTATCAGTTAGGAAAGAAATAAGCCAAGAACCAAGTTCATATGATCATGTTTAAGCAAGGAATTCAGCCACACAAGTAAATAGGTCACTAGGACAAAAATCCCTAAAAGTTCATACTAATCTCATAATTCAAACCCTAATCAAATCTGATCCAAATCATGTTTTAAATAGATGAAATCAAACATAATTGAGTAGAGAAGACATAAATATTCATACCTTGAAGTTTTGGTGAAGGAAGATGGTGATTTGAGCTCAAAATCACAAAGGATGGCCAAGGGTTTCTCTCCTTCTTCTCTTCTCCCTTCTCTCGATCAGTTGCAGAATGAGAGGAGATATTTTGGCTCGGTTTTTGCAGCTAAAAGGGTAGGATAAAGGGTTAACCCATGGTAGATAAGTCATGGTTAAGGTGTGGTTAAGTTAAGAGGGGTTATGGGGTCCCACCATGAAGACTAGTCAACATAAGAGCTCTTCTTGCACGAGTTGTCCGTTACGGTTGGATTTTGGAGGTCTTAATGATCTCAAAAAGGTATGAGGCTTCTTCCATTGTCTCCGAATCGTCGATACGAAGGCAACGGAGTTGACGGAATTCGAATCCGAATTCCCGAGCTCAAGATATCACGCACGGAACCAAGGGTGCGCTAATTGCTCGTTAGCCCCCGACTTGGTTCCAAAAATCAAAATAAATTCATAAACACGTCAATTGAATCCGAAAACATAAACCGAGCACATAGGCACGTTCATAACACACATATTTACGACATGTTAAATTTTCACGCCAATCCAGTATCATTTCATATAAGAACGAAGTAGAAATAAAACACTCAAGCGCATGAACGAATTCATATTGTTATAAATAAATTACTAAACTTAAATTCCATATTAATTAAATTAAATAACAAAAGTTTACGGTTTTAAATCAAATAAAAACACTTATAAACAATTAATCATATAATTAAATACTTAATTTGCGCAATTTTTAAACAAATACGTCACATTACTTAAACTGAAAAACGGGGGCGTTACAATCTCTCCCCCTTAAAAGAATCCGTCCTCGGATTCAAAACACGCTTGAAATCAAATAATGAGAGATTCCCCGTCTCTCACAAACAACAAGGAGAGAGCCCCGTCTCTCAAGCAGCAATGAGAGAACCCCGTCTCTCCAATAACAATGAGAGAACCCCGTCTCTCGCAAGCAAAGAGAGTACCCCGTCTCTCAAACAAAAATAAGAGAATCCCCGTCTCTTAACCGAAAATAAAGCAAGGAAGTCTCCAATACTCCCAAGCAACTCACGCAAACCAAATTTAAATCACGTAAGGCACCCAAAGTAAGTAACAAATATCTCCCATATTGATTTCCAATTATTCCAAGTAATTTAACACATTACACATCAAAGCGCCTAACATAAGAATTATAAAAGTTAAATTTGCATGAATGCATGTATCATGAATGCTATAAGTACCGTTCACCGTAGTTGCAAAATTTCAAAGTGTGAATTGTCATTGTCCAAGATGTGATCTGTCCTGAATGTAACTCAGTGTCCAGCTTGTCTTGGACCTCTTCAGGGTTCCCCGGTGAAGCTATTGATCAATCCTTTTTAAGGACCATACTCTTAAACCCCCTTTTGACTTGTACTATTTCCAATCTTCACCATTTCCCCCAATCTTCGTTCGACCATCCCATTCTTTTTATTTAACCGAGCTTGACTTCCCGAATGCCCTTAGATCATCTGTCACGAAGTTAGACCTATAGCTTCTATCTTACTCATACCAAAGTTTAAAATACCCTCAAAGATAACTACTCCTGACAATCTTGACGATTCGATCCCTACCTTGGGGTATTCGTCATTAGGATCTACCTTAACAAATCCATTCATTCCCTTTTTGACCCCTTCAGGTTATATTTGGCATCTAGCTCCATTTTATCTCTCGGTCGTGCTCTCCCCCTTAAAATTTTGCTCTTTCATGTCGAACTCCCTCAATCCTTCTTTCCTATTCTTATACGATCCGAACACTCCATTACTTCCTTTCCTTTAAATCAGGTATGGTTCGGTTGAACTGACACTTGATAGTTGAGGCGAAAGGACTTCCTATCAAGTAAACACTAAAATGCATGTTGGGTTAAAATGACAATGCATGTGTCACGTTTACATCAAGCGATTATACAACACATTAGCGCAACGAAACCAATTAGAAATGCACGGATAAACATAAGGTCAAAAGAATAAATAATTAATGCAAAATATGATGCACGTGCTATGAATGCTTTGGAACCTGTCACCGATGTGGGATGTTATTATTAGCTCGGTAGCTTTCCTCGTTCTTCCGATCCCAAGGTCACTTGACCTGATAATTATTCCTTGCCTTTCCCACGGTCTTCGAGACTTTCATGCTTCTTTGTAAGTCAACTTGTATCTTCCACTGTCCGAGATTGCAATTTCTTGATCCCTAAATCTTTCACGTCCACTGAGTTAGCATCCACCCTTCTCCTCGCAATTCGACCTTTACTTCTAATTGTCACCTTAATCAAAAATCCCGTGCCTATCTTTTGTGAATTCAATTCACCTCCAATTGCTTACATTTGAGCGCATGATTTCCTTTCTTTAACATTTCCATTTGTTGCTCCATATCTTCCAATTTAACCTCACAACATGACAATTCAGCTTGGATTTGGAAAATGAACTCAAATCCCAATCAACACCTTGATCAAGATTCCCGTGAATACTATTTATGAGTCTCCCTTCATGATCGAAATCCAAAGCAACCAAGTCCAACTCTTCCCGGTCTTAACTTCGACAGACTTGATTTCAATTTCCTAGGCTTAGTCAGAATTCCTTCTTTGTCGACCCCATGTGTACCACTCCTACCGGACCCATCTTATCTTAGTTTCTCCTAATTATTGATACCTCTTCAACGATCAAGTCCCGAATCAGAATATCTTCAAGGTTCGTTCACTTTATTCTTTAGGTTGAAAGATCCCGTGCATCCAATCCAAGGCACCTTATGTGACAGAGCCATATCGGTCAATCTCCTAGATCATAACCATCCCACAATCAATCCTCATTTCACCAAGTGTCCTTCTGCCATCGCGTCTCTAAATTCAATCTTCCCATCCTGAAGCCTAATCCTTGATCTCTAGCCCTATTTGGGAAGTCTCGCATCTAGCATTCTCCACATTCTTCCCAGAGTATCCTGGCCATCTTCCGTGTCTCAGAGAGGTTCGCAATCGATCTTCCTTGTCGTAGAACTTGGCCGTGGTTTGATATTATCTCCATAACCTATAGATCATAGCTTACTTCAAGAGTAGATGCATGCGATTAGTGCATGCTCATGACACATATTCAATACGAAAGACAAGAATCCATAGAAAAATGCAACAAGTAATTCAACGAAATTCTTAAGGAAACCAAATTCCAAATTCAAGATCGATGCAATGCACATAATATCACATAGTCCCTATGCCGTTCGACTTAAACTGACTCCGACACGACTCAAGAACACCGGTTTTGCAACCGGGCTCTGATACCACTTCAAATGTAGCACCCCAAGCGGTGGGGCACCACACCCCCGCACTATGACCCGACACGTGGTACGAAATGGAACGTCCGCACACGCACCAAGTCATAGCGAACGGGTGACATACGAAAATCCAACCTAAGCTAGGCGGTACCTAAACCCCGTGCAAGTAAAATATGCAAAACCTGTACGCGGAAGCGAATCAAAAATATGAACTAACAAAAACTTTAATCAACAAAATACAGAAACGGTTTCAACTAATCCAAGCCCTGTCCTAACCTGTCCCGAAAATTCATGTAATCCAAGCATAAGTATCATCTTGTACAGAACATACTATATACATCATTTTCATAAATAAATCAGAACAAAAATACTTAGCAAAATCAAACGGACCGACACAGACTCGACAGACCAGACTCAAAGCCGCCTAGCTCGAACTCCAAGAACCTGAACCTGCAGACTGAAAACAAAGGTGGGGCGAGGGTCAGTCCACTGACTGAGCGAGGGGGCTGAACACACACCAACACATATATACGTATAGAGCAAAGCACGTATCAAAAGAAAGATTATGAACCGGGACTAGGGTTTTGCATACCAAAACCATTTTTAAACACAAACGTTTACTGGTACTTATTCATATAATTAAAAGGAAAACCTATCTCGATCCATAATCTATCAAACATAACATAAACATAAGTCCGGCGAGAACGGACTATCCCTTACTCCATCAAACATAACATAAAATCGAACTCAAATCACCTCCACCCAACATCCATGGTGTATCGGGAATCAAACCCTAACACCTACATTACCAAAAACACACGGGGTAGCTAATCCACGTTGTGCCTTCCCCGGTTATCCACCGAGGGCTCAAGATACCACGCCTTCCCAACCTCCAAGAGTCGCACGTGAATATCTCAATGAGAACGGGCGCGGGGTCATAACCGGCGACCCCATGGTCGTCCCGGGTCCCCCTTATCCACGTCTCGGGGCCCAACATATCAAAACAGAGCATATCATAACTCGCTACAGAGCAAACTTATCATATCGTATCAAAATCATACTTACGTACCTTATCGGAGCATACCATACCTTGCAACTTAGCATATGCTATAAACGTACCTCTCCGTGTCATCCTAATCCGCAGCTGGTATGAAGACACACGGTTTGGAGCATAGCCTCGTTGCAAAACATTTTAAGCTTATATACGCCCATACGTATAATTTCAGAAGAATTCATATCAAATCGAATTAACAAAATTCATAACATACCGTAAGACACATATTTAATATACATATAGTATATATTCGCATGCGGGCTTGAAAACTAGCATATAGGGTTGTAGGTCGCTTTAACTAAAACAAAAATGCTAAAACCTCACCTTACACCGACGAGAACGAAAAACACAAGCCAAGACGTCCCACTGGATCCCAAACAGCTGACAGACACTCCCTGAAGAAACCCTGAACGACTGAACACACACAGAACACAAGACTCAGACTCTAAGCACCGCCACAAAGACGCACGGCAATGCTCAAGCATGATATGAAGGCATAAAGATCATATTAAGTCATGAAAATCATATAACCAATTCATTCACTTGTTCAATCATAGATCCTTCAATTCATACTTCCAATCCAATAATTCAAGAATCCAAATAAGGGCACAGAACATGTTCAAGCTCGTCCATAATGTTACCATATACTTCATATTACATAACATAGCATATATTCAAGGTTGGGCAACAAGAAGAAGTGATAAGATATAGAAAATAAGCGAGGCGATTCATAAACGACACATAAACACCCATAACCGGCATTAAGTAAAAGCATGCCTATAGCACATTCAAATGCCATGAAATTAAACCAAAATACTCCTAACACATAGTACAACAAGTTCATAGTTCAACATAAAGGGAGATAAAGTCATTAAGGATGGGAAACAAATCAAAAACCGAAAAGGAAGCAACACGGACTGCACATGGGAAGTGACACGGGGGTGTCACCAACCCTTGCCCAACTGAGCCACGGGCGTGGCTCAGTACAGAGCTTCCCAGAGAGTGTGACACGCCCGTGTCTCCCTCTTATGAGTAAATGAGACACGGGGGTGTCACGGTACAGAACTTAATCCCCTTTGAAATTTGTCCGGCAAAACTGAACTCAAACAAACTCATTCCAAAGGCATACCAAATGAACTCCAAATGCTCTGAAACTTCATATACAACATATTTGGCATGGTATGAACATTTTTCATTTAGAGTGCAAAAGCTAAATCACACGTTAAGATCATCGAAACCGTGAAACAAAACTGGGTCGCTACAATCGGACATATGAGCCCTAATGATTCTATCATGCCTTGATCAAGTACTTAGGGCTTGAATTTGGATCTGAAACTTTGGGGAATGCATGCTAACATACCAAACAACTAATATACATCATATATATGCAAAATGGTACAATTTAAAGCACATTAGGATGACCAACAACTTACCAAACACAACAGCAACAAATCTGTCATGGTGCATGCATAGAAACAGGCCATGTATTTCGGTTTTGAGGCTTCAAATGGATCCAAATACTTGAAACATGAATGCTAACATATATAACAATAAGTGTACATCAACTCCATGCATTTTCACACGAAATGGAGGCCATATGATCATGCAACAACACCAAATTTCACACAACAGTTCGAAAACAGGGGAAAATAGTTTGATCACCAAGTTTGGAGCTCCATAACTCAAAATTTTATAAAAGGAGCAAGAGAAGAAATCCTCCTAACATCATATACTATCAGTTAGGAAAGAAATAAGCCAAGAACCAAGTTCATATGATCATGTTTAAGCAAGGAATTCAGCCACACAAGTAAATAGGTCACTAGGACAAAAATCCCTAAAAGTTCATACTAATCTCATAATTCAAACCCTAATCAAATCTGATCCAAATCATGTTTTAAATAGATGAAATCAAACATAATTGAGTAGAGAAGACATAAATATTCATACCTTGAAGTTTTGGTGAAGGAAGATGGTGATTTGAGCTCAAAATCACAAAGGATGGCCAAGGGTTTCTCTCCTTCTTCTCTTCTCCCTTCTCTCGATCAGTTGCAGAATGAGAGGAGATATTTTGGCTCGGTTTTTGCAGCTAAAAGGGTAGGAGAAAGGGTTAACCCATGGTAGATAAGTCATGGTTAAGGTGTGGTTAAGTTAAGAGGGGTTATGGGGTCCCACCATGAAGACTAGTCAACATAAGAGCTCTTCTTGCACGAGTTGTCCGTTACGGTTGGATTTTGGAGGTCTTAATGATCTCAAAAAGGTATGAGGCTTCTTCCATTGTCTCCGAATCGTCGATACGAAGGCAACGGAGTTGACGGAATTCGAATCCGAATTCCCGAGCTCAAGATATCACGCACGGAACCAAGGGTGCGCTAATTGCTCGTTAGCCCCCGACTTGGTTCCAAAATTCAAAATAAATTCATAAACACGTCAATTGAATCCGAAAACATAAACCGAGCACATAGGCACGTTCATAACACACATATTTACGACATGTTAAATTTTCACGCCAATCCAGTATCATTTCATATAAGAACGAAGTAGAAATAAAACACTCAAGCGCATGAACGAATTCATATTGTTATAAATAAATTACTAAACTTAAATTCCATATTAATTAAATTAAATAACAAAAGTTTACGGTTTTAAATCAAATAAAAACACTTATAAACAATTAATCATATAATTAAATACTTAATTTGCACAATTTTTAAACAAATACGTCACATTACTTAAACTGAAAAACGGGGGCGTTACATTGGAGATATGTTATATGAGGTAATAGGGTGTATGTATTAGAGTTTTGTGTAAGATTGAGTACGTTTGAATGTGTGTTGAACTTAATTCACTTCAATGCTCTTATTTGTCTAAATGTTAAATCTTGTGCCTTGAATTTCTTGAATTGATTGGAAACATGTAATTATGAATTCGAATGAGAGTGAGCGAAGGATTGAATGACTTGATTATATGATTTAAATTCCTTAATAGTGCACATGAACGTGTTCATGACATAATAGCATCTCTTATGTATTCATACGCATTCGCCGAGCGTCAATATGGTTCATTTGAGTCTAAGTTTGCCTCTTGCTCTTTGTTTTGCTCTTAGGTTCGTTCCGTTGTTGAGGAAGTGGTTCGTTTGACTCCTTTTAGTCCGTTTTGGTTGGTTTGCTCGTCCAGGTGAGGTTTTCTTTCCTTTTAGTTATGATGACCTAAGACCCTAATTGAATTTCGAACCCGCATGCGACTTATATATGTATATATATAGATATGTGTTTGGATACGTATTTCGTGGGATTTGTCCCGTTTGCCTTAAGAATTTGAAAACGCTTTTATAAGTATATAAGCTCTATTTTCTTTTGTTTTGACAAGCTTTGTTAAGTGTGTGTGTGTGTTTGTAAGCGTGATAAGATTTGTGGATAAGCTTCGCCTGGTAAGTGTGATAAGTGCAAGTATAAGTGTAAGTGTAAGTTTGGGCCCCGGAGAAGTGGTATGTGATCCCGGGTCGGCCATGGGGTCGCCGGGCTCTCTCATCAACACGACTCCACAAAAGGGAGATTTCGCCCATCCTCGGGAGGTCGAGGGGAAGGCGGGTCTTCTTGAGCCGGCGGTGTGCTTAGTGACCCGTCGAAGGAGCGGGTGGATCCCCCGTCTCATTCAGCTTTCAGCAGGGGTTGAGAGGGGCACCTCTCTCCCCAAAACGGTGTTGGGGTGGAGTTGAGATATGATTTGTTTTGTTTTCGTTTCGCCTTGGTGTATGGAGTAAGTGAGTTGGATTTAAGCTTTCAGTTCGTTATGTTTCGATTATGGTTGTGAAACGGGGGCGGATTTCTAAACTCTAAAACTTGACTGATTTGGCCTTCGGCCCCAACCTTCTTTCTTTATATATATTACCACGGGTTAAATGTTTTAGAATGCAAAAACCGTGCCCGGTTCATGAACCCCTTTAAGCTTTGTATATGCTTTGCTCTTATGTATATGTATGGGTGCGTGTGTTAGCCCCCTCACCAGTCTCTAGGACTGACCCTCGTTATTTCTATCTTTTTCCCCCTCTGATTTGAGTTGCAGGTACCCGTTCTGAGGTGTTGGAGCTAGGCGGTTGTCTTTGAGTCGGGTTTGAGGATAGCTTGAGTCTCATGCATGGCATTTTTGTTTTCTTTATGTTTTTTTGGCTAATTCTGATTTATGTATAAGTTATGCCTCCAATTCGAAATTGTAAAGTTTGTATAAATTGAATCGAAAGTTTGATATGTCTTGAGTATTTTTATTTGCTTTATGAGATTCTGGTGCTTCCGCATTCGTTATTTGTTTTATTGCGTGCTCTGAGTAGGGTCTAGACCGCCTAGCTTAGGTTTGAATTTTGTTTGTCACCCGTTCGCCGTGGCTTGATACGTGGGCGGAGTTCCCATTTCGCTTCACGTGTTGGGCTATGGTGCGGGGGATGTGGCGCCCTTCGCTCCGGGGTGTTACATCCTTAGGTGGTATCAGAGCTCTAGGTTGCAAAACCGGAGCTCTCGTATCGTGTCGGGTTTGTCTAGGTCGTTCGGCTTAGGATTACGGGTTCGTTGGCATTCACTACATCATTTATGTGACTTACTTGATATTATTTGATATTATTTGTACTAATAGTTCACATGAACATGCACTAGAAACCCCGCATGCATCGATACTTTCTTGGAATTGTATTTTATTTCAGGATACTCCTTCGACATCAACAAGTATTACCGGGAAAAGGACAAGGGAGACAGGTATATTCGGGCTATAAGGGGTTTAGAGACTTTTATCTTTTGAAGCGGTTTGAAATGGGGATATCAAGGTCAAGTTCTTGGTGATCTAGCGATTTGAATAAAGATTTGAGGAGTTCGAGAATAATTCCTGTGAAGAAGTTCTATTCGAGAACTTTGTGCAAGCACCCTCCTTTCGTGTTTGGTGATAGGAAAGTTTCAAATTTAAGAATGAAAGTAGATGGACGATTTCCAACAAGGGTTTAAAAGATTGGGTATCTTCGAGGACTGCCCTAAGGTTCGGAATTGATTTCAAGCAAGTAAGTATGAAATTCGATCAAATTTTCAAATTTCAAGAATATGTGCGTGATCCGAGGATACAAGATAAAAGGAGCTATGAAGGAATAGTCAATTAATGAAGGGAGTCTTGCCAACACTTATGAGAAGAAAAGATCAGTTTGGAGTTCGAAGATCCAGCAAGGAATCTAAATTTCAAGAAATTTCGAGAAGCTTCAAGATATCAACAATGTCAAGAAAAGAAAGATTCCAACACCGAAGTAAAAGGATCAAATTAAGAGAAATTAGGAATTGTTTCAAGTGCCGCGAGTTGGGAAAATATTTCAAGGCGAAATAATTGGGAGACAAGGCGAGAAACTAAGAGACAAGAGAAATTTTGAGAACTTAAGACTTCAAAGTTGCCGAGTATAAGAAGATTCAAATACCGAAGATGGATAGATTTTTACATCTCCTCACCGGAAGCAATTTAATATATATAGGGTAGAGACTCGAATTACATGGAATGAAGAAACTCAAGAATCTCATGAGGCCACCAATATCAAACAAGGAGAGATTCCAATACCAAAGGTGGTGGGAGGACTCAATTGTGGAGGAATCGAAGGCATGATGAAAGTTAATCGAACAACAAGAAGTTGAGGTCTTCAAGGAAATACTATGACTTCAAGATCCCGGTTCAAGCACAAGATGATCCTCCCGGAAAACAAGAGGATGGCACCACACTCAACGCTACTCCTATGGTGAACGGTACATGAAGCATTCATGCCATTACATTTCACGCATATTTTAACATTCGGGGGAAACCCATGTGCTTATTGTCTTACTCCTTGTTTTTACGTGATTCTTCATTATGTTTGTTGCGTAATTATGCCTCTTCTTATTCTTGCTTGTTAAGTGTTTCTTCCCCTTCGTGGCTCTTACTTGTAATGTGTTTCCTTCCCTTTTCAGTTTTGCTTGATGCGTAATTGCTTTCACCCTTGGTTCTTGCCTATTGTGTGATTCTTTCTCTTCTTGGTTTTTGTTTGAAGTGTGCTTCCTTTATTTCCTAGTTTTACTTGTTACGTATCTCTTTTCCTACTTGGCTCTTGTTCGTTGTGTGCTTTGTTTGTTTCCCTTTTGCGTTAGTACTTTCTTGTGGTGAGAGCTTGTGGTGTGGAGTGTTCGTGAGTGTTTGGTGAGTTGTGAGGGTCGAACTGCTTTTGGTCAGCTTGTCTGAAGGTGCCTTGTTTTCGTTGGCGTTAGCGGATGCTTTTAGGAGGTCCGTCAGGGACTCAACTATATCTTCGGGTACTAGATAGAAGGCTAACCCGTTGATATTTCCCGTAGAAGAACCGAGGATTGTCTCAGAGTAAGAGGCACGGTTTTGAGTGGGAAGAGGCGGTTGAAGAGAGTTACCCACGGTATTGGCTCTTGCCTAACCAAAGGTACAAAAGGCTACCTTGTTTCCAACCGAGGCATAAAGGAAGGCCTTTGTTGTGTGTTGCTCGTAGACGAACGGTAGCCTACGCCTTAAGGAGTGCAAGGTCACGAGTTTATCCCACTCAGGGTTGAGGTTGTTCGGAGTTTTGGGACCCGGATGTTCTGGCATAAGAAAGACGTTATGGACTTTGTGTAGTAATGTCTACGTGCCAAGGTTGAGAATTCTCCAACTACTCCCGAATCTTTATTGGGGAAGTGGGGGCAAACGACTAGGACTTTGTGTCCGGTTCGCCAATTAAGGAGATAGGGTTTCGAGAAGTATAGGATCAGAGTGGCGCAGCGGAAATGTGGATTTTGGGCTTGTCTTCGAAGCCGTTCAAGATTCTCCTTAGGACCTGAGGACAGGTCCTTTTGAAGGAGGGGAGTTTGTAACATCCCGATCGTTCGGATTTCCAGGTACGCCGTAACGAGAGGGTTTTATGTGCTTTAAATTATTTAATTACGTATTTGAATGTTATTTTAATGCTTATATGATTATTTGAATTAATATGAAATTAATTGTTTATATTCATGAATTTTGATTTTTAAACGTTTAAGTTTCGTATGCTCGTAATTTGCTTGTTATGTGCCGGAATTCAATTCCGTTTTTTGTGAAATTTCGATATGCGTGATATACGTGAGTTAGGAATGTGTTTGCATGCTCGTTTTAAGTTTTCGTGTTCGTTTTTCGAGGTTTTAAACCTTAAGTATGTGACGAGGGACATGAGGGCCTAACTAGTTTTAGCGCACCTCTTGTTCCGGAGGCCATAACCTGAACTAGGGAATTCGGATTCGAATTCCGGAAGATGCGTTGGACTCGTAACGAAGAGATGAAGCCAAGGAACCTGATTTGGTATTTTTCTAAGCTCGTTTAGACCCTTGTTTTTCGCCCGGAACGAACAGCTTGTGTTTAAGCCACCTTCTTTGACTAGTCTTACACTTGTGGGGCCAATTTAACCATGCTCAAGCCTAACCCTTGATATCTTGACTTGAGTTAAGTCTCTCCCTCTCCCTTATCAGCTGAAAACCGATCCAAACTCCCCCATTTTGAGCAGCAACTGATCGAGACAAAGAGAGGAGAGGAGAAGAGAAGAGAACTTTGCCCCTTTTGTGGATTTTGAGCTCAAATCACCATCTTTCTTCTCCAAACCTTCAAGGTAAGTATATTTATGTATTCTCCTCTCTTCTATGCTTCATTTGATCCTTTAAATTCATGAAATGCATCAGATTTATTAAGGGTATGAAAGCTTGCATGAATAGTTAGGGTTAGCTCATATTTTTGAATCCATGGCTTAGCTTAAGTTTGTGGCTGATTTGGTGCTTCCTTGTTGATTATATGAGCTTCTTTGCTTCCATTCTTGATCTATACTTCATAATAGATGTGTTAGGGTTGATTCTCCATTGATAACATGTTTGAAACCTTGAGTTTTTGGCCATGAAACTTGAAAACCGAACTGCTGCAAATCTGCTCTTTTTTCACCAAACTGCTGTGACGTTTTGTGCTTCGTTGCTTGAGTTAATGACTTCTAATTCGTGTAAATTTGCATGGAGATGTTGTATACTAATTGCTTTACATGTTAGCCCTGCTCTTGCAAGTTTTTAGATCCATTTTCAGCTCCTAAGTACTTGATCATGGCATGATTGAGCTCATATGTCCGTTTTTGGTGCTCCAGAGTTGCTGCATGATTTCGGTGACCTTAACGCGTGATTTAGCCTTTGCGTTCTAAATGAAATATGTTCCTAACATGCTAAATATGTTGTATATCAAGTTTCATAATATTTGGAGTTGATTTGCTATGCTTTTGGATTGATTTTGTTTAGGGTCAGTTTTGTCGGCAAACTTTGTATGCAATTTTGGTTCTGTACCGAGACACCCCCGTGTCTCATTTGCCTTGAAAGGTGAGACACGGGCGTGTCAGGCTTCCTGGGCGTGTCTGGACTGAGCCACGGGCGTGGCTCAGCTTAGTTAAGTTGAGGGACACCCCCGTGTCCCTCCCCTTGCGCAGCCCTTGGTTTTCCTTTTCGGTTTTTGGTTTGTTTCACCTCTTTGATGCCTTTATCTTCATTTGTGTTGAACTATGAACTTGTTATACTATGTGTTGGGAGTATTTTGGTTCAATTTCATAACATTTGGGTGAGATTTAGGCATGCTTTTGTTGAATGCCGTTTATGTGCGTTTTGGTGGCGTTGATGATTTCCTTAACCCTTTTCCCTCATCTTGTGATTTGTTCTTGCTTTCAAACTTTGGAGATATGTTATATGAGGTAATAGGGTGTATGTATTAGAGTTTTGTGTAAGATTGAGTACGTTTGAATGTGTGTTGAACTTAATTCACTTCAATGCTCTTATTTGTCTAAATGTTAAATCTTGTGCCTTGAATTTCTTGAATTGATTGGAAACATGTAATTATGAATTCGAATGAGAGTGAGCGAAGGATTGAATGACTTGATTATATGATTTAAATTCCTTAATAGTGCACATGAACGTGTTCATGACATAATAGCATCTCTTATGTATTCATACGCATTCGCCGAGCGTCAATATGGTTCATTTGAGTCTAAGTTTGCCTCTTGCTCTTTGTTTTGCTCTTAGGTTCGTTCCGTTGTTGAGGAAGTGGTTCGTTTGACTCCTTTTAGTCCGTTTTGGTTGGTTTGCTCGTCCAGGTGAGGTTTTCTTTCCTTTTAGTTATGATGACCTAAGACCCTAATTGAATTTCGAACCCGCATGCGACTTATATATGTATATATATAGATATGTGTTTGGATACGTATTTCGTGGGATTTGTCCCGTTTGCCTTAAGAATTTGAAAACGCTTTTATAAGTATATAAGCTCTATTTTCTTTTGTTTTGACAAGCTTTGTTAAGTGTGTGTGTGTGTTTGTAAGCGTGATAAGATTTGTGGATAAGCTTCGCCTGGTAAGTGTGATAAGTGCAAGTATAAGTGTAAGTGTAAGTTTGGGCCCCGGAGAAGTGGTATGTGATCCCGGGTCGGCCATGGGGTCGCCGGGCTCTCTCATCAACACGACTCCACAAAAGGGAGATTTCGCCCATCCTCGGGAGGTCGAGGGGAAGGCGGGTCTTCTTGAGCCGGCGGTGTGCTTAGTGACCCGTCGAAGGAGCGGGTGGATCCCCCGTCTCATTCAGCTTTCAGCAGGGGTTGAGAGGGGCACCTCTCTCCCCAAAACGGTGTTGGGGTGGAGTTGAGATATGATTTGTTTTGTTTTCGTTTCGCCTTGGTGTATGGAGTAAGTGAGTTGGATTTAAGCTTTCAGTTCGTTATGTTTCGATTATGGTTGTGAAACGGGGGCGGATTTCTAAACTCTAAAACTTGACTGATTTGGCCTTCGGCCCCAACCTTCTTTCTTTATATATATTACCACGGGTTAAATGTTTTAGAATGCAAAAACCGTGCCCGGTTCATGAACCCCTTTAAGCTTTGTATATGCTTTGCTCTTATGTATATGTATGGGTGCGTGTGTTAGCCCCCTCACCAGTCTCTAGGACTGACCCTCGTTATTTCTATCTTTTTCCCCCTCTGATTTGAGTTGCAGGTACCCGTTCTGAGGTGTTGGAGCTAGGCGGTTGTCTTTGAGTCGGGTTTGAGGATAGCTTGAGTCTCATGCATGGCATTTTTGTTTTCTTTATGTTTTTTTGGCTAATTCTGATTTATGTATAAGTTATGCCTCCAATTCGAAATTGTAAAGTTTGTATAAATTGAATCGAAAGTTTGATATGTCTTGAGTATTTTTATTTGCTTTATGAGATTCTGGTGCTTCCGCATTCGTTATTTGTTTTATTGCGTGCTCTGAGTAGGGTCTAGACCGCCTAGCTTAGGTTTGAATTTTGTTTGTCACCCGTTCGCCGTGGCTTGATACGTGGGCGGAGTTCCCATTTTGCTTCACGTGTTGGGCTATGGTGCGGGGGATGTGGCGCCCTTCGCTCCGGGGTGTTACATCCATAGCCTCCAACCATGGTTAATTTGGTCAAGGTTTGAGGGAGATTTGAATAAAATGGCTAAGTGTGGCAGATTTTGCAACTGTTTCGTGTTTCGGTTGAATTTCGGGGGTCCAAATGGTCTTAGAAAAATATAAGGCTAAGTTCATTAAACCTGAATTTTGTATACGATTTCAACGAAGTTGACGGAACTTGATTCCGAGTTCCCTAGTTCAAGATATCACATACGGAACCAATGGTACGCTAATTGCTCATTAGCCCCATTTTGGATTCCAAAAAACAAAATAAATTCATAACTCATACAAATGAACCTAAAAACATGTAACGAACATATATCCATGTTCATAACACGTATAATTCCAACATATTAAATTTTCACAAAATTTCGAATTCATTTAACATAGAAACGGCAAGCAAATTAGTCATACACGCGCAAATCGTTCAAAATTTCATATAAATTCAAATGCAAATAATTTCAAATAATTCAATTATTCAAGAATTTCATATAATATTAAATAAAACACTTAATGAAGTAATTAAAATAAATTAAACGCGCACGTAATTATCACATAAGCCATACCTGTACGACTTGAAAAGTCGGGGCGTTACAACCTCCCTCCCTTAAAAGAATCCGTCCTCGGATTCACTGACTTTCCGGAAACAACTCGGGATGAAATCTCCTCATCTTATCCTCCGTTTCCCACGTAGCCTCTTCTGTTTTATCACTTCTCCATAAGACTTTAACTAGTGGGATTTGCCAGTTTCTTAATTCTTGAAATTTTCGATCCAAAATCTTAACCGGTTTCTGAACGAAGGTGAGGTTAGGCTCAAGTTCCACCTCTTCAATGGGTAGGATCTCGGATTTATCCGGATAATACTTCCGAAGCTGAGAAACATGAAATACGTTGTGAATTCCGATCAAACTCGGAGGTAGGTCCAAACGGTAGGCTGTATCCCCGATTCTCTCCAGAATCTCATACGGTCCTAAGTACCAAGGATTCAATTTTCCTCCTCTTCCAATCCTCGAAAATCCCTTTCGTGGAGAAGCTTTCAAGAATACCCTATCACCAATCTCAAACTCAAGATCCTTTCTTCGATGGTCTGCATAACTTTTCTGTTGATCCTGAGCTGCTTTCATCCGTTGTCTGATTATTTGGACCTTATCAATCGCCTCTTGCACGGCCTTAGAGGGCTTTTCCTTTTTCTCCCCTCGTTTCACACCCTCTTGTTTGGTCCAATTCCATTCTTCCAAATCAAAGAACAACGGAGAACTGCATTTCTGTTCGTAGAGAGCTTCATAGGGCGCCATTTCTATCGAGGCTTGAAAGCTATTATTATAGGCAAACTCAATCAAAGGCAATTGCTCGTTCCACGAACTCGGGCAATCCAATGCACATGCTCTCAACATATCCTCCAAATATTTAATTAACCTTTCTGACTGCCCGTCTGTCTGAGGATGGAAAGCTGTGCTGAATTGAAGCCTTGTCCCCAAATTCCTTTGTAATTCTTGCCAAAATCTAGAGGTGAACCTCAGATCCCGGTCTGATACAATGCTAACCGGCACTCCATGAAGTCGGACAATTTCATCAACATACTTCTTAGCTAGCTTAGTCGCTTTATTCGACATCCGAATAGCAAGAAAATGTGCCAATTATGTCAATCGATCTACAATCACCCAAATTCCATCTAGACCACCCTGCACTCGTGGAAAACCTGAAATGAAATCCATCGCCACTTGCTGCCATTTCCATTCCGGGATAGGTAACGATTGAAGTAGCCCCGATGGCTTCTGATGCTCTGCTTTCACAACTTGGCATGTCAAGCAATGTTTCACGAAGTTGATCACATCCCGCTTAAGTCCATTCCACCAATAAAATTATTTTAAATCCTTATACATTTTGTTTCCCCCGGGATGTATCGAATACCCTGACCGATGAGCTTCTTCCAGTATCAACCGTTTCAACTCTTCCGGTACAACCACTCTGTTTTTAAACCTTAGAAGCTCGGTGTCATCAAACCTAACGGACTCTCTGGATCATTTCTAGCCTTTTGTACTAATTTTTGAACCTCGGAATCCACTCTCTGAGCTTCAAATAATCTCTGCTGAAGATCCGGTTGAACGGATATATTCCGAATACTAGCTCTCAGCTTGAAAGACTCAGGTTCATCCTCAATTTCCAGTTTAACACTTGATACGCTAGCTTTCCTACTAAGCGCATCCGCGACCACGTTGGCCTTTCCGGGATGGTATCGAATTGTACACTCATAATCCGCCAACATCTCCATCCAACGCCTTTGTCTCTTGTTTAACTCCTTCTGAGAAAACAAATACTGGAGACTCTTGTGGTCAGAAAAGATCTCAAAAGAAATTCCATAAAGGTAGTGTCTCCACTTTCCCAAAGCAAAGATCACTGCTGCAAGTTCGAGATCATGAGTGGGATAATTTTGTTCATGATCCTTCAATTTCCTCGAGGCATAGGCTATCACTTTACCATTCTGCATCAAAACACATCCCAATCCTTCCTTCGAGGTGTCCGTATAAACCGTGTATCCTTCAGTGCCTTCAGGAAGTGCTAATACCGGTGCAGTGGTCAACTTTTCCTTCAAGAGTTGAAAACTCGCCTCACATGACTCGTCCCACTCAAATTTAACTTCCTTCTTAGTCAACCGAGTTAAAGGGGCGGCAATCTTTGAAAAATCTCGCACAAACCTTCGGTATTAACCTGCTAAACCCAAGAAACTTCTGACCTCGGAGGCATTCTTCAGACTTTGCTACTGAATAACCATCTCGATCTTTAAAGGATCTACTTCCAAACCCTTACTTGAGACGATGTGGCCTAGAAAAGCAACCCGGTCGATCCAAAACTCACACTTACTAAACTTCGCATACAATCGGTGCTCTCTCAACGTTTCCAATACCAATCTGAGATGCCAGGCATGATCTTCTGGAGTCCTCGAATAAACAAGAATTTCATCAATAAATATTACCACGAATTTATCCAAGTAAGGCCGAAAAATCCGATGCATCATATCCATGAATGCTACAGGGGCATTAGTCAAACCAAAAGGCATCACTACGAACTCGTAATGCCCATACCGGGTATTAAATCCTGTCTTTGGAATATCTTCTTCTTGGATTTTCAATTGATAGTACCCTTGCCTTAAATCCAACTTTGAATAAATTCCTGAACCTTGCAGCATATCGAATAAATCCTCAATATGGGGTAACGGGTACTTATTCTTGATAGTCATCCGATTAAGTTCTTGATAATCTATACACATTCTCAACGTTCCATCTTTCTTCTTAACGAAAAGAACCGGAGCACCCCACGGAGATGAACTCGGTCGAATATACCCAATCTTAAGTAATTCCTCGAGTTGAATCTTCAATTCCTTCAACTCTGCCGGAGCCATTCTATAATAAGTCTTGGAATACGGTTCTGATCCCGGATATAAGTCAATCACAAACTCAATCTCCCGATTCTGCGGTAGAGAACCCAAATTTTCTGGAAACACATCGGGATATTCCTTCACCACGGCCGTCTCCTCAAACCTTGTTTGATCCTTTGGTTTGTTAAGGAGATAAGCGATAAATCCCGTGGCTCCATCCTTTACTAACTTACGATCTTCCATAAATGATAAAAGTGTTACCTTCTTCGACCCAACTTCCCCAATCAACTCTTTACCCAACTTAATCTTCTTCTTAAAACAATCAACTTCGGCCCGATGTCGGTATAACCAATCCATCCCAAAAATTATCCCATATTTCTTCATAGGCATCACGATGAAATCTACCGGATAATCTTTCCCTTCTATCAATACTGAACAACCCCAGACAACCCGATCTGTCTGCAAACTTCCTCCAACCGGAGAACTCACAAAATAACAAGAATTCGAACAAATAACAGGTAGGCACAGAGAGGCACATAGATCACAAGATATAAAAGAGTGCGTGGCACCCGGATCGAATAATGTATGGATGCTCATGTTATGAATGCAAACGGTACCTTCCACCACGATGTTTGGGTCGGCCCCAACATTCTGCTCCTCTCCCTCGAGGGCATAAGCGCGAGCCTGAACCAACGGTCTCTGAGCTCCAGCATGATATCCTGGAATCTTGTCCGGGCATGCAAAAGCCAAATGGTCCCCTTTTCCACAAATCAAGCACAACCCCAATCTTTTTCGGCAAGTATTGTAAGAATAGGTTGGCCCTCCACATTGAATACATGGAGGTTGATCCTTGCGGGGTCCCGTAGGAGCTGGTAAAGCCTGAGGTGCTCAAGGAATTGGAGCATTCTGACCTCCTGCTCGAGGCTTCTTGAAAGGTCCTTTCGGTGGAGGATCTGATGAAATCATAGGCCTCTTTCCTTGATTAGATCCAGAACCTGAACCTGATCCCAGTCCCTGGCGGTAAAATGATCTCCTAGCATTCACAGAATCTTCAACTTTTAAGGCTTTTAAAGTAGCCTTCGCCCAAGTGCTCGTATTGACCGCCTCAAGAGCTGCCTGGATATCGGGTCGAATCCCCTGAACAAACTGTTTAGCTTTGTGAAAATCATCACTCGCTATATTAGGTGCATAGTGAGATAGCCTCTCATACTCTAAAATATACTCAGCGACAGACTTCGATCCCTGATTTAATCCAGTGAATTCCCTCAATCTTCTAGTATGGGATGAAGGAGGAATAAACTTATTCTTAAATTCCCGGGTAAAGACTTCCCAGTTTATTTTCTCTCCAGCTGCTTCCAAGACAATTCGTGTACTTTCCCACCAAGAGTAGGCTTCTCCCTGTATCAAAGTAATAGTACATCGAGCCTTCTCCCGAGATTCACATGGAATGAGCTCCCCGATCCTCTCCACTTCCTTCAACCACATTTCTGCTTGTATATCATTTCCCTTGAAAAAATTTGGAGGTCGTTGATTCTGGAACTCCCTAAGAATAACTGAAATCGGTGCCTCTGGTGGAACTGCGGGGGTGTAGATGGTGCTGGAGGTGCCAGTGGTACATAATCCCGAAGCCTCTGATCAATAATGTTAATAACCGAATTAATAAAGGCCTCTGCCGGCGGTGGTTGTGGAGGTGGAGGTGTAGGAGAACGATTTCTGCCACGGTGCCGATCTGGCGATCGATCCCGATCTCTACGTGGAGGTATCCTATCAATAAACATTGAAAATGCGTGCTATTTTTAGTTTATGCATGATAATCCAATTAATTCAGTCAAAATTCAAAATTTAAAGCAATTAAGCACAAAAGAGATGCATATGCAACACATTGTCAAGTAGTCCCTAAGCCGAACGACCTAGACTGACTCACACGACACGAGAGCCCGAGTTTTGCAACCCGAAGCTCTGATACCACTTATGGATGTAGCACCCGAGCGCAAGGTACCACATCCCCCGCATTGAGACCCGACCCGAATATGAAATGAACACTCCATACTCGAGCTAAATCACGGCAAACGGGGACATACGTACACTCTATGCTAGGTGGGACTAACCCTTAAACCATAAAATCAAAGTAAACAATAAAGCGGAAGCAATAACTGATCATAATATATACCATGAGCATTCAAGCTCCAAAAATAGATCATTTACATGGTGCAAATATCCAAAAAAGCCATCACAATTCAAGCTGTCATGTACGCTCCAAAATACAATAATCATAAATACGAGTATGCAAGTGTAAGACCCAAAAAAAATACAAGAGCTAGAGACAAATGCAAGACCCAACGACTCGAATTCCCGCCTGGCTCCCCTGACACCTGCACAACTGAAAGTCAAATGGGTTCAGTCCAAAAAGGGACTGGTGGGTATAAAAATAGGCATAAGTTATAATATAAGACAGTATTTAAACATTCACATGCAAGCTATAATCCCAAGTGAGGTTTTAAAGCGTTTCCCAAGTGGGTAAAAATAAAGAAATCATCGATAACATTCGATTTCCATTAGGTCTTTCGTGGCCTGGCGAGTGGGCGTGCATTATCTCCAACCAACACCTTGTGCAGTTCATTAAACATTCATTCTTTCTCTCTTTTCATGCATTACATTCTTTCGTACGCATTCATTATCATTTACACCTTCTTCCTCCGGGTGATGGACAGGTTTGCAAGGCCTGGCCATCCATGCATTGACCAAAAGGGGTAACATGACTCTCCAGATGGCACTCAGCTTCCATTCTTCGCTAACTCCTAACGAGGTCCAGTTACACCGTTATTGGTTGGAACTAGTGTGAGGGATCACCGTCGGCCCATGCTTCCCCGGATAGCCACTCACACTAAGTCCCTGGGCCCCATTCTGTGCATTCATTCATTTCTCGCCAAAACATTTGGTACGGTTCATAAAATAAAGGCTTTACGTTACAATCATTTACTCCTAAAACGACTCTATATACATATAATAAATTTTGGCCGAAATCTTTACACATTGGAGGTATATAGGTTCATTTAGCTAAATAGTAGAGAAACCCACCTTAGAACGACAAAAAGAGAGCACAAGAGCCTCACGGACTGGCCTCGTCTCCAACTGGAAAAAAATCTGTGCAAGGAAGGTGAAGTGAGATGCAAAATGACCATATAAGATGCTCGGCAATGTAATGATCATGATATGAATGCATAAAAGATAATATTATGTAATGAACACGTTCATGTGCACGATTAAAATCTTAAAGACATATAACCTATCATTCCATTGTTTTCAAGAAACGTTTAAATCCGTTCAAGTTCATAAATTCCATATTTCATACCAAATCAATCCAAGGAATTTAAATAACGACCATGACACGTAGTACAACATGTATATATATCATACAAGTCATAAGATAAGAAACATATAAGCAATTAGGGTTCAAGTTGATAGCAAAGATCCATGCATACGCATATTGGAACAATGAAGACACGTTGAGGCATAACTCGTAAAATGTTCCACGAAAAATCATAAAATTTCATAACACCCAAGATAATACATGTTAGCATAGCATAGAAGTCATAAAAGAGGTGGAGGAAGATCAAACAAGCGAAGAAAAACAAGAAAAAATGAAACCTGAGTAACAAAAATCAGCAGGGCAGAATCCACCCCCATGGATTCTGGTCAGGAACCCACTGACTCAAATCCACCCCGTGGATTTGGGTCAGTAGCTAAAAAAAACACAGCAAACAGGGCAGACATGATAGTGAAGCCACAAAGCACATAACCAACATAAAACTCAACCCCAAAACACACCAAATCAGGTCATAAACTCATATATGCAAGCTATATCACAATCAAACTTCAAGAGTTCAAAGAATGCATCAAAAATTCAATCATCAACTCCAATCTTCAATCATCATTAATGGAAAGTCATGAAATCTCCAAACCAAGCAAACTAAGTTCAAAGCAATATAATTTCATGCTTAAAGATCATTTATTACTCATGAATCACAAAGAAAACTCAAGGAAATCAAGTTGATTCAACAAGAGAGCAAAACCTAACTATTCATCATCTTCTCCAAACTCCATGAAAACATGCTCAAAATTGGGGATGCATGGTTTAAAATGACCCATAATGAATGTATATTACAACCCTAAGCTTACCTTTTGGATTGGATGAAATTCGGAAGAGATTTGAGCCTTGAATCTCCAAGCTTGGCAAGGGTTACGGGAATAAACTGGAGGCAGGGGATTTTGGCTGATTTTTCCTTAAGGGATGAGCGTGGTTCGGTGGGGAGGGTGTAGAAACTGATATTGGGTGTAACTAGGGTTCCATATCCTCCAACCATGGTTAATTTGGTCAAGGTTTGAGGGAGATATGAATAAAATGGCTAAGTGTGGCAGATTTTGCAACTGTTCCGTGTTTCGATTGAATTTCTGTGGTCCAAATGGTCTTAGAAAAATATAAGGCTAAGTTCATTAAACCTGAATTTTTTATACGAGTTCAACGAAGTTGACGGAACTTGATTCCGAGTTCCCTAGTTCAAGATATCACATATGGAACCAATGGTACGCTAATTGCTCATTAGCCCCACTTTGGATTCGAAAAAACAAAATAAATTCATAACTCATACAAATGAACCTAAAAACATGTAACGAACATATATCCATGTTCATAACACGTATAATTCCAACATATTAAATTTCCACAAAATTTCGAATTCATTTAACATAGAAACGGTAAGCAAATTAGTTATACACGCGCAAATCGTTCAAAATTTCATATAAATTCAAATTCAAATAATTTCAAATAATTCAATTATTCAAGAATTTCATATAATATTAAATAAAACACTTAATGAAGTAATTAAAATAAATTAAACGCGCACGTAGTTATCACATAAGCCATACCTGTACGACTTGAAAATTCGGGGCGTTACAATAAATGACCTACAATTGTTAAGAACAAGAATGATCTCTTACTGATTGAGTTGTTCGTAGTCCATTAAATATTAAACCCCTGGACAAGGTGGATAAAAGAACAAGACATCTAGAAAATGGGGTTTTCCAGGATTGAGATCGAAATGGATATGAAACGAACTTAACTTTAAAGATCAAGAATATTTGAGCCCTGAGAATATTCCCATGCCTTAGTTCTTGATTGAGAGATGGAGTTGTAGGAGGATCGTATTTCACTGATTGTCATTGATTGAAAGGTTCTTCGATTCATTTCGTTATTCGACTAGGGGTCACACACCTATTGCTAGATTACGGTAGTGTGATCTGTGAAGTGAATAATTTCGGGAAAACACATCAGAAACCCAGCGAAAATTTAAAAATTTCCCAACTAAGCAAGGATCAAATCTTGCAATTCCTATTCCCAAATTCGTAGTGATCAAGAAAATCACTTGGATAGTAGCTTTCTTGACACGTTCTAGCCGCCCAAGATCGCTCTTAACGCGGCTTGATCCCCAAAAGCTCCTTCGAATCTTTCAAGACTTCACGATAGTAGCCCTCTAGAGAAATAGTCCACCAACCGCGACCACAATCTGAATAGGGAGGATGCTAGTTCTATATTCGTTGTTTAGCCTCTAGGGTTTAGTGTATAATTATGGAGAAGGAGAAATTGTGTATCATCCGCACATGGGGTTCGAACCCCTCACTTATATAGGGTTAGGGTTCGAACCCTATTCCTTATTGGACAAGGAATTCCAAACTCTTTTGGAAATGGATTTCTTACTTGGAGACTAAGTCTCTTACTTTGACCAAAAGTCTTCCTATTGATCAACTTGGAAAGCAAGATTCTAATCTAACTCTTTTAGATTATTAATTTGACTTTATTTATTTTATAATAAATAACTTGAAGACTAATAATATAATTAATTCATAATTAATTATTTATTAGACTTTATTTCTCCAAATTAGAACTTTAATATTAATTCAAAATTAAATCAAAGTCCATTAAATAATTAACTCATTAATTATTTGATATTTATACACATACATACACGTGACTACACGAGTCCATAAGGACACGTGTCATACACGTCTTCCACACATGTGACTTACACGTGTGGACCCCACCATTCACTTAATGGTTTGATCAGCTCGTTTAATCGATTCAAGCCTTAACCCACGTGACCGGGTTGTTGTGTGTGACCCTCTAGGTTCTTAATTCAATTAGTAGTGACCCTAATTGATCAATTCTCTATTTAATTAATTAGTGCATAGATCAAACGACCATAGTCTAGCAACAAGTGTTTGACCCCTAGCTGAATAAGAATGTCTCGATTCGACAGAACCTTTAAGTCATTGACATATATGAGATGCAATCCTCCTACGTCCCATCTCTCAATCAAGATCTAGGGCAAGGGAATAAATAGAACCCTAATAATCTTGATCTTAATGTTAAGTGCATTTCATATCCATTTGATCTCAATCCAAGAAACTCTTATCCATTTGGCCAAGGACTCCTAGATGGCATATGAATGACTTACACAATATGAGATCATCATCTTGCTAATGTAAGCGTAGGTCCTTTATTGATTCTCATATACTTTCATGTGCCACTTGTGCAGCCCCAGCATAAGCCTTGAATCAGTTGTCTAAGGTGACACCCTTTAAAGCTTACACCTAAGACTACAGAGTTAGCTCATAAGTATCAATGGAACCTCAAGTTTAAGGATCACTTAATCACATCAATGACTCGTGAGATATTTTCTAATTTGGAAGTTTCTATTTCCGTATATAGAAACTTCCTTTTCCATTTAGGAATCTTCTCACACGGGACACCTCAGTGTACCTACTTAGAATAAGTAAGCACCCCCATGTATCACGCACGTATCAACTATACACTTTGCACCCCATGAAACAAGGTGGTCCTTCTTAAGTGCGTGATCACACGAGCAAGCCTCGAACGAGTCAGGTTGACACTCCCACTGTCTTTTGGACTCATCGGCTTGGAGTGATTTCTAATCATGACTTATGTGATATAGGGCTCGTCTCATGAACCACTTCACCTAAATGGTTGAGTCCTATAAGTCATATTGGTTAGGGGAGTTCTTATACATGCGCAATCAAAAGGAAACACACAATCAAACAAGAGCATATAAAGAAGTGTTGCCTCAATTCGTATTATTCAAAGATTGTCTGTGATTTACAAAAGAGAAGTAACAAAGCTGACTATTACATCAGCTTTCAGGGCACTATTCCTAACAATCTCCCACTTGCCCGTCAAAGCCATTCTGAAGCTAATCTAAGTCCCATCTTCATAAGATGACCTTCGAAAGCTTCTCGACTAAGGGGTTTAGTAAGAGGGTCTGCCACGTTCTCTGCTGCTGTGACCCTCTCGATCTGCACATCACCTCGTTTGATGATATCACGGATTAGGTGATACTTCCTCATAATGTGCTTGGTCCGTTGGTGAGATCTGGGTTCTCTTGCTTGAGCAACCGCCCTAGTGTTGCCACAAAACACAGTAATGGGGTCTTTCATGCTTGGAACGACATTCAAATCTTGAATGAAGTTTCTTGTCCAAACACCTTCCTTAGCTGCGTCATTTGCAGCTAAGTATTCGGCCTCAGTGGTCAAATCTGCAGTGGTCGTCTGCTTGGAACTTTTCCAACTCACTGCTTCGCTGTTAAGGCAGAAAATGTATCCTGACATTGACTTAAAATCATCTATGTTTGATGCAAAGCTTGCATCACAGTATCCTCCAATTACTAGATCTTTCTGTCCTCCGTATACCAAGAATAAATCCTTAGTACTTCGCAAGTACTTTAGGATATTCTTCACGGCAGTTCAGTGACCTTCTCCTGGGTCTGATTGGAAACGGCTCGTTACACTAAGTGCATAAGCCACATCTGGTCGAGTACATAGCATTGTATACATTATGCTACCTATTGCCAAGGCATAAGGCACATGAGCTATTCTTTCCTTCTCAAGGTTCGTCTTAGAACACATCTTCTTCGAAAGAGATGTTCCTACACTCATGGGAAGAACTTTATTCTTCGCATTCTCCATACTGAATCGTTTCAGTATTTTATCTATGTGCATTGATTGTGATAGTCCTATCAATCTCTTAGATCTATCCCTATAGATCTTTATCCCGAGAATGTAGGATGCATCACCATGATCTTTCATCTCGAATTGGTTCGATAAACAAAATTTGGTAACATTCATGTCATCCTTCGAATTCCCAATTAGAAGGATGTCATCAATATAAAGTACCAAGAATTGTACTGAAGTCTCCAATTCCTTTCTATACACGCAGGACTCATTCGAATTTTGAACGAAGCCAAACGCTTTGACTGCTTCATCAAAACGAATGTTCCAATTCCTAGAAGCCTGTTTCAATCCGTAGATTGATCTTTGGAGTTTGCAAGCCTTTTGCTCACTCCCATTGAATGTGAAACCTATGGGTTGATCTATATAAATGTCTTTATCAATGTCTCCTTTGAGAAAGGAAATTTTCACATCCATTTGCCATATCTCATAGTCGTAATATGCAGCTATGGCAAGCATGATCCGAATGGACTTTTGCATTGCAACCGCTGAGAAGGTTTCATTAAAGTCCACACCGGGCCTTTGAGTGAAGCCTTTTGCAACCAGTCTTACCTTATAGGCTGCAATGCTTCCATCTACTCCAAGGTTTCTCTTAAAGATCCATTTGTAACCTATGGGTTTAACCCGATTAGGTAAATCTACCAAGGTCCAAACCTGGTTGAAGTACGTGGAATACATCTCGGATTTCATGGCTTGGTTCCACTGTTCAGAATCCGAGTCTGACAGTGCCTCCTCATATGTTAGAGGATCATTATCCTCTTGAGAGATTTCATGGAGAAAACCATACCATCTCTCCGGCTGTCTAGGAGTACGTTCAGAACGCCTTAGAAGAGGATTTTCACGTGTATCGAAGTTCGTGATTGGTTGCGGGGTATCAGAATGGGACATGTCCTCTAAATGTGGCATGGGAATATCTCGAATTTCTTCGAGTTCTGTGATCTTGCCTTTCTTTTCTTCTAGGAACGATTCCTCAAGAAAAGTTACATTTCTTGAAACAAACACCTTTTGCTCAGTTTGATCATAGAAGTAGTATCCTATGGATTCCTTAGGATAGCCAACAAAGTAGCATAAGTTAGAACAAGCTTCTAACTTATCTCCCTCTGTCCTCTTCACATAAGCAGGACAACCCCAAATTCTTAAGTAAGAATAACTAGGGATTTTACCATACCACATTTCATAGGGCGTTTTGGGGACTGGCTTAGAAGGAACAAGATTCAAAATCTTGGTTGCACTTTCTAGAGCATAACCCTAGAAAGAAGGTGGTAAGTCAGTGAAACTCATCATGGAACGAACCATATCAAGTAGGTTTCGATTCCTTCTCTCAGAAACTCCATTGAGCTGAGGAGTTCCTGGAGGAGTCCACTGAGAGATAATGTCATTATCTCTGAGATGATTAAGGAATTCTTCACTAAGATACTCGCCACCTCGATCAGATCGAAGTGTCTTGATCTTGTGACCAGTTTGGTTCTCAACCTCCTTTTGAAATTCTAAGAATTTCTCAAAAGCCTCAGATTTGTACTTCATTAAGTACACATAACCATAGCGACTAAAGTCGTCAGTAAAGGTTATGAAGTACTGATGATTGTTTCGAGTGCTTACACTAAGCGGTCCACAAACATCAGAATGGATTAAATCTAAGGTCTTTGTGGATCATTCCACACTTCCTTTGAAAGGAGTTTTGGACATCTTTCCTTTGAGACAGGATTCGCAGGAAGTCAACTGTTTAAGGTCATTTTCAGAGAATGTCCCTAAGGTAGTTAACTTGTAATTCTGTTCTTAGAAATATGCCCTAATCTAATGTGCCACAAAGATGCTGAGACTTCGTCATCTCTCTTACGTTTCGTTTCTCATTGTATATTCAGAATATTACTGTTTTGAGTTAGATAAAGTCTATTGTTTAATGTACCAAGATGTATTGAAACATTATTCTTTTTGAGGAAAAAGTTACCATTCTTAATATTAATTTCATAACCTTCGTAATCAAGTATTGGAACTGAAATAATATTACGAATAATATCTGGTACATAAAGGACTTTATTTAAAACTAAAACAGAATGACCTAAATCTATTCTAATTGTGCCTAAAGCTTGAGCTTCGACCATTGAGTCATCCCCAATCTTCAAGACATATTCTCCTCCCTTCAGCTGCCGGACCTCACTTAGCATCTGTACATCATTACAGATATGAGATCCACAACCGGTATCAAGTACCCAAGAGTTAGAATTAATAGAAAGATTTACTTCAACGAGAAACATACCTTTCTTTAGCGTAGCCTTGTACTCTTAGCAATTTCTCCTCCAATGCCTTGGTTTGCCACACTGGAAGTAAACGTCCTTTTTCGGATCACGTTTCTTCTTTTGGACTTTTCCTTTCGTGATGCCTGCATTGGGCCTAAGAGACTTCTTCTTCTTTTTGGGCTTTCTTGCCCTTGCCTTTGGAAGGCTTAGAAGAAGATGGAGCAATGACCATCATAACCTTATTGTCCTTCTTAATCTTGCTTTCAGCAGTCACAAGCTGACTAATCAGCTCAGCTACACTAGCATTTGCATGATTCATATTGAAGTTAAGGACAAAAGGATTAAATGATGGTGGGAGCGAGGCTAGCAACAAATCCACTGAAAGCTCATCCCTCAGTGGCATGTCCATGGAAGCAAGTTTCTCAGTGAGAGCAAGAAACTTGAGTCCATATTCATGGCACTTGTACCTTCCTTCATTCTCAAATGGAACAATTCCTTTGAGGTGTTATACCTTATAACACGTTCATGAGGGCGGTAAAGTTGCTCTAAGTGGTTGTAAATCTCCCAAGCGAATTCCATGGACTCATGCTGTCTTTGTATGTCTGGAGATATGTTAGCAAGCATGAGACAACGGGCTTGGAGATGATCATCCTTCCATTTCTGGATCGCATCCCGCTCAGTCCGGGTCGGAGAGTCCCCTTCGGGAATGGGCTCCACCTCATAGATAACATAAGTTCTCCTCTCGGAATCTAGAACGATTTTTAGATTCCTAAGCCAATCAGAATAGTTGGGACCAGTCAACTTGTTTGACTCGAGGATCGATACTAGAGGGATTTTTAGTTGTAATTTCAAAACACATAGGAATCACAGAATCTACGACCTAAATAGAAAAACAGAGAACTAGTGAGCATGCTGAATAATAATGATATACATGAGATTAGGTCTTCAATCTATGTAGCTCCCACTGTTTTTCAAAGATCCATAATTCCCAAAGATCTTAGAGGATACTTGTTATCCCAATGGGTACTAAGATCCTAAGCACTTAACCTTGAACCCACGACTCGTGGCCATTCTCAATTAAGCCTAAGGTAGGTACAACTTACCAATTCCAACACTGTGGAATTCTTAGTAATGTTTTTGCATCATCTATCTTTCAATATGGACCCACGACTCTGATATTACGTTTATAACTCCTATCTTTTGTGCATGTGTGACTGATTTTAGAGCTTTATCTTGATATATTTGGTGCATTTAATCAGTTTTTGTTTAGAAGTGCAGTTGGGGTGTTTTTGCTAAATTTGAGATATCTAGAGTGAGAGCTGCATGAAGAGGAATTTGAATTGTGGAAGCTGGGTCCCTGCGTGTGCTTGTCTACATGAGGATATTGAGAAATTAAAGTGACAGAATAGTTATTGTTATGGGCTGAGTTTAGTGGATCAAATTAATGTTTGCACATGGAAGCCTTTCTTAGAGATTTATGTTAGTGGCGTGTATTGGAATTATATTGGAGCTTGGACTTTGATGCTAGTGGGCCGAGAATTGCTTCAATGGGATTTAAGTATGGCCTAATTGAGGAGTTTTGTTTGATTAGCAAGATAGGTGTGATTTTGGGGTAGCAATGTGAGTCCGATTCAGACAAGGATTTCTTGGTATTGGAAGGCTATTTATACACATCTTGGGAGCAGCTTTGGAGAGAACTTTCAGATACACTTTTCCATCGTGATTTTTGAGCAGCAGTTGGCGAGAAGATTTTGGAGGCGAGAGCTTAAAGATTCATCCGAGATAATCTTTCCTCTTCAATCTTTCCTTTAGTTAGATTCATGTTTTTATCTTGTTTATTTCTTTCGAACAATTTGGATATGAGTAGCTAATTTTCTTAATACTTATCTAGGATATTATAGTTTAGTTTTTGACATCATGAGACCTAAGTGTTTTTCATAATTCAATTTAAGTTCAAGTATTTATTAGTTCTCCGCGTGCAGTGTTCATCGTGATTTATTTACTTAGTTGATTAAGGCCCGATTTTCTAAGTAAGTTTGTTGCGTATTGCCAATCTTGATTGCATGACGTTTTATATAATGCTTGATAGATAATTAGTGGCGCGTTAATAAGAAGGATTGGTTGCATTTCTCAACTTATTAAGGGGATTAATAATCTAATTTAAATTTAGCACGCGTCGTGACTAGTTTGATTAGGGGTAGTGTTTTCTTAATTCTTAATGTTGTTGATTCATTAAATCCTGTCGAGTGTCTCTAGGGGTTGTGAATTGATTAGGGAATAACCGTCGAGTGTCTCTAGGTTGTTCTAATATTTAAGAGAAAATGAGGCAGAGTCGAGTGTCTCTATCCGCTATAGCTAACCTATTTGAAAGAATTGAATTTATTATTGAGTCCATGATTGATGTCTAAACTGAATTATAATTCCTAGCTAGGTATTGTTTTCCATCTGATTGTTTAAAACCTATTTCCAACGTGGTTAGCTATCTCTTATAATTTAGTTTAATTTAGTTGTTTTCTTAGTTAGTTAGTAGAGATTAAATCCAAACCCCCTCCCCTCCTAATTTAGTTGGCTAGTTTATTACACGTTTTTCCTGCAAGTAATTAGAATTATTTCCAACCAATCTCTGTGGATTAGACCCGTTTACACTATACTCAGTTTTAGCTGTGAATCAGATATTTATTTATTTTGACAATTTCGACACTTGTCAAATTTTGGCGCCGTTGCCGGGGATTAAGTGCTAATCGAATTTAATTCTTTTTATGAACAGGAGCATTCGTGGAGTTGACAAGCCGATTTTCGATCCCGAGATCGAAAGAACCGCAAAATCACTAAGGAAACAGACCAAAACACGCATGAAGCTAGCGGAAAAATCCAATCTGAACCAATCTGAACAGTCCAGCACTGAGTCGGAACATCCAGAAGACGGACAGAAGGGTTTGACCGTAGAGTTTGACCGTACCTTAACGATGGCAGTAGCAGAACGTTGTACCATGGAGGATCGGGTACGCCCCGCTAACACACAACAGCCCCTCTGTATCACTTTTCCAGAGGTGGGTGCTGGCTTCGAGCTAAAGACGAGTACAATTCACCTACTTCCCATCTTTCGCGGTCTGGAAAACGAAAACCCTCACCAACATCTGAGTAAATTCCACACGGTTTGCTGCTCAACAAAACCTCATGGAGTTACCGAGGACCAAATCAAGCTCCGTGTCTTCCCATTCTCCCTGCAAGATGCAACGGAAAAATGGTTGTACTCTCTGCCGTCACCAACCATTACTACTTGGCAGCAGATGCACGATAAGTTCTTGGACAGGTTTTTCCCAGCTGAGCGATATCTGGATCTCCTTCCGGAGATAATTACCATTAAGAAAAAGGAACATGAAGACCTGCATGAGTATTAGGAGCGATACCGGAATTTGCTTGCACTATGCCCACATCACAACCTGCCGAAAAATTCAGTTGTTCATAACTTTTACAGGGGCCTGATGCCTGCTGACAAAAGGCAGTTGGATGCTTCGAGTGGAGGTTCCATTATGTTCAAAACACCTGCAGAACTGACGGAACTAATTAGCAGAACTTCTAGGGCCTTACAAAAATACTATGCCAAGTCCGACATCACGAGACAGGTAAAAGAGGTAAATTCTTCCCAGTTGATGAACTCAAGAATACGACAACTGCTTTAACATCTAACATGAGTGCAGGAATCCCACAAGTAGCGACAGTTTGCCAATTATGTGCTAGCACAGCTCACCCCACCGATGCCTGCCCAACTCTCCAAGAGGAAACTGTAGAGAATGCAAGTGCGGCAGGCTACCAACAGCAGAATTTTAACCCATACTCAAACACATACAATCCCGGTTGGAAAAAATCACCCTAGCCTGATCTACACCCCGAAGCCTCACCCACCTAACTTCTAAAATTTTGTGCCTAGACCTCCACAGCCTCAGCAACAAAATCCTCAACAGAACCCACCGCTTAACCCACAAGCAATCCGGATGAATAATATGGAGTCAACCATCCAAAACTTGGGCTCCTCGGTTAAAAACTTGGAAACCCAATTAGCAAAGATCGCTGCTGCGTTAAGTAGGCGAGAAAGTCAAGGAAAATTGCCCTCGCAAACCGAGGATCCGAGGCATAATGTCAGCGCCATCACGTTTTGAAGTGGTAAAGAACTGCCGCCACCACTGGACAAGGACAAGTAACGGAAATCTAGGTCTGCAGACGATTAGGCAGATGGTGCGACTTATGAATATGACCATACTCGAAACTCAAACCGTGACAACGAGACGGAACTCGTCGTGAAACCTAAGCCCCTGGCGGTCCCGCCTCTATTTTCTCAACTTTTAGCAGAAACGAAGACACAGAAAGAAGAAAAGAGTATTCTCGACACGTTTCGCAAAGTTGAGGTAAATATTCCCTTGTTGGATGCAATCCAACAAATTCCCAGGTATGCCAAATTCCTCAAGGAGCTCTGCACAAATAAGCGGAAACTGTTAAGCAATGAAAAGGTGAGTGTGGGGGAAAACGTATCTGCAGTTCTACAAAAGAAGCTTCCCCCCAAATGCCGTGATCAAGGTATGTTTTCCATTCCGTGCAAAATTAGAAATTTGGGAATTAAAAAGGCAATGTGTGATTTGGGTGCATCTATTAATGTTATGCCACTATCTGTATATAATGCACTTAATCTTGGCCCCTGAAAGGTACAGGTGTTATCATTCAGCTGGCGGATCATTCTATTGTGTATCCGGAAGGTGTTCTAGAAGACGTCCTTGTCCAAATTAACGAGTTGGCTTTTCCAGCTGACTTCTTCATATTAGATATGGAGGACAGCAACTCTGAAAAATCTTCTGATATCCTTTTGGGTCGTCCATTTTCGAGTACTACCAGGGCTAAGACAGATGTTCACGATGGTTTACTTACTCTTGAGTTTGATGGTGATGTGGTTAAATTTAATGTGTATGATGCGATCAAAAGACCCGATGAACTTTCTAGTGTGTTTAGCATTGATGTTGTGCCTGATTTAACGGATAGGGTCTTTGAGTTAACTAATTTGGAAGCTTTGCATTATACACTTTGTAATAATCTGCATGTTAATAACATAATAGACCTTGAGAAATTGTTTAAGTTGTCAGATGAACTTCTTGATATGGTGTATAAGTTGGAAGTTACAAAACCGGTTGATGGTAATGTGTCTAAACTGGATTTACCTGTTTTACAAACTAAATTGCTTCCTTCGATTGTGTAGGCTCCCGAATTGGAACTAAAGAAGTTACCCGAGCATCTCAAGTACGCCTTTCTTGGAGATAAGGGGACCTTGCCTGTGATAATTTCCAATACACTAAGCCGTTTAGAAGAAGAGAAATTGATTAGAGTGCTTAGGGAATTCAAGGAAGTAATCGGTTGGACCATATCCGATATTAAAGGGATAAGTCCAGCAACCTGCATGCACAAAATAATTCTTACCGATGATGCAAAGCCAAAACGACATGCTCAACGCCGGCTTAACCCACCCATGATGGAAGTAGTCAAAAAGGAGATTTTAAAACTTTTAGATGCAGGAGTGATATTTCCAGTTGCAGACAGTGAGTGGGTAAGCCCGGTACAGGTAGTTCTGAAAAAGACGGGCATCACGGTTGTTGAAAACGATGAAGGAGACATGCTACCCACCCATGTTCCAAACGGGTGGAGGGTTTGTATGGATTATAGAGGCCTAAATTCTTTAACTAAAAAAGATCATTTTCCCCTCCCCTTTATTGATCAAATGTTAGAACGTTTAGCCGGTAAATCTCATTATTGTTGTCTTGATGGCTATTCAGGTTTCTACCAAATTCCCGTGGCTCCGGAGGATCAAAGTAAATCCACTTTCACTTGCCAATTTGGAACTTTTACGTTTAGAAGGATGTCGTTTGAACTCTTTAATGCACCAGCGACTTTTCAGCGATGTACGGTCAGTATATTCTCTAATTTTGTCGAACACATAATTGAAGTATTCATGGATGATTTTACAGTTTATGGTAACTCTTTTGATGAATGTCTTGGAAATTTGGCTAAAGTGTTAAAAAGATGTTCTGAGCATGATTTAATTTTAAACTTTGAAAAATGCCATTTTATGGTAGATAAGGGAATTATCCTTGGTCATGTGGTTTTAAATAAAGGAATATAGGTTGATAAGTCGAAAATTGATATTGTGAAATCCTTGCCTTACCCCGTCAGTGTGCGGGAGATTGGATCTTTTCTTGGACATGCAGGTTTCTATAGTCGTTTTATACACGATTTCTCAAAGATCACGAGGCCTCTTTGCCAACTTTTGCAAAAAGATGTGGAGTTCGACTTCAATGAACAATGCAAACAATCCTTCGATTTAGTGAAGGATAAGCTAGTCTCAACTCCCATCATGCAACCTCCGGATTGGAACCACCCCTTCGAGATCATGTGTGACGCAAGTGACTATGCGGTTGGAGCTGTTTTAGGCCAACGGATTGACAAGAACCCGCATGTTATTTATTATGTATCCAAGATGCTTGACAACGTGCAGATCAACTACACCACTACGGAAAAAGAACTCTTAGCAGTTGTTTTCGCTTTAGATAAGTTTCGATCATATCTTCTGTGTACTAAATTGGTTGTTTTCTCTGATCATGCAGTGTTAAAGTACCTCTTGACAAAAAAGGATACGAAGCCAAGGCTGATTCGCTGGATCTTACTCCTTCAGGAGTTTGATCTAGAAATTCACGATAAGAAAGGCTCTGAAAATCTCGTTGCTGACCATCTGAGCAGAATACCAGTTGAAATTACAGATTCTGGACCGATTCATGACGAATTTCCTGACGAGCAACTTTTTGCAGAGTATGACCGTAAAATACGACCGTACCTTACATCCATACCCTGGTATGCAGACATCACTAATTACTTAGCATCTGGTATCCTGCCTAAAACTCTGTCTCGTTCTGAAAAGGATAAGATAAAAAGCAATGCGAAGTATTTTATTTGGGATGATCCCTTTTTGTGGAAAAATTGTTCGGACCAAATTATTAGGCGTTATGTTCCTGAGAGTGAGTTCGAGTCAATTTTGAAATTCTATGCATGTGGGGGTCATTTTGGGTCAAAACGAACAGCCTTAAAAGTGCTTGAATGTGGTTTCTTTTGGCCTAGCTTGTTTCGAGATGCATACTTATTCTGTAAAAGCTATGAAAATTGTCAGAAGACGGGTAACATAGGCCCTAAAAATCAAATGCCATTGAACCCTATTCAACCCTGCGAAATTTTTAATGTTTGGGGCATTGATTTTATGGGCCCGTTCTCTTCTTCGTTTGGCAATACTTATATACTTTTAGCCGTTGACTATGTTTCTAAATGGGTGGAAGCTAAGGCCACCCGAACTAACGATTCAAAAGTGGTTGTAGAATTTGTCAGGTCAAACATCTTTTCTAGGTTTGGAACACCTCGTGCTAACATTAGCGATCGAGGCACACACTTTTGTAATCGGTTGGTGGAGTCACTTTTGGCTAAGTATCATGTCACACACCGGACTTCTACGGCTTACCACCCTCAGACGAATGGACAAGCAGAGATATCTAATAGGGAGATTAAGTCTATCTTGGAGAAGACAGTGAATCCTAATAGGAAGGATTGGAGTCAGAGGTTAAATGACGCCTTATAGGCATATAGAACAGCGTTCAAGACACCATTGGGGATGTCCCACTTTCGAGTGATCTATAGCAAAGCTTGCCATCTTCCCGTGGAATTAGAACATAAGGCTTTTTAGGCGATGAAGGCATGCAATATGCAAATGGATGCAGCGGGAGCAACACGGAAACTCCAACTTCAGGAATTAGAGGAAATACGGAATGATGCATTTGAGAATTCAGTGATCTAGAAAAAATTTCTTAGTAGGTCAGAAAGTCTTACTCTTTAATTCTAGTTTACGTCTCTTTCCAGGCAAGTTGAAGTCGCGTTGGATAGGTCCCTTCGTGGTCACGAACATCACTGCACATGGAGCAATTGAGATCAAGGATATGAAGAATGGGAATATTTTGAAAGTAAAAGGGCATCGGTTGAAACCTTTCTACGAGTTTCCACAACCGTCTGAAATTGAGGAGATTCGCTTGGAGGCCCCGCCTCCATCGGTTTGAGCACTTCTCAAATACCTCGTCGAGTCCGAGATAATAAACAAGGGCACTCTTGGGAGACAACCCAAGTTGTGACGGTTTAGGCGTCACCGTAGTCCCGTTTTGCTTTTATTTTTTTTTTCCCTTTTTCTTTTTTTTCTTTGTTCTTTTCTCGTGTGATTAATTTGAGCTCTTTTGTCTACAGGATTCCAATTCATGCCCAGGTTCTGGACTGTTTTAGCAATGGCGAATGGGGGTGTGACCGTACCTAAAGCTCATACTGTATTTATTTTAGGTGGGAAAATAATACCTGAGCCTTAAAATAAATAACCCACTTAAAATAACCCTACCCGTATCCCTACCCGCGGATCTACCCTACCCGCCACCTCAACCCAGATTCCTGACCCGAAACCGACCGATTGGTTTGGATCCCTCCATTGGCCCGTAACCCAAGACCAAACCCTAATCCTAACACATACCAACCCAAACCCTAAACACAATTACCCCTTCCCAAACTAATATACCAGCCACCTTTACCTTCTTCACCATTACCGTCACCTTCACCCCTTTTACTGCGGCCGTGAATCACCAGCGCACCACCCAGCTTCCGTCGCTTTCCACCGCAAGTCCACCACCACTAACCACTTTCGAACCACCATTTAGTGCCATGGCCCTAAAAAAGGAAACGAGATTCCTCTGAACCACCACACACGGCGGAACCCCAATCTTCACAACCTTTTAACCCTTTGCACATCTTCAGCGCTACCACTCCCTTCCCTGTCCTCCGCATGGCGGCGGATGTATATGCTCTCTTAGACGCCAAATCCAAGACTAAAAAGGCCTCCAAAGTCGCTGCCAAACCTCCTCCGCCAACATCCACCAACCCTGCCCCATCTCCGGCATGACCCGCCGCTGTCCAGACCCCCATTGACCCTAAATCTAAATGTAGGCAGGTGAATATCACCTTCGCCTTGGCTGCTGTGCCGATTCCAGTGCCTCCCAAGTTTCAGCCGCCGAACATTGAAGTGCTACGCTCCCTCAGAATCCGAGATGCCGCCGTGCGTCACGCCCCTTCCAAGGCCCCCGTTTTCATCGATCTGAGTCATCTACCCCCTAAGTGATTCAGAGCCTCCGATAGCCCCATCTCTGCCGTTGGCCCGACCTTCTTCGCCCCCAGTCATCCCTCCGTCTCCGGCGAGTCTCCTTCCCCCTTTCGCTGAGATCACAGAAGATTTCTTTGAAGAGGACACCGAATTCGCCCCTTTCGAGACTGCTACAGATGATGTCGGACCTTCCCGGTGAATTTCTCCTTCTTCCAGCTCGGATAGTGATCAAGTAGACGAATCCAACAGTGATTCGGAGCCTCCGCAGCCCTGTCGCATTCCCACTCTTTCGCGGTTGGGCAGAAACTTACAGCAGCCTACTCTTCTTCCAACCGAGGATTTAGCCTCCGATCCAGAGGAGGAAACAACCCCCAAGTGACGGAAGTTTGATGCTCGTACTCAGCCAATCGTGGCAGGTAAGATTTCGAATTTTCAGACACTTCGCACTCTTTGATTGTATGACGATGCGTGTGAGAGTATGAAATCCATTGGATGGTATGATTTCTTTGTGCTTGATGATCCTATTTATTCTGAGCTTGTGCGTGAGTTCTATCATACATACCATTTCACTACCTCTAAGGATTTCCGTTTAGATACACCTGGCACAATTAATTTCTCTCTTTTGGGTACACATTGCAGCATGTCGGTTAATGAATTTAATGTTGCTATTCGGTTTGTTCGTGAGGATAAGCATGCTATGTGATTATAAGAATGTGCCTGATTTTGTTGATAAAAGTGTCTTTCGGGATTTTGTTGTTTGTGGTACGCGTACATATAATTCTCACACTTCCAAGGATTATGATTTAATTGACCCAAAGTTGCATTATTTGCACCGGATTATTTCTTCTACTTTCTCTTGCCGTACACGAGGGTTTGGGGTAATTACGAAAACCGAATTGTTCTTTTTGTGGGGAATGATGCAAAAGCGTAAAATTAATTTGGGTTTTTGGTTAGTAATTGCTTTTAGAGATGTGAAGTATGGCTGTCGTGATTTGAGGTTGGGACACGTTATCACACACTTTACACGTTGTAATGAATTGCTTAGCCCCGATACCCCTGCTTTGACTGTTGCATGCCGCATGACGGGTCTTGATTTATATAGTTTGGATAATGTGGCTATGTTAGTCAAAACCGGTGAAGGGTATTCCTATTCTCGTGCAGGTTTAAAGCCAAAGAGAGTGAAAAGGGTTTTCCCGAGGTAGGATGGGCCACCCGTTGAGCAGCCGCCTGTCGAGGCTGATGACGACGTGCATATACGTCTTGCGCGTATTGAGAACGAACTTGCTGAGCTCCGGGAGTCCATGAACAAGAAGTTTGACATCCTTCTCGCTGCGATAGGTCACACACAGCCCCTGCCTTGACGCTTTCGCGCCCCGCGCTTTTCAGGGAAGTCCTTGTTCTTTGTTTTCGTTTCTATGCCTAGAGGACTATGCATGAATAAGTGTGGGGGAAGGGATTAGACGAGCCGAGCTCACTTTGTAGGCTTGTCATAAGTTTTTTTTTTTGGCTGTTTTGTGTGGTAAATATTGTGCTTTAGCTGCATGTTAGGGGGGTTGATTCTTTGTGCTTTGCTATACAGTTTTTTTTTCAGAATTAGGACTGTTTTGGGTGGCTGACAACGTACATAAATTGGACTGTTTTGCTGGGTATTATTGGGGTAAATATAGCTGATTATTAGGGCTGTCTCTCGGGTGAATTAAGGGCTGTTTTAACTGGTGTAATGTGCTAATTCGCTTGGAAACGAGGATGTTAGAAGTCATGGATAATTTTCTCTCATTTTGAATATGTTTGCTTAGGCTTGAACTCTGGATTTTGCTAGAACTTATTAGGCGATTGAGTACGTGAACCGTTGTGTGGAGTTTTATTAGTTAGTATAACTTTATGGCCTTATTGCTCGTGCACATTATTGAACAAGTTATGTACATTGCTTAGGTGAATTAGTTATATTTTTCGAATGAGCTCCGAAAGTTGATTAGAATGTACTTAACCCCCGTCCAGGCGAAATAGATTGATTGACTAGTGATTTGGAAAATGACTTAGGCATTCGTTGTCGGTGTTTTTGGCCTTTTGATTGATTTTCACTAAATAACGACGCCCAATTAACCCCGCTGAGCCTTAGTATTGTGCAATTATTTCTTTCTTAGCCACGCTACAAGCCGAGTGCAGAATACCATTTTCTACCCTTATCTTTGCTACACCTTGCTTACTCATTTTCTTTTTGGGATTGTATTGATTATATCTAGACTCCTTTTTGGGATTGAAATGAGAAGAGAAAATTTTCATTGTGTTTGGAATAGAAAATTATGAGAGAGATTAAAAACAAAAAAGAAAGAAAAAGATTGAGCTGAAAAGGAAAAAAAAACAAAGTGTGAAAAAGAAAAAAAAAAAAAAGTGACAAGAAAGAGAGAATTGTGCCTTGTTGAATATCCAAAAATGGGTAGTGAGAAAGTTATGGAAAGGGAGTCTACTGGGAAGAAATAAAGGGAAACAATTGAGGGTTTATTGAGAATGTGTAAGCTTGGTGATTAGCCTTTGATTTACTTTTTCCTGCCTTGACCCGAGCCTACGTTACAATCTCAAAAAGACCTATTGATTTCGGGTTATTAGTTGATCAAATTAGTGGAGATTGGGGTGACGGTGCATTCGAAGTTGATGATTGATTTTCATGCAAACAAAATTGTTAACTTATTGGTCTAATCTTTGTACATTCTTTGTTCAATTTCACACTACAAACGAGGGTATGATGTTTGTACTTATTAATTTAATTCCATGTTGTCGGCTAAGGTATTTAATTTGCTAGATTCATTTAGGCGAAAAATTCGGAGTTTGCCTTTGTCGATGTGTTTGATGAGAGTGAGGTTTCGTCGATTTTTATTTCCCTAGAGGACGAGTGAATGGGCAAGTGTGGGGGAATTTGATATTACGTTTATAACTCCTATCTTTTGTGCATGTGTGACTGATTTTAGAGCTTTATCTTGATATATTTGGTGTATTTAATCAGTTTTTTTTAGAAGTCCAGTTGGGGGTGTTTTTGCTAAATTTGAGATATCTAGAGTGAGAGCTACATGAAGAGGAATTTGAATTATAGAAGTTGGGTCCCTACGTGTGCTTGTCTGCATGAGGATATTGAGAAATTAAAGTGGCAGAATAGTTATTGTTATGGGCCTAGTTTAATGGATCAAATTAATGTTTGCACATGGAAGCCTTTCTTGGAGATTTATGTTAGTGGCGTGCATTAGAATTATATTGGAGCTTGGACTTTGATGCTAGTGGGCCGAGAATTGCTTTCATGGGATTGAAGTATGGCCCAATTGAGGAGTTTTGTTTGATCAGCAAGGTAGGTGTGATTTTGGGGCAGCAATGTGAGTCCGATTCGGACAAGGATTTCTTGGTATTGGAAGGCTATTTATACACATCTTGGGAGCAGCTTTCGAGAGAACTTTCAGATACACTTTTCCATTGTGATTTTTGAGCAGCAGTTGACGAGAAGATTTTAGAGGCGAGAGCTTGAAGATTCATCCGAGGCAATCTTTCCTCTTCAATCTTTCCTTTAGTTAGATTCATGTTTTTATCTTGTTTATTACTTTCGAACAATTTGGATAAATTTTCTTAATACTTAGCTAGGATATTATAGTTTCGTTTTTGACATCATGAGACCTAAGTGTTTTTCATAATTCAATTTAAGTTCAAGTATTTATTAGTTCTCCGCGTGCAGTGTTCATCGTGATTTATTTACTTAGTTGATTAGGGCCCGATTTTCTAAGTAAGTTTGTTGCGTATTGCCAATCTTGATTGCATGAAGTTTTATGTAATGCTTGATAGATAATTAGTGGCACGTTAATAAGAAGGATTGGTTGCAGTTCTCAACTTATTAAGGGGATTAATAGTCTAATTTAAATTTAGCACGTGTCGTGACAAGGTTGATTAGGGGTAGTGTTTTCTTAATTCTTAATGTTGTTGATTCATTAAATCCTGTCGAGTGTCTCTAGGGGTTGTGAATTGATTAGGGAATAACCGTCGAGTGTCTCTAGGTTGTTCTAATATTTAAGAGAGAACGAGGCGGAGTCGAGTGTCTCTATCCGCTATAACTAACCTATTTGAAAGAATTAAATTTATTATTGAGTCCGTGATTGATGTCTAAACTGAATTATAATCCTAGTTAGGTATTGCCTTCCATATGATTGTTTAAAACCTATTTCCAACGTGGTTAGTTATCTCTTATAATTTAGTTTAATTTAGTTGTTTTCTTAGTTAGTTAGTAGAGATTAAATCCAAACCCCCCCTCCCCTCCTAATTTAGTCGGCTAGTTTATTACACGTTTTTCCTGCAAGTAATTAGAATTATTTTCAACCAATCTCTGTGGATTCGACCCGTTTACACAATACTCAGTTTTAGATGTGAATCGGATATTTATTTATTTTGACAATTTCGACACTTGTCAGACTCGTGCGACATCCATATTTACTCAGGCGTTAAGCTAGACCCTCAATCATAAGATCATGCTCAAAACTTAGATCGAACGACCCACGACTCGCGACCATCGCCCTTGCTAAAATTGATCACGAAATATTGATCATTTAAGATAAATTAGGAAACTAAGAACTAATAGGTTTCACATAGACACCCCATGACTCGTGGCCAGCATCTAGCTTCCCCTATTAAACTTAAGTCCTATTGATGGAATGCTAGGAATTTAATTCAAAGTTTGCACCTCGAATTAAACACCTATTTTTGAAAATTAGCTTAATATTTAATGGGAATTTTCTATGTAATCGGAGAGTTGTCAGGTTCGACCTCAACTTAAATGCATTTCACACAAGCACTTAGCAGATAACATGTCCTAGCATGATACTAACATGTGATGATCATGGGTTCTACCTATCTTATGCGTGATGTGTGGGAGCCACTCCACAATCACAAGTTCTAACATTCATGCCACATAAAACAGTTTAAATCACATAAGGGAGTTGGAAATAAAACGATGCCCTATCTATTACAATAATAGAAATCCTCTCTAACATTTTGAGAGGTCTTCACTTATGGCCTCCATCTTGTTACTTGTTGTGTGGATCCATCTTACTCCATGGGCGTATTGTCTACAAAATGAAAGAAAAAGACCTCACCACCTATCTCTACTCTCAAATTAAAATAAAAAGAAAAAGACATAAAGTAATAAGGCTCAATCTTCATATTGGCCTCAGACAATTACACGGGGCATACCCCAGCCTCAAAAACAGTAATATGGAAAGCCACATAATAAACACATAACAGTACGCACATAAGTGAGGCACCGAGCCCAATTGAAAAACGCAACTATGGGGCTCCAACCCCAATTCAAACAATCCATGTGCATAAAATAAAACATACGTAAGACTAAACCCATGATCACCTAACATGTATAAATAGCAAGAATTTAAATTTAACCAATAAATTAAAATTCTCGCTTTAAGCCCTAATAGCTTAAAACACGACTTAGATGCAATTCTTGTTCAAGAGTCTTCTATATAAAACCCGAAAAACAATAAACTAATAAATTTCCAATTAATTTTTGAAAATTAATAATTTTATTCCTTCAATATTTTCATAAAGTAAAGTTTGTAATTTTTCCAAAATTTAAATCGCTTAATTTCTCAAAATCCCAATTTAAACAATTATTTCAAAAATAACTTTTAATTTAATAAAACAAAATCTTTCAGAAAAATTAAATCGGGATTTCAAGGACCGAAAACACGAAAACACGAAATCTGGGCCCGAAACCGCCCGGAACGAGCAGCTGCTCGCCACGCGCATCGCGCGCTAGGCACGTACCCTGCGTGCATCACGCGCAGCTTGCTGCTGCTCAAGTGCAGGCGAGGCTGGGCGGGTGTGTTGGTTGTGGCGGGCCCGAAGCAGAGTGACGGTACAACGGAATATTTCAAAAAAATTGGCCATAACCTCGTTATCAAAATATTTCCAAAATATTTTAATAAAGCAGCGGAATAAATAGGGCAGCATAACTCTAATATATACAGGCATTGATAACATAATTTTAAATCATCTAGCATATAATCACAATATGCAAATAATAATTTTGGCAGCATCACGGTATTACCGTACTGCAATATTGGCTATCAACGGCACTTTTCCAGCACCTCGATATTTTCCCATGAAACCGGCAGAGCTTCCCCGCAATATCCCCGATTAAGAAATTGGAGTGTTATTTCGGTAAATACTTTGAGAAAATATTTTCTAGAAAAACCCTTTTTTCTAATTTTAGAAAATCCCTATTTTCTAATAATTAAGTGGATTATATATTAGTTATATAACCACCTAATTAAATATTAATTAATCCTTAATAAGGATTAATTAAATTGTAGAGAGAGAGAGAGTGTCTCGGCTGAAAAAGGAAAGGCTGAACTTCATACAAACAAAATGAACTTGCAAGCCCATATTTATAGTTGAGAAATAAGGACAGCCGCGACATTTTCGGATTTTTGGCATGCAAGGCAAGGCCTGATGGCCAATCCCATGATGCTACGTGGTTGCTTAGAGCCCAAGGAGTGCAGTGGTGTAAAGCACACGCCGAACGGGACCCGCACGCGCCCACATGCGCCGCCCATGTGGCGGCTTGTGTTCGCGCGCGTGAACCACACGCTGGCACGAGTAGGTGCCACGTGTCCGGTTCGTCCGGTCCGACCGGTGGTTCGGCGGTTCAAACCGGTTCGCCCATGAACCGATCGGCTTAGGCGGTTTGACTCGGTTGCCACGTGGCGAATCACCATTAGTCCACGTGTCCGGGTCGGGCAAACAGTGACCCGGCCCTATTCGAAGACCCGACCTACTGACCCGTTGCTTTGACCCGTTGACTGACCAGTCAACATCAATCTGGGCCGCCTATTCTCGGTGACGTGGCTCGATCCTGGCCGTCCACGAGGCGTGCCACTTGGCGCCCTGTTAGCACCACATGTCACATGTCCCGCTGACGTGGCGTGATACCTCAGCTGCCACGTCAGCAAAAAAAACTTTTTTTTTTTTTTTTCCAGAAAAATTTTATTTTCTCCAAAATAAAATTTTGGGCATTTCCAACTCTTTGAAATTTAATTTATTTTCTCAAAATAAATTCCTTGCCTAATTTCAAACTCTTTGAAAATTTATTTCTCTCTCTCCTTTTAATATTTTCTCTTTGATCTTCGTTGGGGCTTGCGGGGGGACCTGCAGGACTAATTAATCTTAGCTCCAAACGGGTCAATTTATTATCATCCCATGATAATAATTGATTACCGTTTAACAATATTTAATTCCACTAAAAAAATATTGTTGAACTCTAAAATTAATTAAATTATTCACGAATTTCTCGATCTAGAATAATTTTGCATTTTACTCCTCTGTACAGATATCCATGAAAAATAAATCAATACTACTATCATTTATTTTTCACTTCCAATCTGAAATTTCTTGATTTGCCTTAAGTCCAAATTCCCTGTATGTGAAACACATTCAACATACAACTTCGGTGACGCACACACGAAGTACTTTGGCCAAAGTTTTATTTGAACTTTGCAAATCTATTTTAGGGATATCTTTTAACCTTCCAACAAGGCTACAGATTCCTCGATCAATATTTCTCTTTCGCACATTTCATGCAATCACCGAACGTACAAAGTATTTTGGCCACCCGTTACCGAGACCTCACTTCTGAGTACATCACAGTGATTAACAGTTCATGCCTAAAGTAGAAACACTACAGGATTAAGAGTCTAATGCTTCCGAGATTTTGTTTATTTTATATAGCAGTATAAAATGAACAATCTCAGTGGTCTAGTTCGATGTTTCCAATCTCATTGAAAATCATCAATGTGTCATAATCGGAGACTCCATTTCCCTATGACGAAAGGCTAATCATCTTATATAACACATTATAGTCTCAATAAGAACATTTTCTTATCATTCTGACTAGAACTTTAACGACACGTGACTTCTGGTATTTAAAGTCTTTTCCTATGAAACACATTTCATATAAAAATACCATCACACGTCATTAATTATTAAATTTGTAAAATACTCATAACTTGCTATAATTTCAGTTTTATTAATCCAAAATATTTACAATATAATTGGATTTTCAGGGCATTAATCCCAACAGGGTGCTCCCGCGCGGTTGCGGGAGCGTGCGGGCGACTGTCCAGCGCGGTTGCGGGATAGGCCAGTAGGCGCGCCTAGGACGGCGTCACGCACGGCTGCACGACGATGGCGTATGGGGTTGGGGCGTACTACGCTTTGGCACGTTCCACCCTCGCGTGTTCGTTTCGTATTTCGTTTCGTATCTCAGGTTTCTCCAAAACCCAATTCAATCCAAAATTAAAAATTACGATTTAAACGAATTTCAACTAAAACACTCTTTCAAAACCAGATTTAAGAAAACTGTTTTCAAAAATTTTTAGGAAAAAAATACAGTTTCGTATTTCAGGCTTTCTAAAAGAACTCAGGAATACTCAATTCGTATCTAAGCCTAAGAATTTCTACCAAATTCAGAATAATTGAGACGAACCAGAAATAGGCCTTGCAAGGTGGCTCTGATACCACTTGTTGGGAAAACACATCAGAAACGATGCGAAAATTTAAAATTTTTCCAACTAAGAAAGGATCGAATCTTGCAAGTCCTATTCCCAAATTCGTAGTGATCAAGAAACTCACTTGGATAGTAGCTTTCTTGACACTTCTAACCGCCCAAGAACGCTCTTCACGTGGCTTGATCCCCAAAAGCTCCTTCGAATCTTTCAAGACTTCACGATAGTAGCCCTCTAGAGAAATAGTCCACCAACTCGACCACGATCCGAATAGGGAGGATACTAGGTCTATATTCGGTGTTTAGGCTCTAGGGTTTAGTGTATAATTATGGAGAATGAGAAATTGTGTATCATCAGCTCATGGGGTTCGAACCCCTCACTTATATAGGGTTAGGGTTTGAACCCTATTCCTTATTGGACAAGGAATTCCAAACTCTTCTGGAAAGGGATTTCTCTCTTGGAGACTAAGTCTCTTACTTTGACCAAAAGTCTTCTTATTGATCAACTTGGAAAGCAAGATTCTAATCTAACTCTTTTAGATTATTAATTTTACTTTATTAATTTTACAATAAATAACTTGAAGACTAATAATATAATTAATTCATAATTAATTATTTATTAGATTTTATTTCTCCAAATTAGAACTTTAATATTAATTCAAAATTAAATCAAAGTCCGTTAAATAATTAACTCATTAATTATTTAGTATTTATACACATACATACACGTAACTACACGTGTCCAGAAGGACACGTGTGACTTACATGTGTGGACCCCACCATTCACTTAATGGTTCGATCAACTCGTTTAATTGATTCAAGCCTTAACCCACGTGACCGGGTTGTTGTGTGTGACCCTCTAGGTTCTTAATTTAATTAGCAGTGACCCTAATTAATTAATTCTGTAATTAATTAATTAGTCCACAGATCAAATGATCATAGTCTAGCAACAGGTGTTTGACCCCTAGCTGAATAAGAATGTCTCGATTCGACAGAACCTTTAAGTCATTGACATATGTGAGATACAATCCTCCTACGTCCCATCTCTCAATCAAGATCTAGGGCAAGGTAACAAATAGAACCCTAATAACCTTGATCTTAATGTTAAGTGCATTTCATATCCATTTGATCTCAATCCAAGAAACTCTTTTCTTGATGTCTTGATCCACTGCCTTGGCCAAGGACTCCTAGATGGCATATAAATGACTAACACAATAAGAGATCATCATCTTGCTAATGCAAGCATAGGCCCTTTATTTATTCTCATATACTTTCATGTGCCACTTATGCAGCCCCAGCATAAGCCTTGAATCAGTTATCTAAGGCTACACACTTTAAAGCTTACACCTAAGACTACAGAGTTAGCTCATAAAGTATGAAACCTCAAGTTTAAGGATCACTTAATCACATCAATGACTCGTGAGATATTTCCTAATCTGGAAGTTTCTATTTCCAGATATAGAAACTTCCTTTCCCATTTAGGAATCTTCTCACACGGGACACCTCAATGTACCTACTTAGAATAAGTAAGCACCCTCATGTATCACGCACGTATCAACTATACACTTTGCACCCCATGAAACAAGCCTCGAACGAGTCAGGTTGACACTCCCACTGTCTTTTGGACTCATCGGCTTGGAGTGATTTCTAATCATGACTTATGTGATATAGGGTTCGTCTCATGAACCACTTCACCTAAATGGTTGAGTCCTATAAGTCATATTGATTAGGGGAGTTCTTATACATGCGCAGTCAAAAGGAAACACACAATCAAGCAATAATATATAAAGAAGTGTTGCCTCCATTCGTATTATTCAAAGATTGTCTGTGATTTACAAAAGGAAAGTAACAAAGCTGACTATTACATCGGCTTTCAGGGCACTATTCCGAACAATTAATTAATTAGGGAATTAATTAATTACTGTCACTGCTAATCGAATAATTAACCTAAAGGGTCACACAAAAATGCCAGAACACGAGGGTTGTGGTAGGATGTTAATATGATTAACGAAGGATCAAAATAGTTGATCAAAATGGGCATAAAACGAGGCTGATGCCACGTGTCATGTACACGTGGCTGCCACGTGTCACGCGGCCAACGTGGCTTCACGCGTGTCCCATTTCGTGTGATTTATTTCACACGCGAATTCTTTTCTAGAATTAATTAATTTTAGTCTTTTAGTTAATTTTGAATTAATTATTAAGACTATTTTCAAATAAACTTAACCCAATAAATAATTAATTGGGAAATAATTTATTTATTGAATATTAACTTTTGACTTTAGGAAAGTTGAAAAGTCAAACTTCCTATTGTAGGAGAGAGAAGTCTTCTCTTGCTAGACTTTGAGAATAATTTAAGACCTTATTATTCCAATTAAATTAAATAATTAAATGAGTTAATTAGTGAGCAAGAAAGAAGCCCACTAGGGTTAGGAGAACCCTAGTAGGTTCGAACCCCCTTGTATAAATACAAGGGTAAGTGCTTCTCTTATTCTTTAGACCAACACTCACGAAGTGTTAAGTTTTTGAGAAAAACCAAAAGAAAAGTTTTCAAAGAAAAAAATATCCTAGCCTTAACACAAACCATAGAACTAGCATTCTCACTCGCTTGATCGTGTTCTAGGTCTGGTGTGGATACGCTTTGGAGGGCTTCTACTTTGGAGTCTTTTTCGAAGGTCGTTCGAGGGATTTCGCTTGAAGAGTGTTCGTTAGGCGGTAGTGACATCACTAGAAGGCTTCTATCATTGTAAGTTTCTAAAACACCCAACGTTATAGTACGAAAATTGCAAGACAACGATTAAACTTTTGGAAAATTTTAAACTTCCGCTGCTCAACTTTTCGTGTTTTCCAACACTTTTCCGACCTCTAAATTGCTCTTTCTCTTTTTATCCACACTTTGCAACCCAACTATTTCTCAGTATCATGATTCGAATGTGGCTCGGTTGTAGTAAGGCTTGATAGGTGAGATGGGGAGAATTCCTATCAAGTAAAAACTAAAATGCATGTCAGGTTAAAATGCCAATGCACGTATCACACTTGTAAACAATTAAAGACGCAGCACGGTTGGAACAATTATACCAATGAGAGATACGCATATAATTAAAGAAATTTAAACAATTTAAAGTGATGTACTCAACACGTTAAATATGGAATCACGGATAACAATCATAATAAACACAAGGAATTTGGAATAGGGTTCGGATCTTATCACTCGAACCATAGCCCAATTAGGGAGAAATCTTGACTCTTGAATTTTTGTAGAAATCCTTGATGCATTCCTTAGAACTTTCGAGCTAGAGAGAAGAGCTTGTGATAGATTGTGGTTATCATGGAGATTGACCGTGTTTTGATATCATCTTTGTACCCTATTGTAACACCCTAGTTTTCTAGCAGTTCAGGTACGCGCGCCATGCTTATGAGTTTTGAGATTTACAATTTATTTAATTCCTTTTTGTAATTTAATTGCGCAGTTCAATTCATTAATTTGAATTCTTGTGATTATATGATTTCCAATTTTTTCTTTCGTAATTTCATTACGTAAATTATATGTCTAATTTTCCCGAACATGTTTAAGTGTTTAATTTTTCATAATTGCAAGAATTCATGTTCATCCGCCCTTAATTGAAACTTTATAAAATTCTTGGACTTAATTGCTAAATTGACAAGGATTTATTTGTAACATTCATGAAACTTGGTAGCTAATTGTATTCATTTAAATTCCTTGAGGACTTGATGGCAATTTCTCTCATTTCTTCCCTTATCTTCACGATATAAACATATACATACATATACACATTTTACTTTTCATTTCATATTCAAGACTTAAAGAAAGAATCACTCCATCTCTCTCTTCCTTCCCTCTCGATCCAAACCAAGCAAGGAGGAGCCAAGAATTCATCCACTTTCTTTAAGATTTTGAACTCCAAGACTATCTCTTCTTCATCTCCTTTCTTCTCCAAGGTAAGATCATGCATATCTTTTGATGAATTCATAGAGATTTGCTAGGGTTTTATGATTCTTGAATTCCATGACTTAAATTGAAGTATATATGTTGATTGTGAGTTAGTTTCATGCATATTTAACTTGAGTTCAAGAAATATGGAGCATATATGATCATGGCACTTTTATGGGTTTGTTGGATGAGTTTTGGATGATCTGAGCTTGTTTCCATGGATTAAATGTTGCTTAAGTGATATATATGATCATATACATGTTATATGTTGGTTTGGAGTTGAATTCTAGCATTGGTTTGGTGTTGGGAAGGCTTGGGAGCCATTTCCCGTGAATCCCCTATTTTTCCCCTGTTATTTTTCACCCAGCGGCTTCCGACACACCCATGTGGCTCCCCAGTGCATTTCCCACACGCCCGTGTGGGAACCTACTGCCTCACCTGAGAGTTTTCACACACCCGTGTCTACTTCCAGTGCATTTTTCACACGCCTGTTTCTCCCTAAAACGAACTCCAATTAACCTGATTTTTGAACCGTTAGAAACCTCTTGAAGTCTAGAACAATCTTCAACTAGAATCACATCGTTATCTTTTGTCATTTGTGAGATATAATTAATTCTTTTTGGTGTCGCCACTTTACCGACAAACTGCATTCACCCAAATTTGGGCCTACGCCATTTTCACCTCGCTTTGAAACAGAAATGAGCTATATATCATCGGAAAGGTCTTTCTATCTAGTTTCATACCCAATAAGAAAAACTCAATTCCAACTTCTAGAACTCAAGATATTCCAGTTTTCCTACAGCGTGTACGTTTCCGAATATTATCAGGTTTTGCCCAACTTCGTCAAAACCTCTCTTTTTGCTTTCCTTTCACCCTCTTGGCTCCCATATGTGAATTATATGATAATTATACTTGTTTAATTGATAATTATGCCCTATGTGATGTTTCTTGGTACTTAATTGCTCAAACTTGATTGTGTGACTCCATGCCCTATATGAATTGAACTTGAAATAAGTGAATGATATAAATACATGATTCCTTGATATTAATTTCACCTCTTAGGTGTTAATTGGTTTTCATACATCCTAAGGTGGTATCAGAGCTTGCAAAACCGCGGTTCTAGCGTCGTGTCTTATGAGTCTAAGTCATATGGCATAGAATTAATTGATAGTTTGAGAGTCATGCATCTTATTTGAACTTACCTGAACATCTCAGAATTTCTTGATAACTTTTGCATGGTATTGATTCGTGCCATTACTTGTTGATTAATTGACCTTCTATGGCTTGAAAATTTATATGTTCAACGTGTCTATTTAAACTTTTGCAGAAATTTTATGTGTCAACGTGGTTTACCTTAAATTTTGTTGAATTATTTATTGCATTTTGCATTAAATTCACATATTTGATATCAATTATGTGGCATGAGCATGTACTAACCGCATGCATCTAGTCTTGAATTGATTTTGATTTATAGACCGTGAAGATCATATCAAACCACGGCTAAGTTCCATGACAACAATGAATTATCTCCAGTCTTACGTTCAACCATGGAAGATGTAAGAAATGTACCCGGATTATATATGGGAATTTGGGAGTTGTGGTTTTTTTTTTTTCCTAACGGATCTATGTTTCGAGTAATGAGATTGGGGAATAGAAGAAACAATTGTGAGAGTAGCTTACAAGTTCAATGGAAGTTAGTGGATACTTGATAAGATGATGGTAAGGGTGATGTCTACAACTTGCAAGCTTAACACTCACATTTTCAGGTCTTGCAGGGTGCGTGCTAGGCGGGATTGGAGTCTTCTATTTTGGGTCCATTATAGCTCATGTAACTTATTGATGCATTTCTATTACTTATGAACGGTTTTGGTACATATGTATATTATAAATTGATTATGGATAATTGATATGGTATATGAATAAAAATGATGGTCATGCACTTGAATGATGTTAATGAAGTGAATGTAAATTATCGTGCTTGCGTTTATCTTTATGCATGTTGGTATTTAATTGAGGGTTAGTCCCGCCTAGCTCGTGTGTCGTTTTTTTTATTGTCTCCCGTTCGCTGTAGGCTTGATTCATATATGGGTGTTCGTTCCATATATGGATTGAACTGTAGTGCGGGGGATGTGGCTACCTAGCGTTCCGGGTGCTACATGTAAAGTCACTCAATCTACAATTAGTGATAAGAATCAATGCAATGTACAAGTTATCAGGAAATTCCTAAGACGTACGACCTAGACTTGACACGACACTAGAACTCCGGTTTTGCAATTTGGAGCTCTGATACCACTTTAAGATGTGATACCCGAGACGAGAGTACCACATCCCCACATTATGAGTTCGGTCCACATATGAAATGGGCGAATCCATACATAAAACAAACTCACAGCGAACGAAAGACAATGAAAAGACTTTCCTAGCTAGGCGGAACTTAACCCTGGAACAATTCAAATGAAACGAAAATGCGTAAGCAAGGTAGTTATTCAATCACTATCAATAAAGTAAACGCGATTCCAACAATAAATTAAATACTGGTTCTACTAATTTAATAAACCTGTCTTAACCTGTCCCGAATATCATACAAAACAAGAACATAAAACGGGTTTAACTAAATCCAGAATCCTGTCCTAACCTGTTCCGAATCCATTTAATTCAATAAATGGCACACGCCCGATAAATAAATCAATTCGATATAGTAGGCAGTGTAATATGCAGTGAGTGTACAAGTGTAGGACACTAACAAGGACACGACAACTCAATTCCGCCTAGCAATCACCTCTAAAGAACCTGAAGAAAAGGGAAAGAGGGGTCAGTCTCTAGAAGACTGAGTGAGCAGGAGATATAAGTATATATACAAACATGCACATGCAAGCTGTAAATCCCGAGCAAAGTTTTAGGTAAAGTAGTTCCCATGAAGGGCAATAAATCAGTTACTCTATGCTCAGACTTTACAACTACCAATTTATACGCTTTGTTGCAATTTAAGCTATCAGTGGCTCGGCGAGTAAACGTGCACAATCTCCAACCTTACTCCGACCGTGTACAATAATTAGGTTTCAATTTAATAAAGGCGATCATGTAATTCGGTCGATACAATACAGTGCAATTGGTGTGATAGTGTAATCAATCAGTGTAATCAGTCAATGCAATCAGGACACTAATCCGTGGGGCAATCTATGGTGCCAGCCTTCCCGCACGATCTTCTTTTCCCTCCAGGTGATGGTAAGGGTAGCTAGCCGTCGGCCATCCAATCTCATTGAGCATCAGGAACATGACTCCTATGCCCAAACTCCTTCCTCCACCAATCTCCTAGTGGATTCAGGGGTCATCCGAACAATGTGGGACTGTACAAGAGGTCATCGTTGGCCCGATACCTCCCCGGCTCGCTCAATACACAAGTCCTAGGGCCCACGATCAATGTGCAGTACAATATCTCTCCAAAACAGGGAGGGTTAGTAAATAACAATAACTAAGGTTCAATTGCAATAAAGGTTTACTCGATTAAATGCTTTAAATCAATATATATATATATGTATACGATTTTAGTCCAAGACTTATTCATGCAGGTTTTAGGGTTTATTACGTAACTAGAACGAAAAACACCCTCACCTGACAAGCGACGGGAGAAGACAAGTGTGCAAGATAGTGCCTATTCGATCGATGATCTCTGCCCTAGAGAAGAACTGCACAAGAAAGGAAACGATGTGTACTCGTGAGAGGAGACTCAATGATGACACCAATTATGACGCACGACATAATCATACAATACTATGACGTGAATTGATAATTATGGTATGTCATGAACATATTCATGCATAAAATGAACATATACTAACATGTATTGATCATTTAAAGTCTTAGGAATGAAATTGAATTGCATAAAAGGAAGCAGGAAACCACAAACATTTTCTGGACACTAGGAACGGTCGTTCCGGGTTAAAGAGTAAAATGGGAAGGGTCGTTCCCAACTCCTTGAAACAATCCTGCGCGTCTGTAAAGAAATCCCATTTTTCAAGCATGGGAACGGCCGCTCCGGCCAAAGGCCAAAACTAGGAAGGTCGTTCCCAGCCGTGCGCCAGAACCGCCAGAACTATGGGAACGGTCGTTCCCGAAAAAACAACTGGAACGGGAAGGGTCGTTCCTGTTCTGCTGGAGATACAAAAACAGAGCAGAAATAGGGGAACTCTCGGAACAAATTTAAAAACACCAAAACACCAACAAAATCACTTCCAAATGCAATAAATCATGAAGGAAACATGTTTAGGCACTTAAGATACAATAAAAACCCACATAAACACTCATATCATACTTTTATCATTAAGAATTACCAACCTCAAACCCATATATGATCAAGTCATCCAACACTATAAACTTCACAATATGTGTATGAGATTCAAGTTAAAAACATATAATCAAGCTTCCACAAGAATTACACAAGTTATCACCTTCAATTCATGAACCCTAGCTTCCATCACTAATTCAAGAAATCACCCAAAACTCATATACACCTTAAAAGAAATGGAGAAGGAAAAAAGTGGGGTTAGGAGAGGTAACTAGCACTACAAAGATCATTATTTTCCGGAATTATAGCTTGGAGTTGATGAATTCTCCTCTTCTTCTTCCTTGAGTTCCAACCGAGAGAGAAATCAAAGCAAAGTATATGTGTGTTTTGTATGAAATGCATATCACGTAATTCATCTCTTATAAAAGATATGAAATGCCATCAATTGCAATTAAGTCCCCCACATTGATAAGTTCATGCATTTAGCTTCTGAGCTTATGAAATGTTGTCAATTAAGTCCAATTAAATTTCATGCAATTAGGTCCCCAAGTTTATGAAAATGATCAATTAAGGGCAATTCGTCAAATAAGATATACTCGGTAAATAATTCACGTGTCAAATAAATACGAATCATGCGATAATTCTCAAGTTGTAATAATTTCATATAAACAATTAAGAATATAATTCACAAAAATATCATATAATGCATACATTAATAATTAAAAGAATTAAATAGATCCTATCTCTCGAAAACTCACACGCGTGGCGCGCGTGTCTAAACGGCTGGAAAAACTGAGGCGTTACATGTTTCCTCGTAACGCTTCAACACTTTGGTTAGATTCACAAGACAATCATCAAATGAACTACCAAATATGGAAAAATCATCCATAAATATCTCCATAAACCGTTCGATAAAATCAAAAAATATAGCCATCATACAACGTTGAAATGTAGTAGGTGCATTACGCAAACCAAAAGGCATACGCCTAAATGCAAATGTACCATAAGGGCATGTAAACGTGCATTTCTCTTGATCCTCGGGGGCGATTGGAATTTGATTATAACCGGAATACCCATCAACAAAATAATAAAAAGCATGGCCTTTAATTGTTCAAGCATTTGGTTAATGAAAGGGGGAGGGAAGTGATCTTTCCTAGTGGCGGTATTTAACTTTTTGTAATCAATGCACACCCGCCACCCCGTTACGGTTCTAGTGGGAATTAGTTCATTGTTTTCATTATGGACTATGGTCATTCCCCCTTTCTTTGGTACAACTTGTACCTGACTTACCCAAGAATTATCCGAGATCGGATAAATAATTCCCGCATCAAGAAATTTTAACATTTCGGCTCTAACTACCTGTTTCATATTAGGATTAAGCCTTCTTTGATGTTCTATTGAGGTTTTGTGACTATCCTCCATCAATATTTTATGCATGCAAATCAAGGGGCTAATCCCTTTAATGTCCAAAATAGTCTAACCAATAGCCCCTATGATGCACAGACACTTCTAAAAATATCATTTTGTCGTGTCGTATCGTGTCGGATACCGTGCCCGACACTCCTCATGTGGAAAATTGAAGAAAAAATCCGTGTCGCCGTATCCGTATCATATCGTGTCAGTGTCGTCGTGTCCATATCCATGCATCATAGAATAGCCCTAACAGGCATTCTTAGCACTCTCAACAAATTTTCTAATTGCAAATCACTCAAATTAGAAACAACAATTATGGGTAAAGTCTCATCATTACCAAGAAAAACATACGTCAAATAAGGGGGAAGGGGTTTCAATTCAAGACATGGAGCTTTAACAATAGATGGAGGAGGAACCGATTTACCTTTCCCAAGTTCATCGAAAGTATACCTTTACCGAAATGGCACAAACGGTGTAGCCTCCAAAGCTTTTGAAAACATAGCCAGCTCTTCAAAAGTCTCCTCAGCTTTGATTGTGTTTTCTAACCCGTTAGACATATCTTTAAAGCATCCTTAGTGTGCATTCCCATCATGTTTTGCTCTTCCATCACCTCCACTCGAAAACACTTTTCCTCCATGGCCAAGCTCTTGATCGCCTTAAACAAGTTGAATTCCACCTTTTCATCTCCTACTCATAGAGTGAGGAGGCCATTCTTGACATCTATCTGTTAGAGCAATGACCTAGAATAGCTAAAATAGTTTAGGTCTCTTTTTGTAAACTACTCTTATTAGCAGCAATTTGTGACATTAATGAAATAATAAATGTAACGTTTTATAGTCGTTTAATTCTATGTGGCCAATTCATCATGTCTCATTCAAGTTTATTAATTGCATATTATAACTGTTTGTGTATGGATGAAACCCTAAGGTCACATTAAGCTATGGGACTTGACCCCGCATAGGGATGGACGTTATGAAATAAGTCTCTATGGCGTGACCTAAACCAACTCCAAGTCGAAGAGTCTAATAAGCATGGGGATGTTGACTTGACTTGTTTGAGACTTGCTCATATGACTTACCTTTGAGAAAAGTTACTTTGTTTCATAGGTATTGAATGTAGAGACATTCATACGCATATGGGGGTGCTTGTTAGGGAACAAGTACACTGAGGATTCCGATGGGAACACCTCAATGGGGTAAGGCTTTTATGCCTTAATGATGAGGTTGGGTCCCTAGTTATGGTAGTGTCTAAATGGTCCTTAGACTTTAGGCTCCATTGATGCTCTGTGCGTGACAAGGGCAATGTTTTTGTTATACGCCTAAAGATTTATGGGTTCCATGAATCTAGCTATGGTTGTATGTTGGCATGGTTCGAATCATGTGTGGGGGCATGTGAGATGCCGACATAGAATCTATCGCTCGTCTAGAAGAACGAGTGAATCACCCATGAATTCTATTGTAGCACATTCCACTTAATTTCTTTCGCAAGGTGGTGAGATCTGAATTAGGAAATGGTTTTCCTAGAGTGTTAGGTCAAATGGAATTGCGATTGGAATTAATTCATAGCATTAGGGCTAGTAGGGTTCTATCATTCCCATGCCCTAGGTCCTAATCGGGGATTAGGCGATAGAAGGATCTTATCTTATCTCACGGTATCCATGAGACTGAAAGGTTCACAGCATAAACTTCACCTGTTGGATGGGTGGTCATGAGCTTGTCACTAGAAATCGATCATGATCTGTAGGTACTGATTAATTAAAAGGGGTTCTAATTAAACAGTGATTAATTGAAAGGGTTCAATTAAATCAATAAGAAAAATGATTAGCTAAAATACCACATTAATAATATGGGCCTACTGATATTCCTTGGTGAACTAAGGGGTCACACAATGACTCGAATTGAACAACGTGATTATCTAAATATCAATAAAGATTGATCGATAAATTAAATGTGTTTAATTTATAATATGAGAGAGTAATCAATTAATAATGGTATTAATTAATATATGCTTAATTGTTAAGCTATTGAGAATTGATGTTAAAGAGTTAACATTAATTTAAATAAGTGTATTTAAATTAATTGGCCTTGAAATTTAATTAAGAGTAATTAAATTTTAAGTCCACCAATTTAATTAGATATTGGACTTGTGATTTAATTATTGTAGTTAAATTAAGTACACTAATTAAAATGAATATTGAGTTTTTAATTTAATTAGTAGTAATTAAATTGAAGCCGATAACTAGCCCATAGGGTTTTTGACCTAAGGTTAAGTATTAAAGCAAGACTTGGAGAAGAAATTACACATCGTTGTTTTCTCCCGTTCTGCTTTCTCTCCAAGTTTTCTGTTTTCTCTCCTCTCACATCTCTCTCAATATTGTATTGAGAATACTACTGGATAATCAATATCCAATTAGTGTTCTAGTATGCTAATTGAATAGTTGTTCAATTACGTGCCGTGGACTACCTTAGAGGAATTCAGCGTGGAGTTTTTGGAAGGAGATAGGATAAGAAGAGACCGGATAGGTTTTGGAAAAACTTCTTATCGTGAGCATCAAGTGGAACCGAAAGAGGTATTTAGATCTTCTTTTGTTTAAATCGTAAATTAGAATCAAAGGTGATCTTGTATGGAATTCTGATAAAATTATTTTTATAATCCCCCAAAATTTTTAATTTCTGCTGCGTTGGGGTAGACGAATTCCAACAGTGGTATCAGAGTCATACTTTGATTGATTTACGAATTTTAATTCCTTATATTAATTTGATTAATATGTTGATGCGTTTCATGCTTGTTTTAATTTGAGATTCGTTTGGAAAAAGTTTTAAAATTCGAAGAAAAGTTCTTGTCTTAAAACTCATAAGAAAATTATGAGATTTTGTGAAAATCGAAAATTTGTTTTTTATTTTTCATAAAATTATAATTTATATGTATTTTATTTTAAAATTAGATTTTGAAATAAATAGGTGCATTAGAGTGTACGGAATGTCTGAATGTGTTGGTCTGACCTAGGGCATGCAGCGAACTGGGCTTTGTTGAAGCCCATATCACATCCTGTCTTTCAGCATATTGGGCCGAAGCAAAGGGCTCATACCTGATATGCGCTCCAATACCCGATGGGCCATTGCAGGGTTAGGCCTACCATGGGTCTGCCGGTAGAATGCTCAGTTAGGTTGCCCATGTGTGGGCATGGCCCATGCACATGCCCCTTTGTTTTTACAAAAAATATTAATAAGATGGGCCATTGCAGGGTTAGGCCTACCATGGGTCTGCCGGTAGAATGCTCAGTTAGGTTGCCCATGTGTGGGCATGGCCCACGCACATGCCCCTTTGTTTTTACAAAAAATATTAATAAGATGGGGTTACCTGGTATTCGAACCCAGTACCTCATGTAGAAACAAGGAGCACCCTTCCAACTGAGATACTAATCTTGGTTGCCATTTTTAGGTAAAACTTTTTCTTGACCGATAAATGTGCACAATTTTAAAATTGTTTTAAAACTAAATGTTTATAATTAATTTTGTAAAATCGTTTTACTTGAAAATTAATTATTTTTGCCCAAATACGAATTGTTAAAATTGAAGCATGATTTTATTAGATAGAGGTCTAATTGGAATTAAATTGGATTAGAGAATTTAATTTAATTAAAATTGAAGGATTAATTTAATTTGTGAATTAAATGATAATCCTTGGTCAATAAATAATTTTAGAAATTATTTAAAGACTTTAAATCACATAATGACTATTTACTTGGTAAAATTATTTCATTCAATGCATTGGATGTATGGTTGGATCGATATGTGCGCTATGTGTGGTTTTATTTTATTTATGCATTTTGATATTGGTTTTAAACGAGAGTCTGCGAGCCTCTTATTCACTTGTTGTAAGCAATGTCTTCATTTTCTCCCCCTTAAAATGTAATCCCCCTTTGTAGCACCCGAGCGTAAGGTACCACATCCCCCGCACCGAGACCCGACCCGTATATGAAATGGAAGTCCATACACGTGCCAAATCCACGGCGAACGGGGACACAACACACACGCTATGCTAGGCGGGACTAACCCTTGAACCATTCAACTCAAGAAAACATAAAATCAGAGTAAAATAGAATGCGGAAGCAAGAACTACATAGCATATATACAGTGAGCCACCAAGCTCCAAAAATAAATATACAAGGCCATTCAAATATTCAACGGCACTCACGGCCTACAAAATCATAATGCTCCAATCTAAACTATGATCAAATACAAAGGCAGCATCAAAAGTATGAATATGATACTGAAAAGAAGTGCTAAACATAAATGCAAGACCTAGACCACTTGTATTCCCGCCTAGCACTCCTATACCTGCACAAAACAGCTGAAAACAACCGGGTTCAGTCTAAAAGAGACTGGTGGGTATAAAAACGGGGCATAAAATAGATAATATCGCATAAATTAAACACATACAGGCAAGCCCTAATCCCGTGTGAGGTTTGATAAGAATTTACCAAGTGGCTAAAACGATAGAAAACATCAACGGGATTACGACGTTCATATTCATTCATAATTGTTCATAAGGATTTAAGCTCGGCGAGTGAGCGTGCACAATCTCCAACCTTCTCCTCGTGTAATCATATCATAATTAATGGTTGTCATACATATCTTTCGTGCACATACATAAATGATCATAATCATACATATACACCTTCTTCCTCCGGGTGGTGGACAAGTTAGCTAGACCTGACCACCGGTTCATACATAGGCCAATGGGGCTACATGAATCCCCCAAGGGCACTCAGCTCCCATTCCTCGCTAAACCTCCTAGCGAGGGCCGGTATCACCGTAGTTGGTTGGAACTAGTATATGGGATCCCCGTCAGCCCTTGCTTCCTCGGTTAGCCACATATACTAAGTCCCGGGGCCCGAACAAGCATATATAGAAATGTGTCTCGCCAAACATAAGGTAGGGTTTTACAATTAAAAAGGGATCATACATTTGAAATCATTTACCCAAAATGACTCTATTGATATAAATATATTATTTTGGCTTAAAACTTTGCACATAAGGGATTTATAGGGTTGTTTTAACTAATAGAAGAAAACCCACCTTTACCAAGCAAAATAAAGGCACAAGCGTCTCAATGCTCGTCCTCGTCTCCGACCAAACCCGAATCTGTGCAAAAGAAAAGGTATGAGACTCATGACCACATATGACGCTCGGCAATGAAGTGCATATGACATGAATGCATAAATGATCATATTATATCATAAAAATGTTCATGTGCACGATTAAGGAATTTAAATCATATAATCAAATCATTCGTTCATATATTTCATTCATTTTCATAATTTCATAAATTCATATAATTTCATAAATTTACAATATTCGTAATATTTATAAATTCATAAATTCATAATGCATATCAATTAATCTAAAATTCATTTACTAAACATAACACATATTATTCAAATTCACATTTAGGAATAAAACAAATAAAACGTTCAATCAATAGTCGGTAGAATAAATACGCGAAATGGAAATCAATCAATTTCAATAATTAAATTAAAACAATTAATATTTAGAATATATAATAAATATACATATAATATAATATATACATATAATCACGTACACACACAACCTACCCATGCATGCATATATATATTATATATTACATGCATAATTATATATACTATATATTATATACATATTATATACTATATATATTATATACATGCATGCAACACATGCACGTACACACACAAATCACAACCAACACACACACACAGACATATATATATATACGCATGCAATCACACACTCACACAAGCATTTGTATACACAACACCAAACACAACCATGCATGCAACACATACACTGCACCCAATTACACAGCAGCCAAGCATGCAACACGCACACACTCTGCACATTAATACAACAGCAGCAGCAGAGAAGACGCAGCAAACAGTTCGGAGAAAATGGGGTGACACCCCCGTGTCACCCTCCAAACCTGGACCGAGACACCCCCGTGTCTCGGTACAGAAATCCCAGGCCCAGTTTGCACCCCCGTTCCCGCTGGAAAGAAAGGAAAAAGATACGCCCGTTACACGCAGCAGCAACAGCCCTGTTTTGACAGAAATGACGCAGAAACAGAGCAACACTCCAGCAAGAATTTCGAGCAAAACATGCAGCAATACAAGGCATGAATTACAGCAAGAAATCAGTCACAACCCACACCACAAAGCCATGAAACTGACAGCAAAAGAAGGAAGGAAATGACAGCAGTTTTTTGACAGCAAACCTCAAGCCAAAACCGATCAAAACTGGAGGAAAAACAGAGCATGCTTGCTCTCAGCTCAAACGACTCAGATCAGGTCCAAAAAGCTAACAATTGTGCAGCAAAATAACATGAAACCAACACAAGATTCAGTCCCAAACAAACTCACACAAGAAGGAAGCCATACGTAACAAACATGTGGGATTTTCTGGAAATTTCATAAATGATATCTCATAAATATTTCAACAACCACGAAATCAAAGACCATAAATGTTATGAGGATGCTAAAATAATTAATCTCAGGCTTGGAATCAATCAAAATCATTGAGAATCAAAGAAGATCAACATTTTGCCCAAAATCTCCTTTTTTCGGAAAAACGCCCAGAAATGAGGAAACCAAGCTCAACTTCATGAATGAAAAGATGAAGATGCTCAGAATTAATCATATAATACAACCCTTAACTTACCTTGATGATTGGTTGAAGTTTGGAGGAGATTTGAGCTCCAAAATCTCCAAGGGATGCAGGGTTACGGGACTGGAGAGAAAAACAGTAGCTTTGGCTGATGTTTGGGGGTTGTGTGAGGGTTATCTCGGTTGGAGCTTGAAATATCTAGATAGGTGGTTGAGTTAGGGTTTAAAGGAATCAAACCATGGTTAATTTGGTTGTGGTTTGGCCAAGTTATGGCTGAATTAGTGCAACAAGGTCAAGTTGGATGCCGTTTCGTTTTTCGGTTGGATTTCGGAGTTTCAAATGACTTAGGAAAAATGTAAGGCTGAGTTTACTAAACTCGAATTTTCGTTACGAGTTCAGCGGAGTTGACGGAACTCGAATCCGAGTTCCCGAGCTCAAGATATTAAATTCGGAATCAAGGGTACGCTAAGTGCTCGTTAGCTCCCGTTTTGGTTCCTCAACTAAAATTTAATTCGTTAACATAACAATTGAATTCAAAAACATAATTTGAGCATAAAATCATGTCCATCACACATATATGTACAACATATTACAAAATCGTGGCAATTTGATATCATTTCATAAGAGAACGAAGCACAAAATTAGTGAACAACCTCAATCATACACTTCATGCAAAATTTTAAAATTCCATGCAAAAATATAACTCCCATGCATAAATCAAATAAATAATTAAGTTCTAATATTACATAAATTAAATTGTCACGTAATTCATGCATGAATTAAAATTCCCATGCAAGATGAAATAAAACCATGCATAAATAATTCCCATGCAAGATTATGATTTTCATGCAAAATATATTAACTTGCATGCATAAATAAAATCTTCATGCATTATTTATATATAGTACGTATATATATGTATATATATATATAAATAATCAATTAATTAATTAAAACATGATTAATTAACATAACATATAATTAGCATAATCATTAAATTAATAATAAAGCAATTAGCGTATATATATATATATATATATATATATATATATATATATAATACGAAACATATATATATAAAATTAATAATATTATAATAAGATAATACAATATAATATAATAAAATAATAACAATTATAATAAAATTAAATATAAAACACGTAAAAATAATTAATTCGCGCAAATAGGTAAACACGTACGTCCTACCTTTACGTCCGAGAAATCGGGGCGTTACAATCTCTCCCCCTTAAAAGAATCCGTCCTCGGATTCACTGCTCGCTCGGAAACAACTCGGGGTGAAACCTTCGATCCAATAACTTAATCGGCTTCTGAACGAAGGTGAGATCCGGTTCTAATTCCACTTCTTCAACTGGTAGAACCTCGGACTCATCTCGATAATACTTTCGGAGCTGTGAAACATGAAACACGTTATGGATTCCAGTCAGACTCGGAGGCAAGTCCAAACGATAGGCCGTATCCCCAATCATCTCCAAAATTTCATATGGTCCCATATACCAAGTGTTTAATTTTCCTCCTCGCTCAATCCTTGAGAATCCTTTTCGTGGGGAATACCTTTAAGAAAACCTTATCTCCAATCTCAACCTCCAATTTCTTCTTCCGAAGACCTACATAAATCTTTTGTCGATCCTGAGCGGCCTTCATCCGTTGTCTAATTATCTGGACCTTATCAATGGTCTCTTGTACAGCCTTAGAGGTTTTTCCTTCTTTTCCCTTCTTTTAATTCCCTCTTGTTTGGTCAAATTCCATTCCTCCAAGTCAAAGAACAACGGTGATCGACATTTACGTCCATAAAGAGCTTCATAAGGGATCATTTCAATCGAGGCTTGATAGCTATTGTTGTAAGAAAACTCGATTAACTGTAACTGCTAATTCCACGAGCTTTGAAAGTCCAATGCACATGCTCTCAACGAATCCTCCAGATACTTAATTAACCTTTCTGATTGTCCGTCGGTCTGAGGATGGAAAGCTGTGCTGAATTGAAGCCTTGTTTCCAAACACTGCTGTAATTCTGGCCATAACCTTGAAGTAAATCTGGGATCCCGATCCGAGACAATACTAACAGGTGCACCATGAAGCCTGACAATCTCATCATTGTACCTCTTGGCCAACTTATTCACTTTATCAGATATCCTAATAGCAAGAAAATGAGCGGATTTCGTCGACCTGTCCACGATAACCCAAATTCCATCGAAACCTCCTCTCGCTTGGTAATCCTGAAACAAAATCCATAGTTATTTGTTCCCACTTCCAATCCGGGATAGGCAATCAACGAAGTAGCCCCGATGGTTTTTGATGTTCTGCCTTAATCACTTGACAAGTCCTGCAATGCTTCACAAAGTTGATAACATCCCGTTCTCAATCCATTCCACCCATGGAATTACTTAAGATCCTTATACCGTTTGTTCCTCCGGGATGTAACGAATACCCTGACCGATGGGCTTCCCCAAGAATAATCCTTTTTAATTCTTCCGGGACAACAACTCTATTCTTGAATCTTAGAAGTCCCGTATCATCAAACCCAAACGGACATTCTGAATCAGCTCGAGCTTTCTCATCTAATTTCTGAACCTCGGGGTCAATCCTCTGAGTATCAAATAACCTCTGTTTAAGATCTGGTCGAACTGCAATATTCCGAACCCTAGCCCTCAGTCTGAAAAACTCACTCTCATCTCCAATTTCCACTTTCACATTGGACACACTAGTTTTCCTACTAAGTGCATTCACGAACATTTGGCTTTGTCGGAATGGTATCGGATTTTACACTCATAATCCGCCAAAAGTTCCATCCAAAGTCGTTGTCTCTTGTTCACTCCCTTTTTGCGAGAATGAGTATTGAAGACTCTTGTGATCGGAAAAGACCTCGAACGAAATTCCATGAAGCTAGTATCTCCACTTACCCAAAGCAAGGATCACTGCCACTAATTCCAAATCATGAGTGAGGTAGTTCTGTTCATGCTCTTTCAATTTCCTTGAGGCGTAAACGATTACTCTTCTATTTTGCATCGGCACACATCCCAAACCTTCCTTTTGAGGCGTCCGTAAAAACTGTATATCTTTCTGTACCTTCGGGAAGTGCTAATACAGGAGCGGTGGTCAACTTTCCTTTACAAGTTGAAAGCTATCCTCACATGCCTCGTCTCACTCAACTTAACCCTCTTCTTAGTCACTCGGGTTAAAGGAGCTGTAATCTTCGAAAGTCTTGTACAACTCTTCGATAGTAATCTGCCAAACCCCAGAAACTCCTTACTTCTGAAACATTTTTCGGGCTTTGCCCTTGAATAACCGTCTCAATCTTAGAAGGGTATACCTCCAAACCTTTCCTTGAAATAATATGACCCAGAAATGTTACTTGATCAATCCAAAACTCGCCTTTGCTAAACTTAGCATACAACCGATGCTCTCTTAAGGTATCCAACACAATCCTGAGGCGCCTGGCATGATCCTCCGGAGTTCTCGAATAAACCAAGATGTCGTCGATGAAGATTACCACAACTTATCCTTCCATCAGAACTGAACTGTAGCACCCGGGACGATAGGCACCACATCCCCCGCACTATGAGTCTAATCCACATATGAAATAAGCAGTCCACACATGAATCGGACTCACAGCGAACGGGTGACAATCAAAAGTACAGTCCTGACTAGGCGGTAGCTAACCCTGGAACCATCAACCAAAAACCAAAATGCGGAAGCAAGGAAATCATTCATGTAATATTCATGAAATAATGGAAATCCAAAACGAGTATAAATACGGGTTCCACTAATCAGTACACCTATCCTAACCTGTCCCGAATCAATATCAATTCAATAAGGGCACACTGGCCAACAATAATAAATCAATAAGTAATCAATACAGTATTTAAAGATAATATAATATGCAGTGAGTGTAAATAAGTGAGACTAGAACAAAGACTCGACACTCTAACTCCGCCTAGTAACCAACACCTGCAAAAGAAACTGGAAAAAGGGGGAAAGAGGGGTCAGTCTCTAGAAGACTGAGTGAGCAGGGGCGATACATAACATATAGAAACATGCACATGCAAGTCATAAATCCCGAGCAAGGTTTTGTTTGCGATTAGTTCCCTAAAAGGGCGAGAGAATGATTAATCAATGCTCGAATTTTATGACTAATTCATATTAAATTCATTAAGTTCATAAATCATATTCAATCAATAAGGCTCGGCGAGTGAGCGTGCACAATCTCCAACCAAACGCCGACCGTGTACGACAAATATCATTAATACCTTAAATAGGTGATCATGCAATATATCATAATACACACAAATCATATATCATATCCTAAACATATTCGGTTGGGCAATCCGTATCCCGGCCTTCCCGCACGGTGTCTATCAATCATAAACATAATCATAGTCATAATCATAATCATAAATAAGTTCCAACCTTCTTCCTCCGGGTGGTGGACAGGTTAGCAAGACCCGACCACCTCATACATAGGCCAATGGGGTTTCATGACTCCCCCAAGGGCACTCAGCTCCCATTCCCCGCTAATCCTCCTAGCGAGGGCCGGTATCACCGTACATAAGGTGGGACTAGTGCAAGGGATCACCGTCGGCCCTTGCCTCCCCGGATAGCCACTTGCACTAAGCCCCTGGGCCCGTGAACATATCATAAATGCATAATCTCGCCAAACATTTCAATTCATAAGAACATAACATACTTCATAATTTTGGAGAAAAGGTTACTCGATAATAATTTACTCGATGACTCCACTTTGAAAATAACATATAGATATATACATAAAGTTTTGGCCAAAACTTGTCACATAAAGGTTGTAGGGTTTAATATATAACTAGAACGAAAACACCCTCACCTGGATACGGGTGCCTATTCAATTTGGAAGTCTCCGCCCTGGAAACAAACTGTACAAGAGAAGGAACAATGTGTACTGGTGAGAAGTGACTCAATATGAAACCACATAGACGCACGGCAATGCTAAACACATGATATGAGATGTATAAGAAGTAAAATGATGTTATGGAGTTACACAATCAAGTAATTCTTTCAAGTACATTCCATACATGAGGGTTTCAAGCCCAATCATTTCATAATTCCTAGCAATCAAGTCATGAACTTCATATAACATTTATAATTCAGGTATATCAAGTTTACAATTGTAAAATAAACAAATAGAGACATTCAAATCATTTAAATCTCCCAAAATCATATATCAATTCCAGCTATATCAATTTTATATAATTCACACATGGCATACTCAATCCAAATATCACTAAGTGGATTCAAATAACAAGGTTACCTATTTAAATCAAACAATATTCATATTGTTTACAAAATTACACAAACACCCCCTTCAAGTTAGACAATTAGCTCAAATACGGCATATCGGAGTTCAAATTGCAAATCAAAGCATCAACATATATCATAGATCATTTAATACATGCTTTCGTACACATTGGAATTCATATTGATCGACAAATCAAGCAATTAACAATTTATTGCAATTAAAACAATTAATTTCAATTAAATAGAAATACACAAAATAAATCACAACAAATCAACCGGGCATCCGATTGATAAACGGAAGGTGGCGTTGGACTCACCACAACGAAAGGGACTTTCTGTCCGAAAGTCACCGGAATGCCGCTACCGTAGCCGGCCGAACAGCCACCGGCCGCCACCGGAACACCGCCTCCGGTGGTCGGAAAAATCCCCGGAAGGACAGGAACGCGCGTCTCGGCCTGCTCAACAAAAGCCCTCAATCAATTTCAGAAAATGCCAAACACGCAGGACTTCGTTAACGAAAAACCGAATCAAATCCCAATGACGAAAACTGAAATTAAATACAAACCGCTAAACGAAAATGAAATCCGGGCATACCGTTGGAAAGCTTGTAACGAGCCCTACGAAAGCCCCAAGCCAAAATCCGGAAAAAGTCGCCGGAAAAATCGGACCGCCGGTCCAGACCGGTCCGCCACCGGTTCGCCGCCGCCGGCCGGTTCTCGAGTCGGGGCCAACGCTATCCGCTACGGTCCAATATTCTGAGCAACTTCCGTGAAGGGACCACCACCAAAAACCCACCGGAAAAGGGCCAAATTCGCCGCCGAAAAGCCGCCGGTGCGCCACTCGCCGGTTCAGCCATCTCCGGCCACCGTTTGCTCAAAATGACCCCGGAATCGGACTCAGGAGGCCAAAATACGTCAGAAACCACCAACGGCCGATCGCGAATCTCGCCGGAACGCGGCGGAGCAAGGTGCTACAGTGCACGCACCACCGCCGCCGGTCTTCAGTCGGCGCGTGCGCCGCCGTCCGGCCACCGCTGGCCACGCCGTTTAAACTGGAGTTGCGCCGGGACCTCCCCTAACAAATGGGGTGGGGCGTGACGTCGGAATGTCGCCGGAAACCGCCGCAAGAAGGCGGCGAAGTGGCGGGTGTCCGTTCCGCCGCCGCTGTTGTGCCGTAGCGCCACCACCGCTGAGTTTCGGGTCTCGATTCTTGTATCATCGTGACGGGCTCGTCGAGTTGATAAACTTTGACTATTAATTCGTCGAATTCCGTCGAGAAACGAGGGAGAACGGGCAAGTGTGTGAAAACACACCTCCGAGTGTGTGTGCACAGTGTTGATCGCGGGAGAGAGAGACCGAGGAAGCTGAAGCTGGAGTTTTGCACGCAAAACGATGAAGATAGATATTTATCCCGGTCCTCGCACGAAGAAACGATCGGTAGAAAGAGCTAATGAAGTCAGAATTGGGCAAACTTAGAGTCTACGGACTCGTCTCGATGCCCCGGACGCAAAGGAAGGGTCAAAGAAGTCAAAATCTCTACCGAACGAGAAGTGACCGGAAAAACCCCTTAAAAGAAGAAAATTACAAAGAGGGCCCTAACTCTAAAAGAGTCCAAAAGAGGGCCACACAACGCACCAATCACATAATTAAACACATAAAAAGGTTGAAAGGTGACGTACCTTATTTATCGAATGAGCGGGGCGTTACAATCTTCCCTCCTTCAAAAGGACCTGTCCTCAGGTCCTACTGCTGGACCTGAAAAGTTACAAACTGAAATGTATCGATCTATTCCCCGAAATTGCATAGCATCTTAGCCCTGGTTGTGAAGTTTACTCCCCCTATTTGTATCACCCCTCCAGAGTCTGGTAGTCACAAAGATCTACTCGAACACTTGGCCGTTAGTCACTTCAAAACTCGTTCGACCGCTACTAGTCCATTGCCTCGTCACTTGATAACCGTTGTCTGTCCAGGCATAACGCAAACTCTACAAACAAGAGAGAATCCCATCTCTCAACACACAAGTGAGGAAGCCCCGTCCCTCAGCACACACAAAAGAGAGAACCCCGTCTCTCGGGCACAGAATTGAGAGAACCCCGTCTCTCAAACACAGAATTGAGAAAATCCAGCATTTCTCAAGCTCCTAAATCCAAGAGAATCCAGCATCTCTCGTGCACAGAAAACAGAAAGAATCCAGCATCTTTCTATCACATAAATAGGGAGAATCCCACATCTCCCTAACACGCAAAAAGAGAGATCTCAACAACTCTCTAGCACACAAGTTCACTTACACAGGATTCATACATACACATATCAAAATAACACTGGATGCAAAACATGAGATGCATGTATAGTGTACCTTTACCCGACTGATATCGGTGTCCCTAGAGTATAGACTCATCATCCATGCTCAACTCAAGGGGGATATCGCGATGGGATCACTGTAAGATAAAATTATAATATGCATGTAGGTGCATGTAGGGTTAGTAAGCCATTAAGGAAATTTATAACCACTGAAGCACAACAATCCACGCAAGCATGTAATCCATTTAGTTTACAAGAATTCACAACAGCAATAAATTTTAAGTTATGAAAATTGAAGCAGTTAGTCACAAAAAAAATCAAGGCAGCAACACGCATTCCACGTTGTCACAATAGTCAAGCAGAATAAAATAAAATACAATTACTTATGAAATGTATGAGTGCAAATGCCATGGATGCTTAAGATACCGTTCACCGTAGTAATGGAGTCGAGGTTGGCAATTTCTTTAACTTGAAAGGTTAATCAACTCCTTAACTGGCCATAGTTTCAACTTCCCGTTCAAACCTGCATTCTTTAGTATTCCTTCAGATTCTCGGGTACTCGACTGATCTTGGATCGTCTCACTTGATTCTCGAAGTATAGTAATCCGTGTAATCTCTTGAAATCCCAATAGGATCCTCGGTAATCGGAATTTACCATTTCTTTCAAATGTGAAATCTCTCAGAACAATCATGGAGAAATAAATGAAGAATCTTTACACCGTCTTGCTTAGTACACCGTCGTTGTAAAAGATGACCTTACCCTCAATATTTGGTGGAGTTGATCTTCAATGACCTCGGCACAAAATTCCATTGTTTGCACAATTTTCCCCTTTTTCCTTTGTGCAAGTGTAACTACTCTGGTGAGTGTCTTTATAATAGTAACCCGATTTCCTGCTTGGAATTCTCTGAATGATACAAGTGTCTTGATCTCTTCATTGTCACCTCATACCTTCCAGAGTTAGAAATGCTGACTTTCTTATAACCCATGTTACTCCCGAGCACCTCCAAGTAGTAAGTACATATCCTGAGAGCAACTTAATAGTTAAAAGATTTCTTGTTTTTTTTTTTTTTTTTTTTTTTTTTTTTTCCCTCCAATTGTTTATACATGATCGCCCGAAATCCACCCAGAATTACTTTACTTTTCTTTATCATTCCCATTTGTTATTTCCTGTCTTTCAAGTAATCCCACATCACGACAATTAAGCTTGGATCTAGAAATACCCCGACTTTCATCAAATCATTTATGAGGCTAGGAGTATCGCATCGTGTAGAGAGATTGACCACAACCCAACATTCTATCTTACATGCACTCACCCTATCTTGAAGCTATTGGCTCGATCGTATATTTTCTGGTCAAACCCTGTTCGAATTCAAATGTTGCTTCGACCAAGACAGCAGGTAGTGGATAAGGTGGGAGAACACCTAAAGTACAACCACGAAGCTAATGCATGTGGGGTTAGGGATGTGAATGGAGTGCACTCATATCCAGCAAAGAAGGCAGTCAAGCACGTAGAACAATATCCCAAAATAATTAAAATTTACTCCAATGCATGATGCACGTGCCATGTATGCATAATACCCGTTTTTATAGCAGTAGCATTGATTCCTTATTATAAATTCTTGTAGAGGTCCATTTGCTTTTCATCCAAGTAGTCAGAAGATGAGAGTTTCAAATCCTCCTTCACGAATTTGTAGCAGTAGGAAGTGTTGTCTCGATCAATTTCAATTTTTTTTTTTTTTTTTTTTTTTTTTTTTTTTTTTTTTTGACATCAAGGCAACACCCTATAATTCACAAATGGACCAAATATCTATGCATGTGGGTTAGTACGTGGGTATGTCACGTAATGAAAGCAATTAAGAACGCCTAAGTAATGCAGATGCAATACGTAATTTAATAAAATTTAATCATAACAATAATAATTTTACAAAGATCGTAATCATAGTGTGCGCACGATCCCATAAGCTCAGACAAATTCATACATACAAGTCAAAATTTCACGTCTGCCAAATGCAATGCACAAGTATTCCTATGCCGTACGACCTAAACTGACACGACACGACTCCAAAGCACCGGTTCTGAACCTGGTGGCTCTGATACCACCTAAAGATGTAGCACCCGGGACGATAGGCACCACATCCCCCGCACTATGAGTCTAATCCACATATGAAATAAGCAGTCCACACATGAATCGGACTCACAGCGAACGGGTGACAATCAAAAGTACAGTCCTGACTAGGCGGTAGCTAACCCTGGAACCATCAACCAAAAACCAAAATGCGGAAGCAAGGAAATCATTCATGTAATATTCATGAAATAATGGAAATCCAAAACGAGTATAAATACGGGTTCCACTAATCAGTACACCTATCCTAACCTGTCCCGAATCAATATCAATTCAATAAGGGCACACTGGCCAACAATAATAAATCAATAATTAATCAATACAGTATTTAAAGATAATATAATATGCAGTGAGTGTAAATAAGTGAGACTAGAACAAAGACTCGACACTCTAACTCCGCCTAGTAACCAACACCTGCAAAAGAAACTGGAAAAAGGGGGAAAGAGGGGTCAGTCTCTAGAAGACTGAGTGAGCAGGGGCGATACATAACATATAGAAACATGCACATGCAAGTCATAAATCCCGAGCAAGGTTTTGTTTGCGATTAGTTCCCTAAAAGGGCGAGAGAATGATTAATCAATGCTCGGATTTTATGACTAATTCATATTAAATTCATTAAGTTCATAAATCATATTCAATCAATAAGGCTCGGCGAGTGAGCGTGCACAATCTCCAACCAAACGCCGACCGTGTACGACAAATATCATTAATACCTTAAATAGGTGATCATGCAATATATCATAATACACACAAATCATATATCATATCCTAAACATATTCGGTTGGGCAATCCGTGTCCCGGCCTTCCCGCACGGTGTCTATCAATCATAAACATAATCATAGTCATAATCATAATCATAAATAAGTTCCAACCTTCTTCCTCCGGGTGGTGGACAGGTTAGCAAGACCCGACCACCTCATACATAGGCCAATGGGGTTTCATGACTCCCCCAAGGGCACTCAGCTCCCATTCCCCGCTAATCCTCCTAGCGAGGGCCGGTATCACCGTACATAAGGTGGGACTAGTGCAAGGGATCACCGTCGGCCCTTACCTCCCCGGATAGCCACTTGCACTAAGCCCCTGGGCCCGTGAACATATCATAAATGCATAATCTCGCCAAACATTTCAATTCATAAGAACATAACATACTTCATAATTTTGGAGAAAAGGTTACTCGATAATAATTTACTCGATGACTCCACTTTGAAAATAACATATAGATATATACATAAAGTTTTGGCCAAAACTTGTCACATAAAGGTTGTAGGGTTTAATATATAACTAGAACGAAAACACCCTCACCTGGAATTCCACGAGACAAGAAACAAGAGCAATACGGGTGCCTATTCAATTTGGAAGTCTCCGCCCTGGAAACAAACTGTACAAGAGAAGGAACAATGTGTACTGGTGAGAAGTGACTCAATATGAAACCACATAGACGCACGGCAATGCTAAACACATGATATGAGATGTATAAGAAGTAAAATGATGTTATGGAGTTACACAATCAAGTAATTCTTTCAAGTACATTCCATACATGAGGGTTTCAAGCCCAATCATTTCATAATTCCTAGCAATCAAGTCATGAACTTCATATAACATTTATAATTCAGGTATATCAAGTTTACAATTGTAAAATAAACAAATAGAGACATTCAAATCATTTAAATCTCCCAAAATCATATATCAATTCCAGCTATATCAATTTTATATAATTCACACATGGCATACTCAATCCAAATATCACTAAGTGGATTCAAATAACAAGGTTACCTATTTAAATCAAACAATATTCATATTGTTTACAAAATTACACAAACACCCCCTTCAAGTTAGACAATTAGCTCAAATACGGCATATCGGAGTTCAAATTGCAAATCAAAGCATCAACATATATCATAGATCATTTAATACATGCTTTCGTACACATTGGAATTCATATTGATCGACAAATCAAGCAATTAACAATTTATTGCAATTAAAACAATTAATTTCAATTAAATAGAAATACACAAAATAAATCACAACAAATCAACCGGGCATCCGATTGATAAACGGAAGGTGGCGTTGGACTCACCACAACGAAAGGGACTTTCTGTCCGAAAGTCACCGGAATACCGCTACCGTAGCCGGCCGAACAGCCACCGGCCGCCACCGGAACACCGCCTCCGGTGGTCGGAAAAATCCCCGGAAAGGCCAGGAACGCGCGTCTCGGCCTGCTCAACAAAAGCCCTCAATCAATTTCAGAAAATGCCAAACACGCAGGACTTCGTTAACGAAAAACCGAATCAAATCCCAATGACGAAAACTGAAATTAAATACAAACCGCTAAACGAAAATGAAATCCGGGCATACCGTTGGAAAGCTTGTAACGAGCCCTACGAAAGCCCCAAGCCAAAATCCGGAAAAAGTCACCGGAAAAATCGGACCGCCGGTCCAGACCGGTCCGCCACCGGTTCGCCGCCGCCGGCCGGTTCTCGAGTCGGGGCCAACGCTATCCGCTACGGTCCAATATTCTGAGCAACTTCCGTGAAGGGACCACCACCAAAAACCCACCGGAAAAGGGCCAAATTCGCCGCCGAAAAGCCGCCGGTGCGCCACTCGCCGGTTCAGCCATCTCCGGCCACCGTTTGCTCAAAATGACCCCGGAATCGGACTCAGGAGGCCAAAATACGTCAGAAACCACCAACGGCCGATCGCGAATCTCGCCGGAACGCGGCGGAGCAAGGTGCTACAGTGCACACACCACCGCCGCCGGTCTTCAGTCGGCGTGTGCGCCGCCGTCCGGCCACCGCTGGCCACGCCGTTTAAACTGGAGTTGCGCCGGGACCTCCCCTAACAAATGGGGTGGGGCGTGACGTCGGAATGTCGCCGGAAACCGCCGCAAGAAGGCGGCGAAGTGGCGGGTGTCCGTTCCGCCGCCGCTGTTGTGCCGTAGCGCCACCACCGCTGAGTTTCGGGTCTCGATTCTTGTATCATCGTGACGGGCTCGTCGAGTTGATAAACTTTGACTATTAATTCGTCGAATTCCGTCGAGAAACGAGGGAGAACGGGCAAGTGTGTGAAAACACACCTCCGAGTGTGTGTGCACAGTGTTGATCGCGGGAGAGAGAGACCGAGGAAGCTGAAGCTGGAGTTTTGCACGCAAAACGATGAAGATAGATATTTATCCCGGTCCTCGCGCGAAGAAACGATCGGTAGAAAGAGCTAATGAAGTCAGAATTGGGCAAACTTAGAGTCTACGGACTCGTCTCGATGCCCCGGACGCAAAGGAAGGGTCAAAGAAGTCAAAATCTCTACCGAACGAGAAGTGACCGGAAAAACCCCTTAAAAGAAGAAAATTACAAAGAGGGCCCTAACTCTAAAAGAGTCCAAAAGAGGGCCACACAACGCACCAATCACATAATTAAACACATAAAAAGGTTGAAAGGTGACGTACCTTATTTATCGAATGAGCGGGGCGTTACAATCTTCCCTCCTTCAAAAGGACCTGTCCTCCGGTCCTACTGCTGGACCTGAAAAGTTACAAACTTAAATGTATCGATCTATTCCCCGAAATTGCATAGCATCTTAGCCCTGGTTGTGAAGTTTACTCCCCCTATTTGTATCACCCCTCCAGAGTCTGGTAGTCACAAAGATCTACTCGAACACTTGGCCGTTAGTCACTTCAAAACTCGTTCGACCGCTACTAGTCCATTGCCTCGTCACTTGATAACCGTTGTCTGTCCAGGCATAACGCAAACTCTACAAACAAGAGAGAATCCCATCTCTCAACACACAAGTGAGGAAGCCCCGTCCCTCAGCACACACAAAAGAGAGAACCCCGTCTCTCGGGCACAGAATTGAGAGAACCCCGTCTCTCAAACACAGAATTGAGAAAATCCAGCATTTCTCAAGCTCCTAAATCCAAGAGAATCCAGCATCTCTCGTGCACAGAAAACAGAAAGAATCCAGCATCTTTCTATCACATAAATAGGGAGAATCCCACATCTCCCTAACACGCAAAAAGAGAGATCTCAACAACTCTCTAGCACACAAGTTCACTTACACAGGATTCATACATACACATATCAAAATAACACTGGATGCAAAACATGAGATGCATGTATAGTGTACCTTTACCCGACTGATATCGGTGTCCCTAGAGTATAGACTCATCATCCATGCTCAACTCAAGGGGGATATCGCGATGGGATCACTGTAAGATAAAATTATAATATGCATGTAGGTGCATGTAGGGTTAGTAAGCCATTAAGGAAATTTATAACCACTGAAGCACAACAATCCACGCAAGCATGTAATCCATTTAGCTTACAAGAATTCACAACAGCAATAAATTTTAAGTTATGAAAATTGAAGCAGTTAGTCACAAAAAAAATCAAGGCAGCAACACGCATTCCACGTTGTCACAATAGTCAAGCAGAATAAAATAAAATACAATTACTTATGAAATGTATGAGTGCAAATGCCATGGATGCTTAAGATACCGTTCACCGTAGTAATGGAGTCGAGGTTGGCAATTTCTTTAACTTGAAAGGTTAATCAACTCCTTAACTGGCCATAGTTTCAACTTCCCGTTCAAACCTGCATTCTTTAGTATTCCTTCAGATTCTCGGGTACTCGACTGATCTTGGATCGTCTCACTTGATTCTCGAAGTATAGTAATCCGTGTAATCTCTTGAAATCCCAATAGGATCCTCGGTAATCGGAATTTACCATTTCTTTCAAATGTGAAATCTCTCAGAACAATCATGGAGAAATAAATGAAGAATCTTTACACCGTCTTGCTTAGTACACCGTCGTTGTAAAAGATGACCTTACCCTCAATATTTGGTGGAGTTGATCTTCAATGACCTCGGCACAAAATTCCATTGCTTGCACAATTTTCCCCTTTTTCCTTTGTGCAAGTGTAACTACTCTGGTGAGTGTCTTTATAATAGTAACCCGATTTCCTGCTTGGAATTCTCTGAATGATACAAGTGTCTTGATCTCTTCATTGTCACCTCATACCTTCCAGAGTTAGAAATGCTGACTTTCTTATAACCCATGTTACTCCCGAGCACCTCCAAGTAGTAAGTACATATCCTGAGAGCAACTTAATAGTTAAAAGATTTTTTTTTTTTTTTTTTTTTTTTTTTTTCCCTCCAATTGTTTATACATGATCGCCCGAAATCCACCCAGAATTACTTTACTTTTCTTTATCATTCCCATTTGTTATTTCCTGTCTTTCAAGTAATCCCACATCACGACAATTAAGCTTGGATCTAGAAATACCCCGACTTTCATCAAATCATTTATGAGGCTAGGAGTATCGCATCGTGTAGAGAGATTGACCACAACCCAACATTCTATCTTACATGCACTCACCCTATCTTGAAGCTATTGGCTCGATCGTATATTTTCTGGTCAAACCCTGTTCGAATTCAAATGTTGCTTCGACCAAGACAGCAGGTAGTGGATAAGGTGGGAGAACACCTAAAGTACAACCACGAAGCTAATGCATGTGGGGTTAGGGATGTGAATGGAGTGCACTCATATCCAGCAAAGAAGGCAGTCAAGCACGTAGAACAATATCCCAAAATAATTAAAATTTACTCCAATGCATGATGCACGTGCCATGTATGCATAATACCCGTTTTTATAGCAGTAGCATTGATTCCTTATTATAAATTCTTGTAGAGGTCCATTTGCTTTTCATCCAAGTAGTCAGAAGATGAGAGTTTCAAATCCTCCTTCACGAATTTGTAGCAGTAGGAAGTGTTGTCTCGATCAATTTCAATTTTTTTTTTTTTTTTTTTTTTTTTTTTTTTTTTTTTTTTTTTTTTTTGACATCAAGGCAACACCCTATAATTCACAAATGGACCAAATATCTATGCATGTGGGTTAGTACGTGGGTATGTCACGTAATGAAAGCAATTAAGAACGCCTAAGTAATGCAGATGCAATACGTAATTTAATAAAATTTAATCATAACAATAATAATTTTACAAAGATCGTAATCATAGTGTGCGCACGATCCCATAAGCTCAGACAAATTCATACATACAAGTCAAAATTTCACGTCTGCCAAATGCAATGCACAAGTATTCCTATGCCGTACGACCTAAACTGACACGACACGACTCCAAAGCACCGGTTCTGAACCTGGTGGCTCTGATACCACCTAAAGATGTAGCACCAGGGACGATAGGCACCACATCCCCCGCACTATGAGTCTAATCCACATATGAAATAAGCAGTCCACACATGAATCGGACTCACAGCGAACGGGTGACAATCAAAAGTACAGTCCTGACTAGGCGGTAGCTAACCCTGGAACCATCAACCAAAAACCAAAATGCGGAAGCAAGGAAATCATTCATGTAATATTCATGAAATAATGGAAATCCAAAACGAGTATAAATACGGGTTCCACTAATCAGTACACCTATCCTAACCTGTCCCGAATCAATATCAATTCAATAAGGGCACACTGGCCAACAATAATAAATCAATAATTAATCAATACAGTATTTAAAGATAATATAATATGCAGTGAGTGTAAATAAGTGAGACTAGAACAAAGACTCGACACTCTAACTCCGCCTAGTAACCAACACCTGCAAAAGAAACTGGAAAAAGGGGGAAAGAGGGGTCAGTCTCTAGAAGACTGAGTGAGCAGGGGCGATACATAACATATAGAAACATGCACATGCAAGTCATAAATCCCGAGCAAGGTTTTGTTTGCGATTAGTTCCCTAAAAGGGCGAGAGAATGATTAATCAATGCTCGGATTTTATGACTAATTCATATTAAATTCATTAAGTTCATAAATCATATTCAATCAATAAGGCTCGGCGAGTGAGCGTGCACAATCTCCAACCAAACGCCGACCGTGTACGACAAATATCATTAATACCTTAAATAGGTGATCATGCAATATATCATAATACACACAAATCATATATCATATCCTAAACATATTCGGTTGGGCAATCCGTGTCCCGGCCTTCCCGCACGGTGTCTATCAATCATAAACATAATCATAGTCATAATCATAATCATAAATAAGTTCCAACCTTCTTCCTCCGGGTGGTGGACAGGTTAGCAAGACCCGACCACCTCATACATAGGCCAATGGGGTTTCATGACTCCCCCAAGGGCACTCAGCTCCCATTCCCCGCTAATCCTCCTAGCGAGGGCCGGTATCACCGTACATAAGGTGGGACTAGTGCAAGGGATCACCGTCGGCCCTTGCCTCCCCGGATAGCCACTTGCACTAAGCCCCTGGGCCCGTGAACATATCATAAATGCATAATCTCGCCAAACATTTCAATTCATAAGAACATAACATACTTCATAATTTTGGAGAAAAGGTTACTCGATAATAATTTACTCGATGACTCCACTTTGAAAATAACATATAGATATATACATAAAGTTTTGGCCAAAACTTGTCACATAAAGGTTGTAGGGTTTAATATATAACTAGAACGAAAACACCCTCACCTGGAATTCCACGAGACAAGAAACAAGAGCAATACGGGTGCCTATTCAATTTGGAAGTCTCCGCCCTGGAAACAAACTGTACAAGAGAAGGAACAATGTGTACTGGTGAGAAGTGACTCAATATGAAACCACATAGACGCACGGCAATGCTAAACACATGATATGAGATGTATAAGAAGTAAAATGATGTTATGGAGTTACACAATCAAGTAATTCTTTCAAGTACATTCCATACATGAGGGTTTCAAGCCCAATCATTTCATAATTCCTAGCAATCAAGTCATGAACTTCATATAACATTTATAATTCAGGTATATCAAGTTTACAATTGTAAAATAAACAAATAGAGACATTCAAATCATTTAAATCTCCCAAAATCATATATCAATTCCAGCTATATCAATTTTATATAATTCACACATGGCATACTCAATCCAAATATCACTAAGTGGATTCAAATAACAAGGTTACCTATTTAAATCAAACAATATTCATATTGTTTACAAAATTACACAAACACCCCCTTCAAGTTAGACAATTAGCTCAAATACGGCATATCGGAGTTCAAATTGCAAATCAAAGCATCAACATATATCATAGATCATTTAATACATGCTTTCGTACACATTGGAATTCATATTGATCGACAAATCAAGCAATTAACAATTTATTGCAATTAAAACAATTAATTTCAATTAAATAGAAATACACAAAATAAATCACAACAAATCAACCGGGCATCCGATTGATAAACGGAAGGTGGCGTTGGACTCACCACAACGAAAGGGACTTTCTGTCCGAAAGTCACCGGAATGCCGCTACCGTAGCCGGCCGAACAGCCACCGGCCGCCACCGGAACACCGCCTCCGGTGGTCGGAAAAATCCCCGGAAGGACAGGAACGCGCGTCTCGGCCTGCTCAACAAAAGCCCTCAATCAATTTCAGAAAATGCCAAACACGCAGGACTTCGTTAACGAAAAACCGAATCAAATCCCAATGACGAAAACTGAAATTAAATACAAACCGCTAAACGAAAATGAAATCCGGGCATACCGTTGGAAAGCTTGTAACGAGCCCTACGAAAGCCCCAAGCCAAAATCCGGAAAAAGTCGCCGGAAAAATCGGACCGCCGGTCCAGACCGGTCCGCCACCGGTTCGCCGCCGCCGGCCGGTTCTCGAGTCGGGGCCAACGCTATCCGCTACGGTCCAATATTCTGAGCAACTTCCGTGAAGGGACCACCACCAAAAACCCACCGGAAAAGGGCCAAATTCGCCGCCGAAAAGCCGCCGGTGCGCCACTCGCCGGTTCAGCCATCTCCGGCCACCGTTTGCTCAAAATGACCCCGGAATCGGACTCAGGAGGCCAAAATACGTCAGAAACCACCAACGGCCGATCGCGAATCTCGCCGGAACGCGGCGGAGCAAGGTGCTACAGTGCACGCACCACCGCCGCCGGTCTTCAGTCGGTGCGTGCGCCGCCGTCCGGCCACCGCTGGCCACGCCGTTTAAACTGGAGTTGCGCCGGGACCTCCCCTAACAAATGGGGTGGGGCGTGACGTCGGAATGTCGCCGGAAACCGCCGCAAGAAGGCGGCGAAGTGGCGGGTGTCCGTTCCGCCGCCGCTGTTGTGCCGTAGCGCCACCACCGCTGAGTTTCGGGTCTCGATTCTTGTATCATCGTGACGGGCTCGTCGAGTTGATAAACTTTGACTATTAATTCGTCGAATTCCGTCGAGAAACGAGGGAGAACGGGCATGTGTGAAAACACACCTCCGAGTGTGTGTGCACAGTGTTGATCGCGGGAGAGAGAGACCGAGGAAGCTGAAGCTGGAGTTTTGCACGCAAAACGATGAAGATAGATATTTATCCCGGTCCTCGCGCGAAGAAACGATCGGTAGAAAGAGCTAATGAAGTCAGAATTGGGCAAACTTAGAGTCTACGGACTCGTCTCGATGCCCCGGACGCAAAGGAAGGGTCAAAGAAGTCAAAATCTCTACCGAACGAGAAGTGACCGGAAAAACCCCTTAAAAGAAGAAAATTACAAAGAGGGCCCTAACTCTAAAAGAGTCCAAAAGAGGGCCACACAACGCACCAATCACATAATTAAACACATAAAAAGGTTGAAAGGTGACGTACCTTATTTATCGAATGAGCGGGGCGTTACATGAACACTCCCAAACCAACTGATCTGTCTGAAGACTACCACCCAGTGGCGAACTCACCAAACAACAAGAAGGAAAAGCAAATAACAGACAAGCACAGAATAGCAACTAAGTCACAAGAAATAAAAGAATGCGTGACACCCGAATCAAAGAGTGCATGAATGCTCATGTTATGTATGCATCGGGTACCTTCTATCACAGCTGTGGAATCAATCTCGGCATCTTGCTCTTCACCTTCGTTGGCGTAAGCACGAGCCGGGATCATTGGCCTTTGAACTCGTCTTTGATATCCGGGGTCTTTATAGGGGCAAGTATCCGCCATATGGTCGCCTTTTCCACATATAAAGCACAATTTCAACCTCCTCCGACAGTTATAGTAATTATGAGTTGGTCCTCCACAATGTGTACAGGGAGCTTGAGCCAATCTCGCCACGCTCGGACCTTGTCGATCTTTCGTAGGTGTAGGCAGAGCTTTTGGGACCGGTGGAGTTGGCTCTCCCATTCTTGGCTTCTTAAACGGAACCTTAGGAGGGGGACTAACTTGCATCATCGGCCTCTTTCCCGAATTCGATCCGGAACCTCTTCTCATTGGAGCTCTAAAAACCGGATCCTTCTTTTTGATTTCCTCCCCTTGCGTAGTAGACTGTCTGACTCCAGATATCCTCTCTACTCGAATCAACCAACCCTCCGAGACCGCATCATCGATAGCACCAGAAGATCGAGGGGGGTTGTAACTCAAAAACACCCCATGAGGATCTCTATTGTTATGGTTCAGTGGAGGAGCTTGTTGTTCTGCCTGTTGCGATGGGGAAGCTTGAGCCCTCCTATGCTCGACAAAGTTGAAAACTGCTTCCATGAAATTCCCCATATCTATCGGTGGTGCTTGTGGTTGAGGTGGAGGCGTAGGGGATCGATCATGATGACGACGATGTCTGGGAGATCTCTCACGATATTTACGTGGAGGCATCCTGTTCAAGAAATACTGAAAATGCATGCTATTTTCCGTCCACGAGGCGTGCCACTTGGCGCCCTGTTAGCACCACATGTCACATGTCCCGCTGACGTGGCGTGATACCTCAGCTGCCACGTCAGCAAAAAAAACTTTTTTTTTTTTTTTCCAGAAAAATTTTATTTTCTCCAAAATAAAATTTTGGGCATTTCCAACTCTTTGAAATTTAATTTATTTTCTCAAAATAAATTCCTTGCCTAATTTCAAACTCTTTGAAAATTTATTTCTCTCTCTCCTTTTAATATTTTCTCTTTGATCTTCGTTGGGGCTTGCGGGGGGACCTGCAGGACTAATTAATCTTAGCTCCAAACGGGTCAATTTATTATCATCCCATGATAATAATTGATTACCGTTTAACAATATTTAATTCCACTAAAAAAATATTGTTGAACTCTAAAATTAATTAAATTATTCACGAATTTCTCGATCTAGAATAATTTTGCATTTTACTCCTCTGTACAGATATCCATGAAAAATAAATCAATACTACTATCATTTATTTTTCACTTCCAATCTGAAATTTCTTGATTTGCCTTAAGTCCAAATTCCCTGTATGTGAAACACATTCAACATACAACTTCGGTGACGCACACACGAAGTACTTTGGCCAAAGTTTTATTTGAACTTTGCAAATCTATTTTAGGGATATCTTTTAACCTTCCAACAAGGCTACAGATTCCTCGATCAATATTTCTCTTTCGCACATTTCATGCAATCACCGAACGTACAAAGTATTTTGGCCACCCGTTACCGAGACCTCACTTCTGAGTACATCACAGTGATTAACAGTTCATGCCTAAAGTAGAAACACTACAGGATTAAGAGTCTAATGCTTCCGAGATTTTGTTTATTTTATATAGCAGTATAAAATGAACAATCTCAGTGGTCTAGTTCGATGTTTCCAATCTCATTGAAAATCATCAATGTGTCATAATCGGAGACTCCATTTCCCTATGACGAAAGGCTAATCATCTTATATAACACATTATAGTCTCAATAAGAACATTTTCTTATCATTCTGACTAGAACTTTAACGACACGTGACTTCTGGTATTTAAAGTCTTTTCCTATGAAACACATTTCATATAAAAATACCATCACACGTCATTAATTATTAAATTTGTAAAATACTCATAACTTGCTATAATTTCAGTTTTATTAATCCAAAATATTTACAATATAATTGGATTTTCAGGGCATTAATCCCAACAGGGTGCTCCCGCGCGGTTGCGGGAGCGTGCGGGCGACTGTCCAGCGCGGTTGCGGGATAGGCCAGTAGGCGCGCCTAGGACGGCGTCACGCACGGCTGCACGACGATGGCGTATGGGGTTGGGGCGTACTACGCTTTGGCACGTTCCACCCTCGCGTGTTCGTTTCGTATTTCGTTTCGTATCTCAGGTTTCTCCAAAACCCAATTCAATCCAAAATTAAAAATTACGATTTAAACGAATTTCAACTAAAACACTCTTTCAAAACCAGATTTAAGAAAACTGTTTTCAAAAATTTTTAGGAAAAAAATACAGTTTCGTATTTCAGGCTTTCTAAAAGAACTCAGGAATACTCAATTCGTATCTAAGCCTAAGAATTTCTACCAAATTCAGAATAATTGAGACGAACCAGAAATAGGCCTTGCAAGGTGGCTCTGATACCACTTGTTGGGAAAACACATCAGAAACGATGCGAAAATTTAAAATTTTTCCAACTAAGAAAGGATCGAATCTTGCAAGTCCTATTCCCAAATTCGTAGTGATCAAGAAACTCACTTGGATAGTAGCTTTCTTGACACTTCTAACCGCCCAAGAACGCTCTTCACGTGGCTTGATCCCCAAAAGCTCCTTCGAATCTTTCAAGACTTCACGATAGTAGCCCTCTAGAGAAATAGTCCACCAACTCGACCACGATCCGAATAGGGAGGATACTAGGTCTATATTCGGTGTTTAGGCTCTAGGGTTTAGTGTATAATTATGGAGAATGAGAAATTGTGTATCATCAGCTCATGGGGTTCGAACCCCTCACTTATATAGGGTTAGGGTTTGAACCCTATTCCTTATTGGACAAGGAATTCCAAACTCTTCTGGAAAGGGATTTCTCTCTTGGAGACTAAGTCTCTTACTTTGACCAAAAGTCTTCTTATTGATCAACTTGGAAAGCAAGATTCTAATCTAACTCTTTTAGATTATTAATTTTACTTTATTAATTTTACAATAAATAACTTGAAGACTAATAATATAATTAATTCATAATTAATTATTTATTAGATTTTATTTCTCCAAATTAGAACTTTAATATTAATTCAAAATTAAATCAAAGTCCGTTAAATAATTAACTCATTAATTATTTAGTATTTATACACATACATACACGTAACTACACGTGTCCAGAAGGACACGTGTGACTTACATGTGTGGACCCCACCATTCACTTAATGGTTCGATCAACTCGTTTAATTGATTCAAGCCTTAACCCACGTGACCGGGTTGTTGTGTGTGACCCTCTAGGTTCTTAATTTAATTAGCAGTGACCCTAATTAATTAATTCTGTAATTAATTAATTAGTCCACAGATCAAATGATCATAGTCTAGCAACAGGTGTTTGACCCCTAGCTGAATAAGAATGTCTCGATTCGACAGAACCTTTAAGTCATTGACATATGTGAGATACAATCCTCCTACGTCCCATCTCTCAATCAAGATCTAGGGCAAGGTAACAAATAGAACCCTAATAACCTTGATCTTAATGTTAAGTGCATTTCATATCCATTTGATCTCAATCCAAGAAACTCTTTTCTTGATGTCTTGATCCACTGCCTTGGCCAAGGACTCCTAGATGGCATATAAATGACTAACACAATAAGAGATCATCATCTTGCTAATGCAAGCATAGGCCCTTTATTTATTCTCATATACTTTCATGTGCCACTTATGCAGCCCCAGCATAAGCCTTGAATCAGTTATCTAAGGCTACACACTTTAAAGCTTACACCTAAGACTACAGAGTTAGCTCATAAAGTATGAAACCTCAAGTTTAAGGATCACTTAATCACATCAATGACTCGTGAGATATTTCCTAATCTGGAAGTTTCTATTTCCAGATATAGAAACTTCCTTTCCCATTTAGGAATCTTCTCACACGGGACACCTCAATGTACCTACTTAGAATAAGTAAGCACCCTCATGTATCACGCACGTATCAACTATACACTTTGCACCCCATGAAACAAGCCTCGAACGAGTCAGGTTGACACTCCCACTGTCTTTTGGACTCATCGGCTTGGAGTGATTTCTAATCATGACTTATGTGATATAGGGTTCGTCTCATGAACCACTTCACCTAAATGGTTGAGTCCTATAAGTCATATTGATTAGGGGAGTTCTTATACATGCGCAGTCAAAAGGAAACACACAATCAAGCAATAATATATAAAGAAGTGTTGCCTCCATTCGTATTATTCAAAGATTGTCTGTGATTTACAAAAGGAAAGTAACAAAGCTGACTATTACATCGGCTTTCAGGGCACTATTCCGAACAATTAATTAATTAGGGAATTAATTAATTACTGTCACTGCTAATCGAATAATTAACCTAAAGGGTCACACAAAAATGCCAGAACACGAGGGTTGTGGTAGGATGTTAATATGATTAACGAAGGATCAAAATAGTTGATCAAAATGGGCATAAAACGAGGCTGATGCCACGTGTCATGTACACGTGGCTGCCACGTGTCACGCGGCCAACGTGGCTTCACGCGTGTCCCATTTCGTGTGATTTATTTCACACGCGAATTCTTTTCTAGAATTAATTAATTTTAGTCTTTTAGTTAATTTTGAATTAATTATTAAGACTATTTTCAAATAAACTTAACCCAATAAATAATTAATTGGGAAATAATTTATTTATTGAATATTAACTTTTGACTTTAGGAAAGTTGAAAAGTCAAACTTCCTATTGTAGGAGAGAGAAGTCTTCTCTTGCTAGACTTTGAGAATAATTTAAGACCTTATTATTCCAATTAAATTAAATAATTAAATGAGTTAATTAGTGAGCAAGAAAGAAGCCCACTAGGGTTAGGAGAACCCTAGTAGGTTCGAACCCCCTTGTATAAATACAAGGGTAAGTGCTTCTCTTATTCTTTAGACCAACACTCACGAAGTGTTAAGTTTTTGAGAAAAACCAAAAGAAAAGTTTTCAAAGAAAAAAATATCCTAGCCTTAACACAAACCATAGAACTAGCATTCTCACTCGCTTGATCGTGTTCTAGGTCTGGTGTGGATACGCTTTGGAGGGCTTCTACTTTGGAGTCTTTTTCGAAGGTCGTTCGAGGGATTTCGCTTGAAGAGTGTTCGTTAGGCGGTAGTGACATCACTAGAAGGCTTCTATCATTGTAAGTTTCTAAAACACCCAACGTTATAGTACGAAAATTGCAAGACAACGATTAAACTTTTGGAAAATTTTAAACTTCCGCTGCTCAACTTTTCGTGTTTTCCAACACTTTTCCGACCTCTAAATTGCTCTTTCTCTTTTTATCCACACTTTGCAACCCAACTATTTCTCAGTATCATGATTCGAATGTGGCTCGGTTGTAGTAAGGCTTGATAGGTGAGATGGGGAGAATTCCTATCAAGTAAAAACTAAAATGCATGTCAGGTTAAAATGCCAATGCACGTATCACACTTGTAAACAATTAAAGACGCAGCACGGTTGGAACAATTATACCAATGAGAGATACGCATATAATTAAAGAAATTTAAACAATTTAAAGTGATGTACTCAACACGTTAAATATGGAATCACGGATAACAATCATAATAAACACAAGGAATTTGGAATAGGGTTCGGATCTTATCACTCGAACCATAGCCCAATTAGGGAGAAATCTTGACTCTTGAATTTTTGTAGAAATCCTTGATGCATTCCTTAGAACTTTCGAGCTAGAGAGAAGAGCTTGTGATAGATTGTGGTTATCATGGAGATTGACCGTGTTTTGATATCATCTTTGTACCCTATTGTAACACCCTAGTTTTCTAGCAGTTCAGGTACGCGCGCCATGCTTATGAGTTTTGAGATTTACAATTTATTTAATTCCTTTTTGTAATTTAATTGCGCAGTTCAATTCATTAATTTGAATTCTTGTGATTATATGATTTCCAATTTTTTCTTTCGTAATTTCATTACGTAAATTATATGTCTAATTTTCCCGAACATGTTTAAGTGTTTAATTTTTCATAATTGCAAGAATTCATGTTCATCCGCCCTTAATTGAAACTTTATAAAATTCTTGGACTTAATTGCTAAATTGACAAGGATTTATTTGTAACATTCATGAAACTTGGTAGCTAATTGTATTCATTTAAATTCCTTGAGGACTTGATGGCAATTTCTCTCATTTCTTCCCTTATCTTCACGATATAAACATATACATACATATACACATTTTACTTTTCATTTCATATTCAAGACTTAAAGAAAGAATCACTCCATCTCTCTCTTCCTTCCCTCTCGATCCAAACCAAGCAAGGAGGAGCCAAGAATTCATCCACTTTCTTTAAGATTTTGAACTCCAAGACTATCTCTTCTTCATCTCCTTTCTTCTCCAAGGTAAGATCATGCATATCTTTTGATGAATTCATAGAGATTTGCTAGGGTTTTATGATTCTTGAATTCCATGACTTAAATTGAAGTATATATGTTGATTGTGAGTTAGTTTCATGCATATTTAACTTGAGTTCAAGAAATATGGAGCATATATGATCATGGCACTTTTATGGGTTTGTTGGATGAGTTTTGGATGATCTGAGCTTGTTTCCATGGATTAAATGTTGCTTAAGTGATATATATGATCATATACATGTTATATGTTGGTTTGGAGTTGAATTCTAGCATTGGTTTGGTGTTGGGAAGGCTTGGGAGCCATTTCCCGTGAATCCCCTATTTTTCCCCTGTTATTTTTCACCCAGCGGCTTCCGACACACCCATGTGGCTCCCCAGTGCATTTCCCACACGCCCGTGTGGGAACCTACTGCCTCACCTGAGAGTTTTCACACACCCGTGTCTACTTCCAGTGCATTTTTCACACGCCTGTTTCTCCCTAAAACGAACTCCAATTAACCTGATTTTTGAACCGTTAGAAACCTCTTGAAGTCTAGAACAACCTTCAACTAGAATCACATCGTTATCTTTTGTCATTTGTGAGATATAATTAATTCTTTTTGGTGTCGCCACTTTACCGACAAACTGCATTCACCCAAATTTGGGCCTACGCCATTTTCACCTCGCTTTGAAACAGAAATGAGCTATATATCATCGGAAAGGTCTTTCTATCTAGTTTCATACCCAATAAGAAAAACTCAATTCCAACTTCTAGAACTCAAGATATTCCAGTTTTCCTACAGCGTGTACGTTTCCGAATATTATCAGGTTTTGCCCAACTTCGTCAAAACCTCTCTTTTTGCTTTCCTTTCACCCTCTTGGCTCCCATATGTGAATTATATGATAATTATACTTGTTTAATTGATAATTATGCCCTATGTGATGTTTCTTGGTACTTAATTGCTCAAACTTGATTGTGTGACTCCATGCCCTATATGAATTGAACTTGAAATAAGTGAATGATATAAATACATGATTCCTTGATATTAATTTCACCTCTTAGGTGTTAATTGGTTTTCATACATCCTAAGGTGGTATCAGAGCTTGCAAAACCGCGGTTCTAGCGTCGTGTCTTATGAGTCTAAGTCATATGGCATAGAATTAATTGATAGTTTGAGAGTCATGCATCTTATTTGAACTTACCTGAACATCTCAGAATTTCTTGATAACTTTTGCATGGTATTGATTCGTGCCATTACTTGTTGATTAATTGACCTTCTATGGCTTGAAAATTTATATGTTCAACGTGTCTATTTAAACTTTTGCAGAAATTTTATGTGTCAACGTGGTTTACCTTAAATTTTGTTGAATTATTTATTGCATTTTGCATTAAATTCACATATTTGATATCAATTATGTGGCATGAGCATGTACTAACCGCATGCATCTAGTCTTGAATTGATTTTGATTTATAGACCGTGAAGATCATATCAAACCACGGCTAAGTTCCATGACAACAATGAATTATCTCCAGTCTTACGTTCAACCATGGAAGATGTAAGAAATGTACCCGGATTATATATGGGAATTTGGGAGTTGTGGTTTTTTTTTTTTCCTAACGGATCTATGTTTCGAGTAATGAGATTGGGGAATAGAAGAAACAATTGTGAGAGTAGCTTACAAGTTCAATGGAAGTTAGTGGATACTTGATAAGATGATGGTAAGGGTGATGTCTACAACTTGCAAGCTTAACACTCACATTTTCAGGTCTTGCAGGGTGCGTGCTAGGCGGGATTGGAGTCTTCTATTTTGGGTCCATTATAGCTCATGTAACTTATTGATGCATTTCTATTACTTATGAACGGTTTTGGTACATATGTATATTATAAATTGATTATGGATAATTGATATGGTATATGAATAAAAATGATGGTCATGCACTTGAATGATGTTAATGAAGTGAATGTAAATTATCGTGCTTGCGTTTATCTTTATGCATGTTGGTATTTAATTGAGGGTTAGTCCCGCCTAGCTCGTGTGTCGTTTTTTTTATTGTCTCCCGTTCGCTGTAGGCTTGATTCATATATGGGTGTTCGTTCCATATATGGATTGAACTGTAGTGCGGGGGATGTGGCTACCTAGCGTTCCGGGTGCTACATGTAAAGTCACTCAATCTACAATTAGTGATAAGAATCAATGCAATGTACAAGTTATCAGGAAATTCCTAAGACGTACGACCTAGACTTGACACGACACTAGAACTCCGGTTTTGCAATTTGGAGCTCTGATACCACTTTAAGATGTGATACCCGAGACGAGAGTACCACATCCCCACATTATGAGTTCGGTCCACATATGAAATGGGCGAATCCATACATAAAACAAACTCACAGCGAACGAAAGACAATGAAAAGACTTTCCTAGCTAGGCGGAACTTAACCCTGGAACAATTCAAATGAAACGAAAATGCGTAAGCAAGGTAGTTATTCAATCACTATCAATAAAGTAAACGCGATTCCAACAATAAATTAAATACTGGTTCTACTAATTTAATAAACCTGTCTTAACCTGTCCCGAATATCATACAAAACAAGAACATAAAACGGGTTTAACTAAATCCAGAATCCTGTCCTAACCTGTTCCGAATCCATTTAATTCAATAAATGGCACACGCCCGATAAATAAATCAATTCGATATAGTAGGCAGTGTAATATGCAGTGAGTGTACAAGTGTAGGACACTAACAAGGACACGACAACTCAATTCCGCCTAGCAATCACCTCTAAAGAACCTGAAGAAAAGGGAAAGAGGGGTCAGTCTCTAGAAGACTGAGTGAGCAGGAGATATAAGTATATATACAAACATGCACATGCAAGCTGTAAATCCCGAGCAAAGTTTTAGGTAAAGTAGTTCCCATGAAGGGCAATAAATCAGTTACTCTATGCTCAGACTTTACAACTACCAATTTATACGCTTTGTTGCAATTTAAGCTATCAGTGGCTCGGCGAGTAAACGTGCACAATCTCCAACCTTACTCCGACCGTGTACAATAATTAGGTTTCAATTTAATAAAGGCGATCATGTAATTCGGTCGATACAATACAGTGCAATTGGTGTGATAGTGTAATCAATCAGTGTAATCAGTCAATGCAATCAGGACACTAATCCGTGGGGCAATCTATGGTGCCAGCCTTCCCGCACGATCTTCTTTTCCCTCCAGGTGATGGTAAGGGTAGCTAGCCGTCGGCCATCCAATCTCATTGAGCATCAGGAACATGACTCCTATGCCCAAACTCCTTCCTCCACCAATCTCCTAGTGGATTCAGGGGTCATCCGAACAATGTGGGACTGTACAAGAGGTCATCGTTGGCCCGATACCTCCCCGGCTCGCTCAATACACAAGTCCTAGGGCCCACGATCAATGTGCAGTACAATATCTCTCCAAAACAGGGAGGGTTAGTAAATAACAATAACTAAGGTTCAATTGCAATAAAGGTTTACTCGATTAAATGCTTTAAATCAATATATATATATATGTATACGATTTTAGTCCAAGACTTATTCATGCAGGTTTTAGGGTTTATTACGTAACTAGAACGAAAAACACCCTCACCTGACAAGCGACGGGAGAAGACAAGTGTGCAAGATAGTGCCTATTCGATCGATGATCTCTGCCCTAGAGAAGAACTGCACAAGAAAGGAAACGATGTGTACTCGTGAGAGGAGACTCAATGATGACACCAATTATGACGCACGACATAATCATACAATACTATGACGTGAATTGATAATTATGGTATGTCATGAACATATTCATGCATAAAATGAACATATACTAACATGTATTGATCATTTAAAGTCTTAGGAATGAAATTGAATTGCATAAAAGGAAGCAGGAAACCACAAACATTTTCTGGACACTAGGAACGGTCGTTCCGGGTTAAAGAGTAAAATGGGAAGGGTCGTTCCCAACTCCTTGAAACAATCCTGCGCGTCTGTAAAGAAATCCCATTTTTCAAGCATGGGAACGGCCGCTCCGGCCAAAGGCCAAAACTAGGAAGGTCGTTCCCAGCCGTGCGCCAGAACCGCCAGAACTATGGGAACGGTCGTTCCCGAAAAAACAACTGGAACGGGAAGGGTCGTTCCTGTTCTGCTGGAGATACAAAAACAGAGCAGAAATAGGGGAACTCTCGGAACAAATTTAAAAACACCAAAACACCAACAAAATCACTTCCAAATGCAATAAATCATGAAGGAAACATGTTTAGGCACTTAAGATACAATAAAAACCCACATAAACACTCATATCATACTTTTATCATTAAGAATTACCAACCTCAAACCCATATATGATCAAGTCATCCAACACTATAAACTTCACAATATGTGTATGAGATTCAAGTTAAAAACATATAATCAAGCTTCCACAAGAATTACACAAGTTATCACCTTCAATTCATGAACCCTAGCTTCCATCACTAATTCAAGAAATCACCCAAAACTCATATACACCTTAAAAGAAATGGAGAAGGAAAAAAGTGGGGTTAGGAGAGGTAACTAGCACTACAAAGATCATTATTTTCCGGAATTATAGCTTGGAGTTGATGAATTCTCCTCTTCTTCTTCCTTGAGTTCCAACCGAGAGAGAAATCAAAGCAAAGTATATGTGTGTTTTGTATGAAATGCATATCACGTAATTCATCTCTTATAAAAGATATGAAATGCCATCAATTGCAATTAAGTCCCCCACATTGATAAGTTCATGCATTTAGCTTCTGAGCTTATGAAATGTTGTCAATTAAGTCCAATTAAATTTCATGCAATTAGGTCCCCAAGTTTATGAAAATGATCAATTAAGGGCAATTCGTCAAATAAGATATACTCGGTAAATAATTCACGTGTCAAATAAATACGAATCATGCGATAATTCTCAAGTTGTAATAATTTCATATAAACAATTAAGAATATAATTCACAAAAATATCATATAATGCATACATTAATAATTAAAAGAATTAAATAGATCCTATCTCTCGAAAACTCACACGCGTGGCGCGCGTGTCTAAACGGCTGGAAAAACTGAGGCGTTACATGTTTCCTCGTAACGCTTCAACACTTTGGTTAGATTCACAAGACAATCATCAAATGAACTACCAAATATGGAAAAATCATCCATAAATATCTCCATAAACCGTTCGATAAAATCAAAAAATATAGCCATCATACAACGTTGAAATGTAGTAGGTGCATTACGCAAACCAAAAGGCATACGCCTAAATGCAAATGTACCATAAGGGCATGTAAACGTGCATTTCTCTTGATCCTCGGGGGCGATTGGAATTTGATTATAACCGGAATACCCATCAACAAAATAATAAAAAGCATGGCCTTTAATTGTTCAAGCATTTGGTTAATGAAAGGGGGAGGGAAGTGATCTTTCCTAGTGGCGGTATTTAACTTTTTGTAATCAATGCACACCCGCCACCCCGTTACGGTTCTAGTGGGAATTAGTTCATTGTTTTCATTATGGACTATGGTCATTCCCCCTTTCTTTGGTACAACTTGTACCTGACTTACCCAAGAATTATCCGAGATCGGATAAATAATTCCCGCATCAAGAAATTTTAACATTTCGGCTCTAACTACCTGTTTCATATTAGGATTAAGCCTTCTTTGATGTTCTATTGAGGTTTTGTGACTATCCTCCATCAATATTTTATGCATGCAAATCAAGGGGCTAATCCCTTTAATGTCCAAAATAGTCTAACCAATAGCCCCTATGATGCACAGACACTTCTAAAAATATCATTTTGTCGTGTCGTATCGTGTCGGATACCGTGCCCGACACTCCTCATGTGGAAAATTGAAGAAAAAATCCGTGTCGCCGTATCCGTATCATATCGTGTCAGTGTCGTCGTGTCCATATCCATGCATCATAGAATAGCCCTAACAGGCATTCTTAGCACTCTCAACAAATTTTCTAATTGCAAATCACTCAAATTAGAAACAACAATTATGGGTAAAGTCTCATCATTACCAAGAAAAACATACGTCAAATAAGGGGGAAGGGGTTTCAATTCAAGACATGGAGCTTTAACAATAGATGGAGGAGGAACCGATTTACCTTTCCCAAGTTCATCGAAAGTATACCTTTACCGAAATGGCACAAACGGTGTAGCCTCCAAAGCTTTTGAAAACATAGCCAGCTCTTCAAAAGTCTCCTCAGCTTTGATTGTGTTTTCTAACCCGTTAGACATATCTTTAAAGCATCCTTAGTGTGCATTCCCATCATGTTTTGCTCTTCCATCACCTCCACTCGAAAACACTTTTCCTCCATGGCCAAGCTCTTGATCGCCTTAAACAAGTTGAATTCCACCTTTTCATCTCCTACTCATAGAGTGAGGAGGCCATTCTTGACATCTATCTGTTAGAGCAATGACCTAGAATAGCTAAAATAGTTTAGGTCTCTTTTTGTAAACTACTCTTATTAGCAGCAATTTGTGACATTAATGAAATAATAAATGTAACGTTTTATAGTCGTTTAATTCTATGTGGCCAATTCATCATGTCTCATTCAAGTTTATTAATTGCATATTATAACTGTTTGTGTATGGATGAAACCCTAAGGTCACATTAAGCTATGGGACTTGACCCCGCATAGGGATGGACGTTATGAAATAAGTCTCTATGGCGTGACCTAAACCAACTCCAAGTCGAAGAGTCTAATAAGCATGGGGATGTTGACTTGACTTGTTTGAGACTTGCTCATATGACTTACCTTTGAGAAAAGTTACTTTGTTTCATAGGTATTGAATGTAGAGACATTCATACGCATATGGGGGTGCTTGTTAGGGAACAAGTACACTGAGGATTCCGATGGGAACACCTCAATGGGGTAAGGCTTTTATGCCTTAATGATGAGGTTGGGTCCCTAGTTATGGTAGTGTCTAAATGGTCCTTAGACTTTAGGCTCCATTGATGCTCTGTGCGTGACAAGGGCAATGTTTTTGTTATACGCCTAAAGATTTATGGGTTCCATGAATCTAGCTATGGTTGTATGTTGGCATGGTTCGAATCATGTGTGGGGGCATGTGAGATGCCGACATAGAATCTATCGCTCGTCTAGAAGAACGAGTGAATCACCCATGAATTCTATTGTAGCACATTCCACTTAATTTCTTTCGCAAGGTGGTGAGATCTGAATTAGGAAATGGTTTTCCTAGAGTGTTAGGTCAAATGGAATTGCGATTGGAATTAATTCATAGCATTAGGGCTAGTAGGGTTCTATCATTCCCATGCCCTAGGTCCTAATCGGGGATTAGGCGATAGAAGGATCTTATCTTATCTCACGGTATCCATGAGACTGAAAGGTTCACAGCATAAACTTCACCTGTTGGATGGGTGGTCATGAGCTTGTCACTAGAAATCGATCATGATCTGTAGGTACTGATTAATTAAAAGGGGTTCTAATTAAACAGTGATTAATTGAAAGGGTTCAATTAAATCAATAAGAAAAATGATTAGCTAAAATACCACATTAATAATATGGGCCTACTGATATTCCTTGGTGAACTAAGGGGTCACACAATGACTCGAATTGAACAACGTGATTATCTAAATATCAATAAAGATTGATCGATAAATTAAATGTGTTTAATTTATAATATGAGAGAGTAATCAATTAATAATGGTATTAATTAATATATGCTTAATTGTTAAGCTATTGAGAATTGATGTTAAAGAGTTAACATTAATTTAAATAAGTGTATTTAAATTAATTGGCCTTGAAATTTAATTAAGAGTAATTAAATTTTAAGTCCACCAATTTAATTAGATATTGGACTTGTGATTTAATTATTGTAGTTAAATTAAGTACACTAATTAAAATGAATATTGAGTTTTTAATTTAATTAGTAGTAATTAAATTGAAGCCGATAACTAGCCCATAGGGTTTTTGACCTAAGGTTAAGTATTAAAGCAAGACTTGGAGAAGAAATTACACATCGTTGTTTTCTCCCGTTCTGCTTTCTCTCCAAGTTTTCTGTTTTCTCTCCTCTCACATCTCTCTCAATATTGTATTGAGAATACTACTGGATAATCAATATCCAATTAGTGTTCTAGTATGCTAATTGAATAGTTGTTCAATTACGTGCCGTGGACTACCTTAGAGGAATTCAGCGTGGAGTTTTTGGAAGGAGATAGGATAAGAAGAGACCGGATAGGTTTTGGAAAAACTTCTTACCGTGAGCATCAAGTGGAACCGAAAGAGGTATTTAGATCTTCTTTTGTTTAAATCGTAAATTAGAATCAAAGGTGATCTTGTATGGAATTCTGATAAAATTATTTTTATAATCCCCCAAAATTTTTAATTTCTGCTGCGTTGGGGTAGACGAATTCCAACAGTGGTATCAGAGCCATACTTTGATTGATTTACGAATTTTAATTCCTTATATTAATTTGATTAATATGTTGATGCGTTTCATGCTTGTTTTAATTTGAGATTCGTTTGGAAAAAGTTTTAAAATTCGAAGAAAAGTTCTTGTCTTAAAACTCATAAGAAAATTATGAGATTTTGTGAAAATCGAAAATTTGTTTTTTATTTTTCATAAAATTATAATTTATATGTATTTTATTTTAAAATTAGATTTTGAAATAAATAGGTGCATTAGAGTGTACGGAATGTCTGAATGTGTTGGTCTGACCTAGGGCATGCAGCGAACTGGGCTTTGTTGAAGCCCATATCACATCCTGTCTTTCAGCATATTGGGCCGAAGCAAAGGGCTCATACCTGATATGCGCTCCAATACCCGATGGGCCATTGCAGGGTTAGGCCTACCATGGGTCTGCCGGTAGAATGCTCAGTTAGGTTGCCCATGTGTGGGCATGGCCCACGCACATGCCCCTTTGTTTTTACAAAAAATATTAATAAGATGGGCCATTGCAGGGTTAGGCCTACCATGGGTCTGCCGGTAGAATGCTCAGTTAGGTTGCCCATGTGTGGGCATGGCCCACGCACATGCCCCTTTGTTTTTACAAAAAATATTAATAAGATGGGGTTACCTGGTATTCGAACCCAGTACCTCATGTAGAAACAAGGAGCACCCTTCCAACTGAGATACTAATCTTGGTTGCCATTTTTAGGTAAAACTTTTTCTTGACCGATAAATGTGCACAATTTTAAAATTGTTTTAAAACTAAATGTTTATAATTAATTTTGTAAAATCGTTTTACTTGAAAATTAATTATTTTTGCCCAAATACGAATTGTTAAAATTGAAGCATGATTTTATTAGATAGAGGTCTAATTGGAATTAAATTGGATTAGAGAATTTAATTTAATTAAAATTGAAGGATTAATTTAATTTGTGAATTAAATGATAATCCTTGGTCAATAAATAATTTTAGAAATTATTTAAAGACTTTAAATCACATAATGACTATTTACTTGGTAAAATTATTTCATTCAATGCATTGGATGTATGGTTGGATCGATATGTGCGCTATGTGTGGTTTTATTTTATTTATGCATTTTGATATTGGTTTTAAACGAGAGTCTGCGAGCCTCTTATTCACTTGTTGTAAGCAATGTCTTCATTTTCTCCCCCTTAAAATGTAATCCCCCTTTGTAGCACCCGAGCGTAAGGTACCACATCCCCCGCACCGAGACCCGACCCGTATATGAAATGGAAGTCCATACACGTGCCAAATCCACGGCGAACGGGGACACAACACACACGCTATGCTAGGCGGGACTAACCCTTGAACCATTCAACTCAAGAAAACATAAAATCAGAGTAAAATAGAATGCGGAAGCAAGAACTACATAGCATATATACAGTGAGCCACCAAGCTCCAAAAATAAATATACAAGGCCATTCAAATATTCAACGGCACTCACGGCCTACAAAATCATAATGCTCCAATCTAAACTATGATCAAATACAAAGGCAGCATCAAAAGTATGAATATGATACTGAAAAGAAGTGCTAAACATAAATGCAAGACCTAGACCACTTGTATTCCCGCCTAGCACTCCTATACCTGCACAAAACAGCTGAAAACAACCGGGTTCAGTCTAAAAGAGACTGGTGGGTATAAAAACGGGGCATAAAATAGATAATATCGCATAAATTAAACACATACAGGCAAGCCCTAATCCCGTGTGAGGTTTGATAAGAATTTACCAAGTGGCTAAAACGATAGAAAACATCAACGGGATTACGACGTTCATATTCATTCATAATTGTTCATAAGGATTTAAGCTCGGCGAGTGAGCGTGCACAATCTCCAACCTTCTCCTCGTGTAATCATATCATAATTAATGGTTGTCATACATATCTTTCGTGCACATACATAAATGATCATAATCATACATATACACCTTCTTCCTCCGGGTGGTGGACAAGTTAGCTAGACCTGACCACCGGTTCATACATAGGCCAATGGGGCTACATGAATCCCCCAAGGGCACTCAGCTCCCATTCCTCGCTAAACCTCCTAGCGAGGGCCGGTATCACCGTAGTTGGTTGGAACTAGTATATGGGATCCCCGTCAGCCCTTGCTTCCTCGGTTAGCCACATATACTAAGTCCCGGGGCCCGAACAAGCATATATAGAAATGTGTCTCGCCAAACATAAGGTAGGGTTTTACAATTAAAAAGGGATCATACATTTGAAATCATTTACCCAAAATGACTCTATTGATATAAATATATTATTTTGGCTTAAAACTTTGCACATAAGGGATTTATAGGGTTGTTTTAACTAATAGAAGAAAACCCACCTTTACCAAGCAAAATAAAGGCACAAGCGTCTCAATGCTCGTCCTCGTCTCCGACCAAACCCGAATCTGTGCAAAAGAAAAGGTATGAGACTCATGACCACATATGACGCTCGGCAATGAAGTGCATATGACATGAATGCATAAATGATCATATTATATCATAAAAATGTTCATGTGCACGATTAAGGAATTTAAATCATATAATCAAATCATTCGTTCATATATTTCATTCATTTTCATAATTTCATAAATTCATATAATTTCATAAATTTACAATATTCGTAATATTTATAAATTCATAAATTCATAATGCATATCAATTAATCTAAAATTCATTTACTAAACATAACACATATTATTCAAATTCACATTTAGGAATAAAACAAATAAAACGTTCAATCAATAGTCGGTAGAATAAATACGCGAAATGGAAATCAATCAATTTCAATAATTAAATTAAAACAATTAATATTTAGAATATATAATAAATATACATATAATATAATATATACATATAATCACGTACACACACAACCTACCCATGCATGCATATATATATTATATATTACATGCATAATTATATATACTATATATTATATACATATTATATACTATATATATTATATACATGCATGCAACACATGCACGTACACACACAAATCACAACCAACACACACACACAGACATATATATATATACGCATGCAATCACACACTCACACAAGCATTTGTATACACAACACCAAACACAACCATGCATGCAACACATACACTGCACCCAATTACACAGCAGCCAAGCATGCAACACGCACACACTCTGCACATTAATACAACAGCAGCAGCAGAGAAGACGCAGCAAACAGTTCGGAGAAAATGGGGTGACACCCCCGTGTCACCCTCCAAACCTGGACCGAGACACCCCCGTGTCTCGGTACAGAAATCCCAGGCCCAGTTTGCACCCCCGTTCCCGCTGGAAAGAAAGGAAAAAGATACGCCCGTTACACGCAGCAGCAACAGCCCTGTTTTGACAGAAATGACGCAGAAACAGAGCAACACTCCAGCAAGAATTTCGAGCAAAACATGCAGCAATACAAGGCATGAATTACAGCAAGAAATCAGTCACAACCCACACCACAAAGCCATGAAACTGACAGCAAAAGAAGGAAGGAAATGACAGCAGTTTTTTGACAGCAAACCTCAAGCCAAAACCGATCAAAACTGGAGGAAAAACAGAGCATGCTTGCTCTCAGCTCAAACGACTCAGATCAGGTCCAAAAAGCTAACAATTGTGCAGCAAAATAACATGAAACCAACACAAGATTCAGTCCCAAACAAACTCACACAAGAAGGAAGCCATACGTAACAAACATGTGGGATTTTCTGGAAATTTCATAAATGATATCTCATAAATATTTCAACAACCACGAAATCAAAGACCATAAATGTTATGAGGATGCTAAAATAATTAATCTCAGGCTTGGAATCAATCAAAATCATTGAGAATCAAAGAAGATCAACATTTTGCCCAAAATCTCCTTTTTTCGGAAAAACGCCCAGAAATGAGGAAACCAAGCTCAACTTCATGAATGAAAAGATGAAGATGCTCAGAATTAATCATATAATACAACCCTTAACTTACCTTGATGATTGGTTGAAGTTTGGAGGAGATTTGAGCTCCAAAATCTCCAAGGGATGCAGGGTTACGGGACTGGAGAGAAAAACAGTAGCTTTGGCTGATGTTTGGGGGTTGTGTGAGGGTTATCTCGGTTGGAGCTTGAAATATCTAGATAGGTGGTTGAGTTAGGGTTTAAAGGAATCAAACCATGGTTAATTTGGTTGTGGTTTGGCCAAGTTATGGCTGAATTAGTGCAACAAGGTCAAGTTGGATGCCGTTTCGTTTTTCGGTTGGATTTCGGAGTTTCAAATGACTTAGGAAAAATGTAAGGCTGAGTTTACTAAACTCGAATTTTCGTTACGAGTTCAGCGGAGTTGACGGAACTCGAATCCGAGTTCCCGAGCTCAAGATATTAAATTCGGAATCAAGGGTACGCTAAGTGCTCGTTAGCTCCCGTTTTGGTTCCTCAACTAAAATTTAATTCGTTAACATAACAATTGAATTCAAAAACATAATTTGAGCATAAAATCATGTCCATCACACATATATGTACAACATATTACAAAATCGTGGCAATTTGATATCATTTCATAAGAGAACGAAGCACAAAATTAGTGAACAACCTCAATCATACACTTCATGCAAAATTTTAAAATTCCATGCAAAAATATAACTCCCATGCATAAATCAAATAAATAATTAAGTTCTAATATTACATAAATTAAATTGTCACGTAATTCATGCATGAATTAAAATTCCCATGCAAGATGAAATAAAACCATGCATAAATAATTCCCATGCAAGATTATGATTTTCATGCAAAATATATTAACTTGCATGCATAAATAAAATCTTCATGCATTATTTATATATAGTACGTATATATATGTATATATATATATAAATAATCAATTAATTAATTAAAACATGATTAATTAACATAACATATAATTAGCATAATCATTAAATTAATAATAAAGCAATTAGCGTATATATATATATATATATATATATATATATATATATATATATATATATATATAATACGAAACATATATATATAAAATTAATAATATTATAATAAGATAATACAATATAATATAATAAAATAATAACAATTATAATAAAATTAAATATAAAACACGTAAAAATAATTAATTCGCGCAAATAGGTAAACACGTACGTCCTACCTTTACGTCCGAGAAATCGGGGCGTTACAATCTCTCCCCCTTAAAAGAATCCGTCCTCGGATTCACTGCTCGCTCGGAAACAACTCGGGGTGAAACCTTCGATCCAATAACTTAATCGGCTTCTGAACGAAGGTGAGATCCGGTTCTAATTCCACTTCTTCAACTGGTAGAACCTCGGACTCATCTCGATAATACTTTCGGAGCTGTGAAACATGAAACACGTTATGGATTCCAGTCAGACTCGGAGGCAAGTCCAAACGATAGGCCGTATCCCCAATCATCTCCAAAATTTCATATGGTCCCATATACCAAGTGTTTAATTTTCCTCCTCGCTCAATCCTTGAGAATCCTTTTCGTGGGGAATACCTTTAAGAAAACCTTATCTCCAATCTCAACCTCCAATTTCTTCTTCCGAAGACCTACATAAATCTTTTGTCGATCCTGAGCGGCCTTCATCCGTTGTCTAATTATCTGGACCTTATCAATGGTCTCTTGTACAGCCTTAGAGGTTTTTCCTTCTTTTCCCTTCTTTTAATTCCCTCTTGTTTGGTCAAATTCCATTCCTCCAAGTCAAAGAACAACGGTGATCGACATTTACGTCCATAAAGAGCTTCATAAGGGATCATTTCAATCGAGGCTTGATAGCTATTGTTGTAAGAAAACTCGATTAACTGTAACTGCTAATTCCACGAGCTTTGAAAGTCCAATGCACATGCTCTCAACGAATCCTCCAGATACTTAATTAACCTTTCTGATTGTCCGTCGGTCTGAGGATGGAAAGCTGTGCTGAATTGAAGCCTTGTTTCCAAACACTGCTGTAATTCTGGCCATAACCTTGAAGTAAATCTGGGATCCCGATCCGAGACAATACTAACAGGTACACCATGAAGCCTGACAATCTCATCATTGTACCTCTTGGCCAACTTATTCACTTTATCAGATATCCTAATAGCAAGAAAATGAGCGGATTTCGTCGACCTGTCCACGATAACCCAAATTCCATCGAAACCTCCTCTCGCTTGGTAATCCTGAAACAAAATCCATAGTTATTTGTTCCCACTTCCAATCCGGGATAGGCAATCAACGAAGTAGCCCCGATGGTTTTTGATGTTCTGCCTTAATCACTTGACAAGTCCTGCAATGCTTCACAAAGTTGATAACATCCCGTTCTCAATCCATTCCACCCATGGAATTACTTAAGATCCTTATACCGTTTGTTCCTCCGGGATGTAACGAATACCCTGACCGATGGGCTTCCCCAAGAATAATCCTTTTTAATTCTTCCGGGACAACAACTCTATTCTTGAATCTTAGAAGTCCCGTATCATCAAACCCAAACGGACATTCTGAATCAGCTCGAGCTTTCTCATCTAATTTCTGAACCTCGGGGTCAATCCTCTGAGTATCAAATAACCTCTGTTTAAGATCTGGTCGAACTGCAATATTCCGAACCCTAGCCCTCAGTCTGAAAAACTCACTCTCATCTCCAATTTCCACTTTCACATTGGACACACTAGTTTTCCTACTAAGTGCATTCACGAACATTTGGCTTTGTCGGAATGGTATCGGATTTTACACTCATAATCCGCCAAAAGTTCCATCCAAAGTCGTTGTCTCTTGTTCACTCCCTTTTTGCGAGAATGAGTATTGAAGACTCTTGTGATCGGAAAAGACCTCGAACGAAATTCCATGAAGCTAGTATCTCCACTTACCCAAAGCAAGGATCACTGCCACTAATTCCAAATCATGAGTGAGGTAGTTCTGTTCATGCTCTTTCAATTTCCTTGAGGCGTAAACGATTACTCTTCTATTTTGCATCGGCACACATCCCAAACCTTCCTTTTGAGGCGTCCGTAAAAACTGTATATCTTTCTGTACCTTCGGGAAGTGCTAATACAGGAGCGATGGTCAACTTTCCTTTACAAGTTGAAAGCTATCCTCACATGCCTCGTCTCACTCAACTTAACCCTCTTCTTAGTCACTCGGGTTAAAGGAGCTGTAATCTTCGAAAGTCTTGTACAACTCTTCGATAGTAATCTGCCAAACCCCAGAAACTCCTTACTTCTGAAACATTTTTCGGGCTTTGCCCTTGAATAACCGTCTCAATCTTAGAAGGGTATACCTCCAAACCTTTCCTTGAAATAATATGACCCAGAAATGTTACTTGATCAATCCAAAACTCGCCTTTGCTAAACTTAGCATACAACCGATGCTCTCTTAAGGTATCCAACACAATCCTGAGGCGCCTGGCATGATCCTCCGGAGTTCTCGAATAAACCAAGATGTCGTCGATGAAGATTACCACAACTTATCCTTCCATCAGAACTGAACTGTAGCACCCGGGACGATAGGCACCACATCCCCCGCACTATGAGTCTAATCCACATATGAAATAAGCAGTCCACACATGAATCGGACTCACAGCGAACGGGTGACAATCAAAAGTACAGTCCTGACTAGGCGGTAGCTAACCCTGGAACCATCAACCAAAAACCAAAATGCGGAAGCAAGGAAATCATTCATGTAATATTCATGAAATAATGGAAATCCAAAACGAGTATAAATACGGGTTCCACTAATCAGTACACCTATCCTAACCTGTCCCGAATCAATATCAATTCAATAAGGGCACACTGGCCAACAATAATAAATCAATAATTAATCAATACAGTATTTAAAGATAATATAATATGCAGTGAGTGTAAATAAGTGAGACTAGAACAAAGACTCGACACTCTAACTCCGCCTAGTAACCAACACCTGCAAAAGAAACTGGAAAAAGGGGGAAAGAGGGGTCAGTCTCTAGAAGACTGAGTGAGCAGGGGCGATACATAACATATAGAAACATGCACATGCAAGTCATAAATCCCGAGCAAGGTTTTGTTTGCGATTAGTTCCCTAAAAGGGCGAGAGAATGATTAATCAATGCTCGAATTTTATGACTAATTCATATTAAATTCATTAAGTTCATAAATCATATTCAATCAATAAGGCTCGGCGAGTGAGCGTGCACAATCTCCAACCAAACGCCGACCGTGTACGACAAATATCATTAATACCTTAAATAGGTGATCATGCAATATATCATAATACACACAAATCATATATCATATCCTAAACATATTCGGTTGGGCAATCCGTATCCCGGCCTTCCCGCACGGTGTCTATCAATCATAAACATAATCATAGTCATAATCATAATCATAAATAAGTTCCAACCTTCTTCCTCCGGGTGGTGGACAGGTTAGCAAGACCCGACCACCTCATACATAGGCCAATGGGGTTTCATGACTCCCCCAAGGGCACTCAGCTCCCATTCCCCGCTAATCCTCCTAGCGAGGGCCGGTATCACCGTACATAAGGTGGGACTAGTGCAAGGGATCACCGTCGGCCCTTGCCTCCCCGGATAGCCACTTGCACTAAGCCCCTGGGCCCGTGAACATATCATAAATGCATAATCTCGCCAAACATTTCAATTCATAAGAACATAACATACTTCATAATTTTGGAGAAAAGGTTACTCGATAATAATTTACTCGATGACTCCACTTTGAAAATAACATATAGATATATACATAAAGTTTTGGCCAAAACTTGTCACATAAAGGTTGTAGGGTTTAATATATAACTAGAACGAAAACACCCTCACCTGGATACGGGTGCCTATTCAATTTGGAAGTCTCCGCCCTGGAAACAAACTGTACAAGAGAAGGAACAATGTGTACTGGTGAGAAGTGACTCAATATGAAACCACATAGACGCACGGCAATGCTAAACACATGATATGAGATGTATAAGAAGTAAAATGATGTTATGGAGTTACACAATCAAGTAATTCTTTCAAGTACATTCCATACATGAGGGTTTCAAGCCCAATCATTTCATAATTCCTAGCAATCAAGTCATGAACTTCATATAACATTTATAATTCAGGTATATCAAGTTTACAATTGTAAAATAAACAAATAGAGACATTCAAATCATTTAAATCTCCCAAAATCATATATCAATTCCAGCTATATCAATTTTATATAATTCACACATGGCATACTCAATCCAAATATCACTAAGTGGATTCAAATAACAAGGTTACCTATTTAAATCAAACAATATTCATATTGTTTACAAAATTACACAAACACCCCCTTCAAGTTAGACAATTAGCTCAAATACGGCATATCGGAGTTCAAATTGCAAATCAAAGCATCAACATATATCATAGATCATTTAATACATGCTTTCGTACACATTGGAATTCATATTGATCGACAAATCAAGCAATTAACAATTTATTGCAATTAAAACAATTAATTTCAATTAAATAGAAATACACAAAATAAATCACAACAAATCAACCGGGCATCCGATTGATAAACGGAAGGTGGCGTTGGACTCACCACAACGAAAGGGACTTTCTGTCCGAAAGTCACCGGAATGCCGCTACCGTAGCCGGCCGAACAGCCACCGGCCGCCACCGGAACACCGCCTCCGGTGGTCGGAAAAATCCCCGGAAGGACAGGAACGCGCGTCTCGGCCTGCTCAACAAAAGCCCTCAATCAATTTCAGAAAATGCCAAACACGCAGGACTTCGTTAACGAAAAACCGAATCAAATTCCAATGACGAAAACTGAAATTAAATACAAACCGCTAAACGAAAATGAAATCCGGGCATACCGTTGGAAAGCTTGTAACGAGCCCTACGAAAGCCCCAAGCCAAAATCCGGAAAAAGTCGCCGGAAAAATCGGACCGCCGGTCCAGACCGGTCCGCCACCGGTTCGCCGCCGCCGGCCGGTTCTCGAGTCGGGGCCAACGCTATCCGCTACGGTCCAATATTCTGAGCAACTTCCGTGAAGGGACCACCACCAAAAACCCACCGGAAAAGGGCCAAATTCGCCGCCGAAAAGCCGCCGGTGCGCCACTCGCCGGTTCAGCCATCTCCGGCCACCGTTTGCTCAAAATGACCCCGGAATCGGACTCAGGAGGCCAAAATACGTCAGAAACCACCAACGGCCGATCGCGAATCTCGCCGGAACGCGGCGGAGCAAGGTGCTACAGTGCACGCACCACCGCCGCCGGTCTTCAGTCGGCGCGTGCGCCGCCGTCCGGCCACCGCTGGCCACGCCGTTTAAACTGGAGTTGCGCCGGGACCTCCCCTAACAAATGGGGTGGGGCGTGACGTCGGAATGTCGCCGGAAACCGCCGCAAGAAGGCGGCGAAGTGGCGGGTGTCCGTTCCGCCGCCGCTGTTGTGCCGTAGCGCCACCACCGCTGAGTTTCGGGTCTCGATTCTTGTATCATCGTGACGGGCTCGTCGAGTTGATAAACTTTGACTATTAATTCGTCGAATTCCGTCGAGAAACGAGGGAGAACGGGCAAGTGTGTGAAAACACACCTCCGAGTGTATGTGCACAGTGTTGATCGCGGGAGAGAGAGACCGAGGAAGCTGAAGCTGGAGTTTTGCACGCAAAACGATGAAGATAGATATTTATCCCGGTCCTCGCACGAAGAAACGATCGGTAGAAAGAGCTAATGAAGTCAGAATTGGGCAAACTTAGAGTCTACGGACTCGTCTCGATGCCCCGGACGCAAAGGAAGGGTCAAAGAAGTCAAAATCTCTACCGAACGAGAAGTGACCGGAAAAACCCCTTAAAAGAAGAAAATTACAAAGAGGGCCCTAACTCTAAAAGAGTCCAAAAGAGGGCCACACAACGCACCAATCACATAATTAAACACATAAAAAGGTTGAAAGGTGACGTACCTTATTTATCGAATGAGCGGGGCGTTACAATCTTCCCTCCTTCAAAAGGACCTGTCCTCAGGTCCTACTGCTGGACCTGAAAAGTTACAAACTGAAATGTATCGATCTATTCCCCGAAATTGCATAGCATCTTAGCCCTGGTTGTGAAGTTTACTCCCCCTATTTGTATCACCCCTCCAGAGTCTGGTAGTCACAAAGATCTACTCGAACACTTGGCCGTTAGTCACTTCAAAACTCGTTCGACCGCTACTAGTCCATTGCCTCGTCACTTGATAACCGTTGTCTGTCCAGGCATAACGCAAACTCTACAAACAAGAGAGAATCCCATCTCTCAACACACAAGTGAGGAAGCCCCGTCCCTCAGCACACACAAAAGAGAGAACCCCGTCTCTCGGGCACAGAATTGAGAGAACCCCGTCTCTCAAACACAGAATTGAGAAAATCCAGCATTTCTCAAGCTCCTAAATCCAAGAGAATCCAGCATCTCTCGTGCACAGAAAACAGAAAGAATCCAGCATCTTTCTATCACATAAATAGGGAGAATCCCACATCTCCCTAACACGCAAAAAGAGAGATCTCAACAACTCTCTAGCACACAAGTTCACTTACACAGGATTCATACATACACATATCAAAATAACACTGGATGCAAAACATGAGATGCATGTATAGTGTACCTTTACCCGACTGATATCGGTGTCCCTAGAGTATAGACTCATCATCCATGCTCAACTCAAGGGGGATATCGCGATGGGATCACTGTAAGATAAAATTATAATATGCATGTAGGTGCATGTAGGGTTAGTAAGCCATTAAGGAAATTTATAACCACTGAAGCACAACAATCCACGCAAGCATGTAATCCATTTAGTTTACAAGAATTCACAACAGCAATAAATTTTAAGTTATGAAAATTGAAGCAGTTAGTCACAAAAAAAATCAAGGCAGCAACACGCATTCCACGTTGTCACAATAGTCAAGCAGAATAAAATAAAATACAATTACTTATGAAATGTATGAGTGCAAATGCCATGGATGCTTAAGATACCGTTCACCGTAGTAATGGAGTCGAGGTTGGCAATTTCTTTAACTTGAAAGGTTAATCAACTCCTTAACTGGCCATAGTTTCAACTTCCCGTTCAAACCTGCATTCTTTAGTATTCGTTCAGATTCTCGGGTACTCGACTGATCTTGGATCGTCTCACTTGATTCTCGAAGTATAGTAATCCGTGTAATCTCTTGAAATCCCAATAGGATCCTCGGTAATCGGAATTTACCATTTCTTTCAAATGTGAAATCTCTCAGAACAATCATGGAGAAATAAATGAAGAATCTTTACACCGTCTTGCTTAGTACACCGTCGTTGTAAAAGATGACCTTACCCTCAATATTTGGTGGAGTTGATCTTCAATGACCTCGGCACAAAATTCCATTGTTTGCACAATTTTCCCCTTTTTCCTTTGTGCAAGTGTAACTACTCTGGTGAGTGTCTTTATAATAGTAACCCGATTTCCTGCTTGGAATTCTCTGAATGATACAAGTGTCTTGATCTCTTCATTGTCACCTCATACCTTCCAGAGTTAGAAATGCTGACTTTCTTATAACCCATGTTACTCCCGAGCACCTCCAAGTAGTAAGTACATATCCTGAGAGCAACTTAATAGTTAAAAGATTTCTTGTTTTTTTTTTTTTTTTTTTTTTTTTTTTTTTTTTTTTTTTTTTTTTCCCTCCAATTGTTTATACATGATCGCCCGAAATCCACCCAGAATTACTTTACTTTTCTTTATCATTCCCATTTGTTATTTCCTGTCTTTCAAGTAATCCCACATCACGACAATTAAGCTTGGATCTAGAAATACCCCGACTTTCATCAAATCATTTATGAGGCTAGGAGTATCGCATCGTGTAGAGAGATTGACCACAACCCAACATTCTATCTTACATGCACTCACCCTATCTTGAAGCTATTGGCTCGATCGTATATTTTCTGGTCAAACCCTGTTCGAATTCAAATGTTGCTTCGACCAAGACAGCAGGTAGTGGATAAGGTGGGAGAACACCTAAAGTACAACCACGAAGCTAATGCATGTGGGGTTAGGGATGTGAATGGAGTGCACTCATATCCAGCAAAGAAGGCAGTCAAGCACGTAGAACAATATCCCAAAATAATTAAAATTTACTCCAATGCATGATGCACGTGCCATGTATGCATAATACCCGTTTTTATAGCAGTAGCATTGATTCCTTATTATAAATTCTTGTAGAGGTCCATTTGCTTTTCATCCAAGTAGTCAGAAGATGAGAGTTTCAAATCCTCCTTCACGAATTTGTAGCAGTAGGAAATGTTGTCTCGATCAATTTCAATTTTATTTTTTTTTTTTATTTTATTTTTTTTTTTTTGACATCAAGGCAACACCCTATAATTCACAAATGGACCAAATATCTATGCATGTGGGTTAGTACGTGGGTATGTCACGTAATGAAAGCAATTAAGAACGCCTAAGTAATGCAGATGCAATACGTAATTTAATAAAATTTAATCATAACAATAATAATTTTACAAAGATCGTAATCATAGTGTGCGCACGATCCCATAAGCTCAGACAAATTCATACATACAAGTCAAAATTTCACGTCTGCCAAATGCAATGCACAAGTATTCCTATGCCGTACGACCTAAACTGACACGACACGACTCCAAAGCACCGGTTCTGAACCTGGTGGCTCTGATACCACCTAAAGATGTAGCACCCGGGACGATAGGCACCACATCCCCCGCACTATGAGTCTAATCCACATATGAAATAAGCAGTCCACACATGAATCGGACTCACAGCGAACGGGTGACAATCAAAAGTACAGTCCTGACTAGGCGGTAGCTAACCCTGGAACCATCAACCAAAAACCAAAATGCGGAAGCAAGGAAATCATTCATGTAATATTCATGAAATAATGGAAATCCAAAACGAGTATAAATACGGGTTCCACTAATCAGTACACCTATCCTAACCTGTCCCGAATCAATATCAATTCAATAAGGGCACACTGGCCAACAATAATAAATCAATAATTAATCAATACAGTATTTAAAGATAATATAATATGCAGTGAGTGTAAATAAGTGAGACTAGAACAAAGACTCGACACTCTAACTCCGCCTAGTAACCAACACCTGCAAAAGAAACTGGAAAAAGGGGGAAAGAGGGGTCAGTCTCTAGAAGACTGAGTGAGCAGGGGCGATACATAACATATAGAAACATGCACATGCAAGTCATAAATCCCGAGCAAGGTTTTGTTTGCGATTAGTTCCCTAAAAGGGCGAGAGAATGATTAATCAATGCTCGGATTTTATGACTAATTCATATTAAATTCATTAAGTTCATAAATCATATTCAATCAATAAGGCTCGGCGAGTGAGCGTGCACAATCTCCAACCAAACGCCGACCGTGTACGACAAATATCATTAATACCTTAAATAGGTGATCATGCAATATATCATAATACACACAAATCATATATCATATCCTAAACATATTCGGTTGGGCAATCCGTGTCCCGGCCTTCCCGCACGGTGTCTATCAATCATAAACATAATCATAGTCATAATCATAATCATAAATAAGTTCCAACCTTCTTCCTCCGGGTGGTGGACAGGTTAGCAAGACCCGACCACCTCATACATAGGCCAATGGGGTTTCATGACTCCCCCAAGGGCACTCAGCTCCCATTCCCCGCTAATCCTCCTAGCGAGGGCCGGTATCACCGTACATAAGGTGGGACTAGTGCAAGGGATCACCGTCGGCCCTTACCTCCCCGGATAGCCACTTGCACTAAGCCCCTGGGCCCGTGAACATATCATAAATGCATAATCTCGCCAAACATTTCAATTCATAAGAACATAACATACTTCATAATTTTGGAGAAAAGGTTACTCGATAATAATTTACTCGATGACTCCACTTTGAAAATAACATATAGATATATACATAAAGTTTTGGCCAAAACTTGTCACATAAAGGTTGTAGGGTTTAATATATAACTAGAACGAAAACACCCTCACCTGGAATTCCACGAGACAAGAAACAAGAGCAATACGGGTGCCTATTCAATTTGGAAGTCTCCGCCCTGGAAACAAACTGTACAAGAGAAGGAACAATGTGTACTGGTGAGAAGTGACTCAATATGAAACCACATAGACGCACGGCAATGCTAAACACATGATATGAGATGTATAAGAAGTAAAATGATGTTATGGAGTTACACAATCAAGTAATTCTTTCAAGTACATTCCATACATGAGGGTTTCAAGCCCAATCATTTCATAATTCCTAGCAATCAAGTCATGAACTTCATATAACATTTATAATTCAGGTATATCAAGTTTACAATTGTAAAATAAACAAATAGAGACATTCAAATCATTTAAATCTCCCAAAATCATATATCAATTCCAGCTATATCAATTTTATATAATTCACACATGGCATACTCAATCCAAATATCACTAAGTGGATTCAAATAACAAGGTTACCTATTTAAATCAAACAATATTCATATTGTTTACAAAATTACACAAACACCCCCTTCAAGTTAGACAATTAGCTCAAATACGGCATATCGGAGTTCAAATTGCAAATCAAAGCATCAACATATATCATAGATCATTTAATACATGCTTTCGTACACATTGGAATTCATATTGATCGACAAATCAAGCAATTAACAATTTATTGCAATTAAAACAATTAATTTCAATTAAATAGAAATACACAAAATAAATCACAACAAATCAACCGGGCATCCGATTGATAAACGGAAGGTGGCGTTGGACTCACCACAACGAAAGGGACTTTCTGTCCGAAAGTCACCGGAATACCGCTACCGTAGCCGGCCGAACAGCCACCGGCCGCCACCGGAACACCGCCTCCGGTGGTCGGAAAAATCCCCGGAAAGGCCAGGAACGCGCGTCTCGGCCTGCTCAACAAAAGCCCTCAATCAATTTCAGAAAATGCCAAACACGCAGGACTTCGTTAACGAAAAACCGAATCAAATCCCAATGACGAAAACTGAAATTAAATACAAACCGCTAAACGAAAATGAAATCCGGGCATACCGTTGGAAAGCTTGTAACGAGCCCTACGAAAGCCCCAAGCCAAAATCCGGAAAAAGTCACCGGAAAAATCGGACCGCCGGTCCAGACCGGTCCGCCACCGGTTCGCCGCCGCCGGCCGGTTCTCGAGTCGGGGCCAACGCTATCCGCTACGGTCCAATATTCTGAGCAACTTCCGTGAAGGGACCACCACCAAAAACCCACCGGAAAAGGGCCAAATTCGCCGCCGAAAAGCCGCCGGTGCGCCACTCGCCGGTTCAGCCATCTCCGGCCACCGTTTGCTCAAAATGACCCCGGAATCGGACTCAGGAGGCCAAAATACGTCAGAAACCACCAACGGCCGATCGCGAATCTCGCCGGAACGCGGCGGAGCAAGGTGCTACAGTGCACACACCACCGCCGCCGGTCTTCAGTCGGCGTGTGCGCCGCCGTCCGGCCACCGCTGGCCACGCCGTTTAAACTGGAGTTGCGCCGGGACCTCCCCTAACAAATGGGGTGGGGCGTGACGTCGGAATGTCGCCGGAAACCGCCGCAAGAAGGCGGCGAAGTGGCGGGTGTCCGTTCCGCCGCCGCTGTTGTGCCGTAGCGCCACCACCGCTGAGTTTCGGGTCTCGATTCTTGTATCATCGTGACGGGCTCGTCGAGTTGATAAACTTTGACTATTAATTCGTCGAATTCCGTCGAGAAACGAGGGAGAACGGGCAAGTGTGTGCAAACACACCTCCGAGTGTGTGTGCACAGTGTTGATCGCGGGAGAGAGAGACCGAGGAAGCTGAAGCTGGAGTTTTGCACGCAAAACGATGAAGATAGATATTTATCCCGGTCCTCGCGCGAAGAAACGATCGGTAGAAAGAGCTAATGAAGTCAGAATTGGGCAAACTTAGAGTCTACGGACTCGTCTCGATGCCCCGGACGCAAAGGAAGGGTCAAAGAAGTCAAAATCTCTACCGAACGAGAAGTGACCGGAAAAACCCCTTAAAAGAAGAAAATTACAAAGAGGGCCCTAACTCTAAAAGAGTCCAAAAGAGGGCCACACAACGCACCAATCACATAATTAAACACATAAAAAGGTTGAAAGGTGACGTACCTTATTTATCGAATGAGCGGGGCGTTACAATCTTCCCTCCTTCAAAAGGACCTGTCCTCAGGTCCTACTGCTGGACCTGAAAAGTTACAAACTTAAATGTATCGATCTATTCCCCGAAATTGCATAGCATCTTAGCCCTGGTTGTGAAGTTTACTCCCCCTATTTGTATCACCCCTCCAGAGTCTGGTAGTCACAAAGATCTACTCGAACACTTGGCCGTTAGTCACTTCAAAACTCGTTCGACCGCTACTAGTCCATTGCCTCGTCACTTGATAACCGTTGTCTGTCCAGGCATAACGCAAACTCTACAAACAAGAGAGAATCCCATCTCTCAACACACAAGTGAGGAAGCCCCGTCCCTCAGCACACACAAAAGAGAGAACCCCGTCTCTCGGGCACAGAATTGAGAGAACCCCGTCTCTCAAACACAGAATTGAGAAAATCCAGCATTTCTCAAGCTCCTAAATCCAAGAGAATCCAGCATCTCTCGTGCACAGAAAACAGAAAGAATCCAGCATCTTTCTATCACATAAATAGGGAGAATCCCACATCTCCCTAACACGCAAAAAGAGAGATCTCAACAACTCTCTAGCACACAAGTTCACTTACACAGGATTCATACATACACATATCAAAATAACACTGGATGCAAAACATGAGATGCATGTATAGTGTACCTTTACCCGACTGATATCGGTGTCCCTAGAGTATAGACTCATCATCCATGCTCAACTCAAGGGGGATATCGCGATGGGATCACTGTAAGATAAAATTATAATATGCATGTAGGTGCATGTAGGGTTAGTAAGCCATTAAGGAAATTTATAACCACTGAAGCACAACAATCCACGCAAGCATGTAATCCATTTAGCTTACAAGAATTCACAACAGCAATAAATTTTAAGTTATGAAAATTGAAGCAGTTAGTCACAAAAAAAATCAAGGCAGCAACACGCATTCCACGTTGTCACAATAGTCAAGCAGAATAAAATAAAATACAATTACTTATGAAATGTATGAGTGCAAATGCCATGGATGCTTAAGATACCGTTCACCGTAGTAATGGAGTCGAGGTTGGCAATTTCTTTAACTTGAAAGGTTAATCAACTCCTTAACTGGCCATAGTTTCAACTTCCCGTTCAAACCTGCATTCTTTAGTATTCCTTCAGATTCTCGGGTACTCGACTGATCTTGGATCGTCTCACTTGATTCTCGAAGTATAGTAATCCGTGTAATCTCTTGAAATCCCAATAGGATCCTCGGTAATCGGAATTTACCATTTCTTTCAAATGTGAAATCTCTCAGAACAATCATGGAGAAATAAATGAAGAATCTTTACACCGTCTTGCTTAGTACACCGTCGTTGTAAAAGATGACCTTACCCTCAATATTTGGTGGAGTTGATCTTCAATGACCTCGGCACAAAATTCCATTGCTTGCACAATTTTCCCCTTTTTCCTTTGTGCAAGTGTAACTACTCTGGTGAGTGTCTTTATAATAGTAACCCGATTTCCTGCTTGGAATTCTCTGAATGATACAAGTGTCTTGATCTCTTCATTGTCACCTCATACCTTCCAGAGTTAGAAATGCTGACTTTCTTATAACCCATGTTACTCCCGAGCACCTCCAAGTAGTAAGTACATATCCTGAGAGCAACTTAATAGTTAAAAGATTTCTTGTTTTTTTTTTTTTTTTTTTTTTTTTTTTTTTTTTTTTCCCTCCAATTGTTTATACATGATCGCCCGAAATCCACCCAGAATTACTTTACTTTTCTTTATCATTCCCATTTGTTATTTCCTGTCTTTCAAGTAATCCCACATCACGACAATTAAGCTTGGATCTAGAAATACCCCGACTTTCATCAAATCATTTATGAGGCTAGGAGTATCGCATCGTGTAGAGAGATTGACCACAACCCAACATTCTATCTTACATGCACTCACCCTATCTTGAAGCTATTGGCTCGATCGTATATTTTCTGGTCAAACCCTGTTCGAATTCAAATGTTGCTTCGACCAAGACAGCAGGTAGTGGATAAGGTGGGAGAACACCTAAAGTACAACCACGAAGCTAATGCATGTGGGGTTAGGGATGTGAATGGAGTGCACTCATATCCAGCAAAGAAGGCAGTCAAGCACGTAGAACAATATCCCAAAATAATTAAAATTTACTCCAATGCATGATGCACGTGCCATGTATGCATAATACCCGTTTTTATAGCAGTAGCATTGATTCCTTATTATAAATTCTTGTAGAGGTCCATTTGCTTTTCATCCAAGTAGTCAGAAGATGAGAGTTTCAAATCCTCCTTCACGAATTTGTAGCAGTAGGAAGTGTTGTCTCGATCAATTTCAATTTTTTTTTTTTTTTTTTTTTTTTTTTTTTTTTTTTTTTGACATCAAGGCAACACCCTATAATTCACAAATGGACCAAATATCTATGCATGTGGGTTAGTACGTGGGTATGTCACGTAATGAAAGCAATTAAGAACGCCTAAGTAATGCAGATGCAATACGTAATTTAATAAAATTTAATCATAACAATAATAATTTTACAAAGATCGTAATCATAGTGTGCGCACGATCCCATAAGCTCAGACAAATTCATACATACAAGTCAAAATTTCACGTCTGCCAAATGCAATGCACAAGTATTCCTATGCCGTACGACCTAAACTGACACGACACGACTCCAAAGCACCGGTTCTGAACCTGGTGGCTCTGATACCACCTAAAGATGTAGCACCAGGGACGATAGGCACCACATCCCCCGCACTATGAGTCTAATCCACATATGAAATAAGCAGTCCACACATGAATCGGACTCACAGCGAACGGGTGACAATCAAAAGTACAGTCCTGACTAGGCGGTAGCTAACCCTGGAACCATCAACCAAAAACCAAAATGCGGAAGCAAGGAAATCATTCATGTAATATTCATGAAATAATGGAAATCCAAAACGAGTATAAATACGGGTTCCACTAATCAGTACACCTATCCTAACCTGTCCCGAATCAATATCAATTCAATAAGGGCACACTGGCCAACAATAATAAATCAATAATTAATCAATACAGTATTTAAAGATAATATAATATGCAGTGAGTGTAAATAAGTGAGACTAGAACAAAGACTCGACACTCTAACTCCGCCTAGTAACCAACACCTGCAAAAGAAACTGGAAAAAGGGGGAAAGAGGGGTCAGTCTCTAGAAGACTGAGTGAGCAGGGGCGATACATAACATATAGAAACATGCACATGCAAGTCATAAATCCCGAGCAAGGTTTTGTTTGCGATTAGTTCCCTAAAAGGGCGAGAGAATGATTAATCAATGCTCGGATTTTATGACTAATTCATATTAAATTCATTAAGTTCATAAATCATATTCAATCAATAAGGCTCGGCGAGTGAGCGTGCACAATCTCCAACCAAACGCCGACCGTGTACGACAAATATCATTAATACCTTAAATAGGTGATCATGCAATATATCATAATACACACAAATCATATATCATATCCTAAACATATTCGGTTGGGCAATCCGTGTCCCGACCTTCCCGCACGGTGTCTATCAATCATAAACATAATCATAGTCATAATCATAATCATAAATAAGTTCCAACCTTCTTCCTCCGGGTGGTGGACAGGTTAGCAAGACCCGACCACCTCATACATAGGCCAATGGGGTTTCATGACTCCCCCAAGGGCACTCAGCTCCCATTCCCCGCTAATCCTCCTAGCGAGGGCCGGTATCACCGTACATAAGGTGGGACTAGTGCAAGGGATCACCGTCGGCCCTTGCCTCCCCGGATAGCCACTTGCACTAAGCCCCTGGGCCCGTGAACATATCATAAATGCATAATCTCGCCAAACATTTCAATTCATAAGAACATAACATACTTCATAATTTTGGAGAAAAGGTTACTCGATAATAATTTACTCGATGACTCCACTTTGAAAATAACATATAGATATATACATAAAGTTTTGGCCAAAACTTGTCACATAAAGGTTGTAGGGTTTAATATATAACTAGAACGAAAACACCCTCACCTGGAATTCCACGAGACAAGAAACAAGAGCAATACGGGTGCCTATTCAATTTGGAAGTCTCCGCCCTGGAAACAAACTGTACAAGAGAAGGAACAATGTGTACTGGTGAGAAGTGACTCAATATGAAACCACATAGACGCACGGCAATGCTAAACACATGATATGAGATGTATAAGAAGTAAAATGATGTTATGGAGTTACACAATCAAGTAATTCTTTCAAGTACATTCCATACATGAGGGTTTCAAGCCCAATCATTTCATAATTCCTAGCAATCAAGTCATGAACTTCATATAACATTTATAATTCAGGTATATCAAGTTTACAATTGTAAAATAAACAAATAGAGACATTCAAATCATTTAAATCTCCCAAAATCATATATCAATTCCAGCTATATCAATTTTATATAATTCACACATGGCATACTCAATCCAAATATCACTAAGTGGATTCAAATAACAAGGTTACCTATTTAAATCAAACAATATTCATATTGTTTACAAAATTACACAAACACCCCCTTCAAGTTAGACAATTAGCTCAAATACGGCATATCGGAGTTCAAATTGCAAATCAAAGCATCAACATATATCATAGATCATTTAATACATGCTTTCGTACACATTGGAATTCATATTGATCGACAAATCAAGCAATTAACAATTTATTGCAATTAAAACAATTAATTTCAATTAAATAGAAATACACAAAATAAATCACAACAAATCAACCGGGCATCCGATTGATAAACGGAAGGTGGCGTTGGACTCACCACAACGAAAGGGACTTTCTGTCCGAAAGTCACTGGAATGCCGCTACCGTAGCCGGCCGAACAGCCACCGGCCGCCACCGGAACACCGCCTCCGGTGGTCGGAAAAATCCCCGGAAGGACAGGAACGCGCGTCTCGGCCTGCTCAACAAAAGCCCTCAATCAATTTCAGAAAATGCCAAACACGCAGGACTTCGTTAACGAAAAACCGAATCAAATCCCAATGACGAAAACTGAAATTAAATACAAACCGCTAAACGAAAATGAAATCCGGGCATACCGTTGGAAAGCTTGTAACGAGCCCTACGAAAGCCCCAAGCCAAAATCCGGAAAAAGTCGCCGGAAAAATCGGACCGCCGGTCCAGACCGGTCCGCCACCGGTTCGCCGCCGCCGGCCGGTTCTCGAGTCGGGGCCAACGCTATCCGCTACGGTCCAATATTCTGAGCAACTTCCGTGAAGGGACCACCACCAAAAACCCACCGGAAAAGGGCCAAATTCGCCGCCGAAAAGCCGCCGGTGCGCCACTCGCCGGTTCAGCCATCTCCGGCCACCGTTTGCTCAAAATGACCCCGGAATCGGACTCAGGAGGCCAAAATACGTCAGAAACCACCAACGGCCGATCGCGAATCTCGCCGGAACGCGGCGGAGCAAGGTGCTACAGTGCACGCACCACCGCCGCCGGTCTTCAGTCGGTGCGTGCGCCGCCGTCCGGCCACCGCTGGCCACGCCGTTTAAACTGGAGTTGCGCCGGGACCTCCCCTAACAAATGGGGTGGGGCGTGACGTCGGAATGTCGCCGGAAACCGCCGCAAGAAGGCGGCGAAGTGGCGGGTGTCCGTTCCGCCGCCGCTGTTGTGCCGTAGCGCCACCACCGCTGAGTTTCGGGTCTCGATTCTTGTATCATCGTGACGGGCTCGTCGAGTTGATAAACTTTGACTATTAATTCGTCGAATTCCGTCGAGAAACGAGGGAGAACGGGCATGTGTGAAAACACACCTCCGAGTGTGTGTGCACAGTGTTGATCGCGGGAGAGAGAGACCGAGGAAGCTGAAGCTGGAGTTTTGCACGCAAAACGATGAAGATAGATATTTATCCCGGTCCTCGCGCGAAGAAACGATCGGTAGAAAGAGCTAATGAAGTCAGAATTGGGCAAACTTAGAGTCTACGGACTCGTCTCGATGCCCCGGACGCAAAGGAAGGGTCAAAGAAGTCAAAATCTCTACCGAACGAGAAGTGACCGGAAAAACCCCTTAAAAGAAGAAAATTACAAAGAGGGCCCTAACTCTAAAAGAGTCCAAAAGAGGGCCACACAACGCACCAATCACATAATTAAACACATAAAAAGGTTGAAAGGTGACGTACCTTATTTATCGAATGAGCGGGGCGTTACATGAACACTCCCAAACCAACTGATCTGTCTGAAGACTACCACCCAGTGGCGAACTCACCAAACAACAAGAAGGAAAAGCAAATAACAGACAAGCACAGAATAGCAACTAAGTCACAAGAAATAAAAGAATGCGTGACACCCGAATCAAAGAGTGCATGAATGCTCATGTTATGTATGCATCGGGTACCTTCTATCACAGCTGTGGAATCAATCTCGGCATCTTGCTCTTCACCTTCGTTGGCGTAAGCACGAGCCGGGATCATTGGCCTTTGAACTCGTCTTTGATATCCGGGGTCTTTATAGGGGCAAGTATCCGCCATATGGTCGCCTTTTCCACATATAAAGCACAATTTCAACCTCCTCCGACAGTTATAGTAATTATGAGTTGGTCCTCCACAATGTGTACAGGGAGCTTGAGCCAATCTCGCCACGCTCGGACCTTGTCGATCTTTCGTAGGTGTAGGCAGAGCTTTTGGGACCGGTGGAGTTGGCTCTCCCATTCTTGGCTTCTTAAACGGAACCTTAGGAGGGGGACTAACTTGCATCATCGGCCTCTTTCCCGAATTCGATCCGGAACCTCTTCTCATTGGAGCTCTAAAAACCGGATCCTTCTTTTTGATTTCCTCCCCTTGCGTAGTAGACTGTCTGACTCCAGATATCCTCTCTACTCGAATCAACCAACCCTCCGAGACCGCATCATCGATAGCACCAGAAGATCGAGGGGGGTTGTAACTCAAAAACACCCCATGAGGATCTCTATTGTTATGGTTCAGTGGAGGAGCTTGTTGTTCTGCCTGTTGCGATGGGGAAGCTTGAGCCCTCCTATGCTCGACAAAGTTGAAAACTGCTTCCATGAAATTCCCCATATCTATCGGTGGTGCTTGTGGTTGAGGTGGAGGCGTAGGGGATCGATCATGATGACGACGATGTCTGGGAGATCTCTCACGATATTTACGTGGAGGCATCCTGTTCAAGAAATACTGAAAATGCATGCTATTTTTAGTCCATGCATGCAAGTGCAATTAATTCGATCAAAATTCAAGATTTAGAGCACACAAGCATGTAAACAATGCATATGCAACACATTGACAAGTTGTTCCTAAAGCCGAACGACCTAACTGACTCAACACAACACTAGAGCCCGGGTTTTGCAACCCTAAACTCTGATACCACTTAAGGATGTAGCACCCGAGCGTAAGGTACCACATCCCCCGCACCGAGACCCGACCCGTATATGAAATGGAAGTCCATACACGTGCCAAATCCACGGCGAACGGGGACACAACACACACGCTATGCTAGGCGGGACTAACCCTTGAACCATTCAACTCAAGAAAACATAAAATCAGAGTAAAATAGAATGCGGAAGCAAGAACTACATAGCATATATACAGTGAGCCACCAAGCTCCAAAAATAAATATACAAGGCCATTCAAATATTCAACGCCACTCACGGCCTACAAAATCATAACGCTCCAATCTAAACTATGATCAAATACAAAGGCAGCATCAAAAGTATGAATATGATACTGAAAAGAAGTGTTAAACATAAATGCAAGACCTAGACCACTTGTATTCCCGCCTAGCACTCCTATACCTGCACAAAACAGCTGAAAACAACCGGGTTCAGTCTAAAAGAGACTGGTGGGTATAAAAACGGGGCATAAAATAGATAATATCGCATAAATTAAACACATACAGGCAAGCCCTAATCCCGTGTGAGGTTTGATAAGAATTTACCAAGTGGTTAAAACGATAGAAAACATCAACGGGATTACGACGTTCATATTCATTCATAATTGTTCATAAGGATTTAAGCTCGGCGAGTGAGCGTGCACAATCTCCAACCTTCTCCTCGTGTAATCATATCATAATTAATGGTTGTCATACATATCTTTCGTGCACATACATAAATGATCATAATCATACATATACACCTTCTTCCTCCGGGTGGTGGACAAGTTAGCTAGACCTGACCACCGGTTCATACATAGGCCAATGGGGGTACATGAATCCCCCAAGGGCACTCAGCTCCCATTCCTCGCTAAACCTCCTAGCGAGGGCCGGTATCACCGTAGTTGGTTGGAACTAGTATATGGGATCCCCGTCAGCCCTTGCTTCCTCGGTTAGCCACATATACTAAGTCCCGGGGCCCGAACAAGCATATATAGAAATGTGTCTCGCCAAACATAAGGTAGGGTTTTACAATTAAAAAGGGGTCATACATTTGAAATCATTTACCCAAAATGACTCTATTGATATAAATATATTATTTTGGCTTAAAACTTTGCACATAAGGGATTTATAGGGTTGTTTTAACTAATAGAAGAAAACCCACCTTTACCAAGCAAAATAAAGGCACAAGCGTCTCAATGCTCGTCCTCGTCTCCGACCAAACCCGAATCTGTGCAAAAGAAAAGGTATGAGACTCATGACCACATATGACGCTCGGCAATGAAGTGCATATGACATGAATGCATAAATGATCATATTATATCATAAAAATGTTCATGTGCACGATTAAGGAATTTAAATCATATAATCAAATCATTCGTTCATATATTTCATTCATTTTCATAATTTCATAAATTCATATAATTTCATAAATTTACAATATTCGTAATATTTATAAATTCATAAATTCATAATGCATATCAATTAATCTAAAATTCATTTACTAAACATAACACATATTATTCAAATTCACATTTAGGAATAAAACAAATAAAACGTTCAATCAATAGTCGGTAGAATAAATACGCGAAATGGAAATCAATCAATTTCAATAATTAAATTAAATCAATTAATATTTAGAATATATAATAAATATACATATAATATAATATATACATATAATCACGTACACACACAACCTACCCATGCATGCATATATATATTATATATTACATGCATAATTATATATACTATATATTATATACATATTATATACTATATATATTATATACATGCATGCAACACATGCACGTACACACACAAATCACAACCAACACACACACACAGACATATATATATATACGCATGCAATCACACACTCACACAAGCATTTGTATACATAACACCAAACACAACCATGCATGCAACACATACACTGCACCCAATTACACAGCAGCCAAGCATGCAACACGCACACACTCTGCACATTAATACAACAGCAGCAGCAGAGAAGACGCAGCAAACAGTTCGGAGAAAATGGGGTGACACCCCCGTGTCACCCTCCAAACCTAGACCGAGACACCCCCGTGTCTCGGTACAGAAATCCCAGGCCCAGTTTGCACCCCCGTTCCCGCTGGAAAGAAAGGAAAAAGACACGCCCGTTACACGCAGCAGCAACAGCCCTGTTTTGACAGAAATGACGCAGAAACAGAGCAACACTCCAGCAAGAATTTCGAGCAAAACATGCAGCAATACAAGGCATGAATTACAGCAAGAAATCAGTCACAACCCACACCACAAAGCCATGAAACTGACAGCAAAAGAAGGAAGGAAATGACAGCAGTTTTTTGACAGCAAACCTCAAGCCAAAATCGATCAAAACTGGAGGAAAAACAGAGCATGCTTGCTCTCAGCTCAAACGACTCAGATCAGGTCCAAAAAGCTAACAATTGTGCAGCAAAATAACATGAAACCAACACAAGATTCAGTCCCAAACAAACTCACACAAGAAGGAAGCCATACGTAACAAACATGTGGGATTTTCTGGAAATTTCATAAATGATATCTCATAAATATTTCAACAACCACGAAATCAAAGACCATAAATGTTATGAGGATGCTAAAATAATTAATCTCAGGCTTGGAATCAATCAAAATCATTGAGAATCAAAGAAGATCAACATTTTGCCCAAAATCTCCTTTTTTCGGAAAAACGCCCAGAAATGAGGAAACCAAGCTCAACTTCATGAATGAAAAGATGAAGATGCTCAGAATTAATCATATAATACAACCCTTAACTTACCTTGATGATTGGTTGAAGTTTGGAGGAGATTTGAGCTCCAAAATCTCCAATGGATGCAGGGTTACGGGACTGGAGAGAAAAACAGTAGCTTTGGCTGATGTTTGGGGGTTGTGTGAGGGTTATCTCGGTTGGAGCTTGAAATATCTAGATAGGTGGTTGAGTTAGGGTTTAAAGGAATCAAACCATGGTTAATTTGGTTGTGGTTTGGCCAAGTTATGGCTGAATTAGTGCAACAAGGTCAAGTTGGATGCTGTTTCGTTTTTCGGTTGGATTTCGGAGTTTCAAATGACTTAGGAAAAATGTAAGGCTGAGTTTACTAAACTCGAATTTTCGTTACGAGTTCAGCGGAGTTGACGGAACTCGAATCCGAGTTCCCGAGCTCAAGATATTAAATTCGGAATCAAGGGTATGCTAAGTGCTCGTTAGCTCCCGTTTTGGTTCCTCAACTAAAATTTAATTCGTTAACATAACAATTGAATTCAAAAACATAATTTGAGCATAAAATCATGTCCATCACACATATATGTACAACATATTACAAAATCGTGGCAATTTGATATCATTTCATAAGAGAACGAAGCACAAAATTAGTGAACAACCTCAATCATACACTTCATGCAAAATTTTAAAATTCCATGCAAAAATATAACTCCCATGCATAAATCAAATAAATAATTAAGTTCTAATATTACATAAATTAAATTGTCACGTAATTCATGCATGAATTAAAATTCCCATGCAAGATGAAATAAAACCATGCATAAATAATTCCCATGCAAGATTATGATTTTCATGCAAAATATATTAACTTGCATGCATAAATAAAATCTTCATGCATTATTTATATATAGTACGTATATATATGTATATATATATATATAAATAATCAATTAATTAATTAAAACATGATTAATTAACATAACATATAATTAGCATAATCATTAAATTAATAATAAAGCAATTAGCGTATATATATATATATATATATATATATATATATATATATATATATATATATATATAATACGAAACATATATATATAAAATTAATAATATTATAATAAGATAATACAATATAATATAATAAAATAATAACAATTATAATAAAATTAAATATAAAACACGTAAAAACAATTAATTCGCGCAAATAGGTAAACACGTACGTCCTACCTTTACGTCCGAGAAATCGGGGCGTTACACCCTTTATTTTGTAAAGAGAGTAGTTTTAGAGTGAGATATCTAATTAGATTAGGAGATGGAGAAACAAAACGGAGCAAGCAACGGAATACGAAGCCCATCAAGGCCCCAAAAGTGTTTGGATGCGATTGTTTTGATGTAATAGAATAAGGTCCTATTTGAGTGCTCTTTTTGTGTGTTTAATTCCGTTTGATGCATGAATAGAACCATGGTCCGTAAAATGGTTATTATGGACCATTCATAGGAAGCCCGTGATTATCTGTAACGCCCCGATTTCTCGGACGTAAAGGTAGGACGTACGTGTTTACCTATTTGCGCGAATTAATTGTTTTTACGTGTTTTATATTTAATTTTATTATAATTGTTATTATTTTATTATATTATATTGTATTATCTTATTATAATATTATTAAGTTTATATATATATGTTTCGTATTATATATATATATATATATATATATATACGCTAATTGCTTTATTATTAATTTATTGATTATGCTAATTATATGTTATGTTAATTAATCAAGTTTTAATTAATTAATTGATTATTTATATATATATATACATATATATACGTACTATATATAAATAATGCATGAAGATTTTATTTATGCATGCAAGTTAATATATTTTGCATGAAAATCATAATCTTGCATGGGAATTATTTATGCATGGTTTTATTTCATCTTGCATGGGAATTTTAATTCATGCATGAATTACGTGACAATTTAATTTATGTAATATTAGAACTTAATTATTTATTTGATTTATGCATGGGAGTTATATTTTTGCATGGAATTTTAAAATTTTGCATGAAGTGTATGATTGAGGTTGTTCACTAATTTTGTGCTTCGTTCTCTTATGAAATGATATCAAATTGCCACGATTTTGTAATATGTTGTACATATATGTGTGATGGACATGATTTTATGCTCAAATTATGTTTTTGAATTCAATTGTTATGTTAACGAATTAAATTTTAGTTGAGGAACCAAAACGGGAGCTAACGAGCACTTAGCGTACCCTTGATTCCGAATTTAATATCTTGAGCTCGGGAACTCGGATTCGAGTTCCGTCAACTCCGCTGAACTCGTAACGAAAATTCGAGTTTAGTAAACTCAGCCTTACATTTTTCCTAAGTCATTTGAAACTCCGAAATCTAACCGAAAAACGAAACGGCATCCAACTTGACCTTGTTGCACTAATTCAGCCATAACTTGGCCAAACCACAACCAAATTAACCATGGTTTGATTCCTTTAAACCCTAACTCAACCACCTATCTAGATATTTCAAGCTCCAACCGAGATAACCCTCACACAACCCCCAAACATCAGCCAAAGCTACTGTTTTTCTCTCCAGTCCCGTAACCCTGCATCCCTTGGAGATTTTGGAGCCCAAAATCTCCTTTTTTCGGAAAAACGCCCAGAAATGAGGAAACCAAGCTCAACTTCATGAATGAAAAGATGAAGATGCTCAGAATTAATCATATAATACAACCCTTAACTTACCTTGATGATTGGCATGCATAAATAATTCCCATGCAAGATTATGATTTTCATGCAAAATATATTAACTTGCATGCATAAATAAAATCTTCATGTATTATTTATATATAGTACGTATATATATGTATATATATATATATAAATAATCAATTAATTAATTAAAACATGATTAATTAACATAACATATAATTAGCATAATCATTAAATTAATAATAAAGCAATTAGCGTATATATATATATATATATATATATATATATATATATATATATATATATATAATACGAAACATATATATATAAAATTAATAATATTATAATAAGATAATACAATATAATATAATAAAATAATAACAATTATAATAAAATTAAATATAAAACACGTAAAAACAATTAATTCGCGCAAATAGGTAAACACGTACGTCCTACCTTTACGTCCGAGAAATCGGGGCGTTACAATATCCACATTATAGAAGCATGCTAGGCTTTTATTATCTTGTTATGAATGTTATCTTTATGTGCATAAATGTGTTTATGCATTAATTAAGATAAAATGAGATAATAATTACAATTGATGAGTCTTGGTGTAATTTTTGAAATTCTTAAACCCCGAACCATCTTGGATAGTCTCAGACATAACAAATATTAAATCCAAATGGAAATGAAGGATAAAATTCGATTTTATAAATTTTCAAGCATTCCGTCAATATAATTATTTGTTTTAGAACTAATCGAATCATTTAGTATTGGCCACGAGACATGGGATACGAGATGACAAGATTAATTGAACTAAAATAATTCTTTACATAAAAGATGTAATTTTCCAAAGTCAAAATTATGGTATTGACCACGAGGCGTGGGATATTCATAATGGCGACGGAGAAATCTTAGGGATTGACGGGCCGGATTTAAATACTGATTAGTATAGATGTCGAACGAGTCGTGGGTTTATATGAAAGGTAATGCAAAATAATATTAAGAGTTGTATAGAGATATAATTGATGATAAGATCGTCTACCTTGAGGCTTAAAGTCCGATCTCACGAGTCGTAGGTCCGATGATAAGTGCTTGGGGGTCTTAATACCCACTATTTGAAAAATATGAATTTTCTGAAATTATAAGGGGGTCAAAGGAGTTTTGATTAAAGTAGTGGGAGATAACATTTGATAAAAGTCCATATCATTTTAATGACTTGTGCTAATTCTTAACTTGAAAACTGATTTGAATTGAATTGCCTGATCACCCTTAGCATAATCTAGAATTACCTGAGTATTGAGAGATTGATGGTAATTGAGATAGTTTTCATAACTAGTAGATTTTAGGAATGCAAAGAGATTTGGTTCTTAATCTATACAACGGTAAATCTTTTTCCATGCCAAGCCACTAGAATTTGATTTGCACTAGTCTTGATCAGATGATTTAATTAATCATTGATGATTGCGACAGCAGCGTTGAGCTTAATTGAGCAATTGGTTATACCTTGAGAGAGGATAATACAAATTTAAGTGACTAGGTTGTAGAATTGCACCTGTCAAACGAGTATTATATTAATTCTTGAATGTATGAACTATTACTCCCCATCCTATTTAGTTTACTGAATTTAATCCGTGTGTGTCAATAGTTAATTTAATTCTGTTTTAGTAGAGTAATAAACAACTTGAATTCGTTCGGTCTTTAGATTAGAAAGAGATATTGAGTAGTGATTGATTTCCCTTCCCTGTGGGTATGATCCTGTTGTGCTACGTGTATATCTTAAGTGAACACTTGCACGATTGGTTTAACTTCTAAAATCATAACAACAAGTTTTTGGCTCCGTTGTCGGGGAAGGCGTTTTAAATCAATATTACTTAAATATTTTAATCTAGTGCTTTAGACCATTACTTTACCTTGTGTTCATAGTTTGCTATCATTGTGGAATTGAACTAAGGATTCTTTTTCCTTTTATGCAGGTCAACTGTGCATGCGATGATCTCAAGATCCGAAACTAGTACCCTACGATCCGGAGATCGAGAGAACACTGAGTGCTATCAGGAGGAAGCGAAAGAAAGAGAAGAAACCGACTACCATACCGATGGCTGACCCACCCCAAGATCCACTACCACCGGCCATTAGAGATTACAATGTGCCGAATGCGGGGGCAATTCAAACCGCAACTCATCCCACGATTGCAGCGAACAATTTTGAGATCAAACCAGCTATAATCAATTTGCTGTAGAATAATCCGTTTTTAGGATTACCACTGGAGGATCCGACATCACATCTTGAGTCCTTTCTTGAGGTGTGTGATACCTTCAAGATCCACAATGTCACCATTGATGCTATCCAAGTGAGGTTTTTCCCCTCTTCACAAAGGGAACGAGCGAAAGCATGGTTGAGGACTGTACCAAATGAATCCTTCTAGACTTGGGAGGCACTGTCTCAAGCTTTCTTAGCTAAGTTTTTCCCACTGAGCAAAACCACGAAGTACAGGAATGATATTCAAGGGTTCAGACAATTAGATGGAGAATCCTTCTTTGAGGCTTGTGAGATATTTAAAGATTTGCAGAAGAAGTACCCGCATCATGGTATTCCTAGTTGGTTACTGATTCAGACATTCTACAATGGGATGTCCCCAACTTTCAGAGGGGCGATGGATGTCGCAGCTGGCGGAGCGTTCTTGTCAAAATCTGAAGCAGTAGCCACCGAACTATTAGATAACATGTCCCAGAATGATGTGTTCGTGCATGAGAGGAGTCATTCCCAACCAATCAAAGTGGCAACAGGAGTCTCAGAGTCAGATGGCCTAACTTTTACGAACGCAGTTGGGACTCTAGCCCAACCAGTTTAGGTAACTTGTGAAATTTGTAGTGGTCCACATTCATTTAACATGTGTCCTTATACCAATGCAGGTGAACAGGTGCAAGAGCAAGTGAATTATGCAAATAACTCCAAGCTAGTGAATGATCCTTACTCGAACACCTACAACCCAGGATGGAAGAACCATCCTCATTTTTCTTGGTCTAACAATCAGAATGTCCAACAACCACCACCTCAACCTAGACCACAGTTCCAGCCTAGGCCACAATTTCCACCGAGACACAAGGCCCATTTCAGGGCCAACAGCAATATCCACCACCCCCTCCCCAAAATCAACCTCAACAGGTGCAAAAGCAAGGTTGGGAGGCTGCACTGGAGAAGTTCATACTCGTATCTTGGATAGATATCAAAAATTGGAAACTCAAGTAGAACAGGTGGTGAATCAGAATAAGAATTTGGAGACTTATATTGGTCAGATTGCTCAATCCTTAAATATGAGAGGCCCAGGAATGCTACCGAGCCAAATTGAAAATAATCCTAAAGAGCATTGTAAAGCCATAGCCTTGAGAAGTGGTGAGGAGGACAAAGGACCAGGATTACTTGCAGAATCTGATAGCACCAATATTGTTTGTAAGAAGGTTGAGAAAGTAGTTGAAGCGGAGAAGGTGAACATAGAGGATAAAAAGGACAAGCTCCCTTCAATGCCAAAAGTAAAGGTGGCACCAAAGTCATATGTTCTACCAATTTAATTCCCACAACAACAGTAAAAGCATAATATGGAAAAGCAATTCGAAAAATTTCTCAATGTGTTCAAGCAGCTTCACTTTAACATTCCATTTGCAGAGGCATTAGCTCAAATGCCTGCGTATTAGAAGTTCTTGAAGGAATTGGTATCGGGGAAAAAGAAGCTTGAAGACCTCGCCACCATTGTACTCACTAAAGAATGCAGTGCCTATTAGGAATAGTGCCTTTAAAGCAGATGTTTGCATTACTATTTCCTTGTAACATCACTAACAGTCTTTGAATAATGAACGAGATGATTTTGTTCATAGGCAATCACTTCTTTATGTGCTTATTTATGTCTGTTTGGGTTGACTGTGTTTTGCATGTATTGAACTCCCCTAGTCCGATGAGGCCGTTAAGAACTTTGCCCTTATGGGAACGGCACATGAAACAAGTTCTTAACTCCATAGGCGAGGCTTAGAAACTTCTCCAAGTCAATGAGTCCGACAGACAGTGGGAGTGTCGACCTTGAATCTGCTGAGACTTGCTTATGTGATTATGTCCTTTTGAAGGATCACTGAGTTTCATGGAGTGATAAGTGCATACGTTGATGCGTTCATAATACATAAGGGTGATTGTTACAAAAACTTCATCACTGAGATGTCCCGCGTGAGAACATTCTTAAATGGGAAAGGAAGTTTCCTGAAACTTCCAGATTAGGAAATATCTCACAGGTCAATGACGTGATTCAGTAATCCTTAGACTTGAGATTCTGTAATGTCTCAAATGAGCTAAATCTGTAATCTTTGATATAGGCTCAAAAGGGTGTCTCCATATAGACACCTGAACCACGGCCTATGTTGGGATTACACAAGTGGCATATGTAGAACTAGTAGAATCGATAAAGGACCTACACTTGTTAAGAACAAGAATGATCTTTTACTGATTGAGTTGTTCGTAGTCCATTAAACATTAAACCCTTGGCCAAGGTGGATAAAAGATCAAGACATCTAGAAAATGGGGTTTTCTAGGATTGAGATCGAAATGGACATGAAACGAACTTAACTTTAAAGATCAAGATTATTTGGGCTCTGAGAATATTCTCATGCCTTAGTTCTTGATTGAGAGATGGAGTTGCAGGAGGATCGTATTTCACTGATTGTCATTGACTGAAAGGTTCTTCGATTCATTCCGTTATTCGGCTAGGGGTCACACACCCATTGCTAGATTACGGTAGTGTGATCTGTGAAGTGATTAATTAATTAATTGTTGTCACTGCTAATCGAATAATGAACCTAAAGGGTCACACACAAATACCAGAACACGAGGGTTATGGTAGGATGTTAATATGGTTAACGAAGGATCAAATTGTTGATCGAAATGGAGCATGGATTGCGTGGGTAGCTGCTATGTGCCACGCAGTCCACGTGGCTCGTACGTGGCTTCATGCGTGTGGAATTTTCCACATGCGAATTCTTTTCTAGAATTAATTAATTAATTGTAATTAATTAATTTTAGTTTTTTAATTAATTATTGAATTAATTGTTAAGACTATTCTCAAATAAACTTAACCCAATAAATAATTAATTGGGAATTAATTTATTTATTGAATATTGACTTTTAACTTTAGGAAAGTTGAAAAGTCCAACTTCTTATTGTAGGAGAGAGAAGTCTTTTCTTGCTAGACTTGGAGAATAAGTTAAGACCTTATTATTCCAATTAAATTAAATAATTAAATGAGTTAATTAGTGAGCAAGAAAAGAAGCCCACTAGGTTTAAGGAAACCCTAAGTGGTTCAAAATCCCTAGTATAAATACTAGTGGAGATACTTCTCTTATTCTTTAGATCAACACTCACGAAGTGTTCAGTTTTTGGGAAAAATAAAAAAAAAGTTTTCAAATCAAAAATCCTAGCCTTAACACAAGCCATAGAACTAGCATTCTCACTCGCTTGATCGTGTTCTAGGTCTGGTGTGGATACGCTTTGGAGGGCTTTTACTTTGGAGTCTAATTCGAAGGTCGTTCGAGGGATTTCGCTTGAAGAGTGTTCGTTAGGTGGTAACGACATCACTAGAAAGCTTCTAACTTCGTATGTTTCTAAAACACCCAACATTACAGTACGAAAATTGCAAGACAACGATTAAACTTTTGCAAAATTTTAAACTTCCGCTGCTCAATTCTTTTGTGTTTTCCAACAAGTGGTATCAGAGCCACCTTGCAACGTTCGTATTTCTTTATTGCTTTTGTAATTTTGATTGAAAATTCTTGAATTTGGATATAGGCTATGTATTCTTGGTTTTTGTTTAAAAACAAATTTGTCGGATCAATACCGTTTCTTGAAAATTTGTGAAAACTTGTTTTTGTAAAATCTAGTTTTAAGTTGTTTTAATCGGATTTGTTTTGAACTGTTTTAATTCGAAACTAGTTGCTTGAATTTTGGAAATTACGAACGAAGAATGAAAGGTCGCGCGCGGCTTTGCGTGTTTCGCCCATGGGGCGACCGAAGCCGCCTCCTCCCGCCTAGGCAGAGGTGCGAGGCATGCTGGGACGGCGCGCGCAACAATGCGCACATCGCCCAGGCCTTGTCCGCCACTGCCCGCCCATCATTGGGCGCCACCCAGCACCATCTGCGATTAGCACGCAGCCGTGCACGCTGGTGCTGACTTGCTAGGCCGTCCCGAGAGCCCTTGCGGGCAGTGCGCGCAAGCGACTGCCTGCTCGCATGTGCCTTGTGCGCGCTTACGGGCGGTCCCTGCGCACCTCGCTTGGGCATTTCGAGACCCCGACTTTTTCGTATCGTGTTTTCAGTTTCGTTAAAATCCCGATTTCTAAAATCTGATTTTATTCTAAATTTTGATTTTAATTTTAAAATTAATTATTTTTGAAATAATTATAAAATATGGGATTTTTCTGAATTAAAGTCAAGTTCTTATTGTTCGAGAAAAATATTAAATATCACTTTGAATGATATTTTTGACAAAAATTTAATTTTGAATTAATTATGGTTTTGTCAAGATCCGAAGTTCGATTTTGAATAAATTCTTGAATAATGAACTAATATTCGAATTACTTAAGTTAATTGTAACTTGAAGTCTAGGGAATTTTAAATTTAATTGGTAAATTTAAATTCAAGCAGAATCATGCTAGTTTAGGTGATCATAGGTTAGTCTTATGTATGGTTTTAAATTCTGCACATGGATGATTTCAATTGAGGTCGGAGCCCCATAGTTGCGCATTTTCAATTGGGGTTGGAGCCCTACTTATTTGCGTACTGTGTTTATTATGTGGCTTTCCTTATTATTGTTTTTGGGTCGAGGTGTGCCCCGTGTACTTGTCTATGGTCAACATGAAAATTAAGCCATATTACTTTATGAAAGAGAGTACAACTTAGGAAGTGAGGTTTTTATTTTCATTTTGGAGACAAGCACCCATGGAATAAGAAGGATCCACAAGAAGCACTTGAAGAACGGTGGCCATAAGAAGATCCCTCAAAATGTTTAGGAGGGTTTCTATTATATGTAATAGATAGGGCGTTTTTCCATTAAATTCTGTAGCCCTGTGTGACATGAATTGTCTTATGTGGCATGAATGTTAGAACTAGTAATTTTGGAGTGGCTTCCATAATCACATATAAGATAGGATACCCATGATCATCTCATAATTAGTATCATGCTAGGACATGTTATCTGCTAATTGCTTCTGTGATGCACTTTACGTGAAACTGCATTAAACAAGACAATTAAAATTTGGATAACATTATATGTTGGAAGGTCATTCGAAAATCCCATTTAAATATTGAGCAAAACTCGAATAAATAGGTATTTTATCACGGTAACAAAATCCCTAGCATTCCATCAATAGGATTTAGGACTTAATAAAGTGAAACTAATTGTTGTCTCACGAGTTGTGGGGTAATTAGTGTAGCTTCTTAACTCTTAGTTTCCTGATTAATTGTTTTAAATAATTAATATTTCTTGACCATTTTAGAATGGGCGATGTCTTACGAGTCGTGGGTCGTTCCGGACTAAGTTTGGTTGAGATCTTATGATTGATGGGTCCTGCTCAACTCTAAAGTAGCTATGGATGTCTCACGAGTCGTGGGTCTATGATCGAAAGATTAGTGATGCAAAAATATTACTAGGAATTCCATGGGGATGGAATCGGCAATTCATACCCACCTAAAGATTCTTAGACCTTTGGATGTCTCATGAGTCGTAGGTCCAAAACTAAGAATGCTTGGGATCCTAGTACCCGTTGGGAAAATAAGTTTCTTCTAAAGTCGTTGGGATATCTAAACTTTCTAAAAACAGTGGGAGAACATATTTCTAAAGACCTTGATAATATGTAATCATTATTATTCAGCATGCTCATGATTTCTCTGTTTTTCAATTAGGGTGTAGTTATTTGATTCTCTACAATCGAAATGGCAACCAAAAACCATTTGGTATCCATCCTCGAATCAAACAAGTTGGCGAGACCCAATTACTCTGATTGGCTTCGGAATCTAAAGATAGTTTTAGATTCTGAAAAGAGAAGATATGTTCTCTTCGAGTGAGAGCCTATCGCTGAAGGCGAGGCTCCGACTCGGGATGAAAGAGAGGCGATCTTGAAATGGTCTGAAGATAATCTTCAAGCCCGTTGCCTCATGTTGGCCAACATATCTCCGGACATGCAAAGGCAACACGTGTCAATGGAAAACGCTTGGGAGATTTATGACCATCTCGAGCAATTGTACCACCTCAAAGAGCGTGTTCTAAGGTACAACACCTCTAAGGAGCTTTTTCATCTCAGAATGAAAGAAGGCACAAGTGTCCATGAGCACGGTCTCAATTTTCTTGCTTTGAGCGAGAAGCTTACCTCCATGGAAATGCCACTGAGTGAAGAATCATCATTCAATCCTTTTATGCTAAACTTCAACATGAATCATCCTCATGCTACGGTAGCTGAGCTGATTAGTTAACTTGTGACTGCTGAAGACACGATAAAGAAGGATCGCAAAGTAATAATGATCACTTCCTCTTCTAGGCCTTCTAAAGGCAAATGGAAGAAAGTTCCCAAGAAGAAGGGATCTCTTAAACCCGATGGAGGGGTTAAAAAGAGAAAGGCCAAGAAGAGAAAAGATCAGACAGAGGACATTTGCCATCATTGTGGCAAGAAAGGGCATTGGAAGAGGAACTTCCAAGAGTACAAGGATACTCTAAAGAAAGGTGTGTTTATTGTTGAAGTAAATCTATCTATTGATTCTAATTCTTGGGTACTTGATACCGGCTGTGGAGCTCATATCTGTAATGATGTACAAATGCTAAATGAGGTTCGGCAGCTTGAAAAAGGAGAATGCGTCTTGAAGGTTGGGAATAGATCAAGCATTCAAGCTCAAGCCATCGGGTCGTGTAGATTAAATTTAGGTGTCTTTACTTTAGTTTTGAATAAAGTCCTTTATGTACCTTCTATTATTCATAATATAATTTCCATTCCAATATTAGATTGTGAATGATATGAGACTTTCTCTAGAAATGGAAACTTTATCTTAAGAAGAATAAAACTTTCGTTTTACTTGGTACATTATCTAATGGACTTTATACAACTAAAGACACTAATATTTTGAATATATAACAATTAAACAAATGCAAAAGAGATGATAAGATCTCGGCTTCTTTATGGTACGCACGTTTAGGCCACATTTCTAAAGACAGGATTGCTAAGTTAACTAATTTAGGATCATTCTATGATAATGAACTTAAAGAGTTAACTCATTGTGAATCATATCTAAAGGGAAAGATGGCCAAAACTCCCTTTAATGGTAAAGTGGAACGTTCCACTAAAGTGTTGGATTTAATCCATACCGATGTCTGTGGACCACATAGTGTAAGTACGAGAAACAATCATCAGTATTTCATAACTTTCATAGACGACTTTAGTCGTTTTGGTTACGTGTACTTAATGAAGTATAAATCCGAAGCCTTTGAGAAATTCTTGGAATTTCAAAAGGAGGTTGAGAACCAAACTGGTCACAAGATTAAGACACTTCGATCTGATCGAGGTGGCGAGTATTTAAGTGACGAATTCCTTAGTCATCTCAGAGATAATGGAATTATCTCTCAGTGGACTCCTCCGGGAACTCCTCAATTAAATGGAGTTTCAGAGAGAAGGAACATAACCCTACTTGATATGGTTTGTTCCATGATGAGCTTCACTGAATTGCCACCTTCGTTCTAGGGTTGTGCCCTAGAATCAGCAGTTAAGATTCTGAATCTTGTTCCCTTCAAATTTTTATCCAAAACCCCATTTGAGATGTGGTTTGGCAAAATCCCTAATTATTCTTACTTAAGAATTTGGGGTTGTCTTGCTTACGTGAAGAGGACACTGGGAGATAAGCTTGAAGCTAGATCAAGCTTATGCAACTTCGTAGGATATCCTAAAGAGTCAATAAGATATTATATCTATGATCCTCTTGAACAAAAGGTCTTTATGTCAAGAAATGCTACTTGATATGGTTTGTTCCATGATGAGCTTCACTGAATTGCCACCTTCGTTCTAGGGTTGTGCCCTAGAATCAACAGTTAAGATTCTGAATCTTGTTCCCTCCAAATTTGTATCCAAAACCCCATTTGAGATGTGGTTTGGCAAAATCCTAATTATTCTTACTTAAGAATTTGAGGTTATCCTGCTTACATGAAGAGGACACTGGGAGATAAGCTTGAAGCTAGATCAAGCTTATGCAACTTCGTAGGATATCCTAAAGAGTTAATAGGATATTATTTCTATGATCCTCTTGAACAAAAGGTCTTTGTGTCAAGAAATGCTACTTTTCTAGAGGACTCGTTCCTTAAAGAAAAGAAAGGCGAGATCGCAGAACTCGAAGAGGTTCGAGACCAAGGTCCCACGCCAAGTTCGGAGAATAATGTCCCTCAGCGAGTCGCTGAGAGTGATACACACGAAAATCCTCCTCTAGTATGACATTCTGAACGCATTCCTAGACAACCAGAGAGATGGTATGTCTTTCTCCACCAAACATCTCAAATAGATAATGATCCATTAACTTATGAGGAGGCACTGTTAGATTCGGACTCTGAACAGTGAAAAGAAGCAATGAAATCCGAAATGGATTCCATGTACTCTAACCAAGTTTTGACCTTGGTTGATCCAGCTGATGGAATTAGGCCCATAGGGTGTAAATGGACATATAAGTGCAAGCTTGGAGTAGATGGAAGTGTGGCAGCCTTTAAAGAAAGATTATTTGCTAAAAGTTTCACTCAAAGACCAGGTGTAGACTTTGATGAAATCTTCTCCCCGGTTGCAATGCAAAAATCCATTCGGATCTTGCTTGCCATTGCAGCATATTATGACTATGAGATATGGCAAATGGATGTGAAAACTGTCTTTCTGAATGGAGACATTGACAAAGATATTTATATGGAGCAACCCTTGGGTTTCACATTCAGTGGGGGAGCGAACAAAAGGTTTGTAAGCTCCAACGTTCAATCTATGGATTGAAACAAACGTCTAGGAATTGGAACATATTTGGTGAAGCAGTCAAATAGTTTGGCTTTATTCAAAAACTGATGAGTCCTGCGTGTACAAGAAAGAATTGGAAACCTCGGTTCAATTTCTGATACTTTATGTAGATGACATCTTTCTCATAGGGAATGCGAAGGATGACATGAAAGTAACAAAGTCTTGGTTATCGAACCAAGTTGAGATGAAGGATCTTGGTGATGCATCCTACATTCTCGGGATAAAGATCTATCGTGATAGATCTAGGAAATTGTTAGGATTATCACAGTCGGTTTATATAGACAAAGTACTAAAGAGATTTAATATGGAAGAATCCAAACGTGGAAAACTTCCAATGGGCCCGGGAACAGTTCTTTCGAAGAAGCTGTGTCACAAGACTGAACTTGAAAAGTCCAGGATGTCCAGAATTCCTTATGCATCAGCTATAGGAAACATAATGTATGCAATGCTATGTACTCGACCGGATGTGGCTTATGTACTTAGCGTGACTAGCCGATTCCAATCTGACCCTGGTGAAGGTCACTGGACTGCTGTAAAGAACATCCTTAAGTACTTGAGAAGAAATAAGGATTTTTTCTTGGTTTACGGAGGCCAGCAAGATCTTGTCATTAGAGGATACTGTGATGCAAGCTTTGCATCAGACATGGATGACTTTAAATCCATGTCAGGATACATATTCTGCCTGAACGGCGGAGCAGAGAGTTGAAAAAGTTCCAAGCAAGCGACCACTGCAGATTCGACCACTGAGGCCGAATACTTAGCTGCAAATGACGCAGCTAAGGAAGGTGTTTGGGTAAGAAACTTCATCCATGAGCTGGGTGTAGTTCCTAGCATTAAAGACCCCGTTACAGTGTTTTGTGACAACACCTAGGCGGTTGCTCAAGCAAGAGAACCAATATCTCACCAAAGGACCAAGCACATTTTGAGGAAGTATCACTTAATTCGTGATATCATCAAGAGAGGTGATGTGCAAATTGAAAGGGTCACATCGGCAGAGAACATGGCAAATCCACTTACTAAAGCCCCAAGTTAACAGGCTTTCGAAGGACATCTTCAGAAGATGGGTCTTAGATTAGTACCTGAGTGGCTTTGACGGGCAAGTGGGAGATTTTTAGGAATAGTGCCCTTAAAGCAGATGTTTGCTTTTACTATTTTTCTTGTAAGATCACAAACAGTCTTTGAATAATAAACGAGATGATTTTGTTCATAGGCAATCACTTCTTTATGTACTTAGTTATGTCTGTTTGGGTTGACTGTGTTTTGCATGTATTGAACTCACCTAATCCGGTGAGGTCGTTAAGAACTTTGCCCTTATGGGAACTGCACATAAAACAAGTTCTTAACTCCATATGCGAGGATTAGAAACTTCTCCAAGTCAATGAGTCCGACAGACAGTGGGAGTGTCGACCTTGACTCTGTTAAGACTTGCTTATGAGATTATGTCCTTTTGAAGGATCACTCAATTTCATGGAGTGATAAGTGCATACGTTGATGCGTTTATAATACATAAGGGTGATTGTTACAAAAACTTCATCACTGAGATGTCCCGCGTGAGAACCTTCCTAAATGGGAAAGGAAGTTTCCTTAAACTTCCAGATTAGGAAATATCTCATAGGTCAATGATGTGATTCATTAATCCTTATACTCGAGATTCTGTAATGTCTCATATGAGCTAACTCTGTAATCTTTGATATAGGCTCAAAAGGGTGTCGCCATATAGACACCTGAACCACGGCCTATGTTGGGATTACACAAGTGGCAAATGTAGAACTAGTAGAATCGATAAAGGACCTACACTTGTTAAGAACAAGAATGATCTCTTACTGATTGAGTTGTTCGTAGTTCATTAAAGATTAAACCCTTGGCCAAGGTGGATAAAAGATCAAGACATCTAGAAAATGGGGTTTTCTAGGATTGAGACCTAAATGGATATGAAACGAACTTAACTTTAAAGATCAAGAATATTTGGGCTATGAGAATATTCCCATGCCTTAGTTCTTAATTGAGAGATGGAGTTGTAGGAGGATCGTATTTCACTGATTGTCATTGACTGAATGGTTCTTTGATTCATTTCGTTATTCGGCTAGGGGTCACACACCCATTGCTAGATTACGGTAGTGTGATCTGTGAAGTGATTAATTAATTAGGGAATTAATTAATTACTGTCACTGCTAATCGAATAATGAACCTAAAGGGTCACACACAAATGCCAGAACACGAGGGTTATGGTAGGATGTTTATATGATTAATGAAGGATCAAATTATTGATTGAAATGGAGCATGGATTGCGTGGGTAGCTGCCACGTGTCACGCAGTCCATGTGGCTGCCACGTGTCACGTACACTTGGCTCGTAGTGGCTTCATGCGTGTGGAATTTTCCACATGCGAATTCTTTTCTAGAATTAATTAATTAATTAATTTTCATTTTTTAATTAATTATTGAATTAATTGTTAAGACTATTCTCAAATAAACTTAACCCAATAAATAATTAATTGGGAATTAATTGATTTATTGAATATTGACTTTTAACTTTAGGAAAGTTGAAAAGTCCAACTTCCTATTGTAGGACAGAGAAGTCTTTTCTTGCTAGACTTGGAGAATAAGTTAAGACATTTTTATTCCAATTAAATTAAATAATTAAATGAGTTAATTAGTGAGCAAGAAAAGAAGCCCACTAGGTTTAAGGAAACCCTAAGTGGTCTGAAATCCCTAGTATAAATACTAGTGGAGATGTTTCTCTTATTCTTTAGACCAACACTCACGAAGTGTTAAGTTTTTGAGAAAAATAAAAGAAAAGTTTTCAAAGCAAAAATCCTACCCTTAACACAAGCTATAGAACTAGCATTCTCACTCACTTGATCGTGTTCTAGGTCTGGTGTGGATACGCTTTGGAGGGCTTCTACTTTGGAGTCTAATTCAAAGGTCGTTCGAGGGATTTGGCTTGAAGGGTGTTCATTAGGCGGTAACGACATCACTAGAAAGCTTCTACTTCGTAAGTTTCTAAAACACCCAACGTTACAGTACGAAAATTGCAAGACAACAATTAAACTTTTGGAAAATTTTAATCTTCCGCTGCTCAACTCTTTCGTGTTTTCCAACAGTGCCATCATTCAAAGAAAGCTTCCCCCGAAGCTCAAGGGCCCAGGGAGTTTTTCTATCCCTCTTACTATTGGTTCTTCGCAATTTCATGATGTTTTATATGATTTAGGAGATAGTGTGAGTCTAATCCCCTTATCTACTTGTAGGAAATTGGGAGTGAAAGAGCTCAAGCCGACTAATATGACACTCCAACTAGCTGACCGATCAGTGAAATACCCAATAGGAATTCTTGAGGATGTGTTGGTAAAAGTTGGAAAATTCTACATTCCTAATGATTTTGTGGTTCTTAATGTCGAGAACGATGAGAATACACCATTGATTCTTGGGAGACCGTTTCTGGCCACGGCCGGGGTGAATATAGATGTTCAAAATGGACGTCTCACGTTCAACATATGGGATGAAAGAATGGAATTCAGGGTTGGTAGCAAGAACGAGGTCACTCCTTGTGACTCGTTGTGTTGGGATTGTTAGTTCCTAATCCGGATTCCAAAGTCAAGCTATCGACTATAACTTAGAACTAATTTTTCTTCTCTTTTTCTTCTTCTTTTCTTTTCTCTTCTTTCCTTTCGATCTCATTTTCTCGTGTTAGTTGGGCTTTTTCTCTCTTGTTTTTGCAGGATAGTGAGGCGTTGTTAGGTGTATGGAGCTTGTTTTGGAAGCAAGGACCGTGATTTGAGCTTTAATGTCAATGTTGAGGTCCATTTACTTCGTCCGTATGCATGTGCAGGAGACTGATTTATTTGTGTGGGGAATGACTAGATGCAACTTGTTGCAATATGTGCTTGAGATGATTATATGTTTCGAGATTGGTGTACTATGGTTTGATTGATTATTATGAGTTAATTTGTGTTAATTAACATGGTTAAGCACCATCCGAATTGTGATCATGTCTAACTCATGTTTTTGGGTGAAATTAGTAGGAACGGGCGTTACCCTATTCTAGGTGTTCTTCAGTAACACCCAGTAATGGAGTCAGGAGCCTTAAGCATAGTTGGTAAAGGGTGTTACCCTCTGGTAGGCATTTTCTTGTAACGCCCGTTATTAGGTACAGGCGTCTAGGACAATAGGGGTAACGGGCGTTACCCCGGGTAAGCGTAAACTCAGTAACGCCTGTTACCGGTGTAGAATCATAAATCCTAAAAGGGTTGGGAAACACGTTTTGCACTTTTATTTTCCAAATCCTTCCCTAATTCAGATTCTCCCCCACATAAACCTATAAAAGCCAACCCATCTCTTCTCACAAACACAAGAGACATACCACCCATACAAAGAGTAGCACCACTCTTCCGGCGAACCACCACGCGCCGCCACCGATCCCACCATTGCAAACACACACTCACTTTTCTCCCCTCTTGAGTCTTGGTAAGTTAACATCTCCCTCTCTTAGTATGAATTTAGATTTAATTCTTCCAATTTATGGAATTAAACCCCAGGATTAATTGAAACTTTAGGATGATTTGGATGGAATTGATGAATATTGAGGGATCATTGTGACGCCCGGAGCGGTGGGCCACCACATCCCCCGCACCTAAACCCGAACCCACATATGAAATGGATTTCCACACATGAGTCCAAGTCTAAGCGAACGGAACCTACACTCACTCCTTAGGCTAGGCGGGGCTAAAACTCGGACAGAGCGCGCCAAAACAAACATATAAATGCGGAAGCAATAACATAAGGATCGAAAAGAGCTCTATAACTAACATTTACATCATTTACAATGGCCTCACGGTCCAAAAGATCGAGTATATACATCAAAAGCCCATAATTCAGCAAAATATAATTCTAACATCAAATACATAATAAGAGTATCCAAAATGCAAGAAGTATGAATGCAACTCGACCTAGACACACAAGTACAAGACCAAGACTCGCACTTCCCCGCCTAGCTCGAAACAACCTGCACTGAAGGTGGGAAAAGAGAGGGGTCAGTCAAAACTCGACTGAGTGAGGGGGCTTAAACGCACACCCACACCTAAATACATATAGAGCAGAGCATATTACAAAGGTGATAGTCATGAATCGAGGCTAGGGTTTTTCATACCAAATCATTTTCCAAAGATAGCATATAATATAAAGGAAAACCTATCTCGATCCATAATCTATCAAACAGAACATAAACATAAGTCCGGCGAGAACGGACTATCCCTTACTCCATCAAACATAACATAAAAATCGAATTCAAATCAAAATTCCCAACCTCACATCCATGGTGTATCGGGAATCAAACCCTAACACCTACATTACCAAACACATACGGGGCAGCTAACCCACAATATGCCTTCCCCGGTTATCCACCGAGGGCTCAAGATACCACGCCTTCCCAACCTCCATAGGTCGTACGTGAATATCTCAAATGAGAACGTGCACAGGGGTCATAACCGGTGACCCCGTGGTCGTCCCGGGTCTCCCTTACCCACGTCTCCGGGCCCAACAAACCAAATCAAACCAAACTCCCATCTTTCAGGGTACAACTCGCTCAAACATATCATATACGAATAACGAATTTCAAAATATAGCTTACTTATGCCAATACTTATACCAATTTCGAAAACGTAAAGCTTATTTCACAAAATCATAACATAGCTTAAGCACTCGTATTTAATATATATATATAAGGTATATATTCGCATACAGGGTAAGAAAATAACACGTAATAGGTCTTAGGTCGCTTATCTAATATAAAGGATCCTAACCTCACCTTTGCAAAAGTAGAAGGAAGGCAAAACGGGCGAACGAACACTTAAACCTCGGGCTCACGAACTTCTGGAAGAGGCTCTGAAACAAAAGAAGACAAGACCCGAGACTTAGACTCAATAATGTACCAATTAGACGCACGGCGATGCAAATAGATGCTATGAATGCAAGAAATATCAAATGAACACTTAAACGTTACCAAATTATAATTACATATATTCAATATATATACAACACGTGCATGTACAGTAGCATGCAAACAAAAATGCATGAGAAACAAAGGGTGACACGCCCGTGTCACCGAAATGTACTAAGCCGTGACACCCCCGTGTCACGGTACAGCGGAAAACATACATGAAAATAGGGTGACACGCCCGTGTCACAAAACAAAGCAAACCGTGACACCCCCGTGTCACGGTACAGAAAATCAGCCCGACCAAGCTTGCACCCCCGTGTCACACTGAAGAGAACAAAAGTGACACGCCCGTGTCACTGTTCGAAACAGGAAAAAAAAACAGGGCATGCAACGTGACAGCAACAACAACCAACTTTCAACCAACAAATGCAACCAAAACTTGAATAAACATGTAACCATACTTAAAGCACAATAAAATCTAGCATATAAACTCATATCATGCATTGATCAACAAGATTTACTAACATCAAACCCATATACAAGTTCATCAACTAAGTCCATAAATCCCAAGTCTTTAAGCATAACTTCAAGCTAAAAGTATGTACTCATGTTTCCAACAACAAATAAGTAAATCATCCAATCCAAGCCACAACCCTAGCTTCACATATTCAATCCAAGAATTCATACAAAATCTCCATCTTACCTTGAATGAAAAAGAGATGCAAAGAGATGGAGTGAGATGATGTTGATGATGCTTGAATGTCCAAAATTCGGATTTTGAGAGAAGAAATCTTCACACCTTGGGCAAAGGTTTTGGATCGGTTGGCAAGGGAACAAGAGCAAAGATGTGTATGTAATGTATGTATGAGAGAAAGGAAGAAATGGAATGTGATGCTACTTTGAAGAAAGAAGAAATGGCCAAAATTGCTATTAAGTCCTCCAATCTAATAAGTTATGCAAGTGAAACCCCAAGCTTTTGAAATATAACCAATTAAGTCCAAGCCAATAGGTTCTCAAGGTTCATGAATGATCAGTTAAGGTCATAACGAAATTAAATCAAGTTCGGGAAAATTAAATTCACATATCATAAATCACTTGAGGCAAATTTTTGACATATAATTCGAAGATTTCATGTAAATTCAAATAATTCATATAAGAATTGAAATTAAATAATTCAAATAAACAATTAGAATAAATATAAAATGCGTAAATAATAATTTTAAATGCGCACATACGTCATACCTGTACGGTCTGAAAGTCGGGGTGTCACAATCTTTCCCCCTTAAAAAGGACTTGCCCTCAAGTCCGAACCGAGTCCTCAAACAACTCCGGATATAAGTTCCTCATTTTCTCCTCAGTTTCCCAAGTCGATTCCTCGGATTTCTGATCCCTCCAAAGTACTCTGACCAAAGGAATCTGCCGTTTTCTTAATTCTTGCATCTTCCGGTCCTGAATTGCAACCGGATGCTTTTCTATTGTTAAATCCGGCTCTAACTGAACCTCTTCAACTGGAAGGATAGTTGCCTCATCGGGATAGTACTTGCGGAGCTGAGAAACATGGAAAACGTTGTGTATCCCGGTCAAATTCGGTGGTAGATCCAATCTGTACGCCGTTTCTCCAATTCTTTCCAAAATTTCAAATGGCCCTAGGTATCGTGGACTGAGCTTCCACCTTTACCTATTCGAGTGAAGCCTTTCCTTGGAGATGCTTTCAGAAAAACTCTATCTCCGACCTCAAACACTAAGGGCCTTCTTCTCTTATCGGCATAGCTCTTCTGTCGAGCCTGAGCTGCCCTCATTCTTTGTCTAATCGTATGAATCTTCTCAATAGTAGCAACAATGTTTTCCTTAGGCCCGGCCCTCTCGAGCTTATTCTCTTCGGTCCACCTCCAATCCTCGATATCCCAAAACAAAGGCGACCTACACTTTCTTCCATAAAGTGCTTCATAAGGTGCCATCTTAATCGAACCTTGATAACTGTTGTTATAAGCAAATTCAACTAGAGCCAGATGCTCATCCCACTTATCCTGGAAATCCAAAGCACACGACCGAAGCATATCCTCTAAGTACTGAATTAACCTTTCAGATTGACCGTCCGTTTGAGGATGTGAAGCGGTGCTAAACCTGAGCCTGGTGCCCAAACATTTTTGGAGATTCTGCCAGAAGATCGAAGTAAACCGTGGATCCCGATCCGAAACGATACTAGCCGGAATTCCATGTAGTCTTACAATCTCTCGAACATATAACTCGGCTAGTCTTGGAACTTTATCGGACATCCGAACCTTGAGGAAATGGGCAGACTTAGTTAATCTGTCGACAATTACCCAAATTCCATCAAACCCTCCTTTGACTCTAGGCAAGCCGGACACGAAGTCCATAGTCACTTGCTCCCACTTCCACTCGGGAATCGGAAGTGGTTGGAGAGTTCCTCCCGGCTTCTGGTGTTCTGCCTTCACCTTTTGACACGTCAGACATCGCTTCACGAAGTTCGCGACGTCCCTTTTCATGCCATTCCACCAGAATTTCTCTTTCAGGTCCCGATACATCTTAGTACCTCCCGGATGAATCGAGTACCTCGAGCGATGTGCCTCCTCAAGTACAAGCCTCTTGAGCTCTTCTGGGACACATATTCTCGCTTCGAACCTTAACAAACCGGAATCATCAATCCCAAACTTAGAATTCGGGTCGTTCTTGGAACGAGCTACCAACCTTTGAATTTCTGCATCTGAATTCTGTGCTTCCAACAACTGTCCTTTCAAATCTGGTATTACTGTAAGATTAGCCAACCAAGTTCCCGAAACCAAGATCTCTGAACCCGAACTTGGAGAACCTGCTTCCAAATTAGCCACACTCACTTTTCTACTCAAGGCATCGGCGACCACGTTTGCTTTACCCGGATGGTACTGAATGGTGCAATCATAATCTTCTAACAACTCCATCCAGCGCCTCTGTCTTACATTTAAATCCTTCTGAGAAAAGAGATACTTGAGGCTTTGGTGATCTGTAAATACCTCGAACATGGTACCGTAGAGATAATGTCGCCACTTCATCAAAGCAAACACAACGGCAGCTAATTCGAGATCGTGGGTAGGGTAATTCTTCTCATGCTCCTTCAATTTCCTCGAAGCATAAGCTACCACTCTACCGTGCTGCATCAAAACACAACCAAGACCTTCTTTCGAAGCATCTGTATAAACCGCATAACCCTCGGTACCCTCGGGTAAAGTAAGAACCGGTGCTGAAGTTAATTTCACCTTCAATGTCTGAAAACTCGCCTCACACTTATCATCCCATTCGAATTTCACTTCCTTCTTAGTCAGACGAGTCAACGGAGCGGCAATTTTAGAAAAATCCTTAACAAACCTTCGATAGTAGCCGGCCAACCCAATAAAACTCCTGATCTCGGAGGCATTTCTAGGTCTCTCCCAACGAAGCACGGATTCAACCTTAGATGGATCAACCTCAATCCCCTCACCTGAAATTATATGACCCAAAAATACAACTCGGTCGATCCAGAATTCACACTTACTGAACTTCGCGTACAACTCGTGTTCCCTCAAAGTTTCCAAAACGATCCGAAGATGCTGAGCGTGCTCTTCAGCGGACTTAGAATACACCAGAATGTCGTCTATAAATATAACCACGAATTTGTCAAGAAACTGCCTGAACACTCGGTGCATCATATCCATAAATACGGCTGGAGCATTAGTTAATCCAAACGGCATGACAACGAATTCGAAGTGCCCATATCTTGTATTAAAACCAGTTTTTGGAATATCTTCCTCTCTAATTCGCAGCTGATAGTAACCCTGCCTCAAATCTAACTTGGAATAGACTTTCGAGCCTTGCAGAATATCGAATAACTCCTCGATGTGAGGCAAAGGGTATTTGTTCTTCACTGTCATCCGATTCAGCTCACGGTAATCTATACACATCCGTAACGTCCCATCCTTCTTCTTTACAAATAGAACGGGAGCACCCCACGGAGAAGTGCTCGGGCGGATGTACCCGCAAGCCAACAGCTCATCAAGCTGTGTTTTTAACTCCTTTAACTCTGCAGGAGCCATTCTGTAGGGAGTCTTCGAGAAAGGCTCTGCTCCGGGATAAAGGTCGATTACGAACTCGATGTCCCTATCAGGCGGTAGAGAACCCAAAGTCTCAGGGAAAACATCGATATACTCTCGCACGACCTCCGTCTCCTCAAGTTTGGCCTGATCCTTCGGTCTATTCAAAAGATAGGCCACGAAACCTGTCGCACCGTCCCGGACCAGTTTACTCGCCTCAACAAAAGAAATAAACGGGCTTAACTTCACCTTTTCGCCCTTAAACACCACTGAACCAAAAGAAACTTTCTTACCCCGACAATCCATCTGAGCCCCATGTTCATACAACCAATCCATACCCAAGATTACATCATACCTCTGCATCGGCATTTCAATCAAATCTGCGAGGAAAACTCGGCCTTCGAAGCTAACCGGACAACCCCGAAAAACCCTGCAAGTTACTAAACTACCACCAAGAGGGGAGCTAACCACGTAATCATGCGCACACAAGGAAATAGGCAAGCACATAGAAGCGGCAATATCCCGGGAAATAAAGGAATGAGTGGCCCCGGGATCAAATAATGCATGTAATGTAGTGCCATGAATGCTTATAGTACCTTCGATCACGGCATTTGGGTCGATTTCCACAGCTTGCTCTTCTTCACCACCCAACGCATAAGCCCTAGCTTGGATTGCAGGCCTCGGGTTATCTTTCTTCTTCGGGCATGTGTTCACCATATGATCCTGTGCCCCACAAATGAAACACCTCTTATGAAGCCTGAAGCAATTATCCACGTGATGAGGACCCTTGCAATAGGTACATTGCACTTTAGGTGGAGCCGGAAGTGCTAAGGGTCGATTCGGTTGATTGGGTCCCGCGGGTCGAGGTTGTTTGTTTTGAGGCTTGGCTTGTTGAAAAGTTTGAAATGCTGGCCTCTTTCCGAACTTATTGAAATTCCCCGAGCTAGACCCTTGCCCGGTATGAGTACTCTTCCTCCTCATCACAACACGCTCTTCTACCCTTAGAGCTTTATCTGTGACCTTTGCCCAAGTACTTGTGTTAGAAGCCTCTAAAGCATCTTTCATATCCTCCCGAAGTCCTTGGAGGAATTGAGAAGCCTTGCTTTCATCATCGTTGGCAATGTTTGGGGCATAACGGGAAAGCCTCTCAAACTCATTGATATAATCAGTGACGGACATACCCCCTTGTTTAAGCTCCATAAATTCTCTCACCCTTCAATTTCTTGTGGCTTTGGGAATATATTTATTCTTGAATTCACGAACAAACACCTCCCATGTGATCTCCTCCTCGGTAGCCTCTAATCTTCCTTGCAAGCTTGACCACCAACTATAAGCTTGGCCCTGGATCATGGTAAGTGTGCATTGTAGCTTCTCCATAGGCCCACACGGTATGAGATTCCATACCCTGTTAGTTTGCACGAGCCATTCCTCCGCTTGCACGTCATTTCCACCCACAAAAACCGGTGGATTTTGGTTCTTGAACTCCCGGAGAGTAGCTGTAATTAAATTTCCTCCATGATTTCCAGCCGGAGGTGCATTGTTTCTTTCCTGAGCCCTTTGTTCCAAATATACCGCTAATCTCTCCATGAAATTGCCCGGATCCATTTGGGGTGGTGGTGGTGGATTATTATTTTCCGGGTGTGGAGAATGATCTCGGTGATGACGATGTTTCGGAGATCTATCTCGGCGGTGGTGTCTTCGGGGAGGCATATTTCTACAAAAGAAAAGATTCCAATTCATATGCGTGAGGGTTAGTACATGTTCATGTGCACGATTAACAAGAAGATAACAAATAATCACATAAATGCATATAACCACATTGTCCTAAGCCGTACGACCTAGACTCACCCGACACGACTCTAGAGCTCCGGTTTTGCAACCGAGGGCTCTGATACCACTTTAAGGATGTGACGCCCGGAGCGGTGGGCCACCACATCCCCCGCACCTAAACCCGAACCCACATATGAAATGGATTTCCACACATGAGTCCAAGTCTAAGCGAACGGAACCTACACTCACTCCTTAGGCTAGGCGGGGCTAAAACTCGGACAGAGCGCGCCAAAACAAACATATAAATGCGGAAGCAATAACATAAGGATCGAAAAGAGCTCTATAACTAACATTTACATCATTTACAATGGCCTCACGGTCCAAAAGATCGAGTATATACATCAAAAGCCCATAATTCAGCAAAATATAATTCTAACATCAAATACATAATAAGAGTATCCAAAATGCAAGAAGTATGAATGCAACTCGACCTAGACACACAAGTACAAGACCAAGACTCGCACTTCCCCGCCTAGCTCGAAACAACCTGCACTGAAGGTGGGAAAAGAGAGGGGTCAGTCAAAACTCGACTGAGTGAGGGGGCTTAAACGCACACCCACACCTAAATACATATAGAGCAGAGCATATTACAAAGGTGATAGTCATGAATCGAGGCTAGGGTTTTTCATACCAAATCATTTTCCAAAGATAGCATATAATATAAAGGAAAACCTATCTCGATCCATAATCTATCAAACAGAACATAAACATAAGTCCGGCGAGAACGGACTATCCCTTACTCCATCAAACATAACATAAAAATCGAATTCAAATCAAAATTCCCAACCTCACATCCATGGTGTATCGGGAATCAAACCCTAACACCTACATTACCAAACACATACGGGGCAGCTAACCCACAATATGCCTTCCCCGGTTATCCACCGAGGGCTCAAGATACCACGCCTTCCCAACCTCCATAGGTCGTACGTGAATATCTCAAATGAGAACGTGCACAGGGGTCATAACCGGTGACCCCGTGGTCGTCCCGGGTCTCCCTTACCCACGTCTCCGGGCCCAACAAACCAAATCAAACCAAACTCCCATCTTTCAGGGTACAACTCGCTCAAACATATCATATACGAATAACGAATTTCAAAATATAGCTTACTTATGCCAATACTTATACCAATTTCGAAAACGTAAAGCTTATTTCACAAAATCATAACATAGCTTAAGCACTCGTATTTAATATATATATATAAGGTATATATTCGCATACAGGGTAAGAAAATAACACGTAATAGGTCTTAGGTCGCTTATCTAATATAAAGGATCCTAACCTCACCTTTGCAAAAGTAGAAGGAAGGCAAAACGGGCGAACGAACACTTAAACCTCGGGCTCACGAACTTCTGGAAGAGGCTCTGAAACAAAAGAAGACAAGACCCGAGACTTAGACTCAATAATGTACCAATTAGACGCACGGCGATGCAAATAGATGCTATGAATGCAAGAAATATCAAATGAACACTTAAACGTTACCAAATTATAATTACATATATTCAATATATATACAACACGTGCATGTACAGTAGCATGCAAAAAAAAATGCATGAGAAACAAAGGGTGACACGCCCGTGTCACCGAAATGTACTAAGCCGTGACACCCCCGTGTCACGGTACAGCGGAAAACATACATGAAAATAGGGTGACACGCCCGTGTCACAAAACAAAGCAAACCGTGACACCCCCGTGTCACGGTACAGAAAATCAGCCCGACCAAGCTTGCACCCCCGTGTCACACTGAAGAGAACAAAAGTGACACGCCCGTGTCACTGTTCGAAACAGGAAAAAAAAACAGGGCATGCAACGTGACAGCAACAACAACCAACTTTCAACCAACAAATGCAACCAAAACTTGAATAAACATGTAACCATACTTAAAGCACAATAAAATCTAGCTTATAAACTCATATCATGCATTGATCAACAAGATTTACTAACATCAAACCCATATACAAGTTCATCAACTAAGTCCATAAATCCCAAGTCTTTAAGCATAACTTCAAGCTAAAAGTATGTACTCATGTTTCCAACAACAAATAAGTAAATCATCCAATCCAAGCCACAACCCTAGCTTCACATATTCAATCCAAGAATTCATACAAAATCTCCATCTTACCTTGAATGAAAAAGAGATGCAAAGAGATGGAGTGAGATGATGTTGATGATGCTTGAATGTCCAAAATTCGGATTTTGAGAGAAGAAATCTTCACACCTTGGGCAAAGGTTTTGGATCGGTTGGCAAGGGAACAAGAGCAAAGATGTGTATGTAATGTATGTATGAGAGAAAGGAAGAAATGGAATGTGATGCTACTTTGAAGAAAGAAGAAATGGCCAAAATTGCTATTAAGTCCTCCAATCTAATAAGTTATGCAAGTGAAACCCCAAGCTTTTGAAATATAACCAATTAAGTCCAAGCCAATAGGTTCTCAAGGTTCATGAATGATCAGTTAAGGTCATAACGAAATTAAATCAAGTTCGGGAAAATTAAATTCACATATCATAAATCACTTGAGGCAAATTTTTGACATATAATTCGAAGATTTCATGTAAATTCAAATAATTCATATAAGAATTGAAATTAAATAATTCAAATAAACAATTAGAATAAATATAAAATGCGTAAATAATAATTTTAAATGCGCACATACGTCATACCTGTACGGTCTGAAAGTCGGGGTGTCACACCCTCTGGTAGGCATTTTCTTGTAACGCCCGTTATTAGGTACAGGCGTCTAGGACAATAGGGGTAACGGGCGTTACCCCGGGTAAGCGTAAACTCAGTAACGCCTGTTACCGGTGTAGAATCATAAATCCTAAAAGGGTTGGGAAACACGTTTTGCACTTTTATTTTCCAAATCCTTCCCTAATTCAGATTCTCCCCCACATAAACCTATAAAAGCCAACCCATCTCTTCTCACAAACACAAGAGACATACCACCCATACAAAGAGTAGCACCACTCTTCCGGCGAACCACCACGCGCCGCCACCGATCCCACCATTGCAAACACACACTCACTTTTCTCCCCTCTTGAGTCTTGGTAAGTTAACATCTCCCTCTCTTAGTATGAATTTAGATTTAATTCTTCCAATTTATGGAATTAAACCCCAGGATTAATTGAAACTTTAGGATGATTTGGATGGAATTGATGAATATTGAGGGATCATGCATGATAGAGTTAGGGTTAATGATAGGAAGTGAATTTGAACTTGAGTATAGTGAATTGTTGTTGAACTCTAATCTCTAATTATCCTTGAATCCGAATTGTGAGGTTTGATGTGGAGAATATCGAGCTTAGTTGTTTTCCTATAGGAGGGTATTGATTTGAGTTGGGTAGATTGAAGAATTCTAGCAAAAACTCACACCCTAGGATTTTGCACATAAGGTGTTTGATATTTGTGTGCGTTGCTTGGCTATATTTGTTTATTTCAGGCATCATGGGACGTGTTAAGCTTCCTCGAGCCATTGAACCCTTCACTACCTCATCCCCCTTGGATCATCAACCGCGGGAATCGGTCAATATATGTAACGTCCCGATTTTCAGACAGTCAGGTACGCTCGACACGTGTGGGTTTCGAGCGTTAGGATTTTATTCTATTAATTTCGTTTAATTAATTTGAACGTGCTATATTAATTCTTATAAATTGTTTTCAACATGATTACGTGGAAGTTGTATGGAATTCATTTCATTTTGAGAATTCTTGTGTGAATGGAATTTAATTGCTACATGAATTAAGTGTCCAATTTGAATTAATTGCCAAATTGTCCTTAAATGCTTATTCATTTCAATTGAGGGACTAAATTGCATGAAAACCTTTTGGACCTAATTGACCATTTCCAAACCTTTGATACCTAATTGCATAACTTATAGAACTTTAAGGATTTGATCATAAATATTGCATATTTTTCCCCAAATATATCGGTATACACATTTCTTCCTCAATCATCATTTTCATTTCATGCCAATCATCCCATATTTGCTTCCTTCTCTACCGAACCACTACCATGGAGAAGCAAGAAGGAAATCATCATCTTCAAGCTAGAATTTGCTAGGGAATTTCATGATTCAAGTCCAAGCATCCATGTTCATCATTTTCTTCCACTTATTTTCATCTCAAGGTATATATGATCATTTATATGATTTCTTGGAAATTATGTGTGAAGTTAGGGTTATGATTTTGCTAGAATAACTTGTCTATATGATGTTAGAAGCAATATTCTGAGCTTTAAGCTTGAATTCCTTGGATAAATCTTGAGAATTATGAGTGATTATGATGAGTTTATATATGAGCTCAAGTTAGTGATTATGATGATTAAAGCTTGGGTTGTGTGTTTATATTGAATATTATTACTTCTCAAGCATGTATGCATACTTCTCTTCATGAATTATAGTTGTTGGAATGGAATTATGAGTGTTTGGGAGCTTTGGGAGCTTGGTCCGTAGCTCCCCTGTTCTTCTCCCCTGCTTCTACATCTTCTGTAAAATGGGAACGGCCCTTCCCGTTCCCTTTGTGATTGGGGAACGGCCGTTCCCATTGATTTGAATAATATGCAGGCGGCGAGGAGGGGAACGACCGTTCCCACTTTGTCTCACAGACGGGAACGACCGTTCCCATCTTCGGGGAGCACTTCGGGGAGGCGGGAACGACCCTTCCCACTTTGAACTAAAACCTGGAACGGCCGTTCCCACCCCACTGACAGAAGAAAACATTCTGCATAAAATTACATTTTTAGCCCCTCGATCCGATGGCTTATTTGACCCCGAATTGCTATTATATGATCCAATATGTACTGAAACAACATGTTATCATGCTACATTGTTTATTGCTCGATGTCTCGTACTTGATCACGCCGTGCGTCCTTATATGGAACAATATGCTTGAATTGTGGTCTCACGCACGTACATTGTCCCGTTCCTTGTCCAGTTATTCCCCAGGGCGGAGATTGTGGATCATGAGCACGGTCATGCATTCATGAGTCGTGTGTCACCTGTCAGGTGAGGTTTAATTTCTAGTTATATAGAACCCGTATAACCTTTACATGATTTTTGGCCAAAGGTATTTATATTTATAAGTTCATGAAATCACTTATTATTTCAAGCATGTTAGTGTTCACGAATCAAGCATGCCATGTTCATGAAAGCAAGTACGTGTGTTCTCCTGGCCAGGCTCTCCTTAGTGAGGGCGCTGGGCTGGTCTTCGGGCTGGTGGTTGTCCGTCCAACCACAGGAAGAACAATGCCCTATCTTGTACGTATGTTCTCTTGGCCAGGTCCTTCTTAGTGAGGGCGCTGGGCTGGTCTTCGGGCTGGTGGTTGTCCGTCCAACCACAGGAAGAACAATGCCCTATCTTGTACGTGTGTTCTCTTGGCCAGGTCCTTCTTAGTGAGGGCGCTGGGCTGGTCTTCGGGCTGGTGGTTGTCCGTCCAACCACAGGAAGAACAAAGCCCTATCGTGTACCTGTGTTCTCCTGGTCAGGTTCTCCTTAGTGAGGGCGCTAGGCGTCCAACCACAGGAGGAACAAACCCTATCGTGTTACAAGCAAGCCATGTATTGATTGCATGATTTCCATTCCATGAATGTGCTAATTGAGTACACTACCACACGATTGCACGGTAATCGAATTGCGTGATCACCTATTAATTTATAATCAAGCAAGCATGTTTCATGTACATTTGGAAACCGCCCGCACTCGCCGGGGCTATGTATTAATTGCATGAAAATGAACAAGTATTTAATATTGATAGTTGTACTCTCGGGCGAAGCTATATTATTACTGAACTCATATATTTACCTTTTATAAACCTTTACCCGGGAATATAACTTGCATGTTATCTGCGCTAATATGTATTTAAACCCCTCACTCGGTCTTCACAGACTGACGCCTCCACCTTTCAGGTATTGCAGGTGAACGCTAGGCGGGAAGTGAGTCGAGTCCAGTCCTGGTAGTCGAGTCTTGCACAGTGCATTTTATTTAATTGTTTATTTATTGTTCAAGGGATTTAGGTTATTGTTATTGTTTATTTGGAGATGATAATGTATTGATAAATATAGTAAAGCATGTTTAGATTGATAAATGAAACATCGTGACTTGGTAAATGGAAATGCTTGATAAAGATTAGTTTATGCTTCCGCTTAATTTTGTTGCATGAGTTAGTTTTCCCGCCTAGCCTATTGAGTTATTGCATTGTCACCCGTTCTCTATAGGTTAGTTCGTGCACGGATTGGCCATTTCGTATGTAGATTGACCTATAGTGCGGGGTGTGGTACCTCCACGTGTAAGGGGTGCTACAATATATCTGTGAACACTATGGGCAATCCGTTTCAAAGGAATTTGACGAGAAATATTGTATCCACTCGGTTCTTTAAAGAAGCATGGATGGAGAAATTTGAGGCTTGGGAAGAGGTGAAGAGATTGTTTAACAACATCGGTTGGGTGTCTTTCCTTACTAAGAAGGATTTGACATATGCTGAGATGATCGCCGCCTTCTTCACCACAATGAACTTTAACCCGGTGGATAACACATTGACTTTCACTTTAGATGACTGGGAAACTCAAATATGGGGTACGGATCAGATAAGGAAAATTCTACATTTTCCGGCTCATGCTACTTCTTCATTGCCTAAGTGGGATGAGGCTCAGAGAGACGCGGTTGGAGATCCTTTCCACTATTTAAGGGTGTCCCGAATTATTCCCCCCGGAATACTAAGGATAGCTACTTTGATTCGCAGGCTTGGGTGATAGTGCATAGGATTTTAGCTACAGGATTCTGTGCTCGATAGGGAAGTGACAGCCACATTACTGAGACGGAGTTGGGAATCATGTATATGATGAAAGAAGGCATCAGTTTCGATGGCATAACTGATTTCCTCTGGATGCTTCAAGAAGTTACAGGGAGAGCTACAGGGACGATAGCTCACGGCGCGTTTGTGACTATGTTTACCCGTGAGGTGGATTGGAGGCCTAGAGGATCGTTGCCCGTTGATTTTGGTTATGATATAGGTTCACATTATCTGGAGAACTTGGGTTTGGCTATAGCATGGGAGAGTGGACGACTCAAGGATGAAATCTTGCCATGGTGGCCAATCCAGGACAGAGATAGGTTGTGGCAGATGTTTAGTTGGGGCAAGGCTCGTTATGAGGAGCTTTCTGATGTGCAGAAGGAGCTCTTAGCTCAGGTTCCCGTTAGGCCGGATAACGAGTTTGAGGTCCTCCGCAATGCTGCACCGGTTGTTGTTGATGAAGTTGATGAAGATGCTTTAGCTAGTGTGAGGAGTCTTAGGACGGAGTTGGCTGGGTTGAGAGCTGATGTGACCGTCATGACCGCAAGGATTGAAGATTTAGCTCACTATGTGGATGAGAGATTTGATGAATGGCAGTCTCATGTTGATGTCCAGTTTGAGAGGTTCTACACTCATCTTGATCAACATTTCAGAGGATCCCAGCAGCCCCCTGAGCCCTGATGGCTTCGCCATTATGTTTCCCTTGCTTTAGTGACACTCTATTTTGATCATATACTCTTTGATTTTGTGATACTCTTGCTACTCTTAGTTCTTTGCTTATGTTTTGAACTCCACGAATCATTTTTATGCAATGTGCCCTTTCTTTCCTTGGAATTTGTGACTTGTGTGTTAGTTGTTGGATGCATGTTGCTTGTCAACTGCCTTTGCACTTGATCTGTGTTTTCTAGTCACATATCTCAGGTTTTGGAAGCTTCGCTAGAATGTTGTCGGGTCTTCAATTGATAAGAGAGTTTTCTTGACCTTTAATTCTTTCATTTGCATGAGGACATCGCAAAGACTAAGTGTGGGGGAATTTCGATATGGTTATGATTATGAGATTTAGTTGGATATTTGCATGAGTAGATATTTTGTTAACCTTGTGAATTGTTAGGAATTGAGAAATTGTGAGAATTTTGAAATTTTTCCCCCATTTTGAACTTTTTCTTTAAAGTTTGAGTGTTGAGCTTTTGCTAGAATGAGTTAGGCTATTTGAATTGAGGAAAATTTGCATGAGATTGGATAATTTAGTGTGTTAGTATACCTTTATACGTTGAGCACTTTTGAACGGGATAATGTACTTTGCTTAAAAAGGTTAATTGATGAATTCCAAATAAGTCTAAGATTTGATTAGGATGCATTTTAGTCCTATTGAGGCGAAATTTTGAGTTAATGAAAGATTAAGGAAGTGAAGTAGGCATTCGTTGTTGGAGGATTATAAGCTTTTCTTTTTAGCCGTTTGTCACTAAATAACGTGATCTAATTGACCCCGCTGAGCCTAATTGTTGTGCAAAGATTTTTGTAGCCACATTATAAGCCTAATGCACAACAAAAGAACCCACCTTGTTAATTTTTACACCAAGGCTTGCTCGGTTGACTTTATAGTGAATATTTATCTGTGGATCCCTTTTGATTGTTCTTGTGAGTGAAATTGAGAGATATGTACAAGAAGAAAAAGAATGAGAAAAAGTTGTGAAAAAGAAAAGATAAGAAAAAGAGAGGAAAGAGCAAAAGAGAAGAAAAGAAAATTTATGCGAAGTGTGAAATTGAAATAGTGGGATACAAATATCCAAGTGTGGGGGAAGTGTTAATGGCGAAGGAAAGTGCCGTGTTTTGTAAAGATTAAATGATGTAAGCTTGGTGAGTAGTCACTTGATCCAAAACTTCCATAACCTTACCCAAAGCCTACATTACAAGCTCGAAAGACCTACCAATCCTGAGTCTTGATTTAACTCCATTAGTGGAGATAGGTGTGAAGAGTGTACTTCGAATTTGATGATTGGAACTTAGGAGGAAATTGTGAATTTGTCATTATAATCTTTGTACATTGTTTCATTCGAATCACACACTACACAAGGGTACAATTTTCATACTATCTTTGATGATCTTATGTTTATGAGTACTTGATTTGATGAGTTAGAATTGATTGGGCGAAGGTTCGATGATTGCTTTGAAGTCGAGGTTTGATGGGGATGTGTTTTCTTATTTTCGTATTTCTCAAGGACGAGCAATAGGCAAGTGTGGGGGAATTTGTTGAGTGTGAAATTCGCATGGATTTAAGCGTTAATTAGAGTATATTTTTGTGCCGTTTGATGCGTTTATTTGTTTATTTTGCTCCATTTAGGTGTTTAAGGAGTAGAGTTAAGAAACGGCGATGCGAGGCGAATTCACGCATTTTTAGATGAAAAAGGGGTAACGGACGTGCATTATTGTTAACCCCCGTTAATGGACACAGGAGCATAACCTTTTGGCGAAGTATGGGAGTAAAGCCTGTTACTCCCTGGCAAAACAACTTTCGTAACGCCCTTTACCAGAGGCAGTAGGAGGAGATCTTTGGCGCAGGAGGGGTAACGCCTGTTACCCCTGGGCAAAAGGAAAGTGGTAATGCCCTTTACCACTTATAAAAGCGTTATTGCGATTTCACGCTAGTAACGGGCGTTAATGCTTTTTGCACATGGAATGGTAACGCCCGTTGCCTAGGGCGGCGAGCAGAATTTTGGGTTGCTATTTAAGTTTGTTTTGGAGTCTTTTTGAGGGGGGTCTTCATCCGTTTTTTGACCTAGCTTGGAGAAGAGAGACATAGAGCCATTGAAGAGTTGTTCAGAGAATTTTGAGAAGACGAAAGGATCGAGTTCTTAAACAATTTCAGTTTTTCCGGTTTTATTTATTGCTTTAATCATCAAACTAATTCCTCCAATTTTAGTTTTAATTCAGTTAGATGTTAGATTCGTTTTTCCAGATTTTATTGAATGTTTAGAGCTGTGTTTTTTAGACCTTGTTTTGATTGGATGAACATGAATTTATTTAATGCAATTTACTTTATTTTTATGAGTTTTGATTTAATTATGAGTAGCTAAATCCCTAGGGCTAGGGGAGTGATGATGAATGCATGATGAGTGTTTGATATAATGCTTGAATGACTTGTGCTAATTCTTAGTTTGAAAACTGATTTGAATTGAATTGCAACGGCCTGATCACCCTTAGCATAATCTAGATTTACCAGAGAATTGAGAGATTGATGGTAACTGAGATAGTTTTCATAACTAGTAGATTTTAGGATGCAAAGAGATTTAGTTCTTAATCTATACAACGGTAAATCTTTTTCCATGCCAAGCCGCTAGAATTTGATTTGCAATAGTCTTGATCATATGGTTTAATTAATTATTGATGATTCCGAGAGCAGCATTGAGCTTAATTAAGCACTTGGTTATACCTTGAGAGAGGATAATACAAATTTAAGTGACTAGGTTGTTGAATTGCACCTGTCAAACGAGTATTATATTGATTCTTGAATGTATAAACTATTACTCCCCAGCCTATTTAGTTTACTGAATTTAAACCGTGTGTGTCAGTAGTTAATTGCGTTTTATTCTAGTTAGTTGTTTTAATTATGTTTTAGTAGAGTAATAAACAACTTGAATTCATTTGGTCTTTAGATTAGAAATAGATATTGAGTAGTGATTGATTTCCCTTCCCTGTGGGTACGATCCTGTTGTGCTACGCGTATATATTAAGTGTACACTTGCACGATTAGTTTAACTTCTAAAATCATAACAACAGACTCCGCCCGGGACTCCTCAGCTGAATGGGGTGTCCGAGCGATGAAATCGGACTTTATTGGATATGGTCCGATCCATGATAAGTTTCACGGATCTTCCAATATCGTTTTGGGGTTATGCCCTTGAAACGGCTGCGAAGATAATTAATTTAGTTCCTTCCAAATCTGTGCCCGAAATACCATATAAGATGTGGTTTTCAAAACCCCCTACTTATTCATACCTTAGAGTTTGGGGATGTCCTGTATACGTCAAGAGACTAGTGGGAGACAAATTGGATTCCAGATCCAGTTTGTGTAAGTTTGTAGGATACCCTAGAGAGTTTGTGGGTTACTATTTTTATGATCCCTCGGAGCAAAAGGTGTTTGTTTTAAGGAATGCAACTTTTCTAGAAAAAGAGTTTCTAGTTGAAAAGTCAGGTAAGATCGCACAACGTAGTGAAGTTCAAGATAAACCTACAAATGATCAAGCAATGGAACCTACCTCTTTCCCACAACAAGAAGTAAACACAAGCCCTCGCAGATCTGCGAGAACAATTAGACCGCCAGACCGACTCAATTTACTAACTAAAATCGGTCAACCGGATAGTGATCCGAGATCATATGATGATGCAATATCGGATAGAGATTCGATAAAATGGCAGATAGCCATGGAATCTGAAATGGAATCTATGTACTCCAACAAGGTATGGACCTTGGTAGATCTTACTGAAAGTGAGAAAGCCATAGAATGTAAATGGATCTACAAGCGAAAGCTTGGAGCTGATGGAGAAGTGGCGACCTACAAGGCTAGTTTGGTTGCTAAGGGATACACTCAAAGGCTAGGTGTTGACTTTGAGGAAACGTATTCCCCTATAGCAATGCCTAAATCCATTCGGATACTTCTAGCCATAGTTGCGTACTATGATTACGAAATATGGCAGATGGGTGTGAAAACAGATTTTCTAAATGGAGATTTAGATAAAGATATTTATATGGAGCAATCGGAAGGTTTCATATCCAGTGGGAGCGAACAGAAAGTCTGCAAACTCCAGAGATCCATATACGGACTCAAACAGGCATCTAGAAGTTGGAACATCCATTTTGATGAGACAGTCAAATCGTTTAGCTTCATCAAGAACGAGTATGAACAATGTGTTTACAAGAAAATTGATGGGCGAGTTGTGCAATTTTTGGTGTTGTACATAGACGATATCTTACTCATTGTGAATGAGAAAGATGTGCCGCAAACAACAAAGGCTTGGTTGTCTACTCAGTTTTCCATGAAGGACTTGGGAGAAGCTTCCTTTATTCTCAGTATAAAAATCTATAGAGATAGATTACAGAGACTAATAGGAATATCCCAAGCTCAGTAAATAGACAAAGTACTGAAATAGTTTAGTATGGAGGAATCTAAGAGGGGATTCCTGCCAAGATCCTCTCTAAATCAATGTGTCCTAACACTGAAGAAGAGAAGGATATGATGTATCGGATACCCTATGCATCTGCAATAGGGAGCATAATGTATGCTACGCTGTGTACTAGACCTGATGTCGCATACACTTTGAGCGTTACAAGTCGATTTCAGTCAAACTTTGGTGAGAGTCATTGGTCTGCCATGAAATCCATCCTTAAGTACTTGAAAAGGACTAAGGATTTATTTCTTGTATACAGCGGAAATGGAGAACTGAAATTAGAAGGATACACCGACTCAAGCTTCTAGTCGGATGTAGATAACTTTAAATCCACATCCGGATTCATATTCCGGTTGAATGGTGGTTCAGTAAGTTGGAAGAGTTCCAAACAGGAAACTACTGCCGACTCCACTTGTGAAGCGGAGTACATAGCTGCATCAGAGGCAGCAAAAGAACGTTTGTGGATGAAAAACTTCATCCAAGAGTTGGATATAGTGTCTAGCATTGCTGACCCAGTCGTTGTATTCTGCGACAATAACGGAGCGATTGCATAATCAAAGGAACCAAGAGCTCATCAACGATCCAAGCACATCCTACGAAGATTTCATCTAATTAGAGAAATTGTGGAAAGAGTCGACGTTATTGTGGAACGTGTGCCCTCGGCAGAAAACGTAGCAGACCCGCTTACTGAACCTCTTAGCCAAAAGGTCTTTGAAGGGCATCTCCAGGACATGGGCTTTAAGGCTATGGGCAATTGGCTCTTAGGGCAAGTGGGAGATTGTTAGAGTAATGCCCTAGAAGAGCTAAAATAGTTTAGGTCTCTTTTTGTAAACTACTCTTATTAGTAGCAATTTATGACATTAATGAAATAATAAATGCAACGTTTCATAGTCGTTTAATTCTATGTGGCCAATTCATCATGTCTCATTCAAGTGTATTAATTGCATATTATAACTGTTTGTGTATGGATGAAACCCCAAGGTCACATTAAGCTACTTGACTTGACCTCGCATAGGGATAGAGGTTATGAAATAACTCTCTATGGCATGACCTAAACCAGCTCCAAGTCGAAGAGTCTAATAAGCACGGAGATGTTGGCTTGACTCATTTGAGACTTGCTCATATGGCGTGCCTTTGAGAAAGGTTACTTTGTTTCATAAGTATTGAATGTAGAGACATTCACACCCGTATGGGGGTGCTTGTTAGGGAACAAGTACACTGAGGATTCCGATGGGAACACCTCAATGGGGTAAGGCTTTTATGCCTTAATGATGAGGTTGGTTCCCTAGTTATGGTAGTGTCTAATGGTCCTTAGACTTGAGGCTCCATTGATGCTCGGTGCGTCACAAGGGCAATGTTTGATATGTGCCTAGAGATTCCATGAATCTCGCTATGGTTGTATGTTGGCATTGTTCGAATCATGTATGGGGGCATGTGAGATGCCGATATAGAATCTATCGCTCGTCTAGAAGAATGAGTGAATCACCCATGAATTCTATTGTAGCACATTCTACTTAAATCCTTACGCAAGGTGGTGAGATCGAAATTAGGAAATGGGTTTCCTAGAGTGTTAGATCAAATGGAATTTCTATTAGAATTAATTCATAGCATTAGGACTAGTAGGGTTCTATCATTTCTATGCCCTAGGTCCTAATCAGGGATTAGGCGATAGAAGGATCTTATCTCACGGTATCCATGACACTGACAGGTTCACAGCATAAACTTCACCTGTTGGATGGGTGGTCATGAGCTTATCACTAGACATCGATCATGATCTGTAGGTACTGATTAATTAAAAGGGGTTCTAATTAAACAGTGATTAATTGAAAGGGTTCAATTAAATCAATAAGATAAATGATTATCTAAAATACCACATTAAGAATATGGGCCTACTGTTATTCCTTGGTGAACCTAAGGGGTCACACAATGACTCGAATTGAACAACGTGATTATCTAAAGATCAATAAAGATTGATCGATAAATTAAATGAGTTTAATTTATAATATGAGAGAGTAATTAATTAATAATGGTATTAATTAATATATGCTTAATTGTTAAGCTATTGGGAATAGATGTTAAAGAGTTAACATTAATTTAAAGGGCGAATTACATTTAGGTCCCCTGAGGTTTGCCCTAATTACAAATCAGTCCCTCTTGTTTAAAAAATTACATATTAGTCCCTAAAAACACTGTTTCAATTGAGGTTCCTAGACGCCGTTAGGGTTCCGTTAATTTTGACATTTGAATTTTCGAAAAATAATACAAAAAGTCCCTGAACTATGAATTTTCTTACAAAACGACCCCTTAACTAAATCACATCAACAATGTAGTCCTGTTAAAATTAACGAAAATCAGTCTCTCTTGTTTAAAAAATTACATATTAGTCCTTAAAAACACTGTTTCAATTGAGGTCCCTAGACGCCGTTAGGGTTCCGTTAATTTTGACATTTGAATTTCCGAAACATATTACAAAAAGTCCCTGAACTATGAATTTTCTTACAAAACGAACCCCTTAACTAAATCACATCAACAATGTAGTCCTGTCAAAATTAACGAAACCCTAACAGCGTCTCGGGACCTCAATTGAAACAGTGTTTTGAGGGACTAATATGTAATTTTTGAAACAAGAGGGACTGTTTTGTAATTAGGGCAAACCTCAGGGGACCTAAATGTAATTCGCCCTAATTTAAATAAGTGTATTTAAATTAATTGGGCTTGAAATTTAATTAAGAGTAATTAAATTTTAAGTCCACCAATTTAATTAGATATTGGACTTGTGATTTAATTATGGTAATTAAATTAAGTCCACTAATTAAAATGAATATTGGGTTTTTAATTTAATTAGTAGTAATTAAATTGGAGCCCATAACTAGCCCATAGGGTTTTTGACCTAGAGTTAAGTATTAAAGCAAGACTTGGAGAAGAAATTACACATCGTTGTTTTCTCCCTTTCTGCTTTCTCTCCAAGTTTTTTGTTTTCTCTCCTCTTACATCTTTCTCAATATTGTATTAAGAATACTATTGGATAATCAATATTCAATTAGTGTTCTAGTGTGCTAATTGAATAGTTGTTCAATTACGTGTCGTGGACTACCTTAGAGGAATTCTATGTGGAGTTATTGGAAGGAGATTGGATAAGAAGAGACCGGATAGGATTTGGAAAACCTTCTTATCATCGCCATCAACTGGAAGCAAAAGAGGTATTTAGATCTTCTTTTGTTTCAATCGTAAATTAGAATCAAAGCTGATCTTGTATGGAATTCTCATAAAATTGTTTTTATAATCCCCCAAAAATTTTAATTTCCACTGCGTTGGGGTAGACTAATTCCATCACTATCAATGCTCTGGCCATGGCTAAGAATGGTCTTCCTAGAATGAGTGACATGCTCTCCTCGTCATCCATATCCAAGATCACGAAGTCAACTGGGATATAGCACTTTCCCACCTTGACCAAGACATCCTCAAGAACACCCTTTGGGTACTTAACCGACCGATCCGCAAGTTGAAGAGTCAGATTGGTCGGTTTTAACTCCTCGAGTCCCAATTTCCTACACATAGAAAGAGAAATTAGACTCACACTCGCACCTAAATCACACAGTGCATTATAAAAATGTAAATAACCAATAGTGAGAGGGATAGAAAAACTCCCGGGGTCCTTGATCTTCGGTGGGAGCTTCTTTTGAATGATGGCGCTGCATTTTTTGGTTAGCGCGATGGTGGCAATGTCTTCCAACTTCAATTTGTTTGAAATTAGTTCCTCCAAAAACTTTAAATACATGGGCATTTGGGCTAGGGCTTCAGCAAACGGAATATTGATGTGAATTTATTTGAACATGTTAATAAATTTCTCGAATTGTTTATCTTTCGCTTGCTTTTGAAGCCTTTGAGGAAAAGGCATGGGTGGAATGTACGGCTTTGGTGGAATATAGACTTTTAGCTTAGAAGGCGGCTCTTCATCATTAGCTTTTCCCTCTTTAATTCCCTTCTTTAAAGTCTCTTCTTCAATTTCCAACCTTTGTTCCTTCTCATTCCCACATTCCGCTTTCTTCCCTTTCATTTCCTCAACTTCTTCCGACTCACCCAATTTGCCTTTTCCTTTATCAATCTTTGCATCCTCTAATCTCTCCTCTTGGTTTACCCTACTCGATCCAGATTCATACCACGAGGGCATCGAAGGCTCATCATAAGCCTTTCCACTCCAGAGTATTATCGTCTTACAATGCTCTTTGGTGTTTTTTCGGTCTTACTCGGTAGCATCCCTTGTGGCCTCAGATTTAGGGCATTTGTAATTTGGCCTATTTGAATCTCCATATTCCTATTTTGTGCAGCCACTTGTTCAACTGGAGTCTCCAACTTTTGAAACCGATCCGTTGACACCAAAATAAACTACTCCAAACCTATCTTCCATCCTTGCTTTTGCTCCACTGGTGGTTGTGGTGCAGGAGGTGGTGGCATGTATTGAATTTGATTCGGGAATGGTGGAGGATTTCCTTGATTTTTCAACTGAATTGGTGGAGGATATTGGAAATTCTCTGGTTGCCTCGGTTGAAAAGGAGGACTCGGATTGGCTTGGTTGTTGTTAGACCATGAAAAATGTGGGTGGTTCCTCTAACCGGGATTATAAGTGTTCGAATAGGGATTATTGACTGGCCTTTGTTGATTTAAGGCATTCACTTGCTCGGGTCCAAAAGTAGTGGAAGATGAACCAACTTGAGTTGAATAAGGGCAAACTCCAATGGTATATGGTCCACCACACATCTCACAAGCCATCGGTTGCATAGGTGGAGCTTGGTTGGATATGACACTCATGGTACATTGGTCAAATTTCTTTGACAAGGCTTCTATCTTTGCTTCTATAGTCGTGTATTCCCCAACTTGCATCACACCAGGAGTCGAGTTAGAGGGCTTTGGAATTGAGGTATGTCCTCGCTCAGTTGAACAAGAATCATTAGCTGCCATTCTCTCTAACAATTGTATGGCATCGGATTCGAACATGCTCATAAGCACGCCGCCCGCCGCAGCATCAATCATAACCTTCAAGTTATGAGATATACCCCCATAAAAAGATTGCACAAGTTCCCAATCCTCGCACCCATGGTGAGGACACTTCCGTTGAAGCTCCTTGAATCTCTCCCATGCTTGATAGAGACTCTCACCTTCATATTGCTGGAAGGATGCCATTTCATTCCTGTATTTCATTATCTTCGAATGCGGTTAGAATTTATCCAAAAATGCTTGAGAAAAGAGGGACCAAGTTGCCTTTGCTTCACTCGAGAGAGCACTAAACCATGCCTTGGCTTTCTCTCTAAGTGAAAATGGGAAAAATCTTATCTGAATAGCATCTTCCGTCACGTTGTTATGTTTGAAGGTATCACATACTTCGAGAAATCAATTGATGTGGGCTATAAGATCTTCCATAGCAAGGCCTCCAAATTGGTTTTATTGCAAAAGGCTAATTGTTGAAGCCTTAATCTCGAAGTGGTTCGCCATAACCGTCATTCGATTTAGATTGTTTTGAATGCTCTCCATACTTGGCATAGCATAGTCGCGGAGAGGTCTATGCTTTGGAATTTGTGGATTAGGTATTGGTGGAATGGGTAGGTTTCTAAGTCTCTCGTTATCGGCCATCTCGAATAGAATGGTATGTTGAAACTCTTGCCTCTTTTCTCTTCTTAGTGCACGGAGTTTCTTCTCAATTTTGGGGTAGTGCTTGATGTTCTCCCCGACACTGAGTTCTTTGCATAAACACTTACAAGAGATAAGAAAGAGTACTAAATATAATAAAAGTAAGGTCTAAATCACCAACTAATCACACTTAGCAAAAGTAATTTCAAACGCCTTCCTCGGCAACAGCGCCAAAAACTTGTTATCACCTATCCTAACTCCTACACACTCTCGACTCTGGCTTGTGAGGCCCCAAGTCTTTGTTAAACCTCATTCGGGCATAACATGGTCTGGGAAGGTGTCAAACTTGAAAAGAGTTTCGAGTAGTGCAAAGTTTTCAGATAGGGTGGAAGATTTTAATAAAATTAGCCCAATTATAAGCTGTGATGAAGTAGTATGAGAGGGGTCGAATCCCAAGGGAAGGGAAAATCAAAGTCAAATGCCTTATGTTTTCGTTAATCTATAGACCGGACAAATTAAAGGAAACTTGCAACTAAACTTAACTAATTAAGCAATTAAACAAGTGAAAGGAAACAACTAAAGTAAGGAAGCAATTAAGTAAACGGAAACTAGCAAGATTAAGGGGAGCCGGGGAAAAAAACTTTCATGAGGCCTTATGTGTGATTCATGCTTAACAAGTACTTTGTGAAATTTGCGGATGAGATCACCTATTTATTTTTTTTTGATCCCGAATCCACTGGTAAAGAAGATTCTCGAGATTTACTACATTAGTAGGTGGAGCGGGAAAGACTATTCCAGATGGCCCCACTTGCTCCATGACCGTAGTCTACGCTTCCGCAGGCACGGGAATCGAACTAACTTCTTGTTCTCCACAGTTTGGGTCGTACGAAGAAGTCTCTGTGTCACTGAGTGTTCTTACAATTCTAATCACTTAAGTATACACTAGCTTCTCTCGAAGTCAAGTGCGTGTACCTAACTTACAACAAAGTAGCTCTCGTGATCATTGAAACAAAAGTTAGGCCAAGAGCTCAAGATTAGTACCATTAACTAACTAGCGGCTTGGCATTGTTAATTAATAGTTCAATTGCTCAAATATAAGTTAAATCTCTTCAGACTTAGTATTTAATTATTTAGGAAAATTTTACTAGTTCACAATCAATTTCTCAATTAAAGAGTGAATTAAGATCAAGTATGAGTAGGCCACATTCATACAAGTTTACAGAGATCATTTTCCCAACATAAGAACAACTTTCACTCATTGAGACATTTCATCAAACACTTAGCACTCACTATGCATCATCCCCCTGGTTCTAGAGAACTAGCCACTCATGATCAAGCAAACAATCTAAGAATAAGAGAGATCATACTTTAAATAACTCATACTCATTAATATAGATCCAAATCAAGCATTCAATGTCTACAAATCAATACTAGATTCCAACTCTCAACATGAACATAACTAGACTAAGGAAAGGAAATAATGCTATACTAGACTAGGAAAGTATGTAAAAGGAAAGTAAATGCAAACTATTCTTCAATTGATCTTCATTGAAATAAGGAATGCAAAGGTGGCCTTCAAGGATCCCTCCTTAGTTGTTGTTGCTCCCAATTAGGTTAAGAATGAAGATACCAACGAATGCCCCAAAATTTTGGTTATAAACTTGGAAAGTCCCGTTTCTGGAGGTAATCCATGGTCGTGGATTTACAAGAGTGGATTCTGTAAATCGCACCAACGCTTCCTAAGAACATCCATGGCTATGGATTATTTGTGTTGTAGAAATCCACGGGGCATGGATTTTGGACAGAGATTTTTGAATCCCTGTAAGGAATCCACGGGCGTAGATTATATGAACTGCATGGATCCACTCCCGTGGATCAACATGAAGAAGCAAAATATACTCTTCAGTGCTTGTAGATTTTCTTTTTATGCTCGACTCAATGGTTTTGCTCCGTTTCAACCCGAAATCAACTCTAAAGGTAAAATTACCTACAATAGAGCAATAAATTGAAATAAGCTTTCAAAGTCGGGCTAATCATACACAATTAAAGTCTTAACGGAGCAAAAATTCACAACTTAACATTTACCTATTCACATTGACTTGCAGGTGGCTGCGAGATATCACATGTGTGGTATTTTTGAGTCAAAACCACTAAAAAAGAGTCAAAACCACTAAAAAATATGTTGGGATGGTGGTTTGTCCAGAAATAATAGTTTGGATCCTGGTATTGAGATCGAAATATTTTTGATTGTGAATTCCAAAACGGGGTCATATTTCGGATAACAAAAAATCATTATCTCTATTAATTAATAAGACATCTTTTTGTTTACTACCGAAATTATGCATTGTTACATGACATCTTTTCAAATAAAGTGATAACTATTCACCACAATCATTAATCCAAAAGGTCATGTCTTTTGGAAAACATTACGTATATTATATATAAGTGTCCCCTTATTAATTATTAACTTTAGTCTTAATTTTCTCATTCAATAATTATTAGATTTTGATAAATAATGTTTGTTGGATATTTTTAAGCAACAAAGGGCGAGATTTACTATGATAATTACAAAGGGCGAGGCGAGAGTTCAACTGTCTTTCCTTAAGACGAAATTGCCCTTCTCAAGTGCTTACGGATTAGCTGCAATTGTCTCCCAAGATACAACGACCACTTCTCGTAATAGTAACACTACAAATTACGAGAACAATGTTTTTCACTCTCTTAGAACTTAGACTCTAATTCATGTATTTGTATGTAAGAATGAATTGAATGAATTGAGGAATTGAAAATGCATAATGGTGGGGTCTATTTATAGATGACAATGCATCTCTTCAAAAGGGTGCTTACCTATTCACTTTTAGTTATTAATTAATAAGACACCTTTTCGATCATTACCGAAATAATGTAATGTTACATGACATCTTTTCAAATAAAGTAACAACTACATGTCTTTCGAAAAATATTGCATATATTATATATAAATGTGTATTTATTAATTATTAACTATAGGTTTAATTTTCCCATTCAATAACTATTAGATTTTAATAAATAAAATTAGTAAAATTCCAACAGTAATACATATATATATATATATATATATATATACTAGTGAAATGAACGTGCGTTGCACATTTAATATTTAGTTTATTTAAATAAATTTACCTACTATGTTTATTGGTATCATATTTCTTTCTCTTGACTGTTTTTAGTCTAAGCTTCCCAGGGTCTATGGAGTATATTTCAACAATCAAAATTACATTTCTCATGGAGTGCTCTTCAATATCTTCTATTATTATTCATTTCACCACGGTCTATGAATCAATCTCCACATTAATTTTCAAAAAGCGTCTCCCCCAAGCAATTGTTAATCCCTCATGTAAGCCCAATAGTTTTGTCATATTTATTGAAACTCTACCAAGATTCATAGCATCTCCTAGCACCCATCTTCTATTGTCATCTCGAATGACGCCCATAGCGAAAACAATGCTGGTGTGGTTACAAAAGTTTTCATCCTAGTTTAGTTTCACTAATCCCTTCTCGGGTTTATTACACACAATTTAGCGCATATTTTCTTTTATCTATATTTTTTATCCTCATTGATTATTACTAAGGCCTCAGATAACTCTTTTATGTGGTGAAGAGTGATTCTTTGAGGCTTCATAACATTCGGATAGCTCCATCGGTTCTATACTTTTCAAAGATTCCAAAATGTCAAGATCAAGACAATCACAAGCCATGAAGATTTCCACCAGTCTGTGCATCAACAATCTTTTCCCATACCCGGAATGAGAACGGACTTCTAAGCACGTGGTCCACATCTTCATGTATGTCCTGTACAACAATGTGTACATACATCACATTCCCCAAATTTTTGGTCATACTTCAGTATATTCATGAGTAGGCTATCATGTTAGTAAAGGCACAATAAAATGTTAAACCTTGGGGGGGAAGGTAATTTTTCAGTCCATTTCCAATAGTATCACATGTTTCATCCAGCACCATGAGCAGGCTATAGGCTGTTTTATTGGTGATTTATCGTTAGTTTACACAGTCTAAACTCTTTTATCTCCGTTATGATCCAGCGCGATTAAGATGCTAAGTATCTCAGTCACCACCTCCTTAGACAATACCGTTTTCAACTTATCCAGGTTTTAATTTTTATTTGTGCCAATGACACTCATTTCACCGTTCCCAATCCTCCATTTACAAAATGGTTCCACCATTCAAGTGAATCTAACAATCCCCTTTCATACTCAGAAAGCCATAAGTTGAGGTTCATGCATGTTCAACAATGTACTCCATTTTTCAATATTTTTTTTATTTATTTAGCTCAACACCGTCGCCTTCTCGTTTGGCATTCTTCATTCTATTTTAGTGAGCATCACTATATTGCTTTTTCGGACTTCTCTAAGACTCAGTCCACCTTCTCGCTTCGTTATAGTCACATTCTTCCACCCTACAAGATGGGTTTGTTTCTTGCACATGTGATTGAGGAGTTAATTCGTGTGCATGTAGTAGATGAGGATCGAGCTCGTGACAGACTGAATAAGTATCATTTGTTTGGCAAGGCTTAGCATTTTGTCTTTCCATCCCAAGAGGCGCTTTTCGAGACACTTAATCACACTAGTGACAAGCTGCTTTGTTGGAAAACACGAAAGAGTTGAGTAGCAGAAGTTTAAAATTTTCCAAAAGTTAATCGTTGTCTTGTAATTTTCGTATCTTATCATAGGGTGTTTAAAAACTTACAATGATAGAAGTTTTCTAGTGATGCTGTTACCGCCTAACGAACACCCTTCAAGCGAAATCCCTCGAACGGCCTTCGAATTAGACTCCAAAGTATAAGCCCTCCAAAGCGTATCCACACCAGTTCTAGAACACGATCAAGCGAGTGAGAATGCTAGTTCTATGGCTTGTGTTTGGCTAGGATTTACTTTGAAAACTTTTCTTTTGGATTTTCTCAAAAACTTAACACTTCTCGAGTGCTGGTCTAAAGAATAAGAGAAGCACCACCCCTAGTACTTATACTAGGTGGTTTGAACCCTATTAGGGTTTCCTACACCAATGGGCTTTGTTTTCTTGCTCACTAATTAACTAATTTATTTATTTAATTCAATTGGAATAATAAGTTCTTAACTTATTCTCCAAGTCTTTGCAAGAACAACTTTCTCTCTCCTACAATAAGAAGTTTGACTTTTCAACCTTCCTAAAGTTAAAAGTCAAGATTCAATAAATAATTTAATTCCTAATTAATTATTTATTGGGTTACGTTTATTTGAGAATAGTCTTAACAATTAATTTAAAATTAATTAAAAGACTAAAATTAATTAATTACAATTTAATCAATTAATTTCTAGAAAAGAACTCGCATGTGGAATAAACCACACGCATGAGGCCACGCGTGAAGCCACGTGTACATGACACGTCGCAGCCACGTTGGCAGCGTGACACGTGGCAGCCACGTGTACATGACATGTGGCAGCAGTCGCGTTTTTATGCCTCGTTTCGATCAACTATTTTGATCCTTCGTTAATCATATAAACATCCTACCATAACCCTCGTGTTCTAGCATTTGTGTGTGACCCTTTAGGTTCATTATTCGATTAGCAGTGATAGTGATTAATTAATCTCCTAATTCATTAATCACTTCATAGATCACACTACCGTAATCTAGAAATGGGTGTGTGACCCCTAGCCGAATAACGAAATGAATCGAAGAACCTTTCAGTCAATGACAATCAGTGAAATACGATCCTCCTACAACTCCATCTCTCAATCAAGAACTAAGGCATGGGAATATTCTCAGAGCCCAAATATTCTTGATCTTTAAAGTTAAGTTCGTTTTATATCCATTTCGATCTCAATCCTAGAAAACCCCATTTTCTAGATGTCTTGATCTTTTATCCACCTTGGCCAAGGATTTAATGTTTAATGGACTACGAACAACTCAATCAGTAAGAGATCATTCTTGTTCTTAACAAGTGTAGGTCCTTTATTGATTCTACTAATTATACATATGCCACTTGTGTAATCCCAACTTAGGCCATGGTTCAGGTGTCTCTATGGCGACTCCCTTTTGAGCCTATATCAAAGATTACAGAGTTAGCTCATATGAGACATTACAGGATCTCAAGTCTAAGGATTAATGAATCACGTCATTAACCTGTGAGATATTTCCTAATCTGGAAGTTTCTGGAAACTTCCTTTCCCATTTAGGAATGTTCTCACGCGGGACATCTCAGTGATGAAGTTCTTGTAACTATCACCCTTATGTATTATGAACGCATCAACGTATGCACTTATCACTCCATGAAACTGAGTGATCCTTCAAAAGGACATAATCACATAAGCAAGTCTCAGCAGAGTCAAGGTCGACACTCTCACTGTCTGTCGGACTCATTGACTTGGAGAAGTTTCTAATCCTCGCCTATGGAGTTAAGAACTTGTTTCATGTGCCATTCCCATAATGACAAAGTTCTTAATGTCCTCATCGGATTAGGGGAGTTCAGTTCATGCAAAACACAGTCAAACCCAAACAGACATAAATAAGCACATAAAGAAGTGATTGTCTATGAACAAAATCATTTCATTTCTTATTCAAAGACTGTTTGTGATTTTACAAGGAAATAGTAAAGTCAAAAGCTTCTTTAAGGGCACTATTCCTAACAATCTCCCACTTACGCGTCAAAGCCATTCAGGTGCTAATCTAAGACCCATCTTTCGAAGATGTCCTTTGAAAACCTGTTGACTAAGGGCTTTAGTAGGTGGATCTGCCATGCTCTCTGCCGATGTGACCCTTCCAATTTGCACATCTTTTCTCTTGACGATATCACGAATCATGTGATACTTCCTCAAAATGTGTTTGGTCCTTTGGTGAGATTTTGGTTCTCTTGCTTGAGCAACCACCCCTGTGTTATCACAAAACACTGTAACGGGGTCTTTAATGCTAGGAACTACATCCAGCTCATGGATGAAGTTTCTTACCCAAACATCTTCTTTAGCAGCATCGTTTGCTGCTAAGTATTCGGCCTCAGTGGTCGCTTGCTTGGAACTTTTCTAACTCACTGCTCCGCCATTCAGGCAGAATATGTATCCTGACATGGATTTAAAGTCATCCATATCCGATGCAAAGCCTGCATCACAGTATCCTCTAATGACAAGATCTTACTGGCCTCCGTAAACCAAGAACAAATCCTTAGTTCTTCGCAAATACTTAAGGATGTTCTTTACAGTAGTCCAGTGACCTTTACTAAGGTCAGATTGGAATAGGCTAGTCATGCTAAGTGCATAAGCCACATCCGGTCGAGTACATAGCATTGCATACATTATGCTTCCTATAGCTGATGCATAAGGAATTCTGGACATCCTGGACTTTTCAAGTTCAGTCTTGGGACACAGCTTCTTCGAAAGAACTGTTCCCGGGCCCATTGGAAGTTTCCCACATTTGGAATCTTCCATACTAAACCTCTTTAATACTTTGTCTATGTAAACCGACTGTGATAATCCTAACAATCTCCTAGATCTATCCCGATAGATCTTTATCACGAGAATGTAGGATGCATCACCAAGATCTTTCATCTCAATTTGGTTCGTATTCCCAATGAGGAGGATGTCATCTACATAAAGTATCAGAAATTGAACCGAGATTTTCAATTCTTTCTTGTACACGCAGGACTCATTCGGATTTTGAATAAAGCCAAACGATTTGACCGCTTCATCAAGTCGAATGTTCCAATTCCTAGAAGCTTGTTTTAATCCGTAGATTGATTTAGAGCTTACAAATTTTTTCTTCGCTCCCACTGGATGTGAAACTCATGGGTTGCTCAATGTAAATATCTTAGTCAATGTCTCCATTGAGAAAGGCAGTTTTCACATCCATTTGCCATATCTTATAGTCGTAATATGTTGCAATGGCAACCAAGATCCGAATGGATTTTTGCATAGCAACCGGCGAGAAGGTTTCATCAAAGTCTACACCTGGTCTTTGAGTAAAACCCTTAGCAATCTTGCTTTAAAGGCTGCCATGCTTCCATCTACTTCAAGCTTGCGTTTATATATCCATTTGCACCATATGGGCTTGATCCCATCAGGTGGATCAACCAAGGTCCAAACTTGATTAGAGTACATGGAATCCATTTCGGATTTCATTGCTTCTTTCCACTGTTCAGAGTCCGAATCTAACAGTGCCTCTTCATAAGTTAATGGATCATTATCCATTTGAGATGTTTGGTCGAAAAAACCATACCATCTCTCTGGTTGTCTAGGAATACGTTCAGAACGTCTTATTTGATGAGGATTTTCGCGTGTATCACTCTCTTGGATTGGCTAAGGGATGTTTTTCTCCAAACTTAGCATGGGACCTTGGTCTCGAACTTCTTCGAGTTCTGCGATCTATCCTTTCTTTTTTTTAAGGAACGAGTCCTCAAGAAAAGTAGCATTTCTTGACACAAAGAACTTTTGTTCAAGAGGATCGTAGAAATAATATCCTATTGGCTGTTTAGGATATCCTACGAAGTTGCATAAGCTTGATCTAACTTCAAGCTTATTTCCCACTATCCTCTTCACGAAAGCAGGACAACCCCAAATTCTTAAGTAAGAATAGTTAGGGATTTTGCCAAACCACATTTCAAATAGGGTCATGGGTACAGATTTGGAGGGAACAAGATTCAGAATCTTAACTGCTGATTCTAGGGCATAACCCCAGAATGAACGTGGTAATTTAGTGAAACTCATCATGGAACGAACCATATTAAGTAGGGTTCTGTTCCTTCTCTCCGAAACTCTATTTAATTGAGGAGTTCCCGGAGGAGTCCACTGAGAGATAATCCCATTATCTTTGAGATGACTAAGGAATTCTTCACTTAAATACTCGCCACCTTGATCAGATCGAAATGTCTTAATCTTGTGTCCGGTTGGTTCTCAACCTCCTTTTGAAATTCTAAGAATTTCTCAAAGGCTTTGGATTTATACTTCATTAAGTACACATAACCAAAGCGACTAAAGTCGTCTATGAAGGTTATGAAATACTGATGATTGTTTCTTATGCTTACACTAAGTGGCCCACAAACATCAGTATAGATTAAATCCAGTACTTTAGTGGCACGTTCCATTTTACCATTAAAGGGACTTTTGGCCATTTTTCTTTTAAGGCATGATTCACAATGAGTTAACTCTTTAAGTTCATTATTGTGGAATGATCCTAAATTAGTTGACTTAGCAATCCTGTCTTTGGAAACGTGGCCTAAACATGTGTGCCATAAAGAAGCCAAGATCTTGTCATATCTTTTGTGTTTGTTTAATTGTTGTGTATTCAGAATATTAGTGTCTTTAGTTGTATAAAGTCCATTAGATAATGTACCAAGTAAAACGGAAGTTTTATTCTTCTTAAGATAAAAGTTTCCATTTTTTTAAAAAGTCTCAAAACCTTCACAATCAAGTATTGGAATGGAAATGATATTACGAATAATAGAAGGTACATAAAGGACTTTGTTCAAAACTAAAGTAAAGACACCTAAATCTAATCTACACGTCCCGATGGCTTGAGCTTGAACGCTTGATCCATTCCCAACCTTCAAGACGTATTCTCCTTCTTCAAGCTATCAAACCTCATTACAGATATGAAGAAAGTTAAAAAATTTCAAAGAAAGCTAAAAATTTTCTTAGAAAATCCCAACGAATTTTGTCGTACGCCTTTTCAATATTCAATTTCAGCACCATGCCCCTTTTTTATCGGTGGAGTGATCTAGCATTCGTAACACTTCTTTAGGCATCAAGATATTGTAATAGGTGTCTCAGTCGGGAATGAAGTTATTCTAGTTCAACCCCACAATTTATTTGATATACGGTTTGAACGAAGTATAATCATCTTGGTGATCATTTTGAGCAATACGTTGTACAACGTATGGGCCGAAACTCGTTTATTTTTGTGGAGCATTAATTTTTGAAATTAGACAAATAAACACCCGATAATCCTTCTTGGAAATTTATTCTCTCTCCATACAATAATTGATAAATTTCATCATCGAGTCTCCTACTATATCCTAATAGTTTTGAAAAAAATAAGTTTGGAAACTAAGTTTGGAAACCATCTACTCCGACTGTTTTATACAGGTGCATGCTATTTACTACCCTCAAAATTTTCTCGTTTGAGGTCATTCTTGCCAAGTTATTTTCCACTAACGCCTAAGGGTTCATTGGTGAAAACTAATATGAAGACTCGTCACCTCTTCAATGGTATCACCACTGAATAGTTAGGTGTAGTACCCCCAAGTTTGTAGCTTTAGTTGATCATTATTGGTTGCTCATTCATTGTCTATTTTGAGAGTATTTATCTAATTCTTTCTTCTTCTCATTATAGCTGAGAGATGAAAGAAACTTGTATGTTTATCTCCAAATTGGAGCCAATTAATTTTCAACTCTTAAAACCAAATAATCTCTTCTTGTTGCAATGGTTTGTTATACTCTGCAATGAGTTCTTTGTAATGCCCCAATTTCTAGACACTCAGATACGCACGACACGTGTGAGTTTTTTGAGAGTTGGGATTATTTTAATCCTTTCATTCATTAAACTGCTACAATTCGTGAAAATTATATGAATTATATTTCAACATGTTTACGTGAAATAAATGTCAAACGTGATTTAATTGCTAAATTGTTCCTATATGATTATTCTTTTAAATTCAAGGACTAAATTGCACATTTATTTCTTGGAACAAAGTGATCAAATTTCTTAGAAAGGAAACTTGATTGCATAACTTATATAATTGAGGGACTTAATTGCAATTTGTGGATTTCACTAATTTTGAGTAGATATATCACGTTATATTCTTCTTCCATCTTCCATGATCATTTTCATTTATACACACACCCACACTTGCTTCCTTGCTCTCACCGAACCTAACCCCAAACAAAGGAAGAAGAGATTTCATGAAATTCAAGCTAGTTTTTCAGGAAAATTTACAAGCTTTGAAGCTCTTTCAACTTCATCATCTTCTCATATTTTCTTCAAAGGTAGAGATGGATATATATGTGAATTCTTGGGATTTTATTTGAAAGCTAAGGTTAGTGTTTAAGTTTGCTAGCTTGATTATTTGATGTTAGAAGCATGATTCTAGGCTTTCAACATGAATTGGTGCATGAATTCTTGGAAATTATGGAATTATGTGATGAGTTCATATATGAGTTAAAGTTGATGATTATGATGATTAAGGCATGCTTGGTTTTTATTACACTTTAAGCATGTATATATATTTCCTTTCATGAATTACAACATTTGGGATTGAATTCTAAGAGTTTGGTGAGATTTGGAATGTGTTCGTGCTTCTTCTGCTCTGTTTTCTGTATTTCCTGCATAACGGTAACTGCCCTTCCCGTTCCCTTTGTAATTGGGAACGACCATTCCCATGTTTGAATTACATGCGCGGAGGCGAGGACTGGAACGACCATTCCCACTTTGGCTCACAGCCGGGAACGGCCCTTCCCATCTTCTTACCCTTAATTGACCCCAACATGTTATTATATGATCAATTACATGTCATAACATGATATTTATATGCTACATTGTTCATTGCATGTTATCTCGTTACATGATTATGCCGTGAGTCATATTTGGTATCACTATTGAGTTATTGTCTCACGAGTGCACAATGTTCCCTTTTCTTGTCCAGTTCTTCTCCAGGGCGGAGATTGTGATAGATTGAGCACGTTCATGCATTCTTGAGTCGTCTGTCGCCTGTCAGGTGAGGTTTAATTGCTAGCTACCTAGAACCCGTATAACCCTTACGTGAACTTTCGGCCAAAATGTATATATATATCTATAATCTTTTCCAAACACACTCAAATGATTTGTAACAAGCCGTGTATCGTGTCACAAGCCATGTACCGTGTTACCGTGATTGAACCGTAATCGTGTTTTCACGAATTATCGCATTTTGTACACAGTGGGTCCGAGAGCTAGTGTTTGAGCCAATCGGGAAAGCATGGGCTGACGGGTAACTCTTACACTCCTATCTTACCGTGGGGATGAACCCTGAATCTACCAGGAGGTTTGGTGGAGGAAGGAGTCCCGTGCGTGGGAGTTATGTTCCCGACGTACACCGTGTTACCGTGGATGGTTCGGGCCTTGCAAACCTACCATCATTGGAGGAAGAAGTAGTTCGTGTTATTGATTGTGTGCACTATAAATATCTGTGTGATAACTTAATCAATTGGAAACATAATTATTGTACACTGTCGGAGTTTGGTTGGAGATCGTGCACGCCCCTCGCCAGGGCCACTGATTGATTGATTGAAAGTGATTAACGTGTTAAACTTGATAGTTGTAATCTCGGCCGATGTGTATTGTATTTTGAACTTATATTGTTTTCAGTTATAAAACTTTACCCGAGATTATAACTTGCATGTTATCTGCGCTAATATTTATTTATACCCCTCACTCAGTCTTCACAGACTGATGCCTCCACCTTTCAGCTTCTTGCAGGTGCGTGCTAGGCGGGAATCGAGTCGAGTCTAGTCTTTGCATTCGAGTCGTGCACGGTTCATTTTATTTATTGTTGCATAGGAATTATTGTTAATGATATTTGTTATGTATTTTAGGAGATGATAATGTATTGATATGTGAGATTAGAATATGGTTCATGGTTTACTTGACAAATGATCGATAATATAGCATGCTTCCCCTTTATTTCTTATGCATAATGGTAATTGATTTGAGGGTTAGTCCCGCCTAGCTAGCTTGTTTCTTTTATTTGTCACTCGTTCGCTATAGGTTGGTTCATGTACGGATTATCCATTTCATATGTGGATCAACCTATAGTGCTGGGCTATGGCATCTCTACGTACAGGGGTGCTACATTTGAAGTGGTATCAGAGCCCGGTTGCAAAACCGAGGTTCTAGTGTCGTGTCGTGTCAAATCTAGGTCGTACGGCTTAGGAATTATTTGATGACTTGTGCATTGCATTCATTTTTGCCATAAATTGTTGATTAATTGACCTTATGTGACTTGAAAACTTACATGATCAACGTGCCTACTTGAACTTTGTGAAATTAATTGTTGCATTTGCATTCTAAATTGCTTATAAGTGTGACATGTGCATTGACATTTTAACCGGCATGCTTCTCTAATGTTTATTGTTAGTAAGTTCTCTCCATTTCCGCTACAACTGTCAATCCGGTTTGCCGAAGTAAGTAAAGTTTTGAGTAATTGGACGTCCGATCCCAACTTCAAAAGGCTTAAGAAAGAAAAGAGAGAGCTGGCCAAGGAAATAATTCAAAGGAGCAAGTGGTCAACCGAACTACCACAACAAAAGAATTTCAATCCACGGTGAAAGGTACACATAAACATGCATACCACGTGCATCATATATTTTATTATTGCCGTTTATAATTCCTTGTTAATCGTTAGTTGCTTCTATATGAATGATAAGTTGACGTAATTGCTATTGTATGCTTACTCCCTTATGTGCTACTTGTGCAAATGTATCTCTTTGTTTGCCTGAATTTTATTTCGTGTGCATGAGAGACGGGGATTCTCTCAGGGTTGCCAAGAGACAGGGTTCCCTTGTTATTTCCTTGAGAGACGGGGTTCTCTCATCGTTTGTTTGAGAGACGGGGCACTCTCATTATTATTTGCTACTTGTCAACTTGTTCTAGTGAAAGGTTAGATTTTCCTTCGAGTGTTTAGGCTCCGGGAAGTTGAGGGTCGTGACTTAACAGCATTGAAGGAACCTTGTTGATTGAAGACCTCTTTCGAACTAATCCCTGACGGGGAATAGCCAACCCGCGTGGGATGAACACGGAAGGGTGAATCCGAGGACGGATTCTCTTAAGGGGGAGAGAATTGTAACGCCCCAATTAGATGCTTTGTTAAGGGTGTTGAGAACTCATAAACAAGCAATAGGCTGGACTATTTCCGACATTAAGGGAATTAGCCCAGCTATTTGCATGCATAAAATTTTGATAGAGGAAGAGCACAAACCCTCTATAGAACACCAACGCAGGATAAACCCAAACATGAAGGAAGTTGTTAGGGCTGAGGTAATAAAACTATTAGACGCCGGGATTATTTATCCTATCTTGGACAGTAAGTGGGTTAGTCCTCTTTAGGTTGTGCCTGAGGAAGGAGAGATGACTGTAGTTAAAAACGAGAACAATGAATTTGATTCCTACTAGGACAGTCACGGGATGGAGAGTTTGCATTGATTATAGAAAACTAAATATTGCGACCAGGAAAGATCACTTTCCCCTTTCTTTCATTGATCAAATGTTAGAAAGATTAGCCGGGTATACATATTTCTGTTTTCTGGATGGGTACTCAGGTTATAACCAAATAGCTACAGCCACGGAAGACCAGGAAAAATGCACTTTTACTTGTCCTTATGGTACTTTCACCTTTAAGAGAATGCGGTTTGGATTGTGTAATGCCCCTGCTACGTTTCAAAGATGCAAGATGGCCATTTTCTCTAATTTTATTGAGCGTACCATGGAAATATTTATGGATGGCTTTTCTGTGTTTGGTTCCTCTTTTAAATCTTGTTTAAAGAATTTAACTCGAGTTTTGTAGAGATGTGAAGAGACTAATCTAGTTCTGAATTGGGAGAAGTGCCACTTCATGGTGAAGGAAGGAATTGTGTTAGGCCATAAGGATTTCGGAGAAGGGAATTGAAGTTGATAAAGCCAAAATTGAAGTGGTCGCGAAGCTGTCACCACCAACTAAGGATTTCGGAGAAGGGAATTGAAGTTGATAAAACCTTCGAAGGTTTTATGTTTAAATCTTGAAAGCTTTGTAAAAACCCACTTCTGGGCTTTATGTATCTTTAATTTACGAGCGCTATATATTGGAATGATTTTTGCTTCAAAGAAAAGTCTTTTATGTTCTTGGCTAAGGTAAGGGATTTCCCCTAGAAACCTAGGCAATAGCCACATAGGTTCAAGGCGTGCGAATCCCTCTATTTCGAGGGTAAAATATGTTTGGTGAGCGCCAAAAATCCCATTCAGGGATCCACCCTATTTGGGAAGCTAGAATAAGCGATGAACGCCAGTTTGAAGCAAAGAACAAGTCCAACCGGATCTCGCTCTTGGCCCTCGATCGGATTCACAAAGCGGCTACCTGAGAAAAAAAAAAAAAAAGCGCTCGGATTCTCCAGCACTTGGAAAAATCTCCCAGCAAGCACACACAGGACGCTCGTGGCGACATCATGTCACTCTTGAATTAACCCCTCGTGTCCAAACACCAAGGTGGAAAACTTTTAGACAAGTTTTCCCAAGTTTTGACCAGGACACCCTCAAAATGTGACCCTCGCGTCTACCAAGACTTGGTGGATTTCTTAGTGACCAGGGGTCCCTCATAGAAGGTCCCCTCGTGCGCAAACACTTGGAATGAAAACTTTTAGACAAGTTTTCACAAGTCTAGACCCTTACGTCTACAATGACTTGCTAGAATTGTGGAGTGCCCAGGGTGCCCTCGAAGCGTGACCCTCGTGGCAGTAATCCCTCGTGTTCAAACACTTGGGTGGAAAACTTTTAGAAAAGTTTTCACAAGTCTAGACCCGCACATCTACAATGACTTGGTAAAATTCTTGTGACCAAGGACCCTCGCGGAAATTATCCCTCGCGTCTTGCATTTGAATGCAAACTTTTAGACAAGTTTTTACAAATCTTAACCGGGGTGCCCTCGAAATAGGACCTTCACGTTGTCAAAAGACTTAGCATAAATTCTCAAAGTTTTAAATGACTTACTTAGCTTTTTTACTCAGTTCTTACTAACAAGAATATGATAAAACAAGCGCACAAGTAAAACGCATGAAAGACGAAACATTGCGGCAAAAGGAAATTTTCATTTACCAAGAGCAAGGAGCAAACGCTCGAAATTACAAAGTTACAAGGGCACCTACGCCCTTAAGAGTTCAAACAAAAAGAAGAAAATTACAAGTTTAGGAAAAGGAAACATTCTTGCAAAGGGAATCATCTCAGGCGTCTTGAGCAGGGCCATCCACCAAGTCCACCACTTCATTTTGCGCTTGGGGGACGATGACTTGGGCTTGTTGACTCTGAGTGTCTGGAACAGCAGCATTTAACGGCTTAGTAGTCTCGACTGCTGGAGCGGGAGTTATCACACTGGCCGGAGCAGTAGCAGGAATGATCTCAGTGCTGGGCGCTTGGGACACAATCTCCATAGGGCCCTCGAGGGCAGGTACATCATCATTAGCCTCCTCATTAATTGCCTCTGCCCGAGGCGCATCCTCCGCCTGGCAAGCCGCCATGAATTCATCCTGGAGAAGTTCCACCATATAGTTATATTCTGGCTCGTTCAAGTTAGCCTCAGGATCCCCTCCATCCTCCGCAGGCTCGGTGCAGCGCTCGTCAAACCTTAGCCCCATATTCATACGCCTCGTGAAGAAGCATTTGCTAGGTCCAGGTGGATCATCTGCTCATTAGCCAAGTTGAAGGTGTTCTGAGCCTCATCATAGCAATGGAGCGAAGCAGCAAACCCAAAAGCCTTAGAGTGGCAGAACTTGACAATGGCCTCCTTGTTAGCCTTCTCAAGGCGCTCGGGGAGCAACTACTGGAACTCCTCCTCACAAGCCTTCCTGGTGGCGGCAGCGTACTCTTTTTTGGCCTCGTTGAACCTGTGGATCCACTCGTTTGTCTCCGCCAGCAGCTTCTTATAGTTCTCTGAAAGAGTAGACGCCTCCGACCGGTGCTTCTTCCGAGCGTCCTCAGAATTCTTGAAGTCCTCCTTCAGCTGGTTATGCTCGGTCTCGAGGGAAAGAAACTTGGCCCTTTCCACATCTAGCTCGTCTTGGATTGGAGTGGGGTAGTTCCAGCATGCCATTTTCTTGTATTTGGCCTTTCTGTCGGAGTAAACAGTCGAGCGCAGTTGGAGGTTTCTCACCCTCAGGAGCACTTTCTATATTTATTTAGGAAGGGGAGAAGTTCCCGCACTTAGTGTTTTTCTAAAAAAAAAAAAGTAAGAACTTAAAAGGAATAAAGGAAAAATCCTTACAGAGATAATGGCATGCGTAAGGTCTTCAGCAACTTGCTCAGTACTTTGGGAATAGAGCTTCCTGTGATCCCCAAAAAATTGGACTCTCTCATAGAGCCCATAGGTGATGTTCCGAGCAAATTGATGATTGCTCAGCAGGGTGGGGCCGTCTTCAAGAGCGCGCTTGAAATGATGGTCGCCTGCGCGCTCGAAATTGCATAATTGATCCTCCTCAGAGGAGGAAGTATCTCCATCACCCCGGTCGCCCTCGACCACCTTGCCCTTGCCCTTGCCCAAGACCGGGATGGCATCGGGCATTCTCTTCCTCTTCCTTGAGGCTTAAACTTCGCCCTCATGGGGCTCTCTTATCACCACGCTCGAGCGTGACCTCTGTTGATTCTCTCGAGTATTGGCAGGCCTCTGATCAGACCCCCCTCCCCCCCAGCGGCCTTGTAATGATGAGCGTCTCTGGAGCGGAAGCACGGTTATCCCCTTGGCCGCACCCGGCCGTGCTGGAACCTGCCCCCTGGTGGCCCCCACGGCCATCTCCTCTTCCTGCCCCTCGACCCTGTGGATTTTGAGGTTGTTGTGGTTGCTATTATTGTTGCTGTTGATTGCGAGCGTTGATAAAGTTCGCAACATTTCTCATGTTTCCCCTTCTCGGCATCAGAATACTTGTACCTGAAATCAGAAGGACGAGGGTCAACACCCCTTTTCTACAAGGAATGGCAATATACAAGAATAAGTTAGCAATCCTATCTAAAGTTAGTTCCCTAAGAATCTAACCATCTCTATCCAGATCTCGTGTGGGTGGATTTCTGACCATTTCAGGGTCATTCATGAGCCCACAGAGGTATAGGACTTCCTCGTCATCAATCAACTCCTTGGCCTTGATAAGCCATTTGGCCTCCCTCGGGGCATTGGCCAGGTTCTGAGCCCAGGATATGGGAAACGAAGGATCTAAGAGCAATCTCACGAGGGGCCTATCCCCGTGGTCTACCCACTCTCGGGGATCTCCGAAATCTTCACCCTCAGGGGCCCTCACGAAGAAGAATTTCTCCTTCCAGTTAATCCCGTACGATGACAAGCGCGCAACTATCAATCTCAAATTTGACTTGGCTTGAACATAATAGAAGCCATCCTGGGGGGATGAGCATGGCGAGCGAATCACTTGGAAGAGGCTATTAAAATTATGGACGGAGGGCTCGTTCCCAGTACACTTCATCAAGACGACAAATGAGGTAATTAGAGTTATACCGTTGGGGACTATCTGGGACGGGCTCAGGTTCAAGAGGTTTAATATGCTTGCAACAGGGACAGAAATGGGGAACCTTAAGCCCCCAAATGTTACAGCATCAATGTAGACCGCCATTTGCCTAGGTAGGGGACGGTTAGCTCTCTCGTGAGGCTCAGGGATTCTATACGTATAGCGCTCGTCCCAGTAGCGAGGGGCCCTCATGGAAACCAAATCTCCCAGGGTTATGGTGCTGCGGGTCTCTCGGTTGCTTGCATACCCAAGCCCTCACCCTCGGCGGATTTCTTGGTTTTCTTGCCCTTCTTTGTACGTTTAACCGGAGGTTAGTCTGAGGGCCCAGCTTCTTCTTCTCCTTCTGGAATGGGAGCAGAAATTGCCACCGTTACAGTGTGGCGGCGGGGATGCGTAGCACTCTCCATCAACGGCAACGCCACCCCCTGTCTCTCTGCCTCCATTACCAAGTCCATTTCCTCGAAGAGGTGTTCAACACCCCCAGGGTCTCTCTCCCCCATAGCAGACATCGCTGCATCCAAATCTTCATCCCTTGATTCCCCAAAGATTTCAGCCACCGTTTCATGGTGTAGGGTATGATCATGGGGAGAGGAGTATTGGCTTGCATTTCCCTCTAACTCGTCGACAAGTTCCTCAACATGTTGGTCAGTCATGGTTCTTTAGAGGTGAGGAAGACATAGAGATTTTGGAAATTTGAGAATTGTGGAGGCAAATGAGGTTTTGGGAGGATTGATCCTAACAACACTAGGGTTAGCAAGCCAGAAAGTCAGAAGAAACGAGAAAATTACCTAGAGCTTGTGGGAAGCCTGAAGGTGGATGGGAATTCTCTGAAAGTTGCTTGGGAGGTTCTCTCTGCAAGAAATGCTATGGAGTTTTGTTCGCGTAAAAGGTGAAAGAGATATGGAATCCCCTATTTATAGGGAAGAAGTTGGTATGGTTTTTTGAGTAAGGATTTCGAAAAGCAATCATTTCCCGCCATGGAAATCATCCACTTTCGTTAAACGTCGTGCACTTCCCTATAATCACGCGTCGTTTCCTGGAATGTCACACCCACTCGCCCATCAACATTTAATGCGGGATTCTTCGAGCAGTCAGTTTGAAATGACCACATTTAATGTAGTTTCAGAATAAGGAATTTCGAGCGTCAAGCTCCCCGCCAAAGCGGACCCTCGATTTTTGAAGAAATTTGAAGAAACGTTGGCCAACTGACCCGAGTCACGTGTCAAAACGTGGGCTGAGCGTGTTTTGGCCACATCATTTTGCCCCCCAATTCTGGAGTCCTTAGTAATGAGGACCGCGGAATTCAAATCCTCCTAAACTTCCGAGCGGGACTCTCGTTTTAAGAGATATAAAGAGTTTGCGTGTTGGGTACCCTTGCTCTGATCAAGCATTTAATGTTGTCTTTTTATATTGACCGCTCGAGACGTCAGGCATTAAATGTCGTAGGGCGAGTGGGTACACCTTTTCAGGAAATGGTGCATGAACTCCGGGATGTGTGTGACGGTTCCCAAAAGTGGGCAGTTACCGAAGCGGGAAATGATTGCGTTTTGAATTTAATATTCCAAATCTTACCAACTTCTCACCCTATAAATAAGGATCCCATATCTTCTTCATACTTTACGCATTCACTACAATCTTCAAGCATTCAGAGAACATCAAAGTTCTTACCAGATTTCCAGAGATTCCCAACGAACCAGAACTCCTCAAGAGTCTTTCTTAGGTATTTTACTAACCTTCTTCTAACTCCTTCTCTGCTAACCCTAGAATTGTTAGGATCAATCCTCCCGAAGTCCCATTTGCCATTACAATCTTTCTTTCTTCCCCATATTTTCGAAAACCAGAAAACCATGTATGAACATCATGTCGAAGAATTTGTTCATGAATTGGAGAAAAATGCAAATCAGAATTCCTCCCCCCATGATCATACTCCAAACTATGAAACGGTGGCCGGAATCTTTGGGGAATCAAGGGATGAGGACTTAGATGTGGCAGTGTCCGCTATGGGGGAGAGAGATCCCGACGGTGTTGAACACCTCTTTGAGGAGATGGATCTGGTGTTGGAGGCGGAGAGGCAAGGTGTGACGTTGCCATTCACAAAAAGTACTACACATCCCCACCGCCACACTGTAACGGTGGCTACTTCTGCTCCCACTCCCGAAGGAGAAGGGGATGCCGGGCCCTCAGAAGAACCCCAGTTAAACATAGAAGGAAGGGCAAGAAAGCCAAGAAATCCAACGAGGGCGAGGGCTTGTAGGCGACCGAGAGAACGCCCGACGAGACCCCTAGTAGCATAACCATAGGTGATTTAGTGACAATGAGGGCCCCTCGTTACTAGGACGAGCGCTTCACTTAATGGATCCCAGCACCGCACGAGAGGGCTAACCGCCCCCCTTCAGGGAAGATGGCGGTTTACAGAGATGCTATAACATTTGGGGGGGTTAAGGTTCCCTATTTCTGTCCCTTTGCAAGTATCCTCAACCTCTTGAACCAGAGTCCTTCCCAGATAGTTCCCAACGGCATAGCCTTGATTACTTCTTTTGTTATCCTGATGAAGTGTACCGGGAACGAGCCATCCATTTACAATTTTAATAGCCTCTTCCAAGTGGTCCGCTCTCCACGCTCGTCTCCTCAAGCGGGTTTTTACTATATCCAGGCCAAATCTAACCTGAGCTGATAGATGCGCCCTCGACATCGTATGGGACTGACTGGAAGGAAAAATTCTTCTTTGTAGAGCACCCGAGGGTGAAGATTTCGGAGTTCCCCGAGAGTGGGTAGACCATGGGGACAGGCCCCTTGTGAGATCCCGCTTGGATCCATCATTCCCCATATCCTGGGCTCAGAATTTGGCCATCGCTTTTAGGAGTATTAAGTGGCTTATCCAGGCCAAAGAGTTAATAGACGATGAGGAGGTCTTGTTCCTATGCGGGCTTATGAACGACCCTGAAATGATCAGGAATCCACCCGCTCAAGAATTGGAGAGAGATGGTTAGATCCTAGGGAACTAACTTGTAGATAGGATCACTGACTTTTACTTCTGTATGCTGCCATTCTTTGTGTAGGAAGGGGAAATTGACCCTCATTCTTCTTATTTCAGGTACAAGTATTCTAATTGCGAGGAGAACAGGGATGAGGAACGTGGACAACCTAATTAACGCTCGTGCCCTGCAAAAGCAGCCCCAGAACCAACAAGGGCAAGGGCAAGGCCGTGGGGCCGACCGAGGTGATGGCCGCGGGGGCCATCAAGGAGCGAGCTCAAGCACGACTGGGTGCGGCTGAGGGGATAATCGTGTGGATACCCCGGAAAATAGCATTATACCGAGGCAAGGGGACGATGCAAACCCAAGGGGCGGAGAGAGGCCCCAAGCAGCCAATCTCGCCAACCAACAGAGACCAATCGTGGGAAAAAAGAATGCCCGATGCCATCCCAATTGTGGACAATGGCAAGTAAGTGGTCGAGGGAGATCATGGTGATGGTGAGACCTCCTCATCTAAAGAAGACCAGCTGTAGAACTTCGAGCTTGCTGGCGATAAGTCATTTGGCCATCCCCGAGCGAGGGTCCTTCCATGTTGAGTAATCATGCATTCGCTCGGAACATCACATATGGGCTTTATGAGAGGGTCCAATTTACTGGGCATCACAAGAAGTTATACTCCCAGAGCGCGGAGCAAATAGCTGAGGATCTCGCCCATGCCATCATTTTCGTAAGACTTCTCATCCCTCTCACTCTTTTCAAGTGTTTCCTTTTTGCTTCTGAAAAACGCTAAGTATAGGAACTTCTTTCTTCCGTCTAAAAATGTAGCAAATACTCCCGAGGGTCAGAAACCTCCAGCGCCGAGCGACCATGTACCCCGAGCGTAAAGCTAAGTACAAGAAGATGGTGCGAGCGGCCAACATCGTTCAACTCCAACAGGAAAACCAGGTGCTAAGGGCCAAGTTTGAGTCCCTTGAGGCGGAGCATGCCAAGGTTGGGGCCGAGCATGATAGGTTGAAGCAGGATTTAAAGAATTCCGAGGAGTCTCGAAAAAAACACCGTATTGAGCTTTCGAACGCCAAAGAAAACTATAAGAAGTTGATGGAGGAGACGAACGGGTGGATCGCCAAGCTTAACGCAGCCGAGCAGCGGTTTATAGAGGCTACAAGGAAAACTTGTGAAAAAGAATTCCAAAAGCTCCTTCCCGAGCGTATTGAGAGGGCAAACAAAGAGGCCCTGATCAAATTTTGCCATTCCAAGGTGTTCAGATTTGTCGTCTCCCTTCATTGCTACGACGAGGCTCAAAACGCCTTCAACTTGGAAATTGAGCAACTTATTCATCTGGGCTTGGCGGAGGCTTCTTCTAGAGGACGCTCGGAAATGGGCCTAAGGTTTGATGAGCACTGTGCGATTCCCGAGAAAGATGGTGCGAATCCAGAGGCTAACCTGAATGAACCAGAGTACAACTACTTTGGTGGAAATCCTTCAAGATGAATTCATGGCGGCTCGTTAGGCGGAGGAGGGGCCTCCAGAAATCATGCCCCAAGCGTCTGCTGTTGAGAACGCTTCTGCTCTAGACGGTCAATCCGCTCCAACCAATGTGATAATTCTTGCTCCTGCTGTTGAGGCCGCTGTGGCCCCAAATGCTCCAGCTTCTGACGTCCAAATTTCACAAGTCTCAGAGCCAACTTCCCAAGCCCAAAATGAAGTGGTTGATTTGGAAGATGGCCCCGCTCCAAATGCCTGATATTCTCCTCCTGCAGAGCTGCAATTTCCCCTTCCTCAACTTGTAGTAATTTCTTGTTTTGAATGAACTCTTCAAGGGTATGAATGCCCTTGTATTTTGTACTGCCGAGCGTCAACTCTCTTTCTTTTTTTTTCTATGAATGAATGAATATTTCCCCTTTTGCTGCAATGCTTCTGTTTTTTATGCATTTTACTTACGCGCTTGTTTTATCATATTCTTGTCATTAAGAACTGAGTAAAAAAGCTAAGTAAATAAGACACATAAAACATAAGAATTTATGCTAAGTCTTTTGACAACGCGAGGGTGCCATTTTGAGGCCACCCTGGTTAAGACTTGTAAAAACTTGCCTAAAAGTTTGAATTCAAATGTAAGACGCGAGGGATAGTTTCCGCGAGGGTCAATGGTCAATTAAGAATTTTACCAAGTCATTGTGGACGCGAGGGTCTAGACTTGTGAAAATTTATCCGAAAGTTTTCCACCCGTACTTGTGCATGAGGAGATCTTCCACGAGCGGCCCCTGGTCACTAAGAAATCTACCAGGCCTCGGTAGACGCGAGGGTCATGCCTCGAGGGTACCCTGGTCAAGACCTGGGAAAACTTGTCTAAAAGTTCTCCACCCAAGTGTTTGGATATGTGGGGCTCATTCAAGAGTGACCAGAGGTCGCCACGGGCGTCCCTGCATATATGCTTGCGGGGAGATTTTCCCGTGTTGGGGAATTTGAGCGTGATTCCCAGGCGTTTTCTTGGCGTTCCAAGCGCGAACTAGGAGTGAGATCCGGTTGGACTCGTTCTTCACCTTTGGATTGTACTTAGCGCTTGTCCAGTTTCCCAAAGAGGGTGAACCTTTAGACGGGATTTTGGCGCACATCAAACATATCTCACCCTCGAAAGACGGGCGTGCGAGGCGGGGGGTGGGGGGGAGGGGGATTCACGCGCCTTGAACCTGTGTGGCTATTGCCTAGGTTTCCAGGGGGAATCATTTACCATGCTTAGAATCATAAAAGACCTTCTTTTGAAGTGAAATTATTCCAATAAAATACGCTCGTAAACGAGGATTACATAGTACCAGAAGTGGGCTTTTACAAAGCTTTTGCAGGATTTAAACATAAAACCGTCAAAGGTTACATGTATTCTATGGCCGTGGGAGACGCTCGCCCTGGAGTGTCTCGAGCGTGTAAGTATTGTTAGCTCTGACTTGTATAACTTTGAATGGGCCTTCCCAATTGGGATACAACTCCCCCACGTGCTTAGAGATTTCAACTTTCTTCAAGACTAAGTCGCCCATCTGGAATGTTCTTTCTCTGACTCGCTTGTTATATTATCGAGTCACGGACGCTTTGTATTCATGAATACGTGCCTAGGCTATGTCTCTTTTTCCCTCCAAAAGATCCAGTTCGAACGTTCTATTTTCCTCGTTGGTTCCCGGCTCGAAATATGTGACTCGGGCGGATTCCTTTACAATTTCTATAGGTATCATTGCTTCTGAGCCATAGACAAGTGAGTAAGGGTTTTTACCAGTGGCCGCTCGTGGGTGGTGCGATAAGCCCATAAAGCCCCTTGTAACTCCTCGGCCCATTCACCCTTCTTGCTTTCAAGCATAATCTTTAAGTGTTGCAGAATGATCCTGTTGGTGACTTCAGCTTGACCGTTAGCCTGAGGGTGACCCACGAATGTGAAACATTGTTCAATACCTAATTCAGCATAGTCTCGGGTGAAACGTTGTAGAATGATCCTGTTGGTGACTTCAACTTGACCGTTAGCCTGAGGGTGGCCCACGAAAGTGAAACGTTGTTCAATACCCAATTCTGAGCACCATTCTCGGGTGTCTACTGCTATGAATTGGGATCCGTTGTCTGAAATGAGTACCCTCGGAATGTCATACCTGCAAATGAAGTTCTTCCATATGAAGTCCCTTACCACCCTGCAGGTGATTTTTGCAAGGGCCTCGGCCTCGGCCCATTTTGTGAAGTAATCGACGGCTAGGATGACAAACTTTCTCTGTCCGACAGCCATGGGCAAGGGGCCCACAATGTCAATAACCCACTGATCAAAGGGCCAAGAGACATCTATAGGGGCCATTTGAGCAGCTGGCAATTGGGGAACATTAGAGTGAAACTGGCATTTAGGATACTTCTTGGAAAATGCAATAGCATCTTGAAGGACCGTGGGCCAATAGAACCGGCTTCTCAGGGTTTTCTTGGCGAGAATACGCCCTCCAGAATGATTTTCGCAGCTTCCACCGTGAATATGTTCGAGGGTCTCCTTGGCTTGTGAAGGCCTCAAACATCTCATAGGTGGACCTTGAAAGGATCTCTTGAACAGTCTCCCCTCCGAATCCAGGGGAAAACGAGGGGCCTTGTTTTGGATCTTCCGTACCTCCACCTTGTCAATAGGACAAGTGCCATCCTTGAGAAATCTGATGATGTCATCGAGCCAGCATGACTCAGTGGGATCAATCATAACTACCGCTCGGGTAGAATCCTTCTCTTTTATCAACGGTACCTCCATTCTCAGGAATGTGATGGAATGTTCACAGGATCCTTCGAGGGCAAAAATGAACTTGGGCAAAGCGTCTGCACGCTCATTTTCTGCTCGTGGGACCTAGGGTAAGTGAAATTCCTTGAACTTTCCGATTATCTCCTTCGCTTTTCCCAAGTACTGCACCATGGTGGTTTCTCGAGCCTCATAGGTTCCTTCAATCTGACTTGCGATCAGTTGTGAATCAACATAAGTTGTGATCCTGGAAACTCCGTTTTGGAAGGTAATTTTCAACCCTTGGATGAGAGCCTCGTATTCTGCTTCGTTGTTCGTGACTTGAAAATCCAACCTGATTGCAAAGTCTATTTCAATTCCGTTGGGGTCTCTGAGGGTTACCATTGCCCCTCCCCCCTGAGAGGTCGACGAACCATCTCTGTGCAGGACCCACAGACCGTTGTTTTTAGTAGCGGCGGGCTCTAAACAAAAGCGTTCAACTAATAAGTCCACGAGTGCCTGCACTTGTATGGCTGTTCTTACCTCGAAATTTATGTCAAACTGGCTTAATTCAATAGCCCACTTTATTAGCCTTCCCGAAACGTCTGGCTTGGATAAAACCTGTCTCAAGGGTTGGTCCGTGAGAACAGTGATTGAGTGCGCTTGAAAATAAGGTCTCAGCCTGCGTGACGCGTTAATGAGGGCGAAAGCAAATTTTTCAATTTCCAGATATTTCTTTTCAGCACCTTGTAGCGTCTTACTTAAGTAATAAACCGGTAAATGTTTGCGCTCGCGTACAGCCCCCAATACCGCGCTCGTGGGCTCAGCGGAGACAGAGAGGTATATGAATAAGTTTTCACCCTCCATTGGCTTTCTCAAGAGCGGTGCGCTCAAGAGGTAAGCTTTCATATCTCGCAACGCTTCTTCACATTCCTCGGTCCAAGAGAAATTTCGAACGTCGCATAGAATTTTGAAGAACGGGAGATTTCTGTCAACCGAGCGGGAGATGAATCTATTCAAAGAGATAATTTTTCCCACTAACACTTCTACTTCACGGACGTTACGAGGGGAAGGAATATCTAAGATGGCTTTGATCTTTTCCGGATTAGGCTCAATTCCGTGCTGGCTCACCATATAGCCCAAGAACTTTCCTCCCGGTACCCCAAATGTACACTTAGAGGGGTTTAGCTTCATACCGTATTGGCGCAAGATGTCAAACGTGCGCTTGAGATCCTCCAAATGTGTGGCTTGATGCTCGCTTTTGACTATCATGTCGTCCACGTACACTTCCATGGATCCGCCAATCTTATTTTCGAACATCCGGTTAACAAGGCCTTGATATGTGGCTCCTGCGTTTTTTAGCCCGAAAGGCATAACCAGAAAGCAGTAAACCGCCATGTGTACCATGAACGAGGTTTTGGGATGGTCCTCAGGGCCATGAAGATTTGGTAATACCCTTGAAAAGCGTTAATCATGCTCATGAGCTCACACCCCGCGGTCGAGTCCACTAATTGATCAATCCGGGGTAATGGATAAGGGTCCTTGGGACAAGCTTTGTTGAGATCTGTGAAATCATTGCACATTCGCCATTTATTCGCACTTTTCTGCACGAGGACCACATTGCAAAGCCATTCCGGGTACAATATGGGCTCAATATATTGGGCGTCAAGGAGTTTATTTACCTCTTCCTCAATAGCTTTCTTTCGGAATCCATGGACATCTCTTTTCTTTTGTTTGATTGGTTTGAAAGAAGGGTCCACATTGAGCCTGTGGACTATGATGCTCGGATCAATTCCAGTGAGGTCAGATGCTTTCCAAGCAAAAACATCAATATTTTCCCTCAAAAAGTTGATCATCATAATCTGCGAGGGTCCAGAAAGGCTAGAACCTATCTGGGTGGTTTTATCCTTGTTGCCAAGTTCCAGCTCTATGGTCAGGAATTTTTCTGCGGGCTCAATCCGGACCTCTGGGCGGGGAAGTTCGAGCGATCTTTTCTTTCTTATCAAGCGATTATCGGCGGCTTCTTGATCACCCTCGTTTGTATCCTCTTCCGAGGAGGATTCTCCAACTGCTTCAGGTGGGGTACCCTCAGGATTATTTCCAGTGCTGGTATCTTTCTTTTTGTTCTTCTTTTTACTCATCTTGGCTCTATTCTGTACGGGGCCATCCTCATCCAAGTTAGGGAAATCCACTGACTTTTTAGTGGATCCAATTTGGAATGTCTTTTCCGCCTTGGGCTTTTTGAGGGATAACATGTAGCATTCCCAAGCCTCTCGAACGTTGCAAAGAACCTAGCCAACCCCCTCGGGGGTTAGGAACTTGATCTTCTGATGGTAGGTCGAGATGATCGCCTTGAAATCAATGAGGGCTGGCCGCCCTATTATGATGTTATAAGGGATCTCAATTTCGACCTCCGCGTAGGTGCCCATGAGCGTCTTTCGCTGTGGGGTGCGATCGAAGGAGGTAGGCAAGCGAATTTGTCCGCAAGGGACAATCTCGGAGCCCCCAAAGCCAATGAGGGTGATGTTGGTAATATTCATTTTCTGAAAAGTCGTGTAAGGCAAAACATTGACAGAGCTTCCACTATCAACCAAAACCCTCTTTACAACGTGGTTATGGAAGTCTAGACTAACCACCATGGGGCAATCAGAGGTTTCACCGACCCCATGGGGTGTTACAATATGTGCTAGGTCCTTATCACTGAATCCAACCACTTCATTCTCTTTGGAGCGTCCGACGCTTGTTTCCTTGATGGCATAGACTTGCTTGGGCGTTGGTCATAGCTCCTGACGTAACGGCGACGGGAGGCGTTGGAGTCCCCTCCTAATGAGTCTCCCGCGATCATGTGGTTGACAGCGAAGGGAGCATTTTTCTGCTCAGACGCCTTCTGCTTTCCCCGGGAAGTGTTCTGCGAAGGGCCCCGCCCTCGGGGGCTCCTTGAGCTCGAAGGGCTCCTCCTTCTTTCCCTGGCCCTCTCATTGCAGCGCTCGTCATAGCGCTCCAAAACTTTCACAAACTCCTTTAAGTGGCCCCCGGCGATGAGCCTCTGAATCTCGCTCTCGAGTTGGCGGCACTCATCGGTGTCGTGCCCCTTCTATTTGTGAAAAGCATAATATTTTTTCGAGCACTTTGATGAATCGGTCTCCTTCATCTTTTGGGGACGCTTAAAGAGCTTTTTGTCGGAAAGAGCATAAACTTCTGAAATGGGCATATTGAGAGGAACGCGCTCGAGCCTTCGAGGCGGTAGTGGCGATCGGCGTCGCTCCTTGTGAGGCTCATCTCACCCCCGCTCGCTCTTCTGGGGTCCGGAATATCTGGGAGCGTTTGATCCATATATAACCTCGAGCGTGAAATACGGTTCGGCGATCTTCCTTATCGCCATTAGGGACACGGGCCTCTTCTTGACAATAGAATCAACAAACTTCTTGCTCACGTACTGTTTGTGATTGCAAGCCTTGAAGAGTACGTGGATTAGAAAATCCACCGAGAGCCTCTCCACCAAGAGTACCTCCTTGTTAAAACGAGCGAAGAAGGACCGGAGAGATTCATGTTCGCCCTGGACCAAGTTGTATAGGGCCGTTGGTGCTGTGACTGGAGCCTTCAAAGAATTGAAATGGTTTAGGAAGGCGTTGGTGAGTTCTGTGTATGCAGGTGGTCTTGCATAGCCACGAGGAGCTTGGGATCTTCTCCTCTTGCCTTGCTCCCTCGTTTTGAGACTTGGGAGTGAGCTTCATCATCGAGGTTGATTCTAATCACAGGCTCTTTGCCTTTGTTTGCCTGCGAGCACTCTCCTCTTTTCTCAGCAGGAACCTCTTTCTCCTTGGCGGGTGGTGGAGGCGGTTGTGCCTGTAAAACCGCTTGCACGACCATGAGCGAATGTACTTGCCACCCTCCCATGGGGGGAGGGGACGATTTGAGCGGCCTGCCTAGAAGGGAAATACGTGGAAGTGAAGTTTTTCCAAGTATTCTGGGCCACCTGGACCTCGCACTGGGTGTAGATGGCTTGCAGTTGCTGGGGGGTCATGGGGGGTAACTCCACCCCCTCAATCTCCTTAGGAATAACCATAGGCAATTGAATTTGTCCCGCATGATACGGTTGGATGGCGGGTATCATGGCGAAAGGAGTGGACATATATCCTCTAGGGTTGACGTGGGTGCCGGATGGTTGATTCTAAGGAAGACTCTGGGGTACATGAAGCCCAGATCCTCCAGTCACGGTGGTGGAGGGTTGTTCAGGAGTGAACCTAGCGACGGGCGCCACCAGCCCTGGTGGGGGAGGTGTTCCACCAACTGGCGGCACTTTGCCGTCTGCGGCGGAGGAAGGGATGTGGTTGCCATCGTGGGGGAGGTCATCGCCGCCTCCTGCAACTCCGGACCTGGTGGTGACCATGATGAAAAGTGGTGTTTGTTTTTCAACTAGCAAAGAAGAAAAGAGAAGTGGTTCCCCACAGACGGCGCCAAAAATGATGGGTCTGATTTCTGGTATCCAAACTGCAACACTCTGAATTTGTTTTTGTGGGGAAACGGAGGATGAAAACTTAGGAGAGTGTGGCCGGAAATGGTGGCTTCAGCCTACTATGACAAACACCAAACAAACGGTCAAAAAGCCAAGCTGGGGGGAACTGGGGGAGATTCCCAGTTTGGCTCTCTGACGCTCAAGTGAGATGATGATCTGAAAGAGGAGATGAAAGTAATTGCAAAGTTACAGTAAGGGAGGATTGCTTACAGCGGGAGAGATGAAGTCTCCTATTTATAGTTGAGGGTCAGGGACCCTTTGGTAATTTGCACCTTGTGGTCCTGCCCTAATGTTGCCCTAACACGTGGTGTAATGAGGGGAAACCTAGGAGGAATCTCCTGCAAAAGCTGGTGAAAAGGTGGTGCGGGCAACAGTGGCAGGTGTGCGGTCGCGTACGGTGTTTCAGAGAGCCGTTTTGGGCTGATAACGAGGGCTAGGCGCACGCTTGTGTTTACCATGTGCCTGGTGGGCTCGCAGATCCAAAGGAAACTGGAGCTAGGGTCTCGAGTCTCCCGAGGGGGAGCATTCCCTTGTTTACCCTTGTGAGAAGGGTTTCTCGAGCATGAATGCATGTGGACGTTTTGTTGGTGAAACCAACTGACGCTCGAGGTTTGTTTCTTTCTCCGAGGCTGGGATATTTTAGGGAGTGGAGGATGGTACGCTCGTGGAGACCAAATTGCTACGCGGTCATTGCTGATAGCGCCACGTGTCGAAACATGGGCCAACTGACCCGTGTCACGTGTCAAAACGTGGGCTAAGCGTGTTTTGGCCACATCATAAAGTAATTATTGTGAGGATATTTTAGGCGATCCGTATTTTTTAACAAACCAAAAACTCAACTCGTACTTTTATAAGATATATATATATATATATATATATATATTGATTATTTAAAAAAATTGAGATTATTAGTACTTTTACTTCCTAAATAAAAATAAAATTTAAGGATTAACACCATAAGAAAGAGAATATTTGTGTCAATAAATAAGCGGACAATTCAAAAAGTAATCACTAATTGTTCATAAATATAACCATCAACATCAATAATACAACAACTATGTCTAAGCTGTCACAATAAACTTAAGAAAGGACTGTTTTAGTACAGTACTGAAAAGTAGAAGAGTTTATGCCTCTAAAATTAACAGTAAATTAAGGACTAAAATAACAAACTAAGAAGAAAAATTCTAAAAGACAGTTTTCATAGAATCTGTGCTGCTCTAGAGAAGATGTTCGTATCAATGAAAGTTCATTCCCATAAGCTAATATAAGAGACAATGCAGTTCTAAGTCTAGCAAATATTTGTCAAAGTCTTGATAGCTATAAATTTTACACGTTCTAGTTCTATACGGCGCAAATGAAAATTTAAGAGGTGCAAAGGGCAAAATTTTTTAGAACTTTTATTTATTTTTTGGCTAAAAGTCATGCTCATAAAGAATTCTAATCAAGTCTACTAAGTCTTGAAAAGGCAAAGATAAAATCAACCGTTCCTCGATTTGCATTTTCTTCATCAATAAGATCGATGGCCTGCTGAATATATGAACAAAAGCAGCATTGTTGGATTTGCAAGACAATACTGGCTTTAGGTCGGACCCAAAGTCGTGGCTCTCAAACCTCAGGGGAAGTTTGTGTAATTATCCCTTAGCTTTTGGGTATCAATATGATGGCTTTGTTTGAAAGGTTTGGGAGGATAGTGGTCAATGGTAATTGCTGTCAAGATTTGAATTATGACATAGTTTTAGTCAAATTATGTTCGGATTAGAATTTCCCTCATTATGAACACAAATGGAAAACAAGTTGGAGGGTAGAGTTTATTTGAAAACAGAATCGTTCTCCAACTAACACAAAATAATCAAAAAGCTCTCATCATCGATGTTTCTTGAAGAATCTTGAGAATTATGGAATGTTCAAGTTCATGGACAATGTACGTTCGTAATTACTGGAATGATTCAAAGAAAGAAAATCTCGCAAGCTATAGATGTGAACTGATATTGTGAATAAAAACTGTATATTGTGGTAAATTCTGTGCAACAATCATTCCAATGAAAAGAAGATGGCGAGTATTCAGAATCGGCAACAGTTTAAGCACACGGTACTTGGAGCTTCGTCATTTTTTGACTTGGGCATGTGAACTGGACTTCCTATCCATTCAATACCTAATCTGCACGTAAAATCTCCATAATTAGCATATAAAGATTCAAACACTATACATACAATGCTTGGTACTAGGTGTTTGTGTGTGTAAATTTGCTGTTTGTTTGTTCTTACTCTACTTACACTGGGAAGGCAAAGGAGCTTGAACTGGTATCTGATAGATTAGAATCACAAGACTCGAAGGAGTCCATTTTGCTCGAACTATTGGTGTGCTGCTCATTAACAGTGTTGATCTCTTTTATTTTATCATCATCATCATCAATATACTCTGTTTTTTTGCTCCCTTTTTCATCATCCTGCAGCCACAAATTAAATCAGTTAATTTCGTCACTTTATGTTTTTCCCTTTTCTATTAGGGGTAATTACACTGGCATAACATTAGGTTTAACTTAATTACACAAACTTCCCCTAAACTTTGAAAAATGACAAAAACTTTCCTTGGTGAACGGCTCAATGATTTTGGCCTAGCACAAGGCATTAAAGTCATGAATTCAAATTCAAATATTAATCAATAAGTATCAAGGACAAAGTAGGTTATTTATAAAATAAATTGGAGACAATGTTATCAAAATTGATCAATCTTGTAATATAATTCTTTGCTAGAGAACTTCTGTAACTTCTCAAGGCCCAGGGGAACTTTGTGTAATTAGGTGAAACTTCAGGGCATGTTAGTGTAATTATCCATTTCCTTCAATATCAGGGTGGTTAACCTCTGTTTGCAAGGTGGGAGTCTCATCCTCAGTTGTTTGTACATATTTCTGATCATCAGTGTTCATAATTCCTCCTCTATTTGAACCCCACTTAAGTCCAACACATTCGCGGTACTGAAGCTGATCCATATAGTAAAAATCAAGAAACATGTGAAGGTTGACAGAAAGGAAGAAAGACTAAACTAAGGACAACTGACCTTCCGATTGGTAGGCCTTAACGAAGGAGGAGAAGTGGTGACACTTGCAAGCTGGTGATTATGACCGTGACACGAGTAGGGCTCATTGATCATGTGTATTGCTCCATCTTCTTTGAAGCTGAAAACTATGTAATCTTCATCTGCAAAACTTGGCTCGCAGTCGCCAATGTTCATCTTAGTCTGTGATGAACTCTCAACTGATTCTCCTCCAATGGCTTCACTGTACTCTTTCCTACCCAGAATTTGATCGGACGATTCTTCTTCCGAAATGAAACCATAATTAAAGTAAAAGAAAAAAGGAGTCAAATTCTTGCACCAAAAACTGATAAGGTAAAGAAAAGATTTATAGAAAGTGAAAGTTGTGTTGATTACCCAAAGGAAATCTGCAAGCATAGAAACATGACGCTAAGCTTCTCACTCTACATCGGGCAAGCCTTGGAAATGCGCATGGAGAGCTCATTGTTCTTAATTACTGGTGGTGGTGGCGGCGCGGTAGTGGTGGAGGAGACTGGTGGAAATTTTGAATTTGAAAGAGGAAATATATTTTGGCATGAACAAATGAGTTGAGTACAACATTTGTTTTGAATTTTGATCATTATAATTTGAGGAGCGGTTACGTTTCGTGGTAGCATAAATGGAATGAGAATAAAACATGGAGATCTGCAAGAAAACTAACAATATCCAACGTTGCCACGCTAATTCAAATTCATTCCCACTTTCTATTTGCAACAATTCAATCTTTTTAAATAAAAGAAATAAAAAAAATAGAAGTTCCCATCCTAAAATATAAAACAAGTAGTTTTAAGCTGCCTTGTAATTTTATAAAACAAGTGATTCTGCACACTCAATACGTGTGTCGAAAAAAAATATTAAATTAAAATTTTCATATTATTACTTAATTTATAATTATTTTTAATATAATTATAGTTTTGTAATAAATAAATAATTAAATAAAATAAAATAATATCAAATTAAGATAAAGTAATAGTTCAAGTAAAAATTAAATATATATGTATCAAATTTAAAAAATTTGGAATGCGATGAGAGAAAAAAGAACTAAATATAAATAAGTAATAAAATAAATAAATAAAAAAGAAAAGAATTTACGAGTCCAATGAATGTGGAAGACATTAAGTTGAAAAGTGCTCAAATATGTGCCAACAGGGGTTGACCAAGTGGTTTGAGGGTCTTTCTTGAAGGCAATGATTCGAGTTCGAATCTTTCTCGCCACTTGGGGGATGTGTGTTTTTGAAAAAAAAAAAAAGTACTCAAATACGTGGGTAAAATTTTTATATAAAAAATAAAAAAAAAAAAAGAAAAAAAATTCCATAACACCAAATGGGGTTGTCGTGTAATATAATAGTATAGATAATATGAAATTGAGGGGAAAAAATTAAAAATAAATAAGTGATAATATCTTATTATATGTAGGGATTTAATGTACCGTTTCGGCTCAACACAAGAAGGTACCTCTTTTCAATTTGCCCCTATTATTGGCAATGTTTTCAAAAGCGGATCGGAGGTCGAATCGGCAGCCTTACTGGTCACCGGTCAGATCGGTTCGACCGACGTCATAAATAAAAATATTATTTTTAATAATATATAGAAAAAAAAAACCATATTTCTTGCAAATTTTTGAAATTCAAATATTAAATTTTACGACAATAAGTGAAACTATGAAAGAGAGGCTGAAAAACTTTAATTGAAAGACAGAAAATGTTAATTGAAAGGCTGAAAAAATAAAATTTAAAAAGAAAAAAAAATACATATTTAGTGAACCGGCGGTCTGGTCCGGTTCACAGGCAGACACGGACCCAAATTTTTTAAAAATTTTATTATTATATATAAATTTTAAAATTTTTATTATTTCGCCCCCCTAATTTATAAATTTGCCCCCTCTTCCCCAGTAAAATTACAACTCACCAATAATGATAGTTAAAATTTATTTTTAGATTAATTTAATTTTTAGTATTAGTTTAATGTAATACGAATTCTTTTCTCAATCCCAATAAAAATGTTTTGAACTTCTTTTGAAAATCTCTAATTAATTTTCTTTTTCTCTCTCTTACCGAAGACTACGTCTTTTGATCTTCTTTTAGAAATCTCAAATTATTTTTTTTTTCTCTCTCTTTATCTAAATTACGTCATCTTCCTCAGTTTTTTCTCTTCTTATCTTTTCTCTTGAGTAAGAATACATTTTGATTTTCTTTTTGAAATCTCAAATCAATTTTCTTTTTTCTCTCTTTATCTACGTCTTCTTCCTCAATTTTTTATTCCTCTCTTTCTCTTGAGTCTTCTAGAACTCATATTTTTCTAATCTTCAAAATTGTGGAAAAAAGAAGTTGATCTAATTTCAACTTATCCAAAAAGGTACTATTATCTTATATTTAATTTTGGTTTTTCTTTTATAGTTTATTAGTTTTATTGTGAATAAATTATTTAGATAAAGTTTATGATTAATTTGTTAATTGTAAATTAGTTCAATATTTTGAAAAAATAGAATAGATTAAAGATAATAGATAACTCTGTGTTTAATTTTCAATAATTTAGTATTGGTACAGAGTTCTATACTTTGAGAAAATATTATATTTTTATCTGACAATATAAAGATAACCAATTTTAGATAATATACTGTGTTTTAGTGTTGATATGAGTTCTGCATATTAAAACAATATGGTTTCTTTATAACTGTGTTAATTTTAGTTTTTATTATGCATAGATTATTTAGCTAAAAGATTGTATCTAAATAGTAATTTTAGTTTGTGTTTTATTATGAACATAACCGTATTAATTTTGTTCAAAGTAACTTAAAAGATTGTATCTAAATAGTAATTTTAGTTTGTCTTTTATTATGAACATAACCGTGTTAATTTTAGTTTTTCCTTTATAATGGATAAATTATTTAGTTAAAAGATTGTATCTAATTTTAAATTTTCTTTTATTATGGATAATATTTATAATAAATTTGTTAGTTGTAGTTCGCTATGTTTATTTTAAATAATTATTGTATTTTTATGTGACTAAAGATAAATGATATTTTATTTCTTTATGTTGTTTTGTTATTTGATTTTATTATTTTGTTTTAAATCATGTTAAATTGAGATTAATCCATATGTTTTTTTTATTTATATAGGCATTATGAGTAAAAGAAATTTAGAGTTTTTAAGTTATATTTATTTTATTTATATATATCGAATAAAATAATATTTTTTTTAATAAAATAATATTTTTATTTTTAATAAAATAATATTTATTTTTAAAAAAAATTATATATTTTTTAAATTTTCGCCCCCCCACCTGAAATCCTAGCTTCGTCCCTGTTCACAGGGCCAAAATTAAACCGCCAATTAACCGGCCGATTTTTCCCGCCCTATACCGGTCCGGCCACCACTGGTTTTGAAGGCTAGTTCAGACTGAACCATGTGCCGGTCACCGGTTGAACCGGTCGGACCGATCGGTCCGGTCCGCTTTTGAAAACACTGATTATAGGACCGTGGCAAAACTTGGGTGAAATTATAAATGTGGTGTTGCTTTTTGTAATCATTGCAAAAGTAGTGTATATTTATATTCTTTTTTACTTTTAGTGTAAGACGTTTTCTCATTCAACGTCTTCATCATAGTTTCTGTTTTAGTCTTTTTGTATATTTATAGTAAATGCCCAAAGTTTATAAATGTTTTCAATTTGGTCCATTAATTTCCCTTTCATGTATTTTTTCTATAAATTTATTATTTATATGATTTATTATTTTTCCTTGGTCTTCTATACCTTGTATAATTGTATCTCTATTTAATATATTTTTATTTATTGTTTTTTCATAATTTTTCTTATATATTTCTTCTTTTTGCAAAGATGTTTCCAAATTTTTCCCCATTTGTTTAATATTTTTAGTCTTCATAATTTCTTTTACTCGTTGTTTTTCTTCTGTTATCGTATCTAACTCTATCTTTGGTTTATAACTCATAATTAAGCGTGTGACATTTGATATGCTGTATCTCTTTTTCTTTTGGTATTTGTTAAATCCTCGTTTGCAGATTTTATCATTATTTCTTGAGTTCGTTGTGATAAATCTTTATTGTGTCTTAAATTATGGTATGCCATTTTAACAAGATATTCTTCTATAACGACTTGTTCTTCTAATTCTCGTATATCTCGTGTTATTCTTGTTTTGTAATTAAATCTTTCCATTATGTTATAGTTAATTGTGTGACTATTTGTTTTGATTTTTCTAAACTAATAATGTTTTTCAAATGTTGTGTCTCGACTGTTTTACGACCTTCGTTTTTAGCTTTCAAGTAAAGTTTTACTTCTTTAGCATAACTTTCGTTTATTGATTTTATATTGTCTTTATAAAATTTTTGTCTATTATATTCATACATATTGTAAATATGTGATTTTCAGTATTAATATTTTGAATCGTATACGGGCTCTGATACCAGAAAAGGTTGTTTTTGTCTGTCTCTGGGTTGTATTCAAAAATGGATTTCAGAAGTTTGTCAAATTTTTCTTTTGAGGGTTGTATTTGGGCCTCTTTTTGGGCTGATGTTTGAACACGGTCCATTGGGTTTACCGTGGGTATATTTCCAAGGACTCTCATTTTTTCTTTAAAACTGTTTTGGGCTTGGATTGTTGGAGTGGTTTGAAGGGAGTTTTTGTAGGTTTTTGTTTCTTCAAAGGCTTGTTTGGCTTCTGAAAGACTATTGTATGTTTTGTATGATATAGCTGGGTTTCCTTGTATATGAACATTGGCTTTTGACCATTGATCATATATTCCTCGGCTTGAACCATTGAATATAACGTACCATTGTTTAATTTGTTTTCTTTCATCTTCATTGCCTTGTGTAGCTGCTGATGATGTAGTATTCCCTTCTGCTGCTGTTTGTGGAAAAGTTTTTGATTTTGTGAATGTTTTGGATGGATCCACCACGCTTGCTGGGAACTCTGATGGTGGAAGTCCGGCTGCTTGCTGTACAGCGTGTAACGCGGCAAGAATTTCTTGACGTTGTGTCATCTTGGATTCTGTGAATCTTTGTATTTCCAAGTATTTAGCCTTCGTGAATTGTTGTATCTCACGATCAATTGTTTCAATGTTTTGTTTCATCAAGGTTATCGCGGCCTCCATTCTCGTGTGAGTGTATCTGCAAAGGCGTTCTCTTCTGATTTTATGTATACGATGTGAAACTGGTATCTTCTTATCTCGAGCTGCCAACGTATCAATCTTCCTTGATTATAGTTATCTCGAAGTGTGTACCTGTAGAAGTTTGTTAAGTATTTTGAGTCTGTTCGAAGTTCGAATTCTCGAGGTAAAAGCTCGAGTTTCCACTTCCGAAGTATCTTTAGACATGCAAGTGTGTCTTTTTCATGGACTGTATAATTTTTCTGGGTTTCTGTAAATGTCCCAGATATATATTCACAGAGTTGTGTAATTTCGCGAACCTTTTTGGTTCTTGTATTCATATGACCTTCAAGGTCGTTTGTATTCATATTTTCGGCTGGTATTGCAAGCATGCAACCAGACCATGTACCATTTGAAGCATCTGTCTCAATGATAATAAAATCATTTTCCTTTGGATTGTATAAAACAGGCAATGTTTCACAATACTGTTTTATTTTCTGCACTTGTATCGAATCATCAATTCGCCAATTCCATTGTATTTTCTCAGAAAGTTTCTTTTGTAATTGTGTTCTTTCTTTAGCAAGGTTCTTTATGAATCCTTGATCAGAAATGTAGTTTAAACATCCAAGAAATCTTTGTAGTTGTTTTCGATCAGTAATTTGATCTGGAAATTCGTTTAATTTTTTCAAAATGTTGTCTTGAAGAACTATGTTTCCTTGTGAATCAAAAGTATTTCCAAGAAAATCAATTTTTTGTTTACATAAGACTGCTTTCTTTTTAGAAAGAATTAGTCCTTTGTCTTTGCATCGTTTCAAAACTATTTTTAGTTTTTCAAATGATCTTCTTTATCTTGATTACTAAAGATGATAATATCATCAATGTAAGCAAGACAAATGTTTTCTAAACCTTCAAGGTTTTTATCCATAAATCTCTGGTATATTCCAGGTGCTTGTTTCAATCCAAATGGTAAAACATTCCATTGGTAATGCTTTTGTGGAGGACATGTAAAAGCTGTTAGTAGTTTTGTATCTTCATGCAATCTTAATTGCCAATATCCTGATTTAGCATCTAATGTACTGAACCATGTTTGTCCTTTTAACCTATCTTTGATATAATCGATTCTAGGAAGTTTATTTGCATCTCCTATAGTTTTTTCATTTAATTCTTTATAATTTATGACCATTCGTCGTTTTCCTCGCTTTATTTCATTTTTATTTTCTACATAAAATGCAGGTGCTGCGTGTGGACTTTTGCTTTCAGAAATTAATCCTTTTTCCAAAAGTTGTTTACATTCTTCTTTGAATTCATCAATATCTTGTTTAGAATAAGGTATATTATTTTTTACATTTACTTCGTCTAAAGGATTTTTAAGTTTAATTTCAACTATCATATGATCATTGTTCTTATCTTTATCTAAAGGATCTTCACTAGTGACAGAGTCTAAAATTTCTTCTATTTCTTTTTCAAGATTTGTTTTTATGAAAAATATTAATTCATGATTGATTAAATAATCTATTTTGTCTATGAGATTACTTCTGTCTTCAATCTTTACTATTGGTATTTCAACAGTTTCACTCTTTTGGGATAGTTTTTCATTAACAGGTGATTTTAAAGTGATGTATTTTAAATCTTGACAAAAAGGTCTGTATAATTTCAAAAAATTATTTCCTAGGATAAATGGTAATCCTGTTTCGTGTCTGTATATAGATCGTATAGTAAAACAATATCCCTGGATCCAAGCTTTTTCTAAGTATGTAGCGTACCATATATAATAATGACTTGCATCTGCTATCATTATTTTTAATGGTTGTTTAAGTTTTTTCCATTTAAATATCGTAAGAGCTAGTGATGCAAAGCATAAACTTGCTCCTGTGTCTATAAATGCTTTAATTGTTTTATTCTTTATTTTTACTTCTATGAATGTAGCGTTAGAGTTTTTCATTTAGAAATCATCAGAACTATATTCAGTTTCTGATTCTGTAACAGTTTCCATTTCATATATGTTTTCCAAATTAGAATAGTCTTCTTCTATTGGTTCTAAATCGTATGTTTGAGCTATTTGAAGTATATGTAGTCTTTTATTTGATTGTTTTTGTCGTTTAGGGCATTCTCTTGCATAGTGTCCTTCTTCGTGGCAAAGCCAGCATTGGCATTTTTTCTTTCCTTCTGGACAGTATTTTTGTTTTGGTTTGTATTCTTTCTTTTTAAAGAAACGTCTTCTTCTTTTTTGAAATTTATGTTTATTATTGTCTACCCATCTTTTAGGTTTCTTTCTCCATCTATATCTTTTATCCTTTCTCCTGTATTTTCTTTTTTTGTTTGGTCGAATTATATATGGACTTTCTCCGTATTGTTGAGGTACTAAAGGATTTCCCTCACAACATATCATAACCTTGTTTTTAACTGCATTGTGTAAGTCTCTTTCATAACATTTGTCTCCTATAAATTGTTCTACTACTGTTTGCGCTCCTCCTAGTGTTTCTGAAACGAATCCTTCATTTACTTGTTTCTTAAATTCCGCATATATTATTTGACCAACTGGATAAGGTAATTTATTGAAGTATAATGACAAATATTTTTCTCTGTTTTCTTTAGATAAATCATAGTAATACATATTGTATTCACAGTTAAAGTGTTCTATAGCGCACATGTCTAATATTTGTGTATTGGCTAGATGGTATGCTGCTCTATCTTGTTCTCTTTTATTTACGAAGAGTCCTGAATCTTGTATAGGTATTCCAACGAATTTCGAATATATTTTTGCAACTATGTTCCAAAAAGTATCTATAGAATCTCCTCCTATCAAGAGTGTTTTATGTTCTTCTGATAATGAGGCTAAGAAATGTGTTACGTTTCCTGTTGTTTTATATTGTACAAAATTGAATATTGTTTTAAAAATTCCTAATCTTAATCTATCTTCGGCTTCTATAATTAATCCTAGTTTATGTGCCCATTCGGTAATAAGTGTTGATTTGTTTGTTACACAGTCTAAATTTAATATTCCATCGACTCCTAATATTCCCTTTGTAGGTATGTATTGTTCAGGTATTTTAGACCATCTTCCCTTTTTATTTGGAATATATCCCTTTTTAAAATTGTATTGTATACTTGAATTTTTTAGAGGATTAGTATATTTATCTTCTTGATAAGTTTCCCATTTAATATCTTCTTCCTTTTTTGTATTACTTGCTTCTGGAATATCTTTCTTATCTTTTTCTCGTTTTAAATCGTGTTCCATTCCTAACACATCGTCTTCTGATGACTCATATCCATATATTACTTCTTCATTTTCTACTTCCGGTTTTATAGCTTCTAATGTATGTGTTTGTTTATTTTCTTCATCAACTATTTTTAATGATTCTAATAAATTGTTTAATTCTGCAATTTTTTCTTCTAAATCAAAGGATTCCATTATAATCGTGGAGCTTCAATTTGAAAAGGTTTGAGGTTTCTATTTCCAAAATATGTTTCAAGATCATCAATAGTTATATGTCTAGAATATTCTTTTCGTATAATTACTTCTTTGAGTTGTTTTAATAATTCTTGACAGTTTGACATAGGAAGTATTATTTGTTTTTCTTCAGATGTACCAATTTGGTTTTCCACTTGTTTTCCTTTAATTTCTCGTAGAAGTTTATCTAAAATTTCTTGAGTATTATCTATTTCATTTATAACATTTTGTTTTTTATCTAAAAGAATTTGTTGTAACATATCTATAATGGTGTTTAATTGTGGGTTTGTAGTAGTATGAAATAAATGTGGATATTCTCCCCCCCTCCTGATGACAAGAGAAAATGTTGTGATCAAGTTTATAGTATGATTCAATTTCTTGATTAGTATTGGCGTTTGTTATAGTATTCTCAAGTTGAGACATCTTTTCGTTAGTATTTATTAATTGTTCTGTTAATGTTTGTACTGTATTATTTAAAGATTTTATTTGTTGATTTAATGTTTCTACAAAATTTTGTAATTCATTCTTGCTGATGAAAGTATATTTAGTTTAGTTATTTGTTCTCGACACCATTTTATTACTTTTTTATTTTCAGCTATAAGTTCTGGTATTCCTCCTTCTGATCGTTTGATAAATTTCATATATTCTTGCTTCGAATAATTTTTTCTTGTTTTTCATATTCTGCTGAATTAGTCGTTTTACTTAATATATCTATTTTTTGTTTAATTATTTCTCGTAGCAATCGTATTTCTTGACGTCTTTCTTGTTTTTGATATTGATCCATATTTATCCACTCATTTCTCGTTGATATATCTTTTTTATTAATTTTGTATTTATTTTATCAATTTGTTTGATATTGTCTGTTATATTTTTTATTTCATTTGGGTATATAAAAATTTCTTTCATGATAGAATCGTATTTTGTTGCAACATCCAATTTCTTTCCTAATTTTCCTATCTCAGTTTTAATTTTTCTTTGTTCATTCATTTTATTTTTCAAATCGTTTTAGTATTGAAATAGTTTTTTGTATCTGTTCTTGATAATATTCTGCCCAATATTCATGATATCTCGTGATATACCAGTGCCCATTATTTTTAGTTACTATGTATAAATTTTTATAATTATTATATTCTTCGTATAGATCTGTTAAATATTCAGTATATTTTTTCATGAAAAATATTGTGATTGAAAATATAATATTTCAAAAATTTCTTGTATTGATTTGTAAGAAAATATCAACTGTATCATAGATTTGGGTAGACGTTTTTCATATTCCCGTCTTGCACTAATTTTGTAATGTCTTTTTCAAAGTGTACCATTTTTGAAAAGTCTTCCAAAACTTGTCTAATACAGAACTCTTTTAAGTAATTTTCAGTACGTACACATGATTCTAATCGCTACACGCTACTGTTGCTTAATACAAGAGACTTGGCTCATTTTTCATTTGTATACAAATAATGTGTAACCAAGAAATCCGTCACAAAGCTTTACAAAGGCAACAACACTCACAAAACTTGCACCCATAGGGTGCAGAAGAATAACATATAGCGACTTATAGTTAGTAGAAAAAGAATAATAAAATTAAAATAAAAAAGAAAAGACTCATTAATTCCAAGATACTAACAAAGTTCCTTCTTAAAATTCGATATAATTAAGAGACGAGTGTTTCAAAGCAGTTCAATCCATCCAACTCGGGAGCAAACCGAGGGACTGATGACCTCGTCGGATTTGGCTTCTTCTTCTGAATTTGCTGCCTTTTCCCGACTCGATCAATCCTCACCGCGCCATCACCCAATTCCGATATCGAAGAAGAAGATGAAGAATTAGACTTGGTGGTACTGGCTGCCCTCAGTGACTTCCCCAACAACTCTGCCCAAACAGCATCGAATGAACTGAATATTGAGTAATTCATGATCCTTGTATGTCTTTTTCTTTTGTGTCTTTGAGATGAAGAAATCTTAAGATAGATGAATTGGTGTTGTTTTATGGAGAAGGCAAAGTCAGTTGGAATGACATATATAGTGGAGGGGGAAAACGGCGGCTTCACGTGAGATGATGCCTGCAAAAGGGACAAGAACGCGCTGTTTCTGACTGCGTGTCTGGAAAGGAAAGGCCAGCAGTTACCAGCTTGTTTCTCCCATTTGGATTATGATCAACTAGAGCCAAGCATTTACGACTTTTCGACTAAAGAAAGCGTCAGAGATGTGTCCATTTCCTGGCCACCTTATTATTTTTTTGGGTCCACAAGCCACCTTATTATTGTATGCCTATTGTATATGTTAGAGATAACGCACCGTCGGCATGTGGGAAAATTTAAAAAATTTAATATAATTTAATTTTGAAATTGAATAAATTATTTTTAGTGAATTAATATTTATAACACAAAAAACATTTTAAAATAAGAGAAAGTTTATTAGTGATGAATATTTGTACTATATATTTATGGACCGCGAGAAAATGTCAACTTAATTTGATTTGATGGGTGTAATGTGGGAGCGAGTTTTTTGTATTTATTGTGTAGTTGGTGTAAAATTTAGGGAGAGTAACAAATCAAATAACAAATATAATACACTTATCATTGTAATTGTTTGAGTTAGGTCACCGGATCAGGGTTAGAATTTTCCTATTAGTGTTGTTCTTGTTATTTATTATTTTTATTAGGGATTATTATTAATGCCTCCTAAAATATGATGAAAATACGAATTCCCTCATTTGTTTGAGTCTGATTATTTCCTCCATTAAATTTAAAAGAATATGCAATTTTAATATTTTACACCTAATATGCTGAAACTCTGGAATATATGTATTAAAGAGCCAATGGCAAAGGGATTAATGTAAACGCTGAAATTCTTTAAAATTTTGATGTAAGTAATTGAGTTTAGTGTCCGTCTATCATTTTTTTCATAGCTAGAGTTTATGAATGTCTAATATATTTTTATAGGTATTTGATATACGTGTTTATATTAAAATATTATTCTTTTATTTTTAACATAGATGTATTAAGAACCACCTATAGGAATATTTGACCTATATTTTATTATAGATTAATGTGAATAGTTTATTGTTTGCCCTATTAGCTTTTTAATATGCATCAATATACTATATAAAATAAGAGCAAATTACATCAAGATGTTATGTAATAACGTCTATGTTTGAGTGATTTTATATTATTATTTGAGCAATATTTAATTCCTTTAATTTATAGTACCCATATCATGGATTAGTACTATCTTTGCCCTTATGTTAGATGCTATGTTTTCAAATTTGGAGTAGACGTCGAACTAGAAAATTTTATTGATTATTAGTTTTACTAGTTGGATCATCCATCAAATTAATGAAACGCCAATCTAATAATTATATTTAATTATTATATAATATTATAAATATTATTTAGAAATAGTATAACTAAATAATATAAAAAATATATATTTTTAACTTCTTTTCAAATACTCTTTAACTTTTAAATAATTTTCTATATATATTACTTGATATAAAATATACATTAGTACATATATTTAATTGAAAAATAATTGTTTCAAAAAGAACTTTTGAATAAGAAAAAATGTTTGATGTTTCTTTTTCTCACAAGAAAAAGACAATGCCATATGATCAGCGAGAACCATTGTAAAATTGATTGGCATTCACTTTCTTTCTTTCTCTCTCAACCTTTCTCTCTTCTCTTTTCTTCATTTTATTTTCATTTTCCCTAATTTATTTTTCGCTATTTAGTTAATTTCTCATGAATTATACTAGATCTTGATGAATACTGTGACCGAGAGATACTGATCTGGTCTATGTTTTGAAACTCGGACCGGACGTCGAACCGGGACCCCTTACTAGTTACTAGTTTTACTGATTTGATCGGTCGGATCATTGGTTGGATCGGTATGACATCATAATTATATATATTTATATAATATTATAAATATTAATTAAAAATAATTAAATAAACTAAATAATATTGAAAATTAGATATAATTTATTTAACTATTTACCAATTTTTAATAACATCTCTAATACTAAATTTTTAAATTATAAATCTACAAACATATAGTAAACTATTTAACTAAATAACAAATTAACAATATAGATAAAAAATCGATTTAACAAATATCATATTTTTATTTATATAAATAACTATAATTAATATTTTTTTTAAACTTAATTTTTAATCTATAAATTTGATGAGTTTATTTATTTGTGGGATTTTTCTTGTGAAAAACTAATAAGAACTCTTATATCATAGTACTGATATTTGACTTAACGAAAATTCTTTTCTAACCGTGCGTAAGAAATAGATTTCCATGCAGTCAAATCACAACCATTGGATTAATTATTAACTTATCTGAAATATTTGACTACGTATTCTGTTTACAGTTTTTCTTTTTCCTTTTCTTTTTTCTTTTTTTTTTTTTACTTAATTTATTTATAATTGGTCTTCAAGCTCTCAAAGATTATGTTTTTGCATTTAATCTTTTGAACCAATTAGATAAATAATTATAACTAGTAATTACGAACACTCGATGCATGTGTTCGAAAAAATATATTATTATTAAAATTAAACCTTTTATATTAATAAAAATGAAATAATTTTTAAATAGGTCTTAATACAATAGTATAGATAAAAATAAATTAAAAACATCGAAAAAGAGCTAGAATCATATTAGCCAAGATAATAATAAAAAATAAAAAAATATGAGATAAAAAAATAAAAGAATATGAAAAGGATTAACCTGATGTGGGAGAAAAGGGGAGTTAAAAAAATAATAGAGAATAAACTAAAAAAAAAAAGAAAAAATTTTAAAAGTTAGGGGAAATAAAAAAAAAGGAAAGTTAAGAGATAATACGTGAATAAATTAAAAGAAAAAAAAAAACAGATTTTAAAAGTCAGGGCAAAAAAGAAAAGAGTCCAAGAGAAAATTGGAGTTAAGAGATAATACGTAAATAAATTAAAAGAAAAGAAAGAGAGAAAATTGAGTTTTTTTTTTTCACACACACACTCCAAGTGGCCAGAGGAATTTGAACCCGGGTCATTGCCTTCGAGAATCGACCCTCAAACCACTTGGTCAGCCCCTGTTGGTAGAAAATTGAGGTTAAGAGATAATATGTAAATAAATTAAAAGAAAAGAAATATTTTAAAAGTAGGGAAAGAAAAGAAAAGAGTCCAAGAGAGAAAATATTTTAAAAGTCGGGGACAGAAAAGAAAAGAGTCTAAGACACCAAAACGGTTTCTATCTACCCCTCACGCTTAATATAATAGTATACATAATTACTAACTAGATACAATATAATTTTTTTGATCTCTTAGAGTTTCCCATCAATTGAGTGAAGGACTAATCTCGCGAGGTAGCTAAATCTTTTTTTTTTTTTTTTTACTTAATTTATTTATAATCGGTCTTCAAGTTCTCAAAAATTATGGTTTTGCTACTTAATCTTTTGAATTTATTTTTGTCGCTCATTATTGATTAGATAAATAATTATAATAATTACTAACCACATACAAAATAATTTTTTTGATCTCTCAGAATTTTCCCCCACTCAATTGAGTGAAGGATTAATCTCCCGAGATAGCTGAAGGCGCTTATTGCGGAGACCTCTCCCAACGTAGTTTTTTACATCCACAAGGTTCAAACCCGAGATCTTATTTAAGTGAACTCAAACCCCTATCCACTTGAGTCAACTGCCCGTTGGTACTAGATACAATATTATAAAGTAATAGCTCTAAACTTTTGTACTCTGCAATATAAACAGTTTCTATAATATTGAAACTCTTCCTTGTCATAACTTGTTCATCTTCTTTTTCATCAAAATCTAAAATCTCAATAATAACCCCTTTAACTGTATATTCATTTACCAAAATTATCGAACTTGATCCTTACCATTGCTCGACAATCAATTCTTTCTCCGGGTTTAGGATTAACGACTTTATTTTCTTCTTTATATCCTTAATGGGCACAACAACAAAGTACAACATCTTGTTTTTCATCACTTTTTATTCTTTTATAACAATTTTTGGGCTTTAATTATGAAAACCAAAATTTTGGCATAAATGTTATAGAAATCATAAGTATCACTATAACCTATGTGGAATTGATATTTCCTTTGTTGGTGTAAGTAAATTACCATCTAATCTGGATGCTTTTACTATTTAAAGGTAAATCTTATATCTAAAATCTAACTAAAGAAAATCAAAAATTTCAAATAGTATAAATATCTGTGAATGAGAAAATATAAATATATTATGATATAAAGTTATTTTATAATATAAAATTTAATGTTTCAAGTAATACCTAAAGTTATTTTATGATATAAAATTTAGTGTTCCAAGTAATACTATGACTTTTTTATTTACTTTGGATTTGATTGAAATTTTTCATAAGAAAATCAGTGGTTATATATATATATATATATATATATATATATATATATATATTTTTATGATTTTTTTTCAACATGTTTGGTAAGTTTTAAAAGAATCCTAATTATATAGATTAATCTTTGTCTTATATCTTTAAAGTTTTAAATTCATTGAGGTTTTTATGATAATATTAATATTTAGAGTTCTACTTTATATAAATCACTATCTAAGAAAGAGAAGATAATTAATTTTCGATGAGAAAAATAGAAAATAATTAATTACCTGCGAAAAAGAATCTCACAAACGTCTGTGAAATAAGCAGAACCCTTTATTTATACTATTATATTAAGCGTCAGGGTACATAGAAACCGTTTTGGTGTCTTGGGCTCTTTCCTTTTCTGTCCCTAGCTTTTAAAATATTTTCTCTCTTGGACTCCTTTCGTTTCATTTCCAGAATTTTAAAATCTTTTATTTTTTTTTTAATTTATTTACATATTATCTCTTAACCTCAATTTTCTCTCTTTCTTTTCCTTTAATTTATTTATGTATTATCTCTTAACTCCAATTTTATTTCGCAAATCTCTTTTATCTTTTTTCTATTTTTATTTTTTATTATTATTTTGACTGATAGAATTCCATTTTTTTTTAATATATTTTTATCTATATTATTATATTAATTATTAATATAAAAAGTTTAATTTTAGTATATTTTAATAATTTTTCCCCATGCACACAATCGATTGTGCGTGGTTACTAGTTTAAATTATACGCCTCAACAATTGATGTATCCTAGTTATTTGGTGCACTTATTTTCATCCTAAGGGCTGCAATTTTCATAATTTTTGAAAGGGAAAAACTGGGCCAACCGGCCCACTAAACGGTTCAGTTCGATTTTTCCACTGGTTTTATACTATTTTCACTGACTGGTTTTAAGAGTATAATCGGACCGTACAAGTTGTCGGTCACCGGTTGAATCGATCCGACGACCGATCCAATCCGGGTTTCAAAACTAGGATCTGATTCCAACAATGAAGAAGTAGGAGTTGACTGGTTCCAACAACAAAGAAGTATAGGAGTTGACATATGTGCGTTGGCTTTGCCATTACTGTTGGGGATTTTTAGAGAAAATGAAGAAAAAGGGATTCTTCTTAAGACAATTTTTTTTACTAGAATGGTTTTTACTTGATTTTACTTGCTTAAATTCTCAAATATGAATACAATATTTATAGGCTTAGATGCCTATCAAGATATATGCACAAAATGCATCATTCCAACTTCCTAATTTAATAGGATACTTGAAAGACACCTAAATTATACAAAACATCTAGGAAATACTAAGAACATAGTCTAAAATTAATTTTCCCAAATACATTTGACTAAATAAATTCCAAATTGGATTCTTAACACCCCCTCTCAATTTGTAATTTTCAACCACTTCTTGAACTTCTCGAACTTCTCACTTGTCACGGTCTTAATAAGAAAATCCGCCACTTGATCATTTGTGTTGATGAACTCCATGTGAATTTTGCCTTTATTTACAAGATCTCGAATGAAATGATGTCGAAGCTCAATATGCTTAGACCTTGCATGAAAGACGGGATTTTTAGTCATGGCAATGGTTGACATATTGTCACAAAAAAGAGTAGTAGGCTGCTCTTGTTTTTCTTGCAAATCAAAGAGAACCCGTCTTAGCCAAATTGCTTCACAAGCTGCATCTGTTGCGGCAATGTATCGGCTTCACTTGAAGAAAGTGCTACCGTTTTTTGCTTTTTAGAACTCCAAGCTATCACCTTTGAACCAAGACAAAAAACATAGCCCGAAATGCTTTTTCTGATCCTGCCCAATCACTATCCATGAAGCCAATCAACTTGTTATTTTCTTCTTTTTCATACTTGATCCCTTGTTTCTTAGTACCTTGAGGATACTTAAGAATTCGTTTCGCATTGGAAAAATGTATCTTGCTAGGATCTGTAACGCCCCGAATTTCATTAATTACATTCTTATGTTTATTATAATTTTATAAATTTTATTTTATAATACTTTCATGAAATTTCATAAATTCCTATTAAACTTAGAATTTATCTCATAGTTTGAAAATACTTATGACGTGAAATATCTACCGGGAGTGTCTTAATTACGAACTTGTCCCTATATGTTCATTCTATTAAATTTAGGGACCAAATTGCATAACATTTACAAGGACTTAAGTGATCATATTTCAAAACCATACATACTTGATTGCATGACTTGGAAACTTGGAGGATTGAATTGTAAATTGACATATTTCACACAAATCAAAATGGTGAATCACGTAAATGCATCTCCAAGCTTCCTTGATCCATTTCATCTAAAAATTCACCAACATATCCATTCCTCTTGCTCTCGGTTCTTCAAGTAAAAGGGAAGAAGAGATTTTCATCTTTTCCATCAAGAATTTCAAGAAATATTTGAAGCTTTGAAGCTTGATCATCATCATCATCATCTTCTTCATCCATTTCTTTTCTTTTAAGGTGGGTTCATGCATGGATTCTTGATTCTTGATGATTTATGATGAATCTAGGGTTTGTGAGTTATGAAAGATATGGATTAGATGTTGTGTGCTACTTGAATATATGATTATATCATGAATTGAAGTATGAATTCTTGAAGAACTTGAGCTTATGTGATGATTTGGAGTGTGAGCTTGAAGGTGGAAAATTGTAGTGATCAAGCATGATTTAAGTGTTTTAATTGCATTTTATTGTATATTAAACATGTATACTTGGTTATTCCCAGAATTTTTGCATTTTAATGTGGATTTGATGATGTTTTGGGTGTTGTGGTTGTTATGTCGAGAGCCTCCCCTGTTCTGCTCTGTTTCTGTAATTACAGAGGAACGGGAACGGCCCTTCCCGTCCCCAGTTCATTCTGGGAACGGTCGTTCCCACTCCTTTGAACTCAAAGACGGCGCGCATTGGGAATGGTCGTTCCCATTTTGGCCTGCAAGCTGGAAGGGCGGTTCCCAGCATAAGTCGCCATTTTAAATGTAAAAGTGCAGGGGCGATTTCGGAATGGCATGGGAACGGCCCTTCCCATTTTACACTACAGACCGGAACGGTCGTTCCCTTCCCTCTGGCAGAACAAAAGTTACTGCATAAAATGGGGATTTTGGAATTTTAATCCAATCACTTCCTTGACCCCAAATTGCTATTATATGATTGATTACATGCTAAAACAAGATGTTTTCATGCCACATTGTGTATTGCTCGTCATCTCGTTGCATTTTTACCGTTCGTCATATTTAGTCCATTTTGAGTCATGTCTCACGTGTACACGTCTATCTTGCACAGACCAGATTCACGGGGACGAGGAGCAAGCTCTGTAGGCTGTGCCCTACTTGTATTTTGTCGGTAAAGGTGAGGTTTAATTACTAGTTATATAGAACCCGTATAACCATTATGTGGAATTTCAAGCCAAAAGGTATATATAATCATTTATAGTGATTTCTAAACTTATAACCATTGCAAGCAAGCCATGTTCAAGAAAAGCAAGTCATGTATCGTGATTGATTGATTGATTGTGTTTGGCGAGTAAAGCATGTTCACGTTGGGCCCGAGGATAGTGGTTTGAGCCAACCGGGAAAGCATGGGCTGACGGGTAACTCGAACGCTATCCTCACCACATTAGGATGACCCCTGAATCCGCTAGGAGATTAGTGGAGGAAGGAGTTCCGGGCTTAGGGATTCATGTACCCTCTGCTCAATGAGATTGGATGGTGGGGCCTTGCAATCCCACCATCACCCGGAGGAAGAAGGAGACTGGGGACGGGTCCGGCACCACGGATTGTCCTCGGGTTATTATCATGATTGCACTTATTGATTGTCTTGCTTGAATACAATACACACGATTACACGATAACTTAATGGCATGATCACTTATTGATTAATAAAGCCAGCATGTATTGTACACAGTTGGAGTAAGGTTGGAGATTGCCCTCACTCGCCGGGCCACGTATTGCACGTATTGAATGCATGAAATTGATCAAAGTATTTAATATTGGTAGTTGTAATCTCGGGCGAGTTTTATGTTATTTTGAACTTATATTACTTTTAATTATAAAACCTTACCCGAGGTTATAACTTGCATGTTAATTGCGCTAATATATATTTATGCCCCTCACTCAGTCTTCCATGGACTGACGCCCCACCTTTCAGGTTGTCGAGGTCGTGTGCTAGGTGGGAGTCAGAGTCGTGTCTTGTCGTCCAGCTGAGTCTAGCACTTCATACACTTTCATGTTATTGTTACGGATATTTCGGAGTTAGTATGTTATGGTTATTGCTAACATTTGGGGACTTTTGCATGTATAATATAGGAGATGATAATGTATTGATACATGTTGGTATCTATTAGTATTTATAATCTTGATGTAAATATGGTACCTAAAAGTAATGATGATATTATGCTTCCGCTTTCAAATTTTATGTCTTGGTTTTGTATTACTTTGGGGTTTAGTCCCGCCTAGCTAGCCTGTTTCTTTTACTTGTCACCCGTTCGCTATAGGTTAGTTTATGTACGGATTATCCATTTCGTATGTGGATCGACCTATAGTGCGGGGGTATAGCATCTCTACGTATAGGGGTGCTACATCTTAAGTGGTATCAGAGCCCGGTTGCAAAACCGAGGTTCTAGTGTCATGTTGTATCAAGTGTAGGTCGAACGACATAGGAATTAATTGTTAATTTGAGAGTCTTGCATATTATTTGAATCTATTTGAATTCCTTGAATTAGTTAAACTACTTGATAACTTGTGTCTTGCATTAGTGTCTGCTATTAATTGTTAATTAATTGATCTTGAATTATTTGAAATTATGTGATCAACGTGTTTTATGTTAAACATTGATAAATTAGTTGTTTCATTTATATTAACTTCTCGTTGTGGGTATCAATTATGTGACAATTATGTGACATGAGCACGCTTCACCCACATGCATTTATTTTCAAAGTAAGTTGTGAATTATAGGTTACGGAAATGATATCAACCCACAGCCAACTTGCACGATGATCTCAGCATACTACAAGTACTACTTCTTTAGCTTGGAAGGGTTAGAAATGAGTCGGGAAATTTATATGCGGATCTGAGGGTTGTCAACTTCTTCTATCAAGTTATGATTCCAAAGAATGAAATCTGGAGTGAAAGAATCAACTGTGGAAATTTCTATTTCATTCGAGAGCTAGATGAAGGAAGAATTGAGGGAACTAATTATTCAAGATTCGGAAGTGTGACTAAGTAGGGAACTCAGTTATTAGGAAGCAAAATTCAAGGAAGAGAAGAAAAATCATTCCGATAAATCAAATCGAGCTAGCAGAATCGGATGATCAATTCATGGAAGGCTAGGATGCTAGAGATCCTATAATCGGGTGGACTGAGCTTATTTTTTTTCCAAGATCAGGTCGAACTATCTTATTGAGCGCGCGAAGTGGGAAGTGTGGAGCTATTGCAACAAATAAAAACGGTAAAGGATGATAAAGAATTTTGGAGGAAATTATATACTCAAAGGTAGGCAAGTGAGGAGATAAGTCCTATGACCAATTCAATTCGTCAAGAGTAGATTTAAAGGATTGCAATCACGGTAGCAACTTGATGGATCGGGACAACAGTTGGAGGTTGATTTCGAGGGAAGTTAGGAAATTAATTCCATAAGTGGAGTAGAAATTGAATTCAAGAGTTCTTGTTTGGGGATCATACAATTACACGAGTTAACGCAAGAAAATTTGATCAATAAGGTAAGTATGGAAAAGGTAACAAAGCTTAACTTTCGTGGAAATAAAGCAAGGGAAGATATGGAAAATAGTATGGCTTATGATTTCGAGTAAGGAAGTAATAAAGGAAGTCAAGCATCGCGGCGGATATAATTTTTGGAAGACAATCATGCCAAAGGTTTTACCCAATTGGGACATCTTCTAGATCCAAGCTGAATTATCATGTTGTGAGATTACATTAAAGGACATGAAGCAACAAATGAGAACAATAAAGAAAGGCAAGGAGTTGCTAGGTGGATGTCGGGCGATCAAGTATAAACAATGGGAAAGGGAGTTCATTTAATTATTCGAACTCCTAAAGAGTAAACAATGAAGTTTTGATCAGAGTGACAACCATAAAAGAAGACCCGGACAACAATTGGGAAGTGATTATTGAAGAACAGGCAAGATACTAATTCCGTGAGCGTAGCGGACTTCGGGTTCAAGCAATTGTAATCTCAAGTCGTGGGAATGTCCAAGTTGATATTAGACATTTCGGAAGATTAGAAGACCGTGGGAAAAACAAGAAATGATCAACGGTTCAAGACAAGTTTATAATTCAACCAATAAGGAATTACGTGTCGTGATAAATCTTTCCATTACTACGGTGACTGTAAAGCCCCAATTTCCGGCTTTTCAGGTACGCACGACAAGTGTGCATTTCCGAGAATTATTGCATTAATTGAATTTAATTGTACGTGAATTAATTTCTTACATGATTTAAATTATTAAATTGTCCTTATGTGATTATTCTTTAATAATTGAGGATTGAATTGTATGATTCCTTCTTGGACTTGATTGATCATTTTTCCAAACTTTATCCTTAATTGCATAACTTATACCTTTGAGGGACTTAATTGCAATTTGGCACATTTCATCAAGTTTAAAGAGATGAATCACGTTATCATCTCTTCTCCAACATTCCATGATCAAATTTTCATCTCAATCATCAACCATTTTTGCTCTCTTCTCCACCGAGCCAAGCCATAAGAAAGGAGGAAAGGATTTCATTAAATTTAAGCTAGAATTTTGAAGGAGTTGGGAGCTTTGAACTTCATCATCATCATCTTCCTCCATCTCTTTTCATTTGAAACTCATGTAAGTAGATTATATGATTCTTAATGATTTTATATGAAGCTAGGGTTTATGATTTCATGGAAAAGATGAGTTATTGTTAGTTGATGCATGAATACGTGACTTGGGATTGAATTAATACATGGATTTTTGGGAAAAATTGAGAATTTATGATGAGTTGATACATGAACTTGAAAGGGATGAATCTTGATGATTGAGCATGAATTAAATGTTTATATGAAACTTTATTGTATATTGAACATGTATACATGTATATTTCCATAAATCTTGTAATTATAAGTTGAATAGATGATGTTTTGAGGGGTTTGATTTCATCCCGAGAGCTCCCCTGTTTTCTGCTCTGTTTCAGCACCTTCTGTAATACGGTAACGGCCCTTCCCGTTCCCTTTGTATTTGGGGAACGGCCGTTCCCATTGTTGAATAGTGTGTCAGGCGGTGAGGACGGGAACGACCGTTCCCACTTTGTATCACAGACGGGAACGGCCGTTCCCATCTTCGGGAAGCCCGACAGGCGGGAACGGCCATTTCCATTTTGAACTAGAGCCTGGAACGGCCGTTCCCAACCCTCTGGTAGTGCAGAAACTTTCTGCACAAAAATTACATTTCTAGCCCCTCGTTCCAATGGCTCATTTGACCCCAAATTGCTATTATATGATTGATTATATGTCGAAACAATATGTTAACATGCTACATTGTACTTTCCTCGATTTCTCATGATGTACCATTGGGACCCACTAGGTATAGGAATACCTGTTTGTTACTAATCATTTCCACTTTCTCAAGTATATAGCAAGCAGGTCTTGATCGTGCAAAGCAATGTGAGTACCAGATCAAATCGTGCAATGGATTAACAATCAAATCAAGCTCATGCAAAGCAATGCGTGTAGTTTGATAGGTATCATGTTCATGCAAAGCAATGCTTGAAATGTGATTAAAGCCAAAACCGGGATGACCCCTGAACCCACCAATAGGTGGAGGAAGGAATCCCGCACGTGAGATTCATACTCTTGACGTGCGTAGCACCGGGATGACCCCTGAACCCACCAATAGGTGGAGGAAGGAATCCCGCACGTGAGATTCATACTCTTGACGTGCGTAGCACCGGGATGACCCCTGAACCCACCAATAGGTGGAGGAAGGAATCCCGCACGTGGGAGCCATATTCCCGACGTGCGTAGCATGGATGGATGGATAGGGCCTTGCAAACCCACCATCATCGTGATCATCGTGATTAATATGTTATCGTGACTGGAGTGATGTAGATATTGGAGTGATGGAGGGTTTGGAGTGAAGGAGGGTTGGAGTGATCGGGTGTATTGGAGTGATGGGGTGTATACGGAGTGATGGGAATTATTGGAGTGATGGAGATAATTATAAAATCGGTATACATGCTGTGTTCTTGCAGGTACATTCTAGGCAGGAATCGAGCTAAGCCAAGTCCTTGCATTCAAGCCCATACGGTGCATTTATTTATTTATCATTTCAAGGAAATTATTGTTAACGTTACTTGTTATGTATTTAGGAGATGATAATGTATTGATATGTAAAATACAAATATACATTACTGGATAAATGATCGATAGTATAGCATGTTTTCATTTGATTCTATCGCATGTATAAATGAATTTCCATTTAGCCTGTCACTTTATTTACATTGTTATCCGTTCGCTATAGGTTGGTCCATGTACGGACATTTCATTTCGTATGTGAATCGGCCTATAGTGCGGGGGTGTGGCATCTTCCCATATTGGGGTGCTACAGTGACAGGTTCAATGCGTCCATAAGCACGTGCATCATACGCTACTTTAAAATTTTAAATTTCTATATTTATGTGTGCTTTTCCGTTTTAGCTTAATTGTTCCAATATGTTGATTTTATTATTTCCAAGTGTGTTACATGCATTGACATATTAATTCAACATGCATATCTAATGTCTTGATTACAGGATGTCTCAAGGTCGTCCTCATCGTGAAGGAGTGCCTAGGGTTTCCCCGCAATTACCCCCTCCGGTTCAACCTCAAGAGTTTTTTGATTCCCTGGTTTATTTGGTCGATCAGAAGATAAAAGAGTATGTTTCATTAGTGCCATTAGCTTCATCACCACAGCCAGGCCAAATTTCAATAGCGTTTAGGGAAATTCAAAACCAACCACCCTCGAGATCCTTTAAAGGAAATAAGGTTTCCGCCGAGTCACAACTTAAGAAAATTAAAAGAGTGTGGAAATTGATTCCAGGCGACTCCCAAGAGAAAGTCTGAGACATCACCTCTTTGGAGGCAAGAAAGTCTAATCCTCACCCCGGGCAGGCTTCAGGTTCAAAATCGGGATAGCCTTCTAACAAAGGAAAGCGGCCTATCTCTCATCATGCTCCAGCACCTCAAGAAAGATCACGAAAAAAAAAAAGAATCGATCATTCAGGTCAGGTTTGGGAGCTTCACATATCCCACCCTTAACAACATCTTCACGGGAGCTTCTTTGTAACTATTGTGGGTGTGACAACCAGACTTATGAGGGTTGAAGAAGACGGTTGGGATTATGTCTATATTGTGGGAGCGATGAGCATCAAATGGATACATGCTCCAAGCGACGAAGGAAATCTACCAGGGATGAAAGATTGCTTGTTCGGGCCCGGGAAGGTGTTCATGAGAGGGGGGTGCAAAATACAAATGTGAATCCGGTCAGGGAAGAAGAAGGTACAAATTATATGCATGATACAACCAACGGTGAACGGTACATTTAACCATGCATATCACGTGCATCATGAATCTTATGGTTACGGTATTTAATTTCTCGTCAGTTGCAAACTAGTTATTTATGAATGATATTTATGTAATTAATATGGTTCTACTTGTTTATGTGACGTTTATGAAATTGTGTCTACAATCTGGTTCCTTAAATTACTTTCATGCATGTTGAGAGACGGGGTTCTCTCCTTTCTTGTTGAGAGACGGGGTTCTCTCATTTCTTGTTGAGAAACGGGGTTTTCTCATTTCTTGTTGAAAGACAAGATTCTTTCATTTCTTGATTAAGAGACGGGGTTCTCTTATGGCTTGTGCATCATTTGAAACTTGACAGTGGACCTGGGGACCAGGTCCTTTTAAGGGGAGGGGGGGGGGGGGGGAGAGAATTGTAACGCCCCGAATTTCATTAATTACATTCTTATGTTTATTATAATTTTATAAATTTTATTTTATCATACTTTCATGAAATTTCATGAATTCCTATTAAACTTAGAATTTATCTCATAGTTTGAAAATACTTATGACGTGAAATATCTACCGGGAGTGTCTTAATTACGAACTTGTCCCTATATGTTCATTCTTTTAAATTTATGGACCAAATTGCATAACATTTCCAAGGACTTAAGTGATCATATTTCAAAACCATACATACTTGATTGCATGACTTGGAAACTTGGAGGATTGAATTGTAAATTGACATATTTCACACAAATCAAAATGGTGAATCACGTAAATGCATCTCCAAGCTTCCTTGATCCATTTCATCTAAAAATTCACCAACATATCCATTCCTCTTGCTCTCGGTTCTTCAAGTAAAAAGGGAAGAAGAGATTTTCATCTTTTCTATCAAGAATTTCAAGAAATATTTGAAGCTTTGAAGCTTGATCATCATCATCATCTTCTTCATCCATTTCTTTTCTTTTAAGGTGGGTTCATGCATGGATTCTTGATTCTTGATGATTTATGATGAAGGTAGGGTTTGTGAGTTATGAAAGATATGGATTAGATGTTGTGTGCTACTTGAATATATGATTATATCATGAATTCTTGAAGAACTTGAGCTTATGTAATGATTTGGAGTGTGAGCTTGAAGGTGGAAAATTGTAGTGATCAAGCATGACTTAAGTGTTTTAATTGCATTTTATTGTATATTGAACATGTATACTTGGTTATTTCCAGAATTTTTGCATTTTAATGTGGATTTGATGATGTTTTGGGTGTTGTGGTTGTTATGCCGAGAGAGTCCCCTATTCTGCTCTGTTTTTGTAATTACAGAGGAACGGGAATGGCCCTTCCCGTCCCCAGTTCATTCTGGGAACGGCCGTTCCCACTCCTTTGAACTCAAAGACGGCGCGCATTGGGAACGGCCGTTCCCATTTTGGCCTGCAAGTTGGAAGGGCCGTTCCCAGCAAAAGTCGCCATTTTAAATGTAAAAGCGATTTCGGAAGGGCATGAGAACGACCCTTCCCCATTTTACACTACAGACCGGAACGGCCGTTCCCATCCCTCTGGTAGAACAAAAGTTACTGCATAAAATGGGGATTTTGGAATTTTAATCCAATCACTTCCTTGGCCCCAAATTGCTATTATATGATTGATTACATGCTGAAACAAGATGTTTTCATGCCACATTGTGTATTGCTCCTCATCTCGTTGCATTTTCGTCGTTCGTCATATTTAGTCCATTTTGAGTCATGTCTCACGTGTACACGTCTATCTTGCACAGACCAGCTTCACGGGGACGAGGAGCAAGCTCTATAGGCTGTGCCCTACTTGTATTTTGCCGGTAAAGGTGAGGTTTAATTACTAGTTATATAGAACCCGTATAACCATTATGTGGAATTTCAAGCCAAAAGGTATATATAATTATTTATAGTGATTTCTAAACTTATAACCATTACAAGCAAACCATGTTCAAGAAAAGCAAGTCATGTATCTTGATTGATTGATTGATTGTGTTTGGCGAGTAAAGCATGTTCACATTAGGCCCGAGGATAGTGGTTTGAGCCAACCGGGAAAGCATAGGCTGACGGGTAACTTGAACGCTATCCTCACCACATTAGGATGACCCCTGAATCCTCTAGGAGATTAGTGGAGGAAGGAGTTCCGGGCTTAGGGATTCATGTACCCTCTGCTCAATGAGATTGGATGGTGGGGCCTTGCAATCCCACCATCACCCGGAGAAAGAAGGAGACTGGGGACTGGTCCGGCACCACGGATTGTCCTCGGGTTATTGTCATGATTGCACTTATTGGTGTCTTGCTTGAATACAATACGCACGATTACACGATAATTGAATTGCATGATCACCTATTGATTAATAAAGCCAACATGTATTGTACACAGTTGGAGTAAGGTTGGAGATTACCCTCACTCGCCGGGCCACGTGTTGCACGTATTGAATGCATGAAATTGATCAAAGTATTTAATATTTGTAGTTGTAATCTCGGGCGAGTTCTATGTTATTTTGAACTTATATTACTTTTAATTATAAAACCTTACCCGAGGTTATAACTTGCATGTTAATTGCGCTAATATATATTTATGCCCCTCACTCAGTCTTCCATGGACTGACGCCCCACCTTTCAGGTTGTCGCGGTCGTGTGCTAGGCGGGAGTCAGAGTCATGTCTTGTCGTCCAGCTGAGTCTAGCACTTCATACACTTTCATGTTATTGTTACAGATATTTCGGAGTTAGTATGTTATGGTTATTGTCAACATTTGGAGACTTTTGCATGTATAATATAGGAGATGATAATGTATTGATACATGTTGGTATCTATTAGTATTTATAATCTTGATGTAAATATGGTACCTATAAGTAATGATGATATTATGCTTCCGCTTTCAAATTTTATATCTTGGTTTTGTATTACTTTGGGGTATAGTCCCGCCTAGCTAGCCTGTTTCTTTTACTTGTCACCCGTTCACTATAGGTTAGTTCATGTACGGATTATGAATTTCGTATGTGGATCGGCCTATAGTGCGGGGGTGTGGCATCTCTACGTATAGGGGTGCTACAGGATCACTCATGAATCAAGAAATATAACTCACCGAATAAATCATATATTGCTTTGTGTTGGTGAGATAAATCAAAGAACCAAGAAGACTTCAAAACATTTTCAAGTCAAATTTTTCAGCACCATCTTCTTGTTGTAATTTCTCATTCAACACCAAAGGTGTTGCCACCGGTTTGCAATTCTTCATGTGAAACTTCTTCAACAAATCATCAATGTACTTTTCTTGAGAAATAAAGATCTCACCTTCTGTTTGTTTTACTTGAATTCCAAGAATATATCTCATGAGCCCCAAATCTGTCCTCTCAAATTCTTGCATCATATTTTTCTTGAAATCACTCACCATTTCCATGTTAGTGTCCAAATAAATAAGGTCATCAACATATAGACAAACAATGAAAACATCTTGTGTACCTTCCTTCTTAACCTAGAGTGATGGCTCACTTGGACTTTTTTGGAATCCATTTTTAGAAAAGTGTCCATCAATCTTGCTATTCCATGCTCGTGGTGCTTGCTTTAACCCATAAAGAGCTTTTTTTCAAATGGTACACTTTTTCTTCCTTTTTTCCACTTCATATCCTTGAGGTTGTTGCACATAAACCTCTTCCTCAAGCTCACCATTAAGGAATGCAGATTTTACATCTAGTTGGTAGATTTTTAGCTTCAATTGTGCTCCAAGTGCTAAAACAGTCCAAATTGTCTCCATTCTTGCCACCAGTGCAAATGTCTCGTTGAAGTCAATTCCGGGCTACTGAGAATAGCCCTTTGCCACAAATCGTGCCTTGTACTTTTGAATGGAGCCATCTTCATTGAGATTCGTTTTGAACACCCATTTCAACCCAATCACTTCTTTTCCTTCCAGCAAATTCACAAGCTCCCAAGTTTTATTTTTTTCAATTGTTTTAATTTCTTCATCCATGGATTTTCTCCACACTTCTTCTTTAATTGCCTTTCCAAAATTCTGAGGTTCAACACCAAGGAAATTAACATCACAATTTTCATAAATTTCTCTTAAAGATGTACCTTCCTCGGAGGTGATTCGGAATCTAAACTTTTTTTTACTTTGAGAACTTGCTTGTGGTGAATTTTGAGGACTTCTCATTTGATTTGGAGTTTGAACTTCTTGTTGTGGCTGATTTTGTGGTTGTGACAAATTCAAAAATTCATTTGAGGATGAACTTTCCACCCGGCTCCAAACTCCTTATTCATCGCTATATCCAACAAAGATGAGTTTTTCTCCTTTTGCATCATATTTGTCTTTGTTTGGACCTGCAACATGTGAGTATACAATACATCCAAAAATTCTTAAATGATCAACAATGGGTTTTCTTTCATATCATGCTTCAAAAAGAGTTTTATTGAGAACTGCCTTGGTAGGTGAATGGTTGAGGATGTAGATGGTTGTATGAACAACTTCTGCCCAAAATTTATTTTTCAATTCTTTGGCCTTTAGCATACTCCTTGCCATTTCCACAATTATATTGTTCGTTTTTTCCTCTCGGCAACTCTATTTTATTGTGGACTTCTTCGTACTGTGAGCTGCCTTTGGATGTCATTTTCCTTGTAATACTACATGAATGGGGTGAACAAGAATTCTCCTCCTCGATCAGTTCTTAATGTCTTGATTTTACATCCACTTTGTTTTTCTACAAGTGCTTTAAATTGAAGAAAAACAGAAAATGCTTCCGATTTTTCGTGCAAAAAATACAATCGCATCATTCTTGTAAAATCATCAACAAAAAGAATAAAATATCTTTTGTTACCAAGTAAGGAAGTTCTTGTAGGACCACAAATGTCGGCATGCACCAATTCAAGAGGAGTTTTGGCTCTCCAAGAAGTTTTTGGGAATGGTATTCTATGCATCTTGCCATAGATGCACCCTTCACAAACTTTATCTCTTCTTTTAATCAACGAAAGACCAACCACCATATTTTTCTTTTGGAGTAGTTGTAATCCTTTGTTGTGCAAGTGCCCGAATCTCAAATGCCACAAGTGAAACTTATCGATGGTTTCACTATTAAAAACAACTTTTTCATGAAAGGCATAACAAAAGGAAAAACTTTATTTGGTGTCATTTGAATTGTAGCAATTGCAACATTATTTTTATCATCAAAAGTTACCGAATATCCTTTTTGTAAAAGTTGTCCAACACTCAATAGGTTTGGAGTGAGATTTGGAACGAAAAGAACATCAGTAATGAACTTTTGATTACCTCCCTTAGCTTGCACCGCAATGCCACCTTTTCCTTTTGCATCTTGAATGTTGCCGTCTCCAAGTTTTATATGAGAAGTATGGATAGTGTCCAATCCACGAACAACTTTCGATCTCCGGTCATATGGTTGTTGCACCCGCTATCAACATACCACCTATTATCATATTCTTTTTCTTTACTCATACAAGAAAATAGTTGGTCACCTTCATTTGTGGAGAAATTGGCTTCATCCTCGTCTTATTTGTTTTTCTTTGGACATCGGCTGTATGAGTGATCTGTATTTTTATAATTTTTGCATCTAAAAAAGCAATCCTTCATCACGTGATTTGTTTTTCTACAAATTCAACATGATGAATCCGACCCTCCAAAGTGTGGCTTTCCATCTCTAAAATTCTTGCCTTGGCCTTTTCCATTTTTATTGAAGAAGCCGCATTTTCCACCTTTTTGCCATTTAGAGTTTTTTATTGTTTGAAACATAAAGTTTGGATTGAAAAGTTTGCTCCAACGGTTGATTTGAGGATCTATTCAATCTTTCTGCATGAACTTGGAGAGAACTCATAAGTTCATGAAAGGTGTAGGTGGAAAAATTTTTCGATTCTTCTATCGCAGCGACAAAGTGATCAAACTTTGTTGGAAGGCTTCTAAGAACCTTTTGGACAATTTTTCTCTCTTCAATAACATCGCCAAGACTTCGAATTTGGTTGATGATCTCTGAAACTTTGGTGAGAAAAGCTTGCATATGATCACCTTCTTTCATCGCCATATTATCAAAATCTCTCCAAAGAGATTGGAGTTTCAAAGAGATGACTTTCTCGTTTCCTTGAAAGCCTGATTTTAAAATATCCCAAGCTTCTTTGGCTCTTTTTGCTCCAAAGATTCTTGGAAATATCATTTTACTTACACCTTGTTGTAGATATCTCAAGGCGCTTGCATCTCTCCGAATATTCTCTTTGTAGGATTTGTGTTGTTGTTCGGACCAATTTGTGCTACTTCCTTCGGGTGGAGGCTCGGGAAAAGAAGTATCCACAACATCCCAAAGATCTAAAGAAATGAATAAGGTTTGCATTTGGCTACTCCAATAATCATAGAGTTCGCCTTCAAAAATTGGTATTTGGTGGGGGTATAGACAAACAGTGTTAAGACTTAATTTGAGGTCATTTTTGTAGATAGAAGTTGGCTCTAAATACCAAATTTGTAGGGGATTTTTAGAGAAAATGAAGAAAAAGGAATTCTTAGTATTGTTTTTTTACTAGAATGGTTTTTACTTGCTTAAATTCTCAAATATGAATACAATATTTAAGGGCTTAGATCCTTATCAAGATACATGCACAAAATGCACCATTCTAACTTTGTAATTTAATAGGATACTTGAATGACACCTAAATTATATAAAGCATCTAGGAAATACTTAGAACATAGTCTAATATTAATTTTCCCAAATACATTTGACTAATTAAATTCCAAATTGGATTTTTAACAATTACAACAAAGAAGTAGGAGTTGACTGGTTTCAACAACAAAGAAGTAGGAGTTGACATATGTGTGTTGGCTTTGCGATTGAATCTATTTAGACGAAGAGATAAAGATTGATTTTTAGCATTTTAATTTCAGATTGTTTGGCAAAAAATTGACTAATTCTCTGAAATGCCGGCTCAAGCTCTTCAAAATCTGGGTGATTCTTAAAAAAAATTATAACAGGCCTCAACCGATCCAGTTCGTTTATCGATTTTTGATAGGTTCTCATCGGTTTCCACTAGTCCAACCAAACAGCGGTTTTAGAGGAGACCAAATAGGCTTTCGATCACTGGTTGAATCGGTCCGACTAATCGATTTGATTCGGATTTCAAAACATAGGTTAGATATATTTCACTAGAAGGTAATTCTCGATGGAAACAAACCAAAAAACAAAATTGTAGGGCAAAAAATAGGCTGGGCCGTGTTGATCAACACAGTTGTGCCTAAGCATGCAAACGAGCCAAGCCGAGCCTGGGCATTTTTTTAGGGTTCGGGCTCGGGGCTAAAAAATTAGGCTTGGGTTCGGCTCGCGAGCCATCGAACCCTAGTTGGGATGGCTCGCGCTTGGCTCGCAGTGAGGTTCGGGCGAGGCGAGGCGAGCCACGAGCCATTCAGAAAAACCCTAGAAATAATTTTGTTTTTGCCAAATCTGGATCTTTCTCTTTTACATACCTTCAAGGCTTCAACTAGGGATGTAAACAAGTCGAGCTGGCTCGCGAGCTTCGCAAGCCGGCTCAAAAGAAGTTCGGGTTTGGGCTCGTAACCGCCGAGCCGAGCCAGGGCTCGGTTCTTCTAAGATTCGAACCAAGCCCGAGCCATTATGTCTGTGGTTCGAAGCTCGCGAGTCGACTCGTGAGCTAGGTAATAAAATTAAATATAAAATATATTATATATTATATACACTATATACGTATATTATATATATACCTACACACTTTATTGCACATATTTAAAGTAAATATATATGCCTACACACTTTATATACCTATATATGAATATAATCTAACACTCTTATTTAAGAAAACCCTACCCCAATTCTTTTTCCCCCAATTCCACATCAGCAGCAGCCATAAGAAAACCCTACCTCCAATTCTTTTTCCTCCAAATCCCCCAAATCTAGCCGCAACACCAACAAGAAACCAATTCTTGTTCCTCCAAATCCAACCTCGCCAACCACAACCTCAGTAACTTCTCTCTCTCAGTCGCGCCTCCACCCACACTACCCGCCACCACTCATCTCTTGCGCCACCGCCCACCACCACTCGATCACAACTTTTCTTGTTTCTCTAGAGTTCAACCGCTTGCAGCCTCGAAATCTCCTCTCTCGCGCAATCTCGCCACCGCCACCACTCCTCGCTTTGCCACTGCTGTCTACCGCTCCGCCACCACCTACCACGCCACGCTGTCGCCAAACCTTCGTTCTTCCTTGGTTCTTCAGCCGGATATACAACTTTGGATCTTGTATTTTTTCAATTTTAATCTTCAGATTTTAGATTTAGAACTTGCATGTTGATGGAAATAGGTTGTTCATCGTTATTCTTCATAGATTTTGTTTTTATTTTTGCAATTTATCGATTGGGCTGTGTAAAGATTATAAATTTATGAAGTTATCAGTCTAAATTAGTTCTTCCTTTAGTCTGATTGCATCCCTATTTTCTGCTTTTATTTTTGTGACAATCTAACTTTGGCTATACGGAAAAAATTAGATCTGGTTTTTGGGTTGAAGCCTTGAAGGTATGTAAAAGAGAAAGATCCAGATTTGGCAAAAACAAAATTATTTCTAGGGTTTTCCTGAATGGCTCGTGGCTCGGCTCGGCTCGACCGAACCTCACTGCGAGCCAAGCCCGAGCCATCCCAACTAGGGTTCGATGACTCGCGAGCCGAACCCAAGCCTAATTTTTTAGCCCCGAGCCCGAACCCTGAAAAAATGCCAAGGCTCGACTCGGCTCGTTTGCATGCCTAGCTTCAACCCAAAAACCAGATCTAATTTTTTCCGTATAGCCAAAGTCAGATTGTCACAAAAATAAAAGCAGAAAATAGGGATGCAATTAGACTAAAGGAAGAACTAATTTAGACTGATAACTTCATAAATTTATAATCTTTACACACGCCAATCGATAAATGGCAAAAAAAATTGCAAAAAGAGCGGTCGGCTGTTAACCGATTGGTCGTAGGTGATGGAGATGATTTTGGTTTTGATTTTGAGTCCGGAGCAAGTATGAGTTGGCGATCAGAACCCATTTCCATCAACATAAGATTAAAATTGAAAAAATACAAGATCCAAAGCTGTATGTCCGGCTGAAGAACCAAGAAAGAATGAAGGTTTGGCGACGGCATGGCGTGGTAGGTGGTGGCGGAGCGGTAGACAGCAGTGGCAAAGTGAGGAGTGGTGGCGGTGGCGAGACTGCGCGAGAGAGGAGATTTCGAGGCTGCAAGCGGTTGAACTCTGGAGAAACAAGAAAAGTTGTGACCGAGTGATGGTGGGCAGTGGCGCAAGAGAAGTGTGGTGGCGGGCGGTGTGGGTGGAGGCACGATTGAGAGAGAGAAGTTACTGAGGTTGTGGTTGGCGAGGTTGGATTTGGAGGAACAAGAATTGGTTTCTTGTTGGTGCTGCAGCTGGATTTGGGGGATTTGGAGGAAAAAGAATTGGGGGTAGGGTTTTCTTGTGGCTGCTACTGCTATGGAATTGGGAGAAAAAGAATCGGGGTAGGGTTTTCTTAAATAAGAATGTTAGAGTATATTCATATATAGGTATATAAAGTGTGTAGGCATATATATTTACTTTAAATATGTGCAATAAAGTGTGTAGGTATATATATATAATATACGTATATAGTGTATATAATATATAATATATTTTATATTTAATTTTATTACCTAGCTCACGGGCCGGCTCGCGAGCTTCGAACCACAGACATAATGGCTCGGGCTTGGTTCGAATCTTGGACGAACCGAGCCCTGGCTCGGCTCGGCTCACCGGTTACGAACCCAAGCCCGAACTTTTTCCGAGCCGGTTTGCGAAGCTCGCGAGCCAGCTCGGCTTGTTTACATCCCTAGTCGTGCCTAAGTCTGAACAATCCACAATGTAACGTGGCCGTACCGGCACCCAACACAAACTGGACATAGATACTGCCATCATCTTTTGGAAGATAAATAAGTAATTTTATCTAGTCCAAACTCTATAAAAATCTGATATGACATTACTATTTATCGTTCATGTACTCTCTACTGTGAGTATAATGACTAACTTGAAAATTAAAGTGTAGACTGATCTGATGATATTACTATTTATCGTTCATGTATTATCCACCGTGAGTATAATAACTAACTTGGAAATTAAAGTGTAAACTCAGGAAACAACCCAAATCTAATTCTTTAACACTCCGTATCTTGCCAGATATAAAAACTCATAATTTGGCCGTTGACTAGAGATTTGAATACACATCATTGCTTATTTTACAATTTGCTTCATCAATCACTAATTCACTATATTCGTTTCCCTTCCTCATTCAGGAAAAGAATTCTTTCGGTCAATGGTGAAGCAGAAAAAAAAAAAAAATATTAGTAAGGACCCGAGTGAAGTTTGAAAGTTGAAACCAACCCAAAATAAGGCATCTTGAACACAGTTGTCAAAATTAAGGCCATTCACAAAGTCTTCGTCTTTCTAAAATTATCTTTATTAATGTTTTATTTTTTTCAGATAAAAGTAATTAATTGGATTTGATAGCTAATTCAAACTAATGACATGTTCCTAGTTTGACTACAGGCTAAATGGTGTAGTTGTAGGGACATGACATTATAGAATTTGATGTCTCAACGCTTGAGTCTTTAACATTAGAAATGATATTTTTTGTTTTCAAATAAAATTCACTATATAATCAAAATTATAATACACGATACAATATCTACACGGTGAATTATTAACATTTCTAATTGAAGAAAATATTAAAGAATAATATAATTATGACTAAAAGAAACTACGTGTGACACCCCGTCTTCTCAACAATCCAGGTATGTCGTCACGAGAGAGTTTAATTTGATAATTTTGAGATTTACATGGATTCGCATGTCTTACGTGTCAATTTGTATCTTATATATTATGTGCGCATTAGAATTTAATTAAATGTTCTTGGACTCAATCATCCAATAATTGCAAATTAGGGACCTAATTGTATTTAGGGTGTTTTAGCCTTCGTGGCTACTTTGAGCTCGGGATTCGAATTCGAATTCTAACCTTGTCATTGAGTTCGTTTCGATGATTCAAATTCAATGAATTAACCTTTTATTTCCTAAGCCATTTGATAACCCTACCATTTTAAAATCCGATCCGAGTGGATTGGATACCGTTTGACCCTACCCCGTGTGTCCGACCCGTTTTAGCCCTTAAAGGGCTGAAAATATCAGCCCTCTCCCTCATTTTCTCACGTGAAGCAAGGGAAGAGGAAGAAAGGAGAGAAAAACACCCCTTTGGCCATTCCAAGCTTTGGCTCAAGCTCTTGCCTCGTCCGACCATCCGATCGAAGTTCCAAGGTAAGCAATGTGATCCTCTCATTACGTACTTCATTTCTACCGATTGAATCTCTTTGTTCTTGCACGATTTCTTGGATATGGTGGATTGATGAATAGTGTCTAAACGCGATAACTTGCTCCCAACGTGTTTATTTGCGATTTAAATTGATGCTAATATGTTATATATGTGTATTTTGATGCATTTTGGTGTATTAATTGGTTGGAATGTGGTTTGGGTTGGTTTTGGACCATTTCCCGTCGAACCCCTGCTTCCCTGCTGCTCTTTTTCGGAGAAGACGACCCAACACGGCCGTGTCGAACCCTAGTTCATTTCCAACACGGCCGTGTCAGGCTCTCGAGTTTGAATTTTTTTTAACCCGACTCGGCCGTGTTAGTTTCCAGGCTAATATTGACACGGCCGTGCTAACTTCGTTCGAGCTCCAATTGACCTGATTGTTAAACCAACGGAAACCTTGTGAAGTCTAGAACATCCTCCAGTTGGAATCACCTTATTATCATTTTTCATTTGTGAGATATAATCGTTTGAAATTTGTGTCGCCACTTCTCCAAAATTCTGCATTCGTCCAACTTCGAACCTAAGCCATTTTCGCCTCGCTTTGAACCACAATTCGATCGACCTACCATTTGAAACATCTATGTGTCTAGTTTCATTCCCAAGAAACAAAACTTAATTCCCATTTCTCAAACTCAAGTTATGAACGTTTTCCTACAGCTTGTCCGTTTCGGAAAATTTCCAGCTTTTGCCCGTTTTGCTCGGAACCGTTTCTTATGCTTTTCTTGCACCTTTTCACCTCCGAAACCATTCCTAACTTGTTGTATATTATGTTATGTGTATGTATTTGTTCTTATATGCATGTTATATCGCTTTAGTAATGTGCTTTGTGATCATACACGAATAAGTGCCACCATTTGTCTTTCGTTTACCTTTGTATGCATTGATAGTGCACTTGAACATGCTTTAATGTGTTTTAAGCATATGATAAGCTATGAAATGCATTTCCTTGTATGAAATAAGTTTGAATATGAATTTTGATTAGGTAGTTGAATCTCTTATGTGCCTATGCATAAGCCGTGCGTCTATGTGGTTCTTCTTTGGGTCTAAGTCCTATTTTTTGTCTTCAGTTTGCCCAGGTGCACCCGGGGTGGTGTTTCGTGAGCCGTTTTGATTCCTGGGTGGATCACTTGTGTTGTTCTTGGCTTCCTTTGGTATAAGGTGAGGTTAGGTTATAGTTAAACCGTATGAAATGTGCTCGTTTTCTATGTATGTGAACTATAACCATAAGTATAAGTAAATACGCGTGAAATATGTAATGTGACAAGTCTTTCCAAGTATGATACGCTATGTACAAGCCTATGTACGCTTGTTTTGGGTATGTTATGATTTACTATGGTTGCAACATCAAACTATACTTCAAACCGTGTGCCTCTTACGAGCCGAGAGCTACGAGCTACGAGCTATGGATATGTTGTGAATCTGACATGGAGAGGTATGTAGAGTATAGTTGTTGCAAGGTAAGATTGTTATGTCAGTTTGTTATATTAATTGTGTTATGTAGCGGGTTATGTTATGGTATGCTCCCTATGATTTGTTTGGTATGATTGGGCCCCGGAGTTGTGGGTAAGGGAGGCCCGGGTCGGCCATGGGGTCGCCGGTAGGGATGGCAACGAGCCGAGCCGGCTCGCGAGCTACACGAGCCGAGCCGAGCAGAGCCCCAACCCGAACCCTTTATTTCTTGGCTCGTGGCTCACGAGCCCATATATTTAATTAAAAAAATAATATTTTTAATTTTTATGTATATAAATATTTTATTAATATATAATATTATATATATATTCATTAAATTTAATACAAAATGAATAAAAAATAATATATTTATTATATATATTCATTTAATATATATTATTATATATAAAAATATATTAAATTATTAAAAAAACTAATTTTTTTATTAAAAATAATATTAAAGGCCGAGCGTCGAGCCGAGCCGAGCCGGGTTCGAGCCTTAGTCGAGCCGAGCCCGAGCCCTGAAAAAAGGCCAAGGCTCGGCTCGTTGCCATCCCTAGTCGCCGGTTTATGACCCCGTGCACATCTCCACAGTTAGATAGGAATAACCCTGAACCCGCCAGGAGGTTTGGTAGGGGGATGGGAACCTGAGGGTTTGAGTGTTCGCGCTCCCCTCGTACGATTGGATGGTTTGGGTCGCGCAACCCTTCCATCACCGGAGAAGGAGGTATGTAGGATACGTATGCTATGTTATATTTTGATTTGTTATGTATGTTTAGTTTGAGGAGCCCAGGATGGGATTAGGTACTCGTACCCGTCGAGTTATGTATGTATGCTTTGGTAAAGTTCGTGAAACAGGGATAGACTCTTAAATTAAAATAAAATATGAACCTTTTGAATATGTAAGCTAAGATATGATTTGATTCGATAAGATTTGCTATGAATTAATGATCTGGTTTTATATGGAATCCTTTAAGCTTTGGTTTACTTTGTTTCTTTTAGAATCCCTATATGTATGTATCACGGGTTAAACTTTGGTATGCAAAAACTATCCCTGAGTTCACGCACTATGTGATTGTTATGTGCTTTGCTCTTATACATATAGCGTGTGTGGGTAGCCCCTCACTCAGTCTGTGTGACTGACCCCTCTCCCCTTTTGTTTTAGTTGCAGGTTCAGATTTTGGAGTTCGAGCTACGCGGTTTTGAGTCGGGTCTGTCGAGTCTGTGTCTGTCTGTTTATTTGTTAAGTGCTTTGCTCCATATTGTTTAAGAAGTTATGTATACGTATATGATTTATTTTATGCAGGTTTGCACTTATGATTTAAATGTATAAATTACGGGACAGGTTCGTGGAATTAGTTGAACCCGTTTGTATTTTGATTTATGTTATATTCGGGATTAGGGATCTATGTTAGTTGAACCCGTCAACTGTTGCTTTTAATTTAAGTTTGTTTGTGTGATTGCTTCCGCATACGCTTTCGTTTTTGTTGGTTGTTTTAAGTTGCAGGGTCTACGTTCCGCCTAGCTTAGGTGTGTGTCTGTTTGTCACCCGTTCGCCTCTGCTCGGTTTATGTACGGGTTTCCCATCTCGTATGTGGATTGGGCTTAGGTGCGGGGGATGTGGTGACCCACCGTGCGGGCTGCTACATCCTAAAGTGGTATCAGAGCGTTGGGTTGCAAAACCTGAGCTCAGAGTCGTGGTGTGTCGGTCTAAGTCGAACGACATAGGATAATGTGGTTATGTGCTCGCATTTGTCTCGTGATTTGCTAAGATATGCGTTTGAATTCTTAATATTTTGTTAATTTTACTTTTCGTGATTCATTGCATTTACCTAATTGCTCTTACTTGATTTAATCATGTGCCATTCTCATGTACTAACCGGCATGCATATATCTGTGTCGTAGTTGTGAGATTTTCAGGAGGCCGCCTCAACGATAAGATTTCGGTTCATCGTCACATCAACATCCTTATCATCGAGAATAAACAATGATCGAATTGCCACCTATGAGTCGGATGGCAACATTGTATCGAGACTTCAGAACATTCAACCCTCCCCAATTTAGAGAAGGCAATGATATCAGGGCGGAAGAGTGGCTCTCCGAGATTGAAAGTATATTCGAGGTATGGCCGTGCGACTCACAAGATAAGGCTCACCTTGCCTTACTACTTTTGCAAGGACAAGCAAGACAGTGGTGGAAAAGAGTTGCTCCACAATTAGAAGCAACGAACGAAGGATTGGCATGGGATACCTTCGTTCAAGAGTTTAGAAGAAGGTACTCACCGACTATTTTACGAGATCGAAGATTTGAGGAGTTTCGTACTCTAAAACAAGGAGGCAAAATGGTCATGGAATACATCGAAGAATTTGAGAGGTTAGGCACCTACATACCTCATATCATGAACAACGAAGAGATGAAGACTTGGTACTTCATGGAAGGACTACGAGATGAGTTCAAGGAGGCCTTAATTGTCGAGGATATGAGTACTTGGGACAAGGCTACCACGAAAGTTTTAAGGGTTGAAAATCGGAGAATAACAAGAGGCAAGGAAGAAGAGGAGTTGAGACCGAGAGGTGAATTAGGATTTTGCTCGAACCTACAAATGGAAGAAAGAATCCAACCTTCAGGTATCCAAGCTAAGAAGAAAAGGATTCGAGGAAAGAAACATAAAACCGGGGATCCTTCGAGACCAAGGAAAGAATCTCAACCGTGTGCTTACTGTGGAGGAACTAATCATGCCTACAACTCGTGTTGGGATAGACTGAAGAAGTGTTATGCGTGCGGATCAAAGAAACATATGGTTGCCGAATGTGATCAATACAAGGCTAACAAGCAATGGAAGCGAGAACAAAGGCTTCAATTTTGGAAACCAGTATGAATCCAAGGATGGAGGTATTTGCATTCATAGCACATGCATTCACGACATTTTTAGGTTCTGCAATTATTTATTTATTGTGCTATAATTGCCATTATAACATATTTTTTTTATGTGTTTGAGTGGTAATTATGTGATGCAGCCCATTTACATGTTAACCCGGCATGCATATTTAGTGTTTGCTTGATAGGATGTCGCTCCTTTCATGTCTCCGAGTTTGGTATTCAATGAAGTTGGAAGGGATGGTTAGAGTAAGGGTTGGGGTAAGGACCCCTATCGAGATCGGATTGAAGATTGTAGGATGACGTGAAGAAGATAAAGAACAAGGTTGGTTTGGGAGGCTTACAAACGGGGATTGAAGATTCAAGGAAAATTAATTTTCTTAAGGAGGTACTATGATGAAAGTGCCGAAAAGAGAAGTAATTAATCCATGAGCAAAATTGTGAAGAACTCTACTAATGGGCACAAAATTGGGTTAACCAAAATCTCGGGGCATGGAGATTGACTCATTTTTCTGCCGCGCCCTTGGAGAAGAGTTTCGAGGAGAATTAATAGGAGACTTTTGTTGGGCTTTTGGGGGACTTCAATGGATTGAGGTAAAATCCTGAATGAAGTCGTAGGCTAAAGGCGAGATGACAAGAAGTGAAATTTGGCAATGAAGAAGGGTACCCGGGCGAGAAGGAATTAGGGAATGTGTCGGTGTTTAAGTTAGGGAACTTCGAGATTTCCTAACAACAAGGATAAAGCAAGGAGATGTCCTCGGGTTAGAGGAAGAGTTTGATGAGAATTACTAAGAGGCTTTGGATGTAATTCTCTTATATTCCAGGAAAAGAGTACGCGGTACTTTCAAGCACCTTAACGAAGAAGATTTATGATTACAAGACAATACCTCTTCTTTAGGATTTCTACAAGTAAGTCTTCGAGTGAAAGAATCCGGAGTAAGGCCGTTGGTGATGAATTAGAGCTCGAGGGATGTAATTCTTGGGACCAATAATAAGACCAAGAGAACATTTAAGAGTGCAAGATTGGGTTAGAGAAATTCCGAGGATAGGCAACAAATACGGGATGAAGATGGGGATAAAATTTGAAGCAAAGAGCACCGTGAATCTCAAGGCGAAAATGTGGACAAAAGGGACTTCGACTTTGAACACATCATCATAAGATCAAATTTTCCCACATCGGTGAACGGTACACTTAAACATACATATCACGTACATCATGCATTTTAGTTTTCATTTGTGTTTTGAGTGCTAGAGAGTGGTGTCTTGGTAAGATGAGGGTCGAGCTTTGCAACGAGATCAACAACCCCTTGACGATTTTAGAGGTACATGAAGAAGGTTCGGATGTTAGACGCTTCGGACCTTAGATCGTAGACAAGAAGAGATTCGGTTTGAGCTTGGTTGTGGAGTGGTGTGGATGAGCTTAAGAGTTGACTCAAATGACTCAAACGGTGAGAGTTGAATCTATTTTAGACCCTCTTAATTGTGCGAGTCGATTGAGCAATTCAAATGACCGGATCGATTTAGAGAATCAAACCCCTTGTGCTTGAAGACCTTTCTCGAGCTAACCCTCGTCGGGACGTCATGAACCTCGAACTTGGGTGAATACGGAAAGTTGTTCGAGCTTGAAACTCGAGCAGGCGAACCTAGGGACCAGGTTCTCTTAAGGGGGGGAGTTTGTGACACCCGTCTTCTCGACAATCCAGGTATGTCGTCACGAGAGAGTTTAATTTGATAATTTTGAGATTTACATGGATTCGTATGTCTTACGTGTCAATTTGTATCTTATATATTATGTGCGCATTAGAATTTAATTAAATGTTATTGGACTCAATCATCCAATAATTGCAAATTAGGGACCTAATTGTATTTAGGGTATTTTAGCCTTCGTGGCTACTTTGAGCTCGGGATTCGAATTCGAATTCTAACCTTGTCATTGAGTTCGTTTCGATGATTCGGATTCAATGAATTAACCTTTTATTTCCTAAGCCATTTGATAACCCTACCGTTTTAAAATCCGATCCGAGTGGACCGGATACCGTTTGACCCTACCCCGTGTGTCCGACCCGTTATAGCCCTTAAAGGGCTGAAAATATTAGTCCTCTCCCTCATTTTCTCACGTGAAGCAAGGGAAGAGGAAGAAAGGAGATAAAAACACCCCTTTGGCCATTCCAAGCTTTGGTTCAAGCTCTTGCCTCGTCCGACCATCCGATCGAAGTTCCAAGGTAAGCAATGTGATCCTCTCATTACGTACTTCATTTCTACCGATTGAATCTCTTTGTTCTTGCACGATTTCTTGGATATGGTGGATTGATGAATAGTGTCTAAACGCGATAACTTGCTCGCAACGTGTTTATTTGCGATTTAAATTGATGCTAATATGTTATATATGTGTATTTTGATGTATTTTGGTGTATTAATTGGTTGGAATGTGGTTTGGGATGGTTTTTGGACCATTTCCCGTCGAACCCTTGCTTCCCTGCTGCTCTTTTTCGGAGAAGACGATCCAACACAGCCGTGTCGAACCCTAGTTCATTTCCAACACGGCCGTGTCAGGCTCTCGAGTTTGAATTTTTTTTAACCCGACATGGTCGTGTCAGTTTCCAGGCCAATATTGACACGGCCGTGCAGACTTCGTCCGAGCTTCAATGGACCTGATTGTTGAACCCACGGAAACCTCGTGAAGTCTAGAACATCCTCCAATTGGAATCACCTTATTATCATTTTTCATTTGTGAGATATAATCGTTTGAAATTTGTGTCGCCACTTCGCCAAAATTCTGCATTCGTCCTACTTCAAACCTACGCCATTTTCGTCTCGCTTTGAACCACAGTTCGAGCCACCTACCATTTGAAACATCTATGTGTCTAGTTTCATTCCCAAGAAAAAAAACTTAATTCCCATTTCTCAAACTCAAGTTATGAACGTTTTCCTACAGCTTGTCCGTTTCGGAAAAATTTCCAGCTTTTGCCCGTTTCGCTCGGAACCGTTTCTTATGCTTTTCTTCCGCTTTTCTTGCACCTTTTCACCTCCGAAACCATTCATAACTTGTTGTATATTATGTTTTGTGTATGTATTTGTTCTTATATGCATGTTATATCGCTTTAGTAATGTGCTTTGTGATCATACATGAATAAGTGCCACCATTTGCCTTTCGTTTACCTTTGTATGCATTGATAATGCACTTGAACATGCTTTAATGTGTTTTAAGCATATGATAAGCTATGAAATGAATTTACTTGTATGAAATAAGTTTGAATATGAATTTTGTTTAGGTAGTTGAATCTCTTATGTGCCTATATATACGCCGTGTGTCTATGTGGTTCTTCTTTGGGTCTAAGTCCTCCTTTTTGTCTTCAGTTTGTCCAGGTGCACCCAGGGTGGTGTTTCGTGAGCCGTTTTGATTTCGGGGTGGATCACTTGTGTTGTTCTTGGCTTCTTTTGGTATAAGGTGAGGTTAGGTTATAGTTAAACCCTATGAAATTTGCTCGTTTTCTATGTATGTGAACTATAACCATAAGTATAAGTAAATACGTGTGAAATATGTAATGTGACAAGTCCTTCCAAGTATGATACGCTATGTACAAGTCAATGTACGCTTGTTTTGGGTATGTTATGGTTTACTATGGTTGCAACATCAAACTATACTTCAAACCGTGTGCCTCTTACGAGCCGAGAGCTACGAGCTATGGATATGTTGTGAATTTGACACGGAGAGGTATGTAGAGTATAGTTGTTGCAAGGTAAGAATGTTAAGTCAGTTTGTTATGTTAATTTTGTTATGTAGCGGGTTATGTTATGGTATGCTCCCTATGATTTGTTTAGTATGATTGGGCCCCGGAGTTGTGGGTAAGGGGGACCCGGGTCGGCCATGGGGTCGCCGGTTTATGAGCCCGTTCACATCTCCACAGTTAGATACGAATAACCCTGAACCCGCCAGGAGGTTTGGTAGGGGGATGGGAACCTGAGGGTTTGAGTGTTCGCGCTCCCCTCGTACGATTGGATGGTTTGGGTCGCGCAACCCTTCCATCACCGGAGAAGGAGGTATGTATGATACGTATGCTATGTTATGTTTTGATTTGTTATGTATGTTTAGTTTGAGGAGCCCAAGATGGGATTAGGTACTCGTACCCGCCGAGTTATGTATGTATGCTTTGGTAAAGTTCGTGAAACAGGGATAGACTCTTAAATTAAAATAAAATATGAACCTTTTGAATATGTAAGCTAAGATATGATTTGATTCGATAAGATTTTCTATGAATTAATGATCTGGTTTTCTATAGAATCCTTTAAGCTTTGGTTTACTTTGTTTCTTTTAGAATCCCTATATGTATGTATCACGGGTTAAACTTTGGTATGCAAAAACTATCCCTGAGTTCACGTACTATGTGATTGTTATGTGCTTTGCTCTTATACATATAGCGTGTGTGGGTAGCCCCTCACTCAGTCTGTGTGACTGACCCCTCTCCCCTTTTGTTTTAGTTGCAGGTTCAGATTTTGGAGTTCGAGCTAGACGGTTTTGAGTCGGGTCTGTCGAGTCTGTGTCTGTCTGTTTATTTGTTAAGTGCTTTGCTCCATATTGTGTAAGAAGTTATGTATACGTATATGATATATTTTATGCAGGTTTGCACTTATGATTTAAATGTATAAATTACGGGACAGGTTAGGACAGGTTCGTGGAATTAGTTGAACCCGTTTGTATTTTGATTTATGTTAGGCTTCGGGATTAGGGATCTATGTTAGTTGAACCCGTCAACTGTTGCTTTTAATTTAAGTTTGTTTGTGTGATTGCTTCCGCATACGCTTTCGTTTTTGTTGGTTGGTTTAAGTTGCAGGGTCTACGTTCCGCCTAGCTTAGGTGTGTGTCTGTCTGTCACCCGTTCGCCTCTGCTCGGTTCATGTACGGGTTTCCCATCTCGTATGTGGATTGGGCTTAGGTGCGGAGGATGTGGTGACCCACCGTGCGGGGTGCTACACTACGTATTGATTACCATTTAAATTGATTTTATAAATCGTGACTGTTCAATTTTAAATTTTGATAGAATTAAAGGATAGTTATGAACCCCAAAAATATGGAGAAATTACGAGTTCTCCTATGAGATTTGAGAAATTATGAATTCTTCTTTGTTCCGTTATTTCCTCCGTAAAATTTAATAGATTATCCATTAATTTTAATTGATTGATTAATAATGTTAATTTGTATATTTAAGGACTTGGTTTGTATTGATTATTTGATGGGATCTTTGAAGACGGCGTGGGTTAATGAAGTTCGAACACAAAATTTTATATAATTGTTATTTTAATAGTAATTTATTTCTAATATGGGAGCGCATGACTTTTAAGTTTGAATGAACTTCATATGCACCTTAATTGATTGGCATTACTAATGAGTTCCACAATTATAACTTTGGTGAACGCTATACCACATTTATAAAGATTGACTTGGGTCGGATCATTAAATTGTAAAATTCTTTTTATTAATAAAAATTGTGTATTCAAAAATTCGAATATGAGACCTCTGGCATAACGTCGAACTATTAAGCAAGAATACTTAGTGCCTTTGACAGTCAACATAGAAGAGATGTCATAACATAACTTTGATCTTCGACAATGAATTATCATCTTGTACAGGTCTCATCTAACGACACCTCCAGCATTCCAACATTTTGATCATATAAATACGTCCATCTTACTCCCAAAATTCAAACACAAAAATATTTGGCATTCATAACTATGATCATGATCAGACTTCTCTATTTTTCTCTTGCACTATTCCTATCTCAATGTCTCATGGCTTATTTCGCCATGGCACTAACTGTAAGTAAACATATAATGGACTAACCTTTTGCGGAAGCGAATCGATTGCCGCCTTAAGCCCACAGTTATCTCGACCGTAATCTTCTCTTCAGGTGGCTACTAGAGTCACCGTTCTTTCCACGCCCCAAATCTCCAGTCTACGGATGATGGACTTCGTAGAGAGTTCTGTATTAGGGTTTTTCTATATTCTGTTGTGTGTCAGACTTATCTCACAAATAAGTCATTTATATAGAATAGAATAGGGTTACGTAAACCTATTCCTATTCTATTGGGGAGTGCCACAGCAGTTACGAAAACTGCTCCCTAAAGTTTAGGGATGTGGTCGGACCCCACTACTTAATTACAGCTCCCACTCGGCCACATAAGCCACTTAATTATACAAAATAATTTTGTGAAAATACCTCTCCTATGTTTCATACAAGAAATGGGGTGTGTGACCAAAAAGTAACAAATAATGTTATATTAAGTCATCATCCAACTAATATAACATTTTCACATCTACGATACCCCAAATCATTTTAGTCATCACCAATAGCATACAATGTCCCTTTATACTATATCGATATTATATGACTATAACGCATATAGTCGCCCGGGCTAATATGGTGAAGATAAATGATTGTTCCCTAAACACCACGACAATACATCTTAGCTAGACTGCTTTCCTATTGTGCTCCGCTGAACTGTATATATCTTAGTCCTTGGAAAAACACAATAAAGTAGCATGATCGAACTTCGACTTCAAGTCATAGTTCTAGGTCAAAGAGCATCGGTCATATGGATACACAAGCCCGCAAGTTCACACAGTGACAAAGGAAGGGAATCGATTGTCACCCTTTGTAACCTCGTCAAATAGCACACACAGTATGATATGTGTGTCAAGGCATAACTCCCACTAAGGTAAGCATGTCACGTATCTATGCCATGCGAATTCTTAGTCTAGATTTTTACTCAAAAAATCTAACTGGAACCTCACGATCAAACAAACTCAGTGTTCATCTACTGTTCTGAATTCGGTTTTAAGGCTTTAATATGAAAAATCAAAATTTCATATTCGACTCATTTGGAGTCTCATGTTAGACTTACTAAGGCGACTACTAAGTTTATCATTATTATCCTTTACAACGCAAGTAAGATAATAATCCAATGTCACGCACACACCTAGTGTTAACATGGTTCAGTCTCATCCTAATCGCGACTTATTCATCAGGGTGATTCTTCGTGTGACAGAATGAATCAAAAGCCTCGTGACAATTTTATGTGCCTAATAAAGTAATTTTATACACAAAAGCATTGATAAAGAAATAACGATTTTATTTCAATAACGCTCAATACAAAAGAAAAGTCCAGTACATAATAAAATTGATCCAACACGCTAAATCCTTCGCAATCCTAGGCTTAACATATAGGCTTTGAAAGCATCCCTAGGAATAGGTTTAGTTAATGGATCAGCAATCATTTTATTAGTGGATATATACTTGAAGACAACTTTATTCTTCTGTATGGCGTCTCGTACAAAATGATAACGCCTCTTGATATGCTTGGTCTTTCGATGAAATTTTGGATCTTTGCTAAATTGGATGGCAGCCGTATTATCACATCTTATTTCTGTAGGTTCATCAACCCCCGAGGTGAGATTGAGGTCCTTTAGAAACTCTTTCAGCCAAACCGCCTCCTGCGTGGCAAGACAACATACAACATACTCTGCTTCCATGGTTGATAAGGCTATGCAGTCTTGCTTCTTACTGCACCACGATACGGCTCCTCCACCAAGGATGAAAACGTATCCGGAGGTGGACTTAGATTCATCTACATCACCTCCCCAATCAGCATCCGAATACCCCTTCAGTCTCAAGTCCCCACCCTGATAGCAAAGGACTAAATCACTGGTACTGCGAAGGTATCGCATGATTCTTTTGACCGCTTGCCAATGAGTAGGTCCTGGGTTACTTTGATAACGGCTCACCAAACCAACCACAAAACAGATGTCAGGCCTTGTACATAACATGGTACATCAAGCTCCCTACGGCACTAGCATAAGGAACGTTGCTCATTTGCTCTTTTTCTTTATCTGTTTTAGGGCATTGATCAAGGCTTAAGGTCAGACCCTTCTCAACTGGAGTATCAACGGGTTTGGAATAATGCATTCGAAAACGTTCTAAGATTTTCTTAATATAAGTTTCTTGAGACAAACTAAGAAGTCTCTTAGAACGATTTCTCATTATTTCAAAGCCAAGGACATACCTTACCTCACCCATATCCTTCATCTCAAAAACAGAGGACAGCCACTGCTTAGTAGCATTGATCATGCCCAAGTTGTTCCCAGCCAAAAGAATGTCATCAACATATAGAGAAAGAAACATAATCCCTCCTGTAGTTTTCTTGACATATACACAATGGTCTTCATCTACCATGTTCAAGCCAAACTCAGAAATAGCTTCATGGAATTTGAAGTACCACTATCTGGAAGACTGTTTTAGACCATATATGGATCTCTTTAGACGACAAACTTTGTCTTCTTGACCCTTTGATACAAAACCAATAGGTTGATCCATATAAATCTCTTCCTCAAGGTTACCATTGAGGAAATCAGTCTTTACGTCCATTTGAAATAGCTCTAAATCCAAATGGGCAACCAGGGCTAGGAGTAGGCGAATAGAGGCAAGTCTCACCACAGGAGGAAAAGTCTCTTCATAGTCTATACCCTCAATTTGGGTAAAACCTTTCGCCACTAATCGGGCTTTGAATTTTTCAATTGACCCATCCGCTTTGCGTTTTATCTTGAAAACCCATTTGTTTCCAATTGATTTACGCTTATGTGGAAGGTCAACTAAATCTCAAACCTTATTCTTAGTCATTGATTCCATCTCATCCCTCATAGCATCCATCCATTTAGAATTATTCGGTGAATTCACAGCCTCCTTAAAGGAAGAAGGCTCCTCAATTTCTAAAGGAGTGCATAGAAATATTTCCTCTTCGAACTGAAAGTATCGTCGAGGAATTCTCCCACGTTCACTTCTTCATATTGTGGGACCTTGATTACTTCTTCATATTGTGGGACCTTGATTACTTATTTGTTCGAGCATCGAATCTCTCCCACTATCTCTTGGTGGTGTGGGAGCTTGAACACTTGGACCCACCTCATGTTCAGATTGATTTTCATTAACAAACAAGTTTCCACTATCCGGGAATGTAAGATCACTCCCACTATCTCCCTCATGCAGTGGAATTGAATTATCCTTAGTGATTTGGTGATTTCTCATATCCCTCCCCTCACCAAGAGATAACTCATCATTCAATTGTAACTCATGCAACTCAAGGTCTCGTTTGATTTCACCGATACTCGGAAACTCATTCTCAAGAAATTCTACATTGCGGGAATCTATCTCCGTCATGCCACCATCTGGATGTTCACCGAACATCACATATCCTTTTGAATGTTCGGGATATCTAATGAACACCATCTTAATGGCTCTTGGACCAAGTTTTCCATGTTTGTGATTTGGATTGTGCACAAAGCCAGCTGAACCCCATGGGCGTAAATGGTCCAAGGAAGGTTTTCTACCATTCCATAACTCATATGGAGTGGCGGGTACACTTTTACTTGGTACACGGTTAAGTATGTATACTGCCGTCAGCAGCGCATCTGCCCAATAACTGATCGGGAGACTAGCTTGTGCCATCATTGATCTAACCATGTCAAGTAAGGTACGATTCCTTCGTTCCGCAACACCATTTTGTTGTGGAGTTCTAGGAATAGTAAGTTGTCTGCGTATACCCTTTCCTTCACAATACTCTTTAAACATATCAGAGAGATATTCACGGGCCCGATCGGTTCGAAGAGTCTTGACCTTTTGTTCCAATTGAGTTTCTACTTCCGCCACAAAACGTTTGAACACATCGAGTGCTTCATGGCGGTGAGATAGTAGGTACACATACCCATATCGTGAATAATCATCTATGAGAGTAAGGAAATAAATAGCACCATGACGTCCCTTGACGTTCATAGGTCCGCATATGTTAGAATGGACTAACTCTAAGGGACTTGATACCCTTGAAGCCTTACCAAAAGGCTTTCGGGTTGCCTTACCAGCTAAGCATGACTCACATTTAGGTAACTTAACCCTAGTAAGTCGGTCCAAAAGACCTTCTTTAGCTAGTCGACTCATCCTATCTTGGCCAATGTGGCCTAATCTAGAATGCCATTTCACAGATTCAGAATCACAATCAAAATTAGCAACTAAGGCAAGCGAGGAATTATTATTATAAATATCATCCAAGTCAAGAACAAAGAAACCATTATGCAATGAACCATGGCCAAACACATTGCCATGATACAAAATCTCTAAACCACTAGAATTAAAATTGAAGGAAAAACCAAGTCTCAACAAAGAAACTACTGAAATTAAAGAACATCGCAGCCCCGGTGCATAGAGAGCATCATGAAGAAATAACGTATTTCCTCCACGAAGCTTCAGCTGGTATGTCCCTACGCCGAGGACGTTTTCCTCGCTGCTATTTCCTAAAATGACTGTTTGAGTTCCCACCGGATAACGATGAAACTCTCGGAAACCAGCTCGATCTTGCACTATGTGTTTGCTTGCTCCCAAATCTACAATCCAATTCGGAAAATGATTAGCAACTAATGCATGTGCACAAACATATAGTTCAAGAGAAGAATAAGAGGTAGGTACCTTCTTTGGTTCGGGGCAATCCCTAACAAAGTGACCCTTCCTCCCACAATTATAGCACTTCACACGCGCCATGTTCTTTTCTTTAGGTTTTCCCACTTTAGTCACGCCACCTTTTGGTCCATTAGTCTAAGAAGGACGCTTTCCTTTCTTAGACTTGTTAACTCGCTTAAACTTGTTACCTTTGGGTTTTTCACCTCGGGCAACAAGTGCAACTTCAGATTGACCAAGTGATTTGATGCGCTCCTCTTCCATCTCCAGGTACTTTGAGTTCTCAGCAAATGTTCTAATGTTATCACTATGAGCCATAAGAAGTTTAAAGTTCTTCCAATGATCAGGTTCATTTGGAAGTGCATGAATCACATTCAGAACCTGAGCATTTTCTGGAATATCAGTTCCTGCAGCCTTAAGATCACGAACCGTAGCACTCATAGTGCGCAAATGCTCACTTATGGTTCGACTAGAGTCTATGGTATGTTGTATCCATTTCAAATGCAAGGTACGCAACCTTGTCTCGGATGTTTGACCATATTTGATCTTAAGCTGATCCCACATCTCCTTAGCTGTGGAATAAACTTCAAACTCTCCAATTAGGTCATTGTGTATGTTACTCAACATGCCGTAACGTGCACTACGATCCTTTTTGAGCCATTCCTGGTACACAACCAGGCTAGTCTTATACTCATTGGTTTGCTGCTCAGTAGCATCCTTCTTAGGTTCAACAGGCGCGACCTTACTAGTAGTTAAGGGGTCCACTACTTCGCGTCATGGAGGTAGTATTGAATTTTCCTATGCCAAATATCATAGTTCGTCCCATCGAGTTTTTCAAAAGTCTCAGGTGTCAAGCGTTTCAAAGATATGTCTCTAAGTATATAAGAAAAGGATAATCTATTAGGCACATAATTAAATAATTAAATTATCAAGAAATTTCATCATTCACATCATATGTTCGAAAATTTCGCTAAGCTCATAATCATCACATAATATGATTTCGAATTTTCAAATAATTTAATTATCATAAGTCCAAATGAAACACATTCATAAAATTTAAATTATTGTTAAACAAATAAATTATCACGAAGATAAATTATATTCAACTAATAATTTTTAATAAATTATGTAAAACTAATTTACATGATAAAAAACTAATTTAATTTAGTAAAACTAATTTACTAAAAAGTATTATATAAACATATTATATAATATTATATAAAACATATTTATATAAATATTAGTTCTCATGGACTTTACTGTTATAAAACACATTTATAATATATTAAAAATATATATGGGCTTTAAAACGTATAAAACATATTTATACAAAAACTTATTTGGGCTTTACTATATAAAACATATTTATATATATTAGTTGGTTTGGACTTATTTATATATAAAACGCATTTATATAATAACTTACTTGGGTTTTCTGTAAAACACATTTATATTAATTGAAATTGGGTCTTTATATCGTCCGACATAAAGCTGGACCTTAGTAGACATTAAAAGTTGAAAAACAAATTTCCTAAGCCTATTACAAAAACTACCCAGTTAAGCTTAAGTTCAAAAACCACTAATGCTTAAAAGCAAAACATACGTAAGCCCACTAAATCCTCTTTAATCAAAAAAAGAGTAAACCTAATAGCAAATTCCCCATGCCCGCCGCCGCTACGATTATGGCCCCTAAATTTCTGGCACGATTCCTTCATCGCCGAAAATGGGGAACGCCTCAACCTCGTGGACGGAGCACGACTGTAGAACGAACACTTGCCACCTGGGCTCCGCGACGGTGCCGCCTCCCTCTCCGACAACGACTCCTTCTTTGCCCTCCGATTCTCTGCCGTAGCCTGCTTCTGCCGTGATGGTGGCGGAGATAAAAACGTCGGCACCGCGCCACATAGGCGGTGGCAGAGGGGTTAAAGTTTGGTTTCTCCTCGTTTTTCTTTATTGTTAACTAAGCAGCGGTGTGGTGTTAGTTCCGTGAGGTGGTCGTTGGCCGAGATCCACCGCCACAGAGGCGGCGTGGTTGGAATCCGCCGCCACAGAGGCGACGACGGAGGTAGGGTTCCGCCGCTATGGAAGCGGCGGCAGCGGCGATGTTAGGGGTCATTCTAAACTAGGTTTAACTATGCCGAACAATTAACAAATAATTGATACGATAACTAATCAGCATGCATAAACTCAATCTCATAATCACCACATGCTTGCATAGTATTATCATACCAACATGCTCGATAATTAACATATAATTATTGATAAAAAAAAATATCATAATAGCATGCTTCTTTCATAGATTTATAGATTTCATATAATCTCGTATTATACTATATTCAACAAATTTCAGATATCATACACTGTTTTATCTACAAATCTGAGCATGCAAGATTTCATAAAATCACCACAGATTTCATGGACACATAATCTCATCTAACAACAAATCTTGGCATGAGATATTTAACAAACAAATCTCGGCATAAAAAATTGATTATACTGATAATCTAAGCCTAATTTCATATGCTAACTAACACATAATCCGAGCATAATTCCATAAGCAAATTAACATATAATCTTGCAAATTAACACATAGTTTTGTTCGACAGTCTTGATAACAGAGGCCTAAAACGAACAATTTAGGCTCTGATACCACTGTAGGTAAACATATAATAGACTAACCTTTTGTGGAAGCGAATCGATTGCCGCCTTAAGCCCACAGTTATCTCGACTGTAATCTTCTCTTCAGGTGGCTACTAGAGTCACCGTTCTTTCCACGCCCCAAATCTCCAGTCTACGGATGATGGACTTGGTAGAGAGTTCTGTATTAGGGTTTTTCTGTATTCTGTTGTGTGTCAGACTTATCTCACAAATAAGTCATTTATATAGAATAGAATAGGGTTACGTAAACCTATTCCTATTCTATTGGGGAGTGTCACACCAGTTACGAAAACTGCTCCCTAAAGTTTAGGGATGTGGCCGGACCCCACTACTTAATTACAGCCAATATAGCCACGGATAAATCCGCTTCTTGCCTTAAAATCCTAGCTCACTATAAACTCTTCTCACATTCTTTCGAAAAACTGGTCGGATTATCGCCTTCCGTTTGTACCTGGATTGGAGTAACTTGCGGCTCTAACTAAGAACGAGTCGTAGCTTTAGACATTTCGAAAATGGGGCTATTGGGAAACTTACCGCCCGAAATGGGAAACCTCACATTTCTAAAGTCTCTCAACTTAAGCATAAACAACTTCTCCGGCATCTTACCCCCAGAGTTGGCTAGACTACCTCGATTGCAGGTCATCGATTTCGCTTTGAACAACTTCACTGGGGAGATTCTTTCGTGGTTTAGATCCCTGCCCGAACTTCAATACCTAAAACTTAGAAACAATAGTTTCATGGGGTTTCTGCTCGTTTCCATCTCCAACATGTCGAAGTTTCAGTTTCTGGATTTAACGTTCAACCGCTTGAAGGGGATGATCCCAGAAGAGATTGGAAATCTTTTTAACTTGAATACGTTGGTATTGCAGAGCAACGATTTCAGTGGTCCGATCTCGAGCTCGATCTTTAATATCTCGAATTTGGAAATTCTTGCTCTTGCCGGGAATAGGTTGTCCGGTCCTCTGCCGAGGGACTTGTGCTTTGGCCTTCCGAGGCTCACAGGGTTATACTTGTTGCATAATTCGTTGGATGGCGAACTGCCTTCGAATATTTCTGAGTGCTCACAACTTTGTCTCCTTTCTTTGTTAGACAACAAGTTTAGGGGCTCCATACTAAGAGTAATTGGGAATCTGAGGGCACTTGAAGTACTGCTTCTAGGCAACAATTTCTTTACAGGTAACTGATTCTTATCCCTTAGGATTAAACTAAGTAGGAACAGTAAATATTTTGCAAGATGAAGCAAGTTACTGTAAAGCTTTACACCAGTGGTTCAGAAGAAAAGGCGTGGGAGACCCCCAAAGAACTCTACTATGGCCTCTAAAGGAACGACTAAGTCATTGGCCATTATCCCGGGTTCCCAATGATAGAACAAGCTATGATTTGGAACGTGAGAGGAATGGGCAAGCCAGATCATCGCCGCTCTCTCAAACAATTTTGCATTAAGAATAATCTTAAATTTCTTGTTGTTTTAGAACCTATGATCAATTTAATTCCTTATAGCATGTGTCGTACTTTTCGTTTTCATAAAGTTATTAAAAACTGCTCTAATCACATTTGGTTTTTTTCGTACGACTGGAGGTGGAAGTGCTTAAAGATGACAGACAATTCCTTGACATGAGAATTACCAACAAACCGGCTAACAAGGTCTTCTTCTTGACGATCGTGTATGTTATTTGTAACACAGTCGCAAGACGGGGAATTTGGGAACAGTTTAACCAAAGGGACAACAGCGATATTCCTTGGCTCATTGGAGGGGATTTTAATACTGTCACTTCGGTGAATGAAACCAAGAATGCGCGAGACATGGACTTCCAGTCTATGAAAGAATTCAGTGACTTTATCACCAATCATGGTCTTGTCGAGGCACCGATTGAGGGCTCGCCATTCACTTGGACGAACAAAAGAGTTTGGAAACGTCTTGACAGAGTTCTAGTTAATGAAGCTTGGTGTGGGATGTTTGATAACACGGTGGTCAAGCATTTGGCTAAAAGCTCTTCGGATCATTGTCCCTTATTGATTAACATGAGAAACAGCTCTAACTCTCACCCTGTCTCTTTTCGGTTCCAAGAGATGTGGCTGCGCCATCATGACTTAAGACCTACTGTTATTGAAAATTGGAGTCAACCGATAGGTAGTATGAGGATGAGGAAATTGGCGGACAAATTGAAACGTCTGAAGCTGCACCTGAAGAGTTGGAACAAGAATGTGTTTGGCAATGTTTTTTACAAAGTGAATGAGGCAGAAAGGGTTGAACTTGAAGCTGAAAGGGAGTTTGAAATCAACTCTACAGACGAGGCTCTTCTCAACTGGAACAAAGCGATTGCTGAACGTAAACGGACTCTGGCCATGGAAGAAGACTTCTGGCGCCAGAAATCTGCTTGTAAATGGCTAGAGGAGGGCGAAAGAAACACTAAATACTTCCACGCTCTGGTAAAAAAAAAAAGGATTAGGAGTAGAATCAATGTGATTCATGAAGGTGAGACTGAGATAACTGACCAACACATGATAAGGGAATCTGCTCGTAGTTATTTCGAGGAGTTACTTAAGGATTCCACGGCCGATCACCGGCCTCTCGGTAACTTCAATGTGGTACAGCGATCTCTTTTGAATGAGGATATTGTCATCCTGGATAGGACACCGACTATGGAAGAGATTAAAACTGCTGTTTTCGATCTCAATCCTAATAGTACAGCGGGTTCGGATGGCTTTAATGCTAGATTTTATCAGGTTTTTTGGGAGAATATTAAACAGGATGTCTGTGAAGCGGTCTTGGATTTCTTCAATGTAGGAACGATGCCCATGGCCTTTACGGTCACAACGGTAACACTAATTCCAAAGAAAGAAAATCCTGCACATTGGAACATTACCGCCCTATCAGTTTATGCAATGTGTCTTATAAAATTATCACTAAGATTCTTAACACTAGACTCGTTGCTTTTCTTCCAAAAATTATCTCTAACAACCAAAGTGGTTTTGTGCAGGGTAGGGTTATCAGCGACAATATTCTCTTGGCACAGGAGATGGTGCACGCTTTGGATAACAAAAGTAGAATTAAAAACGTGGTTCTAAAAGTGGACATGGCTAAAGCTTATGATAAACTTAACTGGGATTTTCTGTATCAGATGCTTCGGGCTAAAGGTTTTTCGGAAAAATGGATTTCCTGGATTAAAAAATGTTTAGCAGAATGCTGGTTCTCCATTTTAGTTAATGGGGAATCCTCTGGGATTTTCAAATCCACTTGGGGCATTAGACAGGGGGACCCTCTATCCCCTTCGCTCTTTGTCATTGCTTCTGATTAATTATCTTGTACCTTGAACAGGTTCATGTTGGAGCAACCTCGGGCTAGGTTCAGGACGTCTGCTGCAATGCACATCTCTCATCTTGCATATGCGGACGACATGATGATATTCACCAACAGCCGTCCTCTTTCACTTCAGGGAGTCAAGAATATAATCAATCATTATGAATTGATTTCTGGTCAGAAAGTTAATATTAACAAAAGCTCTTTTTTGGTAGGTAACAATGACACCACGGCGGCAGCTGAAGTCAAAGGAACCGTCAGATACAATCAAGCTCAATTGCCTATTAAATACCTGGGAGCTCCTCTTTATAGAGGACGGCGAGATTATAGTGCTAATTCGAAACCGTATCAATGGTTGGGAAAGTGCTTATCTCTCTCATGGAGGAAGGCTTCAGCTGATAAGATCCATTCTTCTCGCCTTGTCGGCTCACATCTTTCAAATCATAGAACCTCCCCAATCGGCTCTTGGGAGAATCGAGATTATGATTAACAAGTTTTTCTGGGGGTCGAGGGAAGATAAAAAAAAAGCTACATTGGACCAGCTGGAAACGGATATGCTTCCCTACGAAGGAAGGAGTGCTCGGTGTGCGTCTTCTTGGAGATATTGTCCGGTCCTACTCGCACAAACTTTGGTGGCGTATGCGTACAAGTGACCCACTTTGGGCTAAATTCATAAACAGTAGGTATTGCAGCACTGTACACCCAAGATATGTCTTGGTGATGAGCTACCACTCTTCGATATGGCAGCGGCTGTGTAAGGTTCGACATCATGTTGAATCTGACATACATTGGAATATAGGAGAAGGGAATATCTCTTTCTGGGAGGATGCTTGGTTTAAAGGGAAACCTTTGTCTATGGACAATATTGGAGCTTTTGGTAATGAGAAGGTGAAGGATTTTATGCATGCAGGTGCTTGGAATAGGAGTAAGCTCCAACAGAGCATAGATGAGGCTATCGTAGAGGAGATATACATGACGCCAATCCTTCGTAATCAGAATGATAAAGGGATTTGGAAAAACAGTACCGATGGTAATTTCTCTTTGAAATCGGCGTGGGAAAAAGTGAGGTGTAAACGAGACACATCCGACTTGTGTAGATTAATTTAACCCCGACAATCACGATTTTCCTTTGGAGAGCTATTCATGATTGGATCCCCGTGGATGAACGGCTTCACCGTAAAGGGATTGTTTTCCCTTTAAAATACGTCTGCTGCAATGAGCAAGAAACTAGTGGCCATGTTTTCATCTTTAACTCTAAGATCCAAGAGGTTTGGAATTATTTTGCTGACCTTTTTCTTTTACAGGTTTCGGAGGCGAACACTATCAATAGCATGATAAACATATGGCGGAGATCGTCTCCCTTCAGTTCGGAGAAACATATTAGAGTAGTGGTCCCAGCCCTCATACTTTGGTTTGCATGGACGGAACGAAACAAGAAAAAGCATCAGGGGATGAGCTACACTTCTTTTAACATAAAAAAAACAGGTCCTTATGCATATTAAACAACTTCATGAAGCTGATATAATCAAAAGGGAATGGTGGAAAGGAGATGGTAGTGCGGCCAAACGACTTGGTATCACCTTGAAACTGATGAGAAACAAAGCTATAACGGTGGTACAATGGCTCAAACCAGCCTTGGGGCGATTTAAACTCAATACAGATGGTTCTAGCTTTGGTAATCCGGGACCGAGTGGGATTGGAGCAGTTATTAGAAATCATGATGGGCAAGTGATGGTTGCATATAGTGCGGGTATTGGTATATCAACGAACATGCATGCAGAATTATCGGCTTTGATTCACGGTTTGAAGATGGCGATCAACATGGGAATAGACTCTATATGGACTGAATTGGACGCCAAGGTTATAATAGAGATGATAAAAAGAGGGTCTACGGGAGATTGGAAACTTCAAGACCTACTGCTTCAGTTCCGGAACATCACGGACAACATCCATGTTCAGCTGACTCACATTTTCCGCGAGGTTAACATGGTTGCAGATTTTCTGGCGAAACATGGAGCGGCACATCAAACCATATGGTCCTTCCCAGAATTGGAGCTAATGCCACGCATCAACGGCATTATACGGACAGATAAATGGCAACTTCCGAGTCTGCGATTAAAATGAGAAACTCCAATCTGATCAAAGTTGTGCTGCCACAACCTAATATGGCAGGTAAGTTCAGCTGGTTTTGGTGCTTCGCACGTAGTTATTTTTTCCAGCATGATATGGAAAATTTCGTTAATTTGGATGCACACTTCATTGGGTCGAGAAAGGATTTGGTTTTGCAGGATAGGGGTATAAGGGCTCAAACTAACATGGAAGGCATAGGAATTTCCCTCTTGGGGATAGTCTGTAACAATGTAATTGACGGATCTATGATTCGGAACCCTCACAAGAAGTGTACATCTTCAAAGTTAATCCTAAGGACGCCATGATCGTTTTTTAGGACAAACGTTGCCAGATAGTCCCCGCATTGGAGACTATCGCTGCTCAGGACCCTGGGTGTCTTTCGAGACCAACGCTTGGCCCGTTTAGAGTCATTGGTAGCAGGGATTGGTTGAGCTTAGAGAGCTTCTCTACGGACTATATTTATTCACTTGCTCCGAGATACAATAATTACAACCTTGTTCTCATCGTTTGTAATAGCGTAGGGCTCCTTGACAATTTGGACATTTGGATGTACGTTCTTTGGACTTATTCTTTGGTCCTGTTAATAAAGGAGGTGAGGGCCTCGTCTAAAACCTCGCGGTCTCCCTGACCTGTTTTTCTCAAAAAAAAAAAAAAAAAAAAAGGTTACTGTAAAGCTACGTCGGCATAACATGATGTTTGGCCTAATTACATTAACTTACTTTCTGTAATGTTCGAAAAATTACAAAAACTACCCCTGGTATATGTTGAAAGTATTTATTCCTCTTTATTAACTGTCTCTATATTTAAGAATATATACATATATATATATATATAATATTTAAAAATAAATAAATAAATTTGGTCGGCTCGCGAACCATGAATAAGAATAAAAAAATTCAAGTTCGATTTGATGTACGGTTCAACTTGGGCTCGAACTTTTCGAATTCGAATCCAAACCTTAATCCGCTCGGCTTATCGGCTCGATCCGGAACAATTATTGTTCCAATAGAAGCCCAACTGAATCTCAACGGTTTAACTCTTTTTCTGACGAAAGCAGATGTCATGAACTTTTCCCAAAGATATAAAATTAGTAATCTCACCTTGATGTGTAATTAAAATATTATATATTATTATTTAGATAAATTACAAATTAAATTCTTCATTTTGTGTACAGTTATCTTTCATAAGTTACTAAATTGATGATAAATACATAAACTGAATAAAATAATACTATAATAATAAAATAATTAAAATAAAATTAGAAAATATTGGAAAAAAGACGATTAAAAAAGAATATAATTTTTTTTAGAAAATGAAATTAGAGAAAAAGGGAGTTTAAAGATAAATAAGAAACTAATATGTTATTGCAGTGGTGTAAAATAAATAAATAAAGAAAAGAAGTGGATCTAGTATTTAATATAATAATTAGCGTTGAATATAATAATATAGTATAGATAAGAAGGACCGGTCTGTAATCACCCATAACTTGAAGGGTAGTTAATGTAATTTATCGTATATGTTCGTTGGCTGTAACAACTTGATCCAAGTACCATTCTTACACCAAAATTGAATGTTTTCGGACTGAGAGACTTGTATCATAATTTTGCAGGAACAATTCCCGAAGGAATAGGATCCCTCCATGATTTAAACACACTTACATTGGAGAACAATCAGTTCTGTTGAGACATCCCTCACACTCTCACAAACTGTTCCAAACTCGTTTCCATATACTTTGGTGGCAACAATTTCAGTGGCGTAGTTCCCGACAACCTCGGAGAATTGAGATTCCTAAGCACACTGGACTTGACTGGCAACAACTTCCTGAGCGGATTGGAGTTGTCCTTCATCACTTCATTGACAGACTGTCAAAGTCTAAGAAGATTGGGTTTGAGTGAATCTTTTCAGTGGAACTCTTCCAGCTTCGGTTAGGAACCTATCAACTTCTCTGGAAACGTTTTCCATTTACAATTGTAATCTTCATGGTGCTATTCCGGGCGAGTTCGGCAATCTTACAAATCTGTTGGCTTTAGTTATGTTTGGAAACCAGCTTCAAGGATCGATACCGAGTACTCTGGGGAATATGCAAAACCTTCAAGGATTATCTCTACACAGTAACAGGATAAGTGGATCGATGCCTGGTAGTTTGTGTAGATTACAGCATGTAAATGGAATAGTGCTTCAGGAAAATCTAATCACGGGCTCTATCCCCGAATGCATCCGAGATCTTAAGGCTTTAAGATCTTTGGATTTAGGGAACAACAGGTTGAATTCTGTTATACCTACAAGCCTTTGGGAACTAAGAGATCTTCTTGAGCTAAACCTGTCTTCGAACTCTCTAACCGGCTTTCTACCGCCGAATATTGGCAACCTCCAGTCTCTGATCCTTCTTGATCTGTCAATGAATCAATTCTCAGGCATTCTTCCGACCTCTGTTGGAGCTATGGAAAGCCTGATTACTTTTACATTAGCTCGGAATAGGTTTCAAGAATCCATCCCCGAGTCAGTTGGTAACATGCTCAGCTTAGAGAATCTAGACTTGTCACGTAACAATCTTTCAGGCAGCATCCCTGAATCCCTCGAGGCCCTTATCCATCTCTCTCAGTTTGATGTTTCTTTCAACCGTTTAAGCGGTCGAATCCCTTCCAAAGGTCCCTTCGCTAACTTTTCTAGCAAGTCATTCATTTCCAATGAAAGGCTCTGCGGTGATCCTATACATGGTGTCCCCCTGTGTCCGAGTAGTGCAGTTCGCAAATCTAAAAGGAAAACGATTCTGCGAATTGTGTACTCTTTATCGGGGGTTGCATCATTAGTTTTTCTCCTAGCATTGGCATACTTATTCGCAAGGTACCGAAGGAAAGAAAAGGCAGGGTTTCAGATGGCCTCACCATCTGATGCCCTGGCATTGTTAAGACTCTCATACTATGATCTTGTACGAGCCACCGAAGGTTTCAACGAGAGCTATTAACTCGGTGCAGGGTGTTTCAGCTCTGTTTATAAGGTGATTTTGCAAAACGGTGAGGCCGTGGCCGTTAAGGTATTCAATTCACAATTGGCAGGCGCATTCAGGAGTTTCGACACAGAATGTGAAGTACTCCGCAAGCTTTGCCACAGAAATCTGTGCAAAGTTGTGGGTACTTGCTCTAATGAAGATTTCAAGGGCCTGGTCCTAGAGTATATGCCGAATGGAAGCCTCGAAAAGTGGCTGTATTCAGAGAACTATAAACTAGATATCAAACAAAGGATTAGCATAATGGTGGATGTGGCTTGTGCACTAGAATATCTTCACCATGGTTGCTCGGCACCTACAATTCATTGCGACATAAAACCAAGTAATGTACTCTTGGATGAGAACATGGTTGGCCACTTGAGTGATTTTGGGATCTCTAAGCTATTAGGAGAAGAAGTTAGCTTTGCACAGACTTCCACTTTTGCCACACTGGGTTACATTGCACCAGGTAAAATTGGTTTGGATTTCTTATTTCAGTTTTGTGTTCTATCTCTTGTTTTGTGTATAAGTAGATAGTTGAGATTAGAAAAGTTAAAATTTTGTGATATTGGAAAAAGTCTAAAGATTTTCTCTTCTATTATGAACAGTCTATTAATACAGTGTGAGTGAGTGAAACAGGAGATTCGATGCCGGTTTAAACTCTACACAAATTTCTCTTTTGTAATATGATAAGATTCTTTATCTACTAATGAACTTTTGTGCTTCTTTGACAGAGTACGGATCCGAAGGTCGGGTTTCAACGAGGTCAGATGTCTATAGCTACGGCATTATGCTAATGGAAGTTTTTACGAGAATAAAACCGAATAGCGAAGCGTTTTCTGGGGTTTTAAGCCTGAGGAATTGGGTAAAGGATTCCATGCCTAATGATATAGCCCAGATAATGGATCACGACATGCTGAAGCCGGAAGAAGAGTTTTCCAGTGAATTGTTGGAGTGTTTGGGATCCATAATGGAGTTAGCTTTGAATTGCTCCGTGGAAAGTCCTAAGGAAAGGATTGGCATGAAAGATGTCGTTGTGGCCCTCAAGAAGGTCAGGTTTAAAGTTGATTCACGACTTGTGAAGGGGCGATCTTAACTCAGTTATCTGGTTATGATCGGATGTATTTTACTAGCATGTGTTCTGTATGATTATCATAGTTTTGCCGGGAAAATTGTACAATCCCTCCACCCGAATAGCCCCACTTGGAATTTATAGACAGAGTTTTGGCTTTTAACAAATTTGGGACACTAATTTTAAAGTCAATGAAATTATAGGACATTAACCAATCCAAAATCTCAATCCCAATCTGAGTTGTCCATGACCGCCGGACATACACGTAGATGGCCACATAGGATGACACGTATGACTTTTTGCCAACTCAATAATTAAAATTTAAAAAATAATAATAAAAGTTAATCTTTTTTTAATGCAAAAAAAAACTCTAAAATAACAACATACATGTTCGATTGACTACAACAATACATTATGAACTAGCTTACATTAGAATAATGCTAAAATAAAGACAAATATAAAACAACTTAGGACTCTTCATCAACGGCAAGAATTCCGCCATATCAACAACATTTCATTCTCATTTTTCCCACCAGAGCCAACAAGCACATTCACATACACGACAATAACGATTGTAGCCCAAGTGAGTATCAAAAGTTTCCATCCTTTCTTATTACGCCTGTTCAATTCTGCATTTGCTTCATCTAAAGCTCGGATTCGGCGCATTAGACCACGGATGATGATTCTCGCTCACTCACCACAGAAGGGTGGGTCAACCCAGGTGAAATTCCGACATCCGCAATTCTAACATTGGAAAAGAACACGAAACAAATTAAAACTTGTCAAAAATATCAGTTATGATGCACGGACACTTTTAAAAATATCATTTTGTCTTGTCCGTACCCGACACTCCACGCGTGAAAAATTTAAGAAAAAATTCGTATCGCCGTATCCGTGTCGTGTCGTGTCGTCACCGTGTCCGTGTCCGTGCATCATAGAATATCAGATTATCAGAAATTAAACAAGAGAGAAGGAAAAGCTCACCCTCGAACGAGCACAAGAGTTGAATCTTCGCCCAAGTTTTCGGTCGGTCCAAGAAGGTCGAGCGACGGCATGATTTCCACAGTAGCAATGATGGTCATTTTGAATTTTGGACATTCTCACTTGGGTCATATGGACTGAAATTTGCTTCGTCGGAGATCCAAACGACATCGAAAAATTATGAGGTTTATTTCATTGGATCTAAATCGTCAAAACAAGTCCAACCGAAAAGACGGAATCCGAATCCGAATCCCGTAGGTCAAGTTATTGCTGAAAAACAAATTAAATAGGGTAAATGGGCCATATGGACTGAAATTTGTTTCTTCGGAGGTCCAAACAGTATCGAAAAAAATACAAAGTTTGGTTCATTAGATTCAAATCGTCAAAATGAGTCCAATCAAAAAGACGGAATTCGAATCCGATTCCCGTAGCTTAAGTTATAGCTGAAAAATGAATTAAATAGGGTAAATGAGATATATGGACTGAAATTTGCTTCGTCGGATGTCCAAACAGCATCGAAAAAATACAAAATTTGGTTCATTGGATTCAAAACGAGTCCAAATGAAAATACGGAATCCCAATCCGAATCTCGTAGCTCAAGTTATTGCTGAAAAACAAATTAAATAGGGTAAATGAGTTATATGGACTGAAATTTGCTTCGTCGGATGTCCAAACAGCATTGAAAAAATACAAAGTTTGGTTCATTGGATTCAAATCGTCAAAACGAGTCCAAACGAAAAGACGGAATTATAATCCGAATCCTGTAGCTTAAGTTATAGCTGAAAAATGAATTAAATAGGGTAAATGAGTTATATGGATTGAAATTTGCTTCGTCGGATATCCAAACAACATCGAAAAAATACAAAGTTTGGTTCATTGGATCCGAATTGTCAAAACGAGTCCAACCGAAAAGTTAGAATTCGAATCCGAACCCCGTAGCTCAAGTTATAGCTGAAAAACGAAGCCAATTTCAGTCCATATGACCCATTTACCCTATTTGATTTGTTTTTCAGCTATAACTTGAGCTACAGGATTCGGATTCGAATTCTGTCTTTTTAGTTGGACTCGTTTTGACGATTCTGATCCAATGAATCAAACTTCGTATTTTTTTTATGCTGTTTGAACCTGCAACGAAGCAAATTTCAGTCCATATGACTCATTTACCCTATTTGATTTGTTTTTCAGCTATAACTTGAGCTACGGGATTCGGATTTGAATTCCGTCCTTTTTGTTGGACTCTTTTGACGATTCAGATCCAATGCACCAAACTTCGTATTTTTTCGATGCTGTTTGAACCTCCGACGAAGTAAATTTCAGTCCATATATGTCCATTTACCCTATTTGATTTGTTTTTCAGCTATAACTTGAGTTATGGGATTCGAATTCGAATTCCGTCTTTATCTTTGAACTCGTTTCGACGATTTGGATCCAACGAAATAAATTTCATATTTTTTCGATATCATTTAGACCTCCGAAAAAACACATCAAGTAATTACATTAAATATAGAAAGAAATAAAAAATTAAAAAAAAAATCAAATTGGAGTCGTGCATCTCATGCACGACTTCAATGAAAATGAATAAAAAATTGTGAAGTCGTGCTTGATCTCCACGACTCAATTAAAATAATATAAATAATTGCAGTCGTGGATGATATCCGCGACTCCGACATAAATAATATTAAAATAATAGGAGCCGCGGATCTCATCCGCGACTTATATTAAAATTTTAACTGACCTAAAAACGGTACTATTTTATTAAATATGAATAAAAATAATAGGGATAATTACAATTTTGGTCATCTAACTATACAACTTATTCTCTTTTAGTCCCCGACTTTCCAATTTTACAAGAATGGTCACTGAACTACCACTTTTTTTACAATTTTGGTCCAGCCGTCAGTCTTGCCGTTAACTGAAACGGAATATTCGTATTAGTTACTCATGTGCGGGTGACGTGACTAACTTTGTTAACCCTATTTCGGAAATCACCTGAATTAGAGAAAAATTACAACATTTTCACCCCCAAATCGAATGAACCCTAGACCCCAACTTCCCCCAATTCTTCTTTGTGCTAAAATCTCCAGAAATTTTCAACTTCGCAACTCTAAAGCATGTAATAAAAGATTAAATTTTGTGTTGTTGGTGATTGTAAGCTGTCGGAATGCAATTTTTCGAAGAGACACAAGGTGCGGGAGTGCAAGCTCTTGAATTTGACAAGACTTTCACAAGTATTTGGAGGAGATATGGCTCTCAGGCCTCCATGGGTGCGGGCACGACCTGAATATTGTGAGTATTTTCATTTCTTGGTTTGAATTTTTTTGGGGTGACAATGTTTGCTTGGTTTACGATAAGTTCTTGGTGTTGAATGGGTATTTTTTGCAACTTCTTGAGTATTTCATTTCTTGAGTATTTTCCAATGGGTATTTTCTATAGTCCATCTGTTCATATGAATATTTCGTTTCTTGAGGTGATTCGTTGAATGGGTATTTCATTTCTTGAGTATTTTCCAATGGTTTGCTTGGTTCTCAGGCCTCCAACTTCTTTGATTCTGAGTCTCTGATTGACTTCTCATTTCTTGATGATCCCCCACTAAAGAGCATGTTACACCCAATTTTGATGATAGTGATGATAGAGAGTGTGAGTCATTTGAAGATAGTGATTATGATATGTATGAAGATGATGCAAATTATGGTGACTTAGTTGATAGTGATGTCGAATTGTATGGATGTGAGGAATAAGCTAAAAAAAAGGAAAAAGTTAATTTTTTAACAGAAGATGATGTGGAAAATTTTGAGGCAGAGATTTATGGGGATGTAGAGGACAGTGATGAATTTGAGAGTGTGTATGGGTTAGATGAAGAAGCTGGGCAATCATTCCCTAGATTTAATCCCAAAATTGATGGTAAGGCAACAGGGATTAAGATAGGTGGCTCCTCAAACAAAATAAAATCAGTCAATGTAAGTTGGAATACATTCTTACACAACTTGTTTTTATTCCTAGGTTATCTTATGGTACACTGTTGTAAATAATGTGGTTTTTTTTTTTTTTTTAGCTCACTCAAAACTCCACATCAAGCACACCGGTGATAGTACGAGGAGGTGTAAATTTCATCACAGTGCCCAACCTCCAAAAAGCAAGTCAGAAAGGAAAAGGAAAGGCAAAAAAGTAGGAGTAGCTGGAATGAATGTTGCTCTTAAAACATTGTTGTTTGGTGTTAACTTTGAAAACATGTAATTTGAAGACCTGTTGTTTCATGTTATTGCACTTTTGTTTTATGTTAGACTGTGTTTTTCAGTAGTTTGAAACAAAAACAGATTGTCATATTTTATCTTATTCCATGATGTTTTAAATAGGTTGTTGTACTGTTTTTATTCAGACAATTTTTGTTATATTCAGACAATTTTTGTTATATTCAGACAATTTATTGTTATGTTCCTATGGCTATTTGTTGTTATGTTCCTATGGCATACATATTGGCATTATCAGTTTGCTTGATCTATTTTGATTTTCAAGATGGTATAGAGCTATAAAAAACAGAATTTTGGCACACAGTTTATTACACAACAACAACAAACTGTAGAAAAGAGGGAAAACGCAAAAAAAAGGTGCCAAAATTGGTTAAAAATTAGGGTTCCATCTTCAGTTAACGGCAAGGCTGAGGGCAGGACCAAAATTGTAAAAAAAGTGGTAGTTCAGTGACCATTCTTGTAAAATTGGAAAATCAGGGACTAAAAGAGAATACGTTGTATAGTTGGATGACCAAAATTGTAATTATCCCAAAATAATATTATTCTTGCAAATTTCTCATCATGGGGGTAATTGATACTATAATTATGTTCAATCAAATGGTATGAGTGTGGACTACATGAATTAAATGACAGGAAAGTAAGATGTCATGGTTCTAAGAAATATTACACAAAGATAGGGAATGACTTTTTGTTACTTGTTGATGGTGCCCAAATTTCGCCTACATCTTAATTAAACATCATAGTAATAGAGTTGTTTATGTTTACTTGGATGTTGATTTAGGTCAGGGTATCAGTGGGAATGTGGGATGATACAGAGGGTCCTAACCTATGATGCACGGATACGGACACGGCGACACGGACACGACACGACACGGATACGGCAACACGGATTTTTTCTTGAATTTCCCACATGAGGAGTGTCAGACACGGTGTCGGACACGAGTGTCGGACACGACACGACACGGTAAAATGATATTTTTAGTTTTAGGAGTGTCCGTGTATCATAGGTCCTAACAATGATATTAATTATAATCCCTGAGGTTTGAGAAATTACGAACACCTCTCACAAATTTCCCTAGCCATTAATAATGGTGTTGAGTTTTGATGATGTCAGCAATATTAGTTTTAAAATTTCTAATTCTATTCTTGGGGGTATATATATTATAATAGTATTGAAACTTTGAAGGCTATATAGTGTAATTATATTGAAACTATAAGAATATATTTGTAAAGTTGATTAATTTATATTTTTTTTTAATTTAAAATTTTATAATTTAACCTAATATTTATATTTTGCCTATAAATATAAAACAAAATAGATATTTCATACATATTTATTTCTATAAAATAGGATACAAAATTACAAGAGAAAATTGCATTTTTCGTCCCTTAGTTTTAAGGGCAAAAATTTTTTCGTCCCAAACAAAAAAATTTGGTCCCAGAGGTTTATTTTTCGACAAATTTAGTCCCAAACGCCCAAAATCGACGGAAAAGTTAACGGCCGTCACCCACATGTGTGAAATAATATATTCTATCTTAATTATTAAAAACTGAGAATAACTTAAAAATATTATAACTCAATAATTTCACCCACATGTTCAAACCCAACCTTTTCACCTCCTGTGAATTGCTTGCTTACTGTTTCACCACCTTGAGTTGATATTGGCAAGGAAAGGTCAGATTGAAACGGAACAACGCATTCCGCCATGGAGGGTCCAAAGAAACCTGCAACAGAGGAGATGTCGTTACTGATGAGGCCTGAGGAGCTGGGCGATGAATTCCCTGAATATGGTAAGCCAAGGGTGTCGTTAGTTGTAATTTGAAAATTTGTAGTGTGTAGTGTGTAGTGTCTTTATCAGACAAGAATGGTAAATTTAATGGGGTTTAGCGTCATTGTCGTTGTCTTCATCTCTTTATCCTTTCTAGGATGTCTGGGGTCCCATATTGTGGTCCATTGTTGGACCACCAAGCTTTTTTTATGCAGATTTCAGTACAAAGTTTGAATATTGTAATCGAAAAGTGATTTTTTTTTGTCTTCCTGCAATTTTTTACAGAGGGTTCGAAGCATCAATGGCATTTTACATTGGTCTTTTACCACGGTGGGTCAATGAAGTTTTAAAAAAAAGCCAAGTACGTGCGCGGTAAAGTAAACTACTGGGACTATGTTGATAACAGGTATTTTAATGTTTATGTGTTGAAAGTCATGTCTGAGATCTTGGGTTATGCGGGGGGAAGATAATTCTACTACATTGATGGCAATGATCAGTTCCAGTTAATTAATGATGATAGTGTGTTAGAAAATTTGTGGAATCTTAAAAGTGTGCAAGATTACAGGGAACTTGATATCTTTTTGGTTGGGGTTAGAACTGTGGATGCACCTTTTGCAACTGACCGTGTTTATCTCCCTAAAGGACTTACATTTGATAATGCTGTAGAAAACGCTTTAGATGTGCTCAGCTTACATAGTAGTGATGGAGATATAGGTGGGGCAGCATCTGGTGTTGACTCTAATGCAAATTTCAATGTGGATCATGTGAACATTGTCAATGATGATGTGTCTGAGAATTATGGAGTTGAATGTGGATAATGTGACTAAAGTGAATGATGATGTGCCTAAGAAAATCCAAAACTTGAATGTGGATAATGTGAATAATGTGACTGATGATGTGTCTGATAATGTGGAGGTGCCTGAGAATATACAGGAGAATGTAGGAGTTCAGGAGATTGTGCAGGAGAAAAGAAGAGGTAAAAGGAACTTAAGACCAGTTAAAGGCAAGAATGTGAATGAATATGAGAGACAAAGGGAGATCAAAGGGAAGAGTATATTGGATTATGTTCCTGATACAATGACTTTGCAATTAACATGAAGGAGACACAGAAACGTGTTGATGATGATGGTGAGTTTGAGAAATATGTCAATTCTTCTCAAGAGTATGCTGGGGTGAAAGGTGATGAGAGTTCATCAAGTGATGAAGACAGTGGGTCATGCACAGATTCAAGTGCCCAAGATTTTGCTAATAACTGCTCAACTGACAATGAGAACCATGTTGACGATTTGGTTTTCCAGACTCAGAATACATTCGATCCAGTGTTTAGGCTTGAACAAAGGTATGCAAACAGAACACTGTTCAGGGAGGCTGTTCACTCACATGCCATCAAAACATGTAGGAGTCTCAAGATTGAGAAGAATGACACAAGAAGAATATATGCAAGATGCATGAAGAAGGATCAAGGTTGTGAGTGGAGGATCAATGCAGTTAAAAAGAACAATGAGAATAGTTATGTGATAAGAGAGTATGAGCCTCTTCATAGATGTAGTAGGTCAAAAGAGGTGAAGAATGTTAACTCTTCATGGTTAGCAAAGATGTTCATTGAGTCTTTTAGAGCTGATCCCAAGAGAGATGTCAAAGGCTGCAAAGAAGAAGCTTCTGCCAAGATTGGTGTCAATGTTTCTGATGTCCAAGCATACAGGGCCAAGAAGAAGGCTGTAAATATGGTGCAGAATGACTATGGAGATCAATATGGAAAGCTTTGGGAATATGCAGAGGCTTTAAGACAAAGGAATCCAGGTTCAACTGTTGTTATAGAGGTGCAACACAATAAGTTTCAGTATATGTATATATGTTTTGAAGCATTAAAAAGGGGATTTTGGGCAGGTTGTAGGAGGGTCATTGGTGTGGATGGCTGTCATTTAAAGGGGCCAAGTGGGGGTGTATTATTGACTGCCGTGGGAGTGGATCCGAATGATGACTTGTTTCCCCTTGCATATGCTGTTGTTGGGGTTGAGAATAGGAGCACATGGGAGTGGTTTCTTTCATTACTGAAGGAGGACATCATCAAGGATAGAGAGGAGACATACACTTTTATATCTGATAAACAAAAGGGACTTGTGCCAGCTTTTGAAAATGTACTCCCACTAGTGCACAACAGATTTTGTTTAAGGCACCTGCATGGTAATATGAAGAGAGCTGGTTTCAATGGGCTAGACATTAAGCTTGCACTGTGGAAGGCTGCAAGAGCAGGTACAGTCCCACATTTTGAGGCTGATATGCAGGAAATGGCTGATATTGACAGAAAATGTGTTGAATGGCTTAATGACAAGCATCCCTCACAATGGTCCATCTCACATTTTGACACATATACCAAGTCTGATGCATTACTGAACAATCAATGTGAATCTTTCAATGCATGCATTATGGGTGCAAGAGAGAAACCCATACTGACCATGTTTGAGTGGATCAGGGAATATCTGATGAAAAGAAACCAAAAGTTGAGGGACCAAGTTGAAAGAAAGTGGGAAGGCAGGAAGATATGCCCTAAGATTAGCAAATTGCTACAGAGACACACTCTAAAATCCAACAAATGTGTGCCAATAAAATCAGATGACACACATTATGAGGTACAAGACACTGCACACATTTCCTGTACTATAATTTAGTTTTGAGAAAATGTGCTATAACTAACGTATTCATTTATTGGTTGTAGGTGAGATCTATGGATGGATCCAGATTCACTGTTGACCTTGAAGATATGTCTTGCAAGCATGCTGTGAGTGCTATATTTGCCCAAGGTCTTGATCCAGAAGATTATGTTCATGAATGCTATCATGTGTCTACTTATTGCTTTGTGTATGGAGAGGCAATCATACCAATGGATGGTCCTATTTTATGGAGTAAAACTGGTTATGTCCCTCCTTTACCACCCAACTTTGGAAGAAGGCCTGGTAGACCAAAAAGATCAAGAAGAATGGATCAGAACGAAGTAACAAGTAAAAGGAAGACACAAAAAGGGGGCCAAAGAATGAAAAAACAGTCATACAAAGTTACATGTAAGTTTTGTGGTGTGGAAGGACATAATCGTAAGGGCTGCAAAGCTAGAAAAGATATTGAGCAGTGTTACGGTGTGGAGGAGACTGACAGGTTGATTAGAGAATGGGTGGAACAATGTAACGCCCCGGTTTCCGGAAGAACAGGTAAGCACGCCACGTGTGCGTTTTGAGTGTAGGATTTATTTTAATTCTTTAATTTCACAATATTCTTACGTGGCATTTCATATTTTTATAAAAATTCATGAAACATTGTTTATATAAATTATTTGAATTCATATCATTGAAAATAGTATTTCGTGACACGGAAAATATTTCTTGCATGAAACAATTACCGAGAGTATTTCAAATTACCAAATTGTCCCTAGTTGAATATTTCTTTAAAATTCTAGGGACTTAATTGCATAACTTCATGAGCTAGAGGATTAATTGGCAAATTAGCACATTTCACACATTTCAAAAATGGGTTTTACGTTATAGCATCTCCAAGCTTCTTCCTTGTTCATTTTATCCAAAAATTTCCAACATATTCATCTCCCTCACTCTCGGTTCCAAGGAAGAAAAAGGGAAGAAGTGATTTTTCATCCAATCATCAAGATTTCAAGAAATATTTCAAGGAATTGGGAATTGATCATCATCTTCATTTATTTTCTCCATATTTTCATCTTCAAGGTTGGTATTTGCATGAATTGATGAGTTTGATCATATTTGGCATAGCTAGGGTTTGAGGATTATGTGTTAGATGGATTAATTCTAGTTGGAAGAATGATTATGTGATCATAGCATGAATTATGGCATGATTTGTGCATGAATTTGTTGAGAAATTGAACTTGATTGATCAAAGTGAGCATGAGCTTGGAAACTTGGAATTCTTGATAATATTTCATGCTTTGAGTGTTTAAGTGTTATGATATCATTTCTTGAGCACATATGCATCATATTACCAGAAAATCCTAACTTTGTTGATTGAAAATGGAATTTTTGTTGCTTTGTTGCTTATTGCCGAGAGCCTCCCCTGTTTTGCTCTGTTTCTGTAAGTTGCAGAAACAGGGAACGGCCGTTCCCAGCCTCAAGGCATTGTGGGAACGGCCGTTCCCCTCTTTTAAACTAAAACAAGGCGGCCGAGCATGGGAACGGCCGTTCCCATTTTGGCCTTGCGCCGGAAGGGCCGTTCCCAGCTAAGGCGCATTTTTGAAAGGGAAGTCGTTGGCGCGTTTTGGGAATTCATGGGAACGACCGTTCCCATTTTTCAAAGGGGTCCGGAACGGCCGTTCTCACCTGGATTGCAGAACAAAAGTTTCTGCATAAAATTACGAAAATAGCCCCTCGATCCGACGACTTCTTTGACCCTGAATTGCTATTATATGTGCTAATATGTACTGAAACAACATGTTATCATGCCACATTGCATTTTCTTCGTCATCTCGATACATTTCCGCCGTTCGTCATATTTGGTCCATTTTAGGTCATGTCTCATGTATACACGTCGTGTTTTCACAGGTCACGAGGTTGTGGACGAGGAGCAGGCTCAGTAGAGTATATCCTTGTCATATTTTGTAAGAAAAGGTGAGGTTTTGTTTTAAGTAAATCGAACCCTATAACCCTTATGTGTTATTTTCGACCAAAACATATTATAATTATAAACGTTTTCAAAGTTATAAATATCTCAAGCAAGAAAGTAATGATTGTCATGATTTTCAAGCAAGTTTGGCGAGTACATGATTGCACGTGGGCCCGAGGGTAATTCTTGAGCCAACCGGGAAAGCAAGGGCTGACGGGTAACTCCTGAATTATCCTCACATTGTTGGGATCACCCCCGAAGCCACTAGGAGATTAGTGGTGGAAGGAGTTCCGTGTCTAGGGGGTCATATCCCCTACAAACAACATGTCGTGGATAGTTGAGCCTTGCAAACTCAATATCACCCGGAGGAAGAAGGAGACTGGGGATTAATCCGGCATGTCGGGTTATCCTCGGGTTATTGCATGATTTCAAGCATGAAATTGTCTATGTGAGCACTAAATGGAATTGCATGATCATGTATTGAAATGATAAAGCAAGCACGTATTGTCACGTTTGGTGTAAAGGTTGGAGAATCGCCCCTACTCCCGGGGTCACATGTTCGTGAAATGATCAAGTTAAACGGTTAAACTGATTAGTTGTAATCTCGGGCAAAGAATAAGTTTTCTTGAACTATTTATCTATTTCACTTCCAAAGTCTTCACCCTAGGCCACAACTTGCCTGTGATGTGTGTTGTATATAATTATTGCCCCTCACTCAGTCTTCGGTAGACTGATACTTCACTTTTCAGGTACTTGAGCGCTTGGTCGTGCTAGGCGGGTGTCCAGTCGAGTTTTGCAATCTCACGGGTCTAGTATTGTACCTTCATGTATAGCACTTTTTGGTATCTCATGTTATGATCGTTGTTAGTACATTTCGAATACCTGAGTATGTATATTATAAAGAGATGATAATGTATTGATAGTTAAGTTGGTATCTATACGTATCTATTCGATAAATATGGTACCTATATATATATTTGAGTTATTACTTCCGCTTTTGAATTCATGTTGGATTTATTTATGTTGGGGAGTGTCCCGCCTAGCTCGTCATTTTTATTGTCACCCGTTCGCTATAGTTTTGGTTTATGTATGGATTTTCCATTTCATACGTGGATCGAGGCTATAGTGCGGGGGATGTAGTGCCCTGGGGGTTAGGGTGTTACAAACAAGCAGAAGCTCAGCATGAGGAAATGACACAAAAGGAAGGAGAAGGTCCATCCATGACACAGACTCAAGAAGTTGAAGCACCCAAAAAAAAAGTAAGTTGGTTCACTTATTTTTAAATGCTTGATAAAGTTTGTACATTACTTAGTTGGTTCATTATTTTGCAGGCTAAGAAAGGACTATTCAGAGGACCCACGGAGCCCCTTTGCAATCTGCGCAATTGTTAAGAAATTGTGGATATTTTGTCAACTTTTAAGCATAGAACAAGCTTTGTAATCTGTTCCTTTTATCTGCTACTGGAAGATGAAGTTGCTACTTTATGAATGCTACTTACCCAATGTTTTGTATGTAATGAAATGGGATATTGTTATTGCATTTATGAAAGTACTTTTGTCCATTCTTAACTGTGATGCAGAATGGTTGCTTATGAATTCTGAATGCTTCATTGTCATGAATGTCAAAAATGCAAAGTTGTTTGTGAATGGTTTGGAGGTTTTTTGTCAAGGGACATATTACACCATTTCATTCATACTTTTCACAAAATAACAGAAACCTCCCCTGAACACTAACTAAAATAACAGACACACCCCTTATAGCTTTTGACAAAATAATACATACATCCCCTGCAACTTACACACAAACAACACAAACACAAACACAAACTCCACTCCTACGTACAAACTTCAACAACTTCAAGACCACATTTTCAAAAATATAGGGAGCCATGAGATTAACAGAATCAATGTCAAGATCCGATTCTTCTTGCGAACTCTTGAAAATTCTTCTTCAAGCTTCTTCAAGTCAAGCTTAACTTCCTCGATATCGGCCAAATCAAGTTCCATGCCGTTAATTCTACGGAGCAACCTCGGTATAACGACCTTCGCTCTTTCGCATATGGGTGGGCCATGCCACTGGAAGTACCCCCTACATGTCGGCATCTCACAAGTGTAGAACCGTCTTGATGGATTTTCATTTGTCCACGATGTCTTTAACACTATTTTCCCTCCACACCTACAAATCCCCCGGTCTCCCATTGTTTTAGAGTGAGAGAATGACAAATAGAATGAAAACGATGTGTGCAGCCTCCTTTAGAGTGAGAAAATGACAAGAAATGGAATGAAAATGATGTGTGCAGCTTTCTGCTTTGGATGAGATTATATGGTTGGGAAATATCTAATTCCCTCCAAAAAGCACCTCACGTGCGAATTTCCCCCCCAAAAAAAGACACTAACAGCTGTTAACTCCATCTGGGATCAAAAGTGCCATTTTGGGCGTTTGGGACTAAATTTGTCGAAAAATAAACCTCCGGGACCAAAAATTTTTGTTTGGGACGAAAAAAATTTTGCCCTTAAAACTAAGGGACGAAAAATGCAATTTTCTCAAATTACAAATTTTACGTTATGTCTATATCTTAATTTAAAATATATTTTGCATTAAATTTTGTTCATTTAAAATAATAAAATTTTGGTTCAAAAATAGAACACCATAACATACACACCATCATCAATGAATGTCTTAATAAATTCATACATGCCTGACATGGTGATGAACAATTTTGTTGGTTTCTTTCTTCATGTACTTCTAAAATTTTTGTTGGGGAATCATGGGTGTCGACGAACTTGATTGAACATGAAAAAGCTCATATATCCACACCACGGTTAGTTGGGGTTCAATCTTCGTCTTCAGTTGAAGCTGCCCTGGGTTCCAATTTTCTTGCACCAGATTTTAATTTTTGTTGGAATTTATTTTAGAATAATTACAATTTTGGTCATCCAACTATGCAACTTATTCTCTTTTGGTCCCCCACTTTTCAATTTTACAAGAATGGTCACTGAACTACCACTTTTTTTACACATTTGGTCCCGCCGTCAATTTTGGCGTTAAATTTAACGGAAATTACTGTTTTAGGCGAATTTTGGCGCGTTTTCTACGTTTTCCCTCATTTCTTCCCCTTGTTGCGACTGTGAAGTTCTCCAAGGTGAGTATGCCAAGCGGATCCATTGCATGGATCTAATCTCTTCCTCGCTTCCTTGAAATCGAACCCACCATCAATTTTCGGCTTTATTACTTTAGCCCAACCCACAAGATGAGTTTTCCTTTGGTTCGATCCCGTCGACCACAAGAAATTTCGGTTCATTCTATCAAGTTTCGAGCACACATTTTTTGGGAACCAACACGAGTGCATGTGGTACGTTGGAATCGAAGAAGTAACTGACTGTATTAGAGTCATTCGGCCCGCCAAACTTAAGTTCTTAGCATTCCAATTCGAGAGTCTGTTCTGCACTCTTCCGATAACATTGGTGAAGACCTCCTTTGAATTGCCATTGTTCCCAAGGTGAATGCCCAGGTACTTGCCGATGTCGTCCAAGGTTTCAGCCAATCTAAGCTCCCACACGATAACTTCTCAGTGCGCAGGCAAAGAGTGTGGTGAAAACCATATCTGGGATTTTGTCTCGCTTATCTTCATACACGAAGCCTAGCAAAAGTGATTCATAATCCCCTTGATTCGAAGTTAATGATATCAAATAAATTCTCCTGCTTCATTAAGAGCCTTCTAACTGCGTAAAAGCTCATAATATTTCAGAATTTATTTTGCGTGTCTTCGTGCTTAATGACCCTTATTAGTATTCTGCTATTTAGACATATACAATTCCATCAAATGCATGTTTATATTGTGCTTGATCAAACTCAATTCAAAAGTTGTTATTAAGTAGTTCATTAATTAACCAATGTGGGACGGTAACACATCCCTCCACACACCATACTTAGGCCGAAACAATCAAAGCTCAACCTGGATCGAGAAAATTAAATGCATGATATGCAAAAAAACTCGCTCAATGGGGAAATTTTGCCTTTGTGTACTCCATGCAATGGATCCGCTTGACATACTCACCTTCGAGAACTTCATAGTCGTAACAAGGGGAAGAAATGAGGGAAAATGCAGAAAACGGCGCCAAAATTTGCCTGAAACAGTAATTTTCGTTAAATTTAACTCCAAAATTGACGGCGGGACCAAATGTGTTAAAAAAGTGGTAGTTCAGTGACCATTCTTGTAAAATTGAAAAGTGGGGGACCAAAAGAGAATAAGTTGCATAGTTGGATGACCAAATTTATAATTATCCTTTTCTAAAATTAATTTGTGAAGCCAACGATTCTTGCATAGGGAAATTATCCAAACGCGAGCACTCAGAAGCTAACGAATGAAGGCTCCAAAATGGGGTTTATCGGTTTCATTAGGGAGGCACCAATATTCGACCAATGCCAACATCACAAAGCTATTCGACAAATACGTGGACAAGACGAATGTATTCTCGTGGAACTCCATCATCGCCGAGTTGGCTCGGAGTGGAGACTCAGTTGAAGCCCTCAAAGCCTTCTGTTCCATGCGGAAGTCGGCCCTCAAACCAAACCGTGCAACTTTTCCATGCGCGATCAAATCTTGCTCCGCCCTTTGTGATCTTAACTCAGGGAAGCAAGCCCACCAACAAGTACTTGTGTTTGGTTATGCCCCTGACCTTTTTATATCATCTGCACTTATCGATATGTACTCCAAATGTGGTCAATTAAGCGATGCGAGGAACGTGTTCGACGAAATTCCTCAAAGAAATGTGGTTTCTTGGACCTCGATGATTAATGGGTATGTGCAGAGTGGCTGTGCTCGTGAAGCGTTGTTGCTTTTTAAAGACCAGTTAGTTGAAGAAAGTTGTCGTAGCATAGATGATGAAGGGCGTGTTGATGGGGTTGCTATGGTTCCGATTTTGGCTGCTTGCTCGCGCGTTGCCGAGAAGAATGTCACTAGAGGGGTTCATGGGTTTGTTATGAAAAGAGGATTGAATGAGGCTTTGGGTGTTGGTAATACTTTGATTGATGCATATTCCAGGTGTGGTGTGGTGGAGTTTTCAAGGAAAGTGTTTGATGAGATGAATGAGAAAGATTTGATATCCTGGAATTCTATGATTGCGGTTTGTGCACAACATGGATTCTCTGAGGAGGCAATTGGAATTTTCCAGTCAATGATAAGTAATGCTGAGGTTGAGCACAATGAGGTTACATTATCAGCTGTATTGTTAGCTTGTGCTCATGCAGGAGCTCTTCGAATAGGGAAGAGCATACACGTTCAGGTGTCATGATTTTGCAAAAATACTATGTCGCTTCTTGAGCTACTTATTCAATTTTTGGTACATTTTATATGCCTAACGAGTATTTGATGTTTCTCCTTTTTCTATATAGATCATAAAGATGAATATGGAGCGTAATGTAGTTATGGGTACTTCACTCATTGACATGTACTGCAAATGTGGTAGAGTAAATATTGCAAGGAAGGTGTTTGATAAAATGACTGACAAGAATGTAAAATCATGGTCTGCCATGATAGCTGGTTATGGAATGCATGGTGAAGCAAGAGAAGCGCTCAATGTATTATCTGACATGATTCAATTTGGGATTAGACCAAACAGTATCACTTTTGTATCAGTCCTTTCGGCTTGTTGCCATGCTGGTATGGTGGATGAAGGATGGCACTGGTTTTGTGCAATGCAGCACAGTTTTAACATTGAACCGAGTCTGGAACACTATGGCTGCATCATTGATCTCCTTGGTCGTGTGGGTTATCTTAACAAGGCTTATAATTTGATATTGGAGATGAGGGTGAGGCCTGATTTTGTTATTTGGTGCTCTCTTTTGGCATCATGCAGGATACACAAAAACGTGGAGCTTGCAGAGATATGTGCTAGAAGATTGTTTGAGCTAGATCCTAATAACTCGGGATATTACACATTGCTTTCAAATATTTATGCTGATTCTGGTAGATGGGAAGATGTAAAACGAATGCGGGTAATTATGAAAAATAAAGGCGTAGTTAAATCCCCTGGATTAGTCTTGCTGAGCTAAAAAGGTAGAGTTCAAGTATCTGGTTGGATTGACTTAAAATTCATTTGTTCATTTTATGTGTATTAGCTCTTTTTTTGGTTAATTAATTCTTTTTTCATCCTCATTTTTTTAATTGTTGTGCTTACCAGCACTTTGTGAGGTACATAGTCAAAGGCACACGAGGTTTATAATGTAACTGGATCGAAGCAGGTTGAGATCGGTAAGTACTAAATATTTATGCCTGAGTAATATTTGTTGGAATCAAATATAAAACAGGATTTCCATGAATGATTATGATCTTGACATAGATTTCAATTTCTGATTCTTGATTGTAATCTGTTGCGTAGGTTCTTAACCTTTGCTTTGAGGAAACGAAATGTGAAGGTATGTATGCAAGAACAATTATTTTTTGTATTAGTAACCCAACCTAAATGAATGTGCTTGAGGAATTCTTGTGTCTATGTTATTGGTTTCTTCTGAAGTCAAAATACGCGATTATGATTTGTCATTCCCCTTTTTTTTTTTAATTTCTTTTTTCTTTATGTTAAAAGCACTTACTTTCATTATTTTATTGGGTTTTCCTAGAAGAAATTACTTGTGGAAAGGCAAGATTGAAATACCTATCCATTTGGGTTTGGATGTAGGCTACAAATTGAAAAGATATGGGGAGGTTGTAGTTCTGTTTCAAAAGAAAATAATCTCATGATATGTCATTTGTTCGATTTGTTATTCTTTTCTGATTCTGTTTTATTTTTTGCGATTTGGTTTCTTTTAACTAAAATGCTTTCCTCTTTACTTTTAACTTCAGTTGAGCAATGCCAAAACTTTCTTGTTGGTTGTCGAACACTGTTCTGCTGATCTCCATTTGCTTGCATGACTGGGAAAAAATATTCATGCTATTCCTACTATTTCTTCACCAGTGGATTTAATTTTCTCGGTAAAGAGGAAGCGGAGTAAAATCAAACTTCCTCACGATGAAGCCACACTAAAGTCGGCGGAGCTTCACTCCAAACCATCGTATCATTGTTAAGAATCCATGACCAAAGCTTCACTAAGCTATCAACACACACATCTCCCTCAAGTTCGGTATGTAACAGAGAAATATCTCGAGGCAAGTGGTGGAGTTGTTGACAATGTTCCACAATATTTTCAAATTTGATGTGGTGTTGCCAACTTGAAGTATTGCTTCTTCTCTCGACTTTGATAAATTATATTTTAGGCCCCATAAATTCTATCCGTGCAAAGCAATCCCCATATCTTTTCAATTTGTAGCCTACAGAATCAGTGCTTAACGACTTAGGTAAATTATATTTTCTGAAAAGATAAATTATATTTTAGGCCCCATAAATTCTATCTGTGTAGAAACCATTGCTTTGCACGGATAGAGCTTAACGACGTTTTTTTATGATATTGCCTGTCTTATGCGTCTTTTCGTCCGGGCCGAAGAACACGGGCAATCCTGGACTCATTACGGCCACTCGAGGACGACTTTGGAGACTTTTTGGGGCATAAGAAACCTTTAGCAATTACCATGTGGATTTCTTCTTCCTTATTCTTCTATGAATTCTCTAATTTCTCCAATTTGAAGGGAGAAATTCCAAAATATGATGATATGAGCTAATTTCATGTTTCTAATCCAAAGTCAACTTCTACAAAGTCTGTTCTGATGGCATTTCCATATCCCATTTGTAACGCCCCAATTTCCGGCTATTCAGGTACGCACGACACGTGTGAGTTTTTCGAGAGTTAGGATTTTAATTTATTATTTTGTTTATTCAACTTATATGTGTTATAGTAATTTTATAAATTTTATCCCAATATGTTTACGTGAAAATATGTGAAATACGTGTCAACTTGAGAATTATTTTATAAGTTGGAAATAATTGTTACGTGAAATAAGTGCCAAAAGCTAATTAATTGTCAAATTGTCCCTAATTGCGCATTCATTTAAATTCACGGACCAAATTGCATAAACAATTCTTGGACCAAAGTGAGTAAAATTGTAGGAATGAAACTTGATTGCATAACTTACACGAGTGAGGGACTAAATTGCAAATTATGGACTTCCATCAAATTCAAAATGATGAATCATGTAAGAGCTTTCTTCATGCTTCCATTCTTCATTTTTCATCCAAATTCCATTACACTTGCTTCCTTGTGTCTCGGTTCCACCAAGAAAAATAGGAGAAGAGATTTGCTAATTTCAATCGAGTTTTTCCAAGGAAATTTCAAGCTTTGAAGTAATCATCCATCATCTTCTTCTCCTTCCATTTCTTTCATTCAAGTTCTTCTCCAGGGTGGAGAGTACAGATCAATGAGCACGTTCATGCATCCATGAGTCGTCGTGTCGCCTGTCAGGTGAGGTTTAATTGCTAATTACATAAAACCCGTTTAACCCTTATGTGTAATTTTGGCTAAAAGGTATACATATATTTATCCATGATCATTTCTAAACTTTCAAAGTATTTGGCAAGCAAGTCAGGCTCATGCAAAGCAATGTGTGTGGCTTGATTAATGTCATGATCATGCAAAGCAATGCATGTATCGTGATTAAACCGTGTTTTGGCGAGTAGAATGATAGCATTTTGGGCCTGAGGGTTAGTGTACGAGCCAACCGGAAAAGCATAGGGTTGACGGGTAACTCTGCACACCCCTCATCATTGGGATAACCCCTGAATCCACCAAGAGGTTTGGTGGAGGAAGGAATCCCGTACGTGGGAGTCATGTTCCTGACGTACGTAGCATGGATGGTTAGGGCTTTGCAAACCCACCATCACCCGGAGTGAAAGGAGTTCATGAAATTGTTACTTGAGCACTGTAATTGAATTGCATGATCACATGACAATTAAACAAGCATGTAATGATCACTATTGGTGTAGGGTTGGAGAATTGCCCTTACTCGCCAGGGCCACTGATTGAATACATGAAAGTGATTAAAGTGTTTAATATTGATAGTTGTAATCTCGTGCAAAGTGTATTACATTTTGAACTTATATTGCTTTTGATTATAAAACCTTACCCGAGGTTATAAGTTGCATGTTATCTGCGCTAATATTTATTTATGTCCCTCACTCGGTCTTCACAGACTGACGCCTCCACCTTTCAGGTTCTTGTAGGTGCACGCTATGCGGGAATCGAGTCGAGTCTAGTCTTTGCGTTCGAGTCAAGCACGGTGCATTTATTTATCGTTTCAAAGAAATTATTGTTAATGTTATTTGTTATGTATTTTAGGAGATGATAATGTATTGATATGCCTGTTGAGAAAGTTGTATATGTTTAAACCGTACTTGATTAGTGAAACGTTTACGTATGTTTTCGGTTACATTAGCATGCAATGATTGATATATTCGTGAATTAGTCCCGTCTAGCTAGATTGTCGTTTTATTTTATTGTCACCCGTTCGCTATAGGTTGGTCCATGTACGGATTACCCGTTTCGTATATGGATCGACCTATGGTGCGGGGGTGTGACATTTCTACGAAAAGGGGTGCTACACCATTTTTATCAACCATTCTATGTTTATGAATCTATTGATTGCGCACGATTGATTGGTTTCATGGCCAAGATGGGACAGAGAATTGAAGAATCTTATGTTTTGTGGGATGAGGAACCCAGGGAGCTTCATGAGATGTAGGTTGTAGGAATTAGCAACTAGTTTGCTGGACTCGTTGATTGACCAAAAAAATGTTAATGCTCGCGGGAGGTGTTTACGTTTGCCAGTATAATTCAATTCAATTGGTTTGAGCTGGATTGAATTGTATAAAATTTGATTTTGGCTGGTTTTGGGTTGAGTTAATAATGGGCTAGGAGAGTTAGGGGCGACTCTAGAATTGTTGAACAGTTGGGTAAAAAAAATTTAATAATATTATTAAAAAATAGAATATTTTATTTAAAATATTTATGTTATAATTATCCTCTATGATTTTTTATGTGCACTAAGTGTTTTGAAATTCAAGAAAACTACAAAGTCTATATTATTTAGAGTTGTTTAATGTTTAGGGTATCATTAAATAAACTTTTATTTTATTTTTAGACTATGGACTTCTTTTAATTTTACATACTAATTTTAAATTTTGAAGTCGTCAATACAATTTTTTTCATTTTTATGTAGGGTTAAAAATCAATTCTTAAAACAATAAATTTATAAACATATAAAAAATAGATAATATATAACTTTGTTTTTTTTGAGTGGGGTCAACTAACCCCACATCTACCAAGGTGGCGTCGCTTATGAAGAGAGTAATGGGTTGTTTATAGGTTGAACTGAGTTGATATTGAATTTTAATTGAGTATTTAGTTGGTTAAGCTTATTAATATAATTTTAATGTTACTATTTTATCCTTCTCATAGATTAAATTTTAAATTTCTATCCATAAATTATTTACATATAATTATATATTTTTTATACACATTTATATACACTACCACAATTATATACATATTTTCTCACACACCAACATATTTTTCGCATGCATTACACAATTTTACATACATTTTCACACACTAGCACATTTTGACACATACTAACACGTATTTTTACACACTAATATTATCTTACACATATTTTCATACATTAATCGAATTTACATGTATTTTTACACACTAACATAATTTTACACGTATTTTCACATACTAACACTTTTTACACACACTAACACACATGTACTGACACTTGCATAATCTTACACGTATTTTCACACACTAACCAATTTTACATGTATATTCACACTTTAACACAATTTTACACACATTTTCACACACTGACACATTTTTTTCAAACACTAAAACACATTTACGAATACTAACATAATCTTAAACATATCGACTTATTTTAAGTCCATTTTAGGCCCATTACACCCATTTTTCGACTTGTTCGATCTATTTTAGATCAGCTTAACCAGTTTTGGACTTGTTTCACCCATTTTGGACCTGCTACACTCGTTTTGGACATGGTTTACTCATTTTTCTACCTACTCGATCCATTTTGGACTTGTTACATCTATTTTAGATCTGTTTAACCCATTTTGGGACCATTTTACCTATTCTCAACCTGTTTGACCTAATTTGGACCCATTTGGCTCGTTTTGGACCTGTTATACCCGTTTTTTAAATAGTTTGATTAATTTTAGAACCGTTTAACCAATTTTGAACCTGTTTTCACCCCGTTTTTCAAATAAGTTGACCTATTTTTGATTGTTTGGCTTCTTTTGGACTTATTACACCCGTTTTTCAACTTGTTCGATCTATTTTAGACTTGTTTAATCAATTTTGAACTCATTTCACCTATTTTGAACCGGTTACACCTATTTTGGATATGTTCCATTCATTTTTCAACCTGATCAACCTATTTTAGACTCAATTAATCTATTTTTGTCTAGATTTATCCATTTTAGACCCATTTTACGAGTACAAACAAGTCAAAAATGGGTTCAACATGGATCAAATGGGTCAAAAAAATCGAAAATGATTCAAATGGATCCAAAATGAGTCAAATGGGTCGAACGGAAAATCAATGAATTTCCAAATTTCTTCGCGAAAAATCACAACAATAATTAAAAATTTCATTTGTGAGACTACCCCTGGATGATCCAGCACCCAACCCATTACACTAGCAAGAAATTGAACTCGGTTTTCCATGGAAGAATAATGATCCTGAAACCATCTTTGACAATTTCTTTATTATTAATATTATATCTTTTAATATATTTAATAACAATGAAATATATTCATACACTAATTTCAATTAATTATTTAAATACTTTTGTGTTATTAGTTTAAAATATAAAATGTATGATTATATGAATTGAATATAATCATATTTATAGAGATATTGTATATATAATGAATATACTTAAAGTTATATAAAATATTATGTTAATAATTTATATTTTGTATATTATATAATTTTTAAATATATAATTATTTGTATTAACTATAATCTTATTTTTCTAATTAAATTTGATTGAAAAATTTCAATGGAAAATCTGATGAGGCATAAAAACACGCTCGTATCAGAGCCGTCCACGTGTCGCCATCAGTTGACTTGAAGACTGTACGCTCGCATTGATGGGCTCGCGGGCCAACCCAGCCCACTCATTTGCCAACTAATACAGGCCCTTGAGCCTCAGCCAACTATTCAAGTAAAGGGCCCGAGCCAACAGGCTTGGCGCTCACATCTCGGCCCTCAGGGTTACCCTTCTCCGGAGGGCACCCACGCGAGGGCACGTCTCCGATGCTCGTGGTTTTGATGCTCAAGGGTCATCAGCCGCGGGGAACCCATCGGTGCGCTCTTCGAGCGTCACCAGCGCTCGAATATAATCCTTCCCCACCGTAATGGATTCGAACCCTAGCAAAGCGGACCTTGGGCCTTCCTCTCACGCGGCCCTCGCCAACAACCTCTGACACCATGGCAGCGTGCAACTCGTACCTGGCACGCCGCCCACTTTTCAGAGCTATCACTCTCAGGCCATCACAGACCGCTACGTGTTAGGGCAACACAGGTTTGGGACCACACGGTCAAATTACCCAATCTACCCTCACCCCCAACATATAAATAGGAGGGAACACCTGCACTCTCTCCCAAGTCATCCTTTGCATACATACTGCATACATTGTTCTGGGCATTTTTCTCTCATCTTCCCATTATTCTCACCACAGCAGCATCACCATTGCACCTTGCACTCTTGGTGTTATCCTAGTTGGAAGAACCCACGCACAAGAGGAAACCCAGATCCTGAAGCCCTCATGCCTGTGATGGTCTTTCCCTTTCTATACAAATATTAAAGTGTTGTTGCATTTTTGGGAAGTCCGATTTCCAGCACCATCAAAATCGAAGGAAAAATCCATTGATTTTCCGTTGGCTTTTTTGTTTCATTGAATTTCCAATGGAAAATCAACGGGAAAATTCCGTTGATTTTTTTTAATGAACAATACTAAACAATCGATGGAATTTTCCGTGGATTTTTTGTTTCATTGAAAGTTCCAACGGAAAATTTTCGTTCTTTTTTTTTAATCAACAATCCGTTGGAATTTTTGTTACATTGAAAATTCCAACAAAAAATAAATAGAAATATTCCGTTGGTCTTTTTTAATGAACAATACAAAAAAACTGACAAAATTTTCCATCGGTTTTTTTGTTTTTTGTTTCATTGAAATTTCCAATAGAAAACCAATGAGAAAATTCCATTGATTTTTTCAATGAACAATACTAAAACACCGTCGGAATTTTTCGTCGGAATTGTTTTTTCATTGAAAATTCCAATCGAAAATTTTCGTTGTTTTTTTAATGAATAATACAAATAAACCGACGGAATTTTTAGTCGGTTTTTTGTTGGTTTTTTTGTTTCATTGAAATTTCTAACGAAAAACCAACGAAAAAATTTCATTGGTTTTTCTTAATAAAAAATACTAAAAAAACGTCAAAATTTTTCGTCTGTTTTTCGTTGGAATTTTTGTTTCATTGAAAATTCCAGCGAAAAACCAACGGAAAAATTCTATTGGTTTGTTTTAATGAACAATACTAAAAAACCGACGGAATTTTCCATCGGATTTCCGTTGGAATTTTTGTTACATTGAAAATTCCAACGAAAAACCAACGAAAAAATTCCGTTATTTTTTTTAATGAACAATACAAAAAAAACAACGGAATATTCTGTCTGTTTTTCGTTGGTTTTTTTGTTTCATTAAAATTTCCAATGGAAATTCAACGGGAAAATTCCATTGGTTTTTTTTTTATGAACAATACTAAAAAACCAATGGAATTTTTGTTTCATTGAAAATTTCAAGGAAAACCAACGGAAAAATTCCATTGGTTTTTTGGTGTAATTTTTTTTTTAACTGTGCCAAAATTTCCTATGGAATTTTAAAAACCGTCAAACTTTCCGACGGAATTCCGACGATTTTTTTGTTGGAATGCAATTTTTCTTGGCTGTGGGTATTCCGTTGGAATTTCATTGGTTTTTTCTCATCGGTTTTCGGCCGTTTTCTTGTAGTGGAGAAGGTGGCGCGTGGGTATGAGAATTAAGAAAACGACACGTATGTATGGAAATGTGTGCGACGTTTCACAAAAGTAGTACTGTTAGGGATAATTTTAATTAGTAAACCCTATATGGTACAATTATACATCAACAACTGTAGCACATAAGGTGTCGAACCCACAGGGAAGGAAAAATAAAGCAATTACTCAACACTTTTTCTGATCGATGGACAATTAACTAGAGATAATAAAGTGAATAATAGCAATAGTAAAGATTGTAATGATAACAATTAAGTAAAGAGGCTGAGGGAATGGTAGTTACTTCAAAACTCTGCCAATAAATTAATCTAGTAAAGTTCATGGCTCCCAATCTCGTCACTAAGGCGTATGCAGCTTCTTTCGAACGCAAACACGTTTTCCAACTACTCGCTTTAATTAAACAAGATTAATGTAATTATTAACTTCAGTTGCTTGGTAAAGAAGTAATTACTAGTAGCTGAGTAAGAGACTAAATCTCTCCGTACCTTTTATCCTAAATGTTACGAAAAAGAAATCAGTTCACTACCTATCTCTCGATCAACTAGAGAACAAGCATCATACTAAAGGTGGCCAGTCCATCGCATGCAATCAAACCCAAAGTTTCATAAGATGGAGCCAATATATTCTTTCAATAATTCGTTGTCGCGCGTTTATGCATATAACCACACACTCCCCTCGCCATAAGGATTTAGTTACTCATGATATTTAAGATAAACATAAAATTGATAAAAACTTAGAAATACTTCATGTTCATAAGAAAACTCTCAAGTCTAGCATAAATCTGATCAAACAATCAAAGGAAAATCGCAATACTAATTAAACAAACAAGTAAAGAATTAGAATTGTTTGAATCTTGAATTGATGAAATTATGACGCAATTCTCGCTGAGTGTCTTCAACCGAAGGCCTTCATTAACTTCTCGTCTCCTCCCGCCTCTAGATCAACTCTCTTTTGCTTCCTCCGGAACTCCTGTGCTAACCCCGGTGCAAACCCCTTTATGTCTCTTATTGCATCTATTTTTAGGTTCATCGAATTAGGGCAACACTTTCAGTCTTTGTCAACAAGAAAGCGTGGTCAAAAACTTTCAAAGATTGCCTGCATATAGTATTGGATTAGCTAAGATTCAGCTGCAAGATTTCGCAGAATCTTTCCTTAAAACTAGCGTGTCGTGACATTCGCGCTCGTCAAGGGACATGTTCGCGGCCGCTAAGGTCGTGAATTTATATCCCTTGTATTGAATAATGACCTTTGACCTTACTCACCCTCAAAAGCTAGCTGTTGAGGGGAGGTTTGTCATGCCATTATATATTGAACACCACATCATTAATTATTCGATGTGGGACATTTAACACACCCCCGTCACACCCAAATTGGTTCGTGAACATTGCAGGAATAAACATCTGCAAGCCGCAGGAATGAAACATCTGCAAGCCGGGTGGAGAGACAGGCACAGGAATCGAACATCTGTGAACCCGCTCTGATACCATATTGAATAATGAGTTTTGGCCTTACTCACCCCCAAAAGTTAGCTGTTGAGGGGAGGTTTGCCATGCCATTATATATTGAACACCACATCACTAATTATTCGATGTGGGATATTTAACACACCCCCGTCACGCCCAAATTGGTGCGTGAACATTGCAGGAATGAACATCTGCAAGCCGCAGGAACGAAACATCTGCAAGCCGGGTGGAGAGAAGAGACAGGCACAGGAATTGAACATCTGTGAACTCGCTCTGATACCATATTGAATAATGAGCTTTGGCCTTACTCACCCCCAAAAACTAGCTGTTGAGGGGAGGGTTGTCAAGCCATTATATATTGAACACCACATCATTAATTATTCGATGTGGAACATTTAACATGTAACGCCCCAGTTTTTCAGTTTTAAATAATGTGGCGTATTTGTTTATAAATTGCGCGATTTAATTATTTAATTATACGATTAATTGTTTATAAGTGTTTATATTTGATTTAAACTATAGACTATGGTTGTTTTAAGTAATTCATTTTATTTTACTTTGATATTTAGTGTTTAATTTCTTAATTAAGGTTTCGTGTTACCTTAACTATTTCGGTAATTTCGTTAATTAATTTCAACATGTTATTAGTTGGTTTTAATTTAATTAATATGGAATTTAAGTTTAGTAATTTATTTATAACAATATGAATTCGTTCATGCGTATGAGTGTTCTATTTGTGTTTCGTTCATGTATGTAATGATATCGGACTGGTATGGAAATTTAGTATGTCGTAAATATGTGTGTTATGAACATTCCTATATGCTCGGTTTATGTTTTCGGTTTCATTTGACGCGTTAATGAATTTAATTTTGATTGTGGAACCAAATCGGGGGCTAACGAGCAATTAGCGCACCCTTGGTTCCTTACGTGATATCTTGAGCTCGGGAATTCGGATTCGAATTCCGACACCTCCGTTGCCTTCGTATCGACGATTCGGAGACAATGGAACAAGCCTCATACCTTTTTGAAATCATTAAGACCTCCGAAATCCAACCGTAACGGACAACTCATGCAAGAAGAGCTCTTTTTGTTGACTAGTCTTCATGGTGGGACCCTTTTTACTTAACCTAACCTAACCATACCTTAACCATGACTTTTGTACCATGGGTTAAGCCTTCTCCTACCCCTTTACCTCTGAAAAACCGAGCCAAAATATCTCCTCTTGCAGCTGGAGCTGAACGAGAGAGGAGAAGAGAAGAAAGGAAGAAAACCCTTGGCCATCCTTTGTGATTTTGAGCTCAAATCTCTTCCCTCCTTCACCAAATCTTTAAGGTATGAATATTTATGTCTTCTCTACTCTATTATGCTTGATTTAATCTACTTACATCATGTTTTGGATCAGATTTGATTAGGGTTTGAGTGAGGAGTTTGGTATGAACTTTTGGGGATTTTTGCTCTTGTGACCTAGTTGTTTGTGTGACTGATTTTCTTGCTTATACATGATCATATGAACTTGTTTCTTGACCCATTTCTTTCCTAACTGATAGTATATGATATTAGGAGGATTTTATCTCTTGACCCTTTGATGAAATTATGAGATATGGAGCTCCAAACTTGATGATCAAATTGATTCCCCTGTTTTTCGAACTGCTGTGTGAAATTTTGTGTTGTTGCTTGATCATATGGTCTCCATTTCGTGTGAAATTGTATGGAGTTGATGTACACTCATTGTTATATATGTTAATATTCATGTTTTAAGTATTTGGATCCATTTTAAGCCTCAAAACCGAAAAACATGGCCTGTTTTTATGCATGATCTTTGACAGAATTGTTGCTGTTGTGTTTGGTAACTTGTTGGTCATTCTAATGTGCTTTAAATTGAACCGTTTTGCATATATATGATGTATATTAGTTGTTTAGTATGTTAGCATGCTTCCTCCAAAGTTTCAGATCCAAATTCAAACCCTAAGTACTTGATCAAGGCATGATTAAACAATTGAGCTCTTATGTGCGATTTTGGCGACCCAGTTTTGTTGCTTGGATTCGATGACCTTAATATGTGATTTAGCCTTTTCACTCTAAATGAAAAATGTTCATAACATGCTAAATATGTTGTATATTAAGTTTCAGAGCATTTGGAGTTCATTTGGTATGTTTTTGGATTGATTTGGTATGAGATCAGTTTTGCCGGAAAAACTTTGTGTGTGGATAAGTTCTGTACCGTGACACCCCCGTGTCTCATTTACTCATAAGAGTGAGACACGGGCGTGTCACACCTTCTGGGCAGCTCTGTACTGAGCCACGGTCGTGGCTCAGTTTGGCTAGGGTTGGTGACACCCCCGTGTCCCTTCCCCTGCGCAGTCCGTGTTGCTTCCTTTTCTGTTTTTGATTTATTTCACCTCTTGAATGACTTTATCTCCTTTTGTGTTGAACTATGAACTTGTTTTGCTATATGTTGGGAGCTTTGTGTTTTAATTTCATGGCATTTGGATGAGTTATAGGCATGCTTTTGCTTATTTCCGTTTATATGTGTTTATATGTCGTTTATGAATCGCGTAATTCATTTTCTATTCCATATGCTTCCTTCTTGTTGTCAAACCTTGGAAATATGCTATCTTATGTAATATGAAGTACGTGGTAGCATTATGGGTGAGTTTGAATATGTTCTATGCTCCTATTTGAATTCTTGAATTAATTTGATTGGAGATTGAATTGAAGAATTTGAATGATTTATGATTGAACAAGTGAATGAATTGGTTATATGATTTTCATGACTTAATATGATCTTTATGCCTTCATATCATGCTTGTGCATTGCCGTGCGTCATATATGGTTCATTAAGAGTCTTGAGTCTCACGAACACGTCTTGTGGTCTTTTGTACAGTTTGTCTCCAGGGTGGAGAGCTTTTGATCGTTCAGGCACTTGGTGCTCGATCCTTGTTTCTTCACGGTTCAGGTGAGGGTGGTTTTTGTTTTAGCTATGTAACAAACCCTACAACCCTTATGTGAAAAGCTTTGGCCAAAACCTTATGATTATATATATATGATTTTCAAATGAAGTTATCGAGTAAATCCTTCTGAATTATGCGTATGAGCGTATATAAACTTAAAAATGGTTTTGTAATGAGGCTATGCTCCAAACCGTGTGTCTTCATGCTAGCTACGGAATAGGATGACACGGAGAGGTACGTATATAGCATATGCCGAATTACGCGGTAAGGTATGATTCTTATAGTATGTATTGATCGAGTAAACCCTTTTCAAATGATTTATGAATTACGATATGTACTTATGAATTGACATGTTTTGGCGAGACACATTTATGATTTATGATTGAACGGGCCCCGGGACTTAGTATATGTGGCTAACCGAGGAAGCAAGGGCTGACGGGGATCCCATATACTAGTCCCAACCAACTACGGTGATACCGGCCCTCGCTAGGAGGTTTAGCGGGGAATGGGAGCTGAGTGCCCTTGGGGGAGTCATGAAACCCCATTGGCCCATGATTGAGGTGGTCGGGTCTTGCAAGCCCTTCCACCACCCGGAGGAAGAAGGTTGGAACTGATTTATGATTTATGTTATGTTATGTTATGTTACGTTTATGCACCGTACGGGAAGGCCGGGACACGGATTGCCCAAACGAATATAATTATGATATGATTTATGGTCTGCATGTATTATGATATACCGCATGAACACCTAATCAATATATTAATGATATTTGTCGTACACGGTCCGAGTTTGGTTGGAGATTGTGCACGCTCACTCGCCGAGCCTTATATTTATGTATGATTTATGAAAGTAATGAATTAATATGGTCAGTCATAAAATCCGAGCATTGATTAGTCATTCTCTTGCCCCTTTTGGGAACTAATTTCAAATAAAACCTTGTTCGGAATTTATGACTTGCATGTGCATGTTTTTATATATGTATATCGCTCCTGCTCACTCAGTCTTCTAGAGACTGACCCTCTCCCTCCCCAATCTTTTAGTGTGCAGGTTTGACCTTTGGAGTTTCGGGCTAGGCGGAGGTGTTGGAGTCTTTAAGTTGGTCGAGTTAGGTTAGGAGAGTCCCTGCACTCATTCATGTATTGGATTTATGTTTGATTCGATTCTATAGTTCCGAACTTGAATATTTATGTAACTGTTATTGAATTGACTTTACTGGGTTTTGCTATGATTTAAAAGAGGCCTGAAGAGCCCAAATTCCATTTATGGTTTGTATGATTGAACTTTGGCTTTGTTATGCATTATATTTTGTGGATTGGTTTTCATTGCAGGGTCTAGCTCCGCCTGGCTTAGGAAGGTTTTTATGTTTGTCTCCCGTTCGCTAGGGCTTGATACGGGTGCGGAGTTACTATTTCGTTACTCGTGTTGAGCCTTAGTGCGGGGGATGTGGTGCCTCACGAGCGGGGTGCTACATCCTTAAGTGGTATCAGAGCCCGGTTGTAAAACCGGTGTTCTTGAGTCGTGTTTGAGTCAGTTAGGTCGCACGGCATAGGAACAACGTGTTAATGTATGCATTGCATCGTTTTGGCATGAATATTTGCCAGTAAGTGATGGAAATTGCTTAATATATGTATACAATCTACGCTTTCATTTAGTTGTTTTAAATGTTACAATTTGCATTCTATGTGCATTGATCCATTTAACTACGTGCCATAAGCATACACTAATCTCCATGCATCCATATTTGAGTTGATCTTTCTTATATAGGCTACTATCATACAAACAAAGTTACCATTCACACCAACTACGATTGACAAAGTAACTTGAAGGCCGAGTATTCAAATTCCACGGCGTGCACTATGGGACTACCTATCAGGGCTCGTATCATGGGAGGAAGCTTGGATCAAGGGAAGGTTCATCAATCATGCCCTACCTACAAACCTTGAAGGTTCTCAACATACAAGAATTGCAAAGACTCAAGTTCTAACTTGAGGGATGCGTGAGACAACAAGAGGAGTGTGGAACTCTTCACCACCCCGGTTTTGGAGACATTTAATACAAGACTAAATGCTCCAAGGTTCACCGTTGAAGCTCCGAGTTTGGAATGGTTGGGTGATTGGAAGACCAAATTGGGAAGCTTCAAGGAGTCGGATACAAGATGTGTTAAAAGGGTTCGACTCAACTCAGATGCAAGGATTGGGAGCCGTCAATCATAAAGCTCATTATGAGGTCAACTATGGAAGCTCACTTGATACGAATATAAGCGTGGGACAACAAATGGACGCAAGGCAAAGATACTTATGAGCATCGAGGAATACAAATCGTATCGTCTTCTCAGAACCTTATGGAGACATCAAGAAGCAAGCAAGAATGGAAAGCGTTATCATGGGTGAATTATGCGCGTAGATCGGAAACAAAGGATAAGATAAAGGAACTTTTACCGGAGAGGACATCAAGATGAAGAGTCGGATGACCTTTGGAGGTCGATGCTTGGAAGAACGTTAAGATGTAAACTCTATTGACAAAGAAGACCTTGGGTTCAAGAATAGCACGTTCGGGCCATGGGATATACAAATGGATGAAGAAGATTAGGGAGATTCGAAAACCATGGAAAGCTAAGGAGTTATCAATGTCTTCAAAGAAAGTTACAATTATGGGAATGAGGAACACGTCATCAAACTAAAAGCTTACCACCTCGGTGACAGGTTCTGCATATTCATGGCATGAGCATCCTGCATCGATTTAAATTTATTGCTTTCTTTATCTATATGTACGTTTATGTTTAAATAATATAGTTGCTCCAACGTGTTGCATCGTTGCATCTTTAACTGTTACTATGTGCATTGGCATGTTAATCCAACATGCATGGCTTAGTGTTTAACTGATAGGGAATGGCTCCACCTTGTTCATCAAGCGATTCTTTGATCAAGGCTTGCTCGAATCAAGATGAGAAGAATAGTTGGGTTATATCTTGGGAGTTCCGGGCATGTAGATTAGCTAGCACGATCTACACCGAAGAAACTAAGTTGAAGAGTTTTGGAGAAACCTTAATCTCAGAGGCGAAGGAACGAATTCAACTAAAATTTCCAAATAAGGGAGCATTGATTAGGAAATAATGTAAATCCTTTTCGATCCTAAGGGATTACCTTTAGTTGACAGAATGGAAATGCAAGAGAGGATTAAATTGGTCTAGATTTCAAGAAGAGAAAGAAAGAGAAGAGTTGGTGATTGGAAGGAAGTAACTATTGAAGGGTTTGAATTAAACCTTAGGAATGAATTAAAGAAACGGAAGTTGACTCATCAAAAATTTCAATGAAAGAAGGATTCATGGAGTTTGACATGTGAGAGCAAAAATTTTAAGGGGGAGAGCACGACCGAGAGGTGAAGTGGAGGATGGAAGTTGTGCTCGAAGAAACATGTCAATAGCAACAACGGGGATGCAAATTAAGGAGAATCCGGAAATCCTAATGGTGGCCATTGGAAATGAATAAGAGGACGGTAATGGTTAAGTTGTTAAGAGAGAAGTGACGATGCCAAATTCGGGGGAAGATCTTTCGAGATATAAAGAAGAGAGTTTATTGAACGACTCTATGTCTGGAATTCCGAATTGGGAGTGATGAAATTATATGGGAGTTTCTGTGACCTCCTAAGATGGAATTAACTAAGGGAAAATTGGATCAAGCTATCATATAAGGGGATGGTGTCGATCAAGATTTATTCATTGAAGTGCGAAAGGGTCAAAGACGATATCATCGAGTTATTAGTTATATCAACGGTAATCCAGAAGGACACTCAAGAAGGGACCAAATAGAAAGGGATGATAATTGGAAGGTTACTTCAAGCTTCATGAATCATCAAGAACCTTCTATCTTCGGTTAAAGAAATATGGGACCAGTTATTGAATGTAACATTGAGGGGGTCAAAAGGGAATGAATGGACAATTGGAACGGAAGGTGGGAAAAGACTTGTGTTGAGAGAGACCATAGGATGAACATCGTAAGGTCGGGATCGAATCATCAAACTTGCCAGAAGTGGTTATCCTCGGTAAAATGTTGGGCACCGATTTGGATAAGGATTGAAGAAGTTGGGTAGCAGTACAAGTTTGAAAGGATCTAAGAATATACACCTTGAAGAATTCATCAATCGCTTCACCGGGAAACCCTAAAGAGGTTCAAAACAAGCTGGGCACCGAGCTACATTCTGGACCGATCATACCTTGGACAATGACAACTCACAAATCTGAATTTTGCAACTACGGTGAACGGTACTTATAGCATTCATGATACATGCATCCATGCAAATTTAACCTACATAATTTCTATGTTAGGTGTTTTAATCTTGTATTGTGTTAAATTACTTGGAGTATTTGAAAATCAATGTGGGTGATATTTATTACTTGCTTTGGGTGCCTTTCGTGATTTTTGATTTGGTTTTTGCGTGAGTTGCTTGGGAGTATTGGAGACTTCCTTGCTTTATTTTCGGTTAAGAGACGGGGATTCTCTTATTTTTGTTTGAGAGACAGGGTTCTCTCATTGTTGTTGGAGAGACGGGGTTCTCTCATTGCTGCTCGAGAGACGGGGCTCTCTCCTTGTTGCTTGTGAGAGACGGGGAATCTCTCATTGTTTGTTTTCAGGCGTGTGGGAATCCGAGGACGGATTCTTTTTAAGGGGGAGAGATTGTAACGCCCCAGTTTTTCAGTTTTAAATAATGTGGCGTATTTGTTTATAAATTGCACGATTTAATTATTTAATTATACGATTAATTGTTTATAAGTGTTTATATTTGATTTAAACTATAGACTATGGTTGTTTTAAGTAATTCATTTTATTTTACTTTGATATTTAGTGTTTAATTTCTTAATTAAGGTTTCGTGTTACCTTAACTATTTCGGTAATTTCGTTAATTAATTTCAACATGTTATTAGTTGGTTTTAATTTAATTAATATGGAATTTAAGTTTAGTAATTTATTTATAACAATATGAATTCGTTCATGCGTATGAGTGTTCTATTTGTGTTTCGTTCATGTATGTAATGATATCGGACTGGTATGGAAATTTAGTATGTCGTAAATATGTGTGTTATGAACATTCCTATATGCTCGGTTTATGTTTTCGGTTTCATTTGACGCGTTAATGAATTTAATTTTGATTGTGGAACCAAATCGGGGGCTAACGAGCAATTAGCGCACCCTTGGTTCCTTACGTGATATCTTGAGCTCGGGAATTCGGATTCGAATTCCGACACCTCCGTTGCCTTCGTATCGACGATTCGGAGACAATGGAACAAGCCTCATACCTTTTTGAAATCATTAAGACCTCCGAAATCCAACCGTAACGGACAACTCATGCAAGAAGAGCTCTTTTTGTTGACTAGTCTTCATGGTGGGACCCTTTTTACTTAACCTAACCTAACCATACCTTAACCATGACTTTTGTACCATGGGTTAAGCCTTCTCCTACCCCTTTACCTCTGAAAAACCGAGCCAAAATATCTCCTCTTGCAGCTGGAGCTGAACGAGAGAGGAGAAGAGAAGAAAGGAAGAAAACCCTTGGCCATCCTTTGTGATTTTGAGCTCAAATCTCTTCCCTCCTTCACCAAATCTTTAAGGTATGAATATTTATGTCTTCTCTACTCTATTATGCTTGATTTAATCTACTTACATCATGTTTTGGATCAGATTTGATTAGGGTTTGAGTGAGGAGTTTGGTATGAACTTTTGGGGATTTTTGCTCTTGTGACCTAGTTGTTTGTGTGACTGATTTTCTTGCTTATACATGATCATATGAACTTGTTTCTTGACCCATTTCTTTCCTAACTGATAGTATATGATATTAGGAGGATTTTATCTCTTGACCCTTTGATGAAATTATGAGATATGGAGCTCCAAACTTGATGATCAAATTGATTCCCCTGTTTTTCGAACTGCTGTGTGAAATTTTGTGTTGTTGCTTGATCATATGGTCTCCATTTCGTGTGAAATTGTATGGAGTTGATGTACACTCATTTTTATATATGTTAACATTCATGTTTTAAGTATTTGGATCCATTTTAAGCCTCAAAACCGAAAAACATGGCCTGTTTTTATGCATGATCTTTGACAGAATTGTTGCTGTTGTGTTTGGTAACTTGTTGGTCATTCTAATGTGCTTTAAATTGAACCGTTTTGCATATATATGATGTATATTAGTTGTTTAGTATGTTAGCATGCTTCCTCCAAAGTTTCAGATCCAAATTCAAACCCTAAGTACTTGATCAAGGCATGATTAAACAATTGAGCTCTTATGTGCGATTTTGGCGACCCAGTTTTGTTGCTTGGATTCGATGACCTTAATGTGTGAGTTAGCCTTTTCACTCTAAATGAAAAATGTTCATAACATGCTAAATATGTTGTATATTAAGTTTCAGAGCATTTGGAGTTCATTTGGTATGTTTTTGGATTGATTTGGTATGAGATCAGTTTTGCCGGAAAAACTTTGTGTGTGGATAAGTTCTGTACCGTGACACCCCCGTGTCTCATTTACTCATAAGAGTGAGACACGGGCGTGTCACACCTTCTGGGCAGCTCTGTACTGAGCCACGGTCGTGGCTCAGTTTGGCTAGGGTTGGTGACACCCCCCGTGTCCCTTCCCCTGCGTAGTCCGTGTTGCTTCCTTTTCTGTTTTTGATTTATTTCACCTCTTGAATGACTTTATCTCCTTTTGTGTTGAACTATGAACTTGTTTTGCTATATGTTGGGAGCTTTGTGGTTTAATTTCATGGCATTTGGATGAGTTATAGGCATGCTTTTGCTTATTTCCGTTTATATGTGTTTATATGTCGTTTATGAATCGGGTAATTCATTTTCTATTCCATATGCTTCCTTCTTGTTGTCAAACCTTGGAAATATGCTATCTTATGTAATATGAAGTACGTGGTAGCATTATGGGTGAGTTTGAATATGTTCTATGCTCCTATTTGAATTCTTGAATTAATTTGATTGGAGATTGAATTGAAGAATTTGAATGATTTATGATTGAACAAGTGAATGAATTGGTTATATGATTTTCATGACTTAATATGATCTTTATGCCTTCATATCATGCTTGTGCATTGCCGTGCGTCATATATGGTTTATTAAGAGTCTTGAGTCTCACGAACACGTCTTGTGGTCTTTTGTACAGTTTGTCTCCAGGGTGGAGAGCTTTTGATCGTTCAGGCACTTGGTGCTCGATCCTTGTTTCTTCACGGTTCAGGTGAGGGTGGTTTTTGTTTTAGCTATGTAACAAACCCTACAACCCTTATGTGAAAAGCTTTGGCCAAAACCTTATGATTATATATATATGATTTTCAAATGAAGTTATCGAGTAAATCCTTCTGAATTATGCGTATGAGCGTATATAAACTTAAAAATGGTTTTGTAATGAGGCTATGCTCCAAACCGTGTGTCTTCATGCTAGCTACGGAATAGGATGACACGGAGAGGTACGTATATAGCATATGCCGAATTACGCGGTAAGGTATGATTCTTATAGTATGTATTGATCGAGTAAACCCTTTTCAAATGATTTATGAATTACGATATGTACTTATGAATTGACATGTTTTGGCGAGACACATTTATGATTTATGATTGAACGGGCCCCGGGACTTAGTATATGTGGCTAACCGAGGAAGCAAGGGCTGACGGGGATCCCATATACTAGTCCCAACCAACTACGGTGATACCGGCCCTCGCTAGGAGGTTTAGCGGGGAATGGGAGCTGAGTGCCCTTGGGGGAGTCATGAAACCCCATTGGCCCATGATTGAGGTGGTCGGGTCTTGCAAGCCCTTCCACCACCCGGAGGAAGAAGGTTGGAACTGATTTATGATTTATGTTATGTTATGTTATGTTACGTTTATGCACCGTGCGGGAAGGCCGGGACACGGATTGCCCAAACGAATATAATTATGATATGATTTATGGTCTGCATGTATTATGATATACCGCATGAACACTTAATCAATATATTAATGATATTTGTCGTACACGGTCCGAGTTTGGTTGGAGATTGTGCACGCTCACTCGCCGAGCCTTATATTTATGTATGATTTATGAAAGTAATGAATTAATATGGTCAGTCATAAAATCCGAGCATTGATTAGTCATTCTCTTGCCCCTTTTGGGAACTAATTTCAAATAAAACCTTGTTCGGAATTTATGACTTGCATGTGCATGTTTTTATATATGTATATCGCTCCTGCTCACTCAGTCTTCTAGAGACTGACCCTCTCCCTCCCCAATCTTTTAGTGTGCAGGTTTGACCTTTGGAGTTTCGGGCTAGGCGGAGGTGTTGGAGTCTTTAAGTTGGTCGAGTTAGGTTAGGAGAGTCCCTGCACTCATTCATGTATTGGATTTATGTTTGATTCGATTCTATAGTTCCGAACTTGAATATTTATGTAACTGTTATTGAATTGACTTTACTGGGTTTTGCTATGATTTAAAAGAGGCCTGAAGAGCCCAAATTCTATTTATGGTTTGTATGATTGAACTTTGGCTTTGTTATGCATTATATTTTGTGGATTGGTTTTCATTGCAGGGTCTAGCTCCGCCTGGCTTAGGAAGGTTTTTATGTTTGTCTCCCGTTCGCTAGGGCTTGATACGGGTGCGGAGTTACTATTTCGTTACTCGTGTTGAGCCTTAGTGCGGGGGATGTGGTGCCTCACAAGCGGGGTGCTACATAACACACCCCTGTCACGCCCAGATTGGTACTTGAACATTGCAGGAGTGAACATCTGCAAGCCGCAGGAATGGAATATCTACAAGTCGGGTGGAGAGACAGGCACAGGAATCGAACATCTGTGAACTCGCTCTGATACCATATTGAATAATGACCTTTGACTTTACTCACCCCCAAAAGCTAGCTAAGTGTTTCTCGCAGCCGCTAAGTGTTTTTGACTTAGCGTGTTGGCGGTCGCGAGGCCTTGCTTCTGACATTATTTTGATGCATTTCTCCTTAACTTCGTTCAACTCTCGCCTATCCTACCTTCTATGCTTCTTTTGCTTAAAAACACCTTTTCCTGCTAACAATTGCCTTCATATCGCACTATTACCGTCGTAATATGTATCAAAAATTCAAAATTAGTTCAAAATAAAGGATAACACACCCCCACACTTGAACATTGCTCGTCCTCGAGTAATACGAAACTTCTAACAAAGACAATCCTTTAATCAAATCAATTCACAAAAATCTATTGTCTAGTCATCATTCAATCAAGTCAAGCTTATGAAAGTATTACTCACTGTGAAGAATAAATCAGAAGAGCAACCAATACATTCATATGTGTAAGTGTGTGACTTGAGCAAAAATATGCAGTTACACCACCCTGATTATTTTATGACTTCTTCATAAGTACTAAACCATGTTTCAAAGGAACATTTTTCATATCAAAACACACTTAATGCAATAAATTCATGACTTAGGATCTTTAGGTCTTTTTTTAGCTTATAACGTAGGCTTGGGGTATGGTTATGGAAATTTGGAATAAGTGACTTTAAACACGCCGAACTTACATCTAATTGTGCACTTATTTTCACTTAAGCTCTTATTTTGCCTTCATAACGTCGACTTGTCTTCCCCCACTTAGACTTTTGTACAATTCCTCCTCCTTTTCATTTCTTTATCATGCCTTTTCTTTCTTTCTTTTTGGCATTGTCTAATCTTTTCTTTTGTCATTTTCTTTTCTTTTTCTCGCTCTTTTTCTTTTCCGACTTTCTCCTCCTTTTCATATTCTTTTCTTCTCTTTTCACATACTATTCAAGGGGTATAGTCACAAATTTTTCAATAAGAGCACAAAATAGCAATTTCGGCATGTTTCTAATGTAAAGGTAGGATATATAGGTTGTGTTTTTGGGTTTATAATGTGGCTAGAAAGAATATAAGCACAACTCAATGGCTCAAAGGGGTCAATATGTCTAACGTTATTTAGTGAAAGGTTATATGTTATGGCTCAAATGTTAAAGACAACGAGGGCCTAAGTCATTTCCTTTGTCATGAATCAACTACAATTCGAATACCAAGATATTAGAATGCACTTCAATTCTAAGATTAGCTTTATTTTATTTTTATTTTTTTTAACACATGCACACCCAAGCGGGATTCGAACCCGGGACTTTGCCTTGGAAAATGAACCCATTAACCATTTGGACCAACCTCTGTTGACTAAGCTTAGCCTTATTTGAAATGCATAAACTTCCTGTAGGTGATATAAATGTATAAATTTGTTTAAAAATTGCTCAAAAATTTATTAATGTAACTTTTATAGATCCTATTATCAAAACACATGCTTTCACAACTTACTTATCTTAACTTGATCATGTAAAAAGTAGCATGAATTAAGCTAGAATAGAAATAAAGAATGGATTGTCCAAAGGCGTGTCTTGGGAATAAAAGTTATCCATAGTGTTGTTGAAAATCTATACAAATATAAATTCGAGACTTGATGACAGGAGTAAAGGAATATGTTCTCCCCTTTTAATGGAATTCATCAATAAATTTGAAAAATATGAATTTTTTATACTACAGAGACTAGACAAGAAGCTTGCAAGTTGATTGGTTGTGACCATCAATGATGTAAGCACTTACATTAGCAAGGAAGTGAAGGATGTCATGACATCATACTCCATTCATCAAGTGGCGTATAAAAGTGTCGGCAACATCTCAACAAGAAAAGAAGTGTCGGCAAGATCTAGACCGTTGAAGTATAAAGCAGCGAATTTCAAATAAAAAATTCAAGTTCGAATAGTAGGAAAGATAGAACCTATAAATAGAGTCATCTTGTATGAAGAAGAACACCTTGTATAGAAATCTCCGAGTCTTAGACAAAATTATCTTTGAGCGTTCTAAGTATTGTGAGTGTCTGAATATCTGAAAAGTCTCATTTTTCAGAAATATATAATATTTGTTTAAATCTCTTTTGAAGGAAATAAAATTCTCCTTTTCATATACACAAGGTACGTAAAGACTTTGTTCAAGTATTTTATTAAGTTTTTTTACTCCATTTTTTTTTTTCTCTCAAATCTTTAATTGAAATTATAAGCCGTAGTTGGAGGCCGAAACCTGTTTCCAGTTGATGTCCAAGAAAACAAGAAGTTGTGAGGACTTTTGGAAGAAGAAGGGCTAACCAAGGAAAAACGAAGATGAGTCTCAAAGGAATCAATAAATCAGAATTGTAGAAGAGGAATGTGATAAAGAGATGTAATAAAATCTTTAGAAATTATTTGTATGTATTATAAATTATAGGATGAATTTTAGTGTACTTCTATTCATTAAGTATGATTATAATATTCTCGTAAACATTCTTGATATTAGTTATGAAAAAATACTTGATACGCCTATATAAAATATTTTAAAGTTGTGGATCAATTTATAAATGATAAGAAGTCTTTTGTAATAAAAAAAATAATAATTTCTACTTAGTCGCTAGTCTCCTCAGCGACTAATACTAGAATTGCAAGACTTTTACAAAAAGTATTATTCTTGCAATATAAATAAAAAATAGTATTATTTTTATGAAAAACTCCGATAATTGTTTCAAATAAATCAGTGTCGAACCAATTAAAGTCAGCTAATCTGATAATGCTAACTTTGACTAATGCTAATGGAACCAATTAAAGACAGCTCTTCTGATAATCATTCCTGAGAAAGAAAATGAAACCAAATTAACACTCTGAAAGGATGTAGGTGTTGATTCTTTTGATGTCGGCCAAAGATTAGCCGCCATCTCCCACTATTTCTTTTTGGAATAAAATTGGACATTCGATGTGAAAGCGGTTAGTTTCCTCATCAAATTATTAGCATTTTAAGACTGAAATGATGGACTATCATGATTTAAAATTATTTTATATTCAAATATAGATATTGTCTATACATTTAATTAAGAATATATGAATACTTCTACGGTTGATATTTTGAAGATTAGGATGAAATTTAATAAATAAATAATGCAATGCATGAGATGATAGACAATTAGGTAAATATTAGGATTAGTAAGGGACAGATTGATAATGATAATTTTAATAGGCACGAATACAAATATATTGTTGTAAATTGGTATAATGTATTTGTTGGATTGATTTATTTTATGATGGATGTCAAATTATTTGGTAGAAATTTATAGAATACCGTTCATAGAATAATAGTAAATATATTAAAAGGAACAAAAATAAAAATTTTGTAATACATTATATTTCACATGATATATTAAGATTTTATACTTTATATGCAATTAAGAATTGTATATTAGATTAAACACAAAATATTGCATATCCATAAATATAAATATTATCTTTATTATTGGATATTTATTTTACATTTTGAAATAAAGTTGATATCAAAGATTAAATGACTGTTACAAATATTAATTGTATGATACTAATTCATTGATCTTGTACTAGTATCTTAGGGAAAACATACCAAATTTTTTATGACTTTATTTTTTCATATAATTGATTAATTATGAAATTTATGGTATGTCATAAGCAAAACAATTAATAATCATTAGTGTTGTAACTCCTCTATAAATATAAAATTCCAACATCAAAATATGAGAAATATAAAGATAAATGATGAATTAGACAAGTGTTGGAGAGATTAGATTAGTTTACTGGTGCCGGTAATTATATTAGCATGATCGATGTGGATAACTAAATAGTAATTGCATACTCTTATAAGAAATAATATTTGCTTCAATATCCCTTTTACATGAATTAATAATATATGAAGAATTAATCTCTTTATATATTTTGGTCATACGAAAATATTAGTTAAATTAGTCTTATATGCATGTCTATAGTTAAACCTTCCTAGTTCATTTATCTTTCAACCCATAAATTCCTTGAAGAGAAGCTACAAGGTGCTAGATGAGAATTATTGTGTGAATATGCTCAGATTGTTAGGTGAAAATTACGTTTTAAGCCCAAGTGCAAGCTTGTGAGAAATAATTGTAGTACAGGGGGTCGAGTCCCAAGGGAAGGGGAAATTAAAGCCAATCACTTTGTATATTCGTTAATCTATAGACCGAGTCAAGTGCAAGAGTGAATTAACTAATTACGGAAAAGAAAGTTAACTAGAACTAAATAACTAGCAACATGCAAGAACTAGAGAGCGAGTAAAGTAGCAAGTAACAAGAATAATCAAGTGACAAGGGGAAGTGACAATCATGCAAGGCATGTGTTCAATTAATACTTCGGTGGAATCACGTATCTCACAATTCTAATCACTAAAATAGGCAAAAGCTCCTCTCGAAGTCGAATGCGTGTACCTAATTATGTCTAATGCCGCTCTCGTGGTTATTAGCTCATTAATTAGATCAATTAATCAAGATTAGTGCAAGAAACTAACTAGCGGCTTGGCCCGATTAATCAATTGCTTAATTGTTCAAGTCTAAGTTAAAACTCTTTATACTTAGACCTTAAGTGTTGTGAAATCAATTCACATACAATTTCTCAATTAGCATGCAAATCTAAGATCATATCTAAGGTTATCAAGCTTAAATATGCAAACAAATCAATTTCACAAACATAAGATCAAGTAGTCCCAGCTGGGCATTTCATCAAACACTTACCTTACATAATTAATCACCCCCCCTTTGCCTAAGAAAATTAGTCACTCATGCTTCCACAAATGACCAAAAAGCTAAAGGAAATTAAGATAATAGCATGCATTTTCATTGAATTAGAACAATACTCAAACATCCAAGTCATAAAGATCCAGCACAAGATCAAACCTCAAGACTACAGACCTTAGTTTAACTAGGAAATACACAAATGAACTAAACAAGAACTTAAAAAGGAAATTGATACTAATTAGTGTTGGTTTTCTTATTTTCTTTTTCTTTTTATTTTATTGCTTAGAGACGTGTTTAGATTGTCTTTGTAAATAGCGTTTTTCCCACGCGCCCTTTGTGACCGTTGTACGTGTATCCCCTATTTATAGGACTCTTTTATCTGTTTTCTTTACACACTTAATAATACAAAGCATTTTATTTGATAGCCCTAATTGCTTTGTCTTCTCCGCCGCTACAAACCCTAGTTCTGGTTTCTCTACATGGTATCAGAGCAGCAACGATCCTCTAGATCTCCTTTCGTTTCCGCCATTTTTGCTTGATTATTCCTTCCTACCGTTGCCTTCCATTGTGTTTTTCCTTTGTTTTCTCTGTGTTTCTTCCTTGGCTTCATCTGCTACGATGGATCCGGCTATCGATAAACAGAAAGCTATCACTGCTGCTTCGCCATCTCAGGATGAGTACCTCAATATCTCAAACAACGATTCCTCGCTACTTTCAGTAGTTATCGTCACCATGGACGGTAAAAACTTCCTCACCTGGCACAGAAGTATGAAGATTGCTCTCGAATCCAAGATGAAGCTTGGCTTCGTTGATGGAACCATAGATCTGCCAACGCCTGAGGATCCAAGTTACAAAACTTGGAAGAGAGCAGACAGCACCGTCAAGGCGTGGATTCTCAACTCATTGGCGCCTGAGATCCACTACAGCTTCCTGTACGCGAGCACTGCAAAGGAACTCTGGGAAGATCTGGACCAGAGGTATGGCCAGTGCAATAGCCCCCTGCTATATCAATTGAAACGTGATATTAGTTCTATCGCACAAGGTAACCTTTCCTTGGCCTCCTATTTCAATCGACTGAAATTGCTCTGGGATGAACTTGCAAACCTGAATGATCCTCCCATGTGTACTACTAGCTCTGCTTGTTTGGTTCTTTGATATATCCATGAGTCTCAATCTTCTGATATGCTGAGTCTCAATCTTCTGATATGGTGATTCAATTTCTTTTGGGGTTTAATGATTCCTACAATGCTGTTAGGAATCAGATTCTGGTTATGGACCCTCTTCCTAGTATTAATAAGGCTTACTCGATAATTTCTAGGGTTGAGTCTCAAATACAGGATGTTCATGTTGCTTTTAGTGATGTCTCTACTAATTCTGTTATGTTCACTGAGACTGTTAACTCAAATAGAGGGTCTGGCATGGGAAGGGGAGCAAATAAACGTAAGGATAAGGGAAACAGGCACTGTGATGTTTGTAATAGTGATAATCACAATATTGACTCTTGTTTTAAACTCACTGGAGAGCCAGATTGGTACAAGGCTTTCTAAGAAAACAGATCTAGTGGACTAAACACTTCCAAAAGATCTTTCAGAAATGTAGCCAATGTGATGGCAGATACTCCACTGGATATGTTCTCTGAGTCTGTGCCTTCTGCCTCTCACTCTGGTGTAAATATGTCTGACTTGATTAGATAGGAGTTGATAAAATTCTTCAAGGAAAATAAAGCTGGAGGCTCAGAGGAGTTGCATTTCACCTCTGAGTTTTCAGGTACCTCTTGGAGTTTTGTTTGTGCTTGTTCTAATGAATTATCCTCTTATCATTGGATTATAGATTCAGGGGCTACCAGCCATATTTGTAATAAACTGGATCTATTTACAAATTATAGCATACCTGAAACTGAAATACCTATTTTTCTGTCTGATGGTACCTCTCATTATGTCAAATTTATTGGAACAGTTAAACTGTCAAATAAGGTTACTCTTGAAAAGGTTCTTTACATCCCTACATTCAAGTTTAATTTGCTCTCGGTTAGTAAGGTTACTAATGCTACTAACAGTGAGTTTGTGTTCTCTAAGGATTCTTGGATTTTGCAGGTCTAGAAAACTAAAGAGAAACTTGCTTCTGGACACACCTGCAATTGCTTATATACCTTCGATACAAAGGATGTTGTGATTAATCATGTTATTGTTGTGTCTGAGAGTTTGAACTTCCTTGAATCCAACTGTAAATCACTCAAGGATAGTTCTTTTAATAAGTCTGCTAACACTTGTAGCAGGGATAGCAACTGTTTTTCTGTGAACACTCATGATTATAACTTGTGGCACCAAAGACTAGGACATGCCTCTGCTGATACTTTGCAACATTTGCATATTCCTGTGACTTTTGATTCTGGTAATGTTGTTTGTGATGTGTGTCAGAAAGCTAAACAACATAGGTTACCTTTTCCTACTAGTGGTATCTATTCCAAGGAGCCCTTTGATCTTATTCACATAGATCTTTGGGGCCCCTATAAGATCAAAACCCATTCAGGTTGTCATTGTTTTTTAACTGTTGTTGATGATTTTTCAAGATGTGTTTGGACCTTTTTGATGCCTTACAAAGATCATACCTATTCTTTACTGAAAAACTTCCTAGTTTTTTGTTAAAACTCAATATGGGAAAGATGTTAAAACTATCAGGAGCGATAATGGAAGTGATTTTGTAAACTCAAATTGCAAATCTCTCTTCCATGATAAAGGTATCCAACATCAAACCACTTGTGTTCATACTCCACAACAGAATGGGGTTGTGGAGATTAAACACAAACATTTATTGCAGATTACTAGGGCCTTGATGTTTCAGTCTAAAGTTCTTATTCATTTTTGCGGCGATGCCATTTTAACTGCTACCTATATACTTAACAGGTTACCAAGTAGGGTCATAAACTGGGATACTCCTCATTGTAGGCTTTTACTTGTTAAACCTGATTATGATCATGTTAAAACCTTTGGTTGTTTATGCTATGCTGTGGACACTAGTCCTAATAAGAATAAGTTCTCTGCTAGAGCTTCTAAGTGCATTATGTTGGCTTATGTGAATGGTAAAAAGGGTTATAAGCTATTTGATTTGGATTCTAAGAATGTGATAGTATCCAGAGATGTTAAATTCTTTGAAGATATCTTTCCTTACAAATATACTGACACTTCTGTTCCTACAGTTCCTAAATTTTTGCTCAGGATCCTGATTCTTTGACTGATAGTTCTGGTATTAGTGAACCTCAGAAGGGTACTGAGTTTGATAATAATGATCTTGAAATGGTTACTCAAAATGTTTCTGATACTAGTGCTCTTCCTGAGGTTCCAAGGACTAGAGCAAGTCAAAGGGTTAGGACATCACCTGCCTGGATGCAGGACTATGTTTGTAATGTTAATTATGAGGTTAATGTGGGTGATTCTGGAAACAGTTCTTTGGTTCATGATTGTAATTTACCTTATGCCTCTAGCTATGTCCCTTTTATGGCTAAGGTTGCTCCTGTTCCAGAACCTGTCACCTATACTCAGGCATCCAAGCATCCTGAGTGGGTTAAGGCTATAGATCAGGAACTTCAAGCTCTTGATGAAAATAACACTTGGGATGTGATTGACTTGCCTGCTGAAAAAAAAGGCTATTAGCTCTAAGTGGGTCTATAAAATTAAGTTTAATCCTGATAGCTCTATTGACAAGTTTAAAGCTCGATTAGTTGCTAAGGGCTTCAACCAAACCTTTGGTATTGATTACTATGACAGTTTTTCCACTGTGGCTAAGCTTGTCACTATTAGAGTCTTCCTTGCTCTTGTTACTTCTAAGGTTGGGGCTTATACCAACTTGACATTAATAACGCTTTTTTGCATGGGTATCTTGCTGAGGATGTGTTTTTAATACCACCTAAAGGATACACTAAAGCTAAATCTGGACAAGTTTGTAAATTAAAAAAGTCCTTATATGGGCTTAAACAAGCCTCTAGGCAGTGGAACTTGGAATTTACTACCAAATTACTTGCTTATGGTTTCATTCAATCCCCTAATGATCACTGCCTTTTCACTTATACTAAAGATTCCTATTTTATCATGTTAGTGGTATATGTTGATGATGTTCTTATTTCAGGGTCTGATGATACAGTTATTTTGGATATCAAAAATTATCTACACAAAGAATTTACTATTAAGGACTTGGGTACTGCGAAATATTTCGTGGGTCTTGAAATTTTTCGGTGTTGTAATGGTATGATTATTAATCAGAAGAAATACATTAATGATTTGCTTACAGATGCAGGGCTTGGTAATTGCAGGACTGTTTCCACACCTTTGTCCCCTGGACATAAGTTTCATTCTGTTTCTGATCAGCCTTTTTCGGATCCTGCTCAGTATAGACATCTTATTGGGCATTTGCTATATTTAAATTTAACTAGACCTGACTTAAGTTTTTCTGTGCAGCAGTTAAGTCAGTTTGTTGCTAATCCAATGCAATCTCATTGGGATGCTGCTTTACATATCTTAAGATATCGTGTTGGAACCAAAACTGCTGGGTTATTTTTCCCAGCAACTAATTCACTTGCCCTTACTGCGTATAGTGATGCAGATTGGGCTACTTGTGCTTTAACTAGACGGTCTTTAACTGGCTTTTGTGTTCTGCTAGGTGGGTCCCTGATATCCTGGAAGACAAAAAAGCAGCCCACGGTGAGCAAGTCTTCATGTGAAGCTGAATACAGAAGCCTAGGAGCAACAGTTTGTGAGCTGCAATGGTTGAGCTACCTTCTCCATGATCTTCATGTTTCGGTTTCATTACCCATCACTCTTTGGTGCGACAATAAAGTAGCATTACGTATATCCGAGAACCCAGTGTTTCATGAACGCACTAAGCACCTGGAAATTGACTGTCACATCATTCGCAACCAGTTCAAAAAGGGGTTTATTCTTCTCAAGCATGTGCCGACGACTTACCAGCTTGCGGATGTTTTCAATAAGTCTTTAGGTGGTCCTTTGTTTCGACATTTTCTATGCAAGTTGGGCTTTTTGTTCAACGAAGCTCCAACTTGAGGGCGGTTGTTGGTTTTCTTATTTTCTTTTTATTTTTATTTTATTGCTTAGAGACGTGTTTAGCTTGAATAACGTTTTTCCCACGTGTCCTTTGTGACCGTTGTACGCGTGTCCCCTATTTATAGGACTCTTTTATCTGTTTTCTTTACACACTTAATAATACAGAGCATTTTATTTGATAGCCCTAATTGTTTTGTCTTCTCCGCCGCTACAAACCCTAGTTCTGGTTTCTCTACAATTAGATGAAAAATTCTTCATAGAAAGCTTCAAGAATCCCAAGGGATCAATCTTCTTCCTCCATGCCTCCTCTAGAGCTCCAGAACTTAATTAGGTAAAGAATGAGGCTCCAACCCTAGCTCAATCTCATAAACAGGCTCAAAGAGGCAAAAACGTGCTAACACTTTCTCTTCAACACGGTCGTGCCACTCACAAGGCAAAACCGGAAACGGCCGTATCCGAATAAATTCCAAAATTCAAAGCTAGGACACGGTCGTGTTACTTCTCAGTTGTAACTCCACACGGTTGTGTCAAGTGGCCCGGATTCGACCCCGAATCTTGTTTCTCCACCCTTTTCGCTCGTTTTCGTTCCAATTTTTTATGTTTCTTCACTCCTTTGGTTTGTACCTAAAAGGAATCAAAATAAGTCAAAACAACACTCAAACGCATAAAAATCAATCTAATTAACGCTCAAACGGACACGGAAATTAAACCTAACATTGATCGTATTATACAGTTTAAGGGTCGATCTAAGCATAATACTAAATAGAAAACAATAAGTGAAACTCAACTACTTTCTTTTTTAAAGTACTTATAAGTTTGTATCTCACAAATGTCCACGTCGGTTACCCATATTATGAAAACGATGCATAATCAAATTATTAGAAACATTGTTAAATTAACATATCCTTTTTAATATATGTAACCAAACAATCATTCAACCATTCATTGCCCATCCTATTCCTCAACCGATTTTTGATGTATTTCATTGCAAAAAATTCTCTTTTTGTAAAACGGTTATTCATTTCTTGAAGTTGCATATCAATCACTTGATTAAAAAACTCTACCCGAAACCGATGTGCATTAGTAATTTGTTGAGTCTTTCGTCAAATCTTTTGGCTTTTTGATGAGAAACTTGTCCACATTGATAATTGATAAAACAAACCCTAGTTAGAAGATTAAAAAAAGTAAAATTAATTTTAAATTTTTATTCAATTATCAAATGAAAAATAAAAAAAGAAGCCCACAAACAAATTAAAAAAAAATCCCTAACCGATTTCTATGCAGACGATTGGAGGAGCTTGATTCTGTTGTTGTATATATAGCGGAAAGGAGATGAAATATGGGTTGAAATATAACAGAACTTGATTGGAGGAATTTGATTCAGCAATGAGTTGGGTTTGGGGTTGGAAATTAAAGACCAATTGAAATTGAAATCTAAGAAATTCACTTTGGGAGGGGTCATATTAAGCTTCCCCACATATATATATATATATATATATATATATATTATTTGTGTAGTCTCAATTATTAATATAACATTGACTATATTGACCCTCATTAATATTAATTTTAATTTTGATGAGGAGTCAATAATAGAAAATCTCATAAAATTATATATACATATATTTATATATCTATATAATAATAAAATAAAATAAAATTTGAGGGGGTCATTTGAAAGTTGGCTCCGCCGCTGGTTTTATATAATGGATAAATATTTTTTTGGCATCCGAACTATGCCCGTTTTTGCAATTTACCATCCAAACTATTTTTCATTGCAAACTGCCATCCAACCTTTGCATTTTTTACAAAACACCATCTAAACCATTTTTTTTGGTGGTTTTGGGTGAAAAAATTGACACGTGGCATTTTCCTAAAATATACACGTCGGACCAAACCACCTTCAGATGACGTTTTGTAAAAAATGCAAAGGTTGGATGGTGGTTTGCAATGAAAAATTGTTTGGATGGTAAATTGCAAAAACGGCCATAGTTCGGATGTCAAAAAATCTTTTTCCCTTTATATAATGTATTTGCAGAAATGTTAAGTAAGTTAAAAGCAAAAACAAAATTGTACTTATAACCGGTTTGAGAGAATATATTGTAATTGTAGATGAGTTTATATCTCTAAAATTTGAACAAAAATATATAATATGTATGACTCACGACTGATATAGATTTTATCTATAAATAAATGTTACAAAGCTCTAAGTTTTACACTAAATTGGTGTTCATATTATATGCACTGTGACATGTGAAAGAAAAATAATTTTTAAATATTTTTGTGGACTCTTCGGGAACTATGAGATATAAATTGAGAATAAAAAACAAATATAAGATTAATTAAAACGATAAAGAAACTAATAATTAAAAGAAGAAAAAAAAAATCAAAACATTCATTTATATACTGCATAAGGATAATGGTTTTGATGAGAAAAAAATAGTATTAGAAATATGAAAAATAAAAGTAAAATAGTAGAGATAAAAATAAATAAATATATATTTAATGAAGAAAAATTGAAATAAATAACTAAAATGGATAAAAAAAAAGAAAAAGAAAAAATTTCCGATTAATGTTTAACAATTAAAAATAGGGCTAATTCCAAACAACCTCTCATCCTTTGGCCTTAATGCATTTTGCCCCTAATCTTTGAATTAATGTTATTGTCCCCAGACCTTTAAAAAATGTGACATTTAACCCTTTGAACACAGCAAATCTATACATAGCATATTTCAAATGTGTCAATATTATATGAAAAATTAAAGTTCTAGACGCAAGAAATGCAACAGTGGGTTTAAAATCAAAATTCGACAACCAACAAAGGAGAAATTACCGGTCAAAAATAGCGCACAATGGGTGGAGCTCTGAATTGGCTTCCGGCGGCCAACAGAGTTGACCGAGGTATGGGCTTCCAAGGCGAACACGATGACGGTAGTCATGAAACTTGGGTCTCCATGATGGAAGAGAAATCGACGGTTAAAATTTGTTAAAAAGGGTTAAGTGTGACATTTTTTAAAGGTTAGAGAGACAATAATACTCGTACAATCACACTCGTATTAAGGGGCAAAGCGCATTAAAAATAAACCCACGAGAAAGAACAACCCAACAATTCAAACATACCACATGTGAGAGAGAATCCACAAGTCACTAAGCCAAAAACAACATAATTGCCCAACAAACATAGGAGTGTACCAACTCTGGGCATAATCAAAACTAGAAATTAGTTCCTAAGTGACGTGAGGGCGTGGATATTAAGCTTCTGCGAGAGTTTACAAGAGCGACCCAAGGCCTGCCCTACCAAAGTATTGCGTAAGTCGCCTCACCCCGTCTGCAAAAGCCTGCATCAAACAAAGCAAAGACTTACTCACTTCATGACATTTATATGTACAATTAATAAAATTAATTCTTTTCTTATTATTAGTCTGTAATAACATCAGTTTCTAGGTGGTATGGATCAATAAGAGCTTTTTTGTTTTTATTAAAAATTTTCAAAAAAAGGTAAAAAAGTTATATGATCAAAATTGAACGTTAAAAATCAAACAATCTTTATAACATATACATATATGTATATATGTACACACGAATCCAAGAAAGTTGCCAGCGGCGAATACATATAGAGTTTGAATAAAATATAGCGTTAATATCAAAAAAATTAAGCTACGCTAGAAAATTACAAAGTCAAAGCCATATAATCAAAATTGTCAAATTTTACTGCAAGGTAAATGAATTTTCCCACCACCAAGATTTTAGTTAATAAGATGGAAAATTATTTGAACAGCTCTAGCTAGCAATGGTCACTTTCACCGAACAGATATTTGGACTGGCTCCATCACTCGTCCATGGAAGATGTATATTTAGCCGCCAGTGTTGGTGCATGCTAAAATGATTATTTTGGGTTTTAATATAAGTATATTGAAAAAATTCCTTTTAGGTCCACAGTTTTGAAAAAGTTCTCATTCAATCCCCAATTGAAAAACAAAATTCCTTTTAGGTCCCCACAAACAGTACATGTTCGTACATTGTCTTTAGGAATTGCGTACATTTTTTAGGGAATTGCGTATAAAAATCTCAAAATGTCGTATATACGAGATTCCGGGATTTTTATACGCAATTCCCTAAAAAATGTACGCAATTCCTGAATTATTATACAACCTTGGGGAGTGAAAAGGAATTTTGTTTTTCAATTGGGGAGTGAACAGGAACTTTTTCAAAATTGGGGAGTGAAAAGGAAATTCAATTTACACTTGGGGATTTTTGAGGAATTATCCGGTGTATAAATTGGTGGTGATAGTAGAATTAAAATTATATATAAAATATTTAAAATACTTGTAATAATTATATTTCAATTAGATTTTTTGTCGTTTTCAATTAATTTCAGTTAAACCTTGTAGCAAATCTGCCCATTTGGAACCAACTAAGTTACGCCTTACAGACTTAATTTCAGTTAAACCTTGTAACTATGTGAACTCCACTCTCCAAAATTAAGGGTACCCCCTTGTGATATTCAAAATGTTTGAAATACCTCCTTATATTAATTTTATTCCAATTAGACTCCTTGTTATTTTAAATAAATTTCAAATAACCTCCTTAATAGTGGCAAGTGAGCATCACTCTCCATATATTTAGAGTGTAATCATATTTAGATGTTAAAATATTTAAAATATTCTATTATTTTGATATAAATTACTTTTTTTCCTTTTAAATTATTTTTTTCTTCATCTTGATTTTTCGTTTTTTCTTTTAATTCTTTTCCACCTAGTACAAACCTATTTTTATTCGAACTTTTTTCTTTTTTCTCTCTTATTTTTAGTTTATTTTTATTTCTTATTATTTTTAATCAACAAGGATGAAAACATAATCTTCTTCGATAACAATAAAAATTTATATTTTTTTGCTCTCAATTTATGGTCAAATATAACATTTTAACAACAATTAATAAAAAAAATTATACTTTTCTTCTTTTAATTCAGCTTCAAATAAAAAAAAATTAACTACAAAAATCGAATACTGTTTTAAATAATAAAAATGAATAAAACATAATTATTTAAATAAGATAAATATGTGGTCAATACAAAAATATTAATACTAATTTAAACCTAATTAATATATAAAAGGTCATTTTGGCTTTAAAAATATAAAATTAGCCTAAAAATTAATCAGGGAGGCGGTGTGAACTTTTTTAAATATCACGAGAGGTTAGATTGAGAATGAAAATTACAAAATCAGGACATGAAGTAACCCCCACTTGCAATTTTAGGACACAAATTACTCCGGCGAGAAAAATGTCTAATAAATCCCAAAATGTGTCAATTTCAGGACAAAGGTCACCGGAGATAGCTGACGTGGCACCTGAGTGCTGATGTGGACGTACACACTTTACACGTGGCATATGACTCATTTAAAAGTTGATGTGTCGTATGCCACGTGTAAAGTGTATATGTCCACATCAGCACTCAGGCGCTACGTCAGCTATCTCCGGCGACCTTTGTCCTGAAATTGACACATTTTGGGAGTTATTGGATGCTTTTGTCGCCGGAGTAATTTGTATCCTAAAATTGCTAATGGGGGTCACTTCATGTCCCGATTTTGTAATTTTCCCATCAGTTGTCAATCAAACTGTATCAAAAAATCAAATAATACACGATAACAATTAAAACAGAGAAAATATAAATATTATAAATTGAAAATTAAAATAGTTTAAATATCACGATATTCAGAAATAAATTTCGAATCCCAACCAAAATATAAATTAGCTACTAATCGTTTCTATAATCATTGAAATTCAAAGAATTCATATTACGAAACCTAATCTAATAGAGAAAAGAAGAAAAGAAAAAGAAAAGAAATAAATAAATAACGCGGAACGAAGGCATGATCTCCATCGGCAGAGGAGTTTCTCCATCATTGGGAACTATTGGAGAAAGGGTGCAAGCCTCTCCTTCGATTGCGTGCGTCAAAATTTGGGGAAGTCCAATTGATTTTATTTATCGGCAAACGTGCGTCAAAATTTGGGGAAGTTACCCAACCTAATCAAATTCTTGTAAATTACCTTTCCCCTACGATGAAACATATAAACCGAGTTAACTTCCAATAATTCAACCAAAGTGAGCAATAGAATTGGATAATTCAAACTTAAAAGCCAGTCAAATATACAACCTATCAACAACATTATAAAAGAGTGTCGACAATATTTTTTTCTTTTGAAGACCACACGGCCAACCGGCCTAATTATTCAAATCAGAAGTAATACAATCCGAGACATAAGAGGGAAAATCCCCCGCACCAACGCAAGCCGAATCTGCATTCTTAACTAATTTGTGGGTCACACAATTGGCACCACGACGAACAAAAGAGAACTTAACCGACTCAAGTGAAGAACAAATACGGAGAACTTAACTTACTCAAGTGAAGAACAAATACGGAGACAATCAGTGATGATATCCCCATCTCCGAAACATCATCTTCCTCGCTCCTAAGGCTGTTGATAACATTGAGGCAATCCCCTTCCAAGACAACTTTACGCCAACGAAAATCACGAGCCAGCACCGCCGCCGTCAATGCCACCAAAGATTCTGCCGCCTGTGGGTTCGACATGGATTGGCGTCTATTCGTTTCCCACGCTACCACTTCTCCACTCTCATTCCGGGCCACCACCCTAATTCCTATCTCATTCGTATCTTTAAAAACCGCTCCGTCAAAATTAATTTTAACCCACCCAACATCTGGTTTCTTCCACCTCGCCTCCATGGTGCAAACCTGCTGATCGTTGATGTTTGAGGCATGCGAAGGCCCGCTGGAGTGTAACAATGTAAAAAGTTGGAGTAACAAATTATAATTTCTAGAACGCACTGAACTTATATCCACAAAGAGATGCAAAAATTTTAAAAATCTGTATAAATGACTTATTCAATATATAACGTAAATAAAAATATAATCAGTTCATGAAGATGAATGCTCGAATGCAAGTCAGGGATAAAATACATACAAAATAATATTATTTGTTGCAAAAGGGTTGGTCTTCGTATTATTTCGTTTGCACAAATGTTTAATACTGTAATAATCGAGAAAATTGACCCCTTCTTGAGGCATGCAATGCACTATGTCACGTGTCCGGCCAAACCACTACTTACCAGGAAGACTTGAAAGTTTTTCGACACAAGACACCCCTGCAGGTCTTCGGTCTTGTTGTCACATTGGGAACTTCTCATCTACTTGCTAAGAAGACTTGCAAGTCTTTCGACACAAGGCACCCTTGCAGGTCTTCGGCCTTGTTTTCACATTGGGAACTTCTCATAATACGCAGTCCACCACTCAGACAAGCCCGAACCTAGGCTCTCGACACAAGGCACCCCTGCAGGTTTTCGGTCTTGTTGTCACATCGGGAACTTCTCATCTACTTGCCAGGAAGACTTGCAAGTCTTTCGACAAAAGGCATCCCCTGCATGTCTTCGGTCTTGTTATGACATCGGGAACTTCTCATAATATGCAGTCCACCACTCAGACAAGCCCGAACCTGGGCTCTTGTTGTCACATCGGGAACTTCTCATCTACTTGCCAGGAAGACTTGCAAGTCTTACGACACAAGGCACCCCTGCAGGTTGCCAGGAAGACTTGCAAGTCTTTCGAAACAAGGCACCCCTGTAGGTTTTAGGTCTTTTTGTCACATTGGGAACTTCTCACCTACTTGCCAGGAAAACTTGCAAGTCTTTCGACACAAGACATCCCTGCATGTCTTCGGTCTTCTTGTCACATCGGGAATTTTTCATAATACGCAGTCCACCACTCAGACAAGCCCGAACCTGGGCTCTTGTTGTCACATCGGGAACTTCTCATCTACTTGACAGGAAGACTTGCTCGTCTTTCGACACAAGGCACATAAAGACTTGCAAGTCTTTTCTCATCTACTTGCAAGGTACAGGAAGAGTTGCAAGTCTTTCGACACAAGGCACCCCTGTATGTCTTCGGTCTTGTTGTCGCATAGGGATCTTCTCATCTACTTGCAAGGCATAGGAAGACTTGCAAGTCTTTCGACACAAGGCATCCCTGCATGTCTTCGGTCTTGTTGTCACATCGGGAACTTCTCATAATACGCAGTCCACCACTCAGACATACCCGAGCTTGGGCTCTTGTTGTCACATCGGGAACTTCTCATCTACTTGCCAGGAAGACTTGCAAGTCTTTCGACACAAGGCACCCCTGTAGGTTGCCAAGAACACTTGCAAGTCTTTCAAAACAAGGCACCCCTGTAGGTTTTAGGTCTTTTTGTCACATCGGGAACTTCTCATCTACTTGCCAGGAAGACTTGGAAGTCTTGCTACACAAGACACCCCTGCATGTCTTCGGTCTTCTTATCACATCGGGAACTTTTCATAATACACAGTCCACCACTCAGACAAGCCCGAACCTGGGCTCTTGTTATCACATCGGGAACTTCTCATCTACTTGACATGAAGACTTGCAAGTCTTTCGACACAAGGCATAGAAAGACTTGCAAGTCTTTTCGCATCTACTTACCAGGAAGACTTGCAAGTCTTTCGACACAAGACACCCCTGCATGTCTTCAGTCCTGTTGTCGCATTGGGAACTTCTCATAATACGTAGTCCACCACTCAGACAAGCCCGAACCTAGGCTCTTGTTATCATAGCGGGAACTTCTCATCTACTTGATAGGAAGACTTGTAAGTCTTTCGACACAAGGCACATAAAGACTTGCAAGTCTTTTCTCATCTACTTGTAAGGCACAGGAAGACTTGCAAGTGTTTCAACACTAGGTACCCCTGCATGTCGGTCTTATTGTAGCATCGGGATCTTCTCATCTACTTGCAAGTCTTTTCTCATCTACTTACCAGGAAGACTTGCAAGTCTTTCGAAACAAGGCACCCCTGCATGTCTTCGGTCTTGTTGTCACATCGGAAACTTCTCATAATTCGTAGTCCACCACTCAGACAAGCCCGAACCTACGCTCTTGTTGTCACATTGGGAACTTCTCATCTACTTGACAGGAAGACTTGCAAGTCTTTCGACACAAGGGAAACTTCTCATCTACTTGACAGGAAGACTTGCAAGTCTTTCGACACAAGTCGACACAAGGCACCCCTGCAGGTCTTCGGTCTTGTTGTCATATCGGGAACTTCTCATAATATGCAGTGCACCACTCAGACAAGCCCGAACCTGGGCTCTGATACCACTTGTCGGGACCGCGTGAGCCTCCACCCTAACTCCACATTAGTATGATATTGTCCGCTTTGGGCCAAGCCCGCACGAATTCGGTTTTAGACATTTCCCAAAAGGCCTCATACTAATGGAGTTGGGTGAACACTTATATATTGTTCAAACTTCTTTCAATCTTTCGATGTGGGATGGGTTTGCTTCCCAAACATATGTTTTGTTTAACCTCCCCAATATATGATCAATATTTGGATAATTGAATGACTATTTAACAAAAATGGTTAATTATTTAGAAAATCTAATCTATAGTATTAAATATTTGGTAACGATATTTGACCAAATTATGTCAATTTTGACTCAATGAAATCTTATAATTTTTTTGAGATTTTAAATTAATTTAAATTTTTTTTTCATTGGTTGATTTAATTAGGTTTGTAATGTTTGATAATATACATAAATAGATATGAATCGGTCCTTAATTTATTGTCAATCTTCCTAATTTTAATATTTAAAATTTAAAATTGGTATTTAATGATTTTATATATGGTGATATTTATACTATTAGATATAGCAGGATGATGTTTGACTATAATTATACTATTTTGGCTGAACATTATATTGTGGGTTTTAAAAAAGTTTTATCAAAAAGATAATTTCTCACTGGTTTTTGAATTAATATATTTCAATTATTATTAAACTCAATCCCTTACTATATACAATCCATTAATTATTCCATTAATAAACACAATATATATATTAGTAATTAAATCTCCTAGAAATTAGGAAACGAATTTGAGTTGCTTAATGCAGCCACCACTCCTTTAGAGTCCATGGCATTTGAAATTTATTTATGATGAATTTTTTTTCATAAAGGCATAATTAGAAATATTTCGATTTTTTTCCTTATTTTCTAACAATCTATCTTTCCCATACTCGGCCTGATGTAGCCCATGCAGTTAGAGTTTTGAGTCGATTCACGCATTGGTCTCAGAGAGAGCATATGGATGCGACACTTAGGGTATGTTGGTATCTAAAAGGGTACCTAGGAAAAGGTGTCTTGTACCAAAAACACGGACACCTAGACATCAAAGCCTACACCGATGCAAATTAGGTTGGAAATCTGATCAATAGATGATCAACTTCTGCGTATTTTATGCTTGTTGGGGGAAACTTAGTGACTTGGAGGAGAAAAACGCAGAAAGTAGTAGCACCTTCGAGCGCGAAAGCAGAGTTTGGGGATATTGATCGAGCGGTAACAGAAATTTTGTGGCTGAAGATGTTACTCGCAGAGATTAGATTTCCCGTGACGGAAGCCTGTAAATTGAGGTGCGACAACCGAGCAGCCACCAGCATATCAGAAAACCCAATACAACCTGATCGTACGAAGTATGTGGAGGTGGATAGAAACTTCATCAGGGAGAAACTGGAAGAGGTGATTGTTAAACTTCCATTTGTACAATCAGAGGATTAGTTAGTCGATATCTTAACGAATGTTGTGAATGGAAGGCTTTTTGGCGAAGTGTTGAGCAAGTTGAGCATCGGAGACCCGACCACTCATCTTGAGGGGGAGTGTTATAAAAGGAAAGCTTTAATTTAGGGATGGTAACTTGTTGTTAAAGGAAAGCTTTAATTTAGGGAATCTGTAAATCGTAATCGTTGACTTTTTTTCGTAGACTAGGCTTTTGTACAATAAATAGATTAGACTCTTGTACATTGTAACACACATAATTATAGTGAATACTAAAACTCCTTCCCCAAAACATGGTATTCTTAATTGTTAACAACAGATATAAGAACCATTCTTTGGCAACATCGATTAAGGAAAATGGAAAGGCTCGCATCTGAACTTGCTCGATAGGCACGCCTTGTGGCTTCATGGATGAGCAAACCGCGTGAAATTCCTTTAATTGCTTGTATGGGTCTTCACTCGCTAGACCATGGAAGGTAGGTAGCAAAGTATCATCCCCAATTTCAATTCAAATTCAATTCCAGCGTGGTAAGGGTGATACAAAGGGGTTGTTGTTCAATGGTTGGTGCAACCAATTCACGAATACTATTTCTGTTGTCTGCTATACCCAATCTATGGTCACGCACAGGATTCTCGTCAACTTGCTGTGTCATTTTTTTTTTCGTTTTTGCTCAAATTGCACTGGATCTCACCTGCACAATCAAAACCTAACTTTCAAAATAATTAAATCCAATTAAAAACCAATCTTCGACAACGGCACAAAAATTTGATGAGGTGTTGAAACCACAAAAAATAAATCCTAATCTACCAAATAAACACAACTTGTGCATAGAGGTAAATAGGTTGATCTCACATAGATTGATTGGAAATAATAGGGATAAATATTTTTCCCATCCGAACTATGCCCATTTTTGAAATTTACCATCCAAACAATTTTTCATTGCAATTCGCCATCCAACCTTTGCATTTGTAACAAAACACCATCTGAAGGTGGTTTGGTCTGACGTGTATGTTTTAGGAAAATACCACGTGTTAATTTTTTTTCCCCAAAATCACCAAAAAAAAAAAGGTTTAGATGGCGTTTTGCCACAAATGCAAAGGTTGGATGACGGTTTGCAATGAAAAATTGTTTGGATGGTAAATTGCAAAAACGGACATAGTTCGAATGGGAAAAAATATTTATCCCGAAATAATATATTTATCTAATTGGGCGAATTACTCAAAGGTAGTAAATAGGGGGTTTCCAGAGTTAACTTGGGGCAAAATAAAACTAAACTAAACTAAAGGAATTAAAGCAATTAAATTCTAGCCACTAAAGCTCAAATAAGGATAATAAACTCAAATAAATCTCTAGTGGGGATATTCTCATTTTAATTCCTACCATCGATCATGGATTCAATAATATGCTTTCAATTAAATAATATATTGACTATAGTCCCCAAATATCTCTGCCTCTCTCGTTTCTTTAATCCTAGAATAACCTTATATCCAAATTAACAACATTAAACAAGAAAAAAAATCAATTCTAACCTACTATACATAGCACCTGTTTCATCTATTTAGACTATAGTTTCCCGAACACAATCAGACATCATCAATATTCTAGTGCTAATTGTCACAAATATTGCATATCAAATTATCACCATCTAGTATAACGTATGACCATAAATATATCAATCAGTTGTCAATCAAACTTTATCGAAAAATCAAATAATACATGATAACAATTAAAACAGAGAAAATATAAATATTATAAATTGAAAATTAAAACAGTTTAAATATCATGATATTCAGAAATAAATTTCGAATCCCAACCAAAATATAAATTAGCTACTAATCGTTTCTATAACCAATGAAATTGAAAGAGTTCATATTACGAAACCTAATCTAATAGAGAAAAGAAGAAAAGAAAAAGAAAAGAAAAAGAAAAGAAATAAATAAATAACGCGGAACGAAGGCATGATCTCCATCGGCAGAGGAATTTCTCCATCATTGGGAACTATTGGAGAAAGGGTGCAAGCCTCTCCTTGGATTGCATGCGTCAAAATTTGGGGAAGTTACACAACCTAATCAAATTATTGTAAATTACCTTTCCCCTACGATGAAACATATAAACCGAATTAATTTCCAATAATTAAACCAAAGCGAGTAATAGAATTGGATAATTCAAGCTTAAAAGCCAGTCAAATACACAACCTATCAACAACATTATAAAAGAGTGTCGATAATATATTTTTTTTGAAGACCACACGGCCAACAGGCCTAATTATTCAAATCAGAAGTAATACAATCAGAGACACAAGAGGGAAAATCCCCCGCATCAATGCAAACCGAACCTGCATTTCTAGCTAATTTGTGGGACACAGAATTGGCACCAAGACGAACAAAAGAGAACTTAACCGACTCAAGCGAAAAACAAATACGGAGACAATCAGCGATGATATTCCCAATCTCCGAAGCATCATCTTCCTCGCTCCTAAGGCTGTTGATAACATTGAGGCAATCCCCTTCCAAGACAACTTTACGCCAACGAAAATCACGAGCCAGCACCGCCGCCATCAATGCCGCCAAAGATTCTGCCACCTGTGGGTTTGACATGAATCGGCGTCTATTCGTTTCCCACGCTACCACTTCTCCACTCTCATTCCGGGCCACCACCCTAATTCCTATCTCATTCGTATCTTTAAAAACCGCTCCGTCAAAATTTTTTAACCCACCCAACATCTGGTTTCTTCCACCTCGCCTCCATGGTGCAAACCTGCTGATCTTTGATGTTTGAGGCATGCGAAGGCCGGCTGGAGTGTCGACAATATAAAAAGTTGGACTAACAAATTATAATTTCTAGAACGCACTGAACTTATATTCACAAAGAGATGCAAAAATTTTAAAAATCTGTATAAATGACTTATTCAATATATAACGAAAATAAAAATATAATCATTTCATGAAGATGAATACTCGAATGCAAGTCAGGGATAAAATACATACAAAATAATATTATTTGTTGCAAAAGGGTTGGTCTTCATATTATTTCGTTTGCACAAATGTTTAATACTGTAATAATCGAGAAAATTGACCCCTTCTTGAGGCATGCAGTGCACTATATCACGTGTCCTGCCAAACCATTACTTTCCAGGAAGATTTGTAAGTTTTTTGACACAAGATACCCTTGGAGGTCTTCGGTCTTGTTGTCATATCGGGAACTTCTCATAATACGTAGTCCACCACTCACACAAGCCCGAACCTGGGTTCTCGACACAAAGCATCCCTGCAGGTTTTGGGTATTATTGTCACATCGGGAACTTCTCATCCACTCACACAAGCCCAAACCTGGGTTCTCGACACAAAGCACCCTTGCAGGTTTTCGATCTTATTGTCACATCGGAAACTTCTCATCTACGTGCCAGGTCTTTCAACACAAGACACCCCTGTATGTCTTCGGTCTTGTTGTCACATCAGAAACTTCTCATATAATACGCAGTCCACCACTCAGATAAGCCCGAACCTGGGCTCTTGTTGTCACATCGGGAACTTCTCATCTACTTGAGAGGAAGACTTGCAAGTCTTTCGACACAAGGCACCCCTGCAGGTCTTCGGTCTTGTTGTCATATCGGCAGTGGCGGAGCCAGAAATTTAATTCAGGGGGGTCATATTAGGCTTTTCCCCACACACACACACACATATATATATATATATATATATATATATATATAGAAAACCTTGTCAAATATCGAAAATGCAAGATAAACCCTATGTTTCCAAAATTAGCATAAAAAATTATATGTTTTATAAAAATAAACATAAAAAATTCTTACACGTTGTTTGAGTCATACGTGTTGCCCACGAAAATAAAAACAAAAATTAGACAAAAAATATTTGTAAATAGAAAATTACAAAGAAATATAATAGAATATAATAGAAAATATTGAAAACGGTATATACAGGAAATAAATGAAGAATATAAATACCACAAAATTTTTTATCGGGAAGTAAAACATGAAAGGAAAGACATAAATCAAAAGTTGGTAGAAAACATACATTAAAGAAAAATTAATGGGTAAACATTTACACATTAAAATAAATTATTTTACAATCTATTTTAGAAAATTTTTAAATATTGAGGCAAAATTGGTACAAAAACAATATTTTTGTAAAGAAAATTCGTTGAATCCGAGTCATAAGGTTTTCTGTACAAAATTAAGAAAAACACAAGGTTTTCTATGATATATTGTATAACATGAGGTTTTTTTATGTCCATTTCTAAAGTTTGGTGCATATAACTCATATATTATTTGTGTGGTCTCAATTATCAATATTTTACTATATTGACCCTAACTAGTATTAATCTTAACTTTGATGAGGGGGGTCAATAATGAAAAATCGCATAAAATTACATACATATATCTATATATTTATATATATATAATAATAATATATATAAAAAATAAATAAAATTTGAAGTTGAGAGGGGTCAATTGCACCCCCTCTTCTGAACGTGGCTCCGCCCGTGCATATCGGGAACTTCTCATAATACTTCTCATAATACGCAGTCCACCACTCAGACAAGCCCGAATCTGGGTTGATTCTCTCAATATACCATATCATTCAAATATCATTAATACGTATATGGTCAAACTCTCAATCTTCTATTCTACTGTTAATATGCATTGATTAAATTTTATCTTTATCATTCATTTTTTATCACTTCTAAATCATCCAGAATGTTTTAAATTGTAGAGATTTGAAGACAATTTTATAATATTGATCGGGAGTTGAATAATGTATAATGTTCTTGATCCTTTTTTCTTCTTTCTATGATATTAAGGTTTAGAGTTGCTTTTTCCTTTGTATTTTCATGAATGATATAATATGTAATGATCGAGAGTTTTTTTGATTTTTTTTTAATTGAAATTTTTTAATTTTTATTGTCCTTCGTTCAGTGGTTACATCTAAATTTTCTATTAGGGTACTATGTTGCGGATTTATTTATTGATTCTTATTATAATTGTTTATTGATTAGTGTTTTTATTTCTATTATCATGCGTCCGCAGATAGATCTATTTTACTAATTTGAGTGTTTTGAATTACGGAAAATTCCCGAAAAATCCCCAAATGAGAACTCAAATTTGCTTTAACTCCCCATTTTTAAAAAAATTCCTCTTTGCTCCCTAAATGACAGGCCAAATTTGGCTTGTCATCTAGGGAGCAAAGAGGAATTTTTTTAAAAATGGGGAGTTAAAGCAAATTTTTTCAATTTTTAGGTACTTTTTAAACAAGACCCCTTTGAATTATTCATATTATTGTGGCTTTAATTTTCAAATTCTTTATTTATTGATTTGATGTATATTTTCTTTACATGTACTAGTTTATATATATCTATTTTCTTTATATGTACTAGTTTATATATATATATATATATATATATATATATATATATATATATATATATGTCATATTGAATTTAGGGTTGCTGTACCCTTTTTAATATATAGCCAAATATTGTTTCCTTTGTAATTTTGAATCAGTTATTTTTTCAAAACATTTTCCAGGTTCGATTTAACACACTTGTGTATTCTGCTATGTTTGTGACTTCATCATTATTTATTAATTAGATTAATATTTCTTAATATATGTTCATGTAGACGTATTTCCTATCTTTTTTATAATATATATATTTTTAATGTAATTTTATCTTTTCTTTAATTTTTGGTGTTTCTCCTTAACTTCTTTTTGCCTATTTATGGACTTATGAGATCTTTCAGTTTTAGTATTTAGTTTCTATAATATTTTGGTAGATATATTCTTATTTTTTTTTAAATTTTATTATTATATAATTCATTTATTTATTCAGGATTTATTTTTTGCATGTTGCTAAAATAAGGTGTGAATTTACATTGTAACATATTTTTTTTGCGTTATTTTAAAAACTTTTTCAATTATCTTATATTTTAGTTTTAATACAATAATTATGAAATCTTTTTTTTGTTAGTTTTTTATTCATCGTAATTATCTATAGAATTTTTCTTCATTAAATTTATCTCTAATAGTTTACCTTTAAATGTGCTTTGCTCAGTAGAGTTATTATCCTTCATTACAATGTTTTTAATTTTTTTTTTTTGGCTTTAATTATTAGTTCTTGATCCTCTTATTTAAATCGTTATTCTAATAGTTTACCTTTAAATGTCCTTTGCTCAGTAGAGTTATTATCCTTCATTACAATAATGTTTTTAATTTTTTTTTTGGCTTTAATTATTAGTTTCTTGATCCTCTTATTTAAATTGTTTTTTTAACATACTTATTTCATACTTCACGTTTCCGCAAAAAGTCCACAAAACACTTGAAAATCACTTCAGTTCACATGTCACCATTCACATAATATCAATACCAATTTAATATAATACTTAAAACATTTTTATCATTATATATACATAATATTTATATGGATCATGAATCATATATTTTTCGTTCAAAACTTAGAGATATAAGTTCATCTTTAATTACTATATGTTTTTCTAACAAGCTACCAATATCCATGTGTGTTTTGTTCTTCTTTTTTTATTTTTGTAATATATATTTTTGAACTTGAATTAATAAAGCGAGCAAACCCTCACCATTCTTATCAAATAACTTATGAGTTATGGCTTCAAACATAAGGAAGTGTGAAGGTTTAACGATAGATATATAGTGATTAATCTAACTAAACATAATGAAGTATGAAGGTTTAACCATAGATATATAGTGATTAATCTAACTAATATTTTCATATAGCCAAAATATGAAAAAAAAAAAGATTAATTCTTCACATATTATTCTTTTATATGAAAATCATATTAAAGCAAATATTGTTTTATATAAGAGTGTGTGATCTTACCTATATTGATCCACATTGATTATATTAGGGGTGTAAACGGATGTTAAACGGATCGGATGTATGATTACCATATCCTTATCCTTTTATGACGAACGGATTCGGATAATATCCTCTTTACAAGGATATAAGGCGGATTCGGACGGATGTCGGATTTTAATCGTATTTTCAACTATTCATTTATAGCATAATTATTTAATAGTTATATAACGTTAAATGTATGTATTTTAGATCGAGGGAGAAATAATAACTATGTCTCTCTTCATATATATCATTTCAATTTTTCTTAGTGAATATAGAGATGCGGTGTGATCGATTATATATTTTTTATATAATTGATTTGGAAATATATTAATTTAATCAATAATATATTACATGTAATTTGATGGGTCCGGAAATGGATGGATCCGAATCCGATCACTTTACAATTTGTATTTGTGGAGGAAACCACCGGAGCTTCGCCGGAAATGTGAAAGGGGTTCTACCTGTTGGGACAAGCACAAGGAAAGTCAGATGGCCAAGCTGGGGGAACTGGGGGTGATACCCAGTTTGGCTCTCCGACGCTCAAGTCAGTTCAGTGTATGAAGAGAAGTGTAAGTTTAGTCACAGTTGCAGAGGTGAAGAAAGCTTACTTGTGTAGAAGATGACTTTGGCTATTTATAGTTGAGGGTCAAGGGCCCTTTGGTCATTTGCCTCAAGTGGTCCTGGCCGAATGTTGCCCTAACACGTGGCGCTGTGAGAGAGAAACCTAGGAGGAATCTTCTGCAAAAGTGGCCGAAAGTTAGTGCTGGCAACAGTGGCAGGTGCGCGGGCATGTACGTTGTGTCAGAGAGCCATTTGGGCGGTTGGTGACGAGGGCTTGAGAGCGCGCTCGTGACAACCTTGAGTATTGGAGGCCAAGATATCCGCTGAGGGGAATGAGGGCTCCAGTTCAAATGACGAGCCAAAAGGAGAGGCCGCTCTGAGGGAATGTGACGCTCGAAGAGGGCTCCCTTGGCACGTGGGCGTACCAATCGTTTAGTTTGTTGGACGCTCGTGGGAGTGATAGCGCTCGTGGGGCTTAACTCCAGAAGTAGGGTTGCGTTCGTTGACTTAGCGCTCGTGCGCTGATGGGTGCACCTTTGGTGGCGGCTGGCTTAGCGCATGGCTTAGCGCTCGTGCGCAGATGGGTGCAGCCTTGTGGAGACAGATGTCATCATCTCGGTGATGCCACGTGTCTTCATGTGGGACGATCGTATTTTGACCCCATCATTTTGCCCCCCAATTCTGTAGTCCTTAGTGATAAGGACTGTAGAATTTTATCACGCTCTATCTCTCGTTTATAGCGCTCGTACAAAGCTTGGCGTGTTGAGCAATTTTTCCTCTGATGGTGTCATTAATGCGGTCTTTTCAACCGACCGCTCGTAACAGTTCCGCATTAAATATTTGTACTATTCTGAAGCCCTTGAATCGTCAGAGCATTAAATGCGGGTGCGCGTGGGGCGCGTGAGCATTGGGAAGCATGTGCCGGTTCCATAAAGTGGGCGGTTTCCTAGGCGGGAAATGATTACCATTTTGAATTTATTGCCGAAAACGGTACCAACTCCCATTCCTATAAATACGGGATTCTGAAATCTTGTCACTCTTTACGCATTCAAAACTTCCAAGTATCCTCTGCAAGAAGAATTCTCTCGCATCTTCAACCTCTTCTCCAGTTTTCTCCAAAACTTTTCAAGGTAAATCTCTCTTGTAACTTTCTAACTTTGCTAACCGTAGATTTGGACTTTAGGATTTCACAACCCTTTAGATTTTCGCCTTTCTTAACCTTAATCTCTTTCCAAGAAAAACTTCCAAATCCCAATTTCTGCCATGGCCGACCAACATATCGAAGAATTTGCCCGTGAAATCCAAGAGATGGCCACTGAGAGTTCTTCTTCCCCTGATTCCCCCAGAGATGAAGAATTGGGGGCGGCGGTAATGGCTATGGAAGACAGAAACCCAGGCGGAATGGATCCTCTTTTTGAGGAGATGGATCTGGTGATGGAGGCAGAACGGCAAGGGACTGTTCTCCCCATAACTCAAAGTGCCACACATCCCCACCGCCATACCGTGACCGTGGCGGTTGCAAACCCGCTTCCAGTGGCGGAAGCCGTAACTGGGCCTTCAGAAAGGGCCCGTGACAAGGGTAAAAGTAAGAAAACCCAAAAATCCAAGGGACCCAACGAGGGCGAAGGGTCAGGCTACCAGGCTACCGAGCGTACGCCTGATGAAACTCCCAGCACTGTCACCGTGGGAGATGTAAAAACGATGATGGCCCCCATTTACTGGGACGAGCGGTACACGTGGAGAATCCCCCAAAGCCACGAGCGTGCAAATAATCCGCCTCCTGGGGAGATGGCAGTGTACGTGGACACCGTGCGCTCAGGAGGCCTGAGGTTCCCTATCTCGGTCTCAATGGCCCATTTGCTGAATGACCTGGGCTTGTGTCCATCCCAAATAGTGCCCAATGGCTTGGCCCTCTTGACGTGCTTCATTATCTTGATGAGGAGTATGGGTTACGAGCCCTATTTGCGGAACTTCAACGCCCTTTTCCAAGTGGTCAGCTCATCCCGCTCATCCCCCGAGGCCGGTTTTTACTATGTCCAAGCGAAGGCCCATATGAAGCTGATCAACTCGCCCTCGAGCACTTATGGCATTGACTGGAAGGAAAAGTTCATCTTTGTCAAGGCTCCAGCAGGAGAGGGCTTTGGGGTGATCACGGAATGGGGCTCGTATTCAAAGAGCCGTCTGCCACATGCACTCCCCAAAGATTGGGCCAAAAGCCTAGCAACAACCCTGAGGGACGAGGGTCACCTTATACAAGCGAAGGACTGGATAGATGATGCAGAACTTATGTTCTTGTGTGGTCTTTCCAACGACCCTTATTTCCTTGACAACCCTCCGGCTCGTGACATAGAGAGAGACGGTTAGATCTTTAGGGCACTAACTTTAGATAGGAATAAATACTAACTTCTTTTCTGTGCTTGCAACTTGTAATCTGAGTATATGATCTGAATATTCCTAACCCTTGTAAATTTCACTCTTGCAGGAGTCGCTATCTTAGAAATGGCTGGCGGAATCAGACAAGCGGCTCGTTTTGCCCATGCGAATAGGAACCAAACCCCTCAGGGGAACCAGCAGCGAGAACAACAGCGACCCCGTAACCGTAACAACCGCGGGGACGCTCGTGACGGCGCGAGTTCGAGCGCCAACCCTGAGGTGCAGCCTCCTCGTGGCCGAGGGGAACGTAGATTGGTCCCGAGGGAGACCAGGGGGAGGTCAGAAAGAGCGGGAGATGCTCAGCCCCCCATCCCTGCAGAGCAAACAAGGCCAGTAACCACACTGGCGATAACAGAAGCCTCTCCAAGCGTAAACAGGCCTTCCCGCAAGAGGAAGAGAATGCCCGACTCCGCCGCAATCAAAGGAAAGGGCAAACAAGTGGTTGAGGGCCCCCGGGGCGAGGGGGAAACTTCCTCTTCGGAGGAAGAACGCATGTGGGAGTTCCCCCGTCGAGGGGATAGAGACTTCTCAGGCGCTACTGACGGTGGGCCGGTTTTGCTGAGGCCTGGCTCGGTCGCCCAGGCTGTCACCGAGAATTTGTACAGCAAGGCTCAATTCTCGGCTGACCACCGGCACCTCTACAGCGAATCTGTGGAGAAAGTGACCCTCGACGCAGCCCACGCTCTGATTTCCGTAAGTAAACATTCCTTGCATTCCTTCTCTTCTTTTCTGTAAATCACCATTTTTATTTGGCTAACACTTTTCCTTTCGTTTATGCAGCAAGTTCTTCCCCGGCTAAAAAATGTGCAAATGCGAGCCTCCATCTATGCCGACCGGAAGGCTAAATACAAGAAGATGGCCCGCTCGAATGACCCGGCTCAAATCCAAGCGGAGCTTGATGCTGAAATTGCAAAGTACGAGTCCCTCAAGGGCTTGTTCGAAGTAACTGAGGAGGAGCTGGGAAAGCTCAAGGAAGACTTTGTGGCGGTTGATGGCGCTCGAATTGGCCTGGGCAACCAGCTGGCTCAGGCCAACGAGCGGTGCAAAAAGGCTGAGGCGGAGAGGGAAGACTGGAAGGCAAGGGCTCTTGAGGCCGAGCGCAAATTTAACGATGCCATGAACGAGTGGCCTCGGAACCTAGAGCGCGCAAATAAGGAGGCTCTCATCAAGTTCTGCCATTCCAAGGCTTTCAACTTTGCGGCCTCGTTGCACTGCTTGGATGAGGCTCAAAATGCCTTCAACTTGGCAGTGGACCAGGGCATCCACAAAGGGCTGACGGATCCGGCCATGAAGGGAGCTGAGGGCACGGGGCTCATGTTCAATGAGCGCTGTGAGGAGGCGGATGAGGATCCCAACGACCCCGCAGACGGCATTGCTGAAATGGAGTATGAGTTCTTGGTGAAACTGATCCAAGATGAATACGCCGACGCTCATCGGGGAGGGGATCCGGCTCAACCTGCTCAAAATGACGATCCTGAGGATGAGCCGCAAGAGCCCGTCGCGGAAGATGCCAACGCTCCTGCCCCTGTTGCCAACGAGCCCAACGGTCCCCCAGATCAACCACAAGAGCCTGAGGGCCCAGTGCACGGCCCTATTCTGGTGATCGTGGACGAGGACATAGCCCCAGCCGCTTGAAGCTTCTTCCTTCATAGCTTTTTCTTGTACTTTCTTGTTTTTCTGTTTCCTTTTGTAACAGCATTTCCTGGGCCTTTGAGCCCTTTTGCCTTGTAATACTTTTCTTCTGCAATGAATAATATTCCTTTTTCCATGACTTCGTTCTTCTGTTCACTTATAATAAGACTGTGTAGCATACTCCTGTGAATGTGTTATTCCTTTGATGCAATGAAAATTTGTCTAAGTCTTGAGCGATCGTGGGGGTCTTATTGTGGGATTGCCCCCCTGCTCAAGACTTGTATAAATTTCTTCTTTTGTAAATTTGTCTAAGTCTTGAGCGATCGTGAGGGTCTTACTGTGAGATTGCCCCCCTGCTCAAGACTTGTATAAATTTCTGCTTTTGTAAATTTATCTTGAAAATTTGTCTAAGTCTTGAGCGATCGTGAGGGTCTTACTGTGAGATTGCCCCTACGCTCAAGACTTGTATAAACTTTTGCTCTGGGAGAATTTGGCTAAGCCTTGAGTGTGTGCGAGGGTCTTACTGAGTGGTTGCCCTCGTTCAAGACTTGTGACATTCTTTCCGCCCTTGGGGGGTTTTGCTAGGTCTTGAGTATTTGCGAGGGTCTTACTGAGTGGTTGCCCTCGTTCAAGACTTGTGCAATTCCTTTTTGATTCTGAGGCCATTGTTCGAGCGCTCTGGCTCTTGTCGTATTTCTGGTTCTGCAAGAAATCCCTCTTTCGAGCGCAAGGCGTTATTAAGAAACGGCCAAGGCCTACTAGGATTTACTCTTGTAGGAGATCCTGTTTTCGAGCGCAAGGCGTTTTAAGAAACAGCCGAGGTCTACTAGGATTCGCTCTTGTAGGAGATCCCGTTTTCGAGCGCAAGGCGTTGTAAGAAACAGCCAAGGCCTACTAGGATTCGTTCTTGTAGGAGATCCCATTTTCGAGCGCAAGGCGTTTTAAGAAAAGGCCTACTAGGATTCGTTCTTGTAGGAGATCCCGTTTTCGAGCGCAAGGCGTTTTAAGAAACAGCCAAGGCCTACTAGGATTCGTTCTTGTAGGAGATCCCGTTTTCGAGCGCAAGGCGTTTTAAGAAACAGCCAAGGCCTACTAGGATTTTCTTCGCAATCTTCTTCCAACTTGCCTAATTGGTTTTGAGCGTAACCAGTCTATCCTTATGAGGGCGTCCCCCCATGCGGAGTAGAGTGCTGGCCAGCGTAACCCATACGAGATAACAGCATACATATTGGAATGAGTTGCCAACCACGCTCATAAAGACGAGGGACGTGGGACTTATTCATTCAAGCAACCAAAGAAACAGGAATATTAATGAAATTAAAAAAGATTATGTTACCTTTTACTTGTGATTGGAGGTACATAGAACCCGTCAAAGAGGGTTGTTACATCAGGGTTTGTAAAGAGCTTTTAAACATAAAACCGCCGGAGGTTACATGCGTTCCAAGGGCGAGGCAAGCGCTCACCTTGAAGTGTCTCCAGGGTGTAAGTGTTGTTAGCTCTGAGTTGTACGACCTTGAATGGGCCTTCCCAATTGGGGTCCAATTTCCCCACGTGTTTGGATACTTCCACTTTCTTCAAGACCAAGTCTCCCAGCTGGAAAGTTCTTTCCTTCACCCGCTTGTTGTACTGTTGGGCCACAGAGGCTTTATATTGGTGGATCTTAGCCCACGCTCGGTCTCTCCTTTCATCCAGCAAGTCCAACTCCAAACTTCTGTTGCCATCGTTGAGCTGAGGCTCGAAATAGCCGACACGAGCGGATTCATTCACTATCTCCGCTGGTATCATTGCTTCTGATCCGTAAACGAGCGCGTAAGGGGTTTCTCCAGTGGCCGCTCGTGGGGTGGTGCGATAAGCCCAGAGCGCTCCTTGTAGCTCTTCAGCCCATTCACTTTTCTTGCTCTCAAGCATGGTTTTTAGATGCTGCAAGATAATTCTATTGGTAACTTCTGCTTGCCCATTGGCTTGAGGATGACCTACAGAAGTAAACCGCTGTTCGATCCCCAACTCAGAACACCATTCTCTTGTGTCAGCAGCTATGAACTGGGATCCGTTGTCGGAAATGAGCACCCTCGGTATACCGTACCTGCAAATGATGTTCTTCCAAATGAAGTCCCTCACAACCTTGAAGGTGATTTTCGCAACGGCTTCGGCCTCAGCCCACTTGGTGAAGTAGTCGACGGCTAAAATGACAAACTTCTTTTGTCCTGCAGCCATGGGCAAGGGGCCCACGATGTCAATTCCCCACTGGTCAAAAGGCCAAGAGACGTCTATTGGGATCATCTGTGCGGCTGGCAATTGAGGGAGATTTGAATGGAATTGGCATTTGGGGCACTTCCTTGAAAATTCGATGGCATCCTGGAGAACTGTAGGCCAATAAAACCCACTTCTCAGAACCTTCTTTGCCAAAATACGCCCTCCAGAGTGATTTCCACAGCTTCCATTATGTATGTGTTCGAGCGTCTCCTTTGCTTGTGAGGGCCTCAGGCATCTCATCGGGGGTCCTTGAAATGATTTTTTGAACAATCTCCCCTCGGGATCCAGAGCGAAACGAGGGGCCTTACTTCGGACTTTCCTTGCTTCCACCTTGTCAGTGGGAAGAATTCCATCCTTAAGGAAAATAATGACGTCATCAAGCCAGCAGGGCTCGTTTGGATCAATCATGGCAATTATCTTGGTGGCGACCCTTTCTTTGATCAAAGGTTCCTCAGTTCTAAGGAACGTAACAGAACGTTCAGAAGTACCCTCTAAAGCGGATGCAAACTTTGATAGAGCGTCCGCACGCTCGTTTTCTCCTCTGGGCACTTGAAGTAGATGAAATTCCTTGAATTTTCCAATGATTTCTCTGGCTTTAGTTAAGTACTGTATCATGGTGGTTTCTCGAGCCTCATAAGTTCCTTCAATCTGGCTAGCTATTAACTGTGAATCCACATAAGCGGTGATTCTGGAAGCCCCATTCTGAAAAGCAATATTCAATCCTTGCACGAGGGCTTCATACTCTGCTTCATTATTAGTGACTTGGAAATCCAGCTTAATTGCAAAGTCCAGCTCAATCCCATCGGGGTTTCTAAGGGCCACTCCTACTCCTCCCCCTTGTGAGGTTGAGGAACCATCTGTATGCAGTACCCATAACCCCTCATTTTCCGCAACGGTGGGCTCGAAACCAAAGCGTTCAACCAACAAATCTGCTACAACCTGAGCCTGTATCGCCGTCCTAGGCTCGAAGCATAGGTCAAACTGGCTCAATTCGATGGCCCATTTGATTAATCTACCAGATACGTCCGGCTTGGACAACACTTGCTTCAAGGGTTGGTCGGTGAGAACCGTTATGGAGTGCGCTTGAAAGTAAGGCCTTAGCCTTCTTGAGGCGTTGATAAGTGCGAACGCAAATTTTTCAATCTCCAAATACTTCTTTTCAGCTCCTTGCAATGTTTTGCTCAGATAATAGACAGGCAAATGTTTCCGCTCTCGTACGGCTACCAGAACAGCGCTTGTGGCTTCGGGAGAAACGGAAAGATACATAAATAATCTCTCACCTTCGACGGGCTTAGTCAGCAGTGGTGCGCTCGACAGGTAAGCCTTCATATCCTGCAACGCCCTTTCGCATTCTTCTGTCCAAGCAAAGTTACGAGCGTTCCTCAAAATTTTGAAGAAGGGAAGGTTCCTGTCCGCCGAGCGCGAAATAAACCTGTTCAACGAAATGATTTTTCCCACCAGGACCTGCACTTCCCGCAAATTTCGAGGGGAAGGGATCTCCAAAATAGCCTTGATCTTCTCCGGATTGGCCTCAATTCCCCTCTGACTGACCATGTACCCTAGGAATTTTCCCCCTTGTACTCCAAAGGTGCACTTTGAAGGGTTCAACTTCATCCCATACTGGCGCAAGATTGAAAAAGTGCGCTTGAGATCTTCCAAGTGGGAATCCTGGCGTTCGCTCTTGACAATCATATCATCCACGTAAACCTCCATGGACTTACCAATTTCTTTTTCAAACATCTTGTTAACGAGCCGCTGATACGTGGCTCCGGCGTTCTTCAGTCCAAAAGGCATGACTAAGAAGCAATATACTCCCAGATGGACAACGAACGAGGTTTTGGGGCGATCTTCCGGGGCCATAAAGATCTGATAATATCTCTGGAAAGCGTCCATCATGCTCATAAGCTCGCAGCCAGCGGTCGAATCCACCAATTGATCAATCCGGGGCAGCGGGTAAGGATCTTTAGGGCAGGCTTTATTGAGATCAGTGAAATCGTTGCACATGCGCCACTTATTCGCGCTCTTGGGCACCAAGACGACGTTGCACAGCCACTCCGGATACAAGATGGGCTCAATATATTGAGCCTCCAGGAGTTTATTAACTTCCTCTTCAATGACCTTTTTCTGAAAGCCATGTACATCCCGCTTTTTCTGCTTGATGGGTTTGAAAGAGGGATCCACATTAAGCCTGTGGACAATGACGCTCGGGTCAATCCCTGTGAGATCAGAGGCTTTCCACGCAAATACATCCTTGTTTTCCCTTAGAAAATCAATCATCATGATCTGAGAAGGCCCTGAGAGGTTTGAGCCTATCTGTGTAATCTTATCTTTATTTCCGGGTTCCAGCTCAATGGTAAGGAATTTTTCCGAAGGTTCGATCCTTACCTCAGGGCGAGGAAGTTCGAGCGCCCTCTTCTTTCCTGTCAAACGATCGCCTGATGCTGGTTCACTTTCTCCCGGCTCGTCTCCTTCTGAGGACGATCCCCCAACGGTCCCTGGGGGAACATTTTCGAGGGGATTCTCCCCGTTGTCTCCCCTCTTCTTCTTGTTCTTCTTCTTGTTCAATTTTGCCCTTTTCCGGGCTGGGCTGTCCTCATCAAGGTTGGGGAAGTCCACTGACTTTTTGGTGGAACCAATCTGGAAGGTTTTCTCCGCTTTAGGCTTTCTGAGAGACAGCATGTAACACTCCCAAGCCTCTCGCACATTGCACAGTACTTCTCCTACACCCTCGGGGGTGGGGAATTTAATCTTCTGATGGTAGGTGGAGATGATGGCTTTGAAGTCCACGAGGGCGGGGCGCCCAATTATGATGTTATATGGAATGTCAATCTCCACCACCGCGTACGTCACCAAGAGTGTTTTGCGTTGAGGGGCTCGGCCGAACGAAGTAGCTAGGCGTATTTGCCCTCGTGGGACAACTTCTGAGCCTCCAAAGCCAATGAGGGCTGTTTTGAGAGGCTCGAGCGGGAGATCAACCTTCATTTTTAAGAATGTAGAGTAAGGCAAAACATTAACGGAGCTTCCACTATCTACCAATACCCTTTTTACAACATGATTATGAACATCTAAACTAACCACCATGGGGCAATCTGAGGTTATACCCTCCCCATGGGGCGTTACAATATGTTCTAAGTCCCTATCATCAAAACCTATTACATCATTTTCTCTTGATCTTTGAGCGCTTGATCTCTGGATGGCGTAGATAGGCTTGGGCACTGCTGGGCGTTGGTTGTAGCTCCGGACGTACCTCCGTCGGGAGGCGTTTGAATCCCCCCCTGATGAGCCTCCTGCAATCATATTTATGACTGCGAAGGGCTCGTTTTCTTGCTCAGGGGCTTTGCCTTTGTTGCCTCGGCGGCTGCTGCTTTCAGGGGGTCCCCTACCCCTTGGGCTCTTTGACCGGGAAGGACTCCTCCTTCTTCTTCCGGAGCGCTCGTTGCATTGGTCATCGTAGCGCTCGAGCACCCGGACAAACTCCTTCAGGTGGCCCCCTGCAACGAGCCTTTGGATTTCAGCTTCTAACTGCCGGCACTCATCCGTGTCGTGCCCTCTCTGCTTGTGGAAGGCGCAGTATTTGTTCGAGCGCCTGAGTGAGTCTGTTTCTCTCATTTTGATGGGTCTTTTGAAAAGCTTCTTATCAGAGAGATTATAGACTTCCGAATTTGGCCTGGTGAGCGGAATTCGCTCGAATCGACGAGGGGGTGGTGGCGACCTCCTGCGCTCCTGAGGGCGCTCCTTCTTGATGGCCACATCCCGCCCCCGCTCGTGATGAGGTCGCTCGTTCCTGGCCGGGCTTTGATGACGGGGACCATTCGTCCCATACATATCTTCGAGCGCGAAGAACGGCTCGGCTATTTCTCTCAGGCCCATGAGGGTTCCAGGCCTTCTCTCCACAATGGCATCAGCAAATTTTTTGCTCACATATTGCTTGTGATCCACAGCCTGAAAAAGCACTGGGATCAAGAAATCCATAGAAGGCCTCTCCACCTGCAGGATCTCCTTGTTGAAGCGGGCGAAGAACGAGCGCAGAGATTCGCTCTTGCCTTGCACCACGTTGTACAGGGCAGTGGGTGCAGTGACTGGCGCCTTCAGAGAATTGAAGTGGTTGAGGAAAGCATTGGCCAGTTCTTCATATGAGTGGATCGAGCGCGGCAGCAGTCGCTTGTACCACTCTTGAGCCATTCCTACCAAGGAAGTGACAAACACTTTTGCCCAGTAATGGCTGGAATGCTCGTAGAGGTGCATGAGATGCACAAAGTGATCTAAGTGCTCAGCTGGATCAGTTGTCCCGTCGTAACGGTTGATGGAAGTGGGAACTTTGGCCATTCCTGCTTGGGCCATCAGAACTTCTTCTACGAGGGGTGAACCCCTCGCCAGTGGGTGGTACTCATACGTGCCGAAGTTCTCCTCCGGCTCCTTGCGGCGGGGGACCCTTGGTGGAGGGTCCTTGGTGCGGGTGCTTCTGGCGTCAACCCGTTCATCCCGACTAGGGGAGATCTAAGTTGAGCGCCCTCGTGAGAGCTGTCCCACAATATCCTTGAGACCCTGCAGCTGGTCTTGCACAGCCGCGAGGATGTCAGGATTTACATCTACTTGCTTGTCTCCGTGTCTGGGAGCTCGTGAGCCCCTCCTGGAGACATGAGAGTCCCCTTCATTTTCATTCACCCGCTCCGTGGGCTCTTTATTCCTGCCCACGGAGGGGCGCTCGTTGCCCTCCTGTTGGGGCACTTCTCTTGCTGGTGGTGGTGGTGGTTGTGCCCTCAGGACAGCCTGGGCTTCTCTGAGGGGAAAGTTTTGCTGTCCTCCTAAAGGGGCTGCGACTTGAGTGGCCTGCCCAGAGGGGAAGTACATGGAATGGAACCTTTCCCATGCCCCCTGAGCCGCCTGAACCTCACATTGGGCGTAGAGAGCCCTCAGTTGTTGGGTGGTCAGTGGAGGTAACTCCACTCCTTCAATCTCCCTGGGTACCACCACTGGGAGCTGGAGCTGTCCAGCGTGATACGGCTGGACCGGCGGCATCATCATGGCCGGACTAAGGGTGTATCCAGGCGGAGGCATCATATAACCTTGCACTCCAAGATTCATCTGGGGATGAACCCAGGAGGTCTGTGCAAGCGGCGGAGGAGCAGAGAGAGAGGCTCCTCCAACGGCGGTAGGAACCTGCGGTGCCGGCGGTGCGGGTGGTGGTACAGAAGATTCTGCTTGTGGGGTCACACCTGCGGCGTGAGGTGCTCCACCAGCGGTGACGGGAAGTGGCGGCGCTCCACCAGTAGCGGTGGAGGGAAGAATGTCATCTGCAACTTGGGAGGCGTTACCTCCTCCTCCCACAACTCCAGATCTCGTGGCAACCATGACTGTTAAAGGTAAGGTGTGCTTGTTTTTCTACCAACAAAAAGAAAGGAAGAAGATGGAAGACTGGTTTCCCACAGACGGCGCCAAAAATGATGGGTCCGGAAATGGATGGATCCGAATCCGATCACTTTACAATTTGTATTTGTGGAGGAAACCACCGGAGCTTCGCCAGAAATGTGAAAGGGGTTCTACCTGTTGGGACAAGCACAAGGAAAGTCAGATGGCCAAGCTGGGGGAACTGGGGGTGATACCCAGTTTGGCTCTCCGACGCTCAAGTCAGTTCAGTGTATGAAGAGAAGTGTAAGTTCAGTCACAGTTGCAGAGGTGAAGAAAGCTTACTTGTGTAGAAGATGACTTTGGCTATTTATAGTTGAGGGTCAAGGGCCCTTTGGTCATTTGCCTCAAGTGGTCCTGGCCGAATGTTGCCCTAACACGTGGCGCTGTGAGAGAGAAACCTAGGAGGAATCTTCTGCAAAAGTGGCCGAAAGTTAGTGCTGGCAACAGTGGCAGGTGCGCGGGCATGTACGTTGTGTCAGAGAGCCATTTGGGCGGTTGGTGACGAGGGCTTGAGAGCGCGCTCGTGACAACCTTGAGTATTGGAGGCCAAGATATCCGCTGAGGGGAATGAGGGCTCCAGTTCAAATGACGAGCCAAAAGGAGAGGCCGCTCTGAGGGAATGTGACGCTCGAAGAGGGCTCCCTTGGCACGTGGGCGTACCAATCGTTTAGTTTGTTGGACGCTCGTGGGAGTGATAGCGCTCGTGGGGCTTAACTCCAGAAGTAGGGTTGCGTTCGTTGACTTAGCGCTCGTGCGCTGATGGGTGCACCTTTGGTGGCGGCTGGCTTAGCGCATGGCTTAGCGCTCGTGCGCAGATGGGTGCAGCCTTGTGGAGACAGATGTCATCATCTCGGTGATGCCACGTGTCTTCATGTGGGACGATCGTATTTTGACCCCATCATAATTTATATTAGTTTGTTAAATAGAGAGTGAACAATAATATAATATACATGTATACACACATATGTGTATGTATATTAAGAAAAAACATGTGTATTTATATATATATTTAATATTATTTATCGGACACGGATTACGGATAAATCGGATAACGAATATTTACACGGATCGGATGTTAAACGGATCGAATGTGTGATTACCATATCCTTATCCGTTTATTATTCGGATGTCTATAATCGGATACGGATAATATCCTCTTTAAGCGAATTCGGATAATATCCTCTTTAAACAAATTCGAATGCGGACAGATATCGAATTTTCGAATATCCATTTACAGTCCTAGATAATATTAATATAATTCCTATGATTTGGTGCATTGCACAGGGGCTTACGCTAGTATACATATATATATATATATATATATATTTGATAACGATATTTGATTTTTAAATATGCAATTTTGACAACTCCAGGCCTAAACATTCAGGGATCAACTTAGATCGGGAAACTATAATACAGAATACAACTTGCTCTAATACATTCACATAACTTAATCCACCCCAAAATTAGCTAATGAAGTAAAAATTGTTCAAAATTATTAAGTAGTTTAGCATTTATTCGACATGGCATGATAGAAGTTTGTAGTTTCAATCGTCAGCTACTAAAGAATCATTCTAGATGAAGATAAAGGATAGTTTATATCTACACCCCCTGTAAGATTGGGTAATTACAACTCGTACTCTCTTAGATGAAAATATTACGCAACTTGCCATTTCAAGTTTGAAAAATTACAAATGAACCCATTCCAGTTGGATTTTTGTAAAATTATTCTTGAATTGACTATATCTCACTACTAATTAGTTCTTCACCGCTAATTGAGGGGAAACAAATCATCATGAATATCAATTTACGAACAAATAATGTGTTGATCCTCCAAAAAATTTCATAAATTACTTGTCAGTCACTTGAGAATGATGGTGAGTTGTTGTGAGGAACTAATTAGTATTGAAATATAATCAATTCAAGAAAAAATTCGTGAAAAATCCTACTAAATTGGTTCATTTGTAATTTTTCAAACTTGGAAGGGCAGGTTGTATAATATTTTCATCTAAGGGGATACGAGTCGTAATTACTCAATCTCATAAAGAATGTAGATGTAAAAATACTCAGAAGGGGATAAATTAATATTTCAGATCTGGGAATAGTTAGTTTCTCGCAAGAGTAAGTAACTAATTAATGACGAATTCGTATCTTTTTTCAATATTGATGACTAGTGGACTGATTCAAGTCGGATCAGTATAAATACACATGCGATACATGCTTTGCAACACACACCTCCCTCACTGAAGCAAAAGTGTTAAAACATATTTCACTTGAGATAAAAAGAGAAACTGGCTATTCGTTTGGTTTTAAGTGCTTTTGCTATTGTGGTTTTAGCTTCTTCATTAGCTTATGCTTACGATCCGAGTCCACTTCAAGACTTTTGTGTTGCTGCCAACGATCCCAAGGCTTCTGGTAATTTACGGCACATAATTTATAGTATTTAGTGTGTACAATTATCTACATAAAATCAATTTAGCTCCAAACTATTTAATTAATGACGTTATGAATTTCGTCTCACCGTTAACTCAGTTGACGGGATTGGCATTTGCATGTCGTAATTCAGCCCAAATCATAAGTGGTGAAGCTCACTAACGATGCATACGCAGCTGACTAAATTTGTACCGTTTTGAAATAATTTGAGACTAAAATTAAATTTATTTAAATAATGGTACACATATGGTCACGTTTTTCCGCAATGTGAGATTGAAATTGCATTTATTCCGACATTCTCTCAGTATTATTGTTTAATGAATGTCCTCTGTAAATTGCTTGCAGTATTTGTGAATGGGAAGATTTGCAAGGACCCCAAAATGGTGAAAGCAGAGGATTTCTTCTTTTCCGGTTTAAACAAGCCCGGAGACACATCAAATGCAAGGGGGTCAAGAGTCACTTTCGCGAATATCAATCAAATTCCAGGACTCAACACTCTTGGAATTGCTCTAGTTCGTGTTGACTATGCGCCATACGGTGTCAACCCACCTCACTTGCACCCTCGCGCTAGTGAAATTCTAATTGTGATGGAAGGCATTTTATACACCGGATTCGTTTCTTCCAATCCTGTGGATCTTAACCAGAGAAACAAGCTATTCACAAAAATATTGTATCCAGGCGACGTGTTTGTGTACCCACAAGGTCTGATTCATTTTCAGTTTAACGTTGGAAAAACGAATGCCGTGGCCTTTGCTAGTTTTAACAGTCAGAATCCTGGAGTCGTCACCATAGCAAATGCAACTTTTGGTTCGGAGCCGCCTATTTCTCCTGATGTTCTCTCCAGAGCTTTTCAGGTTGACAAGAGTGTGATCAAGCTTCTTGGAGCACAATTCTGGTGCCAAACCTTCCCGTCCATGTGAGCTCTTGGGGAACATAACAACTTGAAAAGCAATTGGGAATGGTTTGAAGTAATTGTCATTTGCTTTGATTGTGTGCAAGCTAGCTGAAGCTTGACATGTTGTTGTTTTTCCAATGTGATGAATAATGCAGTTATAAACTACTTAGTCTCAATAAATTTGATATTCAATTTGTGCTTTCAACTTGTGTTGTTAAGATTGTTTCTTTATAACCAAACTCACTAGAATTCCGTAAAAGATAATTACAATATAGCAGTTTGCATAGTTGGCAGAACAAAAACACTAATTATATGTATCATTCTATCATGGTTTATGCATGCTTGTGCCTAAGGAGGAGTAATTCTTTCAACTGGGAACTTATGATGATAGCCAATAGGAATTTATTATTTTCAAGTTCAAACAATTTGAGAGAATTGTTAGTTGTCCGAACATTGGACAAATATTAAAGTACTTTCTACCTAATAATAGTTGGACAATTTTTACCGCGTCAGCTAGCTTTTTGGGCGAGTTAAACCAAATCATACTCTTTAAACATAAATATCTATCAATAATGGAAAATTCTAGCCTAGACCCGACTTGGTCGAACCCAACCAATTAAAAAGGCAAGTGTATTACACTTGCCATTTGATTGGTCACTCTCCCCAAACTTTCCACCAACCACATGGCAAGTGTAAAACACTCGTCCCCTCGTTACACCAGTTTGGCCGAGCCAGACTCGGGCATGTTTCAAAAGATTAATCAAAATCAGACTATTAGCATTAATTATGCAATAATTTCCTGCCCCCCTTGATCGGAACTAAAATATGGGTTGGAGCCAACAAGGGGGTATGCTGGCTACCGTCCCCTCAACTTTCTTATTCCTATTATATATACACTGTATTTGTTAATAAAAAAAATATATTATTTTTGTTAGGAAATTGTAAATTTTTATGTTTTCGTTTCTTCTAAAATTTTAATTTTTCCTTTTATTTTCGCCTCCGAACTGACATATATATGCCTCAAAAAGGTTTTGGTTATAATTTTTGAAACAAGAGGAGGTTGCTCGTAATTATGATAATTTCCAAGGGGGTCTCTTGCAATCACATACACAAAACTGAAAAAATAATATTAAAAAAATAATCTAATCTGTGTTAGTGGTCAAAAAAGGATTGGTCTTCACATATGAGATAAACCTTTGATCTTCACTGAAGTAAATTAATCATAATATCATAATCAAGATGATGGGGGCCGAATTCACCAAAAATAAAACCTAAATTAGTAAACACAATAAATTGTATATATAGTGGTAAAGGGACGATCCCACAAGAACTGGATGGTTCTATTTGATAGTGTCAAAAATATTTGCAAGTGTTGAGCTCCACCCTTTCGAGTTCGCATTCCACCTCAAGCGAGGCCCCTCAAGGCGGAGCTCGAACGCGTTCCGTACCTGGTGTGCGGTGGCCATCTTGCAAGGTCCGCATTATGCGAGGTCTGCACTATGCGAGGTCCGCACCGTACGAGGTCCTCATCTTGCGAGGTCCACATTATGCGAGGTCCCCATCTTGCGAGGTCCGCATCATGCGAGTTCCCCATCTTACGAGGTCCGCATTATGCTAGGTCCCCATCTTACGAGGTCCGCATTATGCGAGGTCTGAATAACGTGAGGTCGAGTTGGAGCGCGTTTGGCATTGGGCGCGCAGCGGTTACCCACGTTCGTACGTCTCTTAACCGCTCAATGCACGACCCCGCGGTATTCGTGCCTTAACCTAATTCGGATGGTATAAATATTCTTTTTCTCATCAAAATCAGGTACGCACACTTTTACATACCGAACCTCTATCCAAATTTCCAGTCATCTTTCCACCTAAGGCAATCTCACGGTCTTGGGCGTCGGAGTGCCTACACGGGAAACACCTCCCGCCTGGTATTCTTACGTTTTGTTGATCTTAGCAGGTCGAAGAACCCACTCTTTGACTGATTAGTTGGAGATTCGGAGCTGATTCCATCCAATTTTCAACGAACCAATTTCTAGCATCATCAGTTTGGTGCCGTCTGTGGGAAAACCACCATTTTCCCGACTTTGTTCAAGTTACTTTTCGTGTTTTGTTTGAAAGAATGGCCGGATCTGACAACATTAGCCGTGCCGAGCGAAGCTCTAGCTTCTGCCGCGACTATCCCCAACCCAAGTAAGCCAAGCGAACGTCGACATGTTGCGCCACCTGCCGCCGGCGTTCCCGCATAAGAGAAATCCGACCGAAGCCATCGTGGGTTTCAGTCTGCCCGTGCAGCCCATGCAAGCTCTCGGTACCGGAATAGGCCAAAATTCATTTAACATTCCAGTAGTTTTAAACCCGTTGCTACTAAACCCGTTGTTGTTCAATCCACTCTGGGGACTCAAAGGAGGAACACAAGCCCAGATTGGAGGAGTCCAGGCCACCATTGCTCCACCTCGCACTACCATCTTAACAAGCGAAGCGGAACGCACGGCCAACCGGCCGGTATAAGAGGAACTGCCCGTTCGAATGGATCCCCCACCCGTTCGTACCGAGGTAAATCCAACTGTAGCGGGACCGAGCCGAGTGCGAGACCCTATCCCACCTCCGGATGGTGATGACCAAGTCCCGTTCGTACGACGCGATGGGAAACAGACCATGATGGAAGACGAGAAGAAACCGGATCCTCTCAATCCCGCTCAACATGTTGAAACCCGAGCAGGGGAGAAAGAGAATGACCGCCTCACTCAGTTGGAAGTGGAGAACCAGAACCTGCGTGCTGCCCTAAGCAAGATCGTGGAAGGGTCTCAGGTCGGCAATCAGGAAGAAGCACGTCATCGGCCCGCACGGCGTCGAGACGAGGAGGTGGTCGACAAGCCCTCACGTCGTTTAGACCGAAGCGATCGGGAGAGACCCATCGAACTCTTCCCTCATCGGAGGAACAGACGACCTCGAAGATCGAGGGCTGAGCGAGCCTCACCACTTTGCGAGGAGATATTGATGGCACGAGCAGGAAATTCAAAGGTTCCCACCAACGTTTCTCGCTATGATGGTACGGGGCGATCCCGAGGAGCACTTAACAGCCTTCGAGCACCTCATGCATTTGTATGAACATTCATTGGACTTCTGGTGCAAAATCTTCGTTACTTCGCTCTCGGGAATCACTTATGATTGATTCAAGCGGCTTCCCCTGAGCTCGATTCGGAGCATTGATGACCTGTACGAACAATTTGATAGCCATTTCAGCCCTTTGAAGGAAACCAAGTTGCCCACTACATACCTCTGGAATGTCGAGCAGGGTCCCAATGAAACTTTACGGGAATTCTTCACTAGTTTTGGTGCTGAACTAACCAAGGTTGAAATTCCGTCCGGCGATTTCCTGAGGCAAGCGGTTTACCAAGGGCTGAATGACTCCAAGATCAGTACAGAGTGTGGAGACCCAAGGATATGGCACGCATAAAACGAGCGCGTAATCAGGACAGGCCATCACGGAACTCAAATCGGGAGGAGCATAGAGAAAGTCGAGCGGGACCTCTCCCTGGGGGACCACGAGTTGAGCTCACCAAACGCAACTCCAAGATCCCGAACATAGCCGGTTCCAAGATGTTCAAAAAGCCCCGCCCAATGGCTTAAAGTGAGAAAAACTCTCGCTCCGATAAGTACTGCGCTTTTCATCAATAGAACGGGCATGATACGGATGAGTGCATTAGGTTGGAGAATGAGATCCAACGCTTGGTAGCCGTGGGCAAACTATCGGAATTTGTTAAGTCTATGGATCAAAATCACAAGAGACGAAAAGACAAGACCTGGTCACGCTCGTATAGTCCTCGTCGACCTCGCTCGCGTAGCCCGCATCGCGAGCGACGAGCGGGTAAAGGTGACAAGCACGTGCTGGATGATAATATGCCCACTCGAGGAGTTGTGAACATGATCGTGGAAGGAGCAATGAATGGTGATACCAAGACCTCGCGAAAGAAAGCAGGGCGACGGTTTAGCCAAGAGCCCAACACTCCTGCTCAACATATTTTCCACATAGAGAAAGACGAGGTCTTAGGTTTCACCGATTGTGATTTCGACAATGTTGTGGTTGACGAGGATGGAGAGTGTCCAAATTGCCCGATGGTAATCGATGTCGTTATCTACAACACCAAGGTCAAAAGGGTGTTGGTGGATAACGACAGTTCAGTAAAAGTCTTGCTACTCTCCACCTTCAAGAAGTTGTGTGGCAAGGATGTCGAGCTCGAGGCCATCGAGACCCCTCTCCTCTGGTTCGGGGGATCAGAGCTGTACACTATTGGCCAAGTGAGATTGGCAAGCTCCCTAGGTTGTGCTCCAAAAAGAGCCACGGTCCCATTGATATACACGGTGTTCGAGTACAATCTCCTATACAACGTGATTCTTGGGAGACCCGTTCTTGCAAAGTTCAAAGCCATTCATTCAGCGTTCCATCGCAAAATGAAGTTCCCAACTCCTAACTGGGTAGGAGAAGCAAATTGTCAACTGAAAGAGGCTTGGGAGTGCTATATGCTCTCAACCGTGAAGCCTAAGCCTATTCAAGAAACCCCAAAGCCGTTGGAAGCTGCTCACAAGGAAGATGACGAGATGCTTGATACGAAAGGGATCACTCATCCCCAAAAATGCAAGTTGAAAGCCAAACAAAGTGAGCACAAAGAAACAAGGTTAAAGCCAACCAGAGACTTTACAGAGACTGAGCTCATCCCTGGTGATAGCTCGAAAACAACTAAGGTTAGCGCTCAACTCAAAAGGAAGCAACAAGTTATGCTTATCGCTTGGTGGATGCCAACAATACGCTGGTCCCTAAACTATGGAACGCGGACAACTTGAAAAAGCTTTGTACGTAAGGCTTATCATATTTTATCTCAGTATGTCGTTCGTTTCATTTAGCATTCAGTTCATCTTCGCTTTCAGTTCACTTAACAGTTCAGTGCTTAGTGTTCAGTTTGTGTTAGGAAGCAAAAAGCATTTGTATTGCACAAGTGTTCCATTCAGTTTTACTAATGAAAAGCGAGTATCTCGTAAGTCTTTCCGTTTCACCTTCAGTTTGAACACTTTGTAATATTTTATGTTAACTTCTCGGCTCAAGAGTTCAAACACGCTTTGTAGTATAAAATTTTACCGACTCAAACTCAAACTCCATACTTAGAAAATTTTCATTGAAAATCTATAAACTCAACAATGCTATGGCTTGAAGTGTGAACCTGATACTTATTCAATTTTACATTACCAAGTATAAGTTATGTGAATTACATGCCAAAGTTCGAACTCAACACTTACACAATTTTGCACACAACTTGCATACAATCTCATCCACAAATGCTATGAAGAAGACATACATTCATTCATACAAATGCTTGCCAATTACATATTCTCCATTTCAAAGCATTGATATTACAAAGTTCAAGGGGCCCTCTACACAGCAAACTCGAGTGGCACCCTTCTCGAAAATAAAAACAGAACAAGCTAAGCAAAGCGTCTCAAGATATGTCAATGTGATCGATGATATCGCCTATAACAGCGGCATCACCATCATTCCCCTCGAAGCGCTCTGAAACAACACCCGCTTCCCCAGTTACATCAACAGCGACCTTGAGTCTCCTCATCCCTATCGTGCCCACCTTGAGTCTCCTCGCGAGCCTCCTCATCCCTATCGTGCTCACCTTGAATCTCCTCGTCCCTAACATGCTCTCCTTGAGCATTACCTCCAAGAGGAACACCCTCACCTGCTGCTTGAGCGGCTCCCTTGGAAGCAAATATAATATTGAGCTCATCCAAGGCAAACCCGAACTCGTGGTTTCTAAGATCATTAGTGCCGGGTCCCATCGCGCCCTCTTGGCTGAGGATGGGCCTCATCTACCTATCCTTGTCGAGACCAATGTCATCCACATTCGCTTCCTCATGAATGGCCCCTATGTGATCGAGTTGGTGATAAGTGCGTTCAAATACCTCTTGAATCTGCGTATAACTACTGAGGCCGTATACAACCTCGAACACCGGGCTCCTCATAAAGCGCTTAATCCCTTCCATCAATTCAACATGCGTCCTGATTGCCGCGTCACGTTTGGACTCTTTGAGCTTTGCGCTCAGCTCAGCTTAGCACGAGTCCGCTCACTCTCCTTGAGAAACTCTCCCTTCTCCACAAGCTTAAGTTTGCACCTCTTCAGCTCTCCATTGACATCGGTCATTTTTTCATTAACCTTTTCAAGGTCGTCCTGAAGGACTTTCTTCTCAGCTTCGAGGAGTTCAATATACTCATTATGGCCAGAGACAAGGTTCGCTTCAACGCGAACCTCATTCTCCTTCTTGTTAATCTCTACGTTGGCCTTTTCGAGCTCTCTCTCAAGATCCTGAACTCTCCTTTCGATGTCACAAAACACTCCTATACAGGCGCTTGTACCTATCGTTTCCTTCTTTGTAAACAAGGGCTTTCGTTTGGCTTAGCGATAAGAAGTTGAGCGCGAGTTGGGATCAAAAGGGTGAACGGGAATATTCCAATCGAAGGGAGACCATTTCAAGATTACTCCACGAGTGCCTCAATTATTTGACACTCGAAGAGTGGGGGGCAAATGATAGTGCCAAAAATATTTCTAAGTGTTGAGCTCCACCATTTCGAGGTTCGCTCCTTTTAAATTCCCGTTCCACCTCAAGCGAGGCCCCTCAAGGTGGAGCTCGAACGCGTCCCGTACCTGGTGTGCGGTGGCCATCTTGCGAAGTCTGTATCTTACGTATTATGCGAGGTCCATACTGTACAAGGCCCGTGTAGCACCCCGCACGTGAGGCACCACATCCCCCGCACTAAGGCTCAACACGAGTAACGAAATGGTAAATCCGCACCCGTATCAAACCCTAGCGAACGGGAGACAAACATAAAAAAAAACTTTCCTAAGCCAGGCGGAGTTAGACCCTGCAATGAAGCCAATCAACAACGTATAATGCATTGCAAACTCAAATTCAAACATACAACTCATAAGTAGAATTTGGGCTCTTCAGGCCTCTTTTAAACTCATAAATACAACCCAATAAAACAGTTCAATAACAATTACATATTTATTCAAGTTCATGATACCGAAGGCTCGAATCATACATAAATCCAATGCAAATGCGAGTGCAAAGACTCTCCTAACCTAACTCGACCCACCTAAAGACTCCAAACACCTCCGCCTAGCTCGAACTCCAAAATCAAACCTGCACACTAAAAGTTGGGGAGGGAGAGGGTCAGTCTCTAGAAGACTGAGTGAGCAGGAGCGATATACATATACAAAACATGCACATGCAAGTCATAAATTCCGAACAAGGTTTTGTTTGCGATTAGTTCCCAAAAAGGGCAAGAGAATGATTAGTCAATGCTCGGATTTTATAACTAATTCATATTAAATTCATTACTTTCATAAATCATACATAAATATAAGGCTCGGCGAGTGAGCGTGCACAATCTCCAACCAAACTCCGACCGTGTACGACAAATATCATTAATATGTTAATTAGGTGTTCATGCGATATATCATAATACATGCAGACCATATATCATAAATCATAATCGTTTGGGCAATCCGTGTCCCGGCCTTCCCGCACGGTGCATAATCATAACATAACATATATATATGAAAAGGCGTAAATCATAACCAACCTTCTTCCTCCGGGTGGTGGACGGGTTAGCAAGACCCGACCACCTCAGACATAGGCCAATGGGGTTTCATGACTCCCCCAAAGGCACTCAGCTCCCATTCCCCGCTAAACCTCCTAGCGAGGGCCGGTATCACCGTAGTTGGTTGGGACTAGTATATGGGATCCCCGTCAGCCCTTGCTTCCTCGGTTAGCCACATATACTAAGTCCCGGGGCCCGTGAACATAACAGATATGAAATCCCGCCAAAACATAACAATACATACATAAGATACATACTACAAGAAATCATACCTTACCGTGTAATTCGGCATATGCTATATACGTACCTCTCCGTGTCATCCTAATCCATAGCTAGCATGAAGACACACGGTTTGGAGCATAGCCTCATTACAAAACCATTTTAAGCTTATATATGCTCGTACGTATAATTCAGAAGAATTTACTCGATAGCTTCATTTGAAAACCATATATATATAGTCATAAGGTTTCGGCCAAAGCTTTTCACATAAGGGTTGTAGGGTTTGTTACATAGCTAAAACGAAAACACTCTCACCTGAACTGCGACGATACAAGGATACGAATACCAAGTGCCTGAACGAACAAGATCTCTCCACCCTGGAGATAACTGTACAAAAGACAACATGACGTGTTTGTGAGACTCGAGACTCCAATGAACCATATATGACGCTCGGCAATGAAGTGAATAGGACATGAATGCATAAATGATCATATTATATCAATAAAATGTTCGTGTGCACGATTGAGAAATTTAAAACATATAATCAACTCATTCATTCATATGTTTCATTCAATTTCATAAGTTCATAAATTCATATAAATTTCATAATTTCATATATTCATAACATTCATAACATTCATACTGCTTATCAATTAATTCATGAATTCATTTAATAATCATAACACATAATATTCATGTTCACATTTAGGAATAAATAAATAGAACGTTAAATCAATAGTCGGTAAATTAAATACGCGAAATAGAAATTAACTAATTTCAAAATTGAATTAAATCAAATAATATTTGAAATATATAACAAATATATATAATATAATAAATATATATAATCATATATAATATAACAAATATATAATAATATATAATAACATATAACATATATAACATATATATATATACACGTACACACACATTATACCCATGCATGCATGAATCATATATATATACTATATATTAGACACATGCAACACTCACACAACACACAAGTAATACATATATATAACACCACTCCCTTGCATGTAACTTTAAAATAACAATCATGCACACACCCAACACCATGCAGTACAAATATACAGCAGCAATCCCAGGAAAGACGCAGCAAAACAGTAGCCATGCGCGCAATTACAGTAGCAGCAGCAGTCCCAGGAAGACGCAGAAACAGTGTTGAAAAACGGGGTGACACCCCCGTGTCACGCTCCAAACCTAGACCGAGACACCCCCGTGTCTCGGTACAGAAATCCCAGGCCGGTTTGCACCCCCGTTCCTCGCAGGAACTGCCAAAAATGGCACGCCCGTGACGTGCACCAGCAACCCCTGATCTCGGACAGCAACAGACGCAGAACAGAGCAGCCCTTAACCAACAAGAAGGAAGGCAACCAAGGCAGCTAAACTAAGCAGGAAAGGCAGCAAGAACACAACTAAAATACACACCACAAAGCCACGAATTGGACAGCAAAAAGGAAGAAGGAAACGCGGCAAATGACAGCTGAAACCCAGCGTGAAAAACAGGGTATGCATCTCTCAACTAATCCGATTCAGTTCAAGTCCATAAAGCCATCAAATGTACAGCAAAACAACATGAAACCAACACCTAATTCAGTTCCAAAAGTGATCAATCAAGACAACAACCGTACGTGGCCTTCAAGTGGGAATTTCTCAAAAGATCAGAAATGATACCTCATAAATATCTCAATAACCACGAAATAAAAGATCATAAATGATATGAGGAAGTCAGAACAATCAATCTCAAGCTTGGAATCAATCAAAACCATTGAGAATCGAAGAAGATCAACATTTTGCCCAAAATCACTCCATTTTCGGAAAACCGCCCAGAAATGAAGAAACCATGCTCAAATTCATGAATGAAAGGATGGAAATGATCAGAATTAAACATATAATACAACCCTAAGCTTACCTTGATGATTGGTTGAAGTTTGGACGAGATTTGAGCTCCAAAATCTCCAAGGGATGAAGGGTTTCGGGACTGGACTGTAGAGCAGTAGCTTTGGCTGAGTTTTGGGGATTGTGTGAGGATAATCTTGGTTAGGGCTTGATATGTCATGCTAGGTGGTTGAGTTAGGGTTCCATAGCATCCAACCATAGTTAGTTTGGTCATGGTTTGAGCAAGATATGGTCATTTTAGTGCAACAAGGTCATTTTGGTCGTCGCCTCGTTTTTCGGTTGAATTTCGGAGGTTCAAATGACTTAGGAAAAATGTAAGGCTAAGTTTACTAAACTCAAATTTTTGTTACGAGTTCAGCGGAGTTGACGGAACTCGAATCCGAGTTCCCGAGCTCAAGATATTAAATTCGGAACCAAGGGTACGCTAAGTGCTCGTTAGCTCCCGTTTTGGTTCCTCAATTAAAATTTAATTCGTTAACATAACAAATGAATTCAAAAACATAATTTGAGCATAAAATCATGTCCATAACACATATATGTATGACATATTATAAATTCGTGGCATTTCAATATCATTTCATACAAGAACGAAGCTTAAAATTAACAATCAAACTCAATCATGAAATAAACATAACACCATGCACAATTATAATTTCCCATGCATAATTATTTTAATTTGCATGCATAATATAAGATTTCCATGCATAAAACTTAAATAGATAAATTAAATCCAATATTAAATAATTTACATTAAGTCACGTAATTAACTAACTATAACATGATTAATTAACATAACACTTAATTAGCATAATCATTAAATTAATAATAATTAAAGAAATATATATATATATATATTATATTTCGATATATAATTAAAATAATAATAGATTAATATAAGATATAATATAATAAATCAATATAATAACAATTATAATAAAATTAAATATAAAACACGTAAAAACAATTAATCACATAATTAGATAATTAAATTGCGCAATTTAGAAACAATTATGACATATTAATAAAATTGAAAAACCGGGGCGTTACAGCCCGCATCTTACGAGTTCCGCATTATGCGAGGTCCCCATCTTACGAGGTCCGCATCATGCGAGGTCCCCATCTTTTGAGGTCCGTATTATGAGAGGTCTGAATAACGCGAGGTCGAGTTGGAGCACGTTTGGCATTTGTCACGTAGCGGTTACCCAAGTTCGCACGTCTCTCAACCGCTCAGCGCACGACCCCGCGGTACTCGCGTCTTAACCTAATTCGAATGGTATAAATATTCTTTTTCTCATCAAAATCAGGTACACACACTTTTACATACTGCTCCTCTATCCAAATTTTTGGTTATCTTTCCACCTAAGGCAATCTCACAGTCTTGAGCATCGGAGTGCCTACGTGGGAAACACCTCCTGTCTGGTATTCTTACATTTTGTTGATCTTAGCAGGTCGAAGAACCCACTCTTTGGCTGATTTGTTGTAGATTCGGAGCCGATTCCGTCCAATTTTCCGCAAACCAATTTCCAGCATCATCACTATTATTCTTCGATAACTAAGCAAACAAAGCAACACGATCAAAGAGGGGGAGGATTATATAATTACTAAAGTGCAGAAAAATTAAAGAACGAACTGAATTTAAACAAACTAATGAGAGAACATAAACAAAGTATTTTGGGAAACAAAATTTCTAGCTAAGGATTTTCTCAATTCATTATTTTGATTCGATCATCTGTGCAATAATTAAGTCTTAATTCTATGATACGGATCAGTTTTCACATGAGATTTATATTCAAATTCAACAATGATAAATTTGGCCTAATCTACAATCAACAAACATGAAATATGTAGAAATATGGGAAGATAGAAATTAGGGGTTGTGTGATCGTGTGATTATGTACAATGAGTTCCTTTCCTTTCCTAGCATAGTTTGTGTATTGTTTATATACAGTCTTGTACGATGTATTCTACATTCAGTGAACACAAAAGAATATTTCCCCTAACCATGGAGTCTATCTTAGCAAACATGGTATCAGAGCGGGCGACGATCCATTAAATGGATTCGAACCTTGCTCATCACGTACCCTTACCTTCCTCGGCCATGGCCCAACACAACAACACCTATTCTAGCATTGGCAAGGAATCAGAACAGCCCAGCATGGAGCTATCACATCCCCTGTACTAAAACCTGACACATATACGAAACGGATAATCCGTATACACTTCAAGCACTAGCGAACGGGAGACACTCAAGACCAGACCTAAGTAAGCGGCACTAGATAGACAATCGTCAGAGATTCATGCATTAGTGGAAGCGAGTTAAACAAGTAACACGTAGTGGTCGGCGCTATTTAAACAAATAACCAGAAGCTCAACAACTAAACATAATATGCATAGATAAGGCTACACTGGCCACAATTACCAAAAGTAAAGCTGTACACAGGCGTCATATATATACCAACTATACGAGACAAGTAATACATTATAAAAGATTATCCTAACTGGACTAGGCTAAAAAAGAAAGGTTAGACAAGACCGCCACCTAGTCGACTCCAACCTGCAACCAATACAAGGAAACAAGAAAAAAATAGAAGGAGGGCCAGTCGAGCGACTGGTAAGGCGGATACAATATACAAGAATTATGTAACGCCCCGTTTTCAATTATACCTTACGTGATATTATGTGAATTACATTACTAAGTGTTTACGTGAAATTATTATAAATGTCATGACATTATATGTATTATGTCACATTATGTGAGTTATGATTCTAAGTGATTATATGAAATACGTGTTAAATTTGTAAATTATTGTATGATTTGTTCCTATGTGAGACTGAATTAATTTTTCCGAATGTGATTTATATGTCAACTCGAAAATTATTACATGATTTATTTCCAATTGATACGTGCATTAATTGCTAATATGTGACCTTATTTGGCCATTTCATAAATATATGGATCTAATTTCATTTCATAATTTGGGAGTTGATGATCATATTTCATGGAATGGAACTTATTTGCATTAATTCAATAATTGAGGGACTTAAGTGTAAAATGTAATGATTCATGTAGTATAGTGGGGGATTATAATATATCATATATGTATATCATCTCTATCACAATTTATTCCTCATTTCATACAAGAGTTTCACACACACCCACACCAAGAACCGATCCAAACACCATAGAAGGAAGGGGAAGGATTTCATCATATTTCAAGCTTCAATTCAAGAAAGAATTTCATAAGTGGAAGCTTCATCATCCTAACTTCATTTCATCCCTTCTTTCTTGCGTCCAAGGTAGATATGGAGAATTAATTTTATTCTTGAAGCCATGAGCTAAGTAGGGTTTGTGAATATTGATATGCTTTCTTGTTTATGTGGGATTAGAAGCATGATTATGATCTTTAGACTTGGAAACTTGCATGAATTCTTGATGGACATGAAGGTTGGTATCATGAGATTATATAGGGTTTTGTCGATGGATTCTTGATGAATTGATGCATGTTTCCTTGGATTATATGATGTTTAATTGATATATATGATCATATACATGCTATATGTTAGTTTGGAAGTATTTATTTGATGTAGTTTGGTGATTGAATGGTTTGGGAGCCAATTCCTGTGATTATGCCCTGTTTTTTCCCTGTTTTTCAACCCAGAGGTCACCAAACGGTCGTTCGGTTTCTTCATGAACGGGGGTTCAACCGAACAGAACCGTTCTGCCTCTTCGAACGGTCGTTCCTGGTTTTGTGGATGGATTTCAAATGACCGTTCACTATTCAAATGAACTCCGTTTGATCTGATTTTTGAACTCACAGAAACCTATTGAAGTCTAGAACATCCTCCAATTGGAATCACCTTAATATATTTTCTCATTTTTGAGTATGTCGCTACTTTGCCAAAATTCTGCATTGACCCAATTTCAAGCTTACGCCATTTTCACCTCGCTTTGAACTAGAAAACGAGCCATATATCATTTTAAAGGTATTTGTGTCTAGTTTCATTCCCAATAAACAAAACTCAATTCCCACGTCTAGAATTAAAGATATTCCAGTTTTCCTACAGCATGTGTGTTTCCTAGAATTGCCCTTTTTTGCCAAACTTCACCAAAACCTTTCTTATTGCATTCCTTTCACCCTCTTGGCTCCCATATGTGAATTATATGATAATTATACTTGATTAATTGATAAGTATGCTCCTACTTGACACTTCTTGCTGCTTAATTTCATCTCTTAGGTGTTAATTGGTTTTCATACATGCTAAGTGTCACTTGATTACTTGTTTTATTTATTTACATGAGCATGGCAGTGCGTCATACTTGGTTTCATATTGAGTCCCGTCTCACGGGTTCCACTATTCCCTTTCTTGTCCAGTTTTTCTCCAGGGCGGAGATCATAGATCGTTTGAGCACCTTCTTGTACCCTTGTCTTGTCCCATCACTCGTCAGGTGAGGTTTAATTCTAGATACTTAGAACCCTTACAACCCTATGTGTTGTTTTCGGCCAAAAGTATATATATAATTATAGTTTTCAAATCTTATTGATTTACAACGGGTTTCATGAAATGAATGGATTGATTGATTGATTGATTGTTTTGGCGAGTAACTATTGTTCACGTTGGGCCCCGGGGGTAGTGTATCGAGCCAACCGGGAAAGCAAGGGCTGACGGGTAACTCTTGCACTATCCTCACCATTGTGGGATCACCTCTGAATCCACCAGGAGGTTTGGTGAAGGAAGAAATCTCGTGCGTAGGAGTCATGTTCCCGACGTACACCATGATTGGATGGTGGGGCCTTGCAATCCCACCATCACCCGGAGGAAGAAGGAGTTATTGAAACTGCTACTTGAGCACTGTAAATTGATTGCTTGATCACCTAATCACTTAATAACTGAATGATTGTACACTTTTGGTGAAAGGTTGGAGAATTGCCCTCACTCGTCGGGCCACGTATTGAATTGATCATGATTGAATTATTACATTGATTAGTTGTAATCTCGGGCGAGAATTACTTTAATATTTGAACTTATATTGTTTCTTTTATGAAAACTTACCCGAGATTATAACTTGCATGGTAATTGCGCTTATATTTATTTAAACCCCTCACTCAGTCTTCGGTAGACTGACACCCTCACTTTTCAGGTACTCACAGTCGTGTGCTAGGCGGGAGTCCGAGTTGTGTCTTTTGTTCAGCTGAGTCTAGCATCGCATTTTCATGTTCTTGGTATTTCCGCCTTTATCATGTTAGGGTTCCTGTTAGTTTTGGAGACTTATGCATGTATAATATGTTGGAGATGATAATGTATTGATATATGAGCTAGAATAGGATGAGCTTTTAGATATTTGGTATATGATATTGAAATGTTAGTGTTTATACTTCCGCTTTCGAATTTTCATATATTGGATTTAATTGATTTGGGGTCTAGTCCCGCCTAGCTAGATTGTTTCTTGCATTGTCACCCGTTCGCTATAGTCTTGGTTTATGTACGGATCATCCATTTCGTATGTGGACTGAGCTATAGTGCGGGGGTGTGGCATCTCGGCGTTCCGTGTGCTACAAATTATATAATGGAAGAAGAAAAGAGAGATGCAATGTAAGAACACACGGCTCGATTCAATATAGCCTTTATATTTTTAATAGTAATACAATGATCAAGTTTCAAGAATAAAAGACGTATATTGAATTAAGGATTACCAATCGATCATTTGGTACCGAGCCATACCAGTCTCCAACCTTACTCCAAAATACAAGAGTAATAACAAGTCAAGAAATCATCCTTCTTCCTCCGGGTGATGAAAGGGTTAATTACGTCCTAACCATCCAAGAACACGCGAGTCATAGCCCATTTTGGTGCTATGCTCCTTCGGCCGAAGCTGGTCACAGGTAACACGTGGTATTACCTACCTCCGATGATAGCACGTGTACCCATAGAGGGCGCGAGATAGGTTCACCGTCGGCCCTTGCCTTCTCGGATTCCCTACCCACGTTGCCTCAGATTCTTTCCCAATGGAAACAAGCCAAAGGGGGAACAGTGAATATGCTCTCGATTAATGCAATACATGCGAAACATTTATCATTACCATTTTTCAAGAGCATGAATGCACACGAGAAAACATATATATATATATATATATATATATAATATAATATAACTCATTTAATACTTGGAATTTTCTTTTCAACATAATCAATAAAACGGTAGACAATCATATATTTAATAGATAGGTATATATATACATATATATTATTCCACATGCAGGTAACAATCTAAAATATGAAGGTCATATGGGTTTAAGTATTGGTTACAGCAAGACAATAAACCTCACCTGGATAACCTCGATAAAAAGGACGACAGGACAAGCAACCTAGACCACCGGGGCATCACGAGGATCACCTAGACAAGTGATACAATTACCAACATAATTAGACTCAATAAAACCAACTATAGATGCTCGGCAATGTATAACAATGATATGAAATAGTATGAGATGCATTACGAGTTATGAAAGGACGTGAGCAAGTTTATGTGTACAATTAACGTTAAATAATACAATTAAACATGTAATAGTATCATATTATATGTAATATCATGTATGTGGCTTGCAAACCAGAAGAGAGTGTGCAAAAGGCATGGAAACGGCTAAGGAAAACACAGCAACAAAGTTCATGCAACATTCACACAAAAATATTTATGCAGAAATTTTGTACATGCTCATATTGTAGAAAATTCGACATAACTTATTGTTCGGAAGGTATTTTAACGAACCGCAAAATTCCTAGTAAACTAGACAACCATATCTTTCAAATGGTATTGGTCTCAATTCCTAGATATTTCTGTAAAATTACAGATTTTTTTTATCAAAGTCAAAACAATACAGTAACTCTGCTGCAGTGACACCTTTCAAAGACAAGTCTGTTAATTACCACATCAAACGAAGTCGAAAAATTTTGAAATTTTACAGGCATACTCCCAACACATATATGTACTTACATATAAAACAGTTTTGTAAAATTTAAAGGTTTACTTCATCTGCTCAGTCCGAAAATCAGATCAGAAAACAGGGCAAAACAAGGAATAGAACAGCAGTGTCGTTCGGAATTTTTTTAAGGCATCAAACGAGCTCGGATGAACGCAAAATTTGACAGAGATAAGCATTAATATGTTAGGAATATGACATTGAAACAGTTTTGAGAAAAGAGGCTGTATGAGTTCGGAAATTGGATTTGAAGTCACTGCATACAAGCTGTCACAATTCCAGTTTTTACAACTCACACCCTTGAACATGTTAAAACTCATCCTAAGCAATTAGAGCATCAAATCATCTATAAATTCATGTCAAATTATAACCAATCAAAACCATATAAAACATGTTTGATCATCAAGCTCCATGAAAATACCTCAAAGCTCAAAACTCACACTCATGCTCTCATACTTCATTAAAACTTCAATAATCCTCAAAACCAACACTTTTAATTCTACAACTTCATATTAAATTCCAATTTTAAACATAAGGATATATAACCCCAATTTTCATGGAATTCACACACATGTATATATAAATTTAAACCATCTAAAGAAAGTTAACCACCCAACTATCATCATCCTTACCTTGAAAATGGAAGAAAATAATCTTGTGTAGATGTATGTGCAAAAAACGAGGGAGAGAGTGGAAGGGTTTGGAGAAATTCTTCTTCCTTCTTCTTTCTTCCAACAAAATCTCAAAGTTTACAAGTGTTGTGGGTATGTGACGTGTATATGTTGAAAAGAGAGAAGGAGAGTTTGTCCAATTTCTAATTTAATCCTCCAAGTTAATAAGTTAAGCAATTAGGTCCTCAACATTTTGAATTGGTAGCAATTAAATCCATAATCATGCATTTTCAATTAGATACACATATTTTCCAATCTTTACATTTAAGGACAAGTAAGAAATAAATAATTATTTAGCAAATAAAACACGTAACTCTCGATAAAACATACACGTAATTACTCCATACTTGAATCCCAAAAAGACGGGGCGTTACACCATCGATTCCTTGGCCACGCAACTAGCCAGCCTAATTAGCGACCTGCAACTGCAAATTAAAAACAATCAGAACCACATGTCACAATCAATCTCTATCAGTATTAAACTCAATCAGTATAACTACTCCATTTGGTCGCGTTTAATGAAGATGGTGATCGGAGGGAGAGAAAAGCTCAGCCATCTCACCGGGGCCCAACCACCACCTACTGCAGATTCTCCGGCGTACCCCAAGTGGGAGCAAATAGACTTCATTATCTGTACATGACTCCTGGACAACATGGAGCCAGAATTAATCATTCTTTTCGCAGAATATCCCTCAGCAAAAACGTTGTGGGACAGTCTAAAGTCCACATACAATCAAAGCAGCGACGAACTTTAGATCTTCGAACTTACGGTCAGAGCCAACAACTTGAAACAAGGAATGGATAGCATAGAAAAGTACTATGACAACCTTCAATAGATTTGGAGAGAGATCAAGATCTGGCAGCCGAATCCGATGGCGTGTGAACGGGACATCACCATCTTTAATGGCCTCAGATCAGAAACCTAGTTATTCTAATTTGTAGGTGGGATCGACGATAGGTACGACACGGAACGGAGAGACCTGCTAAAAGAGGACCCATTACCAACTGTCAAGAAGGCCTATGCCACCATCCGTCGAGAGGGAACTAAGTGCGAAATCATGGGGAGTCGGAGCTCATCATCGACGGTGGATTCCGACATTGGAACAGGGCTTGTTGACGGAGGACAGGGACGAGAAACCAGTGGATCGGGTCGTGGGAGGAAACTGGAGCCCCAGTCGGCACCGTCAACCCCACGCCGGAACACCAGCAACGGGAATAGACCCGTTAAATGTTCCCACTGTAAATGGGTCGGACATAGCAAGGAAGGCTGCTTCAAACTGATTAGGTGGCCGGAGGGCTAGCGTAGCCAACGAGGTAACAATACATCGCCGAGCACGGCGAGACATTGATCAACATTGGAGGAAAAAAGAAACAAGGGGGGAGAAAGATCAGCGGACACGTCGGCGGCTTACAGAAATGAAGACAAAGGGAAAGCTTTGCTAGGTATAGGGCAAAGATGGGAATTACTATCTTGCCCCTCCTCACTTATTTCTTTTGATTTATTTAATTCAGCCCCCAATGTTTCTAGTTCCTGCAAATAGCCCCAAATTTTTGTACCTATTTATGTAATGGGCCCCTTCCTTTAAATAATTGTGAAAAGGACCCCAATATAAGTAAAAAAAGTAGGTACGATTGTTCAAGCAGGCGCCCACCACGACAGACAAAACCCCCGGTAGATTTTTGATTGTGGGGCTACAGATACGATGATATATGATAAAATGGACTTGGTCGAGTATACAAACCCACCGAAAATCAGGATTCTAAGTGCGAATGGGGGACTTTTCTATGTTCAAGGAACCGGGACGATGACTTTGTCCCCGGAGCTGAAATTAAAGAATTATTTTTATGTTTTTAGCCTATGCTGCTAACTACTTTCTATAAGTCAAGTTACTAAAGAGTTGAACTGCATGGTGCTAATATTCCCCACGTTTTGTCTGTTGTAGGATATTCGATTGGGGAAAGTGACTGGGCGTGGTACTAAGGAAGGCGGGTTGACTATGTCGACGAGGTGGCTCAACAAGGGACTGTAGTGCTTGCTCACGGGATAGTGAACTGCTAAAAATGGTTATGGCACAGACACCGACGTTTGGGTCACCCATCCCCAGGGTATCTCCAGTTGTTATTTCCACAGTTTTTTTGAAAGATAGTCAATTTTCTTGTGAGACTTGCATTCTTGCTAAGAGTCATGGACAGTCTTAGTCTATTTCCAGTTCTTGGTCTAAAATGGTGTTTTCTTTAGTGCATTGGAATGTATGGGGTCCTGCTCCAAATACTGATTCAAGTCATATGTTTAAATGCTTTGTTTTATTTATTGACGACTGGTCGAGAATGACGTGGGTGTATTTTCTCAAAAATAAGTTTGAGATTTTCTCTAAATTAATTGAGTTCTTTTATTTGGTTCGTACGCACAATCAAACCCAGATCCAGGTGCTTCGATCCGATAATGGAGGGGGGGGGGGATATGTCAACTTTACCCTAAAACAGTTTTTTCTTAATCATGGGATGATCCATCAAACCTCGTGTCCTCATACCCCTTAGCAAAACGGGGTCGCAGAACGTAGGAATCGCCAGCTACTCGAGATGTCTAGGTCTCTTCTTATTGAGTCATACTGCCCCTAGTTTATGTGGCCCGAAGCCGTTGCTACATCGTTTTATCTTGTTAACCGGCTGCCCACAAAATCCTGTTATTCCCTATGACCCTAACAGTGCAAGAAACAGTGAGGAACAGGGGGAAGATGTTAAAGAGAGATATCTGTTACCACCTCGCTTGAACAGAGGTATCCCACCGAAACGGTATGAGTCGGAGCATACAGGCCGAACTCCGAGGTATCCCATAGCTAACTTTACCAGAGGCAACCTAACTACACAGGCCCAAGTCTACGTTACTGCTATCCATTCCATTAGGGTCCCGAGTAAGGTCGAAACATAAGAGAAATGGGTGAGGGCCATGGAAATGGAGATGGAGGCACTTGAAAAGAACGGAACATGGGAAAAGTGTATTATTCCCCAAGGAAAGAGAATGGTAGGGTGTCGATAGGTCTTCACAGTGAAACATCCGGCAGATGGAAGCATTGAGAGATACAAAGCGAGGTTGGTGGCAAAAGGATATACACAGACATATATGGTATCGACTACTTAGAAACATTCTCCCCGGTGGCCAAGATCGATACCATCAAAGTACTGTTCTTGGTAGCAGCCAATCGAGACTGGAAACTACACCAATTCGATGTCAAAAATTCATTCTTGCATGGAGATTTTCGAGAGAAGGTGTACATGGAACCCCCGCCGGGGTTCACCTAGAACTTCAGAGACAGGGAAGTGTGCAGATTGAGGAAAGCCCTGTACGGGTTAAAGCAGTTGCCCAGGGCTTGGTTAGGGAGATTTTCAGTGGCCATGAAGAAATATAGCTACCATCAGAGTAACTCAGACCACACGCTTTTCATCAAGCAAAGAGATGGGCTAGTGACGTGTCTCATTATCTACGTGGATGATATGATCATTACAAGGGATGGTACAGAGGAGATCTCTCAGTTAAGGAATAACCTATTCAGGGAATTTAAGATGAAGGACCTAGGGCAGCTGAAGTACTCTCTGGGGATAGAGGTGCTACGGTCCAAGAAGGGGATATACATTTCTTAGAGAAAATTTGTTCTTGACCTATTAGCTGAAACTGGATTATTAGAGTGCAGACCAGTTGACACTCCCATAGTAGTCAATCACGGGTTGAAGATAATAGAAGGAGCAGAAGAGGCGAAGAAGTTACACTATCAACACCTTGTGGGGAAATTGATCTACTTATCCCACACCAGACCCGACATCGCCTGTGTTGTTGGGGTGCTAAGTCAGTTCATGCATCGACCCCAGAAGGAACATATGGATGCAACACTCAGAGTTTGTCAGTATTTGAAGGGGTGTCCGGGAAAAAGTGTCTTTTTCCAAAAACATGGACACCTAGAGATTGAAGCTTACACAGATGCAGATTGGGCAAAAAGTCCAGGTGATTAGAGATCAACTTTTGGCTATTTCACATTAGTTGGGGAAAACGTTGTAACATGGAAAAGTAAGAAGCAAAAGGTAGTGGCCCTCTCGAGTGTAGAGGCGGAGTTCCAGGGGATTGCTCGTGGGGTAGCAGAGATCCTTTGGTTAAGAAAGTTACTTATAGAAATCAGCATTCCCCCATCCAAAGCGTGCAGCCTAATGTGTGACAATCAGGCTGCGATCAGTATATCCGAGAACCCCGTACAACATGATCGTATAAAGCATGTGGAAGTGGATTGACATTTCATCAATGAAAAGATCGAGGAAGGGGGGGTCATTAAGCTTCCATTCGTGAGGTCAGAAGACCAACTGGCCGGCGGATATCTTGACGAAAGCAGTTAACGGCAGGATCTTTGGAGAGGTCTTAAGCAAGTTGTACATCGGAGATCCGACTATACAACTTGAGGAAGAGTGTAGAAATATGAAAAGCTAGAAATTCGGGGTTGTGTAATGGTGTGATTATGTACAGTGATTTCCTTTCCTTTCCTAGCATAGTTTCTGTATCGTTTATATACAGTCTTGTACGATGTATTCTACATTCAGTGAATACAGAAGAATATCTCCCCTAACTATGGAGTCTATCTTAGCAAACACAATAATCGTATAAATCAGAAATAAGTAAGATATCATGGATTAAAAGTTTAACAATCAATTAAATCTCACAAATCTTAAACACGAAATTGGAAAACCTTATCTAGAAATTAAAGATATTTAGTTACAAAACATTTTTGCAATACTATTCATCAAAGATGAGAGAGAAATGTGAAGAAACGTTGTAGAAATCTTGTTTGTCTCCTCTTCTCTAATTTGATAAACTTTTGCCCTAGTTAACGTGGGATGCAGTGTTTTCAAAACCGGACCGGACCGGCCGATCTGACCGGTTCAACTGGTGACCGGCGCCTTGTCCGGTCCGGCACACCCCCTAAAACCGCTAGGGATCGGACCAGTTATGGACCGGCGTAACCGGCCGGTTAATCGGCAGTTTCCATTCCAATAACCGGACCGGATCGCCGTTCCACGAAAATGACGCGCACAGTTTGCTGCTTCGTCACCTCCATGTTGACGCCAGCCACCAAACTCCGTTTTCCGGTAATCTTCGCCTCATATGTATGTGATTAATTTATAAAATAAAAAAGAGAAGGAGATGGAAATTAAAAGAGAGATTAGCTGAATCGTCGTCGAATGGTAATTGCGGTTGCCGGAGAGACTCGCTGAAAATTTGAGCTCAAGAGACCATAAATTGTTCTGCTGCATATTCAATTGTTATTTGCAGAGAAATGGAAACAAACCAAAAATATTGAAGAAGAGTGCGTGAGGCGGCGGCTGAAGTGAACTATTTAATAGGAATTAGGTTTTTATGTTTTTGAGAAATGGAGAAGTGGCGTCTAGGGTTAGTTTTACTTTTATACACCCCTTTTCATTTTAGTTTTCCTTTTATAACTATAAAATAAAAATGTATCAAATTTATATATACATTAAATTGTATTATATACAATATTGCTTTTTAAATTTGTAATAAGATTATTTAATATGAAATTATTTAGAAAAATCATAATTTTTATTCTAAATATTAGGATTTTGAAATTATATAATATATATAAATATATAAAATAATAATTAATTATTTATGACGTCACACCGGTTCGACCGATGGTTCCGGTTGAACCGGTGACCAGTAAGCTTACCGATTCACCCTCCGGTCCGGTTTTGAAAACATTGGTGAGATGAGAAGAGAGAATTTTGCCTCCCAAAAATAGCATCTGATTTTCTCTGATATTCTCCTCCTTTTTGCTACTTTGTTTTATATATCTCCCCTCATCATCACTCTCATATGCTAAAATTGTCAAACACAAGTCCCCAAATAAATGTTTATTACATGGGACTTGTAAAAAGTCATAAAAGAGAAGAAAGCTCATGACTTAACTCATTTTCAGCATTTTCACAATTTTTGGCTTGATTTCTTTCAATTCTTAAAACACATGCTTTATTAAATAATTTAATTAAGCATAATTAATTTCAAATCAAAGTTAAGGTTTAATTAGGCATAATTAAGTTCAAATCAAAGTCAAAATTCAATTAGGCATAATTATACTCAAATCAAAGTTAAGTTAGGAGAATAAACTACGAAAAATGATATAATTGACGTACTAACATAAGATGTTGATTGTTGACGAGGGTGGTGAGTATAATGCACGGACACTCCGAAAATTTACCCCGTGCAGTATCGGACACGTGTCGGACCCGGACACGGCTCCGACACGTGTCCGACACGGCAAAAAGTGTCCAAAAATTAAAAAAATATTCCGACACGCTGGGGACACGGCTCGGACACGGCGCGGAGACATGTCCGACACGACTCGGACACGGCTCGGACACGGCGTAAGAAGTGTCCGACACTCCGACACGAAAAATTCAAAAAAAAAATTATTTTTTAATTTATATTTCCTGAATATTTGAGGGTATATTTTTTTAAAGAAAAAATAATTATATAAATTTGCTAAAAGATGTTTAATATTAATTTAAATTCATTTTTTTCATAATATTATTATATAAAAAAAATATTAATTTTATTTGTAATGATTTTATTATTTTAATGTTGAATTGGAAAATAATGTATCTTATTTAAATTTGTAATATTAAATACTTTTATAGTATTTTATTTTATATAAATTAATATATATATATATATTATTTATTTATTTATATAATATAGCCGTGTCGTGTCCTAAATTTTTTTAAAAATCCGTGTCGTCGTATCCGTGTCCGTCCATCATCGGTGGTGACCAAGTCAAATCTACACAAGAAAAGTTGACCCCTTATGGGAAGCAATTATATATTTTTCTAGTATATTCAAGGAAAAAAAAAAAATCAAATGTGCATCATTATCTGCTGAAAATGCAACTTATAATGTATTTATGGTGCACATTATCCATCCATAATCACGTAATTTATTTATTTTTGCTCTATTTTCTCTTTATAATTTATCATAGCAATAATTAAATTTGTTAGTTTTATTTTGGGAATAATTCCCAAGGCAAATGATATATTGATTTTTTGTTTATAAGATTGAAGCTTTAATAAATTTGATACTAATTTGACATCAATGGGAGTTCGTTCAAAGTCCGACAAATACTTATTCGACACGAGTAGCTTCATAACTACATTGCTTATCACATGAAGACACGATAATATTTTAAGCTCCCTACCGTATTTTAAGAACACAATTAATTACAAAAATGACATTATTTTTCAATATTTCCAATGGTATTCCATTTTCTTGGATTCTAGTTGTTATATTAGCCCAGAATAATCCCTGAAGATACTTGATCACATCCTTACCAACTTGGAAAGCTTTGGTGAGAACATCGGAAACAATAGGAGGCTTCGACCTGAAAACTGCATTTGCTATTGTGATAACTCCTGGATTCTAACTGCTCAAACCAGCAAATGCCACGGCATTCATTTTCCCAGAGTTAAACTGAAAATGAATTAGACCTTCTGGGAACACAAACACATCACCCGGATATAATGTTATTGTGAATAGCTTGTTTGTCTCGTTCGGATTGGCAGGGTTGGAAGTGACGAATCCGACATAAAAAGTGCCTTCTGCAACAACAAGAACCTCGGTTGCACGAGGGTGCGTGTGAGGTGGGTTGAGTCCGTATGGCGCATAGACAGGGGTGTCAATTCAGGTGGGTCGGGTTGGGACAGGGGTATTACACAAAAAACCCTAACCCGAACCCGAACCCGAAATCCCCAACCCTAACCTGAACCTATCAGGTTCGAGTTGGGTTCGGGTTGACCTGATTTTTTTCAGGTCACCTGATGACCCGACCTACCCGATTTAACCTGGCCCGACCTGAATTTAATTGCAATGCTGTGCTATTAGTACTAATGCAATATACAAAATAGAAATGATCCCCAAACTCTTTATATTCTGTACTGAGATTCTCACAAGTTCAAAATCACACATGCATGTTGGTATTCAATTGTGGTGGAGCAGACATTCATCTTAAATGGTGGCATGAAACGAACACCACAAATGCAAAGCCATTACTACAGTCCTTTCATGAAACAAACATCACGAATGCAAAGCCATAAAACAAACACAAATACAAAGCCATTACAGTCTTCCCATGAAACAAACATCACAAAAGGTAATTTCAAAACACTTAAAATTTCAGCTCTTCCATAAGGTAATTTGTGAGAAAAATAATGCAAATATAATCTGTTGGGATCTTTAGAAACTCCCATAAGATGCTCAAGTTCGTGAGCTCTTTAGAAAAAAGTAAAGAATGCCCATCTTATTTTTGAAATCCTAACAAGCTCCTTTGATTTTTCAACCAATTAAAAAACAAATTGTCACTCTTAGTAGCAACACCTCATAAGCTCCACAATCTTATCATCCAATTACTTCAAGACTTAATGCTTAAAAGAAGACTCAAATCTTATAAGCTCCTTAAATAGCTTATGGAACAAGAGCTTATAAGATTAATCCAAATCAAATTCAATTTACCTGCTACGATGACTCTGGAACTTCACACGCAGGTCTGTGTGTGTGGAGTACCTTATACCTGAGTGAACATGGCCCCAGCTCTGGAATCAAATAACTGGCACAGACCCCAAATTGTTAGCCCTGTCACGTTCATCCCCATCTTGGTCATCTAAATCAATGTCAATACGATCTTGATACATCTGAAATAATGAAACAAAAAATTAGAATTTGTTGCAACTATATGTTTTTTAGACCTCAACTTCCTTGCGTTCTTGCTGCTTTGTATGAGAGAGCAGCAGGCTTAATGCATGCTTCCTCTCAGTGTCCTGAGAAGCATTGTATGGTTCCTACATCATTAAGAGAAGTTTAGACATCAGGGGACTGCAAATGCCAATACTCAGAAGCCAAGAGATAATAATGCACATCTATGAGTGGCAGTTGGCATTAAGGATAACATCATACCTTAACAAGTGGATGCCCAACAACATCACAAGGAGATGAAGCCCTGACAACCAATATAGCTCGAGAAACTGCACAAACCAAAAATGAAGTTAGGAATAAGCACTTATAGATTATTGCATGAATCAAATAGCCTAACATCATAGCTTCTTTAAATACCACAAGTAAAGAACGAAAAAGCTATATAAGCAAAAGAGATGAAGATAGTAAGTACCATTATAATAATGATCCTTAAGTTCCTCCACAGTTTTTGGTGATGGGAATCTATCACCAATCACAACAAACCGGAGATCAAACCGTTCACACAGATCAACCAATTGATCTGTTTCTTCCTTGGTCCAAGCCAAATGGATCAATATAGACATATCAACTCTCATGAATATGACGGCATAGGAAAGAAACTGAGCTAAGCTTGAAACTGATTTTCATCGTAACTTCAGTGCAATAAAGGCGATGCTGAAAAATAATATAGATTTATCGAGAATCTTATAAAAATCATCACCTAAAATAACAGAGGTAACTACTTCAACTTTTTTGTGAAGTTACGTATGGTATAATAAGAAGAAAAGCAAACAGGGAGAAAGGAATAACCAATGTTGAGTACATACAGGATCAGTGAGGAACTTCTCGCACTCCTCATGTAACGCCCCATATTTCCGGATTTCGAGTAAGCACGCCACGTGTGTGTTTTGATGATTTTATATTAATTATTTAATTCTTGCATTCATTAATTAAATGTGACATGATCATTTTATAAAATTGCATTTTCTAAAGTTATGAAAATTATTTCATTTCATGATTTATGTACTAGAATTGATTAAATGATTATGTGACATTAATTGATCATTTCCTTGAACTATGGGATTAATTGCATAAGAGGGTTTGGTCTTTGATTATTTAACTTCTCTAACTTGTACTTGATTGCTTAACTAATAAAATGGGAGGATTTATGTGCAATTAATTAGGATGACTCATAAAGTGGGAAGCATTAATATCTTCATTTATATCATATTTTAATCCATTACACACAAGACATACATACACATTTGCTCTTGATTCCATTTTGATCGATCAAATTTGCCAAGAGAAGAAGAAGGAGAATTTCATGCTTCGAGATATTTGTTGGATTGATCATTCATATTGAAGCATCATCATCCTCATTCAAGCATATCAACTCTTCTTTCTTCATTTCAAGGTGAATATGAGCTTGCTTGATTGATTTCTTGATGAATTTGATAGCTAGGGTTATGATATAAATTGGGTGAATTGTGTTTTAGTTGTTGGAAGTGTGAATACTTGATCCTAGCCTGAATTTGATGCATAAATATTGAGGTTTATGGACTTGTAGCATAAGTTGATAAATTGAGCTCATATGTGTGATTCTTGATGATTAATGAGTTATGGACATGAATATGTGGAACTTTAGTGAGTATTGAACTTGTATATATATATGTTGCATGAATTATGGCATTTTGATTGATTAGAATTGGAATTGGTTGATTGTTTGTTGTGGTTCGATTTTTACTCTGTTTTTCTGCCTCTGCTCCCCTGTTCCAATTGCTCTGATTTTTCTACTGTAGAAAATATTTGAAGTTTAGAATACTCTCCTTTTTACGGCTCGTCAATATCTATTTTCGTTTGTGAGTTATGGCCGTTTTAATTTGGTGCCGCCAAACTGTCGCGATTCTGCGCTGATCCAATTTAAAACCGATTTGTGGCTTGATCAGAGAGACTAAATGATGGAAGTTTTTAAAACTGTTTTACTGGTGTATTTCTGGGTATGTTGTAGATATCTCCACCAATTTGCAGATCGTTTCGACTTCGTTTGATAAGGGAACGACGATCATCTTTCACTAATAGCGCTGCAGGAAATTTTCTGCTTTGTGTCATATTCAAACAAAATCTGGTATTTACTCGGGGTGAACTAGAATTTGAGCCTTACATCATTGTAAAGATATGGTTGTCTAGTTTTCTAGGAATTTTGCGGTTCGTTAAAATTCATTCCGATGAAGGAGTTATGCTTATTTGAATACAATGTGCGCATGTTGAAAATTTTCTGCATTAGTACCTACAAATTTCACATTTTGCTCCAATGCCTTAATTGATCCCAAATTGCTATTATATGATACATTTCATGCAAAAACAAGATTATTTTGTGCCGTATTCATGATTCCACATCGTCTCGTTGCATTTTGCTGTTCGTCTTAATTGGTTCATACGAGTCGTGTCTCACTTGCACTTGTCATTGTTTGCACAGACCAGCTTCCTGGTGACGAGGAGCCGGCACCTTAGGCGGTTTTCTCGATTGGTTTTGTCTGTACAGGTGAGGTTTAATTTCTAGTTATATAGAGCCATATGACCCTTATATGGATTTTAAGCCAAAACGTATACGTATATCAATAGCTTTCCTCAAATGGTAATTGATTTTCACTAAACGACTGTATTGTATTGAACCGACTGTTTTGGCGAGTATATGGATTGCACTGTGGGCCCGAGGGTAGTAGCTTGAGCCAACCGGGAAAGCATGGGCTGACGGGTAACTCCGGCTCTATCCTCACCATTTGGGATGACCCCTGAAGCCACTAGGAGATTAGTGGTGGAAGGAGTTCCGGGCTTTGGGTTTCATGCGCCCTCTGCTCACACTGATTGGATGGTTGAGTCTAGCTAACTCACCATCACCCCGGAGGAAGAAGGATGGACTGAAACTGTTACGTGTGCACTGTAATTGATTGCATGATCACCTATATAATTGATAACTTAATCATTGTACACTGTCGGAGTAAGGTTGGAGAATTGCCCTCACTCGTCGGGCTACTGATTGACTGAAATGTAATTGATTGATCGTTAAACTTGTTAGTCATAATCTCGGGCGATGTTATCTTTTTATTGAACTTATATTGTGGTTTTCATAACTCATTACCCGAGGTTAGGACTTGTGTGTTAAATGCGCTTATATGTATATACCCCTCGCTTAGTCTTCTTAGACTGACACCTCACTTTTTTCAGGTTTTGCTAAGGGAGTGCTAGGCGGGAAACTGTGTCGTCCGGAGTCGTAGTTTCGGGTCTAGCACCTATGTTTGTCTTTACACACTTTTGTACCACTTATGTTCATCACTATTTTGTCATGTATATATGGGAGATGATATTGTATTGATATGACGGATTGATTTTGAAACTTATGCTTCCGCTTATATATATCTTTCTGCATTGTTCTAAGTGGTTAAGGGTTAGTCCCGCCTAGCTCGGTTAGCTTTTTTTTATTGTCTCCGTTCGCTATAGCTTTGATTCATATTTGGATTGTCCATTTCATACGTGGATCGAGGCTATAGTGCGGGGGATGGGACACCTCGCGTTTCGGGTGTTACACCTCATCTGTGTACTTGACCAAATCAACAGACTGCATCACATCAAACACATTAGCATTAAGAGATTTTTCTTCAATGGAAACCCCTTTTTCTTCCAGATCTCAATGGAAAGGCCCACTTTTTCTTCCAGATTTCAATAGATTCCCCTTTTTTTCCTTATTCCTTTGAGAAAATCAAACTCAGTTCCATAATATAAATCAAACACAAACTAAAAAAATTGAAGAAGAAAAAGAAGAAGAAGCGAAAAGGTTGGATGACGGACCTATGGTTGCCGGCGACACGATGAATGCGGCGGCGAATTGGCGAAAGTTTGGCGGAGAATGGAGCTGCGCCGCCGCTGTTGTCTTCATCTAGCTTGAACTGGAGAGAAATGGAAAAAATAGGTTAGGGTTTTCTATTTATATGATATCCTTTCGGGTCAATCCGGGTTGACCCGAAACCCACCCAAACCTGATTTTTCTCTTTCAGGTCTATTTCGGGTCGGACCCGATTTCGACCCGACCCGATAACCCCCAACCCTAACCTGATATTTTGACGGGTGGGTCGGGTTGGGTTTTCGGGTCGGGTCAGCATTTGACACCCCTATCTAAAACCAAATAACAACACACCTATTTATACTAGCTAAGAGCAATATCACTAAAAGACTCTATTAAAATTAATGTATTTTTCAATACATATTTATCTAGATTTAGATATTAGATAATTCTAGATTATTAGTAAATATAGATTAATCTAGAAATGGATTAATCTAGGTATAGATTAATCTAAATATTCAGTAGTTATCTAATTAGTCAAAATTATAGAATTTGCTAGATTGTTGATTAGTCAAAAAATTAAATCTAGATTAATGTAAAGGCTAATCAACCGACCTAATCAAGTCGGTTAATGTACTATAAATGGATGTATGCTCCATGTTTGTAATGTGGAATATGAAATGAAACCATTTCCATAAACTATCCTCCAAACATCTATTTCTCCTTAGCCTATCCGTCCACTATTATTCCTAGGCAAAGCCATCATTATATCCTTCAATTAACATTTGTTCTAACAAAAACTATTTTCCAATTTCCAACATCTGGTATCAGAGCCTGGTTCGTTTAGTAACTCGGAGAGCCAAAAACCACTTTCGCAATGGCTACAACTTTCTCAAGTAGCAATATTCCATTACCAATTTTCAACGGAGAAAATTACGACTATTGGGCCGTTAAAATGAAGACATACATTTTGTCCCAAAGTATATGGGACATCATTGAAGAAGGAGTTACGGTTTTGGAAGAAGATACGTCCGCAGCCAACCAAAAATTATTGAAGGAGCAAAAGAAAAAGGATTACACGGCTTTGTACGACATTCAAATGGCGTTGGCGGATCAAATATTCTAGAGAATTCGAGGTGCCAAGAGCTCCAAGCAGACCTGGGATACCTTGAAGGAGAAGTTTGAAGGAAATCCGAAGGTACGCTCGATTAAACTTCAAACTCTTAGAAGGGATTTTTAGAATACCAAAATGAAGGATTCTGAGACGATAGAAAATTATTATGCTAGATTAACCGAAATGGTAAACCAATTGAGAGCTTATGGAGAAGATATTTCAAATAAGAAGGTGGTTGAAAAAATACTAATTAGTAATACCGAAAAATATGATCCAATAGTTACTACTATTGAAGAAACAAAAGATCTAGCTATTCTATCATTGACGGAGTTAATAGGCTCTCTTGAAGCATATGAAAAAGGCTGAGTAGGCGAGATGAAAATTCACTAGAAAGTGCCTTTCAGTCTAAATTAAAATTTCAGTCTCAGAAATCCAAAAATTATGTTAAGAAATTTAAAGAGAATTCTCAAAGTGGAGAAAGTTCTAGCAAAAGTAAGTTTGGAGGAGATATTCAGAAAAATAGAAATTACCCGCCATGCCGATATTGTGAGAGAACAAATCATGCCGAAGATGACTGTTATTTTAAAGGAAAATCTAAGTGCAAAACGTGCAATAGATTTGGGCATGATGAGAAATATTGTTGATCTAAAGAAAATTGTCAACCTAATTATTCGGAGGAACATGTACACTATCTGTTTTCTGCAAGCTAACTAAATTCAGAATCATCAAAAGACGAGTCATTGCTATGGCACAAAAGACTTGGGCATTTCAATTTTCAAGGAATAAAATATCTTCATAAAAAAAATATGATGAAAGACTTACCGGATATACAAATGAAAGAAGACATTTGTGAGGCTTGTTTAAAAGGAAAGCAACATCGACAATCTTTTCCCTCTAGAAAATCATGGCGAGCTAAAGAAGCTTTGGAGCTAGTACATACTAAAGTATGTGGACCTATGAGGACAACATCCGATGGAGGAAACAGGTACTTTATTCTCTTTATAGATGATTATACGAGAATGACGTGGGTTTACTTCATGCATGAAAGGTCAGAAGTATCCACTATATTCAAAAAGTTCAAAAACTTTGTTGAAAAACAAAGTGGTCAAAAAATCAAGTTGCTAAGAAGTAAAAGAGGGAAAGAATATGATTCGACACAGTTTGATAAATTCTACAAAGATGAGGTCTATCACCAACTCATTGTTGGAAATACTCCTGAACTAAATGGAGTATCCGAAAGGAAAAATAAAATGGTCATGGAAATGGCTAAAACCATGATGGAAGAAAAGGGAATGCCCAAGACATTCTGGGCAGAAGCTATCTACACGGCAATCTATCTACTCAACAGATGTCCGACGAAAGCAGTCCAAAGTAAAACTCCAGTTGACCCATGGAGTGGAAGAAAACCATCTACTAAACATCTTTGAGTTTTTGGGAGCATTTGCTATGTGCGCGCCCCAAAAGAGGAAAAACCAAATTCTGAAGATAATGCCGAAAAAGGAATATTTCTCGGCTACAGTTCTCGATCTAAAGGCTACAGAGTCTACATTTTGAGTTCTAAAAAAGTCATCATCACAAGAGAAATGGAAATCGATGAGGATACCACTTGGAGTTGGAAAAACGAAGAAACTCCCAAAAAGATAATTGCAAGAAGGCCAAGACAACATATGGAAGAAGTGACTGACTCGTAACCGAGCTCACCACCGACAACTCCGACTTCTAACTCATCTATTGAAGATCAAGAAGGAGAAGAATTAACTCCAGAACCACCGAGAAAAACAAGACTGCTCCGCGACATATATGAATCATGCAACTTCACAGCATTAAAGTCAATAGACGTTGGGAGCAAATCTAAACACAAGATTTTGATAAAAGCTAACGGAGCTACTCAAGCATCTACAAGCAGAGCAAGAAGAAAAATACATTAAGGAGGAGTATTAAAATTAATGTATTTTTCAATACATATCTATCTAGATTTAGATATTAGATAATTCTAGATTATTAGTAAATATAGATTAATCTAGAAATGGATTAATCTAGATATAGATTAATCTAAATATTCAATAGTTATCTAATTAGTCAAAATTATAGAATTTGCTAGATTGTTGATTAGTCAAAAAATTAAATCTAGATTAATGTAAAGGCTAATCAACCGACCTAATCAAGTCGGTTAATGTACTATAAATGGATGTATGCTCCATGTTTGTAATGTGGAATATGAAATGAAACCATTTCCATAAACTATCCTCCAAACATCCATTTCTCCTCAGCCTATCCGTCCACTATTATTCCTAGGCAAAGCCATTATTATATCCTTCAATTAACATTTGTTCTAACAAAAACTATTTTTCAATTTCCAACAGACTCCAAACAAATACAATAATAAAACTCTTCATTAGATGCTACGGCATTTAATCTAATCTGCTCCTAAGTTTTACCTATCTGTACATGAAAGGCTTGGGCAAGGGTTAATCTTTTATCCTCTCCCTTTGGTAGTTTGGACACTAAAAAAGGAATATCCAACAAAAAAAAATTGATGACGACATTAATTTTAAAAACGTCAGGGGAAGTTTGTAATTTCTAGAACCAGATACCTGCATTTTGGCCAAACCCAAGGGAACAGTTGGTAATTTTCCTCTGGAAAGATAATGCATTGCACCAATATGTATCTTAATATCTTGATATTTTTCAAGAAGTTTTAAAACTTCACTACATGTAACATAAAATCATATCGAAAATACAAAATAAAATAGGCATAGATTCATAGTAATTATAACATAATTTCAGGTATGACTTAATTATACAAACTTCCTTATAAATTTGAAAAATTATTAAGATCACTAACTTTTATAGGATTATGTTCTACAGGTGAGAAGCTCAAAACAGAGTAAGGTAATGAGAAGTGATGCGCAACAGTTTATAGTGGTTGGCTCACTACAATTGTGAAAACACAAATTGAGTGAGTTAGTCCACTACCTAAGTTTGTTAAGCTTAGGATTTGAAAGATGAAATTGCATTAATAACAGAATCAAGTGAAGCCTATGTAACAATGACTATGGCTCCCTACTTGATTCACCGATACACAAAGATGGAGAGTGGAACCTATGTAACTCAGACTATGATTCCAACTCAGACCATATACAAATCACACAACAAATGGCTCAAAAGATCACTATGAGATAATATGTAAATCTCTATGTGAATTCACGAAATAGCAAAGCATCCATTGTGTCTCTTTTGCAATATATAGCTGATCAGCAGATGACCGTTGAGCAACGTTCACTTTTCACGTTTTCTAAGGTTCCAGCTGTCTTTGAATTTCTTTTAGTGAGTTCACTTATGAAAGTTTGACCTGCAAAACAAATTGTTAAGGCAAAAATAATTCTTAACAATCTACCCCTTTTTTGAGGATGACAATTTATACCAGTCAACTCGCATCCACAATACCCCTGTTTTAGAACAGAGTAAGCTCCCCCTGTCTTGGATGATTAAAGAGTGATTTGCAATAGAGAAGTACCACTAAATAAAGACAAACATGTTCTAGCTGAAGTTCGATCATAGACAAAATAGTAGAGCAAAAACAAAATAGAGAGTGCGATTATAAAGGAAATAGCAAAGACAAATTTTGATCAACAAAAGATCCTAGGACAGCCAGCAACAGCAACTCCCAATCCAACAACTCCCAACCCAACTTCTCCCCCTTCATCCTCAAAAAAGATCACTTGTGGAACTTGCGAGAGGACTTCTCCAGAGAGGCAAGGCGAGCGCTGAAGTTTGCTTGTTCGCTCCGAATAGCTTCCAAACCAGCATGAATTTGTGCAAACATAGCGGAGAAGTCAGTGGAGGTAGGTTTTGTCTTCTTGGAGGAAGAAGACTTCTTGGAAGTCTCTAAGCGCATCCAGGTTGCGGAATCTTTATCATAGCTGAACCTCATTTTGCTGAGAGTGCGATTGTGAAAGCGTTTATGGTACTTCTGGTTCTCCTTCCAGTTCTCAGAAAATGGTATTCCTTGTTGGCCTTTGAGGAGACGTGTGAGGAGCATAAAGTAGGGCAGTTTGGTGTTGTTGACATGACAGTATTCCATGTTGCGAAGGATGATGAAACCAATGTTCACCTGAATGTTTTTGAGAAAGACATATGGCAAGAAGGTGCTGACATAACTCATATTGGTGGAATGATTACCTGATTCCACTGACCCAGACAGGATGGTGAGGCTGATTAGTTGATGAATATTAGCGTGCATTATTCTCTAATATTTATGTTTTCTTGGCCACGTTTTAAGTGCTTTTATTCGATATAAATTGGTGTCGTAATGTATTTTCGTGTTTTTATAGACTTTTTGGGCCATTCTTGCATTTAATGGAATTTTGGACTGAAAAGAAAACGACTTTGGTAGAAGTTGGATCGGACTGTGCGTGGCCTATGTAGAAGAGAACTAAATTCAGACATCAGCTGCTGAGTTTTAATTGTGGCCGTGGGAATTAATTGCTAGTGGGCCGAAGAATTGACAAACTTGAATTAATATGTTGGAGTCCCATGTTGGAGGTAATTGGAGCAAGCCTCATTTGATTAGGAATTGGGCAACAAGTCTTGCACTTTGAATGAGGCGTCTGTTGCTGATTTGAATTCAAGTTAAAGCCTTAGATTTATTTTGTTAAAGCCCATGGAGTTATTTAATGAGGCCCAATTGAGCACAACTTGGGGGGTAAGAAATTGGAATCCATTGAGGATTAGAATTCCATCTTTGCGGGACTGTTGTAGGTGTGTTATATATTCAAGATTTGGGGATTTTTGGGGAGACCTTGAACTTAATTTCTCACTCAACAGCAGCGAGAGATTTTGGGCACGCAACTCGAAGAGCGAAACCATCCATCTAGAATTCTTCTTAATTTCTTGTTTTATTAGTTTATGCTTACGAATTATTTTATGTTTTCGGATTTTATGGCTTTGAGTGGCTAATTTCTTTAGTACCTAGTTAGGAATTTACAATTTATGTTTTTGACATCTTGAGACCTAATTAGCGTTTATAATTTAGTTTTATTTCAAGTATTTATTAATTCTCCGAGTGTCTTATTTATTGTGATTTATTTACTTAGTTGATTACGGCCGGATTTTCTAAGTAGATGATTGCATATTGCTAATCTTGATTGCATGAAGTATACGTAGTGCTTGATAGATAATTAGTGGCGCATTAGTGAGAGGAAGTCGTAAAGTCGAATCTGATTCACTAAAAGAGTTAATAATCAAATTTGAATCTTGCAAGTGTCGTGACTAGGTTAATTTGGGCTAGTGTTTTCTTAATTCTTAAGGCTGTTGACTCATTGAATCCTGTCGAGTGTCTCTAGGGGTTGTTGGTTGAGTAGGGAATAACTGTCGAGTGTCTCTAGGTTATTCTATTATGTACGAGAAAACGAGGCGGAGTCGAGTGTCTCTATCTGCTATAGCTAGTCTATTTGAATAACTGAATTTATTTTTGCGTCTATGATCTATGTCCTAAACTGAATTGTAATTCCTAGCTAGGTATTGTCTTCCCATTGATTTATCAAAACCCAACTTTTAAGTAATTTATTATTTTTTCTCTAGTTTATTTAGTTGTTGATTAGTTAATTAGTTTAGTAAATCTCAAAACCCCCCCAATTTTTACTCGTTAATTTAGTGAGTTCTCTTGTGGTTAATTAGAATTATTTTCAACCAATCTCTGTGGATTCAACCCGTTTGCACTATACTTAGTTTTAGTTGTGAATTGGATTACTATTTATTTTTGACGGATTCGACACCTGTCAATGAATGAGTGCATGCTCAGGAGAGAGAGCCCTGAGGGCAGCTCCCCCACTTAGGACAGGTTCATCACCATTCCATAGAAGAGTTGTGACATCTTTCCAAGCAAAACATGGAAGAGTTGTGACATCACTAGGCCAGGCTCCATGTTCAAAGTATTTTACTCCAGAATGAGGACAACTAAGGAGGGAATTGTTGGTGTTTCGTGGCGGGCCCGAAGCAGAGTGACGATACAGCGGAATATTAAAAAAAAATTCGCCATAACCTCGTTATCAAAATATTTCAAAAATATTTTAATAAAGCAGCGGAATAAATCGGGCAGCATAACTCTAATATATTCAGGTATTGATAACATAATTTTAAATCATCTAGCATATGATCACAATATGCAAATATTAATTTGGGCAGCACAACGGTATTACCGTACTGCAAAATTGGCTATCAACGGCACTTTTCCAGCACCTCGATATCTTCTCGTGAAACCGGCAGAGCTTCCCCGCAATATCCCCGATTAAGAAATTGGAGTGTGGGCTCCGACAGTATTTCGCTAAATACTTTGAGAAAATATTTTTCTAGAAAAACCCTTTTTTCTAATTTCAGAAAATCCCTATTTTCTAATAATTAAGTGGATTATATATTAATTATATAACCACCTAATTAAGTAATTAATTAATCCTTAATTAAGGATTAACTATTTCAAAAAAAAGGAGAGAAGCCGAGAGGCCTTTTTGAAGCTGCCAAAACATTAAAAAAAAATTGGAATTAAATGAGAACATTAGCAGCCTATTTATAGGCCAATTTGCAGGGGTAAAATAGTCAATTCGAAGCAAAACCGGCTGCCGCGCGTCCTTAGCCCCCAATTTCAGCAAATCCGGGCCGCCACGCAGGAGCTTGCGCCGCCACGAGTCCAGCGGCGCGAAGCACGCGCCCAGCAGACGCCGCACGCGCCCGCACGCGCCGCCCAAGTGGCGGCTGTGTGCTTGGCGCGTGTGAACCCCACGGTGGCATGAGCAGCTGCCACGTGGCGAACCGATCCGGTCCGACCGGTGGTTCGCGGTTCAGACCGGTTCAGCAGAGAACCGGTCGGTTCAGGCGGCCTGGCCGATTGCCACGTGGCGAATCTCCATTCGTCCACGTGTCCGGGTCGGTCAAACCTTGACCGACCCTAACCGACCCTAACCGACCCGTATCCGAACCGTTGACCCGTTAACCGCTTTGACCCGGTCGGTTTTGGAGCCCATCTGAGCCGTTGATTCGCGCCCGCGTGGCTGGATCTCATCCGTCCACGTGTCGCACACGGTGGAGCCCAGTCAGCACCACGCGGCGCTGACCCGCTGACGTGGCATGTTACGTCAGCTGCCACGTCAGCAAAAAAAACCTTTTTTTTTTTTTTTTTTTTTTAAATTTATTTTCTCCAAAATAAAATTTCTGACATTTCCAACTCTTTGGAATTTAATTTATTTTCTCAAAATAAATATCTTGGCTATTTCCAAACACTTTGAAAAATCATTTCTCTCTCTCGTTTTAATATTTTCTCTTTGATCTTCGTTGGGGCTTGCGGGGGGACCTGCAGGACTAATTAATCTTAGCTCCAAACGGGTCAATCTATTATCATCCTATGACAATAATTGATTACCGTTTAACAATATTTAATTCCACTAAATAAATATTGTTGAACTCTAAAATTAATTAAATTATTCACGAATTTCTCGATCTAGAATAATTTTGCATTTTACTCCTCTGTACAGATATCCATGAAAAATAAATCAATACTACTATCATTTATTTTTCACTTTAAATCTGAAATTTCTTGATTCGCCTTAAGTTCAAATTCCCTGTATGTGAAATACATTCAACATACAACTTCGGTGATGCACACACGAAGTACTTTGGCCAAAGTTTTAATTCGAACTTTTTGCAAATCTATTTCAGGGATATCTTTAACCTTCCAGCAAGGCTACAGATTCCTTGATCAATATTTCTCTTTAGCACATTTTATGCAATCACCGAACGTACAAAGTATTTTGGCCATCCGTTACCGAGACCTCACTTCTGAGTACATCACAGTGATTAACACTACATGCCTAAAGTAGAAACACTATCAGGATTAAGAGTCTAATGCTTCCGAGATTTTATTCATTTTAGATAGCAGTATAAAATGAACAATCTCAGTGGTCCAGTTCGATGTTTCCAATCTCATAGAAAATCATCAACGTGTTATAATTGGAAACTCCATTTCCCTATGACGAAAGACTAATCATCTTATATAACACATTATAGTCTTGATAAGAACATCTTCTTATCATACTGACTAGAACTTTAATGACACGTGACTTCTGGTATTTAAAATCTTTTCCTATGAAACACATTTCATATAAAAATACCATCACACGTCATTAATTATTAAATTTGTAAAATACTCATAACTTGCGATAATTTCAGTTTTATTAATCCAAAATATTTACAATATAATTGGATTTTCAGGGCATTAATCCCAACAGGAATTGCCAAAACGAGGAGTGAAAAATACTTTATGACCCATGAAAGAGGATTTAACTTTGATTGGAGAACCGTCAGATTTAGTGATGAATTCAGCATTGGCATAGAAAAGTTTGCAAAGAGTTGGATATGCAGACTCATCAATTTGTAAGATAGATTTCCTGCCTAACTCTTCAAGACGAGTAACAATAGCACATGAAGGGAAATAAACAAAGTTTACAGAGCGACCTCTGTTCCACTTCCGGTGAATAAGTTCATTCTCAAAATAATTTTGAGCCTCAGAATTTTGAAATAAGACTTTAGTCTCAATAGACTCAAGGGAGATGTAGCGCCTTCCCAGCACTACAACCCCGCACCGCAATACTTTCTGAGTGGGGGTTAGACCCAACACTCAGGAAATACTACGGCGAACAGTCAGGCTAATATATGAATAGAGTATATGTCACAGTGCAGCGGAAGTTAAAGAGATTCAACTTTACCAATGAACGGGGAGGATAACGTACAATGAGCAAGGATTATCATTATTGATCAAAGTAGTTCGCAAAAGAGTACAACAGGTTAACAAGCAAGGACAAAGTATGAGATAGTTTGTTTCTGCAGAGAGTAGGCTCAAGACAATGTACTCTTAGGATCGGATCCAACCTACGGTTGTAGTACTTCAAGATACCTCTAGTTATCGTTCATTGATTCCTGAAATCATGCATTTTAAAAATAGGCGAGAGGGTTAGTCAAAGTGACTAAGTGAAGGGGGTATAATAACTTATTGATATATGTATATATATATATATGTATATGATCAAGAAGATCTTGATCTGAAATATTAACAATAGGATATAACAAATAGGAAACGGTTCATAATAATTGTCAAACAGGGATAGGGGTAGTTTGGAATATTTGTAGAAATATGAACCGTTTGTAACAAGAACATTAATGCCCGCAAGCTAGGCCTTTCCATCCATAACTCCTTAAATAATTGGTAAAATAGCATCGGGCTGATCAGGCTCCGATACTTCAATAAAACCAAGAATATTAACTCCACTACTCCTTGACGTCAATAGGGAATCAAACCCTAGAGACCACGAACTAGATTCGGGAGGCAGCTATCTCTCCCTCATCCCTTGGCGTGGAGTAACTAACCTCCAGTTAAACCACTACCAAGAGGTGGTGGCAGTCCGCAGCACCAACAATACCCTCGGCCCGATACCTTCCGGGTAATTGCTCGCTACGGATATAGCCGGGGCCCGTAACATGAATTAAGAACAATATTTTTCTTGCATAACCCGGAATCAATGTTTTGATAAAGTGAACTTGAAATATATAACGTCCTAGTAAAACGTTGATTCCGGTATGAAAGTATTTTTCCCTTAAGAGGGACATTGTAGTACAATAATATGTATATAGGGTAGTAAATCAAAATGATAGTTAGGCTTGGAAATAGTTTTTATATAGATACGTATGTATAGGCATGATTCCAGTTGAAAACAATTTAACCCTCACCTATACCGGTAGTCAGACATTGTAGTGTGGATTCCAGTGCGCCTGAAAGTATTAACTACTATAGGCTTAGAACTAGGTTCCTTATTTTAATTAAATAAGCACATAAAACATATAATGTTCATGCATAAAAGGATTACATCAAGTAAACAAATAAACTATATCATGTTAGAGAATTCCCAGTAGACTCTAATTTTAACCGTTTAAGGGAAATTAAGTAATTAATCAGGTTTCATGAATTCTTTAACCAGTTAAATATTTATTAATCACATTATAATCTTAATTATAACATTAGAAATGAAATTTAGAATTTAATTTGACAATGTAGGTTATATTTTGAAAATAATTCACAATTTACCGATTTTTGGAAAATTCGGATAAAATCTTTATTTAAAAATTCCAAAACTAATTTTATAATTATTTTTAATTAATTTTCGAAATTAATTGTATATGTGTTGACCAAAAAGTCAAAATTACTAATGAAAACATTTACTATTCAATTTCTTATGAATTAAACACCTTATAACACAGAATCGAACACACACACACTCACACTATCACACTTGCACTTAAACTTGTTCAAGAACAACATGAACATGTTCTTGAGCCTATTTGAATATTCAAAGAAGGTATGTAACACACTTGATCATATTCATATTTATAACATAGAATTTGAAGCATAATATAGCAAAATATATTAATTCTCTATGAAAAATAATTCTAAATAAATTATTCTTGACATGAATTTAATCAAACAAGATCATAATTATTTAAACACATATTCATATCATATCATATCATAACTCATGCATTTAATTAAATAAAATGCATATATGCTATCACATTTCCCCTAAACTAGCATAAATAGCATATATTTCATAAAATAAATTCCTAAAGCATAATTTAATTAAATCTAAGCATGCTATACTCATAAACACCCTAAGAACATATTATAAAGCATGAAATAATAAAAGAGCAAGACTCATACCTTAGAGAGAGAGGAGTGGCCGAACTAGGGAAAGAAAGTGATTGATTTTGGTGTAGTTTTGGAAATGAGCTTGGAGGGGTATTTATACTTGGGATTTAGGGGCTTACCTTGCAATTTATAAGAGTTTAGGGGAGATGTGGAAGCTTCATATCCTAGACAAATGCTTGGTTGCTACTTAGGTAATGTGGATGAATTATATTTTAGACATATGCTTGGTAATTAGATAGGAAATGTGGGGAAAGTATGTCCATTTATTTAAACTTTCTAGAAGGTCTAAAAATAAATATAAAATGGTATAAAATTTATTCAAGAGTCGAGTAGTGAAAACTTGAAGTAGTAAATTAATGAAAGAACGAATGAAAAATAAGCTTCGTTTTGATTATAAATGTGGAATGTTTTAAGTTTTCGTTTATAAATTATGAATATTAAAGAGGATGAAAATCATAAGAAAATTATATAAACGAAGCTATGACGAAGGTTAAAGGTTGTAAAAATTATCATATTTTAGAGAAAAATTCAAGAAACGTTTTGAGTAAAATTTCGAATATTGAATGAAAGCTAATTGTTTAAAATAAAATGGAAATTTTTAAAAGGGAAAACATTTATAAAATATACTATGGGTGGAATCGAGTTTTGGTAAATGCATGAAAATTCACAAAATAATTCAAGGATCGTTTTGGTTATAATATTGAATATTGAAAGGTAGATGAGTAAAGAGTTGTTTACGATCGAACTATAAGCTAGGGTTTTGCCGATTTTTGAAGCTACTAGAGTTAGGATGGGAATTATGGTTCACGGAGAGTGTCAAGATCCTCGAAATAATGTGAGGATTCTTTTGGTCACAATATTGGATAGTAAAAGTACTTTCGGGAATATAGGAAATTCTAGGGTTGTAGGGGTATTTTCGTAATTTCCAACTTGCCCCTGTTTCGGGCTGTTATAGGAGATATCGTCAACTTTGTGTATTACCTCGTAGAGTGGCAGTTTCTCATCCTCTGAGAAGTCAGTGTAGATGATTTCATTTTCTTCTGTGTCAGAGACTTCCTTAGAGGGAGATGAATCGCCCGCCTGATTTGATGATTTGTTAGACGGAGATGATAGTGAAGCTTCAGTATTGGTGGCTTTGGAGAGGGATTTCCCCCAAGCGGCAAGAACAATGTTGTCATCAGATCCAGTTTCGGAGTCAGAAGGGTTTTTCCGTTTTGCCATTTCAGAGAACAGGGGATATGAGGTTTGTGACATAAGGTGTTTTTTTTTTTTTTTGAGAATTGGAAGAGACTTAGGGTTTGAAAGAAGGAGAGGTTAATGCCGGACATGAAAGGTTTATAAAATCAGCATAAATGTGTCTTTTCAAAAGGAACTTAACACCCCAGCCTTTGGATGAGATTGAGGCGGCAAAAGGAAATGGAAAAAAAATGCATTTTGAAAAGTTAAAAAAATTTGAAAACACGTTTTAAGTGTTTGAAGTGCATTTTTGAAAAGTTACACAAGGCTTTAGGTGAAGTGATTTAGCACAGATATGCCCAGGAGAGTTTTAATGGAATCAAATTGTTCCAGAGATAGAGGTTTTGTAAAAATATTGGCTAATTGATTTTTATTGTCAACGTGTAGAATTTTGATGGTATGATTTTGAACATGATCACGTAAGAAGTGATGTTTAATTTCAATATGCTTTGTTCTGGAATGAAGAACGGGATTTTTGGAAATGCAAATTGCACTGGTATTGTCACAGAAAATGGGAATTTCATCAAAATTCAAACCGTAGTCGGAGAGTGTTCTTTTCATCCATATTAGTTGTGTGTAGCAGCTGCCTATTGCCTTATATTCTGCTTCAGTTGTAGAAAGAGCTACAATACTTTTCTTTTTACAAGACCAGCTTACAAGACTCTTTCCCAGTAGTTGGCATTGACCACTTGTGCTTTTTTTGTCAATTTTGCATCCTGCATAATCTGCATCAAATAACCCAACTAAATCAAAAGTTTGAGATTTCGGATACCAGAGACCAACGTCTGTAGTACCACAAAGGTATCTGAGAATTCTTTTGACAGCTCGAAGATGAGATGTCTTAGGATCAGCCTGAAATCTTGCACAGATGGATGTTGCAAAGAGAATATCAGGACGACTTGTTGTGAGATAAAGCAAATTTCCAATAGCTCCCCGATACATAGCTTGATCAACACTTTCTTCCTCAGGGCTAACTTCAAGTTTAGCTGAGTGACACATTGGTGTTGAGATGGGCTTTGAATCTCTCATGCCAAACTTTTTAAGAATTTCTTTGATATACTTTTCTTGAGATATGAAAGTACCAGTGGGTGTTTGCCTGATCTGTAACCCAAGAAAGAAATTCAATTCTCCCATCATGCTCATTTCAAATTCAGATTTCATACATCCTGAGAATTCATCACACAGTTTTGGGTTTTGACTCCCAAAAATGATGTCATCAACATATATTTGGACAAGGATTAAGTCATTCTCAACAGATTTGATAAACAGGGTGGTATTTGCAGTACCAACAGAGAATCCATTATCAGTTAGATATTTTCTGAGTCGATCATACCAAGCACGTGGAGCTTGTTTCAGGCCATATAAAGCCCTTTTTAGTTTGTACACATGATCAGGATAGTTTTGATCTTCAAAACCAGGGGGTTGACTCACGTAAACTTTCTCAGAGATTAAACCGTTTAGGAATGCACTCTTGACATCCATTTGATATAATGTGAAATTGTGAAATCTAGCGAATGCTAGAAGAATCCTAATGGATTCAAGTCTTGCTACAGGGGCAAATGTTTCATCAAAATCGATTCCCTCTTGTTGGCAATAACCCTTAGCAACAAGTCTGGCTTTGTTCAATATGACAATGCCTTCTTCATTTAATTTGTTGCGAAAGACCCATTTGGTACCAATGACTTGCTGGTCATGGGGTCTTTCAACTAACTTCCAGACATCATTCTTTTGGAACTGAGCAAGCTCCTCCTTCATAGCTTTTATCCAGTGCTCATTTATCAATGCATCCTTTATGTTTTTAGGCTCATTAAAGGATAGCATGCTTTCATGAGACTGAGAGGTGTGTACTCTTGCCCTAGTAATGATACCAGCTTCCTTGTCGCCAATGATATTTTGAGCTGGATGACTTGAGACGTTCTTAAATTTTCTTGGCGTCTTCTCAGGAATGGAAACAGGTAATTGAGAGTCATTTACATGATCAGGACACTGGTCATTGTGGCATGATTCATCATTCACTTCAGTTTGAATGTCTTTTTCATAAGTTTGAGGAGTTTGAAGAGAGCCATCATCAAACAATACCACAGGAGATCCAGTGGGATGTATTGTGACAGAGGATGTGAGGCTGGGATCAGATTCATCAAAGGTAATGTGAATGGACTCCTGTACGGTTCATTTTCTTTTGTTGAAGACTCGATAGGCTCTGTTGTGACTAGAGTACCCAAGAAAAATCCCTTCATCACATCTAGGATCAAATTTACCACGTTGTTCTTTGTCATTGAGAATAAAGCATTTGCAGCCAAAAACTCGAAAGAAAGAGATATTTGGTTTTCGATTTTTGCATAGTTCATAAGGGGTTCTTTTGAGTGGTGGCCTTAAGAACCCCCTGTTAGACACATAATAGGCTGTATTAACAGCTTCACCTCAAAAGGATTTAGGTGAATCATATTCATTCAACATTGTTCTAGCCATTTCTTGAATGACTCTATTTTTCCTTTCCACAACACCATTTTGCTGAGGTGTTTTTGGGGCTGAGAAGTCATGGATGTACCCATGAATATCACAGAACTCTTTAAAGTTCTTATCATCAAATTCTGTTCCATGATCACTGCGTATCTTAATAACCGATCTTCCTTTCTCATTTTCAATTTTCTTGACAAATGGTACAAAAAGCTTGATAGCATCATTTTTGTGAGTCAGGAACAAGACCTAGGTGTATCTCGAGTAATCATCCACAATAACAAAGGTGTATCTTTTCTTTCCCAGAGACTCAGTTCTCATTGGCCCAAAAAGATCAATGTGAAGTAGCTCGAGAGGTTGAGAAGAGGTTACCTTAGATTTGGATTTAAATGAAGTACGAACTTGTTTTCCCTTTTGACAAGCTGAGCAGATCCTGTCTTTGACAAAGTTTAATTTAGGTAGACCTCTTACCGATTCTTTTGAGGAGATGTGAGGGATTAAGTCCACGTTGGCATGACCAAGACGTCTATACCAGGTCCAACTAGAATCAGTGTTAGCAACAAGACACTCAACATATTGATTAGTAAGATCTCCCAAGGTAAAGCTATAAATGTTTCGATCTCTTTGAGAAATAAAGACTGGTTTTTGGTTCTTGGTCACAACATATTGTGAAGGAGAGAAATTAATCATCAAACCACAGTCACATAATTGACTTACACTTAGCAAGTTATGTTCAAGACCATCTACCAGATATACTTTTTCAATATAGGTACCTGAGGTTATTCCAATAGTCCTAATACAGATGATCTTTCCTTTGGAATTATCGGCGAACACGATATTTCCTCCATTAAAATCTTGGATCTTTATAAAATGGAACTTGTCTCCGGTCATGTGCCTTGAGCACCCGCTGTCCAGAATCCATTTTGAGTTCACGAGGTGTTCCTGCAAGGTTAGCTGCAGTTTTATGTCCCCTTGCTACAGAGGAACCTTCATTGTTAGATTTAGATTGAGACTGTTTCGGTCTCCATACCCATATGCCAGAGATAAAGTTACCCCTGTTCTTATTTAATTTCAACTAACAAGATTCAGCAGAATGACCATGTCTTTTGCAAATGTGACCAGTGATTTTTTTTTTTTATTTTTGTGAGCTAAAGTGTGTCTTCTGTGATTATTGAGTTTATTTAAGAACATAGCTATCTTTTTTGACAACACAAAATTTTCTTTTTCAGCAGCTTGGAGAGTTTTAGATACTCTTTTGAGTTTGCTTTCAAGTTCTTGCTTCTCCTTAATAATTTTCAAAAGGTTGTTTTCGAGGAAGTTATTTCTGGCTCTAAATTTTGCAAGGTTTTCCCTAATGGTTTTTGAAAAATTTTCAGTATACTCCTCATAGTCAGACTCAGATTCATAAAGAGAGCTAGAAGATGTTGACTTGGAGGATACCTGTAACGCCCCAAATTTCGGAAGTTCAGGTGAGCACGCCACGTGCGGGTCTTCGGGAGTTGGGGGTTTAATTTTATATATTTACTTGCTTATTATGATTTCATTATAATATTACGTGCATTATACATTTCTATGTATTTATATGAATTAGTTTTAATGTGAAATTCGTGAATTAACTGATAATGTGTCTAATTTTATTATGTGACTTTAATTGATCATCTCATAAAATTTATGGACTTAATTGCATAGCATGGGTTGGGGTTAAATGATCTTTGGTGTAGAGATATGACTTGATTGCATTCATTTAAATAATTGAGGGACTATTATGTAATTAGGTTGGTATTATACTTAGTGGAAGATATAATATATGTTGTATGCCTCTCTTCCTTCACATTACATTACATACATCTCATACAAGAGAATTTCACACACACACACACCTACTAAAAATCGGTATTTACACATTCAAGAGAAGGAAGGAAAATTTCATCAAATTCAAGCTATAATCCAAGGAATTAGCAACCAAGTTGGAGCATCATCTTCTTCTCTTCATCTCACCTCATTCTTCTTTCATTTCAAGGTATATATTGGAGAGTATTTGAATTCCTTGATTGAGTATATGAGTAGGGTTTGAGGTTTGATTGATGCTTTCATGCTTATTCATGATTAGAAGCATGTTTAGGTCCTTGTTTCTTCATTTCTTGCATGAAACATGAAGTTATGTTGAAGTTGGAATATATGAATTTTATGGGTTTTGAATGATGAATTCTTGATGATCTAAGTATGTTACCTTGGATTAAATGTTACTTAAATGTTGTATTTAAGTTATATGCATGTTATATGATTGTTTTGGAGCATTTTGGTTGAGTTTGCTTTGGGTTTTCATCCCTTTTCTTCCTTCCCCGAAGCTACCCTTGTTTCGCCCCTTTTTCCAGCCCTGGAATAGTACCCGGCCGGGTACTTTTTGTGCATAAAAAGTACCCGGGCAGGTAGTTTTATGCCGAAAAGCTTCTGGATAGCTTACCCGGTCGGGGAACTTTTCCCTTGAATTTTACCCGGCCGGGTACTCCCTTATCCGAACTCCAAATGACCTGATTTTTAATTCGTTGGAAAGATCTTGAAGTCTAGAACAACCTCCAATTTGAATCATCTCAATATCTTTTCCCATTTGTGAGTTATGATCAATTATTTTTGGTGTCGCTGCTTTACCGACAAACTGCATTCACCCAACTTCAACCGTTCGCCATTTTCTCCTCGCTTTGAATTAGAAAACGAGCCATATATAATTTTAAAGGTCTAATTGTCTAGTTTCATTCCCAATAAACAAAACCCAATTCCAATATCTATAACTTGAGTTATTCCCATTTTTCCCCAGTATGGTCATTTTCGAGAATTGTCGGTTTTTGCCAAACTTCACTAAAACTATTGCATTCCTCTCACTTCCTTGGCTCCCATATGTGACTTATATGTGTTATATACTTGATTTATTGATAATCATGCTCTTATTTGACATTCCTTAAATTGTTATTGCATGACTTTGTCGTTCGTCTTAATTAGTTCATAAGAGTCGAGTTTCATGTACACTTGTCCTTGTTACACAGATCGCGGTCCCGGTTTCGAGGAGCCCGCTCCGTAGGGTGCTCTCTTGCTTCCTTTTTGGTTGGTTTGTCAAGGTGAGGTTTATATTCTAGATAAATAGAACCCTTACAACCCCTATGTGACTATTTCGGCTAAAATGTACCTATATATCTATAGCTTTCGAACTTTATGATTTTCAAATGATTTCACTAAACTAATTGCTTGATTGATCGATTAACGGATTGATTGTTTTGGCGAGTTATTGAATTGCACTGTGGGCCCGAGGATAGTGGCTCGAGCCAACCGTGAAAGCATGGGCTGACGGGTAACTCGAGTGCTATCCTCACCAAACTGGGATGACCCCTGAACCCCCTAGGAGATTAGGGGAGGAAGGAGTTCCGGGCTTAGGGATTCATGTACCCTCTGCCCAGACTGATTGGATGGTGGGGCCTTGCAATCCTACCATCACCCGGAGGAAGAAGGAGTTACTGAAACTGCTAAGTGTGCACCATAATTAATTAAGTTAGTTTGGGTTCTGAGTTTGTTACGGGTCAGAGTTCGAAGATGGTGCCTTTGTTATCTTTTTCAGAAGCTCAGAAATTTGTTCGTGATGGAGCTACGGGATTCATAGCCTATATCCTTAATCAACCAAAGGATCAAGTGAAATTAGAGGAAACCGAGATAGTAAAAGAGTTTCCCGAAGTGTTTCCTGAGAGGTTGGATACGTTGCCACCGGAGAGGGAGATAGAGTTTGTGGTTGATTTGTATCCGGATGCCGAACCTTATTCTAAGACTCCATATAGGATGGCACCGGCAGAATTGAAGGAATTAAAAGTGCAACTTGATGGTCTTTTGGAAGTGGGGTATGTAAGACCGAGCTCATCGCCGTGGGGTGCTCCAGTTTTATTCGTGAAGAAGAAGGACGGTACCCTAAGAATGTGTATTGATTACCGGGAGCTTAATCGGATGACCGTTAAGAATAAATATCATCTTCCACACATTGAGGAATTGTTTGATATACTCCAAGGATCTAAAGTATATTCAAAGCTTGATTTGAGGCAAGGGTATTACCAATTACGAATTCGAGCGGAGGATATTCCGAAGACGGGTTTTAATACAAGATATGGGCATTATGAATTCGTGGTCATGCCTTTTGGATTGACGAATGCTCCCGCCGCTTTTATGGATATGATGCATAGGATTTTCCGGACGTTCCTTGACAAATTCGTTGTGATCTTCATTGACGATATATTGATTTTCTCTAAATCGGCCGAGGAACATGCAAGGCATCTCAAATTGGTGTTAAGAACGTTGAAGGAGCATCAATTATTCGCGAAGTTTAGCAAGTGTGAGGTTTGGATCGACCGAGTGTCCTTCTTGGGTCATATTATTTTGGGGAATGGATTAGAGGTTGATCCTTCAAAAATTGAAGCGGTGTTGAAGTGGGAGAAGCCAAAGAATGCATCTAAGATTATGAGTTTCTTGGGATTGGCGGGGTACTATAGAAGATTCGTGCAAGATTTCTCAAAGATCGCCGCTCCCTTGACTCGGTTAACTAAGAAGGATGTGAAATATGAGTGGGATGAGAAGTGTGAGAAGAGTTTTGATGTTTTGAGGGAGAAATTGGTTTCTGCTCCTGTGTTAACTCTTCCAGAGGGTTCAAAGGGATATGTTGTGTATACAGATGCGTCGAAGGAAGGATTGGGGGGTGTGTTAACTCAGAATGGCAAAGTTATTGCTTATGCTTCTCGGAAGTTGAAGGAATACGAAAGGAACTACCCCACACATGATCTTGAGCTGGCTGCAGTAATATTTACACTCGGGAAATGTAGGCATTATTTGTATGGAGTGTCATTCGAGATTTTCACCGATCATAAGAGCCTCTAATATCTTTTCACACAAAAGGAGCTCAATATGAGGCAACAATGATGGATGGAGCGACTAGAAGATTATGATTGTGTTATCAAGTATCATCCCGGGAAAGCTAATGTAGTTGCCGACGCTCTAAGTAGGAAAGTGGGTGTTTCGAACTTGGAAGTTGGTGCAAGTAATGGAGTTGAGTCTATTGTGATTAAAGCTCGAGTTTCCAATATCTCCATTTATCCGGACTTGAAGTATAGAATGTTTGAGGCTCAAGGTAAGGATCCGGTAGTTCAAAGATTGGTCTCTAAGGCTACAGAGGATCCGAAAAGTCCATTCGGGTTCGATGAAACCAGTCTTCTTCGTTTCAAGAACCGAGTAGTAGTACCCGATGATTTGAAAAGGGTATTACTCAAGGAAGCTCACAAGTCGGCTTATTCGATCCATCCTGGGGGGAATAAGATATACAAGGATCTCAAGCAGTATTGTTGGTGGCGTGGATTAAAGAAGGATGTGGCAGAATTCGTGAAGTGTTGCTTAACTTGTCAGAAGGTCAAAGCTGAGCATCAAAAGCCCGGGGGACTTCTACAGCCGTTACCTATTCCCGAGTGGAAGTGGGAACAGGTGACGATGGATTTTATATCCAGGTTGCCAAGAGTGAAGGGTGGATTCGATGGTACTTGGGTGATAGTGGATCGTTTGACCAAGTCTGCTCATTTTCTACCGGTCAGAATGTCCTTTAAGATCCGAAAGTTGGCTGAGATTTACAACAAGGAGATTGTACGACTTCATGGTATTCCGGTGAGCATTGTTTCGGATCGAGATCCCCGTTTTACTTCAAAGTTATGGCAAGAGTTACAAGAGATTTTGGGTACAAAGCTTCAGTTCAGTACGGCGTTTCATCCACAAACTGATGGGCAGTCTGAGAGGGTTATTCGGTATTTGGAAGATCTACTTCGAGGTTGTGCCTTGGATTTCCAAACTTCGTGGCGTGATCAACTTCCTTTGGTGGAGTTCGCCTACAATAACAGCTTTCAAGCGTCGATTGGTATGGCTCCGTATGAATTGTTATATGGGCGAAAATGTCGATCACCGTTATTCTTTGATTTGGAAGAGTGGAAATGGTCGAAACAGGAAGGAATCAAGAAAGGCGAAAAGCTTGAGAAACCTTCTAAAGCTGTGAGAGTTATGATTGATAAAGTTCTGAACAAGATAGGCAGAAGAGTTATGCCGATATTCGCCGGAGGGATCTCAAATTTAAAGTGGGGGACCGGGTTTTCTTGAAGGTATCTCCACGAAAGGGGTTTTCTAGAATTGGAAAGGGAGGAAAGTTGAATCCCCGTTATCTAGGTCCGTTTGAGATTATCGAGAAAATTGGAGAAGTGGCTTATCGAGTGGACCTACCTCCTAATCTTACCGGAATTCACAATGTTTTTCATGTATCTCAACTCAGGAAGTATTATCCGGATGAAACAAAAATTCTCCCCGTTGAAGAAGTGGAGTTGGAACCGAATTTATCTTTTGTGCAGAAGCCGGTCAGAATATTGGACAGGAAATTTCAAGAGTTGAGAAATCGGAATATTCCTATGGTGAAAGTGTTATGGCGGAGTGATAGGACCGAAGAAATAACTTGGGAGCCGGAAGAGAAGATGAAGAGGTTTCACCCGGAGTTATTTTCATCCGACCAATGAATCTGGGGACCAGATTCTTCTAGGGGGGGGGGGGAGTTGTACCGCCCCAAATTTCGAAAGTTCAGGTAAGCACGCCACGTGCGGGTCTTCGGGAGTTGGGGGTTTAATTTTATATATTTACTTGCTTATTATGATTTCATTATAATATTACGTGCATTATACATTTCTATGTATTTATATGAATTAGTTTTAATGTGAAATTCATGAATTAACTGATAATGTGTCTAATTTTATTATGTGACTTTAATTGATCATCTCATAAAATTTATGGACTTAATTGCATAGCATGGGTTGGGGTTAAATGATCTTTGGTGTAGAGATATGACTTGATTGCATTCATTTAAATAATTGAGGGACTATTATGCAATTAGGTTGGTATTATACTTAGTGGAAGATATAATATATCTTGTATGCCTCTCTTCCTTCACATTACATTACATACATCTCATACAAGAGAATTTCACACACACACACCTACTAAAAATCGGTATTTACACATTCAAGAGAAGGAACGAAAATTTCATCAAATTCAAGCTATAATCCAAGGAATTAGCAACCAAGTTGGAGCATCATCTTCTTCTCTTCATCTCACCTCATTCTTCTTTCATTTCAAGGTATATGTTGGAGAGTATTTGAATTCCTTGATTGAGTATATGAGTAGGGTTTGAGGTTTGATTGATGCTTTCATGCTTATTCATGATTAGAAGCATGTTTAGGTCCTTGTTTCTTCATTTCTTGCATGAAACATGAAGTTATGTTGAAGTTGGAATATATGAATTTTATGGGTTTTGAATGATGAATTCTTGATGATCTAAGTATGTTACCTTGGATTAAATGTTACTTAAATGTTGTATTTAAGTTATATGCATGTTATATGATTGTTTTGGAGCATTTTGGTTGAGTTTGCTTTGGGTTTTCATCCCTTTTCTTCCTTCCCCGAAGCTACCCTTGTTTTGCCCCTTTTTCGAGCCCTAGAATAGTACCCAGCCGGGTACTTTTTGTGCATAAAAAGTACCCGGGCGGGTAGTTTTATGCCGAAAAGCTTCTGGATAGCTTACCCGGTCTGGGAACTTTTCCCTTGAATTTTACCCGGCCGGGTACTCCCTTATCCGAACTCCAAATGACCTGATTTTTGATTTGTTGGAAAGATCTTGAAGTCTAGAACAACCTCCAATTTGAATCATCTCAATATCTTTTCCCATTTGTGAGTTATGATCAATTATTTTTGGTGTCGCTGCTTTACCGACAAACTGCATTCACCCAACTTCAACCGTTCGCCATTTTCTCCTCGCTTTGAATTAGAAAACAAGCCATATATCATTTTAAAGGTATAATTGTCTAGTTTTATTCCTAATGAAAAAAACCTAATTCCAATTTCTATAACTTGAGTTATTCCCATTTTTCCCCAGTATGGTCATTTTTGAGAATTGTCGGTTTTTGCCAAACTTCACCAAAACCCTTCTTATTGCATTCCTCTCACTTCCTTGGCTCCCATATGTGACTTGTACGTGTTATATACTTGGTTTATTGATAATCATGATCTTATTTGACATTCCTTAAATTGTTATTGCATGACTTTGTCGTTCGTCTTAATTGGTTCATAAGAGTCGAGTTTCATGTACACTTGTCCTTGTTACATAGATCACGGTCCCGGTTTCGAGGAGCCCGCTCCGTAGGGTGCTCTCTTGCTTCCTTTTTGGTTGGTTTGTCAAGGTGAGGTTTATATTCTAGATAAATAGAATCCTTACAACCCCTATGTGACTATTTCGGCCAAAATGTACCTATATATCTATAGCTTTCGAACTTTATGATTTTCAAATGATTTCACTAAACCAATTGCTTGATTGATTGATTAACGGATTGATTGTTTTGGTGAGTTATTAAATTGCACTGTGGGCCCGAGGATAGTGGCTCGAGCCAACCGGGAAAGCATGGGCTGACGGGTAACTCGAGTGTTATCCTCACCAAACTGGGATGACCCCTGAACCCCCTAGGAGATTAGGGGAGGAAGGAGTTTCGGGCTTAGGGATTCATGTACCCTCTGCCCAGACTGATTGGATGGTGGGGCCTTGCAATCCCACCATCACCCGGAGGAAGAAGGAATTACTGAAACTGTTAAGTGTGCACCATAATTAATTGCTTGATCACCTAATCACCTAATAATGGATTGATTGTACACAGTCGGAGTAAGGTTGGAGAATTGCCCTCACTCGCCGGGCCACAAATTGATTGTATTGAATTGATTAAATTGGTGAATTGAACTAGTTGTAACCTCGGGCGATAGTATCTCTTATTTTACTGAATTGTATTGTTATTTTCCAAAAATTATTACCCGAGATTATAACTTGCATGTATGTGCGCATATATTTATTTATACCCCTCGCTCAGTCCATGTTGGACTGACACCTCAACTTTTCAGTTTTTGCAGGTTAGTGCTAGGCGGGAATTAGAGTCTAGTTTGTCTTTTATTCGGGTCTAGCACTGCACCTTCATATTTTGTTCATGTACAGATACTTGATATATTTTGTAGTATGCTTTAATTCATGTTAGAGATTATAGTACGGGGGATTTGGCGTCTAGCAATCCGGGTGTTACAATACCTGACTTTTTTCCATAAATCCAACGAAATTCTCCTTTTCCTGTTCTATCTGAGTTTTTGAGAAAGCTTTTTTCTTGAAGGTGAGTAACTCCAGCCGATTGATCAACCGAGAGATCTCACTGTTGATATCTTTTTCATTATAATCATGAGTGCTGCAGTAGCATTCATGATTGAACATTGGAGACTTAGTCTCTTCGGTGAGATCTGAGAATCTCTCATATTTGCATTGTAAATGCTGCCATAAATCATTTGCGTTGTTGCATTTGCACACATGAGCTTGTACCGTTTTGCACAGAGAGTTTTTGATAATGATTTTGGCTTTAGCATTTAGCGAGATAAGCCTTTTTCCTCTGAATTGTATTTACTGTTTTCATTTATCTTTTGTAAGGTTCCCATAGGTACCTTGAATCCTTTAACGGTCACTTCCCACAAATCAAAGCTTTCAGAGATGAGATATTCTTCCATTTCTTTTTCCAAGTGGAATAATTTACTCCATTGAGGAGTGGTATATTGAATAAGATCATTTCAGAGGCCCAGGAGAAGTTCACTTTTCGGCGGTTAAACCAAAGAAAGGTGAGCAACCTTGCTCTGGTACCACTTGTTATAGGATTACGTTCCACAGGTGAGAAGCTCAAAACAGAGTAAGGTAATGAGAAGTGATGCGCAGCAGTTTATAGTGGTTAGCTCACTACAATTGTGAAAACACAAATTGAGTGAGTTAGTCCACTACCTAAGTTTGTTAAGCTTAGGATTTGAAAGATGAAATTGCATTAATAACAGAATCAAGTGAAGCCTATGTAACAATGACTATGTGGCTCCCTACTTGATTCACTGATACACAAAGATGGAGAGTGGAACCTATGTAACTCAGACTATGATTCCAACTCAGACCATATACAAATCACACAACAAATGGCTCAAAAGATCACTATGAGATAATATGTAAATCTCTATGTGAATTCACGAAATAGCAAAGCATCCATTGTGTCTCTTTTGCAATATATAGTTGATCAGCAGATGACCGTTGAGCAACGTTCACTTTTCATGTTTCCAAGGTTCCAGCTACCTTTGAATTTCTTTTAGTGAGTTGACTTATGAAAGTTTGACCTGCAAAACAAATTGTCAAGGCAAAAATAATTCTTAACACTAACCATGTTATCATGGCCTTGATATTTTTGTTAAAATATAAATATTTGTAATAATAACTTGTAAGGACAAAACATAAATTTTGAAGAAAATTTGGCATGATGTCGTCAAAATATGTTTTTTAATATAAACTTCTCTTTTAAGGGGTGTTTTTGTAATATTTCTAAACCAGGTCATTCACTTAATGGATTTAATACAAAATCTCTCTTGTGCAGGGTGTTTCTGTAATTATGCCAAAAAATATTTAACTTTGTTATTTGGTGCTCAAGGGTAGGTAATGGTCTTCACACATAATGGATAGCTAACCTTTCATTTTCATAGAAGTTACTTAATAATATTGTAATAATCCCGAAAATTGACCACTTCTTGAGGGAATCATATATTTAATCTTGTAAATAAACAAGCCCGAAACACCTCAAATGCACAAGGATCAAGAGTCACATCCGTGAATGTTAACCAAATTCCAGGACTCAACACTCGTGGAATTTCTCTAGTCAGTATTGACTATGCGGTATCAACTTCTATAAGGTCCTTTTATGGTTATAATTGTGGCCTTCGTGGAAGCATTCCAAAAGAGTTTGCCAATGTTACTAACTTGATGATTTTAGCTATCCAAGAGAATCAATTTCAAGGATCAATTCCAAAGTCCTTTGGAAATCTACAAAATCTTCAAGGGTTAGCTATTCATCGTAATAATCTTAGCGGACATATTCCTGACGATCTTTGTAGATTACAAAGTTTGAATGCAATAGTGCTTGATGGTAATAAAATCACGGGTTCTATTCCAGATTGCATAAGAAACCTTACTTCTTTAAGGGATCTCTATGTAGCTGAAAATCAATTGAATTCTAGTATACCCAAAAGCCTGTGGGCACTAGAAGATCTTCTTGAGCTAAATTTGTCCACAAACTCTCTCACAGGTTCTTTGCCTCCGGATATTGGAAATCTGAGATCCTTTCAAATTATTGATCTGTCAATGAATCAGTTCTCTGGGATTATTCCAACCTCAGTTGGAAATTTGGACACTGTGCTTCTGTTTACATTGGCACATAATAGTTTGCAGGCATTATTCCAAAGTCCTTGGAATCACTTGTATCTCTCACCTATTTTAACATTTCTTTCAATAGTTTAAATGGTGAGAATCCCTTCTGATGGTCCTTTCAAGAACTTTTCTAGTCAGTCTTTCATTTCTAACAAAGGACTTTGAGGTGATCCCATATACGGTGTCTCCCCATGCATCAATGCTGCTGTGCATACATCAAATAAAAGTAAAAGGATTCTCCGGGCTGTATATACTTCGTTGGGGGGGGTGGTCGGATTTATTTTCCTAATTGGCATGGCATATTTATTTATGAGAGATCGAAAAAAAGAAATTCAAGTTCAAACAAATCCATTATCTGATTTGTCACATTTGAGGATTTTCGTATCTTAATCTTGTACAACCAACAGAAGGGTTTATCGAGGGGCATTTGTTCGGTTCCGGGGGTTTCAGCTCTGTTTACAAAGGGATTCTCCAGAATAATGGCTGTGTGGCGATTAAGGTATTTAATTCACAATTAGAGTGCGCGCCCAAGAGTTTTGATATCGAATGTGAATTACTGCGCAGTCTTAGCCATAGAAATCTTTGTAAAGTCATCATTTCTTGCTCTAATGAAGATTTCAAGGCCTTGATTCTACAGTACATGCCGAATGGAAGCCTCGAAAAGTGGCTAGATTCAGAGGAAATTTTCTTGGATATCATGCAAAGAATTAGCATAATGACCGATGTTGCATGCGCATTGGAATATCTCCATCATGGTTACGAGATACCCATAGCTCATTGTGATGTAAAGCCTAGTAATGTACTTTTGGATGACGGTATGGTTGGTCACTTAAGTGGTTTTGGGATTGCAAAGCTATTGGGCGATGGAGTTAGCGTCACACACACACTACGACTTTTGCAACAATTAGTGAAATGAACATGCGTTGGAAGTTTATCATTTAATTATATTTAAATAAGTTTGGTTATTATATTTATTGAATAAATTAAAATATTAAAACTATTTAATTTGATTAAGTAATAACAATTTTAATAATCCATTTTGATCTTTTCAAGCTACACATACAAAAATATTTGTATGAAATTTCTCTTTTAAAATCATGCACAATAAGTACAAATTTAAAAGTAGCAAAACATTCAAATAAATAAAAAATAAAAATATTTGAAGTTATATTATTATATTAAAAAAAAGTTTAAAATGTATAATAATTTGTCTAAATAGTTCTAGCTTTTAAGTATAAGTAATAAGTTAGAAATTTCAAATATATTTAATAAATAAAAAGAAATGTATAAAAATATAGACAAAAACTAAAAAAATCGTATAATATAATATATATATATATATATATATATATATATATATATAATATAACTTGATTAAAATATAACTTGATTATTTTTAATTTTTAAAATTTTGAAAAATCTTTATGTTGTCATCCAAAATGTAAAAGTTGTATTCACTTTCAAAACTATAACTTTTGCAATTAATCTTTTTCTATAATTCCGACTTCGATTCCATTATTTAAAATGGGAATATTATTATTTTTCTTTTTTATTCCGTAATCTTAAGAAATTATAATTTTGGTATATCATTATTACTGTTGGGTTCTTCCCTAGTCACTCTTTTCTCTCATTTTCTATCCTATTCTCGTTGATACCTTTGATTCTTCTTCCTTTATTATAGATATCAAACTCCTCTTAGTCTCAGTTATTCATTCTCTTCTTAACCTAGATTCGTTCTTATTTTCCAGCTTAGTTATGAACTGTTGGACATTTCGTAGAATTCCATATGTGCAAACCTCTCTTGATTTTACTCTTACCGGTTCGCTTCACACCGCTTCCTCAGTTCGTCACCCAATGGAGAACTGACCAGCCTTCTCCTTAGGTGAGTTAATCTTAGGTTTAGTGTAGCACCCGTGACGAGAGCACTACATCCCCCGCACTATGAGTTCGGTCCACATATGAAATGGACTAATTCATACATAAACCAAACTCACAGCGAACGAAAGACAATAAAAAACAATCTAGCTAGGCGGAATCTAACCCTGGAACATAAGAACCGGAATGCCAAAACGGAAGCAAAGCAGCCATTCAATGTTAAGAAAATAAATGCAACTCCAATGTAAGAGTAAATACGGGTTCCACTAAACAATACACCTGTCCTAACCTGTCCCGAATCATTTCAAAGCAATAATATAAAACGGGTTCAACTAGTGCCCTAGAATCCTGTCCCGAGTCAATACAATTCAATAAATGGCACTCCGGCCCAATAACTAAATCAACTCAAGACAATAAGTAATGTAACATGTGATGAGTGTACAAGTGCAAGACTCGATCAAGTACTCTAAGACATGACTCCTGCCTAGCAACAACCTGCAAAAGACTGAAAGGTGGAGGCGTCAGTCTACAAAAGACTGAGTGAGGGGCTTAATAATTATAAGCGCAAGTATCATGCAAGTTATAATCTCGGGTAAAGTTTTAGGAAAGAAAAAAATATAAGTTCAATAACAAATAACCATCACCCGAGATTACAACTATCAAGTTTAACAATTCAGTCAATTTCATGCAATCAGTGGCCCGGCGAGGGCAATTCTCCAACCTTTACTCCGTCTCCATCAGTTTATAGTAATTTGGTTATCAGTTGATTAGGTGATCAATCAAGTACTTACAGTGCAATCAGTCAAGAGCAGTTTCAGTAACCCTTTTTCCTCCGGGTGATGGTGAGATTGCAAGGCCCCACCATCCAGTCAGTGTGAGCATAGGGTTCATGAGTCCCTATGCCCGGAACTCCTTCCTCTACTAATCTCCTAGTGGGTTCAGGGTGTTGGAAAACAGGAATCAGAAAGCGGCGGAAATTTAAAATTTTTTCCAACAAAAGGATCTTAGACTCGCAATCGTGAATCCAAATTCGTAGAGATCAAGAAACTCACTTAGGTAGCAGCTTTCTTGACACGTTTTGAGCCGCCCTCAAACGAGCTTCATGCGGTAATGGCAACCCGTCCCTCGAAATCTCTTTCTACTTCAGAATCCATTGTAGGGATAACAATCCACACCAACTTCGAAAACCAGTTTTACGAAAGTAGAAATCTGCCAGCCATAAAACCCTCGTGAAAAAATTCATCCTTCAGGATATGGACAAACGGTTTTCTCTATCTTCTTTGGTTCGATTTTTTCACTCGTTTTCTGTTGGGTTCAAAATCGTTTCATCATCCCTTCTGGTCTTTTTGCTTGATCCCCACCCCTTGGTAAAACTCGAATCTTTAAAACTTCTAACTTGAAGCTCTCTAGAGATAGTCCACCACCTTGGCTACAATCTAACTAGTAAGGATGCTAGTTCTCTAGTTAGTGTTTAGGCTTAACCTAGGGTTTATTTGATCTTGGAGAAGGGAAGGTGTTCAACACATGAACCAAACGAATTGTCAATTACTCTCTAAGGGGAGCATGAGCTCCCCTATATATAGGAAAGGGAGGGGTGGCCGAAAATCCTAGTCCTTATGGACTAAGGATTTTTGGTCCCTCTCTCCTATTTACTTGATCATTAAGTAATTTTGACTTTGACTTTGAATTCAAATTCAAATGAATTTTTAAGTGAGCTAAAATATCCAAACCCTTTTGAATATTATTATACTTTATTTATTAATAAATAAATAACTTATTTTATCTAATTAATTAATTCATAATTAATTAACTAGATTATTTTTCTCCAAAATTAGACTTTCTTTTTAATTCAAAATTAAACCAAAGTCTATTAAATAATTAATAAATTAATTATTTAATATTTAATCAAATAAACACGTGTGGCATACGTGTCCCAATGACACGTGTCCAGTCACGTGACCCACACGTGTGGTTTCACACGTGTGGGACCCTCTAGGCCCGATTAACTCATTTAATCATTTTAAAGCCTCAACTCATGTAACCAAGTTGTTGTGTGTGACCCTCTGGGTTCTCAATTCAATTAGCAGTGACCCTAATTAATTAATCAGTCCACAGATTAAACGACCATAGTCTAGCAACAGGTGTTTAACCCTTAACTGAATTGGAATGTTCGGATTCGACAGAACCTTTAAGTCATTGATTCATGTGAGATACAACCCTCCTACTTACTATCTCTCAACCAAGATCTAGGGTAAGGGAATAATTAGAACCCTAATAATCTGGTCTTAAAGCTAAGTGCATTTCATATCCATTTGATCTCAATCCAAGAAACCCTTTTCTTGATGTCTTGATCTACTGCCTTGGCCAAGGACTCCATATGGCATATGAATGACTTACACAATAAGAGATCACCTTGCAAACGCAAGTGTAGGTCCTTTCTTGATTCTCATTCACTTTCATGAGTCACTTGTGCAGCCCCAGCATAAGCCTTGAATCAGTTGTCTAAGGCGACACCCTTTAAAGCTTATACCTAAGACTACAGAGTTAACTCATAAAGTGACATGGAACCTCAAGTCTAAGGATCAATTAATCACATCAATGACTCGTGAGATATTTCCTAATCTGGAAGTTTCCATTTCCTGAAATAGAAACTTCCTTTCCCATTTAGGAATCTTCTCACACGGGGCACCTCAGTGAACTTACTTATTGAAGTAAGCAACCTCATGTTTCACGCACGTGTCAACTATACACTTTGCACCTCCATGAAACAAGGTGGTCCTTCTTAAGGGCGTGATCCCACAAGCAAGCCTTAGAGGAGTCAGGTTGACACTCCCACTGTCTGTAGGACTCATCGGCTTGGAGTATTTTACTAATCATAACTTATGTGATATAGGGCTCGTTTCATGAACCATTTCACCTAAATGGTAGAGTCCTAAAGTCATCAGGATTAGGGGAGTTCTCATACATGCATAGCTAAAGTAAACGCATACCAAACAAGAGCATATAAAGAAGTGTTTGCCTATGATATTAATCAATCGTATATTATTCAAAGATTGTCTGTGATACTAGGAAAGTCCCAAAACGGATTATGACTAATCGGCTTTCTAGGGCACCATTCCTAACAATCTCCCACTTGCCCGTAAAAGCCATTTAGGTACTCTAAGTCCCATCTTCTCAAGATGCACTTTGAGAGCCTATTGACTTTGGGCATTTCCAAAGTGGATCTGCTATATTCTCTGCAGATGTAACCCTCTTGTTTACACATCTCTTAGGAAACACCTTTTCCTTATAAAGTGATTCGTAATCACGTGTTCAGTCTCTTGGTGAGGTCTTGGTTCTCTTACTTGAGCAACCATCCTTTTTATCATACAATATGATAAAGGAGTTGTTTCATGCTAGGAACTTCATCTAACCAGTTAGATGGAGTTTCTTACCTAAACACTTAACTTAGCGTTATATAATACGACTAAGTTCTCAACTACGATAGTCGAGTTTTGTAATGTCCGTCCTTGGAACCCCTTTCCAACACATTACATTACCATTCTGGTAGAAGTTGTATCCTTTCAATGATTTCATAATCATCTATGTTTGATGAACGGTTACATCAAATATCCTTCTAACAACAAGATCTTTTGGGCTCTGTAAACTAATACATATCCTCATTTCTTCTCAAGTACTCTGAGGACATCCTTTACAGGAATCTAATGACCTTCTCTGAGGTCATATTGGATTCGACCCACTACGCTTAGTGCTGCGCCATATCAAGTCTAGTACATGACATTTCATACATTATGCACCCTTTCACTTAAAGGGATCTTGGACATTCTAACTTTCTTAAAGTTATCTTAGGACACATACTCTTCAAAAGAGATGTTCCATTGTCCATACTAAACTCTTTTTAGTACCGTGGTTATGCACTCGTTTTGTGATAATCCATTTATGCTCTTAGATCTATCTTCTATAGATCTGAATGTCGAGAATTTAGGATAATCACTAAGATCTTTCATGCCAAATTGTTTCTTTAAACAAGAATTGGTAACTTTCACTTCATCCTTGACATTCGTAATGAGAAGGATGTCGTCTTCTAAAGAACCATAATTGACTCTTACATCACTAACTTTCATATGTACACTCTGAGACTTACTCGACTTCTATCTGTGTCAAACGATTTGACTGTGGAATCGAATTGTCTAACTCCTAGAAGCCTTTATCAATCCACAGATTGACTTAGGGATTTGCATACCTTATGCATACTCCTACTGAATATGAGATTCATAGAAATACCTTATTTCAGTCTCTTTCAATCTCATATTGAGCAAGATAGTTTTCATATTCATTTATCATATCTCATAGTCAAAATATGAAGATGTGGTAAATACAATCCAAATGGACTTTTGCATTTCAACCGTCAAGAAGGTTGTAATGCTTTCATTCACTCGAAGCTGCACGAGCTTGATCCTATCAGGTGGATCAACCAAGGTTAAAACTTGGTTTGAGTATATGGAATCCATATTGGATTTCAAGGCTTGCTTACACTACTCAGATTCCAAATCTGACAGTGTCTCCTCTTCAAGTAATTCCTTGGCTATCTAGGAACGCGTTCTAAACACGTCTTAAGAGAAGGGTTTCACACTTGTACATACTCTAAAATTTGGCTAAATTTTATCAGATGGGCTCGTTTCTTCTATATGTGGCGTGGATATTTATCCTCAAATTTCTTTGAGGTCTGCTTGCTTGCCTTTCTTCTTCTATAGGAACGATTCCTTAAGAAAGGTACATTCCTTGAGACAAACAACCTTTGTCTAAGGGAATCGTAGAAACGATATCCAATATCGTTGTGTAAACTTGAACTCATTTCAAGCTTATCTCCCACTATCCTCTTCACTTAAGAGGATTCCATTAAATTCTTGCATAAGAATAATTAGGGAATTTAGTATGCCACATTGCATAGTGCAACTAAAGGACTGATTTTGGAAGGTACTAAATTCAAAATCTCTAACTGCATATTCTGGTAGTTTATTCCTAGAATGATTATAAGTCAGTAAAGCTTTCTATGGAATGGGCCATATCCTATTAGGTTTCATTCCCTCATTCGAAAACACTAAGGTGTTCTCGAATTAGTTTAGTGAGAGATAATCCTATTATCTCTAAGATGACTAAGGAATTAGTTGCTAAGATGTTGGCTATCTCGATCATAACGATTTACCTATAACTTATGACTACTTCGGTTCCTAACCTCCTTTTGAAATTCTAAGAATTTCATATAAGTTTCGAATTTTTACTTCAACAAGTACATTCATTCATAATGATTAAACTGACGATTGTATCTAGTGCTTACATTAAGCATCTTACACTCATCAGCATGGATCGAAATCCACTAGAATTTTGGCATGTTCCACGTTTCACCTAAACCATGTTTCAGGAACGTTTCCCTTTAAGATAGGATTCATAGGAAGTTAACTCTCTAGGTTCATTTTCATAAAATGATCCTAAGATGTCAAACTTGCTAATCCTTTTATGTCTCAACGTTCCAAAGTAATCCGAAGCTTTGTCATCTCACTTACTTTTGTTTCTCGTTGTATGTTCAGAACATTAATGCTTTGAGTCTTTGCACAACAGATTATGCAGAATCAACTCAAGACTTGTGAATTCTATTCCTAGTAGAATTACTAAACGAGGTAACATTTCAGAGTACTCATACTCTTTACAGTTCCCTTTCAAAGTCCTTATTTGCTACCATAGAAGCAAACGTCCAATTTGATCTGTAGTGTCTTTTGGGCATACCCCTTACATGCCCCTCCATTGGGCTCTTAAGGGTTTCTTCTTCTTTAGGCCTTCAAGCCTTTAACTTAGTGAGTCTAGAAGAAGAATTAACCATCACAACCTTTTGTTCCTTCTTAAGGATGCCCTCAACCATTATCAACTAAATGATTAACTATGCTACATTAGCATCATTCTAGTTGAGCATAAAGGGTTTGAATGATGGTGGAAGCAATGTAAGCAATCAGTGCATTGAGAACTCTTTTCTCAGTTAATGATCGAGACCACAAGATCTTCAAATAAGATCTTCAGACCTTGTTCATGTGCACTTGTTTTCTCATTTGGAATATTTGAATAATTCCATAATGTTATACCTTGTAACAATTTTATGAGGTGGTTCAATTGCTCTTAAGTGGTTTGGAGAAATCCTATTCACCTCAGATCGCTTCTCTTTTGGCCCCGGTCGAATTTTCACAATTGAAAACTTCGCCCTTTAGAGAACGCCTTTCTCTATTCGGAATCTAAAACGAATTTTAGGGTCCGAATCCAATTAGAGTTAGTTAGGACTTAGTCAACTCTTTTGACTTAAGGATGGATACGAATGGGTTTGCATTTCATATTGTAGAGAATCACAGAACTACAACCTAAATGCTAAGCAGAGAAAATGTGAGCATGCTGAATTATAACGATATACAAAAGATAAGGTCTTTAATCTAATGTAGCTCCAACTGTTTTTCAAAGATCTATAATTCCCAAAGATCTAAGAGGAACGCGAACACCTTTAGAACTCTTAGTAATTGTTTTGCATCACCTATCTTTCAATTTGGACCCACGACTCGTGCGACATCCATATTTACTTAGGCGTTAAGCTAGACCCATCAATCATAAGATCATGATCAAAACTTAGTTCGAACGACCCACGACTCGTGGACATCGCCCTTGCGAAAATTAACCACGAAATATTGATCATTTAAAATGATCAATTAGGTAACCAAGAACTAATAAGCTCCACTAGCTATCCCACGACTCGCGGACAATAACTAGCTTTACTTACTAAACTTAAAACCTATTGATGGAATGCTAGGAATTTAATTCAAAATTTGCATCTCGAATTAAATACCTATTATTCGAAATGAGCTTAATATTTAATGGGAATTTTCGAATCAACCGAAGAGTTGTTCGGTTCGACCTCACCAACATATTTGTTATCCAATTTTATTAGTCTTGATTAATGCAAGTACAACTTAAATGCATTTCAAACAAGCACATAAACAGATAACATGTCTTAGCATGATACTAACATTAGATGATCATGGGTTCTACCTATCTTATGCGTGATATGTGGGAGCCACTCCACAATCACAAGTTCTAACATACATGCCACATAAACAGTTTAAATCACATAAGGGAAAGCGGTAACAAAATACGAGCCCTATCTCTATTACATTTTTACAATTGAGATTCCCCTCCCTAACATTTTGAGGGGTCTTCACTTATGGCCACCTTGTTACTTGAATGTGGTCCATCTTACTCCATGGGTGCATTGTCTCCAAAATGAAAATAAAACCTCACCACCTATCTCTACTCTCAAATTACAATAAAAAGAAAAAGACATAAAGTAAGAAGGCTCAATCTTCATATTAACCTTAGACAAATACACGGGGCATACCCCCGCCCAAAAAAAAACAGTAAAATGGAAAGTCACATAATAAATCACATAACAGTACGCACATAAGTGAGGCTCCGACCTCAATTGAAAAACGCAACTATAGGGCTCCAACCCCAATTTAAACCATCCATGTGCATAAATTAAAACCATACATAAGTCTAAACCCATGATCACCTAACATGCTTTTGCGAGAATTTAAATTTGCCTAATAAATTAAAATTCTCGCTTTAAGATCTAATAGCTTAAAACACGACTTAGATGTAATTCTTGTTTAAGAGCCTTTTCTATAAAACCCGAAAAACTATAAACTAACAAAATCCCATTAATTTCTGAAAATTAATGATTTTTATTCTTTCAATATTTTCAGAAAATAAAGTTTGTAATTTTCCCAAAATTTAAATCGATTTTAATTTCTCAAAATCCCAATTTAAACAATCATTTAAAAAATAATTCAAATTTAATAAAATAAAATTTTCAGAAAAATTAAATCGGGATTTCAAGGACCGAAAATACGAAAACGGGCCCGGAACGCCGTGAGCATCGCCCACACGCCGTGCGGTAAAGCACGCTAGGCGCGCACGCCAGCGTCGCGCACAGCCGACAGCAGTTGCTGCCCGCATGCCCGCGCTAGGCGCGCGCCCTTACGGGCATCACGCGCACAGCGCAGGCGGCCGATGGCGGGCTGTCTCGGCCTGGCTCCCGCGGGGTTGCGGGAGGTGCTAGGCGGGACGTCCCGCGCGGTTGCGGGACGTGTCTGCGGTGACTCCCGCGAGGTTACAGGAGCCTCGTGCGGGCAGTCCCGCACGGTCGCGGGACTAGTGGGCGGCGACGATTGGCGAGGCCTCGCGTGCTACGCCTTAGCACGCGCGAGCCTTGCCTCTTTCGCTCGCAACGCGATTTCGTGTTTCGTATCTCAAGTTTCTCAGAACCAATTCAATCCAAAAATCAAAATTACGATTTAAACAGATTTCAACTAAAACAGCTTTTCAAAAACAGATTTAAGAAAACAGTTTTCAGAAATTCAAGAAAAATTACAGTTTCGTAATTCAGGCTTTCTAAAAGAACTCATGAATACCTAATTCGCATCTAAGCCTAAGAATTTCTACCAAATTCAGTTTAATTGAGACGAATCAGAAACACGATTAACGAGGTAGCTCTGATACCACTTGTTGGAAAACAAGAATCAGAAAGCAGCGGAAATTTAAAAATTTTTCCAACAAAAGGATCTTAGACTCGCAATCGTGAATCCAAATTCGTAGAGATCAAGAAACTCACTTAGGTGGTAGCTTTCTTGACACGTTTTGAGCCGCCCTCAAACGCGCTTCATGCGGTAATGGCAACCCGTCCCTCGAAATCTCTTTCTACTTCAGAATCCATTGTAGGGATAACAATCCACACCAACTTCGAAAACCGGTTTTGCGAAAGTAGAAATCTGCCAGCCATAAACCCTCGTGAAAAAATTCATCCTTCAGGATATGGAAGAACGGTTTTCGCCATCTTCTTTGGTTCGATTTTTTCACTCGTTTTCTGTTGGGTTCAGAATCGTTTCATCATCCCTTCTGGTCGTTTTGCTTGATCCCCACCCCTTGGTAAAACTCGAATCTTTAAAACTTCTAACTTGAAGCTCTCTAGATATAGTCCATCAACTTGGCTACACTCTAACTAGTAAGGATGCTAGTTCTCTAGTTAGTGTTTAGGCTCAACCTAGGGTTTATTTGATATTGGAGAAGGGAAGGTGTTCAACACATGAACCAAAACAATTGTTAATTACTCTCTAAGGGGAGCATGAGCTCCCTTATATATAGGAAAGGGAGGGGTGGCCGAAAATCCTAGTCCTTATGGACTAAGGATTTTGGTCCCTCTCTCCTATTTACTTGATCATCAAGTAATTTTGACTTTGACTTTGAATTCAAATTCAAATCAACTTTTAAGAGAGCTAAAATATCCAAACCCTTTTGGATATTATATACTTTATTTATTAATAAATAAATAACTTATTTTATCTAATTAATTAATTCATAATTAATTAACTAGATTATTTTTCTCTAAAATTAGACTTTCTTTTTAATTCAAAATTAAACCAAAGTATATTAAATAATTAATAAATTAATTATTTAATATTTAATCAAATAAACACGTGTGGCACACGTGTCCCAATGACACGTGTCCAGTCACGTGACCCTCACGTGTGGGACCCTCTAGGCCCGATTAACTCGTTTAATCATTTTAAAGCCTCAACTCATGTAACCAAGTTGTTGTGTGTGACCCTCTAGGTTCTCAATTCAATTAGCAGTGACCCTAATTAATTAATTCACTAATTAATTAATTAGTCCATAGATTAAACGACCATAGTCTAGCAACAGGTGTTTAACCCCTAACTGAATTGGAATGTTCGGATTCGACAGAACCTTTAAGTTATTGATTCATGTGAGATACAAACCTCCTACTTACTATCTCTCAACCAAGATCTAGGGTAAGGGAATAATTAGAACCCTAATAATCTGGTCTTAAAGCTAAGTGCATTTCATATCCATTTGATCTCAATCCAAGAAACCCTTTTCTTGATGTCTTGATCTACTGCCTTGGCCAAGGACTCCATATGGCATATGAATGACTTACACAATAAGAGATCACCTTGCAAACGCAAGTGTAGGTCCTTTCTTGATTCTCATTCACTTTCATGAGTCACTTGTGCAGCCCCAGCATAAGCCTTGAATCAGTTATCTAAGGCGACACCCTTTAAAGCTTATACCTAAGACTACAGAGTTAACTTATAAAGTGACATGGAACCTCAAGTCTAAGGATCAATTAATCACATCAATGACTCGTGAGATATTTCCTAATCTGGAAGTTTCCATTTCCTGAAATAGAAACTTCCTTTCCCATTTAGGAATCTTCTCACACGGGGCACCTCAGTGAACTTACTTATTGAAGTAAGCACCCTCATGTATCACGCACGTATCAACTATATACTTTGCACCTCCATGAAACAAGGTGGTCCTTCTTAAGGGCGTGATCCCACAAGCACGCCTTAGAGGAGTCAGGTTGACACTCCCACTGTCTGTAGGACTCATCGGCTTGGAGTATTTTACTAATCATGACTTATGTGATATAGGGCTCGTTTCATGAACCATTTCACCTAAATGGTAGAGTCCTAAAGTCATCAGGATTAGGGGAGTTCTCATATATGCACAGCTAAAGTAAACGCATACCAAATAAGAGCATATAAAGAAGTGTTTGCCTATGATATTAATCAATCGTATATTATTCAAAGATTGTCTGTGATACTAGGAAAGTCCCAAAATGGATTATGACTAATCGGCTTTCTAGGGCACCATTCCTAACAATCTCCCACTTGCCCGTAAAAGCCATTTAGGTACTTTAAGTCCCATCTTCTCAAGATGCACTTTGAGAGCCTATTTACTTTGGGCATTTCCAAAGTGGATCTGCTATATTCTCTGCTGATGTGACCCTCTTGTTTACACATCTCTTAGGAAACACCTTTTCCTTATAAAGTGATTCGTAATCACGTGTTCAGTCTCTTGGTGAGGTCTTGGTTCTCTTACTTGAGCAACCATCCTTTTTATCATACAATATGATAAAGGAGTTGTTTCATGCTAGGAACTTCATCTAACCAGTTAGATGGAGTTTCTTACCCAAACACTTAACTTAGCGTTATATAATACGACTAAGTTCTCAACTACGATAGTCGAGTTTTGTAATGTCCGTCCTTGGAACCCCTTTCCAACACATTACATTGCCATTCTAGTAGAAGTTGTATCCTTTCAATGATTTCATAATCATCTATGTTTGATGAACGGTTACATCAAATATCCTTCTAACAACAAGATCTTTTGGGCTCTGTAAACATATCCTCATTTCTTCTCAAGTACTCTGAGAACATCCTTTACAGGAATCTAATGACCTTCTCTGAGGTCATATTGGATTCGACCCACTACGCTTAGTGCTGCGCCATATCAAGTCTAGTACATGACATTTCATACATTATGCACCCTTTCACTTAAAGGGATCTTGGACATTCTAACTTTCTTAAAGTTATCTTAGGACACATACTCTTCAAAAGAGATGTTCCATTGTCCATACTAAACTCTTTTTAGTACCGTGGTTATGCACTCGTTTTGTGATAATCCATTTATGCTCTTAGATCTATCTTCTATAGATCTGAATGTCGAGAATTTAGGATAATCACTAAGATCTTTCATCCCAAATTGTTTCTTTAAACAAGAATTGGTAACTTTCACGTCATCCTTGACATTCCTAATGAGAAGGATGTCGTCTTCTAAAGAACCATAATTGACTCTTACATCACTAACTTTCATATGTACACTCTGAGAGTTACTCGACTTCTATCTGTGTCAAACGATTTGACTATGGAATCGAATTGTCTAACTCCTAGAAGTCTTTATCAATCCACAGATTGACTTAGGGATTTGCATACCTTATGCATACTCCCACTGAATATGAGATTCATAGAAATACCTTATTTCAGTCTCTTTCAATCTCATATTGAACAAGATAGTTTTCATATTCATTTATCATATCTCATAGTCAAAATATGAAGATGTGGTAAATACAATCCAAATGGACTTTTGCATTTCAACCATCAAGAAGGTTGTAATGCTTTCATTCACTCGAAGCTGCACGAGCTTGATCCTATCAGGTGGATCAACCAAGGTCAAAACTTGGTTTGAGTATATGGAATCTATATTGGATTTCAAGGCTTGCTTACACTACTCAGATTCCAAATCTGACAGTGTCTCCTCTTCAAGTAATTCCTTGGCTATCTAGGAACGCGTTCTAAACACGTCTTAAGAGAAGGGTTTCACACTTGTACATACTCTAAAATTTGGCTAAATTTTATCAGATGGGCTCGTTTCTTCTATATGTGGCGTGGATATTTATCCTCAAATTTCTTTACAGAACAATAGTTTAGTACAAGAATAATAGTTTAGTACAGTAGCAGTAGTTCAGTTGTAAATCGTTTGAGGTTTATGGAAAACTATAGATATATGTATACATTTTGGCTGAAATCCACATAAGGGTTGTACGGGTTTTATATGGCTAGAAATTAAACCTCACCTGGAAGACGACAATACAAGAACACGAGCTAAGCCGGTGCCTATTAGATCAAGGTATCTCCGCCCTGGAGAAAAACTGGACAAGAAAGGAAACATTGTGTACTTGTGAGGTAAGACTTAATAATGATACCAAATATGACGCACGGCGTAGTCATGAGCATATTCTTGTGTAAAATGAACACATACTTGTATGTAATGATCATATAGATGCTTATAAATGGAATGGAAGTAATCCCAAGTAGGCAATAAATCTCACGGAGACCACGTATTCAAGACATGCAATTATATGAATTGGTTTCACATAAGGCACGGAGTTAACAATTAAGTTTAAGTAATTAAAGACCATAAAGTGTCAAATAACCACATAATCATCTATTATTCAAGTATTCTAATCATATAAATCATATACGGGAGCCAAGAGATTGAAAGGAATGCAAGAAGAGGGATTTTGGTGAAGTTTGGCAAAAACCGACAATTTTTGAAAACGCACATGCTGTAGGAAAACTGGATTATCTTGATCTATAGAAGTTGGAATTAGGTTTTGTTTGTTGGGAATGAAACTAGACAAGTAGACCTTTAAAATGATATATGGCTCTTTTTCTAGTTCAAAGCGAGGAGAAAATGGCGTAAACTTGAAGTTAGGTGAATGCAGTTTTCCGGTAAAGTGGTGACACCAAATGAATTGATTATATCTCACAAATGACAAAAGATAATGAGGTGATTCCAATTGGAGATTATTCTAGACTTAAAGAGGTTTCCAACGGTTCAAAAATCAGGTCAATCGGAGTTCTTTTGAGGGGGGAAACGGGTGTGTGAAAAATGCACTGGAAGCAGACATGGGGCGTATGGAAACTGTCTGTCACGACAGTGGGTACCCACACGGGTGTGTCAAAGTAATCTGGGCGAAAAACAGGGGAAAAACAGGGGATATGTATGGGAATTGGCTCCCAGGCCTTCCCAACACCAAACTAAGGCAAGAATTCAACTCAAAACTAACATATAACATGTATAAGTCTCATATATATCTCATTTAGGCCAAGAAAGAATCAAGATACCATGCATTAATTCATCAAAATCACTCATGAATTTCCTAAATATACCAATGATCAACCATACTTCAATTTCCATGAAATTAAATTATTTATGCATGATATTCGCTCAAGATCAACATCTATGCTTCATATTATGTCATGGAATTCAAAGAATCATAAAACCCTAACAAATATTCAAATTCATCTCATATATATACATATATATATATATATATATATATATATATATATATATATATATATATAGCTCACCTTGTTGAAGAAGATGAAAAGGAAAGGTAAAGATGAAGTCTTGAGCTTAGATTCTTGAAGAAAATGGAAGGAAATCTTGATCTCTTGCTTCCAAGGTTGGATCGAGATATGAGAGGGAGAGAGAGATGGAAATGTCTTAAGCTTGTCTCATGGAAGAAAATGAAGATAAGGTATAGTATGTATATGATTATATGAGTCAAGATATATATGTATATTTATACATTATATAATTAAAGTAGGGAGAAAAGTCTTGGTATCAAACTTATTTGCACTTAAGCCCTTGCCTCTTATTAATTTACATGCTAGAAATGCATCAACTTGGCATGCATGATAGATGATATGATTATATATATATATATATATACATATATAAAGCTGTAAAGGAATATGATGAAATGGAGTTGAATATATATATATATATATATATATATATATTATGCTAAATTGCTTAAATCATGCTCGGAGAATTAAATACACACTCACATAAATGAATTCACGAAGTTTGAGATTTAAATCATATAATTCAAGATTACAAGTAATTAAATCAAATCGCACACTTAAAATAATACAAAGAGAAATAAATAATCCTAAATCTCAAAACTCACACGCATGGCGCGCGTACCTGAAAGGCTGGAAAAATTGGGGCGTTACATTTTGTCTGTTAAAGGCCCAATAAGTATGTCTCCAACAATTACCAATTGTAATATAATTATCTAGGACTAAATATCCATTTCTCAAAACTGTGGGTTTAACATATCATCATTTTCGATATTACTTTTTTTCTCAAATCTCCATCGATTTATTTTTCTCTCTATTTAATTTATACCTCGAATTGTAATTTTTCAATTATATCCGCATGCAATTTTCAATTTCAATGAGAAAGCAAAACTCCATGGATACTTGTAAACTAAGTTTCATATAATATTTTGAGTTATGTTCTCCTTAAACAATTAAAAATTGTTAGTAATTTAATTATACGAAATATTAATAAAACTTTTAATGATTAATTTATTTATAATATATTAAAGAAACAATATTTTATGAAAATTAATTAGATTCTCAATTGATTTTTGATATCTATATACTGAGCAACTTATATACTCCAAATAATATAATGGAAGTACTATACCCGTATGTATAACATTTAGTATGTAGCACCCGGAACAAGAGGTGCCACATCCCCCGCACTATGAGCCCGATCCACACATGAAATGGAAAATCCCTACATGAACCAAGCTCACAACGAACGGGGACTCACTCACTCGCTATGCTAGGCGGGAGCTAAACTTAAAACCAAAAGAACAAGACTGAAATACATGAAATTTCAAAAACAAATCATACCATTCATAATAAACATAAGAAGTAATGACGGGTTCAACTAGCATAAATACGTAGTCCCGAAATTCAAACATAAATGTAAACATAATTCATAATCATAATCATAACCGTGATTCATACATACATTCTTTCATGCCTTAATCAAAATACAAAGATGCGTGCAAAGTGACTCAAACTAAGACATAGAACTTGACCGACTCGGAACCCCGCCTAGCACACCAAAACCTACAAAACTGAAAACAAAGCCGGGTTCAGTCTATAGGAGACTGGTGGGTATAAAACAGGGCATAATATAATATAAGACAGTATTTAAACATTCACATGCAAGTTATAATCCCCAAATGAGGTTTTCAAAGCATTTCCCAAGTGGGTGAGATAAAGAAATCATCAAAAGGGATTATAACCATCAAATTCCATTAATTAGGTCATTTGTGGCCCGGCGAGTAGGCATGCATTATCTCCAACCAACACCTTGTGTAATCCATTAATCATTCATACATTCGTTCATTCATACATATCATTCTTTTGTGCACAATCATAAACATTTACACCTTCTTCCTCCGGGTGATGGCCGGGTGATCGGCCCGAACCATCAATGCATTGACCAAAAGGGTTTCATGACTCCCCAGATGGCACTCAGCGTCCATTCCCCGCTAACTCCCGGTTACGCCGTTATATAAACGGAACTGGTAGAAAGGGATCACCGTCGGCCCATGCCTCCCCGGATAGCCTCTAACACCAAGTCCCTGGGCCCCATTGTGCATTCATTCATTCCTTCATTTCTCGCCAAAACATTCGGTAGGTATTCATAAAAGAAAGGTTATACGTCCAAAATCATAGACTCGATAAATGACTCTATATGTATATAATAATTTTGGCCGAAATCTTTACATGTTAGGATTATATAGGGTCATTAACTAATAGAAGAGAAACCCACCTGTTACACCTTACCGACAATACCAAAAGAAGGAAGACTCATGGTGCCTTATGAACCTGGCAAGTCTCCACCCTGGAGAAACGGAACATAAGACAATGTAGTGTACTTTGTGAGACTCAAGACTCCAAATGAACCATATAAGACGCACGGCAATGCATTAACTTGGTATGAGATGCATAAGAAGTAATACAATGTCATGGAGACATATAGTCAAGCACACAACCCATGTACATTCAATACATGAAGGTTTCACGTTCAATCGTATCGTATCTTTCATAATTCAAATCAAAACGAGCCAAAAATTCCATACAATAATCATAAGATAAATATCAACATGTTTACAATGCACATGAATCATTTAGATGTGAAAGGAATCCATTGAACACATAAGGGATGCGTTAGTTACAAGAAGAGTCGCATTATCACGTAATTCATTGAAGTACATTCAATACATGGAGTTATCAAGTTCATTCGTTCATAACTTCCATATAGTATTCATAGAAGCTACATAAACAAGTTTACAATGTATATAATAAATATAGAAGCAAAAGAAATCATTTAAGATATCAAAATATTATAAGAAGGTACTTAACATTTCACGCATTAGCACTTAAGTCATATAATATCATAGTAGTTCGTTGCTCGACCAAAACATATCAATTCAAGTCATGAATTCCATTTCATAATCATAACACATGATAATACATGTTAGCATAGTGTAGAAGTCATAAAAGAGGTGGAGGGAGATCAAACAAACGAAGAAAAATAGAATCGGAGTAATAAAAACAGGCTGGACAGAATCCACCCCCATGGGGAAAAAATCCACTCCCATGGATTCTGGTCAGAAACTCATTGACTCAAATCCACCCCCGTGGATTTTTCCAAACAAAGGAAAAATCTACCCTCGTGGATTTAGGTCAGTGGCGAAAAACACACAACAAATAGGGCAAAACTCATGCTAAACCATATAAACATCAAATTAACACACATAAGTAAGTTAAGGTAGCAAGAATTCATGCATTTCAAGCCAATTAATGGTCCAAAGTTGCAACAACTCATGCAAGGAATGAATATGGAGCAAGCTCAAGCAATACTTCAATTTCATAAATGGCAAAATCATGGATTCTAATCCAACAACCAAAGCAAGTTCATACATATCAAAAATGATGTCTTAGGAGCAATTTACATGCATCATATCCAAAGAATCCACAACAAGGCAAGCTAGAATCATCAATTTCTCCCAAACCCTCACTAATCAACCTATATGTCAATACATGATCATAACTTGAAGAAATCATGCAATCCTTAACTGAAAATGACTACAAGAAGATGTACATCACAAATATGGTCTTACCTTTCAATTTGGAGTAGAAATGTTGGGGGTAGGAGCTCAAATACCCCAAGGTTTGAATAGTTCCTTTCTTCTCCCTTTTTCTTCTCTTCTTTCTCCTTCTTTCTTCTCTTTTGGCTGAGTTTGGTGAGTGAGAGAGGGTTTGGTTCGGCAGGGGGGGGGGGGGGGGGGGGGGGCTGATATGGGGTAGAGAGAGAGTGTGAAAGTGGGTATAGGTCAATGGTTAGGGTCTAGGAACGTTAGGATAGGTCCGTGAACGTGAAATAGCTATTGTTTGTCATTTTTAGCGCAAGGGGCTTGTTTCGGTTAAAATTTGGCAATCCAATTAATCTTATAAAAATATGAGGCTTGTCCCATTGTCTTCGATTCGTCGATCCAGATCCAATGGAGGTGACGGAACTCGATTCTGAGTTCCCGAGCTCAAGATATGCCGCCCGGAACACAAGTTGCGCTAAATGCTCTTTAGCCCTCTTTTCGGTTCCGATCACACAAAAGAATCCAAAACTCACACATACGAGAATAAAATCATGCAACGAGCATATAAACATAATCAGAAGTCACATAATTCACTCATGCTAAGTTTCCATGAAAAACGGAATTCGAATCAAATAGAAACGGTATCAAACATAAACACACATGCTCAAACGTCTCAAGAATTCACAATCAATTAATAAAGTCAATAAAGGAAATAATAATGAAGCGTATATCGTTAATTAAATTGCACACATTGGTAAACGAATAGTTCATGCTCAAACCTCTGAAAAACTGGGGCGTTACATAGTACCACTTTGTACCTATTATTAATTCAATAATAATTTACAATATGAAATTGATAAATGAAAATTTAACTTATTGATGGTTTGATATTTTTATTTTACTTTTATACAAGTTTTATATCTTCATTATTGCATTTTTCAAAGGAAACGTCCTTTTCAAATTTGTATAATGATGCATCGCATTTTTTACACGTCTCATATCACAAGGACATTTTTTTCAAGGGATAACTATTTGTAACATCTTGAACTATTGCATTTTTTTGATGTAACTCGAAATATAAAATGTCTAAGTTTGCAACCTCAACTATTGTTTTTTAATAAATTACAACTTGATTCCACTTATTGTGTGACACGTACATAAAATTTCCTCCACGTGTTACATGATGAGTGGAATCGGTTGCAGTTTGTTACAAAACAATAATTGAGGTTGCAAATTTAGAGATTTTATAATTTGGGTTGTAAACTCCAAAAGAACGTAATAGCTTGGTTGGGATGGTCAAAAATTTTATCCCTTTTTTCAATCCTGTCAGTCTCCCTTAAAACAATAACATGTATATCTTGTATAGTAAAAAAGGTATAAGTAATATTATGTCTTTTGCATTATTTATACATGCAATTATATTCATTTATTTTTTCTTCCATCTTTCCAAATTTTTTTTTCCCTAAGCGAAGCAACCGACCATAGGAAAAATAACCTCAAGTTAAGACTCATCCAGTTTTGTCAGCGGAGTATCCTAAACGCAATAACGATATTGAACCTTGTGACCTATCCTCGCCAATTTATCTCGGGATTTAGTTAATCTAATTTTCCAAGGCCTTTGGAGTAAACATCGGCAATTAAATATCACATTTCTCATTGGGTGCTTTTCAATATCCTCCTTGCCATCCATTTCACGACCGTCTCTGAATCAATCTCCACATTAGTTTTTGAAAATTAGCATCTCTCCCAAGCTAGTGTTAATCCCTCACGTAAGCCCAATAATTCCTCTACATTATTGAAACTCTATCAAGATTGTTAGTGTATCCAAGCACCTATCTTCCCTTGTCATCTCGAATAATACCTCTGGCCATAACATTGTTGGTGTGGTTATAAAAACTTTCATCCGAGTTTAGTTTCGCTCATCTCTTATTGGGTTTATTCAACGAAAACTTAGTGTAGATTTTCTTTTGTCTGTATTTTTTGTCCTCACTTATTAGTATTGAGGTCTCAAATAACTCTTTATGTAGCAAAAAGTGATACTTCTAAGCTTTATAATATTTTGATAGCTTCATCTTTCCCATGCTTTCCAAAAATTTTAAAGCGTCAAGATCAAAAAAATTCATCCAGGATATTCCGGTAACATATTAACCTCAACTTTGCTATTGAAACTCTCTTTGAGCCCGTCCAACCCTTACAAGTCACGAAGATTTCGTTCAGTCTGTGTATTAATAATCTTGTCCTATACTGGAGTGCGAAACAACTTCTCAGTACGTGGTCCATCTATTCATGTCCTATACAACAACTTGTACATACGTTACTTTTCCCAAATTTTCTATCATACTTCAGTACATTCGTGAGCAAGCTATCATGTTGGCAAATCTATAGGAAAATCTTGAACTTTTGTGGGTGAGGTAATTTCCAAATTCATTTTTAATTTTTCTCGCATGTCTCATCCAACACCATATATAAGCAAACTATATGCGTTTTGTTAGTCCTCCTGGAATCATCCCAGAACTGAACCCGGAACTGGACAACTATTTTGACTGATTGACAAAATTACAAAATCCTTCTAATTAAACATTTTGCAGGAATCAAGGAAGCAAGTTGGCATAAAGAAATATGTTGGTCTGCTCAAAATACAAAGACTTGACAGCAGATTGGGACTTCATAAAAAAGGGTACAACGGCTAGTTTTCAAAATTCTATATATAGAGATCTCTACACAACATTACAAGTGACTTTTTCTGAGCTTTGAGTTGCTGCTATTTCTTTTACACCTGATAAAGAGTTAGTGTCTTTAGGTGGATAGTGTTGCAAGAAGTTTGGGGTCCTAGATCTTGGTCTGTTTTGTACCAGCCTTTGTTGCAGAGGGTACTAGACAAGCTCTATTTGTTGTTGTACTTTGTAAACTCTCTATATATAAATTGTGCCGTTTAAAATCCTAAGTTTAACAACTTGGGTAGAGGATTAATCTCATTGGTTAGTGTTTTACACAACCTTTGAGGCCAAACCTTTCTAAATACTTGTGTTGGTTCTTTGAGCTTACTTTACTTTGCATTGCTGTGTTGAACTGAGCATATTAGATTGGTTAATGCATTGTGTTCCTTGATCTAAATTCTGAGAAATATATAAGCTTGGCCAGCGAGTTTGAAAAATTGGTAGTTCTCTTGGTGATGATCAATTCACCCTCCCCTCTTGATTTCTAACAAGTGGTATCAGAGCCAGGTTCGCTAAGTTCCATCTGGTTTAACGACCAAGTGTTAAAAGATCCTATGGAGTCTCAGTCTGAGACTTACACCGAGGGGGTGTCACATACTCGGCCTCCGCTGCTAGATGGGTCAAACTATGCCATCTGGAAAAATAGAATCGAAGAATTCTTTCTATCCATTGAATACGATTTATGGGATATCGTTATCTCAGGTGCCAAAACTCCTATGAAGCAAGTTGGTGAAATCAACATTCCTAAAGAAAGGAGTGAATATACTTTGGAGGACAAGAAAATGATTTCAATGAATGCCAAAGCGAAAAACATTCTATCATGCTCACTGTGCAAAAGTGAGTACAATCGAGTGAGCATTTGTACCACAGCTAAAGACATTTGGGAAATGCTACAAGTCACACATGAAGGAACCTCTCAAGTTCGACAAGAGAGGATTGCTCTGCTCACTCATCAGTATGAGTTATTTCATATGAAAAGTGATGAGAAAATTAGTGATATGTACACTAATTTCATGGAAATTGTGAATAAACTGTTTGCTCTTGGAAAAGTGATTTCTGAGGAAGATCAAGTCAGAAAAATTCTTAGATCCCTTCCTAAGAACTGGATTCCAAAGTTACTGCCATTCATGAGGCTAAAGATCATACTCAAATGAGCATTGCCCAACTCATTGGCTCTCTAACATCTCATGAGCTCACCTTAATGGGCTGGGATGAAAACTCAGATAGGAATATTTACTCAGGACTAAATGTTGAGAATAAAAATGTTCAAAGTGAATATGAAGAAAAATGATAGATGAGGAACTTGCATTCCTATCTAAGAGACTCATAAACTTTCGAAAATCAAAAGGAACTTTCATAGAAAACCCTCTGGAACAAAAAGTTTCGATAAGGTCATAAACAAAACAGTTACGTGCTATGAATGTCAGGAGCCAGGACACATGAAATTTGAATGTCCTAAGCTCCTCTCCAGTTACAAGAGGCAAAAAGAATCAAGGCAAGACAAGGGTAAATTACATGATGTAGAATCTTTTTCAGCTTCCGAAGATATGATATGTGACGATCTCATGGCTGACACTCAGGTATCATCTGATGACATGTCTATTTGTTCTAATACTCATTTCTCAGAATGTGAAGAAATTGATTTAGAATTCCTGTTTAAATGTAAAGAAAATTTTGAAAAGCTTAGAATCAGGAACAAACTTCTAAAGGAAAAACTTTTAAGAACTATTAAATTTAAGCACGATTTGCAGAAAAAAATTGATAAAATTTCTGATATGCTGGTTAAGGTACAAGAGAGAAACGGTGCACTGGAACATGATATTTTTAGGTTAACAAGACACAAACAACATGTTAGAAGAAACAAGTTAAGATGTCACATATGTCACAAAGAAGGACACACCTCACACACATGCTGGTACAGAAACAACAAAACCACAAAAAAAACTTCTAAATGGATCTGGATTGAAAAGAAAAATAGCTGTGCTAACAACTCAGGATCCTCAGGTACCAGAAACTCAAACGGTAAATTCCAAATGGGTACTAGACAGTGGGTGCTCAAGACACATGACAAGGGACAGGTCTTGTTTCACTCACCTTCACAAAGTTAATGGAGGAACCGTGGTGTTTGCCGACAACATCAAAGGCAAGATTGTCGGTAAGGGGAGTATTGGATACAAAGATAGTTTTTCCATTGAAAATGTATTTCTAGTAACCGGTCTTCGACACAATTTAATTAGCATTAGTCAATTGTGTGATTGTGGGTTCACTGTGAACTTTCATCCTTCACATTGCACTGTTCTAAAGGAGCAAGAGCAAATCTTCACCGTAATACGAGATAGAAATCTATACTGCTTCTCTCTTTATGATCTTGCAAAACAGAATGTTGAATGTCTTGTCGCAAATGGAGATTCTAGCTGGACATGGCATAGACGACTTGGGCATATCAACATGGAACTCATCTTAAAGCTTACCAAAAAGTAACTGTTTAGAGGTATTCCTAAACTAAGCTTTAACAAAGATAGAACCTGTCATGCATGTCAATTGGAAAAACAAATCAGATCTTCATTTAAAAACAAATCTTGCATCTCAACAAGTATGCCACTTGAATTACTACATCTTGATTTGTTTGGACCAATGAAAACCGAATCTCTTGGTGGTAAAAAATATGCTTTTGTTATAGTTGACGACTACACAAGACTCACAAGAATGATGCAAGCAAAAGCTTTATTCCACTCGTAAAAAGACTCACTAATGAAAAAAGGCTCTCTGTAATCAAAATACGAAGTGATCATAGAACTGAGTTCGATGAAAAATACTTCATTGAATTTTGTGATAAACAAGGGCACATTCATGAATTCTCAGCTCCTAAAACACCACAACAAAATGGGGTTGTGGAAAGGAAAAACAGGGTCTTGCAAGAAATGGCAAGAACTATGTTAAACGAATATAACTTGCCCAAAAGTTTTTGGGGTGAAGCAGTGAATACTGCATGTTACATTTCCAACCGTGTGTTCCTCAGACCTCATCTCATGAAAACACCCTATGAATTGTGGAAAGGCAAAACTGCAGATGTATCATACTTCCACGTTTTTGGTTGCAAATGTTTCATCCTAAGTGATAGAGACAACCAAGGTAAATTTGATTCCAAAGCAGATGAAGGAATCTTCCTTGGCTACCCATATCACAGTCGGGCTTACAGGGTATTCAACAAAAGAAAGAAAATTGTGCAAGAATCCATTCATGTCATCTTTGATGAAGCTGATCCTACAAAATGTGATTCTTTGAGTGCTCCACAAACTGGTCCATCACTTTCTCCCTTCTTTCTCTCTGAAGACAGACTATCTCAGGAACCAGTTGATAGCAATGAAAGCTCAGAACAAGGAGCTGAAACACCAAATGCTGTTCCTACTATTGACAACGCTCCTAATCCAGTTACAAATAATGAACATGTGAATCCAGGAGGTAGATCTCCAGCAAATACTCAAAAATTCAAGCACTTCTCCAGTCATCCCATTGAAAACATTCTTGGGAATAAAAAGGCAGGCGTTATGACAAGATCAAGGTTGAAAGAAGTGAATCAAGACTATGATCACACCATACTCTTATCAGATGAGCCACAAACCATTGACGAAGCCATCAAGGATGAATCATGGATTGAAGCAATGAAAGAAGAGTTAGCTCAGTTCGAAAAAAATAAGGTATGGGTATTAACTGAAAAACCCTCACAGCAAACTATAATTGGAACTAAGTGGGTTTTTAGGAACAAACAAGATGAAGATGGAAAAGTGGTTAGGAACAAAGCAAGGCTGCTAGCAAAAGGCTATTGCCAGCAAGAAGGAATAGACTATGAAGAAACCTTTGCTCTAGTCGCAAGACTGGAATCTATTCGAATTCTATTAGCGTTTGCTGCATATCATAACTTTCCTCTGCATCAAATGGATGTTAAGAGTGCATTTCTAAATGGTTACATTTCTGAAAATGTATACGTGAGTCAACCACTAGGATTTGAGAATCCAAGCTCACCAAATCATGTTTATAAACTGACCAAAGCTCTCTATGGGTTGAAACAAGCCCCTAGAGCATGGTATGAAAGACTCAAAAAGTATTTACTTGACAATGGATTCTCCATTGGTACGGCTGATACCACTTTGTTTCTAAAGAAACTGAACTCTGAGCTTGTCATTGTTCAAATCTATGTTGATGATATCATATTTGGTAGCTCTTGTTCCAAACTCTGTGAAGATTTCTCTTCATGCATGAAAGTAGAATTTGAAATGAGCCTAATGGGGAAACTGAATTTCTTTCTTGGTTTACAAATCAAGCAAACAAGGCTTGGTACATTCATATCTCAAGAAAAATACAAGAAAGAGATTCTTGCCAAGTTTAACATGACAGACTCAAAATCTGTTCCTACTCCCATATGTTGTTCCACTAAACTTGATGAAAATCTGGATGATGAAGACTTTGATCAAAAACTGTTCAGAGGTGCTATTGGTAACCTCCTATACTTAACTGCTAGTAGACCAGACATTCTGTTTGCTACCACGTTGTGTGCAAGGTTTCAAAGCAAACCAAAGGTTTCACACTTTAAAGCTGTGAAAAGAATTTTCAGGTACCTAAGTGGTACATCAAAAATTGGTCTATGGTATCCCAGGTCAAGGTCATTTGATCTTATTGGTTATTCTGATGCTGACATTGCTGGATGCAAAATTGACAGAAAAATTACCAGTGGGCAATGTCAAATTCTTGGTAAAAGCCTTGTGAGTTGGTCTTGTAAGAAACAAACTGTGGTTGCTCTCTCTACCACAGAAGCAGAATACATTGCAATGGGCAGTTGTTGTGCTCAAATTGTTTAGATGAAGCAGACACTTACAGATTGTGGTTTCATTCTTCCAAAAACTCCAATCATGTGTGACAATACAAGTGCTATTTGCATATCAAGAAATCCAGTCTTTCATGCAAAGACAAAACATATTGAGATAAAACATCATTTTCTCAGAGATCATGTGCAAAATCAAACTATTGAGATATTGCATGTCGACACAAAAGATCAACTTGCTGATATATTCACCAAACCTTTGAATACTGATCAGTTTGAATACATCAAGGGAAAACTCGGTATCATTGAACTTCCCGGAAGCAAGCAGTTGGTTTAAAATGTTCCAAGTTCCTGCACGACATGCTGGATTTAAAATTGTACTTATCTAATAAACACTTTATTCTTCGAAGCAATTTTGGCGGCGAAAAAGACACACTTTATTCAAACCTTCTGAAACCTCAGGATTGTGCAAATATTTTTTCTGATACCGTGTCTAGATATACAACCTCCTCTTCAAAACCTTTCATCTTCTTTTCTTTCTCTCCCGCATCAAACCCTTCTTTTTCTCTCAACCTTCAAACCGTAATGGGCAAGAACAAATCTTCCTCTTCCAAGACCACCATGAATGACTCAGATGAAATTCCTCTATCCTAATGGACCAAACCCTTAAAACAATCTCCCCGATCTTCCAAATCACTGAAATCTACTCCTTCAAAGGAAGTTGATGAAGATCCTCCTGTGTCTGAAAACTTGCCCAAAGATCAATCTGACGAAGATACTTCAAGTGCGAGTCCTGTGTCCTCACCATCACATGCTTCTACTCAAAAATCTGAAGAGTCAGAAGAATCCGATGACTCCATCCCATCTGATGCCAATGACTCTTACATTAACTACTGTGAGGATGACGAGCCTCCCTTGGCTGAGGTTTGCCATAATACTGCTCCTTTAACTCTTGAAACAGTTCCTTCTAACATTCTCTTCAAAACTGGCACTTCTGAAAAATACTTCTATGAACACTTGGTAGATCAAAAATGGAATCGTAGTCGCTCTTTTTCTTTTTCTCACTTTCCAAAATGTGACATCACTAAAAGAATTGAAGAACTTGGCTGGAAATCTTATTTACAAATTGATGAATTTGCTTACCCTACACTCTGCAAATTATTCTATGCCAATGCATCATTTTTTCGAAGCTCTGATGGTCTCAAAGTTATGGTCAAATCTCTTGTTATGGGAGAAAAAGTCACTTTTACTCCTAGGTCCATAAACTCTTTAATTGGTTGTCCGAATGAGGGGGTCAGATTCTTTAAACATGGGGAATGGCCAGAAGAGGAATTCTTTAACTACCAAGATGCCAAGGATTGGTTATGGAATGACATTGATTATCCTTTAGGAGGGGGACCTTGCTTTGAAAGCCCTTACACCTGAGCATGCTTTAATCCATCAGATAATCAGTCTGACAATTCTCTCCAGCTCTGTTGAACCGGGGAATCATTCCACCGATATGACCCGAGTCAGTACCTTCCTTCTGTATGCGTTTCTTAAGAAAATTCAGGTCAACCTTGGTTACCTCATTATTTCCCTCATGGAATATTGCGGTTTAAACAATACCAGACTTCCCTTTTTTATGCTTTTAACTCATCTTCTCAAAGGCAAGCCCAAAATACCATTCCCAGAAAATTGGCAAGTGAATCCCAAGTACCACAAAAAGTTTGACAACCGCACTCTAAGTCACATGAAGCTTCAATTCAATCCTAAGACTCAATCCTAGAATCGCAAAGTGCCTCAGTCTATCACCAAAAACACTGTCGCTGATTCGAAAGCTATATCTTCAGCCTCTCTTGAACCCCTTACTGCCGAAATCGACAAACTCAAGACTGATCATGTCACGTTTAATCAGGATCTGAATGCATTTTTTGATAGATTATCTAGTCTTGATGGAAGGATTGCAGCCCTGGAGAAAGCAACTAAATCTTCCAAGTGCACCTTTTTTTCTACTGAAGGGGGAGATAAGAAGAAGAAGAAGTAGGAAAAGAAGCAAGAACCAGAAAAGAAGCAAGAACCAATTTTAATGTCCCTGATTTTTGATTTCTTGTCCCTGTTTTTTTTATGACTCTATGATCTTATCTTTTGCATCTGTTTTTGGACAATGTAGTTTAACTTTGGAACAATTTGTTCTCTTTTATCATGGTCTGTAAAACACTTAAAACAGGGTAATAGCTCTTTCTCAGGGGGAGCCATGGCTTCTTTTTAGTCAGGGGGAGTTATGTTATTTTCATTGAATGAACTCGTGACTAACTTCTTCTTGCAGGAAATCTTTGTCATCATCAAAAAGGGGGAGATTGTTAGTCCTCCTGGAATCATCCCAGAACTGAACCCGAAATTGGACAACTATTTTGACTGATTGACAAAATTACAAAATCCTTCTAATTAAACATTTTGCAGGAATCAAGGCAGCAAGTTGATAAAAGGAGAGAAGCAAGTTGGCATAAAGAAATATATTGGTCTGCTAAAAATACAAAGACTTGACAGCAGATTGGGACTTCATCAAAAAGGGTACAACGGCTAGTTTTCAAAATTCTATATATAGAGATCTCTACCCAACATTACAAGTGACTTTTTCTGAGCTTTGAGTTGCTGTTATTTCTTTTACACCTGATAAAAAGTTAGTGTCTTTAGGTGGATAATGTTGCAAGAAGTTTGGGGTCCTAGATCTTGGTCTGTTTTGTACCAGCCTTTGTTGCAGAGGGTACCAGACAAGCTCTATTTGTTGTTGTACTTTGTAAAGTCTCTATATATAAATTGTGCCGTTTAAAATCCTAAGTTTGACAACTTAGGTAGAGGATTAATCTCATTGGTTAGTGTTTTACACAACCTTTGAGGCCAAACCTCTCTAAACACTTGTGTTGGTTCTTTGAGCTTACTTTACTTTGCATTGTTGTGTTGAACGGAGCATATTAGATTGGTTAATGCATTGTGTTCCTTGATCTAAATTCTGAGAAAGATATAAGCTTGGCCAACGAGTTTGAAAAATTGGTAGTTCTCTTGGTGATGATCAATTCACCCCCCCCCCCTCTTGATTTCTAACACGTTTTATAGGAGAATTTGTCATTATTCTATCCAGTCCAAACTCTCTTATCTCTGTTATCATGTAGAGTAACTAGGACACTAAGTATCTCATTCACAACCTCCTTGGACAATAATGTTTTCAGCTTATTCAGGTTTTAGTTTTTATCTGTATCAATGGGATTACATACCATAAGATCTTTATACTTGATGTATTGGATTTTTGCATGGATTTGTAGGGCAATTTGAGTTAAATTTATGTCGTTTCAAGAGCTTATGATGTGATTTATGCTCCCTTTTAGGTACATTTTACCTTGGAGTCGAAGAAACGAAAGTAGAAGCAAAACCATTCGAAGACGGGCGAAAAACGAGAATTCTTAGGGGACACGCCCGTGCCCCCCTGGAAGAGTAAACTGAGACACCCCCATGTCTCAGTACAGGAGATGATCAACGGATTTCAGAAGGTGACACGCCCGTGTCACCAATTTAGAGCAAACCGAGACACCCCCGTGTCTCGGTACAGAGAGGACCAGACAGTCTTGCACCCCGTGTCATGCTGAAGAAGAAATGTTGACACCCCCGTGTCAAGTAGAAAACACGGATACGACTTTTATAGGTGACACGGGCGTGTCATATTTTTGTGCCTGGGCACTGCACGCCCGTGTCACGTTGCGGAAGCTGAGTTAGGAATCCTATTTAAGCACGATTTTGAGGCGGATTTTGAGAGCTTTTTGACATATACCTTTCCAGAGTTCAAGAGGACGTTTATGGCGGAAGAAACACGAAGACCTAGAGTTGAAGCTTCGATTCAATCGCAAGACTTTATCAATTTGGTTTTATTTATTGCTTTTCTATCCAAACTAATTCCTCAATTCTTAGTTTTTGTTAGTTGAGATTTAGTATAGTTTGCTTAGTTGTTCTTGATTCGTTTTGATAATTAGGTTAGAAATTTCCAGAATTCCTAATTTCGTTTTGATGTTTTATGTTAGACATGAATGTTTTGAATGCAATTCCTTTGATTTTAATGAGTTTTGAGTCTATTATGAGGAACTAGGGTTAGGGGGTAATGATTATGCATCTAAGGTGTTTGATTTAATGCTTGAGTTAAATTGTGTGATTCTTTGTTAGGAAAACGGCTTTGAATAGAATGTGAGTGGACTGGCCATCCATTAACATATCGTAAATTATCCGATAATCGAGGGATTGAGGATAATTGAGATTGTTTTCCAAAACTTAGAATTTTTTGGCTTAAAGAAATTTAACCCTAAATTCTACAACGCGTATTTAGAATTCCATGCCAAGCCGCTAGGTTTTAAATAAACTAATCTTGTTTTAATCGATTGATCTGGTTACTAAGTGATTGTGAGAACAACACTTGGCTCGATTAATTAGACGTCTAGGCTTTGAAAGAAGCTAGGTATAAATTTGTGATTAGGTTGAAGAATCATACATAAGTACGTGAGCATTGATTTAAACACTGAAGGGCATATGATTTACTCCCCGGCCTGCTTTCTCTAGTGATATATTCTAGATTTTATTTGTTGGTTCATTTGGTTGATTAGTTATTACTTAGTATAATTTTGTCATAGTAGTATAGAACAACACTCTCGATCTTTGTTCGGTCTCTAGATTAGAATTAGTCATAAAAGTGGTTGTTGATTTCCCTTCCCTGTGGATACGATACCTTAAGTGTTACAACCGAATTTAGAACTTACACTTGGGTTCAAAATTTGTCTATCAAGTTTTTGGCGTCGTTGCCGGGGAAGGCGTTTAAATCAATATTACTTTATTGACTTTTTCTGGTGCTTTAAACCACCCTTTCTGCTTGATTTCTTTTTGAAGCGCGTTGAATTTGACCACGGGTTTTTCCCAAATGCAGGTACCTAGTGCATGCTACGATCGCAAGGCTTGGAACCTTCGCCTTACGACCCTGAAATTGAGAGGACTTGTCTGGCGAATCAAACGAGGCGGAGAAAGGAAAAGAAGCAGGAAGTGGACCCAATTCCAATGGCTCAAAAAATTAACGATCCACCAACCACACTTCAAGATTATGCCGTTCCAAACATCGGCCTAATCCAGAACAACCTGGTTCGCCTCACCGTGGAGGCGAACATCTTTGAGATCAAAACTGGGTTCATCAACCTTCTACAGCAGAATCCGTTTGGGGGCTTAGCACATGAAGATCCCGCATCACATTTATCCTACTTTTTGGACGTTTACTCAACTTTTAAGATCCATAATGCTTCAGACGACGCGATCAGAGTTAGGCTTTTTCCCTTCTCTTTAAGGGATAAAGCCCTGGCATGGATTTCGACCTTGTCAAACGAGACACTTCAGACATGGGCGGCCCTCTCTAAAGCCTTTTTAGCCAAGTTCTACCCTCCTAGCAAGACCATGAGGTACAGGGACGAAATAACGAGCTTCAAGCTCTCTGATGGAGAAACGTTGTATGAAGGATGGGATAGATATAAGGATTTGCAAAGGAAATGCCCACATCACCGTGTTCCAGGATGGTAACTAGTACAAATCTTTTACAACGGAATGTTAGAAAACATGAAGATCAAGGTAGATGCAGCAGCAGGAGGAGCATTTATGGCACTGTCCGAACAAGAAGGAATGCAACTTCTGGATAAGATGGCAGCAAATAGCAGCTGGACAAACGAGAGGAGCAATCCTCCTCCACCTAGACCTGTGGCAGGAATATTAGACACGGACACTGTGACATCTTTCAATGCCAAGTTCGAAGCACTGAACCAGAAATTAGACCGACTTGCAATTTCTGCAGCAAGTAACACAGTAGCACAGTCGAACGCCATACAGGTAGTTTGTGATATTTGTGGTGGTCCCCATTCATTTAATGTTTGTCCTTCTACCAATGCAGGTGTACAGGTTGTTGTCGGTCCGGAGCAAGTGAATTACGTGCACAATCAAAAGCCGGCGAATGACCCATACTCGAACACCTACAACCCAGGTTGGAAGAATCATCCGCACGTCTCGTGGTCAAACAATCAGAATGTTCAAAACCCAAACCCAAATCCGAGACCACACTTCCAACCAAGACAACAGGGACCACATCCACCACATCAAAATCAGCAGAGATTCGCGCCCCCTCCACAACCACCACAAGAACAGAAACCGGGGTGGGAGGCGGCCCTCGAAAAGTTCATCAGTGTCTCGAATGATAGATATCAGAAACTCGAGTCTCAGGTAGAACAGGTGCTAATTCAGAACAAAAATTTGGAAGTACAGATGGGCCAGCTTGCAAATCCAATAAATGTTAGAGGCCAAGGGATGCTTCCAAGCAAACCGGAGGAGAATCCGAAAGAGCATTGCAAGGCCATTACACTACGAAATGGCACAACCTACAAAGGGCCTACAATTCCAGTAGAGACTGAGATAAGGAGAGAAAAGGAAGCCGAGGTGGAGTCTGAGAAAGTAGTTGAGCCCGAGAAAGAGGAGAATGAAGCACAGACAACTGAGCTCCCTTCCAAACCAAAGATACCATTAGCACCTAAGCCTTATGTGCCACCACTTCCATTCCCGGAGAGATTTCAAAAGCAAAGGTTGGAGAAACAGTTCGAGAAGTTCTTGAGTATCTTCAAGGAACTACATATCAACATCCCTTTTGCTAAGGCCCTAGCCCAGATGCCCACATACGTCAAGTTCTTGAAAGAGATCCTCTCCAACAAGAGAAAATTGGAGGACTATGCCACGATAGCACTTACTGAGGAGTGCATCGCCATTCTACAGCATAAGCTTCCTCCGAAGCTTAAGGATCCAGGGAGTTTTTCAATTCGTTGCACAATTGGCAATTTGTCCTTTAAAAAAGCTTTATGTGATCTTGGTGCTAGTGTGAGCTTAATGCCATTATCTGTTTGCAGGAAACTTGGACTGAACTCATTGAAGCCAACTACAGTTTCCCTACAGCTTGCCGATCGATCAGTCAAGTACCCCACGGGAGTTTTAGAAAATGTTTTGGTCAGAGTTGGGAAGTTCTACCTACCGGTAGACTTCATAGTGTTGGAGATGGAGGAAGATCAAGACATGCCGCTTATCTTAGGGAGGCCTTTCCTAGCTACAGCAGGAGCCTTAATTGATGTGAAGAGTGGCATTCTAACTCTTCGAGTGGGAGACGAACAGGTGGAGTTTAACCTGTTCAAGGCAATGAAAGGACCGGTAATCGAAGAACAATGCAACATGGTGGAAATCAAGGAACAGACACTGATGTCTATAAGCAACGAAGACCCTCTCGAACTCTGTCTGAGAGGACTCAAAGACCACATTGATGGGGAAGAAATACTAGAAGAATTGGCCGCCTACGCAAAGGCACTCGAGGCCACCCTATATGTGCCATTCCGAAAGAGGTTTGTATACGAAGAGTTGGGTACAGGTAAGCCCACTCTTCGTCCTTCTATGGAGAAAGCTCCTAATTTAGAAATGAAACCCCTCTCCGATCATTTGAGATATGCTTATTTGGGTGAATCTGAAATATTGCCTGTTATAGTTGCCTCTGATTTAACTGATTCACATCTTGATGCTTTGTTGAGGGTTTTGAGAGAACACAAATGAGCGATAGGTTGGACTATTTCTGACATTAAAGGGATTAGCCCATCTATTTGCATGCATAGGATTCTTATGGAAGATGACCATAAACCCTCCGTAGAACATCAACGTAGATTGAACCCAAACATGAAGGAGGTAGTTAGGGCTGAGGTACTAAAACTGTTAGATGCCGGGATAATCTACCCTATCTCGGATAGCAAGTGGGTTAGCCCTGTTCAGGTAGTGCCCAAGAAAGGGGGGATGACTGTAATTAAAAATGAGAAGAATGAGTTAATACCAACTAGGACAGTCACGGGGTGGAGAGTTTGCATAAACTATAGGAAGTTGAACAATGCCACTCGTAAAGATCACTTTCCACTTCCTTTATTGATCAGATGTTAGAGAGGTTAGCCGGACATTCTTACTACTGTTTTTTGGATGGGTATTCAGGGAATAACCAAATTGCTATAGCCCCAGAGGATCAGGAAAAATGTACGTTTACTTGCCCTTATGGCACATTTTCTTATAGGCATATGCCTTTTGGGTTGTGTAACGCCCCGGCTACTTTTCAACGATGCATGATGGCCATTTTCTCTGACTTTATAGAACGTACAATGGAAATCTTTATGGATGACTTTTCTGTGTTTGGTTCTTCTTTCGATTCGTGTTTGCATAATCTTGCTCAAGTTTTGCAGAGATGTGAAGAGACTAACCTCGTTCTAAATTGGGAGAAGTGTCACTTCATGGTAAAGGAAGGGATTGTGTTGGGCCACAAGGTTTCAGAGAAAGGCATTGAGGTGGATAGAGCCAAGATTGATGTGATCGCAAAATTCCCTCCACCTACTAATATAAGGGGAGTGAGAAGTTTCCTTGGTCATACCGATTTCTATCGCCGGTTTATCAAGGAATTTTCAAAGATTACCTTACCTTCATACAAATTACTACAAAAAGATGCTGAATTCGTGTTTGATAATGATTGTTTACTTGCATTTGACAGGTTGAAGAAGGAGCTTACCTCGGCACCAATCATGGTTGCACCGGATTGGACTCTACCGTTTGAGCTAATGTGCGATGCGAGCGATTTGGCCATTGGAGCTGTTCTTGGCCAATGAAGGGAGAAACGTTTACACGTTATTGCATATTCTAGCAAAACTTTAAATGATGCACAATTAAATTATGCTACTACTGAGAAAGAATTATTACCTATTGTGCATGCTTTTGACAAGTTTCGTTCTTACTTGATAGGTTCGAAGACGATCGTCTACACGGACCACGCAGCAATCAAGTATCTCCTTTCGAAGAAGGATTCAAAGCCCCGTTTGATTAGATGGATTTTATTACTTCAGGAGTTTGATCTTGAAATTCTTGACAAGAAGGGGACGGAGAACTTGGTTGCCGATCACTTGTCAAGGTTAGAAGTTGGGGAAAAGGAGGATGAGTATGAGGAGGAGATTACTGAGAATTTCCCTGACGAGAAGCTGTTTGCAGCCAATGTGATAGTTCCTTGGTACGCGGACATTGTGAATCACATGGTGTGCAAAGCTTTACCACCGGGCATAAATTTCCATCAGAAACAGAGGTTCTTGTCAGAAGCGAGGCGCTATTATTGGGAAGAGCCATATTTATATAAACATTGCTCGGATGGGTTAGTGAGGAGGTGTGTTCCAGAGGTTGAAGCGGATGAGGTGTTAGATAGATGTCATGCGAGCTTATATGGAGGACACTTGAGTGGGCGAAAAACAATAGCTAAGGTATTACAGTCAGGATTTTGGTGGCCAACGTTGTTTAAGGATGCCTACAGATTTGCCAAAGAGTGTGACTCTTGTCAGAGAGCCGGGAACATCAGTAAAAAGGATGAGATGCCAATGAAGTATATTTTGGAGGTTGAACTATTTGACGTTTGGGGAATTGATTTCATGGGACCCTTCCCACCGTCGAATGGGAATCAATATATCTTGGTGGCGGTGGATTACGTATCCAAGTGGGCCGAAGCCGTGGCAACTCCGACCAATGACTCGAAGGTGGTGATTAAGTTCTTGCAACAGAACATTTTCAATAAGTTCGGAGTTCCACGGGCGTTAATCAGTGATAGAGGTACGCACTTTTGCAACATGCCCTTGGAAGCATTGTTGAAGAAATACGGGGTCCAGCATCGAGTAACGACGGCGTATCATCCCCAAGCAAGTGGGCAAGCTGAGGTCACGAATAGGGAGTTGAAGTGGATTTTGGAGAAGGTAGTGAGCCCCTCTAGGAAAGATTGGTCATCGAAGTTGGATGACGCGTTATGGGCTTACAGGACCGCGTTTAAGACACCCATAGGAACTTCCCCGTATCAGCTGGTATATGGTAAAACGTGTCACCTCCCCGTCGAGATCGAGTATAAGTCGTATTGGGCCATTAAGGCTATAAATTTTGATCTCACGAGAGCCGGAGAGAAAAGGATACTTGACTTGCAAGAGTTGGAGGAACTGAGGTTAGAGGCTTATGAGAATGCCCGGATTTATAAGGAGAGAACGAAGAAATGGCACGATAAGCACATTCAGGTTAAGGAGTTTGTCTAGGGTCAATTGGTGTTGTTGTACAATTCTAGATTGAAACTCTTTCCCGAAAAACTTAAGTCAAGGTGGTCCGGTCCGTTCAGAGTGGTAAAAGTTTTGGCGAATGGGGCGGTGGAGATAGGCAATGAAGGCTCACCATCCTTTGTGGTGAATGGACAAAGACTCAAGCCATATCTCGCCGGCGACCGAATTGGAGAACACGTCTCGTGTGTGTTGATGATTCTAATGCCTTAGACCGGAGTCACAAAGTCAAGCTAACGACTATAACTTAGAACTATTCTTCTCTCCCTTTTCCTTCACTTTTCTTCCCTTTCTTTAGTTAGTTAAGCTTGTGATTGATGATATCTTTTGTCTCGTGTTTCAGGTATTTTGGTTCGAATAGAGTGGATGGAATATGAAGTTCATGGATGGTAATCGACGTTGAGGTTCATTTATGGTTTTTAATTTCGCGAAAGGCTTAATGCCTTACAGCTTCACATTGATGGAAGGTTCGATAATCTCCACGCCTATCTTGCCTCGCAGTTTGGAGGTGCCGGACAGAGTAGCTCAAGCCAGCCCCCACACTTCCCGCCGCCATATCCATGATTGGTTTCTCTTTTAGCTTCCTATCTTTTTGCTTTGGTCTGTATAATGATATACTTAACCACTCTAACCTAACTATTCATATTGCGCTAACTATTCATTCTGTGATAACTAATCAGGCATTAATATGGTTATAGTAGGTACTTGACGACAAGGATTCTTGTTAAATGCATGTTGATTATCATTTGCTTTGCTTAGCTTATGATCCGTGTTTTAGTCGTCTGAGTGCAGGTTAGGCTTGATGAATAGCTTGTTGCCGGGTTCTTCATTGTGTTGAGGGAGTTTTCTTTTTGCCTTCTTTCTTTTTCTTTTATGCATGAGAACATTGCATGCTTTAAGTTTGGGGGAGAGGGGCAAAAAGTTTTGGATTTTATTGTTAATATCTTGCATAGGTAGATGCATTGGGAAATTATACACTTGTTATTGTGATATCCTTGAGAATGAAGAGTTAATTGCTGAAAATAGGCCAAAATTTTTAATTTTTCGATGAGGTTTGATTTTTGGAATTTATGCGAAAGTGAGTTAGGCTAGTCGAATGCATTAATTTAGGTGTGAGTATTGATACTCTGGTATGATGGGATATCCTCATTTTTGTTCACATTTGAACAGGGTCATGTACTTAGTTTAGGATGTTGAGTTAGTAATTCTTGAATAATATTGAGAAGTGGATTAGGATGCATTTTAGTCCTATTGAGGAGAAATTTTGAATTGACAAAGAATTAGGGAGGTGACTTAGGCATTCATGTCGGAGGTAGCCTCGAAATTGAGCCGTCTTCACTAATTAATGAAATCCTGTTGACCCCGCTGAGCCTAAGTGTTGTGCCAATAAATTTTTGTAGCCACATTATAAGCTATAGGCACAACACCATAAACCTACCCTAGAGTCACACTTTGCTCACTCGTTTGAATCAATTGAAGATGTTGCTGATTTCCTGATGTAGAACCAAAAGTAGAGAATAAGATATAATCTGAGAGGCTGAAAGAAAAGAAGAATTCAAAAGGAAGTAGTAAAAGAACGAGTTTTAAAAGCAAAAAGTAGACAAAAAAAGAAAAAAAAAAAAGAGATAAAAGAACGATGAAAGAAGTAGTTGAGTTAGATTTGAAATAGAAAAATCTCTTAGACTGTTTGCATGTGACAAACTTAGACACAAGGTCTAAGTTTGGGGGAGTTTGGGGAAAGACAAAGATGGCGACCGAGGAGATTTGAATGGGTGAGCCGGGTGTGTTGAGTCACTACTAAACTAAAAATTCCATAACCTTAACCCCTAGCCCACATTACAAGCCTCGAAAGACCTTCCGATCCTTAATTCTGAGTTAATTCCATTAGTGGAGATAGGTATGAAGAATGTTTTCCGAAGTCTATCATTGGTATTTAGGAAGGAATCATTAGTTTGGTGTTCTAACCTTTGTACATTATTTTGTTCGAATTCACACACTACACGAGGATATTCTATTTTGTACCATTGTGTTGATTCTTATGCTTGGTAGTAATGTGTTTGATAGGCTAGACTTGCTTAAGTGAAATTCTGAGAATTGCCTTGTTAAGAGATTCATTTTGAGGTTGGTTTGATACGATTTTCTTAATTTCTCGAGGACGAGCAATATGCAAGTTTGGCGGAGTTTGATGTATTGGATTTTTGCATGGATTTGTAGGGCAATTTGAGTTAAATTTATGTCGTTTCAAGAGCTTATAATGTGGTTTATGCTCCCTTTTAGGTACATTTTACCTTGGAGTCGAAGAAACGAAAGTAGAAGCAAAACCATGCGAAGACGGGCGAAAAACGAGAATTCTTAGGGGACACGCCCATGCCCCCCTGGAAGAGTAAACTGAGACACCCCCGTGTCTCAGTACAGGAGATGATCAACGGATTTCAGAAGGTGACACGCCCATGTCACCAATTTAGAGCAAACCGAGACACCCCCGTGTCTCGGTACAGAGAGGACCAGACAGTCTTGCACCCCCGTGTCATGCTGAAGAAGAAATGTTGACACCCCCGTGTCAAGTAGAAAACGAGGATACGACTTTTATAGGTGAAACGGGCGTGTCATATTTTTGTGCATGGGCACTGCACGCCCGTGTCACGTTGCGGAAGCTGAGTTAGGAATCCTATTTAAGCACGATTTTGAGGCGGATTTTGAGAGCTTTTTGACATATACCTTTCCAAAGTTCAAGAGGACGTTTTTGGCGGAAGAAACACGAAGACCTAGAATTGAAGCTTCGATTCAATCGCAAAACTTTATCAATTTGGTTTTATTTATTGCTTTTCTATCCAAACTAATTCCTCAATTCTTAGTTTTTGTTAGTTGAGATTTAGTATAGTTAGCTTAGTTGTTCTTGATTCGTTTTGATAATTAGGTTAGAAATTTCCAGAATTCCAAATTTCGTTTTGATGTTTATGTTAGACATGAATGTTTTGAATGCAATTCCTTTGATTTTAATGAGTTTTGAGTCTATTATGAGGAACTAGGGTTAGGGGGTAATGATTATGCATCTAAGGTGTTTGATTTAATGCTTGAGTTAAATTGTGTGATTATTTGTTAGGAAAACGACTTTGAATAGAATGTGAGTGGACTGGCCATCCATTAACATATCGTAAATTATCCGATAATCGAGGGATTGAGGATAATTGAGATTGTTTTCCAAAACTTAGAATTTTTTGGCTTAAAGAAATTTAACCCTAAATTCTACAACGCGTATTTAGAATTCCATGCCAAGCCGCTAGGTTTTAAATACACTAATCTTGTTTTAATCGATTGATCTGGTTACTAAGTGATTGTGAGAACAACACTTGGCTCGATTAATTAGACATCTAGGCTTTGAAAGAAGCTAGGTATAAATTTATGATTAGGTTGAAGAATCATACATATGTACGTGAGCATTGATTTAAACACTGAAGGGCATATGATTTACTCCCCGACCTGCTTTCTTTAGTGATATATTCTCGATTTTATTTGTTGGTTCGTTTGGTTGATTAGTTATTACTTAGTTTAATTTTGTCATAGTAGTATAGAACAACACTCTCGATCTTTGTTCGGTCTCTAGATTAGAATTAGTCATAAAAGTGGTTGTTGATTTCCCTTCCCTGTGGATACGATACCTTAAGTGTTACAACCGAATTTAGAACTTACAGTTGGGTTCAAAATTTGTCTATCAATACTCCTCATAAATGCTATCTCTAAAGATGTCTACTAGTGTGTCTTGTGATAACCATCTATCATTCCACAAAAACGTCCCTTCATTGTTGCCAATCCTCCAGTTGCAAAATGGCTCCAGCATCCAAGTGTTTTTGACTATCCCCTTCCATACTCGGGAAACCATAAGTGGAGACTTATATTCGATCAAGAATGTCCTCCACTTTTAAATATTTTTTCTTATGTATCTAGTTTCACACCGTGATTTCCTTGTTGAGCATTCTCCATCCTGTTTTGGCGAGCATCACTATATATTTTTTTAGGATTTTCTAAGACCCAGTCCACCTTCTCGCTTCTTTCTAGTCACCTTCTTCTACACTACAAAATGTGTCTGTTTCTTTGTTATATCAATTGATCAAGTTTATCGCACGCGTGATTGGGGAGCCAATTTATGTGCATGTGGTAGATGGAGATCGAGATCGTGATGGACTAAATAAGTGTCATTTCTCTTAAAAAGTTTATCGTTTTGGCTTTCTATCCAAAGAGGAGCTTTTCGACTCTCTTAATCACAATCGAGAAATGCTCATTATAGTTTCAGCTAAAGTTCATTTGCACCCCCAAATAGTTATTTAAGTTCTCTATATTTTTCATGCTGAGAATTCTAGTAACCTACTGCTTTAAATCATTTAACACATAAGGTGCGAACAATATGTGTGATTTGCTGAAGTTTAATTTGAGGCTCAATGCCTTGCGAAACGCCTTAACCACACTTTGAATGCACTTTGTTCCATTCACGGTAGCTTTGGCCCCTAATTAAGTCATTCGCAAAAGGTAAGTGTGAGATATGAGGGCTTCTCTAATATACCATAATTGGCTTTCAGGTTCAGCTAAAATAGTCTCCTCCATCATATATGTAAGTTGTTTTATGCAAAGTACAAAGAAATAAGGCGAGAGTGATTGCCTTATCTAATGTTGCACATCCGTACAGCCTCCACCGGTTCACCATCTATAAAATTTCCGGTTGCATCCTCTACATTTCGCTCATAATGATATTGATAATTTTGGTTGGGAATTTAAAGGAATCTAAAATTTTTCTTAGAAAATTCCACCGGATTTTGCCGCACACCTTTTCAAGATTCAATTTGAGCACGCCTTCAATTGATCATTATTGGTTACCCATTCATTGCCCATTTTGAGAGCATTCATCTGATTCCTCCTTCTTCTCGTTATGAATGAGAGATGAAAGAAATGTGTTATGTTTATCACTGAATTGGAGCCAATTAATTCTCGACTCTTTAAACAAAATAATCTCTTCTTGTTGCAATAGTTTGTTATATTCTACCATCAATTTTTTACCTAAATCGTTCAAATATTTACCCTGCTTATCTCATGCATAATGCTCTGGAAATTCTTTGTAATTTTTTTTTATTTTTTTTGCTTTTCGAACACATTGAAAACTATTCAAACACCATTGATTTGGAGCAATGATCCAAGACAAAAAGTCCTTCAAATTTTGATTCGGCCAATAAGTCGTGTATTGCTACTTTGGAAAATATAGATCTATATTTATAGCTGTTGAATCAATTTCGTTCAAATTAAATTCAAAAATTCTCCATATTATTTCTTGATGTGATACCCAATCTAGCATCTTAAAAATTTTTAATCTAAATTTCAAAACATTGTTTATCATTGTACGCAATATTAATTCTCACTTTGTCATGTCATTTATAAATATATTTGTAAAGGTATTTAACAGTTATCCTTAATTTTAATATGCGTGTATATATACATTAAAATCAAGTAATGCTTCTTTTAACTAACTATTCTTTATCTCTTATTTATATTCTCTTTGTCATTAGATTTTGCATTTCATTTTCGTGTCTATATTTCTTTAATGAGTATTATTTAAGATTTATGTTAATTTTTTTATAATTGATTTTGTGTTTGTAGTAGAAATAATTAAAAGAGTATATTTATATAAAACATTCAAGGAATGTTTAATCAAATATTATAGAAATTATTTATAAAACTAGATATATCTTATTTTTATATACACACACATTAAGTTTCCTTAAGATTCTTAATTTAAAGTAACTTTGGTCTGATGACCTGCAATTAAAAATTGTGGTATATTAAGTCATAAGAAATCAAAAACTCTATTCGTACTTTTATGTATTTAATTTATATTTTATTATATAAACTAAAGGAAGATTATATTGTTATTTTTTTTAATTTAGGTTGTGTGGTTAGTTAGATTTAGATAATTATAATTACTTTAGTATTAGTTAATTAAAAATATTACATGAGGATTAATTAATTTATTGAAAAATATTTTACGTAAATCATACAATTATATTATTTTATTAATTAGATAAGTATATAGAATTATAATATAATTATAATTTAAGAAAGTTTATGAACTTAGATAATTAGAATTACATTAAGATTGATTTATTGAAAGTTATGTTCTGTATTTCATTCAATTTATATAATATTTTATTTTATATAATTACCAAAATTTATTAAAATTTATAAAGTGAACCAATTTGTTGTTTCCAATTCGTTAGATATATCTTATAATAACATTTTAAATTATAGGCCTTAAAATTAAAAAATGAACAATTTCTATTAATATTAAAACAATTCTTATTGAACTATATATCTTTTTTGGGTAAGTTCGAGAGATTTTAATTATATCAAAGGTCCTATTTTACGTTAATAAGTGTTTTTTAAATATACTTAAATTAATAATTTAAAACATGTACTTACATCATTATCCTTAATTAATAGTTATTGACATAATTATTATGAGGATATTTTAAACGATCTGTATTTTGTAAAACAATAAAAATTCAACTCGTGTTTTTAAAATATATAAGACATAATATTAGAATACTATTAGAATTAATTTATTCAAAACCTTATAGATATAATTAATACGATTAGAATTAATTTATTCAAAACCTTATAGATTATAATTATATAGTGTTTTATAATTAAAGAAAGATTTATACAATTATATTTTGATTAGAATTACATGAAGATAATTAAGACTTTGATTAAAACGAAATATCCTACGAGAATATTTATATATTTAGTATTTTAAAAAACTACCCTTAATTGTATTTTACTAAAAATCTTATAATAATGGTGATGGGCCCAAACCACGCTCGGATCATCACCGTACAAGTGTCGAGATCTGGACGGCTCAGCCAGATCAATCTGGAACACTTGGGCTTGGACACTTGAGAAGATGGGCTCGCGATAGCGGATCCAGCCCATCTGCCTACAACCTTACTGCCTAAGGCCCGCCTGCCGGAGTGCATCCTTCGAGCGTGTTCTCCCAGTCTCACCTGACGCACGCAATATTGCCTCGCAGGGACAATCACAACTCAAGACTCGCGTCGTAGGCACAGAACACTCCCTTGCTTGTTCCACGCTCGAGACCATCCTGACGCTCGCGTCCTTCGCAGCGCTCACGTGATCATCAAAACATACCTCATCCACCAGGGTCTACCTCAGCAGGCCTCGGGGCCTTTCTCGAGGGTACGAGCGACCACATGGCTGAAGCTTCACCCAGCGTCCCAATGCTCGGACAAGCCAATCTGGGTAATCCTCTCTCTCGAGTGTCTCGGCGCTCGGGTCAGGTCACCCCTTAGACGCACCTTCAAGCGTCCTTATACCCGCGGAACCTTCTCTGGGTAACCTAGCGCTCATACGGCAGTTGTATAACTGCCTCTGACACACACAGGTACACTACCAGAAAAACGCCCTATAGCAACGGATTTTGACCGTATTAGCAACGGATTTAGCAACATAAATATTCCGTTGCTATAACCCTCGTGGCTAATCTGAAGCAACGGATTTAGCAACGAATTTAGCAACGAATTAGTACCCACGAAAATTAGCAACGGTTTTAGCAAAGATTTTTTTAGCAACGGATTTTCCGTTGCAAACCAACCAATAATTAATTAATTTTTTGCCTTTTTGCAACGGAATTTCCATTACAAAATCCGTCGCAAAAACTAATAATTCAAATAATAAATTAAAAATTCATTTGTGGGGCCCGGATCACCCCACCTAACCCCGGCGAGCCCCAACAGACCCCTGACAAGCCGCACCAAGCCAACACAATAATTCCACATATTTGCGTTAAGTAGGAATCCAACCCTGGTCCCAAGTGAAGAAGGTTGAACCCCAAACCAGCTAGGCTAACTCCATTGTTGTTATTGTTATGTCATTTTTTATATTTAACCACTATCAAATATTCATATACTAATTTAAATAATTAAATACTTGTTATCATATAGTTTAAATAAAAATATTTTTAAATATATAATTTATTTATATTATAATACATATTCCATTAAAAATTTAAATATTTATTAATTAACTAAATATCTCAAGTTTTAGTTATGAGATAAAAATATAATGTATATCAACTTAAGTATAACTTTTTATGACATACAAAAAAAAGGATGAAAGTTTTACATAACTAAATAATTAAATTTAGTTGGTTGTTGAATAAAGAACTTTTATGTTATATGAAGTATTCACTTATACAGTTGTATTATTTAGCAATCGTAGTTAAATAACTTAATGAAGAATTATTTTATTAATATGAAACATTTATATTTGAATTTATAGAATTATATCTAAATATTGAAGAGTTATTGTGTTAAATTCTATATAAACCCCAAGCATGTATATCAACTTAAGTATAAGTTTTTATGACATACAAAGAAAAGATGAAAGTTTACATAATTAAATAATTAGATTTAGTTGGTAGTTGAATAAAGAACTAATTTTATGTCAATATGAAGTATTCATTTATACATCTGTAGAACAATATCTGCATTTTGAGGAACTATTGTATTATTTAGCAATCGTAGTTGAATAACTTAATATAAAGAATTATTTTATTAATATGAAACATTTATATTTGAATTTATAGAATTATCTATATACATTGAGGAATTATTGTGTTTTGCAACCGTTAGATGTTAAATGAAGAAGTTTTCTTTTAATATAATGAATTTATATTAAAATTTGTAGAATTAAATCTAAATATTAAGAAATTATTGTGTTATGCAACCGTTACATGTTAAATAGCAACAGAAGCAACGGATTTTTCGTTGAAAATATTTATAAATATTATATTATTTTTTATTAGGTTTGTATTTTAATACAAATGAAATTTCCGTCGTTATATATACCAATTTATTTATTTTTTGTATTATTTAATTTTAGCAACGAAAAATCCGTTGCTATTTCTTTTCATATGCTAAATCCGTTGCTATTTCTTTTCATGTATAGCAACGGATTTAGCAACGAAAATTCCGTTGCTAAAGCATTTTACCATGAATTTTTCGTTGCTATATCCATTGCTAAATAGCAACGAATAATTTCCGTTGCTATATGATAGATTTCTAGTAGTGGTAGTGCGCACACCAACCCCTGACATCCACTACCACCCGTACATGGGAATATGCTAAAGATGTCACCCTCACACCATCACACGCTGCCACGTGTCTAGGGCAACCCGGGGTTTGGGACCACATGGTCGCTTTTACCAAAACACCCCTGCCCCTAACATATAAATATGGGAATTTCCACTCCCATTCCCCAAGGGATTCTTCTCGCACAAAGTCATCTTCTACACAAGATACATCATACACAGAACTGGACATTCCACCATTTTTACTATGGTTCCTTCTTCCCTAAGCTCCGCACACTTCACCATCATTTACATCCTTACTGCATTTTCTTCCCTGGTGTTATCCTAGTTGGAAGAAACCGCGCTCTTTGGAAACCCAGTTCCTGAGGCTCACACGCCTGTGATGGTCTTCCCTTTCCCAAACAAATCTTAAAGTGTAGGTGTTTTAGTACATCTCCAGTATTTATACAATCATTTTTGGCGCCGTCTGTGGGAAACCATCATCATCTTCTTCAGCTTCGTCTGTTTCTTTTCCTTGAGCTAGTTGAGATACAACACCTGCATTCAATCATGGTTACAGCTACCAGATCCGGAGCTTTGGACAATAGAGGAGCTCTTTTTCTAGTCAACGAAGAGAACCCAGAAGGAGGCGCTGATACAACCATCGCCTCTAAGATAAACAACACGCCAGTCAATGTTGAGCTTCCCCCTGCTGGAAACAAGGACAAGGAAACCATGGCGGGATCCCTCCCAGCTGAAGGATTTGGTGCTGGAGGATCAGGTACTGTTATTCCACCTACAGCGCTCGTGCCTGCTGCCACTGTCACCAACCCCGCCGCATATTCCATGGCAATGCCCCCTCCGGGGTACATGTACGTGCAGCCCAACACGATGCCCGGGGTAGCGCAGGGCATGATGCCCATGATTCAGCCCTATCAAGTGGGCACATTGTAGCTACCTGTCTCTATTCCCAGAGAAATACAAGGAGTGAAGATACCACAAATGACACCACAGCAACTCTAGGCGCTCTACGCTCAATGCGAGGTTCAAGCTGCCCAAAACGCTTAGAAACACTTTACTTCTGCCTATTTCCCCTCGGGCGTGGGCGCTCAGATGGCACCACCGATGGGAGGGCTACAATTACATACTCTGATGGCTGCCCAGAATGTGCTGAGGACTCAGCCGCCACCCCCGCCTCCAGCGCAAGGAAGAGAAGCTCCCCCGAGGGCTGAGCAGGAACAAAACCCAGCTGAGAAGGAGAAACTCCCTCAAGTGAGGGGGGATGCAGAAGAGGAGATCCAGTCAAGGATCTCCAGAAGAACAAGCAGGAGAGACGGAGGCGACCCTCAGCAGGAGACTGTACAAGACCAGCTGAATAGACTACAGAACATGGTGGAGCAGCTCTCTCGAGCACGGTCTCAAGTCTCCCATGCCAGGGACGAGAGAGCCATGGCCAGAGACCCTCGCCACCCCAGGAACCAAGTCCCTCGCTATTGGAGGGAGGAAGATTATGAAGAACGTGATCACGAGGGAGGGAACCATAGGCCTTTGATAGGCGGTTCGTCCCTAGTGGAGGAAGTATTGATGGCTTGCGCCGGAATAGGCAAGATCCCCACATCCGTCAACCGCTACGACGGAACTACTGATCTGGCCGAGCATCTGGATCACTTTGTGCACCTGATGCACCTCTACGAGCATTCCAGTCATTGCTGGACTAAAGTCTTTGTCACTTTCCTCGTAGCAATGGCACAAGACTGGTACAAAAAGCTGCCCCCTTGTTCCATTCGAGGGTACAATGACTTGGCCAACGCCTTCCTGAACCATTTCAACTCATTGAAGGCACCGGAGCCTGCAACGATGGCGTTATACAGTTTGGTACAAGGGCCGAACGAGACCCTCAGATCCTTTCTGGGGAGATTTAACAAGGAAATCTTGCTGGTGGAGAGACCTTCGATGGACTTCCTAAGGCATGTGCTCTTTGGAGCCATCAACATGAAAAACTACGTGAGCAAGGAGTGCGTCGAGGAGGTAGCCAAGAAAAAGCCAAGCTCTCTGGTGGAAATAAGGGAGATCGCTGACTCACTCTTTACCCTCGAAGACATGTGCATAGCGATGGCATAAAAATTTTCCAATGCCCCTCGAGCGGACAAATGCCCTGAGGACAGAGGAGAGTCCAACAAAAATCGTCGTCGCAGCCCTGTTCCCGCTCACAGGAACTCTCCCCCTCGCAAATACGAGCGCATTCCCCTCAATAGACCTATTGTTGAGGTTTACTCCATGGCCGATAAGAAACTATTCAAGAGGCAACCAAAGATGAAAGAAACTGAGGCTCAAAAGCGCTCAGGAAAATACTGTGCCTTCCACAGTCAGAAAGGGCATGACACCAACGAATCCTGTCAGCTTGAGAGCGAAATTCAAAGGCTCGTTGCCGGGGGGCATCTGAAGGAGTTTGTAAGGGTGCTCGAGAGGTACGACGAGCATTGCGTTGAGTCTGCTAGGGCTAGAGGGAGAAGCCGCTCACGCTCAAGGAGCCCGCACAACCATCGCCCTAAGGCAAACGACCGTGGCAAGCAGAAAGCCGCCGAAATGGAGAATCAACCCTTCGCCATCATCAACATGATCGCTGGTGGACCTTCGGGAGGAGACTCCAATGCTTCCAGGCGCCACCACATACGTACTTATGGCTAAAGGCCTTCCAAGTCTAAGCCTATACTCTCTATCGACAGCACTCCACGCTCGAAGGAGAATGAAGTTGTAGGATTCACTGAGAAAGATCTCGAGCATATTGTAACACCCCATGGGGTTGGTGAAACCTCTGACTACCCCATGGTGGTTAGTTTAGATGTCCACAATCACATTGTAAAGAGGGTTTTAATTGATAGTGGAAGCTCAGTGAATGTTCTCCCTTACTCAACATTTCAAAAGATGAACATAATCAACATTCCCCTCGAACCCCTCAGAACAGCCCTCGTTGGCTTTGGGGGTTCCGAGATTATCCCTCGTGGACAAATTCGCTTGGTCACCTCTTTTGGTTGCGCCCCACAACAAAAGACTTTGAGCGTGCCGTATGCCGTCGTTGAAGTGGATCTACCTTACAACATTATTATTGGGCGTTCAGCCCTCGTTAACTTTAAGGCTATCATTTCAACATACCATCAGAAAGTCAAGTTCCCCACTCCCAAGGGAACAACTGAGGTGCTTTGCAACGTTAAGGAAGCATGGGAATGCTACATCCTTTCTCTTCGCAGTCACAAGCCCAAGCAAGCAGTTCAAGTAGGATCCACCAAAAAGTCCGTTGACTTTCCCAAGCTGGATGAAGATGGCCCCGACCGTAAGAGGGCCAAGCTTTACAAGAAGAAAAACAAGAAGAAAGCTTTAAACACACCAAAAGACAGCGAGGATGGCTCTCCCGGAGCCATCAAGGGGTCCTCCTCAGAAAGTGATGGCGACCAACCCTCAGAGGAGGCCAATGATAGACTCACAGGGAAAAAACGGGAGCTCAAAACTCCTTGGATAGAGGTTAGAATGGAGCCCACTGAAAAGTTTCTGACCGTCGAATTGGTGCCCGAGAATCCAGATAAAACTACCCAGATTGGCTCGAATCTCGACAGTCCAGCTCAGATCATGATGATCGATTTCTTGCTCGAGAACTTGGATGTCTTTGCTTGGAAAGCCTCCGATCTAACTGGAATAGATCCGAGCGTCATAGTCCACCGGCTTAATGTTGACCCTGCGTTCAAACCGGTCAAGCAGAAGAAGAGGGATTTCGGAGATATGTCATTGAAGAGGAAGTCAACAAACTCCTCGAGGCTCAGTATATTAAAGAAATCTTATATCCTGAATGGCTCTGCAACGTGGTCCTCGTACCCAAAAGCGCTAACAAATGGCGCATGTGTAATGATTGCACAGATCTCAACAAGGCATACCCCAAAGATCCTTACCCTCTGCCGAGGATTAACCAGCTAGTGGATTCGACGGCTGGATGCGAACTTATGAGCATGATAGAAGCATTTCAGGGGTATTACTTGATTTTCATGGCGCCCGAGGATCGCCCAAAAACATCTTTTGTGGTCAATGTAGGCGTTTACTATTTCCTGGTTATGCCGTTCGGGCTCAAGAACGCTGGAGCCACGTATCAGCGCCTTGTCAACAGAATGTTCGAGCGTGAAATAGGGAAATCTATGCAAGTATATGTGGACGACATGATCGTCAAGAGCAAGCGCCAGGATTCACACCTGGATGACCTCAGGCGAGCCTTTAATATCTTAAGCCACTACGGTATGAAGCTGAACCCTTCTAAATGTACATTTGCCGTTCGAGGGGGAAAATTCTTGGGATATGTGGTCAGTCAGAGAGGCATTGAAGCTAATCCAGAGAAAATCAAGGCTATCATAGACATCCCCTCCCCTCGAAATATTAGAGAGGTCCAAGTACTGGTGGGCAAAATCATCTCCTTAAACAGGTTTATTTCCCACTCGGCTCACAGAAATTTGCCCTTCTTCAAAATTCTACGTGACGCTCGAAATTTTACCTGGAGTAAGGAGTGTGAAAAAGCGTTGCAGGACATAAAACAATACCTCTCGTACGCGCCCTTACTGACGAAGCCGATCCCAGGAGAAAACTTGTTCATTTACGTCTCCATCTCCTTGGAGGCCACGAGCGCAGTCCTCGTAGCAGTACGCGAGCGTAAGCACTTACCAGTATACTACCTAAGCAAAACTCTGTAGGGAGCCAAAAAGCGATACATGGAGATTGAAAAATTCGCCTTCACCGTCGTTAATGCTTCAAGGAGATTGAGGCCATATTTCCAGGCTCATTCCATCACGGTACTCACAGTTCAACCGTTCAAACAGGTTCTCTCGAAGCCAGACGTCTCTGAAAGATTAATAAAATGGTCAATTGAGCTCAGTCAATTTGACATCAGCTTCGAGCCTCGTACCGCTATACAGGCTCAAGTAGTGGCGGATCTCTTAGTTGAACGTTTTGGCCTAGAGTTCGGTGGATGAAGGTCTCTGGCTCTTGTACACAGATGGTTCCTCGACCTCACAAGGGGGAGGAGCGGGGGTGACCCTCAGAGACCCCTAAGGAATTGAGATTGATTATGCAATCAAGCTAGCCTTTCAAGTCACCAACAATGAAGCTGAGTATGAGGCTCTCATCCAAGGGCTCAGAATTGCCCTTCAGAATGGAGCCTCCCGGATCACCGCCTACGTTGACTCCCAGCTAATTGCAAGTCAGATTGATGGCACTTATGAGGCTCGAGAAACCACCATGGTGCAATACCTAGCAAAGGCTAAGGAAATAATTTCCAAGTTCATGGAATTCCATCTACTGTAGGTTCCATGAGCGGAGAACGAGCATGCTGATGCCCTCTCCATGTTTGCATCTGCTCTGGAAGGCTCCTATGAGCGTTGAGTCACGTTCCTTAGGACGGAGGAACCATTGATAAGCGAGGGAAAACCCTCTGGAGAAGTGAGCATGATTGATCCATCCGAGCCCTGTTGGCTTGATCACATCATTAGATTCCTAAGGGATGGTATCTGTCCGAGCGACAAAGTGGAAGCACGGAAGGTTAGAAGTAAAGCCCCTTATTTTTCACTTGATAATGAGGGCAAGCTCTTCAAGCGGTCATTTCAAGGTCCACCGTTAAGGTGCCTAAGACCTTCGCAAGCTAAGGAAGTATTGGAACACGTACACAGCGGAAGTTGTGGGAATCATTCTGGCAGTCGTATCCTGGCCAAAAAGATATTGAGGATCGGATTCTATTGCCCTCGGTGTTTCAGGATGCCATCAATTATTCCAAGAAATTCCCCAAGTGCCAATTTCACTCCAACATCCCTCAATTGTCAGCGGCCCAAATGATCCCGATCGACATCTCCTTGCCCTTTGATCAGTGGGGCATTGATATAGTGGGGCCGCTACCAATGGCGGTCGGATAAAAGAAATTCGTGATCCTCGCTGTAGACTACTTTACTAAGTGGGCAGAGGCCGAGGTGGTCACGAAAATAACTTTCAGAGTTGTAAGAGACTTTATTTGGAAGAACATCATCTGTAGATACGGTGTCCCGAGGGTGCTCATTTCAGATAATGGCTCTCAATTCATGGCTGCTGACACCCGAGAGTGGTGCTCGGAGCTGGGCATTGAGCAACGCTTCACTTCCATAGGCCATCCGCAGGCCAACCTTCAAGCTAAAGTCACCAACCGAACCATACTCCAACATCTGAAAATGATGCTCGAGAGTAAGAAAGGTGAATGGGCTGAAGAGCTCCAAGGAACCCTCTGGGCGTACCGTACTACCCCACGATCGGCGACAGGAGAGACACCTTACTCCCTCGTTTACGACTCCGAAGCTATGATACCCACGAAAGTCGCTCAAGAGTCTGCATGCGTTGCTTACTTCGAGCCTGCGACCAACGAGAGTAACCGGGTGCTCGAACTATTCTTACTAGACGAAAGGAAAAACGCTGCTTGGGCTCGAATCCACAAGTACAAGGCATCAGTAGCTCATCAGTACAACAACCGTGTCAAGGAAAGGACCTTCCAGCTGGGGGACTTAGTCCTCAAAAAGGTTGAAGTGTCCAAGCATGTGGGCAAACTAGATCCCAATTGGGAAGGCCCCTTCAAAGTCACTCCGGTACGAACGAACAATACCTACCTGCTGGAGACTTTGCAAGGCGAGCGTCTCCCTCGACCATGGAATGCGTGCAACCTCAGAAGGTTCTATATGCAATTTCAAACATTGTAAAACCCTCGCTCGAGGCACTGTGTATTTTCTTTTGACAGAAATACAAATTACGTACTTCAGTATGCATTTCTCATACAAACTTTATTTAACTGTTATCTTGTGATGATCTGCTTTGCCAACTCCGTGTCGTGGGTGCTCCACATCGAACGGCTTAGTGTTTTACTCATGTGGATCCCTCTTAAAACGAGCGGATCCCATCGGGACGCTGTTATTACTGTTAAAGCCAACTAGACTCATCACTCTAGTTTGTGCTCGCGGTCCTTGAACGGATCCCACCCTTGACGCACGTACACAGTAACTAATAACTTAGCAAATCCCTTTGCTGATTTCTAAGTTCAAGTTTAAATTACTAGTTACGCTCAAATCTCTTAAGTATGGATCTCTCTTCTGACGTACGCTCGTAGTAAGTAAAAACTTAGCAAATCGCTTTGTTGATTTCTGAGTTCAATTTGTATTACCGCTACGCTCAAAACAAAGATATATATATCAAATACTTAAGAGGAAACACTTAGCAAACCCCACTGCTGATTTCTAAGTTCAAGTTTACACTATAACTACGCTCATTGTTAGTCAACACTTAGAATAGCTTTATCAAAGTTATTTCTTCGAAGTTCAAGCTCTACATTGAATATGGCCAGGGTGCCCCTCGTGTGGAAAACCCTTGCACCTACATATTCCCATATCGTAAAACTCCCAGCAATCAATGAGGAGTCAACGGACAACACTCAAAATGTTACAACACTGAAAGGGTGAAAAACAGAATTTCATTACGGAAAAAGAAGGAAATTACATCGCAAAAAAGGAAAGTACATTCCAGAAGTAGATGAATTGTTGCAAGAATTCAACATTATTCATAGAAAAGGCAAAAAAAAAGTAAGGACAGAAATTCATAATGGGAAGCAGGAGCAGGAAGAGTCTTCTTGATGGCTGCCTTCATGAAGGGCGGAATCTCGTACGTTAGGATTGGGATCTTCATCCTTTAGGATTGGGCGGTTGAAGCGTTTGAGGCTCAGGAGGTGCAGTTGCCAAGGGAATTGGGGCCAGGACTTGGGAACTTGAGGCTTGAACATCACCTTGGTTCCCTTCAATTGGAGCGTCTCCACTGGCACCCCCATCCACCACCATGGGCTCGGGCTCTATCGGGTTGGCCGCCATGAACTCATCTTGGAGCATAACGACCAAGTCATTGTACTCAGGCTCCGTTAAGTCCTCAGTGGGGTCCCTCTCTCCAATGACCGGCTCCAATTTTTCGTCGAGATCCATGCGTAGGCGCTCGTCTGTACGAGTGGCGGGTGGCACCATCCCCAGCGTGATCAATTGGCCCACGGATTTCCAGAAGAAACGCTTGGCATTGGCGAAACAGTGGAGATTGGCAGCTAAGCCAAAGGCCTTTGAGCGTATAAATTTGAGGACCGCATCCTAAGCGACCCTCGTTTCGAGATCCGCAACTTGTCCTTGTAGATCAGCAAGCTCCTTCCTCACTACTCCAGTTGTTGGTCACGCTCGGCTAGCTTCCCTGTGAGGTCCTCCTTATCTTCCCTCAGTTTGTTGCGTTCCTCCTTCAGCTTCTTGTGCCGCTCATTCAATCTGTGCCAGGCTGCCTCCTGATCCTCGAGCTCCTTTTTCACCTTATCATGCTCCATCTTAAGAGATGAGAGATCAGCGGAGACCATGTCATTAATCCTCCTGCAGCTGGCCAGGGTCAGTGATCTGCAACAACTTTTTGTATTTGACATTACGCTCAGCGTGGGGCTCTGAGTGTCTCTGCAGGTTCTTCAATCTGGGGAGCACCTCCTGCATAAGTGAGAAATTTACTAAGTCCAAGATCAAATGGAAATCCAACTTAACTAAAGTGACGCTCAAATACTTACTGCCATCAAAGCGAAGCAAGGGTCTCCGGCCACTTCAGCAGTGGTCTACTCATTGAGTTTCTGGTGATCCCCGAAGAATTGCAGACGGTGAACCACTCCGGTAACCACATTGCGAGTGAAGGTGCAATCTTTCAAGAGCACTGGATCATCCCCCACCAAGCGTTGGTAGTGCACATCCCCTTGGCGCTCAAACTTCCAAAAGCTTTCATCCTCGGAGGATGAAGTATCACTGTCCCCCTCTTGGACTCCATCCACCACATTCTTCCCCTTACCAGAAATAGAGGTAGAGTCTGCCAGTCTCTACCTTTTCCGGGAGGGTTGAGATCTATCCTCGCTCAGGTCCCAGAGAATCACCCCTGAGCGGTTGCTGCGGGAGACGTCGGGTCCCAACTGTACAAGCCCGTCTGCGGGCGTGGGAACGAAGGCGCCTGGAGGAGTGGGTTCACGAGCATCCAAGGTTCTCAGATCCACGATCTGTTCATCAGCGCGGCCATCCCCCCAACCGCCTTCACCTTTACTTGCTCCTCGTCCACCACCGCAACCCCCTCGAGGAACCCTCTGTGGTTGTTGTTGTGGTTGGGGATTGGCCGGCCTGCGAGCGCGAAGAAGAGCAGCGAAACCCTCAGCACCTCCACCTGCCATTAGGATGTCTACACCTACATGTAAAAAAAATAAACGAGCGTCAGGATAACTCTGACATTGCAATAGAACTTAAGAGTTAGTGTTCTACTCTAAATGTTAGCAAGTTAGTTCCTATGATCTAACCGTCTCTGTTTATCATTGGAACGGGAGGATAGGCGATCATATCTGGAGGACACACGAGTGCATAACGGAATAAAACCTCCTCATCTCGCATCAAGGGCTTGCCTTTGATCCACCATTTGTTGTTCTTCATAAAGAGGGCCAAGCTCTTTGCCCACTGCTCAAAGCGTATAGAGCCAGACCTGGATCTCTCAATGGGTCCCTCTCCATGTACCACCCACTCTCGGGAAACCCTACATAATCCCCCAGGCGCCCCCACGAAGAAGAACTTTTCCTTCTAGTTCTCCCCATATGAAGTCGAGGGCAAATCAATCATCTTTAAGCCTGACTTGGCTTGGACATAGTAAAATCCATCCCTCGGAGACGAGCATGAAGAGTGCGCTACCTGGAACAAGCTGTTAAAGTTATCGGTCGTGGGCTCGTGGCCTGTGGCCTTCATCAGTATTACAAATGTGTTCAGCAGGGCTATCCCATTGGGCAGAATTTGTGAAGGACTGAGGTTCAGGAAATTCAAGATGTTAGCGATCGTATCCAGGATCGGGAACCTCAGACCCCCAGCAAACACGGTGTCCCTATAGACAGTCATCATCCCGGGAGGCAGATTGTTGGCTCGCTCGTGCCGTACGGGAAGGCGAGTTGTGTAGACGTTGTCCCAGTATACCTGATTCTTCAAAGTGGCTAACTCCACGAGCGTCAGAGTGCTCTCAATTTCATCTGGAGTTCTATCTTTCTGCTGAGGGTTGGATTTCCTCCCTTGAGTTTTCGGTTCCTTACCCTTTCAATGGCATTTACGGGGAGGCTCTTCCCCTACCTGACGCTCAGAAGCCCCACTTCCTCTTAGGGGGCAGCAATAGCTACCGTAACTTGGTGGTCTTGAGGCCTAATGACACTATTCAATAGCAAAAAAACCCTCTTCCCCTGATTTTGTATCCGCAGTGACAGATCCATCTCCTCAAAAAGTTCAGCCACTCCCTCAGGATCACACTCGTTTATCCCTTGAACGGTAGCGTCCAGTTCTTCATCCTCAGCCTCTTCTGGGACTTTCCCTATCGGAATGGCGTATGGTATATTACTCTGGAGAGGACTTGCATGGGACATCTCGTCTATCTCCCTCATAGTACGGTTAATGATTTCATCCGCTATTGTTGTTCTTGCCCTTGAAGATGAAGGTTTTGCAGAAATATTTAACAAAAAAGAAGAATTTTTTGCATGCGGAACGATTGATCAAGAAGCTTCCTCACACAAGACCGATGATCGACACAACCTAAACCTAGGGTTAGTACAAAAAAAAATCAGAAATCACAGTGGTTTACCTAAAGTTGGAGAAGAAGACTTGCCGGAAATCGCAGATAATTGCAGAAAGTTGCAGGTTGCTTTGGAGAGTTCTGAATGCGTAAAGAGTAAATAGGGCTTGCAAATCCCTATTTATAGGAGGAGTTATACACATGATTGGGGTATTTAATTCAAACATAATCATTCCAGCCTAGAAAACTCCCCACTTTTGGTAACCGTCACACGGTTACCCATGTTCACGAGTCGTTTCCTTAAAACACGCACCCACGTCTCCACTCAGCATTTAATGTACGCCCACTTGAACCTTAGAACTGATACGACAGCATTTAGTGCCCTGTCAGAAGATGTCCGTTGTGGAATACAGATCGTCGCTTCCCTCCGAGAGCTTGACCCTCGAATATTCAAAGTTAAGGCTCAGATTTCAGAATTCTATAGTACACCCAAGTGTAACTACAGAATTTGGGAAGCAAAATGATGGGCCCAAACCAGGCTCGGATCATCACCGCACACGTGTCGAGATCTGGACGGCTCAGCCAAATCAATCTGGAACACTTGGGCTTGGACGCTCGAGAAGATGGGCTCGCGATAGCGGATCCAGCCCATCTTCCTACAGCCTTACTGCCTAAGGCCCGCTTGCCGGAGTGCATCCTTCGAGCGTGGGGATCCTTCTCCCAGTCTCGCCTAACGCTCGCAATATTACCTCGCAGGGACAATCACAACTCAAGACTCGCGTCGCAAGCACAGGACACTCCCTTGCTTGTACCACGCTCCAGACCATCCTGACGCTCGCGTCCTTCACAGCACTCACATGATCATCAAAACATACCTCATCCACCAGGGTCCACCTTAGCAGACCTCGGGGCCTCTCTCGAGGGAATGAGCAACCTCATGGCTGAAGCTTCACCCCGTGCGTCCCAACGCTCGGACAAGCCAATCTGGGGAATCCTTTCCCTCGAGCGTCTCGGCGCTCGGGTCAGGTCACCCCTTAGATGCACCTTCAAGAGTCCTTATGCCCGCGAAACCCTCTCTGGGTAACCTAGCGCTCATACGGCTGTTGTACAATTGTCTATGACACACACAGGTAGTGCGCACACTAACCCCTAACATCCACTACCACCCGTACATGGGAATATGCTAAAGATATCACCCTCACACCATCACACGCTGCCTCGTGTCTAGGGCAACCCGGGGTTTGGGACCACATGGTCGCTTTTACCAAAACACCCTGCCCCTAACATATAAATATGGGAATTTCCACTCACATTCCCCAAGGAATTCTTCTCACACAAAGTCATCTTCTACACAAGATACAACATACAAAGAATTAGACATTCCACCATTTTTACTCTAGTTCCTTCTTCCCCAAGCTCCGCACACTTCACCATCATTTACATCCTTACTGCATTTTCTCCCCTGGTGTTATCCTAGCTGGAAGAACCCGCGCTCTTTGGAAACCCAGTTACTGAGGCTCAAACGCCAGTGATGGTCTTCCCTTTCCCAAACAAATCTTAAACTGTTGGTGTTTTAGTACATCCCCAGTATTTATACCATCAAATGATATTTTGGTCGATCACAAAAAGAATATTTATGTATCAATTTAGTATTTACAAAATTACCCTTAATTGTATTTTACTAAAAGACTTACAATAAGGGTAGTTTGGCCGACCTCGAAGTTTCAAGAAACCAAAAATCCCAACTCGCACTTTTATAATATACTAGTGAAATGAACGTGCGTTGCACGTTTATCATTTAATTTTATTTAAATAAGTTTGATATTATATTCATTGAATAAATTAGAATATTAAAACTATCTAATTTGATTAAATAAATATAATAACAATTTTAATGAACCATCTTGATCTTTTCAAGCTACACATACAAAAATATTTATATGAAATCTCTCTTTTAAATCATTTACAATAAGTAGAAATTTAAAAGTAGCAAAACATTCAAATAAATAAAAAATAAAAATATTTGAACTTATACTATTAAATAAAAAAAAAATTTAATGTATAATAATTTGTCCAAATAATTGTAGCTTTTAAGTACAAGTAATAGTTTATAACTTTCAAATATATTTAATAAATACAAAGACATGTATAAAAATATAGATAAAAAACTAAAAAATCATATAAAATATATATATTAACCATATCTATTTTATTACTTCTATTATTTGATTTTCTTTAATATAATTTATGATGATTTTTAATTTTTAAAATTTTGAAGAATCTTTTTGTTGTCGTCCAAAATGTAAAAGTTATATTCACTTTCAAAACTATAGCTTTTGCACTTAATCTTTTTCTATAATTCCGACTTCGATTCCATCATTTAAAATGGGAATATTATAATTTTTCTTTTCTTTTTTATTCCATAATCTTTAGAAATTATAATTTGGTATATCATTATTACTGTTGAGTTCCTCCCTAGTCACTCTTTTCTCTCATTTTCTCTCTTATTCTCGTTGATGCCTTTGATTCTTCTTCTTTGATTTATAGATATCAAACTCCTCTTAGTCTCAGTTATTCGTTCTCTTCTTGACCTAGATTCGTTCTTATTTTCAAGTTTAGTTATGAATTGTTGGACATTTCGTAGAATCCCATATGTTCTAACCTCTCTTGATTTTACTCTTACCTCCCATATGTTCTAACCTCTCTTGATTTTACTCTTACCAGTTCGATTCATGCCTCTTTCTTAGTTCGCCACCTGATGGAGAACTGACCAGCCTTCTCCTTAGGTGAGTTGATCTTAGGTTTGGTCTGTTCTTGGGTATGTCCCCAACAATCATCAATTTTAATATAATTATCTTGGACTAAATATCCATTTCTCACAACTGTGGGTTTAACATATCATCATTTTCAATATTACCCTTTTTCTCAAATCTCCATCGAGTTATTTTTCTCTCTATTTAATTTATACCTCGAATTGTACTTTTTCAATTATATCCGCATACAATTTTCAATTGCAATGAGAAAGCAAAACTGCATGGATACTTGTAAACTAAGTTTCCTATAATATTTTGAGTTATGTTCTCCTTAAACAATTAAAAATGTTAGTAATTTAATTATACAAAATATTAATAAAACTTTTAATGATTAATTTACTTATAATATATTAAAGAAACAATACTTTATGGAAATTAATTAGATTCTCAATTGATTTTTTATATCTATATAATGAGCAACTTATATACTCCAAATAATGTGATGGAAGCACTATACCGGTATGTATAACATTTAGTACCACTTTGTACCTATTACTAATTCAATAATAATTTACAATATGAAATTGATAAATGAAAATTTCATTTATTGATGGTTTGATATTTTTATTTTGCTTTTGTACAAGTTTTATATCTTCATTATTGCATTTTTAATAAGAAACACCCTTTTTAAATTTGTATAATGATGCATTGCATTTTTTACACGTCTCATATTATAAGAAGGACTTTTTTTCAAGGTTGTAACATCCTGAACTATTGCCTTTTTTTTTATGCAACTCGAACTCTAAAATGTCTAAGTTTGCAACCTCAACTATTGTTTTTAAATAAATTGCAACTTGATTCCACTTATCGTGTGACTCGTACACAAAATTTCTTCAACGAGTCACATGATGAGTGGAATCAGGTTGCACTTTGCTACAAAGCAATAGTTGGGGTTGCAAATTTAGAAATTTTATAATTTGGGTTGCAAACTTCAAAAAACACAATAGCTCGGGATGGTAAAAAATTTATCTCTTTTTTGAATCCTGTCAGTCTCCCTTAAAACAATAACATGTTTACCTTGTATAGTAAAAAAGGTATAAGTAATATTATTTCTTTTGCACTATTTATACCTCCAATTATATTCATTTATTTTTTCTTCTATCTTTCCAATATATTTTTTTCCTAAACGAAGCAACCCAACATAGGAAAAATAGCCTCAAGTTAAGACTCATCTAATTTTGTCAGTGGAGCATCCTAAACGCAATAACGATATTGAACCTTGTGACCTATCCTCGCCAACTTATCTCGGGATTTATTTAATCTAATTATCCAAGGCCTTTGGAGTAAAGATCGGTAATTAAACATCACATTTCTCATTAGGTGCTTTTCAATATCCTCCATCGTCATCCATTTCACGACCGTCTCTGAATCAATCTCCACATTAATTTTCAAAAATTAGCATCTCTCCTAAGCTAGTGTTAATCCCTCATGTAAGTCCAATAACTCCTATACATTATTGAAACTCTACCAAGATTGTTAGTGTATCTAAGCACCTATCTTCACCTGTCATCTCGAATAACACCTCTAGCCATAACATTATTGGTGTGGTTATAAAAACTTTCATCCTAGTTTAGTTTCACCCATCTCTTATTGGGTTTATTCAACGACAATTTAGTGTAGATTTTCTTTTGTCTATATTTTTTATCCTTACTTATTAGTAATGAGGTCTTAAATAACTCTTTATGTAGCAAAAAGTGATACTTCTAAGCTTTATAATATTTTGATAGCTTCATCGTTTTCATGCTTTCCAAAAATTCTAAAGCGTCAAGATCAACACAATTCATCCAGGATATTCTCCGGTAACATACTACTCTCAATTTTGCTATTGAAACTCTCTTTGAGCCCATCCGACCCTCACAAGTCACGAAGATTTCGTTCAGTCTGTGCATCAACAATCTTGCCTACACCGGAGTGTGAAACAACTTCTCAGTACGTGGTCCATCTATTCATGTCTTGTACAATAACTTGTACGTACTTTACTTTTCCCAAATTTTCTATCATACTTCAATACATTCATGAGCAAGCTATCATGTTGGCAAAGCCATAGGAAAATCTTGAACTTTTGGGGATGAGGTAATTTCCAAATTCATTTTCAATTTTTCTCGCATGTCCCATCCAACACCATAAGCAAACTATATGTCGTTTTATAGGTGAATTCGTCGTTAGTCTATCCAGTCCAAACTCTCTTATCTCTATTATCATGCAGCGCAATTAGGACACTAAGTATCTCATTCACAACCTCCTTGGGCAATAATGTTTTCAGCTTATTCAGGTTTTAGTTTTTATCTGTGTTAATGGGATTACATACCATAAGATCTTTATACCTCATAAATGCTATCTCCAAATATGTCCGCTAGTTTATCTTGTGATTACCATCTATCGTTCCATAAAAACGTCCCTTCATTGTTCATAATCCTCCAGTTGAAAAATGGCTCCACCATTCAAGTGTTTCTCATTATCCCCTTCCATGCTCGGGAAACCATAAGTTGAGGCTTACATTTGATCAAGAATATCCTCCACTTTTAAATATTTTTTCTTGTGCATCTAGTTTTACACCTTGGTTTCCTTGTATTCTCCATCCTGTTTTGGCGAGCATCGCTATATATTTTTTTAGGCTTTTCTTAGACCCAATATATCCACCTTCTCCCTTCTTTCTAATCATCTTCTCCTACACTACAAAATGGGTCCGTTTCTTTGTTATATCAGTCGCTTAAAGAAAGTTATGCTTGAATCGATCAAGTTTATCGCACACATGATTGGGGAGCCAATTTGTGTGCATGTGATAGATGGAGATCGAGATGGTGATGGACTAAATTAAGTGTCATTTGTCCAAAAAGGTTTGTCGTTTTGGCTTTCTATCCAAAGAGGACCTTTTTGACTCTTTTATCACAATCGAGAAATGCTCATTATAGTTTCAGCACTCCCAAATAGTTACTTAAGTTGTCTATACTTTTCATGCCAAGAATTCTAGTAACCTACTGCTTTAAATCATTTAACACATAAGATGCGAACAACACGTGTGAATTGCTGAAGTTTAATTTGAGGTCCAATGCCTTGCGAAACGCCTTAACTACACTTTGAATGCAATTTGCTCCACTCACGGTAGCTTTGGTCCCTAATTAAGTCGTTCGTAAAAGGCAAGTGTGAGATATGAGGGCTTCTCTAATATACCATAATTGGCTTCCAGGTTCAGCTAAAATAGTCTCCTCAATCATACATGTAAGTTGTTTTATGCAGAGTACAAAGAAATAAGGCGAGAGTGATTGTTATTTAATGCCATACATCGGTACAGCCTCCATTAGTTCACCATCTACAGAATTTTCGGTTGTATCCTCTACATTTTGCTCATAATGATATTGATAGTTTTGGTTGGGAACTTAAAGGAATTTAAAATTTTTCTTAGAAAATTCCACCGAATTTTGCCGCACGCCTTTTCAAGATTCAATTTGAGCACCTCTTCAATTGACCATTATTGGTTACCCATTCACTGCCTATTTGAGCATTCATCTGATTCCTCCTTCTTCTTGTTATGGATGATAGATGAAAGAAACGTGTTATGTTTATCACCGAATTTGTTGTGTGTAGAAACTACATAGGTTTTGAGCATAATTAGATTATATTTTTGTGTCGTTTGATGCAGTTATGTGTTTATTTTGCTCCATTTATGTGATTTTGGTGTTGGAGTTACGAAACGGCGAAGTGAAGCAATTTCATGCATTTTTGGAGGAAAATAGTGTAACCCCCGTTACCAAGTAAGAGGACTCCCGTTAATGGATACAGAAGCATCGCTTGAGATGGAATATGGGAGTAACACCCGTTACTCCATGGCAGTACAGATCTGGTAAAGCCCGTTACCAGAGATAGGAGGAGTTGATTTCTGGTGAAGGAAGGGTAACGCACCCTTGGACTGAAGAAAAGTGGTAATGCCCGTTACCACTAATAAAAGCGCAGGCACGATTTAGTCTTGTAAAGGGCGTTAACAAGAATACACAGGGATAGGTAACACCCGTTACCGCTGTCGGTGAGAGATTTTAGGGTTGATATTTAAGTGTGTTTAGAAGCCTTATTTGAAGAAGAGTTCAGACGAAGCTTGGAGACTGGAGCTGCTACATGTTTTTCATAGTTTTTCAGAGAATCCAGACGAATGGATCGAGACTAATTCCGTTTTTTCGGTTTTATTATTGTTTTATTATTCAAACGAATTTCTCCCAATTTTCGTTTTCTTATGTTAGATTTAATTTTCCAAAATTGCTAGAATGTTTATAACTTAGATTCGTAGACCTTGTTTAGCTTTGATGAATATGATTTATTTTAATGCAATTTCCTTTAGTTTTAGGAGTTTTGCTTTAATTATGAGTAGCTAATTCTCTAGGGCTAGGGGAGTGGTGATGAATGCATGATAGATGTCCGATATAATGCTTGAATGACTTGTGTAATTCTTAGTTTTGAAAGCGGACTTAATTTGAATTGCAACGGTCTCGCCAACCTTAGCATGTCTTAGAATTGCCTATAGATTGAAAGATTGATGGTGATTTGGATTGTTTTCATAACTTGTAAGTTATAGAATACAAAGAGATTTGGTTCTAGCTTAAACAACAGTAATCTTATTCCATGCCGAGCCGCTAGAATATTGAATTGCACTAGTCTTGTTCCTATGGTTTAATTAACTATTGATGATTGCGAGAGCAATATTGAACACTAATTAAGCACTTGGTTACACCTTGAGAGAGGGTAATACAAACATAAGTGACTAGGTTGTAGAATTACACTTGTCAGACGAGTATTATATTGGCTCTCAACTGTATGATTCATTACTTTCCCCTGCCTGTTTAGTTTACTGAAGTTAATTCATGTGGTTAAGCTTTTACTTGCATTTACTTCTAATTAATTGTTAATTTCTGTTTTAGTAGATTAATAGATAAAAACTAATTGTTTTCGTTTGGTCTTTAGATTAGAGAAGGATATAGAGTAGTGATTGATTTCCCTTCCTTATGGGTTCGATCCTATTGTGCTACGCGTATGTTAGTATACACTTGCACGATTGGTTTTAACTTGAGTGAAACACAACAAGAAGTTTTTGGCGCCGTTGCCGGGGAAGGCATTTTAAATCAATATTACTTAAATATTTCGATCTAGTGCTTTAGACCATTATTCTATCTTGTGTTGTAGTCTTTGTCATTGTGGAATTGAGCTAAGGACATTCCTTGACCTTGCGAAGATTCGATGGCCGAAGATCCTACCAACACGAGAGACGGAGGAGTGGTAGATCCACCTCAAGAGCCACCTCCTCCTGCGATTAGAGATTACAATTTACCGAATGCGGGGGCGATTCAAAATGTAACTCATCCCCCTATTGCAGCGAATAACTTTGAGATCAAACCAGCCATTACAAACTTGCTGCAAAAAAATCCGTTTGCGGGACTGCCATTGGAGGATCTGACTTCACATCTTGAGTATTTCCTTGAAGTGTGTGATACTTTCAAGATCCATAATGTCACAACCAATGCCATCCGAGTTAGACTCTTCCCGTTCTCACTTAGGGAACGAGCCAAGGCGTGGTTGAGCATTGTACCGAATGAATTCTTTCTAAGCTGGGAGTCACTTTCCTAGGCTTTTCTAACCAAATTTTTCCCTCTCAGTAAAACTACGAAGTACAGGAATGAGATTCAAGGTTTCCGACAGATGGATGGAGAGCCTTTCTATGAGGCTTCGGATAGATTTAAGGATTTACAGAAGAAGTGTCCACATCACGGGATTCCTGGTTGGTTACTGATTCAGACATTTTCTAATAGGATGTTCCCTACTTTTAGAGGAGGGATAGATGCCGCTGCTGGCGGAGCTTTCTTATCAAAGTCCGAAACGGTTGCTGCTGAACTTTTAGAGAATATGTCAAAGAACGATGTTTTTGTGCAAGAAGGGAACTATCCTCAACCGACTAAGGCTGCAACAGGAGTCATAGAGCTCGATGGCCTGACCGCCATCAATGCTCAGATTGAAGCTCTCAATAACAGATTAGACTAACTTTCCGTGAATGCTATTGGAACACAATTCCAACCAGTGCAGGTAACTTGTGATATTTGTAGTGGTCCACATGTGTTTAACATATGTCCTTATTCCAATGTAGGTGAGCAGGTGCAAGAGAAAGTGAGTTATGCAAATAATGTAAACACCTACAATCCTAGTTGGGGGAACTAGCCTCAACAAGCAATACCGCAACTTAGATCGCCGTTTCAACCGAGGCCTCAAGATCTACGTTGACCAGGCCTAATTCATACTCCAGGTCGTTATCTGATGCAACCAGAACCTCCACCTTACATCCCTCATACTCAACCCTTTCCGGAACAGAAGCAGGGATGGGAGGCTGCACTTGAGAAGTTCATAGTTGTGTCTTCGGACAAATATCAGAAATTGGAAACTCAGGTAGAGCAGGTGGTGAATCAGAATAAGAATTTGGAGACTCAGATCGGTCAGATAGCCAAATCACTAAATACAATAGGACAAAGGATATTGCCGGATCAAACGGGAAACAATCATAAGGAACAATGCAAAGCTACAGCCTTCAGAAGTGGTAAGGAGTACGAATAACCAAGGATGCCTACAGATTCTGATGAAGGTAACACTGTTGGGAAGAAGACTGAAGGAGTAGTCGAGACAAAGGAGGGAAATGTAGAAGAGAAAAAGAAAGAGCCCCCTTCAAAGCCAAAGGTGAATGTGGCACCCAAGGATTTTGTGCCACCGGTTCCTTTTCCCCAAAGATTACAGAAGCAGAAATTGGAGAAACAGTTTGAGAAGTTCTTGATCATCTTTAAGGAGTTACATATTAATATTCCTTTTGCAAAAGCATTAGCACAAATGCCGACTTATGTTAAGTTTCTGAAAGAGATCCTCTCTAACAAGAGGAAGTTGGAAGAGTATGCCACGATTGCACTCAATGAGGAGTGCAGCGCTATTATTCAGCATAAGCTTCCACCAAAGCTTAAAGATCCATGGAGTTTTTCAATCCCTTGTACTATTGGAAATTTTACTTTCAATAAAGCTTTATGAGATCTTGGTGATAATGTGAGTTTAATGCCCTTATCTATTTGTAGGAAATTAAGTTTGGAAGATCTACAGCCAACTACAGTGTCACTTCAATTAGCTGATCGATCAATCACATATCCCACTGGACTTTCTGGTGCTCGATATAGAGAAGGACCGAGATATGCCATTGATTCTAGGAAGACCTTTCCTTGCCACAGCCGGAGCATTGATTGATGTAAAGAATGGATTGCTAACCCTAAGAGTGGGGGAAGAGCAAGTGGAGTTTAACCTGTTCAAAACCATGAAAGGACCAGTAGTGGAAGAACAGTGTTTCATGGTAGATGATATTATTTCAATTTCAGCATTGCAGGATGACCCCCTTGAATTATGTCTGCAGGGACTGGAAGAGAAAATAGACGGAGAGGAGTTACTTGAAGAGATTGCTGCTTATTCGAGATAACTTGCGGAAACTCCATTCGTACCCTTCCGACAAAAGTTTGTTTATGAGGAGTTGGGTATAGGTAAGCCCACTCCTCCCCCTTCAATTGTTAAGGCACCCACCTTGGAATTGAAACCCCTCCCCACTCATTAGAAGTATGCATTGTTAGGTGAATCTGAATCATTGCCTATTGTTGTTTCTGCGGAATTATCTGAATTACAATTAGATGCTTTGTTGAGGGTGTTGAGAACTCATAAACGAGAAATAGGATGGACTATTTTTGACATTACGGGGATTAACCCAGCTATTTGCATGCATAGAATTTTGATGGAGGATGAGCATAAACCCTATAGAGAACACCAACGCAGGTTAAACCCAAACATGAAGGAAGTTGTTAGGGCTGAGGTAATAAAATTGTTAGATGCCGGGATTATTTATCTTATCTCGGATAGTAAGTGGGTTAGCCCTGTTCAGGTTGTGCCTAAGAAAGGAGGGATGACTGTAGTTAAAAACGAGAACAATGAATTGATTCCTACTAGGACAGTCACGGGATGGAGAGTTTGCATTGATTACAGGAAACTAAATACTGTGACCAAGAAAGATCACTTTCCCCTTCCTTTCGTTGATCAAATGTTAGAAAGATTAGGCGGGCATGCATATTACTGTTTTCTGGATGGATACTCAAGTTATAATTAGATAGCTATAGCCCCGGAAGACCAGGAAAAATGCACTTTTACTTGTCCTTATGGTACTTTCGCCTTTAGGAGAATGCCTTTTGGATTCTGTAATGCCCCTGCTATGTTTCAAAGATGCATGATGGCCATTTTTTCTGCTTTCATTGAGCGTACCATGGAAATATTTATGGATGACTTTTCTGTGTTTGGCTCTTGTTTACAGAATTTAACTCAAGTTCTGCAGACATGTGAAGAGACTAATCTAGTTCTGAATTGGGAGAAATGCCACTTCATAGTGAAGAAAGGAATTGTGTTAGGCCATAGGATTTCGGAGAAGGGAATTGAAGTTGATAAGGCCAAAATTGAAGTGATCGCGAAGTTGCCACCACCAACTAATGTTAAGGGAGTTAGGAGTTTCTTTGGTCATGCCGGATTTTATCGCCGGTTTATTAAGGATTTCTCCAAAATCACTTTACCTCTTTGTAAGCTTTTACAGAAGGATGCTGAGTTTATCTTTGATAATGACTGTTTGATTGCTTTTGACAGGTTGAAGAAAGAACTTACTTCAGCACCCATTATGGTCGCGCCAGACAGGAGTTTGTCATTTGAGCTAATGTGTGATGCTAGTGAGTTGGCCATAGGAGCTGTCCTTGGCCAAAGAAGGGAGAAACGTTTACATGTTATTACATATTCTAGCAAAACACTTAATGATGCACAACTAAATTATGCCACCACAAAAAAAAAAAAACTGTTAGCTATTGTACATGCTTTTGACAAGTTTCGTTCTTATTTAATAGGTTCAAAAACTATGGTATACACTGATCATGCTGCCATTAAGTACCTTTTGTCCAAGAAAGATAGTAAACCGTGCCTCATTAGGTGGATATTGTTACTCCAGGAGTTTGATTTGGAGATTAGAGATAAGAAGGGCACAGAGAACGTGGTAGCAGACCATTTGTCAGGACTGGAAATTGAGGAGACGGCTGAGGAGAAAGAACAGGTTATAGTGGAGAATTTTCCAGATGAACAATTGTTTAAGGTGGATTCTAGAGTACCGTGGTATGCAGATTTTGTGAATTACTTGGTCAGTAAAATTGTACCTCCTGACTTGAGTTTCCACCAGAAAAGGAAATTCCTTTCCGATGCAAAGTATTATTATTAGGAAGAACCATTGCTTTATAGACACTGCTCTGATCATCTGGTGAGGCGATGCGTCCCACAGGATGAGATAGAGGAGGTGTTTTTTCACTGCCATTCTAGCCCTTATGGAGGTCATGCTAGTGCGAGTAAGACTGCTACAAAGGCGCTACAATCTGCATTTTTGTGGCCTTCATTGTTTAAGGATGCACACGAGTTTGTGACTAAGTATGATTCATGCCAGAGGATAGGTAATATTGGAAAGAGAGATGAGATGCCACTGAGATATATTCTTGAGATTGAGCTTGTTGATGTTTGGGGCATTAATTTTATGGGTCCTTTTCCGTCATCCAACGGAAATAAGTACATTCTGGTGGGAGTTGACTACGTATCTAAGTGGGTTGAAGCCATAGCATCACCAAGGAATGATTCCAAGGTTGTGTTAAAATTTCTAAGGAAGAATATTTTCAGTCGATTTGGAGTTCCCCGAGCTCTGGTTAGTGACGGAGGATCTCATTTCTGTAATAAGCCTCTAGAGATTCTTTTGAAGAAGTACGGAGTTCACCATCGAGTGGTGGCCCCGTATCATTCCCAATCGAGTCGGCAAGTTGAAATTTCCAATAGGAAGAGTAAACAGATTTTGGAAAAAACTGTAAGTAGCTCGAGGAAGGATTGGGCATCTAAGTTGGATGATGTACTATGGGCGTATAAGACGGCTTATAAGACACCTATCTGTACGTCCCCATTTAACCTAGTCTATGAAAAACCGTGCCATTTCCCGTTGGAATTCGAGCATAAGGCATATTGGGCCATCAGGGCCATTAACTTTGATATAAAGCTAGTGGGCGAAAAGAGAGCTTTGTAATTGCATGAATTAGAGGAATTCCGACTCAGAGTGTATGAAAATGCCAAACTTTATAAAGAAAGGACAAAGAGATGGCATGATAAGCATATCCGAGTGAAAGAGTTTGAAGTAGGCCAGTTAGAGTTTTTGTTCAACTCTCAGTTGAAGCTCTTTCCAGGGAAATTGAAGACCCGTTGGTCCGGCCCATTTCGTGTTATTAGGGTGATGTCAAGTGGAGCCGTAGACATAGGAAATAAGAGTTCGGGCACGTTTGTAGTGAATGAACAAAGATTGAAGCCGTATCTAGTTGGCGAGCCCATCAAAAAATACACTTCATGTAGCACCCCTACACGTGGAGATGCCACACCCCCGCACTATACGTCGATCCACATACGAAACGAATAATCCATACATGAACTAACCTATAGCGAACGGGTGACAATGCAAATAAAAGAACACGCTAGCTAGGCGGGACTAGACCCACAAATCAAATAAATCCAATACACGAAACTCAAAGGCGGAAGCATAATATTATCGTTTTGCCATCAAATATCCAAAAGCTCATCATATCAATACATTATCATCTTCTATATAACATTCATGTATAAGTATTCAAAAGCTACTAACATGATACTCTAAAATGCTAATACATAAGAGGCAATACTATGCTAGACTCAGCTGGATAAATAACACGACTCGACTCCCGCCTAGCACGCCACGGACGAAACCTGAAAGGTGGAGGCATCAGTCTGTGAAAACCGAGTGAGGGGCAAAAATATATATAAACACAAGTAACATGCATGTTATAACCTCGGGTAATGCTTTTGATATACAACAATATAAGTTCAAGGACATATTTATACATCGCCCGAGATTACAACTATCAAGTTTAACACGGTTATCACTTTTGTTTGAACAATCAGTGGCCCTGGCGAGGGGCGTGCACGATCTCCAACCAAACCCCGACAGTGAACAAAGATTACCCTTTTTACTTAATTAGGTTATCACACAAATCATTATAGTGCACATGATCAATAACACGAATTCCATCCTTTCCCAATGGTGGTGGGTTTGCAAGGCCCGAACCACCCACGATATCACAATGTACGTCGGGAGCATGACTCCCACGTAAGGGACTCCATCCTCCACCATATCTCCTGGTGGATTCAGGGGGCATCCCCACTGTTTGAGAGAGGTATAAGAGTTACCCGTCAGCCCTATGCTTTCCCAGTTGGCTCAAACACTCACTCTCGGGCCCACAGTGCACGATACACGATAATTCGTCAAACATGATCACGGTTCAATCATGGTAACACGGTACACGGCTTTCTTGTAACACGATACGCGACTTGCTTTTCATGAACATGACTTGCTTTCAATGAACACATGGTTTACTTGTAAAGAACATGACTTGAGAGTTTAGAAACACTTGTAAATATATATATTTATACCGTTTGGCCCAAAAGTCACATAAGGTTATACAGGGTTCTAAGTAACTAGCAATTAAACCTCACCTGACAGGCGACACGATGACTCATGGATGCATGAACGTGCTCAGTTGATTACCATCTCCGCCCTAGAGAAGAACTTGAAATGAATTAGAAGAAGGAAGGTGATGGCGGTAACATGATGGTGATGCTCTAAGATTAATAATCCTTCTCAAAACTTAGCTTAAATGATGAATTTCCTCTTTCCTTCTTGAGGGTTTTTGGTTCGGTGGGAGAAGGAGCAAATATGGGTGTGCACATATGAAAATGAGATGATTGTGAAAGAATGACGAAGAACATATCACGTAATTTCATTTCTTGATTTGGTTGAAATATGTTATTTGCAATTAGATCCTCCAAGTCTATAAGTTATGCAATCATGTATAAAAGATTTGGAAATGATCAATTAGGTCCCTTAGTATTTTTACGCAATTTGGTCCTCACATTTAAATAAATGTCAATTGAGGTCAATTAAGCAATTAAAACAAGTTCGACAATTAATTCACGTAACACCTAAATCCCAAATTGATACATATTTCACTTATTTCCACGTAAACATATTGGAATAAAATTTATATCATTTACCCTAAAGTGTAGGAATTTAATAAAGGAAAGAATTAAAATAATCCTAACCCTCGGAAATCTCACACGTGTCGTACGTACCTGGAAAGTCGGAAATTGGGGCATTACAATTCTCTCCCCTTTAAGAGAATCCGTCCTTGGATTTACCCTTTCATGTTCATCCCACGCGGGTTGGCCATTCCCCGTTAGGGATTAGTCTGAAAGAGGTCTTCAATCCACGAGATTCCGTGCAATGTTGTTAAGTCACGACCTCAACTTTTCGAAATTCTGAACACGCGAGAGAAAATCTAACCTTCCACTAGAACAAATTACCAAATAAGAATGAGAGTACCCCGTCTCTCTAACGAATGACGAGATAACCCTGTCTCTCAAACAAGTATTGAGAGAACCCCGTCTCTTGATTAACAAAATAAAACTAGCTAACAAGAAATTAAAGGTAATAATAATGAAGTATATGATGCACGTGATATACATGTTCAAGTGTACCGTTCACTGTGGATTGAAATTCTTTCATTGTGATAGTTCGGTTGAACGCTTGATCCTTTAAATTATTTACTGGGCCCGCTCTCCCTCTTAAGAAAGAAAATAAAATTTTCTTTCTTAAGCCTTACGAAGTCCGACGTGGATATCCAAGTGTTCAAACTTTCCTTAGTTCAGCAAAGCTAGGAGGATGGTTGCTAACAATAATCATTAAATCATGCATGCTGATTAAAATGTCAATGCACGTGTCACACTTAGGAGCAATTTAAAAAGGCAAAATATAACAATTAATTTCCTAAGATTCACGTAGACACGTCTATCATATAAATTTCAAGGCACATAAGGTCATTTAGTGCGCAATTAATGACAAGAATGAATGCAATACCTAAATTATCAAATAATTTCCTACGTCGTTCGACCTAGACTCGACATGACACGACACTAGAACCTCAGTTTTGCAACCGGGCTCTGATACAACTTAAGATGTAGCACCCCTACACGTGGAGATGCCACTTCCCCGCACTATAGGTCGGTCCACATACGAAACGAATAATCCTTACATGAACTAACCTATAGCGAACGGGTGACAATGCAAATAAAAGAACAAGCTAGCTAGGCGGGACTAGACCCACAAATGAAATAAATCTAATACACGAAACTCAAATGCGGGAGCATAATATTATCGTTTTGCCATCAAATATCCAAAAGCTCATCATATCAATACATTATCATCTTCTATATAACATTCATGTATAAGTATTCAAAAGCTACTAACATGATACTCTGAAATGCTAATACATAAGAGGCAATGCTATGCTAGACTCAGCTGGATAAATGACACGACTCGAATCCCGCCTAGCACGCCACGGACGAAACCTGAAAGGTGGAGGGGTCAGTCTGTGAAGACCGAGTGAGGGGCATCAATACATATAAACATAAGTGACATGCATGTTATAACCTCGGGTAATGCTTTTGATATACAACAATATAAGTTCAAGGACATATTGATACATCGCCCGAGATTACAACTATCAAGTTTAACACGGTTATAACTTTTATTTGAACAATCCGTGGCCCTGGCGAGGGGCGTGCACGATCTCCAACCAAACCCCGACAGTGAACAAAGATTACCCTTTTTACTTAATTAGGTTATCACACAAATCATTATAGTGCACACGATCAATAACACGAATTCCATCCTTCCCCAATGCTGGTGGGTTTGCAAGGCCCGAACCACCCACGATATCACGATGTACGTCGGGAGCATGACTCCCACGTATGGGACTCCTTCCTCCACCTTATCTCCGGGTGGATTCAGGGGACATCCCCACGGTTTGAGAGAGGTATAAGAGTTACCCGTCAGCCCTATGCTTTCCCGGTTGGCTCAAACACTCACTCTCGGGCCCACAGTGCAGGATACACGATAATTCGCCAAACATGATCACGGTTCAATCACGGTACACGGCTTGCTTGTAACACGATACGCGACTTGCTTTTCATGAATATGACTTGCTTTCAATGAACACATGGTTTACTTGTAAAGAACATAACTTGAGAGTTTAGAAACACTTGTAAATATATATATTTATACCGTTTGGCCCAAAAGTCACATAAGGTTATCCGGGGTTCTAAGTAACTAGCAATTAAACCTCACCTGAAAGGCGACACGATGACTCATGGATGCGTGAACGTGCTCAGTTGATTACCATCTCCGCCTTGGAGAAGAACTTGAAATGAATTAGAAGAAGGAAGGTGATGGAGGTAAAATGATGGTGATGCTCCAAGATTAATAATCCTTCTCAAAACTTAGCTTAAATGATGAATTTCCTCTTTCCTTCTTGAGGGTTTTTGGTTCGGTGGGAGAATGAGCAAATATGGGTGTGCACATATGAAAATGAGATGATTGTGGAAGAATGACGAAGAATATATCACGTAATTTCATTTCTTGATTTTGGTGAAATATGTTATTTCCAATTAGATCCTCCAAGTCTATAAGTTATGCAATCAAGTATAAAAGATTTGGAAATGATCAATTAGGTCCATTAGTATTTTTATGCAATTTGGTCCTCACATTTAAATAAATGTCAATTAAGGACAATTACGCAATTAAAACAAGTTCGACAATTAATTCACGTAACACCTAAATCCAAAATTGATACATATTTCACTTATTTCCACGTAAACATATTGGAATAAATTTTATATCATTTACCCTAAAGTGTAGGAATTTAATAAATGAAAGAATTAAAATAATCCTAACTCTCGGAAATCTCACACGTGTCGTACGTACCTGGAAAGCCGAAAATTGGGGCATTACAATTCTCTCCCCTTTAAGAGAATCCGTCCTCGGATTCACCCTTTCATGTTCATCCCACGCGGGTAGGCCATTCCCTGTCAGGGATTAGTCCGAAAGAGGTTTCAATCCACGAGATTTCATGCAATGTTGTTAAGTCATGACCCTCAACTTTCCGAAATTCTGAACACGCGAGAGAAAACCTAACCTTCCACTAGAACAAATTGCCAACTAAGAATGAGAGTGCCTCGTCTCTCTAACGAACGACGAGAGAACCCCGTCTCTTGATTAACAAAATAAAACTAGCTAACAAGAAATTAAAGGTAACAATAATGAAGTATATGATGCACGTGATATGCATGTTCAAGTGTACCGTTCACCGTGGATTGAAATTCTTTCGTTGTAATAGTTCGGTTGAACTCTTGATCCTTTAGATTATTTCCTGGGCCCGCTCTCCCACTTAAGAAAGAAAATAAAATTTTCTTTCTTAAGCCTTCCGAAGTCCGACGTGGATATCCAAGTGTTCAAACTTTCCTTAGTTCAGCAAAGCTAGAAGGATGGTTGCTAACAATAATCATTAAATCATGCATGCTGGTTAAAATGTCAGTACACGTGTCACACTTAGGAGCAATTTAAAAAGGAAAAATATAACAATTAATTTCACAAGATTCACGTAGACACGTTTATCATATAAATTTCAAGGCACATAAGGTCATTTAGTGTGCAATTAATGACAAGAATGAATGCAATACTAAATTATCAAATAATTTCCTACGTCGTTCGACCTAGACTCGACACGACACGACACTAGAACCTCTGTAGCACCCCAAGCGGTGGGGCACCACAACCCCGCACAATGACCCGACACGTGGTACGAAATGGAACGTCGCACACGCACCAAGTCACAGCGAACGGGTGACAAACGAAAAATCCAACCTAAGCTAGGCGGTACCTAAACCCCGTATAAGTAAAATATGCAAAAACCTGTATGCGGAAGCGAATCGAAATATGAACTAACAAAAATTTTAATCAACAAAATAAAGAAACGGGTTCAACTAATTCCATGAACCTGTCCTAACCTGTCCCGAATTCAAACATACAACAAAGACGGGTTCAACTAATCCAAGCCCTGTCCTAACCTGTCCCGAAAATTCGTACATCAAAGCATAAACATAATCCTGTACAGAACATGCTATATACATAATTACAAACGGATGCAGATCAGAGATTCACAACTTAATCAAATAGATACAGGATCAAAAGACATGGACTCAACAGACAAGACACAAAGCCGCCCAGCTCGAACTCCAAGAACCTGAACCTACAGACTGAAAACATAGGTGGGGCGAGGGTCAGTCCACTGACTGAGTGAGGGGGGCTGAACTCACACACGCTATACATAATAAGGAGCAGAGCACGTATCAAAAGAAAGATTATGAACCGGGAGTAGGGTTTTGCATACCAAAACCATTTTCCCAAAAGAGCTCATATTTACACATATATTCATATCTTCTTAAGTTTGAAAACTCGTAAGAATTCATAGATTCAGAAACGCATATGGATTCATAAATATTCAAATGGATTCATAAATTCATAAATTTACTTGTATAAGTCTCTTATTGAATCAAAATCTCCTATCCCGTTTCATAATCCACATAATAAAAGAATACAAATACTCGGCGAGTACGGGTCTCCAACCTTACTCCTTAACATAAGATCCATAAGAAATCACAAATAAATTCAAATGCATAAGATTCATATTCCCGAATTCCAACCTTCTCCGGAAGTCTGCACGTGGGTTACGGGCCCACATCGTGCAACTCGATATACGTGGGGTCGCGAACCCACAACGTACCTTCTCCGACCTCAGCCGAAGGCTCAAAACACCACGCCTTCTCCATCTCCCTCAGAGTCGCGAGTAGGTACTTCAAAGGAGCGTGCGCACAGGGGTGATAACCGGCGACCCCAACAGCCGCACCGGGTCTTCCTTACCCACACCTCCGAAACCCGAGGATTCAAATAGATTCACATAAACTCATAGGAAGCATACCTAACTCGCGAAACATAAAAACGTAAGATTCATAACTTAAGGAACATTCCATAAGAAACATACCTTACCGTGCAACTCGGCATATGCTATACACATACCTCTCCGTGTCTTCCTAATTCATAATATGCTGAGGGAAATCCATAGTTTGCTGGACGATACACGGTTTGGAGCATAGCCTCGTTGCAAAACCATTTTAAGCTTATATACGCCCATACGTATAATTTCAGAAGGATTCATATCAAATCGAATTAACAAAATTCATAACATATTGTAAGACACATATTTAATATATATATAGTATATATTCGCATGCGGGGTTGAAAACGAGAATATAGGGTTGTAGGTCGCTTTACCTAAAACAAAAATCCTAAAACCTCACCTTACACCGACGAGAACGGAAAACACAAGCCAAGAAGTCCCACTGGAACCCAAACAGCTGACAGACACTCCCTGAAGAAACCCTGAACGACTGAACACACACAGAACACAGACTCAGACTCCAAACACAACCACAAAGACGCACGGCTATGCTCACGAATATACATTATGCAACATATAATCCATATTTATTCAATCAAGTCATTCAGAGCATATTATAAATCATATTACATATCAAGAGATGCATAGCTTATAAATTCATAACATTTATTACAAAAAATAAATTAGGACATTAAGAATTCAATTCATATCATGCACTAATTCTCGAAAGGATAAACGCAAAATGCATAACAATTTCACACGTAAATACATATTAACATATTTCACAATATTCAACAATTAACATACTTAAATAATTTATTCAAATCGATGATAACTCATACCTTGGTAATTTAATTATTATGAGTCTCATAATTATACGAATAATTTAGATCCTTAAATTGCATTAATATCCCCTAAACAAGAAATATTCTCAAGTAGATAGGCTTAAACGAGGCAAATAAATTCAATAAATCGTAAATCAAGATTTCATACATCGTATCACATTTCCTAGTATCATACAACTCATAATTTCAATTTATAGTTCATACAAGATCGAAATTTACAATTAAAACAATTAACGAAAATAAATACCACAACTTCAAAAATTCATATAAAATCAACCGGACATCCGATTGACGAACGGAAAGTGGCGTTGGACTCACCACAACGAAACAGACCTACTGTCCGAAAGTCGTCGGAATGCCGCCATCGCAGCCGGCCGAACAGCCACCGGCCGCCACCGGAACACCGCCTCCGGTGGTCGGAAAAATCCCCGGAAGGACAAAAACGTACGCCTCGGCCTGCTTGACAAAAGCCCTCACCAATTTCAGAAAATACCAAACACGTCGGACTTCGTTGACAAAAAACCGAACTTAAATCCTAGTACGAAAACTGAAATTAAATACAAACCGCTAAGCGAAAACAAAATCCGGACATACCGTTGGAAAGCCCGTAGCGAGGCCTTCGAAAGCCCCTAGCCAAAATGCCGGAAAAGTCACCGGAAAACCGGACCGCCGGTCCAGAGCCGGTCCGCCGCCGCTGGCTGGTTCTTGGGCCGCCACCTACACGAACAACTCGATCTCGTCCAGTTAGGCAACTTCTCAGAAGGAACCGTCGCCAAAAGATCACCGGAAAAGCTTCAAACCGCCGCCCAAAAACCCGCCGTTGCGCCACTCGCCGGTTCAGCCATCTCCGGCCATCGTTTGCTCAAACTGACCTCGGAATTAGCCTCACCACGTCGAAAACGTCCGAAAAGGTACCCCCTCGCCGGAAAAGATCACCGGAGACCGCCAAACGCCGCCGCTACAGTAACGCACCACCGCCGCGCGAACTTCAGCCGGCACGTGCGCCGCCGTCCGGCCACCGTTGGCCACACCGTTGGAACTGGAATTGCGCCGCGAGGTCCTCTAACAGGTGGGGTGGCGCGTGTCGTTGCATGGTCACTGGAAACCGCGGCAAGAAGGTGGCGAAGTGGCGGGTGTTCATTCCGACGCCGCTGCTTTGCCGTAGCACCACCACCGCTGATTTTCAGGTCCCGATTCTTATACCATAGTGTCGGGCTCGTCGAGATGGTAAATTTCCACTACTCAAACGTCGAATTCCGTCGAGAAACGAGCGAGAACGGATATGTGTGTGTTTTCACACCTCCAGTGCATGAATAGTGTCGGATCGCGGGAGGAAGACACTGGGGTTGGAGCTGAAGTTCTGGCACGCAAAACGAGGATCCGGGGTATATATCTCGGGTCCTCTTATGCGAAAATGGGCAGAAAAACTGGCTAACGAAGTCAGAATGGGGCAAACTTAGAGTCTACGGACTCGTTTCGATGCCCCGAACACAAAGAAGGGGTCAAAAAGGTAGATCGAACGAGAAATGACCGAATAGCCCTTAAAAGAGAAAATTGCAAACAAGCCCCTTATAAATCGGACCAGCGGGATGTCACAACCTCGGTTTTGCAACCGGGCTCTGATACCACTTAAGATGTAGCACCCCTACACGTGGAGATGCCACATCCCCGCACTATAGGTCGATCCACATACGAAACGAATTATCCGTACATGAACTAACCTAAAGCGAACGGGTGACAATGCAAATAAAAGAACAAGCTAGCTAGGTGGGACTAGACATTCAAATGAAATAAACCCAATACACGAAACTCAAAGGCGGAAGCATAATATTATCGTTTTGCCATCAAACATCCAAAAGCTCATCATATCAATACATTATCATCTTCTATATAACATTCATGTATAAGTATTCAAAAGCTACTAACATGATACTCTGAAATGCTAATACATAAGAGGCAATGCTATGCTAGACTCAGCTGGATAAATGACACGACTCGACTCCCGCCTAGCACGCCACGGACGAAACCTGAAAGGTGGAGGCGTCAGTCTGTGTAGACCGAGTAAGGGGCATAAATATATGTAAACACAAGTAACATGCATGTTATAACCTTGGGTAATGCTTTTGATATACAACAATATAAGTTGAAGGACATATTTATACATCGCCCGAGATTACAACTGTCAAGTTTAACACGGTTATCACTTTTATTTGAACAATCCGTGGCCCTGGCGGGGGACGTGCACGATCTCCAACCAAACCCCGACAGTGAACAAAGATTACCCTTTCTACTTAATTAGGTTATCACACAAATCTTTATAGTGCACACGATCAATAACACGAATTCCATCTGATAACTCGTTAATTCGTCATCTTTATGATTGAATTATTTCCCGAATTGTGCTTGAATTGATATTATCTTAAAAGAATTGATGCATTGCTGTTTATATTGTAGATTTGGGGCACAAATGCGAAATCGAGGCTAATTTGATTATTTTATGAAGGAATTTCCGTAAAGCAGGACTTACGGCATTGCTGACTTACTGCTTGCTTTATTTTGATGAGATTGGGGGGCTATCTTAGAATGGTCATGCATGCAGTCACGTGGGCTCGGAGGGAATTGTTTTTAATGGAGTTAGGCTGCACTATTTTGGAATTGAGATATTTGTTGTTGCATAAAGATCAATAATGGGTTGGAAGAATTAGTGGGTTGTCGGAATAGTTGGGAATTTAGTAGAGAATGGGTTTACTTTCTTGTTATAATTGGGCCGCACGCTTGGAAGTAATTGGGAGGAGGGCCCCATGAATATAGCGTTGGAAATTAATGCCAAAAGCCAATTTGAATTGTTGTGGGATGCACGTGTATAGTGAATTAAGGAGAATTGAGGCTGTTGGTTATGAATTATTGGTGTGGACTTGGGGCTGCATGTGCATGGAATAATTGGAAAACCAATTTGCGGGCTGCGGACTTAGTATTGGGCTTCTATGTTGTGGGTTGTGCTTATATTTGGAATTAATTTGATTAGGCCCATTTGTTTTAATTCTTGAAGTGCAAGATTGAAGTCCTATTTGCATGAGGATTCGAGAGCTTGGGATCTTATATTTATACACGCATGACGGCAGCAGGTGGATCACGTAACAAATTGGGAGGCAGCTCTCGGGGAGTGGAGACGCGAGCAACACGAGGCGACTTCAGGAGTTTTTCTTGTTTTTAATTTCTTTCTTCTTTAGACAATTTAGTTTATTTACGTTAAAGAATTCTTTATTTATTTTTATGAATTTTAGTAGCTAAGTTTTTAATTATCTAGCTAGGGATTAAGATTCGATTTTGGATATTGAGAGACCTAAACGTTTTTATTTAATTCATGTTTATTTAGGCATTTATCTTGTCTCCGTGTTTCGTGTTTATTGTGATTAGGCAATTTCGGGATAGTGCACGATCTCTAGGTTGTTTTAATTTGCATATAGCCATTCATGATGCTTGAAGCGTATGTAAAGTTGATTGATAAAAGGTGGTAAATTAGTGACAGGGTTTTAGCGATAAAATTCCTCGTTCACTAAGGGATTTGATAATCTAATTTAAATCTTGCGTGTGTCACGACTTGGTTAATTAGGATTGGTGTTTTTATGGTTCTTAATGCTGCGAATTCATTAAATCCTGTCGAGTGTCTCTAGGGGTTGTGAATTTGTTAGGGAAGATAACTGTCGAGTGTCTCTAGGTTATCCGATAAATTAAGTAAAAATGAGGTTGAGTCGAGTGTCTCTATCAACTATAGCCAATCTGTCTGAATAACTCGAATTTATCTTTGAGTCGATGATCAATATAACAATTCGAATCGAATATCCCTGGCTAGGTAATTTTCCCCTCTGATTGATTTAATCATACGTGATCTTACTTGTTTAGTTTTAGGTAGCTTTTTAATTCTTGTTATTTATTTTAATTGCATACTTAGGTTAGAATAATTCTAAAAACCCCCCTCTTTAATTGTTTCTTTTCGTGAATAACTTGGAATTGTTAGAAATAAATCAGCCAGTCTCTGTGGATCGACCCTGTTTACACTATACTCTGTGTTTAGTCGTTAAATAGGTATTTTAATTATTTTTGACGGATTCGACACCTGTCAAATTTTGGCGCCGTTGCCGGGGACTGTGTTTTTAATCGATTTTATTTCTTTTCATGAACAGGAGCATTCACGGGAAGGACGATCATTCAACAATGTTTACGAATGCACAACAGTTCAACAATTTTGCAAACATTCCACAACAGGTTAACGAGGTCAACTCTTCACCTTTTGATGAACTTAAGAACATGATAAGTGTTTTGGCTTCTAACCTTGGTGCAGGTGTACCCCAAGTAGCGAAGGTCTGTCAATTGTATGCGAGCTCGTTGCATCCCACCGACGCGTGTCCATCCCTTCAAGAATCCCCTTTTGAAAATGTGGACACATTCGGATATCAACCTCCGATGTACAATCCATACTCCAACATGCACAATACCGGATGGTATGATCACCCCACTATGAGTTATGCACCGAATCCACCAAACTTCCAAAACTTCGTACCTACACCTCCACAACCCCAACAACCAATCCCTCAACCGTACCCACCTTTCAACCCACAAGATATCCAATTTAATAACTTGGAAACCTCTTTTAAGAATTTGGAAAATCAATTGGGTCAAATTGCAGCCTCATTGAGCAGATTAGAGAATCAACGAAAACTTCAATCACACACGGAGGATCAGAGGCGAAACATGAGTGCAATCACGATCCTAAGTGATGAGGAACTGTCTCCCCCAGTGGAGAAGACCAAAACTCGCCAGAACAGAGCAGAAACAGAACAGACAGTCGACTTGACCTTTAAGTGTGACCACGCCTTAGGCCCCAGTCAGAACAGAGAGTCAAAAATTAAAGTCCAGCCTAAGCCATGGGTGGAACCACCTCCGTTTCCAGAGCGCCTGATCCAAGCGAGAAAAGAGAAAGAGGAGCAAGGTATACTTGAGACTTTTCGAAAAGTTGAAGTCAACATTCCTTTGTTGGATGCTATTCAACAAATCCCACAACATGAGAAATATCTTAAGGAACTCTGCACCAACAAACGGAAACTAAAAGGTAATGAAATCCTAAGTGTTGGAGAGAATGTCTCTGCTGTTTTACAAAAGAAATTACCTCCTAACTGCGGAGACCAAGGTATGTTTTCAATTCCATGTAAAATTGGCAAGAATGAGATTAAGAAAACAATGTGTGATTTGGATGCGCCCATTAATATTATGCCTCTATCTGTTTATTCATCACTGAATCTTGGTCCTTTGAAAGATACAGGTATCACAATTCAGTTCGCTGATCGATCTATTGTGTATCCAGATGGAGTATTAGAGGACGTACTTGTGCAAGTTGATGGATTAGTCTTTCCTGCTGATTTTTATGTGATTTATATGGAGGATGAAAATTGTCTAAATGTTTCTGATATTTTGCTTGGTCGACCCTTTTTGAGCACTGCTAGGGCTAAAATAGATGTTCAAGAAGATTTATTGACTCTAGAATTTGATGGTGATATTGCAAAATTTAATGTTTATGAGTCAAAAAAATATCCTAATGAATTATCTAGTATTTTTAGTGGTGATGTGATTGAAAACTCAAGTAATGAAATTTTTGAGCCTAATAATGTGGAAAAGCTAAGCTTTGAACCCCTTCAAAATTTGGTAGTTGAAAATTTTGAGAGTAAGCCGAAACATGTTGGTTTGCATGATGATATCTATGATATGGTTATTCCATTAAGACATGTTAATCCTTTGAATAAAAAGGCTCCGAATTTGAAACTACTTGATGACTTGGCTTCCCCAATGGTGGTGGGTTTGCAAGGCCCGAACTACCCACGATATCACGATGTACGCCAGGAGCATGACTCCCACGTACGGGACTCCTTCCTCCACCATATCTCCTGGTGGATTCAGGGGTCATCCCCATGGTTTGAGAGAGGTATAAGAGTTACCCGTCAGCCCTATGCTTTCCCTGTTGGCTCAAACACTCACTCTCGGGCCCACAATACACGATACACGATAATTCGACAAACATGATCACGGTAACACGGTACACGGCTTTCTTGTAACACGATACGCGACTTGCTTTTCATGAACATGACTTGCTTTCAATGAACACATGGTTTACTTGTAAAGAACATGACTTGAGAGTTTAGAAACACTTGTAAATATATATATTTATACCGTTTGGCCTAAAAGTCACATAAAGTTATACGGGTTCTAAGTAACTAGCAATTAAACCTCACCTGACAGGCGACACGATGACTCATGGATAAGTGAACGTGCTCAGTTGATTACCATCTCCGCCCTGGAGAAGAACTTGAAATGAATTAGAAGAAGGAAGGTGATGGAGGTAACATGATGGTGATGCTCCAAGATTAATAATCCTTCTCAAAACTTAGCTTAAATGATGAATTTCCTCTTTCCTTCTTGAGGGTTTTTGGTTCGGTGGGAGAAGGAGCAAATATGGGTGTGCACATATGAAAATGGGATGATTGTGGAAGAATGAAGAATATATCAAGTAATTTCATTTCTTGATTTTGGAGAAATATGTTATTTGCAATTAGATCCTCCAAGTCTATAAGTTATGCAATCAAGTATAAAAGATTTGGAAATGATCAATTAGGTCCATCAGTATTTTTATGCAATTTGGTCCTCACATTTAAATAAATGTCAATTAAGGACAATTAAGCAATTAAAACAAGTCCGACAATTAATTCACGTAACACCTAAATCCAAAATTGATACATATTTCACTTATTTCCACGTAAACATATTGGAATAAAATTTATATCATTTACCCAAAAGTGTAGGAATTTAATAAATGAAAGAATTAAAATAATCCTAACTCTCGGAAATCTCACACGTGTCGTACGTACCTGGAAAGCCGGAAATTGGGGCGTTACAATTCTCTCCCCCTTAAGAGAATCCGTCCTAGGATTCACCCTTTCATGTTCATCCCATGCGGGTTGGCCATTCCCCGTCAGGCATTAGTCCGAGAGAGGTCTTCAATCCACGAGATTCCGTGCAATGTTGTAAAGTCACGACCCTCAACTTTCCGAAATTCTGAACACGCGAGAGAAAATCTAACCTTCCACTAGAACAAATTGCCAAATAAGACTGAGAGTGCCCCGTCTCTCTAACGAACGACGAGAGAACCCCGTCTCTCAAACAAGTAACGAGAGAACCCCGTCTCTTGATTAACAAAATAAAACTAGCTAACAAGAAATTAAAGGTAACAATAATGAAGTATATGATGCACGTGATATGCATGTTCAAGTGTACCGTTCACCGTGGATTAAAATTCTTTCGTTGTTATTTTCTTTCTTAAGCCTTCCGAAGTCCGACGTGGATATCCAAGTGTTCAAACTTTCCTTAGTTCAGCCGAGCTAGGAGGATGGTTTCTAACAATAATCATTAAATCATGCATGCTGATTAAAATGTCAATGCACGTGTCATACTTAGGAGCAATTTAAAAAGGCAAAATATAACAATTAAATTCACAAGATTCACGTAGACACGTCTATCATATAAATTTCAGGGCACATAAGGTCATTTAGTGCGCAATTAATGACAAGAATGAATGCAATACCTAAATTTTCAAATAATTTCATACGCCGTTCGACCTAGACTCGACACGACACGACACTATAACCTTGGTTTTGCAACCGGACTCTGATACCACTTAAGATGTAGCACCCCTACACGTGGAGATGCCACACCCCCGCACTATAGGTCGATCCACATACGAAACGAATAATCCGTACATGAACTAACCTATAGCGAAGGGTGATAATGCAAATAAAAGAACAATCTAGCTAGGCGGGACTAGACCCTCAAATGAAATAAATCCAATACACGAAACTCAAAGGCGGAAGCATAATATTATCGTTTTGCCATCAAATATCCAAAAGCTCATCATATCAATACATTATGATCTTCTATATAACATTCATGTATAAGTATTCAAAAGCTACTAACACGATACTCTGAAATGCTAATACATAAGAGGTAATGCTATACTAGACTCAGCTGGATAAATGACATGACTCGACTCCCGCCAAGCACGCCACGGACGAAACCTGAAAGGTGGAGGCGTCAGTCTGTGAAGACCGAGTGAGGGGCATAAATATAAATAAACACAAGTAACATGCATGTTATAACCTCGGGTAATGCTTATGATATTCAACAATATAAGCTCAAGGACATATTTATACATCCCCCGAGATTACAACTATCAAGTTTAACACGGTGATCACTTTTATATGAACAATCCGTAGCCCTGGCGAAGGACGTGTACGATCTCCAACCAAACCCCGACAGTGAACAAAGATTACCCTTTTTACTTAATTAGGTTATCACACAAATCATTATAGTGCACACGATCAATAACACGAATTCCATCCTTCCCCAATGGTGGTGGGTTTGCAAGGCCCGAACCACCCACGATATCACGATGTACGTCGGGAGCATGACTCCCACGTACGGGACTCCTTCCTCCACGATATCTCTTGTCGGATTCAGGGGGCATCCCCAGGGTTTGAGAGAGGTATAAGAGTTACCCGTCAGCCTATGCTTTCCCGGTTGGCTCAAACACACACTATGGGGCCCACAGTACACGATACACGATAATTCGCCAAACATGATCACGGTTCATTCACGGTAACATGGTATACGGCTTTCTTGTAACACGATACGCGACTTGTTTTTCATGAACATGACTTGCTTTCAATGAACACATGGTTTACTTGTAAAGAACATGAGCTGAGAGTTTAGAAACACTTGTAAATATATATATCTATACCGTTTGGCCCAAAAGTGACATAAGGTTATACGGGTTCTAAGTAACTAGCAATTAAACCTCACCTGACAGGCGACACGATAACTCATGGATGCGTGAACGTGCTCAGTTGATTACCATCTCCGCCCTAGAGAAGAATTTGGAACAAATTAGAAGAAGGAAGGTGATGGAGGTAACATGATGGTGATGCTCCAATTATTAATAATCCTTCTCAAAACATAGCTTAAATGATGAATTTCCTCTTTCCTTCTTGAGGGTTTTTGGTTCGGTGGGAGAAGGAGCAAATATGGGTGTGCACATATGAAAATGAGATGATTGTGGAAGAATGAAAAATATATCACGTAATTTCATTTCTTGATTTTGGTGAAATATGTTATTTGCAATTAGATCCTCCAAGTCTATAAGTTATGCAATCAAGTATAAAAGATTTGGAAATGATCAATTAGGTCCATTAGTATTTTTATGCAATTTGGTCCTCACATTTAAATAATTGTCAATTAAGGACAATTAAGCAATTAAAACAAGTTCGACAATTAATTCACGTAACACCTAAATCCCAAATTGATACATATTTCACTTATTTCCTCGTATACATATTGGAATAAAATTTATATCATTTACCCTAAAGTGTAGGAATTTAATAAAAGAAAGAATTAAAATAATCCTAACTCTCGGAAATCTCACACGTGTCGTACGTACCTGGAAAGCCGAAAATATGGGCATTACAATTCTCTCCCCTTTAAGAGAATCTGTCCTCGGATTCACCCTTTCATGTTCATCCCAGAGGGTTGGCCATTCCCCTTCAGGGATTAGTCCGAAAGAGGTCTTCAATCCACGAGATTCCGTGCAATGTTGTTAAGTCACGACCCTCAACTTTCCAAAATTCTGAACACGCGAGAGAAAATCTAACCTTCCACTAGAACAAATTGCCAAATAAGACTGAGAGTGCCCCGTCTCTCTAACGAACGACGAGAGAACCCCGTCACTCAAACAAGTATCGAGAGAACCCCGTCTCTTGATTAACAAAAAAATACTAGGTAACAAGAAATTAAAGGTAACAATAATGAAGTATATGATGCACGTGATATGCATGTTCAAGTGTACCATTCACCGTGGATTGAAATTCTTTCGTTGTGATAGTTCGTTTCAACGCTTGATCCTTTAGATTATTTACTGGGCCCGCTCTCCCTCTTAAGAAAGAAAATAAATCATTTACGCTCTCCCTCTTAATGAGGTAACATAATGGTGATGCTCCAAGATTAATAATCCTTCTCAAAACTTAGCTTAAATGATGAATTTCCTCTTTCCTTCTTGAGGGTTTTTGGTTCAGTGGGAGAAGGAGCAAATATGGGTGTGCACATATGAAAATGAGATGATTGTGGAAGAATGAAGAATATATCACGTAATTTCATTTCTTGATTTTGGTGAAATATGTTATTTGCAATTAGATCCTCCAAGTCTATAAGTTATGCAATCATGTATAAAAGATTTGGAAATGATCAATTAGGTCCATTAGTATTTTTACGCAATTTGGTCCTCACATTTAAATAAATGTCAATTAAGGACAATTAAGCAATTAAAACAAGTTCACAATTAATTCACGTAACACCTAAATCCCAAATTGATACATATTTCACTTATTTCCACGTAAACATATTGGAACAAAATTTATATCATTTACACTAAAGTGTAGGAATTTAATAAATGAAATAATTAAAATAATCCTAACTCTCGGAAATCTCACACGTGTCGTACGTGCATGGAAAGCCGGAAATTGGGGCGTTACAATTCTCTCCCCTTTAAGAGAATCCGTCCTCGGATTTACCCTTTCATGTTCATCCCACGCGGGTTTGCCATTCCCCGTCAGGGATTAGCCCGAAAGAGGTTTTCAATCCACGAGATTTCGTGCAATGTTGTTGAGTCACAACCCTCAACTTTCCGAAATTCTGAACACGCGAGAGAAAATCTAACCTTCCACTATAAGAAATTGCCAAATAAGAATGAGAGTGCCCCATCTCTCTAACGAACGACGAGAGAACCCCGTCTCTCAAACAAGTATCGAGAGAACCCCGTCTCTTGATTAACAAAATAAAACTAGCTAACAAGAAATTAAAGGTAACAATAATGAAGTGTATGATGCACGTGATATGCATGTTCAAGTGTACCGTTCACCGTGGATTGAAATTCTTTCGTTGTGATAGTTCGGTTGAACGCTTGATCCTTTAGATTGTTTCCTGGGCCGGCTCTCCCTCTTAAGAAAGAAAATAAAATTTTCTCTCTTAAGCCTTCCGAAGTCCGACGTGGATATCCAAGTGTTCAAACTTTCCTTAGTTCAGCAAAGCTAGGAGGATGGTTGCTAACAATAATCATTAAATCATGCATGCTGATTAAAATGTCAATGCACGTGTCACACTTAGGAGCAATTTAAAAAGGCAAAATATAACAATTAATTTCACAAGATTCACGTAGACACGTCTATCATATAAATTTCAAGGCACATAAGGTCATTTAGTGTGCAATTAATGACAAGAATGAATGCAATACCTAAATTATCAAATAATTTCCTACGCCGTTCGACCTAGACTCGACACGACACGACACTAGAACCTCAGTTTTGCAACCGGGCTCTAATACCACTTAAGATGTAGCACCCCTACACGTGGAGATGCCACTTCCCCGCACTATAGGTCGGTCCACATACGAAACGAATAATCCGTACATGAACTAACCTATATCGAACGGGTGACAATGCAAATAAAAGAACAAGCTAGCTAGGCGGGACTAGACCCTCAAATGAAATAAATCCAATACACGAAACTCAAAGGCGGGAGCATAATATTATCGTTTTGCCATCAAATATCCAAAAGCTCATCATATCAATACATTATCATCTTCTATATAACATTCATGTATAAGTATTCAAAAGCTACTAACATGATACTCTGAAATGCTAATACATAAGAGGCAATGCTATGCTAGACTCAGCTGGTTAAATGACACGACTCGACTCCCGCCTAGCACGCCACGGACAGAACCTGAAAGGTGGAGGCGTCAGTCTGTGAAGACCGAGTGAGGGGCATTAATATATATAAACACAAGTAACATGCATGTTATAAACTCGGGTAATGCTTTTGATATACAACCAAATAAGTTCAAGGACATATTTATACATCGCCCCGAGATTACAACTATCAAGTTTAACACGGTTATCACTTTTATTTGTACAATCCGTGGCCCTGGCGAGGGGCGTGCACGATCTCCAACCAAACCCCGACATTGAACATAGATTACCCTTTTTACTTAATTGGGTTATCACACAAATCATTATAGTGCACACGATCAATAACACGAATTCCATCCTTCCCCAATGGTGGTGGGTTCGCAAGGCCCGAACCACCCACGATATCACGATGTACGTCGGGAGCATGACTCCCACGTACGGCACTCCTTCCTCCACGATATCTCCTGGTGGATTCAGGGGGCATCCCCACGGTTAGAGAGAGGTATAAGAGTTACCCGTCTGCCCTATGCTTTCCCGGTTGGCTCAAACACTCACTCTAGGGCCCACAGTCACGGTACACGATAATTCGCCAAACATGATCACGGTTCAATCACGGTAACACGGTACACGGCTTGCTTGTAATACGATACGTGACTTGCTTTTCGTGAACATGACTTCTTTTCAATGAACATGACTTGTTTTCAATGAACACATGGTTTACTTGTAAAGAACATGACTTGAGAGTTTAGAAACACTTGTAAATATATATATTTATACCGTTTGGCCCAAAAGTCATATAAGGTTATACGGGGTTCTAAGTAACTAGCAATTAAACCTCACCTAACAGGTGACACGATGACTCATAGATGCGTGAACGTGCTCAGTTGATTACCATCTCCGCCCTGTAGAAGAACTTGAAATGAATTAGAAGAAGGAAGGTGATGGAGGTAACATGATGGTGATGCTCCAAGATTAATAATCCTTCTCAAAACTTAGCTTAAATGATGGATTTCCTCTTTCCTTCTTGAGGGTTTTTGGTTCGGTGGGAGAAGGAGCAAATATGGGTGTGCTCATATGAAAATGAGATGATTGTGGAAGAATGAAGAATAGATCACGTAATTTCATTTCTTGATTTTGGTGAAATATGTTATTTGCAATTAGATCCTCCAAGTCTATAAGTTATGCAATCATGTATAAAAGATTTGGAAATGATCAATTAGGTCCATTAGTATTTTTACGCAATTTGGTCCTCACATTTAAATAAATGTCAATTAAGGACAATTAAGCAATTAAAACAAGTTCACAATTAATTCACGTAACACCTAAATCCCAAATTGATACATATTTCACTTATTTCCACGTAAACATATTGGAACAAAATTTATATCATTTACACTAAAGTGTAGGAATTTAATAAATGAAATAATTAAAATAATCCTAACTCTCGGAAATCTCACACGTGTCGTACGTGCATGGAAAGCCGAAAATTGGGGCGTTACAATTCTCTCCCCTTTAAGAGAATTCGTCCTCGGATTTACCCTTTCATGTTCATCCCACGCGGGTTTGCCATTCCCCGTCAGGGATTAGCCCGAAAGAGGTGTTCAATCCACGAGATTTCGTGCAATGTTGTTGAGTCACAACCCTCAACTTTCCGAAATTCTGAACACGCGAGAGAAAATCTAACCTTCCACTATAAGAAATTGCCAAATAAGAATGAGAGTGCCCCATCTCTCTAACGAACGACGAGAGAACCCCGTCTCTCAAACAAGTATCGAGAGAACCCCGTCTCTTGATTAACAAAATAAAACTAGCTAACAAGAAATTAAAGGTAACAATAATGAAGTGTATGATGCACGTGATATGCATGTTCAAGTGTACCGTTCACCGTGGATTGAAATTCTTTCGTTGTGATAGTTCGGTTGAACGCTTGATCCTTTAGATTGTTTCCTGGGCCGGCTCTCCCTCTTAAGAAAGAAAATAAAATTTTCTCTCTTAAGCCTTCCGAAGTCCGACGTGGATATCCAAGTGTTCAAACTTTCCTTAGTTCAGCAAAGCTAGGAGGATGGTTGCTAACAATAATCATTAAATCATGCATGCTGATTAAAATGTCAATACACGTGTCACACATAGGAGCAATTTAAAAAGGCCAAATATAACAATTAATTTCCCAAGATTCATGTAGACACGTCTATCATATAAATTTCAAGGCACATAAGGTCATTAGTGCGCAATTAATGACAAGAATGAATGCAATACCTAAATTATCAAATAATTTCCTACGCCGTTCGACCTAGACTCGACACGACACGACACTAGAACCTCAGTTTTGCAACCGGGCTCTGATACCACTTAAGATGTAGCACCCCTACACGTGGAGATGCCACTTCCCCGCACTATAGGTCGGTCCACATACGAAACGAATAATCCGTACATGAACTAACCTATAGCGAATGAATGACAATGCAAATAAAAGAACAAGCTAGCTAGGCGGGACTAGACCCTCAAATGAAATAAATCCAATACACGAAACTCAAACGCGGAAGCATAATATTATCGTTTTGCCATCAAATATCCAAAAACTCATCATATCAATACATTATCATCTTCTCTATAACATTTATGTATAAGTATTCAAAAGCTACTAACATGATACTCTGAAATGCTAATACATAAGAGGCAATGCTATGCTAGACTCAGCTGGATAAATGACACGACTCGACTCCCGCCTAGCACGCCACGGGCGAAACCTGAAAGGTGGAGGCGTCAGTCTGTGAAGACCGAGTGAGAGGCATAAATATATATAAACACAAGTAACATGCATGTTATAACCTCGGGTAATGCTTTTGATATACAACAATATAAGTTCAAGGACATATTTATACATCTCCCGAGATTACAACTATCAAGTTTAACAAGGTTATCACTTTTATTTAAACAATCCGTGGCCCTGGCGAGGGGCGTGCACGATCTCCAACCAAACCTCGACAGTGAACAAAGAATACCCTTTTTACTTAATTAGGTTATCACATAAATCATTATAGTGCACACGATCAATAACACGAATTCCATCGTTCCCCAATGGTGGTCGGTTTGCTTGGCCCGAACCACCCACGATATCACGATGTACGTCAGGAGCATGACTCCCACGTACAGGACTCCTTTCTCCATCATATCTCCTGGTGGATTCAGGGGGCATCCCCACGGTTTGAGAGAGGTATAAGAGTTACCCATCAGCCCTATGCTTTCCCAATTGGCTCAAACACTCACTCTCGGGCCCACAGTGCACAATACACGAAAATTCGCCAAACATGATCACGGTTCAACCACGTTAACACGGTACACGGCTTGCTTGTAATACGATACGCGACTTGCTTTTCATGAAGATGACTTACTTTCAATGAACACATGGTTTACTTGTAAAGAACATGACTTAAGAGTTTAGAAACACTTGTAAATATATATATTTATACCGTTTGGCCCAAAAGTCACATAAGGTTATTACGGAGTTCTAAGTAACTAGCAATTAAACCTCACCTGACAGGCGACACGATGACTCATAGATGCGTGAATGTGCTCAGTTGATTACCATCTCCGCCCTGGAGAAGAACTTGAAATGAGTTAGAAGAAGGAAGGTGATGGAGGTAACATGATGGTGATGCTCCAAGGTTAATAATCCCTCTCAAAACTTAGCTTAAATGATGAATTTCCTCTTTCCTTCTTGAGGGTTTTTGGTTCGGTGGGAGAAGGAGCAAATATGCGTGTGCACATATGAAAATGAGATGATTGTGGAAGAATGAAGAATATATCACGTAAGTTCATTTCTTAATTTTGATGAAATATGTTATTTGCAATTAGATCCTCCAAGTCTATAAGTTATGCAATCATGTATAAAAGATTTGGAAATGAACAATTAGGTCCATTAGTATTTTTATGCAATTTGGCCCTCACATTTAAACAAATGTCAATTAAGGACAATTAAGCAATTAAAACTAGTTCGACAATTAATTCACGTAACACCTAAATCCCAAATTGATACATATTTCAGTTATTTCCACGTAAACATATTAGAATAAACTTTATATCATTTACCCTAAAGTGTAGGAATTTAATAAATGAAAGATTTAAAATAATCCTATTTCTCGAAAATCTCATACGTGTCGTACGTACCTGGAAAGCCGAAAATTGGGGCGTTACGATTATCTCCCCTTTAAGAGAATCCGTCCTCGGATTCACCCTTTCATGTTCATCCCACGTGGGTTGGCCATTCCCCGTCATGGATTAGTCCGAAAGAGGTCTTCAATCCACGAGATTCCGTGCAATGTTGTTAAGTCACGACCCTCAACTTTCCGAAATTCTGAACACGCGACATAAAATCTAACCTTCCCCTAGAACAAATTGCCAAATAAGAATAAGAGTGCCCCGTCTCTCTAACGAACGACGAGAGAACCTCGTCTCTCAAACAAGTATCGAGAGAACCCCGTCTCTTGATTAACAAAATAAAACTAGCTAACAAGAAATTAAAGGTAACAATAATGAAGTATATGATGCACGTGATATGCATGTTCAAGTGTACCGTTCACCGTGGATTGAAATTCTTTCGTTGTTATAGTTCGGTTGAACGCTTGATCCTTTAGATTGTTTCCTGGGCCCCCTCTCCCTCTTAAGAAAGAAAATAAAATTTTCTTTTTTAAGCCTTCCGAAGTCCGACGTGGATATCCAAGTGTTCAAACTTTCCTTAGTTCAGCAAAGCTAGGAGGATGGTTGCTAACAATAATCATTAAATCATGCATGCTGATTAAAATGTCAATGCACGTGTCACACTTAGGAGCAATTTAAAAAGGCAAAATATAACAATTAATTTCACAAGATTCACGTAGACACGTCTATCATATAAATTTCAAGGCACATAAGATCATTTAGTGCGCAATTAATGACAATAATGAATGCAACACCTAAATTATCAAATAATTCCCCACACCGTTCGACCTAGACTCGACACGACACGACACTAGAACCTCGGTTTTACAACCGGGCTCTGATACCAATTAAGATATAGCACCCCTACACGTGGAGATGCCACACCCCCACACTATAGGTCGATCTACATTCGAAACGAATAATCCGTACATGAACTAACCTATAGCGAACGGGTGACAATGCAAATAAAAGAACAAGCTAGCTAGGCGGGACTAAACCCTCAAATGAAATAAATCCAATGCACGAAACTCAAAAACGGAAGCATAATATTATCGTTTTTCCATCAAATATCCAAAAGCTCATCATATCAATACATTATCAACTTCTATATAACATTCATGTATAAGTATTCAAAAGCTACTAACATGATACTCTGAAATACTAATACATAACAGGCAATGCTATGCTAGACTCAGCTGGATAAATGACACGACTCAACTCCCGCCTAGCACCCCACGGACGAAACCTGAAAGGTGGAGGCGTCAGTCTGTGAAGACCGAGTGAGGGGCATAAATATATATAAACATAAGTGTGACGCCCCGTTTTCTCGAAGGGCGTTCTTACGACATCAACAAGTAAGTCTCTACACTTATGTATGTTTAATTTAAGAGTTCTTGAATTATGTGATTTAATGTAAATCTAATTTAATATGTGTTCATTCGAATTATTCTAAGATTAATTGCAACTTGATTAATTACGCGCCTATTTAACCCTAACTATCTAATTTGATTTAATTCAAATTTATTCCATGAAATAATTGTCAAGTTGATTTCAAATTCATCATGTTACTTAACTTGTTTAATTTCGGTTTACTTGAATTCCTTGAGATTAATTGTCAATCATGTGTTTACAAAGTGCCGCTAAATTATACGAAAAGTTTCTAAAATTAAATTGAATTAAACTCTAATTGATAAATCTCTATTTCACTTTTATTTGTAAAATTAATTCGGAGCTTGATTGTTTATTCGTAACTTTACCAATTTTATTTACGATTAATTGTACGCGATATTTATCTTTGCTACGCGATAAGGATACCCGGTTGTATATAGCTTGTGCACAAGACACATTTCTCCCAATCCCTTTTCTCTCTCTCTCTCCTCTCCCACTTTCTCTCTCCCGCGGGTTACTATCGCGGCTTCGGTTACGAGCCCATAACTCGATCGTTTCTCGACGGAATTCAATAAACGAATAGTCCATTTCGATTATCTCGGCGAGACCGACGTAAGAGTACCAATTTCACGGCCTAAAGATGAACGGTGGTGGAGTTATGGCCGGATTTCAATAGCAGCGGCGGAGCTGTCAGACCGCCGCCACTTCGCCGGCGTTTCGGGGCGTTTTCCGGCCATTTCCTTGGTACACGCGCCTTGGACCCAGAAAGTAGACTTCCAGGCGCTTCGGTTAACGTCGGATTCATGGCAATCGGAGTAGCGAAGGCTCCGCACGCGCCGCCCAAAGCTCGCGGCGTCAGCACGAGTTACTGTAGCGGCGGCGGCAGAAACTTCGGCGGCCAACGGGGGCCTTTTCTGGCCATCTTTTGGTCTCGGGCTCTTCACGAAAGTTGTTCGGAACGACGAGAACTAGTGACCTGTGATCAGGCGACTCCAGATTCGGTGGTTTGGTGGCGGATCGGCAGTGGCAAAGTGGCGGTGCAAAGGCGGCACTAGCTCCGAGGATTTTTACGGAAAGCTACCTTAGGGCTTTCGAAGAGCTCATCATGGGTAAGTCAACACCTCTTTCGGATGGCATTTTGGTTCACCGGTTTGGAAGTAATTTGAGTTTGAAGATTTAGGGTTTTCGTGCTCTTAGATTTCAGATCTAGGACAATCGGCCTCGAATTTCCAGAAATTGATTGAGGATTCAGAACGGGCACGAAGACTTCATTCAGGAATGATTTTTCAGGATTTTTCCGGCGACTTTTGACGGCGGTCCGACCAAATTCCGGTAGCTACAGTGGTGGCATTCCGGCGGCGTTTGGTCAGAATGTTCGTCTCGTTGTGGTGAGTTCAACGCCACTTTCCGTTCGTTAATAGGACACTCGGTTTATTTATTACGAATTATTTTGCGTAATTTTGATTATTTGAATTAATTGTTTTAAGTGCAAATAAATTGGTTATTGTTGGTTTGTTGATCGAGATGTATTCCAATCGTATATGAAAACATGTATTGAATGGATTGTGATATGCATGAATGTTTCGATTTACAATTTGAATCCCGATGTGATGAATTTATGATATGTGTTTAGATATGAAGGGGTGTTAGTGTAATATTTATGAAACTATGAATGTGACTTGAGCTTGTGTACCAAACATTTTGTGAAGTTGTAAAGTATGACTTTAAGTGAATTAAATGCACTCTTTATTTGTATCAAGCATGCCATCTACGTACAACAACTTTGTATGTTTATATAATCAAGTTGCTCTTACTTATGCACTTTATAACTCGACATGAACTTGATGCTTAATTCTAACATTATAATTGAACCCTGTGATATTGGATGATTTAATATGCATTTTCTGAATACATTGACTTCCTAAATTGATCTTGCATCTTTGGATATGGAATTGCATGATGGTTGCTTGTAAATATGACCTTGTTGAGCATTGATTTGCCTTGAATGACCACGACACCTCATCCAAGCACAACATGAACACTTATGCATAACCACGATCATGTTGAGCAACGCCGTGCGTCTTGTTTGGTTCATATAGAGTCTAAGTCTGGGCTTCTGTATGTCTTGTCACAGAGTTTGGTGGTGCCGATGGGTCCGAGGTTTAGAGTGTTTGGCCCTTCACACTCTCAGACTCTACTACTACGAGGTGAGGTTTAGGATTTTGTATAGTTACGTGACCTATGGCCTTTACATGTTGATTTCTACCCTTGCATGCGAGTATACTCTATTATAGATATGTATGTGCTGAATATGATATGTTGATGATCTTGTGTGAGTCCTGCGTGGATGGAGGTCATGAGGCTTAAAGTTCCATCGCGTAGGAAGGGTGTAAATATAAAACCAGTTTTTGAGGCATATGTAAGCTATTTTGGAAAATTCAGTGGTGTTATGATTCTGTAGCGAGTTAGCCATGATATATGGTATCTGTTCTATTCTGTACTGTTCTGTATGTGGATCCAGGAGCTGGTACGAGTGGAGACCGGTACGGCATAGGGCCGTCGGATAAGCCACTGTGCTAGTTTCCATTTGAGATATCATTGCGCGACCTTAGGGTGATGAGGGAGGCGTGATATCTTGAGCCTTCGGTGTTTTATCCGGGGATGACTCTTGTGGGTTCGCTACCCTCTTGAGATCGAGTCTATTTTTAGACGGTGTTATTATAGATGGTTTTGGGGACTGTACATCCCCTCCATCATTGGTGTAGCGGTTGGATTGATTGTGATTTATGTTCTGAGGAGTAAAGGTGGGAAGCTCGTACTCGCCGAGCAGTTGATTATGTTATGTTATGGAATTATGAATCGGGATAGAGTCCTTTTGGAAATGGTTTCTAAACTTATATCTATATTTATTTGGGTTGTTTCGAAATGTTTTGGTATGCAACACCTATCCCCGGTTCATCAGTCCATCCTTTTATTCTGTGCTATGCTCTTTATATATATATATTGTGGGTGTGCGTTAGCCCCCTCACTCGGTCAAGTTGACTGACCCCTCATTTACACTTTTAGTTGCAGGATTGTTGGCGTTTGCTAGGCGGAAGTGAGTCTTTTAAGTTGCACTTCGTCGGTCTAGTCTTTCTATTTGCATTTGTCGTTTCACACACTTTACTTATGCTTTGATTTGTAGACTTGAGATTATACTTTACTATTCGGTAGCCCTGCATGGCACTCTCATTTGGCCCTTGTGGCACTTGATGATTATTACTTTATGTTGATATTCGGGACTAGGGATCTATGCTAGTTGAACCCGTCACTTGTTATGTTTGTTGATCTATTATACGGGATTAGGTATCTATGCTAGTTGAACCCGTCACCTGCTTTGTATGTTTTGTTTTAAATGCTTCCGCTATCTATTGTTGTTGGTTTTAATTGCTTTCGCACTCTGAGTTTTGGTCAAGTTAGATCCGCCTAGCCTAGTGTGTGAGTTGGTCTCCCGTTCGCTCTGATTCGGATTCGGGCATGGACTTTCATTTCATGTTCCGGGTCTGGGTCATAGTGCGGGGGATGTGGCACTTCTCCGTTTGGGGTGTTACATCCTTAAGTGGTATCAGAGCTGTAGGTTGCAAAACCGAGCTCTTGAGTCGTGTTGAGTCTGTCTAGGTCGTACGGCATAGGAATAACTGCGCATTGCATTTGTTTGACTTGATATTTTGACCCTTCGGCGTGAATTGTTTCGTGATTATATGATTGCGTGCACATTGTGACATTGATTATGCGACATCTTGTTTTATGTGCTTTATAAATTACAACTAATTGTTGCATTTACGTGATATACGTGTTACATTTCATTTGCATCTTTAATCCGCATGCATCGAATTTAGTGTTTGAATTTCAGGGTGTCCTATGAGTCAACACTAAGATTTCCCTACGTCAACACTACCTATTGGTACTATAACGAAAACACGCCATAATTCGAAAATGAAAGGATTCTTTACCAAGATCAATGGTCATGAAAAGGTTCAGAGTTGAAGGAATGAGATTTGCTATGTTGACTTACTATCTTAAAGTCAATTGAAAGATGGAGTTTGATGAATTCTCACCTTGAGGATTCGTTTATTTGGAAGTAGTCACCTTGTGGATGGAAATGAGTCAATGGAGGAGAATCTGGTCAAGTAGAACCGTTTTGAAAGAGTTTTGATGAGCTTTCGCCTTGATGATTCGTTTATTTGGGAATAGTCACCTTGTTGATGGAAACAAGTTAATGTAGAAGAATCCGATCAAGTTCAAGGGATGTGGATAGGTAACCATGTTACATAAGCAACGAGCTACAAACCATCGGTGAGTGTGGAAGGATTTGGTGTCGTTTAGAGTTAACAAACGACAGAACAAGATTGGTTGCTAGCTCTCTGGGTGTCTTCTTTCTGCTGAGGTGGAAGATTCTGCTAAGATCGAAAATTCTACTGAGATGGGAATAGAACACTTAGATGCCGAAATACTTTATCCAAGTTTCAGGATCATATACCATGGATTGCTTTGGGAAGTGCTTAGCACACGATCATCCAACGAAACTCTGAGGTAAATATCTAATTGACAAACGAACCATGGACAACTCCTTGAAGATGAGCAGACTAAGATTTAACGCATAAATGAGAATTCTTGGGAAAAACTGAAGATGATTCTAGTTGAGCAAGGATTACGGTCTAGTAAGGGGTTTGACGATAAACGAGCTTTGCTGAGTTACCACTTTATGAAAAGACTCAAGACAAAGAGGTTCAGATGACGAGGGTTGCATCCTTGACAGCTTAATCAACTCCTACTACTTCATCTCAACTTCCTGTCAAGAGTTTGACACTACGGTGATCGGTACGCCAGACATTCATGGCATTTGCATACATGCATCGCTTAAATACTCTTACCTTGTTTTGCTTGATGTGGGTGACGACCATTGTTGTTTTAATTGTGATAACTTGGATACCTGATCTAGTATTTATAACTTGAAATTTCTACTTGTTGTGAACTGTGCTGGAATGAATGAGTTATGTACTTGTGTAAACTATTCATGCTTATGTGATTTAAAACTCTTTTGATTGCTCACTAACTTCTCATATAACATACATACATACTGTAACCTTGTTTTATAGGGATTCCATCGCGATATCCCCCTTGAGTTGAGGTATGAGAGTTGAATCTATACTCAAGGGACACCGATATCAGTTGTATAAGGTACACCAAACATGCATCGCATACTTTTCGTCAAGTGTTACTATGATGTGTGTATGTATGAACAACTGATCAGTGGATTTATGTGTAAGAGAGACCTTAGGTTCCCTCTTTTTATGTGTTGGAGAGATGTAGGATTCTCTCTATTTATGTGGTAGAAAGATGTTGGAATCTTTCTAAGTTTTGTGCGCGAGAGATGTTGGATTCTCTTGTATTTAGATATTCAGGGATGCTGGATTCTCTTGAATCTAGGAGTTTGAGGAATGCTGGATTTTCTCAAACTAGAATGTTGGGAGATGTTGGAATCTGCCCGACTTAGGTTGAGAGACGGGGTTCTCTCAATTATGTGCTTGAGAGACGGGGTTCTCTCTTTTATATTTGCTCGAGAGATGGGGTTCTCTCTCTTGTGGGTGCTGAGGGACGGGGCTCTCTCTCTTACTTGTTGAGAGATGGGATTCTCTCTTGTTTGTTGTGGTTGCGTTACGCGTTGCTCTGACTACGGGTTGCAAGTGGCGAGTCTGAGATGACATCGAGGTTGGGTGCAGTTGCAGCTATCCGATCATGGGAATGACCGACCGAGTTCGAAACATCTAACGGATCAAGTACTCGCACGGACCTCGACGATAACAAGACATTCTAAAGGAGGTTCAGTGTAGATGACCGGAGTAAGCCTCACCATTAGAGTTATGATCTCACGCGAGTTCGGGAGAAGGGTTGGAGCACTACAACTCGAGGATCTACATTTTTCCAGTGGAACCTGGGGACCAGGTTCTCTTAAGGGGGGAAGGTTGTGACGCCCCGTTTTCTCGAAGGGCGTTCTTACGACATCAACAAGTAAGTCTCTACACTTATGTGTGTTTAATTTAAGAGTTCTTGAATTATGTGATTTAATGTAAATCTAATTTAATATGTGTTCATTCGAATTATTCTAAGATTAATTGCAACTTGATTAATTACGCGCCTATTTAACCCTAACTATCTAATTTGATTTAATTCAAATTTATTCCATGAAATAATTGTCAAGTTGATTTCAAATTCATCATGTTACTTAACTTGTTTAATTTCGGTTTACTTGAATTCCTTGAGATTAATTGTCAATCATGTGTTTACAAAGTGCCGCTAAATTATACGAAAAGTTTCTAAAATTAAATTGAATTAAACTCTAATTGATAAATCTCTATTTCACTTTTATTTGTAAAATTAATTCGGAGCTTGATTGTTTATTCGTAACTTTACCAATTTTATTTACGATTAATTGTACGCGATATTTATCTTTGCTACGCGATAAGGATACCCGGTTGTATATAGCTTGTGCACAAGACACATTTCTCCCAATCCCTTTTCTCTCTCTCTCTCCTCTCCCACTTTCTCTCTCCCGCGGGTTACTATCGCGGCTTCGGTTACGAGCCCATAACTCGATCGTTTCTCGACGGAATTCAATAAACGAATAGTCCATTTCGATTATCTCGGCGAGACCGACGTAAGAGTACCAATTTCACGGCCTAAAGATGAACGGTGGCGGAGTTATGGCCGGATTTCAGTAGCAGCGGCGGAGCTGTCAGACCGCCGCCACTTCGCCGGCGTTTCGGGGCGTTTTCCGGCCATTTCCTTGGTACACGCGCCTTGGACCCAGAAAGTAGACTTCCAGGCGCTTCGGTTAACGTCGGATTCATGGCAATCGGAGTAGCGAAGGCTCCGCACGCGCCGCCCAAAGCTCGCGGCGTCAGCACGAGTTACTGTAGCGGCGGCGGCAGAAACTTCGGCGGCCAACGGGGGCCTTTTCTGGCCATCTTTTGGTCTCGGGCTCTTCACGAAAGTTGTTCGGAACGACGAGAACTAGTGACCTGTGATCAGGCGACTCCAGATTCGGTGGTTTGGCGGCGGATCGGCGGCGGCAAAGTGGCGGTGCAAAGGCGGCACTAGCTCCGAGGATTTTTACGGAAAGCTACCTTAGGGCTTTCGAAGAGCTCATCATGGGTAAGTCAACACCTCTTTCGGATGGCATTTTGGTTCACCGGTTTGGAAGTAATTTGAGTTTGAAGATTTAGGGTTTTCGTGCTCTTAGATTTCAGATCTAGGACAATCGGCCTCGAATTTCCAGAAATTGATTGAGGATTCAGAACGGGCACGAAGACTTCATTCAGGAATGATTTTTCGGGATTTTTCCGGCGACTTTTGACGGCGGCCCGTCGGCGGTCCGGCCAAATTCCGGTAGCTACAGTGGTGGCATTCCGGCGGCGTTTGGTCAGAATGTTCGTCTCGTTGTGGTGAGTTCAACGCCACTTTCCGTTCGTTAATAGGACACTCGGTTTATTTATTACGAATTATTTTGCGTAATTTTGATTATTTGAATTAATTGTTTTAAGTGCAAATAAATTGGTTATTGTTGGTTTGTTGATCGAGATGTATTCCAATCGTATATGAAAACATGTATTGAATGGATTGTGATATGCATGAATGTTTCGATTTACAATTTGAATCCCGATGTGATGAATTTATGATATGTGTTTAGATATGAAGGGGTGTTAGTGTAATATTTATGAAACTATGAATGTGACTTGAGCTTGTGTACCAAACATTTTGTGAAGTTGTAAAGTATGACTTTAAGTGAATTAAATGCACTCTTTATTTGTATCAAGCATGCCATCTACGTACAACAACTTTGTATGTTTATATAATCAAGTTGCTCTTACTTATGCACTTTATAACTCGACATGAACTTGATGCTTAATTCTAACATTATAATTGAACCCTGTGATATTGGATGATTTAATATGCATTTTCTGAATACATTGACTTCCTAAATTGATCTTGCATCTTTGGATATGGAATTGCATGATGGTTGCTTGTAAATATGACCTTGTTGAGCATTGATTTGCCTTGAATGACCACGACACCTCATCCAAGCACAACATGAACACTTATGCATAACCACGATCATGTTGAGCAACGCCGTGCGTCTTGTTTGGTTCATATAGAGTCTAAGTCTGGGCTTCTGTATGTCTTGTCACAGAGTTTGGTGGTGCCGATGGGTCCGAGGTTTAGAGTGTTTGGCCCTTCACACTCTCAGACTCTACTACTACGAGGTGAGGTTTAGGATTTTGTATAGTTACGTGACCTATGGCCTTTACATGTTGATTTCTACCCTTGCATGCGAGTATACTCTATTATAGATATGTATGTGCTGAATATGATATGTTGATGATCTTGTGTGAGTCCTGCGTGGATGGAGGTCATGAGGCTTAAAGTTTCATCGCGTAGGAAGGGTGTAAATATAAAACCAGTTTTTGAGGCATATGTAAGCTATTTTGGAAAATTCAGTGGTGTTATGATTCTGTAGCGAGTTAGCCATGATATATGGTATCTGTTCTATTCTGTACTGTTCTGTATGTGGATCCAGGAGCTGGTACGAGTGGAGACCGGTACGGCATAGGGCCGTCGGATAAGCCACTGTGCTAGTTTCCATTTGAGATATCATTGCGCGACCTTAGGGTGATGAGGGAGGCGTGATATCTTGAGCCTTCGGTGTTTTATCCGGGGATGACTCTTGTGGGTTCGCTACCCTCTTGAGATCGAGTCTATTTTTAGACGGTGTTATTATAGATGGTTTTGGGGACTGTACATCCCCTCCATCATTGGTGTAGCGGTTGGATTGATTGTGATTTATGTTCTGAGGAGTAAAGGTGGGAAGCTCGTACTCGCCGAGCAGTTGATTATGTTATGTTATGGAATTATGAATCGGGATAGAGTCCTTTTGGAAATGGTTTCTAAACTTATATCTATATTTATTTGGGTTGTTTCGAAATGTTTTGGTATGCAACACCTATCCCCGGTTCATCAGTCCATCCTTTTATTCTGTGCTATGCTCTTTATATATATATATTGTGGGTGTGCGTTAGCCCCCTCACTCGGTCAAGTTGACTGACCCCTCATTTACACTTTTAGTTGCAGGATTGTTGGCGTTTGCTAGGCGGAAGTGAGTCTTTTAAGTTGCACTTCGTCGGTCTAGTCTTTCTATTTGCATTTGTCGTTTCACACACTTTACTTATGCTTTGATTTGTAGACTTGAGATTATACTTTACTATTCGGTAGCCCTGCATGGCACTCTCATTTGGCCCTTGTGGCACTTGATGATTATTACTTTATGTTGATATTCGGGACTAGGGATCTATGCTAGTTGAACCCGTCACTTGTTATGTTTGTTGATCTATTATACGGGATTAGGTATCTATGCTAGTTGAACCCGTCACCTGCTTTGTATGTTTTGTTTTAAATGCTTCCGCTATCTATTGTTGTTGGTTTTAATTGCTTTCGCACTCTGAGTTTTGGTCAAGTTAGATCCGCCTAGCCTAGTGTGTGAGTTGGTCTCCCGTTCGCTCTGATTCGGATTCGGGCATGGACTTTCATTTCATGTTCCGGGTCTGGGTCATAGTGCGGGGGATGTGGCACTTCTCCGTTTGGGGTGTTACAATAAGTAACATGCATGTTATAACCTCGGTAATGCTTTTGATATATACAACAATATGAGTTCAAGAACATATTTATACATCGCCCGAGATTACAACTATCAAGTTTAACACAGTTATCACTTTTATTTGAACAATCCGTGCCCTTGGCGAGGGGCGTGCACGATCTCCAACCAAACCCCGACAGTGAACAATGATTACCCTTTTTACTTAATTAGGTTATCACACAAATCATTATTGTGCACACGATCAATAACACGAATTCCATCCTTCCCCAATGGTGGTGGGTTCGCAAGGCGCGAAGCACCCACGATATCACGATGTAAGTCGGGAGTATGACTCCCACGTACGGGACTCCTTCCTCCACCATATCTCCTGGTGGGTTCATGGGGCATCCCCACGGTTTGAGAGAGGTATAAGAGTTACCCGTCAGCCCTATGCTTTCCCAGTTGGCTCAAACACTCACTCTCAGGCCCACAGTGCACGATACACGATAATTCGCCAAACATGATCACGGTAACACGGTACACGGCTTGCTTGTAATACGATATGCGACTTGCTTTTCATAAACATGACTTGCTTTCAATGAACACATGGTTTACTTGTAAAGAACATGACTTGAGAGTTTAGAAACACTTGTAAATATATATATTTATACAGTTCGGCCCAAAAGTCACATAAGGTTATACGGGGTTCTAAGTAACTAACATTTAAACCTTACCTGACAGGCGACACGATGACTCATGGATGCGTGAGCGTGCTCAGTTGATTACCATCTCCGCCCTAGAGAAGAACTTGAAATGAATTAGAAGAAGGAAGGTGATGGAGGTAACATTATGGTGATGCTCCAAGATTAATAATCCTTCTCAAAACTTAGCTTAAATGATGAATTTCCTCTTTTCTTCTTGAGGGTTTTTGGTTCGGTGGGAGAAGGAGAAAATATGGGTGTGCACATATGAAAATGATATGATTGTGGAAGAATGAAGAATATATCATGTAAATTCATTTGTTGATTCTGGTGAAATATGTTATTTGCAATTAGATCCTCCAAGTCTATAAGTTATGCAATCATGTATAAAAGATTTGGAAATGATCAATTAGGTCCCTTAGTATTTTTACGCAATTTGGTCCTCACATTTAAATAAATGTCAATTGAGGACAATTAAGCAATTAAAACAAGTTCGACAATTAATTCATGTAACGCCTAAATCCCAAATTGATACATGTTTCACCTATTTCCACGTAAACATATTGGAATAAATTTTATATAATTTACCCTAAAGTGTAGGAATTTAATAAATAAAATAATTAAAATAATCCTAACTCTCGAAAATCTCACACGTGTCGTATGTAGCTGGAAAGCCAGAAATTGGGGCGTTACAATTCGCTCCCCTTTAAGAGAATCCGTCCTCGGATTCACCCTTTCATGTTCATCCCACGCGGGTTGGCCATTCCCCGTCAGGGATTAGTCCGAAAGAGGTTTTCAATCCACGAGATTTCGTGCAATGTTGTTGTGTCACGACCCTCAACTTTCCGAAATTCTGAACACGCGAGAGAAAATCTAACCTTCCACTTTAACAAATTGCCAAATAAGAATGAGAGTGCCCCGTCTCTCTAACGAACGACGAGAGAACCTCGTCTCTCAAACAAGTATCGAGAGAACCCAGTCTCTTGATTAACAAAATAAAACTAGCTAACAAGAAATTAAAGGTAACAATAATCAAGTATATGATGCACGTGATATGCATGTTCAAGTGTACCATTCACCGTGGATTGAAATTCTTTCGTTGTGATAGTTCGGTTGAACGCTTGATCCTTTAGATTGTTTCCTGGGCCCGCTCTCCCCCTTAAGAAAGAAAATAAAATTTTCTTTCATAAGCCTTCCGAAGTCCAACGTGGATATCCAAGTGTTCAAACTTTCCTTAGTTCAGCAAAGCTAGGAGGATGGTTGCTAACAATAATCATTAAATCATGCATGCTGATTAAAATGTCAATGCACGTGTCACACTTAGGAGCAATTTAAAAAGGTAAAATATAACAATTAATTTCCCAAGATTCACGTAGACACGTCTATCATATAAATTTCAAGGCACATAAGGTCATTTAGTGCGCAATTAATGACAAGAATGAATGCAATACCTAAATTATCAAATAATTTCCTACGCCGTTCGACCTAGACTCGACACGACACGACACTAGAACCTCAGTTTTGCAACCGGGCTCTGATACCACTTAAGATGTAGCACCCCTACACGTGGAGATGCCACTTCCCCGCACTATAGGTCGGTCCACATACGAAACGAATAATCCGTACATGAACTAACCTATAGCGAACGGTTGACAATGCAAATAAAAGAACAAGCTAGCTAGGCGGGACTAGACCCTCAAATGAAATAAATCCAATACACGAAACTCAAAGGCGGGAGCATAATATTATCGTTTTGCCATCAAATATCCAAAAGGTCATCATATCAATACATTATCATCTTCTATATAACATTCATGTATAAGTATTCAAAAGCTACTAACATGATACTCTGAAATGCTAATACATAAGAGGCAATGCTATGCTAGACTCAGCTGGTTAAATGACACGACTCGACTCCAGCCTAGCATGCCACGGACAGAACCTGAAAGGTGGAGGCGTCAGTCTGTGAAGACCGAGTGAGGGGCGTTAATATATTTAAACACAAGTAACATGCATGTTATAAACTCGGGTAATGCTTTTGATATACAACTAAATAAGTTCAAGGACATATTTATACCTCGCCCGAGATTACAACTATCAAGTTTAACACGGTTATCACTTTTATTTGTACAATCTGTGGCCTTGGCGAGGGCCTTGCACGATCTCCAACCAGACCCCGACAGTGAACAAAGATTACCCTTTTTACTTAATTAGGTTATCACATAAATCATTATAGTGCACACGATCAATAACAAGAATTCCATCCTTCCCCACTAGTGATGGGTTTGCAAGGCCCGAACCACCCACGATATCACGATGTACGTCGGGAGCATGACTCCCACGTACGGGACTCCTTTCTCCACCATATCTCCTGGTGGATTCAGGGGGCATCCCCACGGTTTGAGAGAGGTATAAGAGTTACCCGTCAGCCCTATGCTTTCCCGGTTGGCTCAAACACTCACTCTTGGGCCCACAGTGCACGATACACGATAATTCGCCAAACATGATCACGGTTCAATCACGTTAACACGGTACACGGCTTGCTTGTAATACGATACGCGACTTGCTTTTCATGAACATGACTTGTTTTCAATGAACACATGGTTTACTTGTAAATAACATGACTTGAGAGTTTAGAAACACTTGTAAATATATATATTTATACCGTTTGGCCCAAAAGTCACATAAGGTTATACGGGGTTCTAAGTAACTAGCAATTAAACCTCACCTGACAGGCGACACGATGACTCATGGATGCGTGAGCGTGCTCAGTTGATTACCATCTCCCCCCTAGAGAAGAACTTGAAATGAATTAGAAGAAGGAAGGTGATGGAGGTAACATTATGGTGATGCTCCAAGATTAATAATCCTTCTCAAAACTTAGCTTAAATGATGAATTTCCTCTTTCCTTCTTGAGGGTTTTTGGTTCGGTGGGAGAAGGAGCAAATATGGGTGTGCACATATGAAAATGAGATGATTGTGGAAGAATGAAGAATAGATCACGTAATTTCATTTCTTGATTTTGGTGAAATATGTTATTTGCAATTAGATCCTCCAAGTCTATAAGTTATGCAATCAAGTATAAAAGATTTGGAAATGATCAATTAGGTCCATTAGTATTTTTATGCAATTTGGTCCTCACATTTAAATAAATGTCAATTAAGGACAATTAAGCAATTAAAACAAGTTCGACAATTAATTCACATAACACCTAAATCCCAAATTGATACATATTTCACTTATTTCCACGTAAACATATTGGAATAAAATTTATATCATCTACCCTAAAGTGTAGGAATTTAATAAATGAAAGAATTAAAATAATCCTAACTCTCGAAAATCTCGCACGTGTCGTACGTACCTGGAAAGCCGGAAATTAGGGCATTACGATTCTCTCCCCTTTAAGAGAATCCGTCCTCGGATTCGCCCTTTCATGTTCATCCCACGCGGGTTGGCCATTCCCCGTCAGGGATTAGTCCGAAAGAAGTCTTCAATCCACGAGATTCCGTGCAATGTTGTTAAGTCACGACCCTCAACTTTCCGAAATTCTGAACACGCAAGAGAAATTATCAAATAATTTCCTACATCTTTCCACCTAGACCCGACACGACACGACACTAGAACCTCGGTTTTGCAACCGGGCTATGATACCACTTAAGATATAGCACCCCTACACGTGGAGATCCCATACCCCCGCACTATAGGTCGATCCACAAACGAAACGAATAATCCGTACATGAACTAACCTATAGCTAACGGGTGACAATGCAAATAAAAGAATAAGCTAGCTAGGCGGGACTAGACCCTCAAATGAAATAAATCCAATACACGAAACTCAAACGCGGAAGCATAATATTATCGTTTTGCCATCAAATATCCAAAAGCTCATCATATCAATACATTATCATCTTCTCTATAACATTCATGTATAAGTATTCAAAAGCTACTAACATGATACTCTGAAATGCTAATACATAAGAGGCAATGCTATGCTAGACTCAGCTGGATAAATGACACGACTCGACTCCCGCCTAGCACGCCACGGTCGAAACCTGAAAGGTGGAGGCGTCAGTCTGTGAAGACCGAGTGAGGGGCATAAATATATATAAACACAAGTAACATGCATGTTATAACCTCGGGTAAAGCTTTTGATATACAACAATATAAGTTCAAGGACATATTTAAACATCGCCCGAGATTACAACTATCAAGTTTAACACAGTTATCACTTTTATTTGAACAATCCGTGGCCCTGGCGAGGGGCGTCCACGATCTCCAACCAAACCCCGACATTGAACATAGATTACCCTTTTTACTTAATTAGGTTATCACACAAATCATTATAGTGCACACGATCAATAACACGAATTCCATCCTTCCCCAATGGTGGTGGGTTCGCAAGGCCCGAACCACCCACGATATCACGATGTACGTCGGGAGTATGACTCCCACGTATGGGACTCCTTCCTCTACCATATCTCCTGGTGGATTCAGGGGGAATCCCCACGGTTTGAGAGAGGTATAAGAGTTACCCGTCAGCCGTATGCTTTCCCGGTTGGCTCAAACACTCACTCTCGGGCCCAAAGTGCACGATACACGATAATTCGCCAAACATGATCACGGTTCAATCACGGTAACACGGTACACGGCTTGCTTGTAATACGATATGTGACTTGCTTTTCATGAACATGACTTGCTTTCAATGAACACATGGTTTACTTGTAAAGAACATGACTTGAGAGTTTAGAAACACTTGTAAATATATATATTTGTACCGTTTGGCCCAAAAGTCACATAAGGTTATACGGGGTTCTAAGTAACTAGAAATTAAACCTCAACTGATAGGCGACACGATGACTCAAAGATGCGTGAACGTGCTCAGTTAATTACCATCTCCGCCCTGGAGAAGAACTTCAAATGAATTAGAAAAAGGAAGGTGATGGAGGTAAAATGATGGTGATGCTCCAAGATTAATAATCCTTCTCAAAACTTAGCTTAAATGATGAATTTCCTCTTTCCTTCTTGAGGGTTTTTGGTTCGGTGGGAGAAGGAGCAAATATGGGTGTGCACATATGAAAATGAGATGATTGTGGAAGAATGAAGAATATATCACGTAATTTCATTTCTTAATTTTGGTAAAATATGTCATTTGCAATTAGATCCTCCAAGTCTATAAGTTATGCAATCAAGTATAAAAGATTTGGAAACGATCAATTAGGTCCATTAGTATTTTTGTGCAGTTTGGTCCTCACATTTAAATAAATGTCAATTAAGGGCAATTAAGTAATTAAAAGAAGTTCGACAATTAATTCACGTAACACCTAAATCCCAAATTGATACATATTTCACTTATTTCCACGTAAACATATTGGAATAAAATTTATATCATTTACCCTAAAGTGTAGGAATTTAATAAATGAAAGAATTAAAATAATCCTATTTCTCGAAAATCTCACACGTGTCGTACGTACATGGAAAGCCGGAAATTGTGGGGTTACGATTCTCTTCCCTTTAAGAGAATCCGTCCTCGGATTCACCCTTTCATGTTCATCCCACTTGGGTTGGCCATTCCCCGCCAGGGAATAGTCTGAAAGAGGTCTTCAATCCACGATATTCCGAGCAATGTTGTTAAGTTACGACCCTCAACTTTCCGAAATTCTGAACACGCGACAGAAAATCTAACCTTCCAATAGAACAAATTGCCAAATAAGAATGAGAGTGCCCCGTCTCTCTAACGAACGACGAGAGAACCTCGTCTCTCAAACAAGTATCGAGAGAACCCCGTCTCTTGATTAACAAAATAAAACTAGCTAACAAGAAATTAAAGGTAACAATAATGAAGTATATGATGCACGTGATTCAAGTGTACCGTTCACCGTGGATTGAAATTCTTTCGTTGTGATAGTTCGGTTGAACGCTTGATCCTTTAGATTATTTCCTGGGCCCGCTCTCCCTCTTAAGAAAGAAAATAAAATTTCTTTCTTAAGCCTTCCGAAGTCCGACGTGGATATCCAAGTGTTCAAACTTTCCTTAGTTCAGCAAAGCTAGGAGGATGGTTGCTAACAATAATAATTAAATCATGCATGCTGATTAAAATGTCAATGCACATGTCACACTTAGGAGCAATTTAAAAAGGCTAAATATAACAATTAATTTCACAAGATTCACGTAGACACGTCTATCATATAAATTTCAAGGCACATAAGGTCATTTATTGCGCAATTAATGACAATAATGAATCCAATACCTAAATTATCAAATAATTCCCTACGCCGTTCGACCTAGACTCGACATGACACGACACTAGAACCTCGGTTTTGTAGCCGGGCACTGATACCACTTAAGATATAGCACCCCTACACGTGGAGATGCCACACCCCTGCACTATAGGTCGATCCACATACGAAACAATTAATCCGTACATGAACTAACCTATAGCGAACGGGTGACAATGCAAATAAAAGAACAAGCTAGCTAGGCAGGACTAGACCCTCAAATGAAATAAATCCAATACACGAAACTCAAAGACGGAAGCATAATTTTATCGTTTTTCCATCAAATATCCGAAAGCTCATCATATCAATACATTATCATCTTCTATATAACATTCATGTATAAGTATTCAAAAGCTACTAACATGATACTCTGAAATGCTAATACATAAGAGGCAATGTTATGCTAGACTCAGCTGGATAAATGACACGACTCGACTCCCGCCTAGCACGGCACGGGCGAACCCTGAAAGGTGGAAGCATCAGTCTGTGAAGACCGAGTGAGGGGCATAAATATATATAAACACAAGTAACATGCATGTTATAACCTCGGGTAATGGTTTTGATATACAACAATATAAGTTCAAGGATATATTTATACATCTCCCGAGATTACAACTATCAAGTTTAACACGGTTATCACTTTTATGTAAACAATTCGTGGCCCTGGCGAGGGGCGTGCACGAACTCCAACCAAACCTCGACACTGAACAAAGATTACCCTTTTTACTTAATTAGGTTTTCACATAAATCATTATAGTGCACACGATCAATAACACGAATTCCATCCTTCCCCAATGGTGATGGGTTTGCAAGGCCCGAACCACCCACGATATCACGATGTACGTCGGGAGCATGACTCCCACGTACGGGACTCCTTTCTCCACCATATCTCCTGGTGGATTCAGGGGGCATCCCCACGGTTTGAGAGAGGTATAAGAGTTACCCGTCAGCCCTATGCTTTCCCGGTTGGCTCAAACACTCACTCTCGGGCCCACAGTGCACGATACATGATAATTCGCCAAACATGATCACGGTTCAATCACGTTAACACGGTACACGGCTTGCTTGTAATAGGATACGCGACTTGCTTTTCATGAACATGACTTGTTTTCAATGAACACATGGTTTACTTGTAAATAACATGACTTGAGAGTTTAGAAACACTTGTAAATATATATATTTATACCGTTTGGCCCAAAAGTCACATAAGGTTATACGGGGTTCTAAGTAACTAGCAATTAAACCTCACCTGACAGGCGACACGATGACTCATAGTTGCGTGAACGTGCTCAGTTGATTACCATCTCCGCCCTGGAGAAGAACTTGAAATGAATTAGTAGAAGGAAGGTGATGGAGGTAACATGATGGTGATGCTCCAAGGTTAATAATCCTTCTCAAAACTTAGCTTAAATGATGAATTTCCTCTTTCCTTCTTGAGGGTTTTTGGTTCGGTGGGAGAAGGAGCAAATATGGGTGTGCACATATGAAAATGAGATGATTGTGGAAGAATGAAGAATAGATCACGTAATTTCATTTCTTGATTTTGGTGAAATATGTTATTTGCAATTAGATCCTCCAAGTCTATAAGTTATGCAATCAAGTATAAAAGATTTGGAAATGATCAATTAGGTCCATTAGTATTTTTATGCAATTTGGTCCTCACATTTAAATAAATGTCAATTAAGGACAATTAAGCAATTAAAACAAGTTCGACAATTAATTCACATAACACCTAAATCCCAAATTGATACATATTTCACTTATTTCCACGTAAACATATTGGAATAAAATTTATATCATCTACCCTAAAGTGTAGGAATTTAATAAATGAAAGAATTAAAATAATCCTAACTCTCGGAAATCTCGCACGTGTCGTACGTACCTGGAAAGCCGGAAATTAGGGCGTTACACGCGGGTTGGCCATTCCCCGTCAGGGATTAGTCCGAAAGAGGTCTTCAATCCACGAGATTCCGTGCAATGTTGTTAAGTCGCGACCCTCAACTTTCCGAAATTCTGAACACGCGAGAGAAAATATCAAATAATTTCCTACGTCTTTCCACCTAGACTCGACACGACACGACACTAGAACCTCGGTTTTGCAACCGGGCTATGATACCACTTAAGATATAGCACCCCTACACGTGGAGATCCCATACCCCCGCACTATAGGTCGATCCACAAACGAAACGAATAATCCGTACATGAACTAACCTATAGCTAACGGGTGACAATGCAAATAAAAGAATAAGCTAGCTAGGCGGGACTAGACCCTCAAATGAAATAAATCCAATACACGAAACTCAAACGCGGAAGCATAATATTATCGTTTTGCCATCAAATATCCAAAAGCTCATCATATCAATACATTATCATCTTCTCTATAACATTCATGTATAAGTATTCAAAAGCTACTAACATGATACTCTGAAATGCTAATACATAAGAGGCAATGCTATGCTAGACTCAGCTGGATAAATGACACGACTCGACTCCCGCCTAGCACGCCACGGTCGAAACCTTTGGCGTCAGTCTGTGAAGACCGAGTGAGGGGCATAAATATATATAAACACAAGTAACATTCATGTTATAACCTCGGGTAATGCTTTTGATATACAACAATATAAGTTCAAGGACATATTTAAACATCGCCCGAGATTACAACTATCAAGTTTAACACAGTTATCACTTTTGTTTGAACAATCTGTGGCCCTGGCGAGGGGCGTCCACGATCTCCAAACAAACCCCGACATTGAACATAGATTACCCTTTTTACTTAATTAGGTTATCACACAAATCATTATAGTGCACACGATCAATAACACGAATTCCATCCTTCTCCAATGGTGGTGGGTTCGCAAGGCCCGAACCACCCACGATATCACGATGTACGTCGGGAGTATGACTCCCACGTACGGGACTCCTTCCTCTACCATATCTCCTGGTGGATTCAGGGGGCATCCCCACGGTTTGAGAGAGGTATAAGAGTTACCCGTCAGCCCTATGCTTTCCCGGTTGGCTCAAACACTCACTCTCGGGCCCAAAGTGCACGATACACGATAATTCGCCAAACATGATCACGGTTCAATCACGGTAACACGGTACACGGCTTGTTTATAATACGATATGCTACTTGCTTTTCATGAACATGACTTGCTTTCAATGAACACATGGTTTAGTTGTAAAGAACATGACTTGAGAGTTTAGAAACACTTTTAAATATATATATTTATACCGTTTGGCCCAAAAGTCACATAAGGTTATACGGTGTTCTAAGTAACTAGCAATTAAACCTCACCTGATAGGCGACACGATGACTCAAAGATGCGTGAACGTGCTCAGTTGATTACCATCTCCGCCCTGGAGAAGAACTTGAAATGAATTAGAAGAAGGAAGGTGATGGAGGTAACATGATGGTGATGCTCCAAGATTAATAATCCTTCTCAAAACTTAGCTTAAATGATGAATTTCCTCTTTCCTTCTTGAGGGTTTTTGGTTCGGTGGGAGAAGGAGCAAATATGGGTGTGCACATATGAAAATGAGATGATTGTGGGAGAATGAAGAATATATCACGTAATTTCATTTCTTAATTTTGGTAAAATATGTTATTTGCAATTAGATCCTCCAAGTCTATAAGTTATGCAATCAAGTATAAAAGATTTGGAAATGATCAATTAGGTCCATTAGTATTTTTATGCAATTTGGTCCTCATATTTAAATAAATGTCAATTAAGGACAATTAAGCAATGAAAATAAGTTCGACAATTAATTCACGTAACACCTAAATCCCAAATTGATACATATTTCACTTATTTCCACCTAAACATATTGGAATAAAATTTATATCATTTACCCTAAAGTGTAGGAATTTAATAAATGAAAGAATTAAAATAATCCTATTTCTCGGAAATCTTACACGTGTCGTACGTGCATGGAAAGCCGGAAATTGTGGCGTTACGATTCTCTCCCCTTTAAGAGAATCCATCCTCGGATTCACCCTTTCATGTTCATCCCACGCGGGTTGGCCATTCCCCGTCAGGGATTAGTCCGAAACAGGTCTTCAATCCACGAGATTCCGTGCAATGTTGTTAAGTCACGAGCCTCAACTTTTCGAAATTCTGAACACGCGAGAGAAAATCTAACCTTCCACAAGAACAAATTGCCAAATAAGAACGAGAGTGCCCCGTCTCTCTAACGAACGACGAGAGAACCCCGTCTCTCAAACAAGTATCGAGAAAACCCCGTCTCTTGATTAACAAAATAAAACTAGCTAACAAGAAATTAAAGGTAACAATAATGAAGTATATGATGCACGTGATATGCATGTTCAAGTGTACCGTTCCCCGTGGATTGAAATTCTTTCGTTGTGATAGTTCGGTTGAACACTTGATCCTTTAGATTGTTTCCTGGGCCCGCTCTCCCTCTTAAGAAAGAAAATAAAATTTTCTTTCTTAAGCCTTCCGAAGTCCGACGTGGATATCCAAGTGTTCAAACTTTCCTTAGTTCAGCAAAGCTAGGAGGATGGTTGCTAACAATAATTATTAAATCATGCATGCTGATTAAAATGTCAATGCACGTGTCACACTTTGGAGCAATTTAAAAAGGCAAAATATAACAATTAATTTCACAAGATTCACGTAGACACGTCTATCATATAAATTTCAAGGCACATAAGGTCATTTATTGCGCAATTAATGACAATAATGAATGCAATACCTAAATTATCAAATAATTCCCTACGCCGTTCGACCTAGACTCGACACGACACGACACTAGAACCTCGGTTTTGCAACCGGGCTCTGATACCACTTAAGATATAGTACCCCTACACGTGGAGATGCCACACCCCCACACTATAGGTCGATCCACATACGAAACGAATAATCCGTACATGAACTAACCTATAGCGAACGGGTGACAATGCAAATAAAAGAACAAGCTAGCTAGCCGGGATTAGACCCTCAAATGAAATAAATCCAATACACGAAACTCAAAGACGGAAGCATAATATTATCGTTTTTCCATCAAATATCCGAAAATATAACATTCATGTATAAGTATTCAAAAGCTACTAACATGATACTCTGAAATACTAATACATAAGAGGCAATGCTATGCTAGACTCAGCTGGATAAATGACACGACTCGACCCCTGCCTAGCACGCCACGGTCGAAACCTGAAAGATGGAGGCGTCAGTCTGTGAAGACCGAGTGAGGGGAATAAATATATATAAACACAAGTAACATGCATGTTATAACCTCGGGTAATGCTTTTGATATACAACAATATAAGTTCAAGGACATATTTATACATCGCCCGAGATTACAACTATCAAGCTTAACACAGTTATCACTTTTATTTGAACAATCCGTGGCCCTGGCGAGGGCGTGCACGATCTCCAACCAAACCCCGATAGTGAACAAAGATTACCCTTTTTACTTAATCAGGTTATCACACAAATCATTATAGTGCACGCGATCAATAACACGAATTCCATCCTTCCCCAATGGTGGTGGGTTCGCAAGGCCCGAACCACCCACGATATCACGATGTACGTCGGGAGCATGACTCCCACGTACGGGACTCCTTCCTCTACCATATCTCCTGGTGGATTCAGCGGGCATCCCCACGGTTTGAGAGAGGTATAAGAGTTACCCGTCAGCCCTATGCTTTCCCGGTTGGCTCAAACACTCACTCTCGGGCCCACAGTGCACGATACACGATAATTCGCCAAACATGATCACGGTTCAATCACGGTAACATGGTACACGGCTTGCTTGTAATACGATACGCTACTTGCTTTTCATGAACATGACTTGCTTTCAATGAACACATGGTTTAGTTGTAAAGAACATGACTTGAGAGTTTAGAAACACTTGTAAATATATTTATTTATACCGTTTGGCCCAAATGTCACATAAGGTTATACGGGGTTCTAAGTAACTAGCAATTAAACCTCACCTGATAGGCGACATGATGACTCATAGATGCGTGAACGTGCTCAGTTGATTACCATCTCTGCCCTGGAGAAGAACTTGAAATGAATTAGAAGAAGGAAGGTGATGGAGGTAACATGATGGTGATGCTCCAAGATTAATAATCATTCTCAAAACTTAGCTTAAATGATGAATTTCCTCTTTCCTTCTTGAGGGTTTTTGGTTCGGTGGGAGAAGGAGCAAATATGGGTGTGCACATATGAAAATGAGATGATTGTGGAAGAATGAAGAATATATCACGTAATTTCATTTCTTAATTTTGGTGAAATATGTTATTTGCAATTAGATCCTCCAAGTCTATAAGTTATGCAATCAAGTATAAAAGATTTGGAAATGATCAATTAGGTCCATTAGTATTTTTATGCAATTTGGTCCTCACATTTAAATAAATGTCAATTAAGGACAATTAAGCAATTAAAATAAGTTCAAAAAAAAATCGTACGTACCTGGAAAGCCGAAAATTGGGGCGTTATGATTCTCTTCCCTTTAAGAGAATCCGTCCTCGGATTCACCCTTTCATGTTCATCCCACGTGGGTTGGCCATTCCCCGTCAGGGATTAGTCCGAAAGAGGTCTTCAATCCACGAGATTCCGTGCAATGTTGTTAAGTCACGACCCTCAACTTTCCGAAATTCTGAACGCGCGACAGAAAATCTAACCTTCCCCAAGAACAAATTGCCAAATAAGAATGAGAGTGCCCCGTCTCTCTAACGAACGACGAGAGAACCTCGTCTCCCAAACAAGTATCGAGAGAACCCCGTCTCTTGATTAACAAAATAAAACTAGCTAACAAGAAATTAAAGGTAACAATAATCAAGTATATGATTCACGAGATAAGCATGTTCAAGTGTACCGTTCACCGTGGATTGAAATTCTTTCGTTGTGATTGTTCGGTTGAACGCTTGAACCTTTAGATTGTTTCCTGGGCCCGCTCTCCCTCTTAAGAAAGAAAAGCTAGGAGGATGGTTGCTAACAATAATCATTAAATCATGCATGCTAATTAAAATGTCAATGCACGTGTCACACTTAGGAGTAATTTAAAAGGGCAAAATATAACAATTGATTTCACAAGATTCACGTAGACACGTCTATCATATAAATTTCAAGGCACATAAGGTCATTTAGTGCGCAATTAATGACAATAATGAATGCAATACCTAAATTATCAAATAATTCCTTACGCCGTTCGACCTAGACTCGACACGACACGACACTAGAACCTCGGTTTTGCAACCGGGCTCAGATACCACTTAAGATATAACACCCCTACACGTGGAGATGCCACAGCCCCGCACTATAGGTCGATCTACATTCGAAACGAATAATCCGTACATGAACTAACCTATAGAGAACGGGTGGCAATGCAAATAAAAGAACAAGCTAGCTAGGCGTGACTAGACCCTCAAATGAAATAAATCCAATACACGAAACTCAAAGACGGAAGCATAATATTATCGTTTTTCCATCAAATATCCAAAAGCTCATCATATCAATACATTATCATCTTCTATATAACATTCATGTATAAGTATTCAAAAGCTACTAACATGATACTCTGAAATACTAATACATAAGAGGCAATGCTATGCTAGACTCAGCTGGATAAATGACACGACTCGACTCCCGCCTAGCACGCCACGGTCGAAACCTTTGGCGTCAGTCTGTGAAGACCGAGTGAGGGGCATAAATATATATAAACACAAGTAACATGCATGTTATAACCTCGGGTAATGGTTTTGATATACAACAATATAAGTTCAAGGACATATTTAAACATCGCCCGAGATTACAACAATCAAGTTTAACACAGTTATCACTTTTATTTGAACAATCCGTGGCCTTGGCGACGGGCGTGCACGATCTCCAACCAAACCCCGATAGTGAACAAAGATGACCCATTTCACTTAATTAGGTTATCACACAAATCATTATAGTGCACACGATCAATAACACGAATTCCATCCTTCCCCAATGGTGGTGGGTTCGCAAGGCCAGAACCACCCACGATGTCACGATGTACGTCGGGAGCATGACTCCCACGTACGGGACTCCTTCCTCTACCATATCTCCTGGTGGATTCAGGGGGAATCCCCACGGTTTGAGAGAGGTATAAGGGTTACCCGTCAGCCGTATGCTTTCTCGGTTGGCTCAAACACTCACTCTCGGGCCCACAATGCACGATACACGATAATTCGCCAAACATGATCACAGTTCAATCACAGTAACACGGTACACGGCTTGCTTGTAATACGATACGCGACTTGCTTTTCATGAACATGACTTGCTTTCAATGAACACATGGTTTACTTGTAAAGAACATGACTTGAGAGTTTAGAAACACTTGTAAATATATATATATATTTATACCGTTTGGCCCAAAATTCACATAAGGCTATACGGGGCTCTAAGTAACTAACATTTAAACCTCACCTGACAGGCGACACGATGACTCATGGATGCGTGAACGTGCTCAGTTGATTACCATCTCCGCCCTAGAGAAGAACTTGAAATGAATTAGAAGAAGGAAGGTAATGGAGGTAACATGATGGTGATGGTAATCGAGAGAACCCCGTATCTTGATTAACAAATTAAAACTAGCTAACAAGAAAGTAAAGGTAACAATAATGAAGTATATGATGCACGTGATATGCATGTTCAACTGTACCGTTCACCGTGGATTGAAATTCTTTCGTTGGGATAGTTCGGTTGAACGCTTGATCCTTTATATTATTTCCTGGGCCCGCTCTCCCCCTTAAGAAAGAAAATAAAATTGTCTTCCTTAAGCCTTCCGAAGTCTGACGTGGATATCCAAGTGTTCAAGCTTTCCTTAGTTCAGCAAAGCTAGGAGGATGGTTGCTAACAATAATCATTAAATCATGCATGCTGATAAAAATGTCAATGCACGTGTCACACTTAGGAGCAATTTAAAAAGGCAAAATATAACAATTAATTTCAAAAGATTCACGTAGGCACGTCTATCATATAAATTTCAAGGCACATAAGGTCATTTAGTGCGCAATTAGTGACAAGAATGAATGCAATACCTAAATTATCAAATAATTTCCTACGTCGTTCGACCTAGACTCGACACGACACGACACTAGAACCTCGATTTTGCAACCGGGCTCTGATACCACTTAAGATGTAGCACCCCTACACGTGGAGATGCCACACCCCCGCACTATAGGTCGGTCCACATACGAAACGAATAATCCGTACATGAACTAACCTATAGCGAACGGGTGACAATGCAAATAAAAGAACAAGCTAACTAGGCGGGACTAGACCCTCAAATGAAATAAATCCAACACACGGAACTCAAAGGCGGAAGCATAATATTATCGTTTTCCATCAAATATCCAAAAGCTCATCATATCAATACATTATCATCTTCTATATAACATTCATGTATAAGTATTCAAAAGCTACTAACATGATACTCTGAAATGCTAATACATAAGAGGTAATGCTATGCTAGACTCAGCTGGATAAATGACACGACTCGACTCCCGCCTAGCACGCCACGGACGGAACCTGAAAGGTGGAGGCGTCCGTCTGTGAAGACCGAGTAAGGGGCATAAATATATATAAACACAAGTAACATGCATGTTATCACCTCGGGTAATGCTTTTGATATACAACAATATAAGTTCAGGGACATTTTTATACATCGCCCGAGATTACAACTATCAAGTTTAACACGGTTATCACTTTTATTTGAACAATCCGTGGCCCTGGCGAGGGGCATGCATGATCTCCAACCAAACCCCGACAGTGAACAAAGATTACCATTTTTACTTAATTAGGTTATCACACAAATCATTATAGTGCACACGATCAATAACACGAATTCCATCCTTCCCCAATGGTGGTGGGTTTGCAAGGCCCGAACCACCCACGATATCACGATGTACGTCGGGAGCATGACTCCCACGTACGGGACTCCTTCCTCCACCATATCTCCTGGTGGATTCAGGGGGCATCCCCACGGTTTGAGAGAGGTATAAGAGTTACCCGTCAGCCCTATGCTTTCCCGGTTGGCTCAAACACTCACTCTCAGGCCCACAGTGCATGATACATGATAATTGGCCAAACATGATCACGGTTCAATCACGGTAACACGGTACAGAGCTTGCTTGTACAACGATACGCGACTTGCTTTTCATGAACATAACTTGCTTTCTATGAACACATGGTTTACTTGTAAAGAACATGACTTGAGAGTTTAGAAACACTTGTAAATATATATATTTATACCATTCGGCCCAAAAGTCGCATAAGGTTATACGGGGTTCTAAATAACTAGCAATTAAACCTCAACTGACAGGCAACACGATGACTCATGGATGCGTGAACGTGCTCAGTTGATTACCATCTCCGCCCTGGAGAAGAACTTGAAAAGAATTAGAAGAAGGAAGGTGATCGAGGTAACACGATTGTGATGCTCCAAGATTAATAATCCTTCTCAAAACTTTGCTTAAATGATGAATTTCCTCTTTTCTTCTTGAGGGTTTTTGGTTCGGTGGGAGAGGGAGTAAATATGGGTGTGCACATATGAAAATGAGATGATTGTGGAAGAATGAAGAATATATCACGTAATTTCATTTCTTGATTTTGGTGAAATATGTTATTTGCAATTAGATCCTCCAAGTCTATAAGTTATGCAATCAAGTATAAAAGATTTGGAAATGATCAATTAGGTCCATTAGTATTTTTATGCAATTTGGTCCTCACATTTAAATAAATGTCAATTAAGGACAATTAAGCAATTAAAACAAGTTCGGCAATTAATTCACGTAACAACTAAATCCCAAATTGATACATATTTCACTTATTTCCACGTAAACATATTGGAATAAAATTTAAATCATTTACCCTAAAGTGTAGGAATTTAATAAATGAAAGAATTAAAATAATCCTAACTCTCGGAAATATCACACGTGTCGTACGTACCTGGAAAGCCGGAAATTGGGATGTTACAATTCTCTCCCCTTTATGAGAATCCGTCCTCGGATTCACCCTTTCATGTTCATCCCAAGCGGGTTGGCCATTCCTCGTTAGGGATTAGTCCGAAAGAGGTCTTCAATCCACGAGATTCCGTACAATGTTGTTAAGTCACGACCCTCAACTTTCCGAAATTCTGAACACGCGAGAGAAAATCTAACCTTCCACTAGAACAAATTGCCAAATAAGAATGAGAGTGCCCCGTCTCTCTAACGAACGCCGAGAGAACCCTGTCTCTCAAACAAGTATCGAGAGAACCCCGTCTCTTGATTAACAAAATAAAACTAGCTAACAAGAAATTAAAGGTAACAATAATGAAGTATATGATGCACGTGAAATACATGTTCAAGTGTACCGTTCACCGTGGATTGAAATTCTTTCGTTGTGATAGTTCGGTTGAACGCTTGATCCTTTAGATTATTTCCTGGGCCCGCTCTCCCCCTTAAGAAAGAAAATAAAATTTTCTTCCTTAAGCCTTCCGATGTCTGACGTGGATATCCAAGTGTTCAAACTTTCCTTAGTTCAGCAAAGCTAGGAGGATGGTTGCTAACAATAATCATTAAATCATGCATGTTGATTAAAATGTCAATGCACGTGTCACGCTTAGGAGCAATTTAAAAAGGCAAAATATAATAATTAATTACACAAGATTCACGTAGACACGTCTATCATATAAATTTCAAGGCACATAAGGTCATTTAGTGCGCAATTAGTGACAAGAATGAATGCAACACCTAAATTAACAAATAATTTCCTACGTCGTTCGACCTAGACTCGACACGACACGACACTAGAACCTCGGTTTTGCAACCGGGCTCTGATACCACTTAAGATGTAGCACCCCTACACGTGGAGATGCCACACCCCCGCACTATAGGTCGGTCCACATACGAAACGAATAATCCGTACATGAACTAACATATAGAGAACGGGTGACAATGCAAATAAAAGAACAAGCTAGCTAGGCGGGACTAGACCCTGAAATGAAATAAATCTATTACACGAAACTCAAAGGCGGAAGCATAATATTATCGTTTTGCCATCAAATATCCAAAAGCTCATCATATCAATACATTATCATCTTCTATATAACATTCATGTATAAGTATTCAAAACCTACTAACATGATACTCTGAAATGCTAAAACATAAGAGGCAATGCTATGCTAGACTCAGCTGGATAAATGACACGACTCGACTCCCGCCTAGCACGCCACGGACGGAACCTGAAAGGTGGAGGCGTCAGTCTGTGAAGACCGAGTGAGGGGCATAAATATATATAAACACAAGTAACATGCATGTTATAACCTCGGGTAATGCTTTTGATATACAACAATATAAGTTCAAGGACATTTTTATACATCGGCCGAGATTACAACTATCTTGTTTAACACGGTTATCACTTTTATTTGAACAATCCGTGGCCCTGGCGAGGGGCGTGCACGATCTCCAGCCAAACCCCGGCAGTGAACAAAGATTACCCTTTTTACTTAATTAGGTTATCACACAAATCATTATAGTGCACACGATCAATAACACGAATTCCATCCTTCCCCAATGGTGGTGGGTTTGCAAGGCCCGAACCACCCACGATATCACGATGTACGTCGGGAGTATGACTCCCACGTATGGGACTCCTTCCTCCACCATATCTCCTAGTGGATTCAGGGGGCATCCCCACGGTTTGAGGGAGGTATAAGAGTTACCCGTCAGCCCTATGCTTTCCCGGTTGGCTCAAACACTCACTCTCGGGCCCACAGTGCATGATACACGATAATTCGCCAAACATGATTACGGTTCAATCACGGTAACACGGTACACGGCTTGCTTTTAATACGATACGCGACTTGCTTTTCATGAACATAACTTGCTTTCTATGAACACATGGTTTACTTGTAAAGAACATGACTTGAGAGTTTAGAAACACTTGTAAATATATATATTTGTACCGTTTGGCCCAAAAGTCACATAAGGTTATACGGGGTTCTAAGTAACTAGCAATTAAACCTCAACTGACAGGTAACACGATGACTCATGGATGCGTGAACGTGCTCAGTTGATTACCATCTCCGCCCTGGAGAAGAACTTGAAATGAATTAGAAGAAGGAAGGTGATCGAGGTAACACGATGATGATGATCCAGGATTAATAATCCTTCTCAAAACTTTGCTTAAATGATGAATTTCCTCTTTTCTTCTAGAGGGTTTTTGGTTCGGTGGGAGAGGGAGCAAATATGGGTGTGCACATATGAAAATGAAATGATTGTGGAAGAATGAAGAATATATCACGTAATTTCATTTCTTGATTTTGGTGAAATATGTTATTTGCAATTAGATCCTCCAAGTCTATGAGTTATGCAATCAAGTATAAAAGATTTGGAAATGATCAATTAGGTCCTTTAGTATTTTTATGCAATTTAGTCCTCACATTTAAATAAATGTCAATTAAGGACAATTAAGCAATTAAATCAAGTTCGACAATGAATTCACGTAACACCTAAATCCCAAATTGATACATATTTCACTTATTTCTACGTAAACATATTGGAATAAAATTTAAATCATTTACCCTAAAGTGTAGGAATTTAATAAATGAAAGAATTAAAATAATCCTAACTCTCGAAAATCTCACACGTGTCGTACGTACCTCGAAAGCCGAAAATTAGGGCGTTACAATTCTCTCCCCTTTCTGAGAATCCGTCCTCGGATTCACCCTTTCATGTTCATCCCGCGCGGGTTGGCCATTCCTCATCAGGGATTAGTCCGAAAGAGGTCTTCAATCCACGAGATTCCGTATAATGTTGTTTAGTCACGACCCTCAACTCTCCGAAATTCTGAACATGCGAGAGAAAATCTAACCTTCCACTAGAACAAATTGCTAAATAAGAATGAGAGTGCCCCGTCTCTCTAACGAACGACGAGAGAACCTCGTCTCTCAAACAAGTATCGAGAGAACCCCGTCTCTTGATTAACAAAATAAAACTAGCTAACAAGAAATTAAAGGTAACAATAATGAAGTATATGATGCACGTGATATGCATGTTCAACTGTACCGTTCACCGTGGATTGAAATTCTTTCGTTGTGATAGTTCGGTTGAACGCTTGATCCTTTATATTATTTCCTGGGCCCGCTCTCCCCCTTAAGAAAGAAAATAAAATTTTCTTCCTTAAGCCTTCCGAAGTCTGACGTGGATATCCAAGTGTTCAACCTTTCCTTAGTTCAGCAAAGCTAGGAGGATGGTTGCTAACAATAATCATTAAATCATGCATGCTGATAAAATTGTCAATGCACGTGTCACACTTAGGAGCAATTTAAAAAGGCAAAATATAACAATTAATTTCACAAGATTCACGTTGACACGTCTATCATATAAATTTCAAGGCACATAAGGTCATTTAGTGCACAATTAGTGACAAGAATGAATGCAACACCTAAATTATCAAATAATTTCCTACGTCGTTCGACCTAGACTCGACACGACACGACACTAGAACCTCGGTTTTGCAACCGGGCTCTGATACCACTTAAGATGTAGCACCCCTACAAGTGGAGATGCCACACCCCCGCACTATAGGTCGGTCCACATACGAAACGAATAATCCGTACATGAACTAACCTATAGCGAACGGGTGATAATGCAAATAAAAGAACAAGCTAACGAGGCGGGACTAGACCCTCAAATGAAATAAATCCAATACACGGAACTCAAAGGTGGAAGCATAATATTATCGTTTTCCATCAAATATCCAAAAGCTCATCATATCAATACATTATCATCTTCTATACAACATTCATGTATAAGTATTCAAAAGCTACTAACATGATACTCTGAAATGCTAATACATAAGAGGCAATGCTATGCTAGACTCAGCTGGATAAACGACTCGACTCCCGCCTAGCACGCCACGGACGGAACCTGAAAGGTGGAGGCGTCCGTCTGTGAAGACCGAGTGAGGGGCATAAATATATATAAACACAAGTAACATGCATCTTATCACCTCGGGTAATGCTTTTGATATACAACAATATAAGTTCAGGGACATTTTTATACATCGCCCGACATTACAACTATCAAGTTTAACACGGTTATCACTTTTATTTGAACAATCCGTGGCCCTGGCGAGGGGCATGCATGATCTCCAACCAAACCCCGACAGTGAACAAAGATTACCATTTTTACTTAATTAGGTTATCACACAAATCATTATAGTGCACACGATCAATAACACGAATTCCATCCTTCCCCAATGGTGGTGGGTTTGCAAGGCCCGAACCACCCACGATATCACGATGTACGTCGGGAGCATGACTCCCACGTACGGGACTCCTTCCTCCACCATATCTCCTGGTGGATTCAGGGGGCATCCCCATGGTTTGAGAGAGGTATAAGAGTTACCCGTCAGCCCTATGCTTTCCCGGTTGGCTCAAACACTCACTCTCGGGCCCACAGTGCACGATACACGATAATCCGCCAAACATGATCACGATTCAATCACGGTAACACAGTACACGACTTACTTTTAATACGATACGCGACTTGCTTTTCATGAACATAACTTGCTTTCTATGAACACATGGTTTACTTGTAAAGAACATGTCTTGAGAGTTTAGAAACACTTGTAAATATATAAATTTATACCGTTTGGCCCAAAAGTCACATAAGGTTGTACGGGGTTCTAAGTATCTAGCAATTAAACCTCACCTGACAGGCAACACGATAACTCATGGATGCGTGAACATGCTCAGTTGATTACCATCTCCGCCCTGGAGAAGAACTTGAAATGAATTAGAAGAAGGAAGGTGATCGAGGTAACATGATGGTGATGCTCCAAGATTAATAATCCTTTTCAAAACTTTGCTTAAATGATGAATTTCCTCTTTTCTTCTCGAGGGTTTTTGGTTCGGTGGGAGAGGGAGCAAATATGGGTGTGCACATATGAAAATGTGATCATTGTGGAAGAATGAAGAATATATCACGTAATTTCATTTCTTGATTTTGGTGAAATTTGTTATTTGCAATTAGATCCTCCAAGTCTATAAGTTATGTAATCAAGTATAAAAGATTTGGAAATGATCAATTAGGTCCATTAGTATTTTTATGCAATTTGGTCCTCACATTTAAATAAATGTCAATTAAGGACAATTAAGCAATTAAAACAAGTTCGGCAATTAATTCACGTAACACCTAAATCCCAAATTGATACATATTTGACTTATTTCCACGTAAACATATTTGAATAAAATTTAAATCATTTACCCTAAAGTGTAGGAATTTAATAAATGAAAGAATTAAAATAATCTTAACTCTCGAAAATCTCACAGGTGTCGTACGTACCTGGAAAGCCAGAAATTGGGGCGTTACAATTCTCTACCCTTTATGAGAATCCGTCTTCGGATTCACCCTTTCATATTCATCCCACGCGGGTTGGCCATTCCTCGTCAGGGATTAGTCCGAAAGAGGTCTTCAATCCACGAGATTCCGTACAATGTTGTTAAGTCACGACCCTCAACTTTCCTAAATTCTGAACACGCGAGAGAAAATCTAACTTTCCACTAGAACAAATTGCCAAATAAGAATGAGAGTGCCCCGTCTCTCTAACGAACGACGAGAGAACCTCGTCTCTCAAACAAGTATCGAGAGAACCCCGTCTCTTGATTAACAAAATAAAACTAGCTAACAAGAAATTAAAGGTAACAATAATGAAGTATATGATGCACGTGATACGCATGTTCAAGTGTACCGTTCACCGTGGATTGAAATTCTTTCGTTGTGATAGTTCGGTTGAACTCTTGATCCTTTAGATTATTTCCTGGGCCCGCTCTCCCCCTTAAGAAAGAAAATAAAATTTTCTTCCTTAAGCCTTCCGAAGTCTGACATGGATATCCAAGTCTTCAAACTTTCCTTTGTTCAGCAAAGCTAGGAGGATGGTTGCTAACAATAATCATTAAATGATGCATGCTGATTAAAATGTCAATGCACGTGTCACACTTAGGAGAAATTTAAAAAGGCAAAATATAACAATTAATTTCACAAGATTCACGTAGACACGTCTGTCATATAAATTTCAAGGCACATAAGGTCATTTAGTGCGCAATCAAATAATTTCCTACGCCGTTCGACCTAGACTCGACACGACACGTCACTAGAACCTCGGTTTTGCGACCGGGCTCTGATACCACTTAAGATATAGCACCCCTACACGTGGAGATGCCACACCCCCACACTATACGTCGATCCACATACGAAACGAATAATCCGTACATGAACTATCCTATAGCGAACGGGTGACAATGTAAATAAAAGAACAAGCTAGCTAGGCGGGACTAGACCCTCAAATGAAATAAATCCAATACACGAAACTCAAAGGCGGAAGCATAATATTATCGTTTTGCCAGCAAATATCCAAAAGCTCATCATATCAATACATTATCATCTTCTATATAACATTCATGTATAAGTATTCAAAAGCTACTAACATGATACTCTGAAATGCTAATACATAAGAGGCAATGCTATGCTAGACTCAGCTGGATAAAAGACACGACTCGACTCCCGCCTAGCACGCCACGGACGAAACCTGAAAGGTGGAGGTGTAAGTCTGTGAAGACCGAGTGAGGGGCATAAATATATATAAACACAAGTAACATGCATGTTATAAGCTCGGGTAATGCTTTTGATATACAACAATATAAGTTCAAGGACATATTTATACATCGCCCGAGATTACAACTATCATGTTAAACACGGTTATCACTTTTTTTTGAACAATCGGTGGCCCTGGCGAGGGGCGTGCACGATCTCCAACCAAACCCCGGCAGTGAACAAAGATTACCCTTTTTACATAATTAGGTTATCACACAAATCATTATAGTACACACGATCAATAGCACGAATTCCGTCCTTCCCCAATGGTGGTGGGTTTGCAAGGCCCGAACCACCCACGATATCACGATGTACGTCTGGACCATGACTCCCACGTACGGGACTCCTTCCTCGACCATATCTCCTGGTGGATTCAAGGGGCATCCCCACAGTTGGAGAGAGGTATAAGAGTTACCCGTCAGCCCTATGCTTTCTCGGTTGGCTCAAACACTCACTCTCCGGCCCACAGTGCACGATACACGATAATTCACCAAACGTGATCACGGCTCAATCACGGTAACTCGGTACACGGCTTGCTTGTAACACGATACGCGACTTGATTTTCATGAACATGACTTGCTTTCAATGAGCACATGGTTTACTTGTAAAGAACATGACTTAAGAGTTTAGAAACACTTGTAAATATATATATTTATACTATTTGGCCTAAAAGTCACATAAGGTTATACGGGTTCTAAGTAACTAGCAATTAAACCTCACCTGAAAGGCGACACGATGACTCATGGATGCGTGAACGTGCTCAGTTGATTACCATCTCCGCCCTGGAGAAGAACTTGAAATGAATTAAAAGAAGGAAGGTGATGGAGGTAACATGACGGTGATGCTCCAAGATTAATAATCCTTCCCAAAACTTAGCTTAAATGATGAATTTTCTCTTTCCTTCTTGAGGGTTTTTGGTTCGGTGGGAGAAGGAACAAATATGGGTGTGCACATATGAAAATGAGATGATTGTGGAAGAATGACGAAGAATATATCACGTAATTTCATTTCTTGATTTTGGTAAAATATGTTATTTGCAATTAGATCCTCCAAGTCTATAAGTTATGCAATCAAGTATAAAAGATTTGGAAATGATCAATTAGGTCCATTAGTATTTTTATGCAATTTGGTCCTCACATTTAAATAAATTTCAATTAAGGACAATTAAGCCATTAAAACAAGTTCGACAATCAATTCACGTAACACCTAAATCCAAAATTGATACATATTTCGCTTAGTTCCACGTAACCATATTGGAATAAAATTTATATAATTTACCCTAAAGCGTAAGAATTTAATAAATGAAAGAATTAAAATAATCCTAACTCTCGAAAATCTCACACGTGTCGTACGTACCTGGAAAGCCGGAAATTGGGGCGTTACAATTCTCTCCCCTTTAAGAGAATCCGTCCTCGGATTCACCCTTTCAAGTTCATCCCACGCGGGTTGGCCATTCCCCGTCAGGGATTAGTCCGAAAGAGGTTTCAATCCACGAGATTTCATGCAATGTTGTTAAGTCATGACCCTCAACTTTCCGAAATTCTGAACACGCGAGAGAAAATCTAACCTTCCACTAGAACGAATTGCCAAATAACAATGAGAGTGCCTCGTCTCTCTAACGAACAACGAGAGAACCCTGTCTGTCAAACAAGTATCGAGAGAACCCCGTATCTTGATTAAAAAAATAAAACTAGCTAACAAGAAATTAATGGTAACAATAATGAAGTATATGATGCACGTGATATGCATGTTCAAGTGTACCGTTCACCGTGGATTGAAATTCTTTCGTTGTGATAGTTCGGTTGAACGCTTGATCCTTTAGATTATTTCCTGGGCCCGCTCTCCCCCTTAAGAAAGAAAATAAAATTTTCTTTCTTAAGCCTTCCGAAGTCCGACTTGGATATCCAAGTGTTCAAACTTTCCTTAGTTCAGCAAAGCTAGGAGGATGGTTGCTAACAATAATCATTAAATCATGCATGCTGATTAAAATGTCAATACACGTGTCACACTTAGGAGCAATTTAAAAAGGCAAAATATAACAATTAATTTCACAAGATTCACGTAGACACGTCTATCATATAAATTTCAAGGCACATAAGGTCATTTAGTGCGCAATTAATGACAAGAATGAATGCAATACCTAAATTATCAAATAATTTCCTACGCTGTTCGACCTAGACTAGACACGACACGACACTAGAACCTCGGTTTTGCAACCGGGCTCTGATACCACATAAGATGTAGCACCCCTACACGTGGAGATGCCACACCCCCGCACTATAGGTCGATCCACATACGAAACGAATAATCCGTACATGAACTAAGCTATAACGAACGGGTGACAATGCAAATAAAAGAACAAGCTAGCTAGGCGGGACTAGACCCTCAAATGAAATAAATCCAATACACGAAACTCAAAGGCGGAAGCATAATATTATCATTTTGCCATCAAATATCCAAAAGCTCATTAAATCAATACATTATCATCTTCTATATAACTTTCATGTATAAGTATTCAAAAGCTACTAACATGATACTCTGAAATGCTAATATATAAGAGGCAATGCTATGCTAGACTTAACTGGATAAATGACACGACTCGACTCCCGCCTAGCACGCCACGGATGAAACCAGAAAGGTGGAGGCGTCAGTTTGTGAAGACCGAGTGAAGGGCATAAATATATATAAAAACAAGTAACATGCATGTTATAACCTGGGGTAATGCTTTTGATATACAACAATATAAGTAAAAGGACATATTTATACATCGTCCGAGATTACAACTATCAAGTTTAACACGGTTATCACTTTTATTTAAACAATCCGTGGCCCTGGCGAGGGGCGTGCACGATCTCCAACCAAACCCCGACAGTGAACAAAGATTACCCTTTTTACTTAATTAGGTTATCACACAAATCATTATAGTGCACACGATCAATAACACGAATTCCATCCTTCCCCAATGGTGGTGGGTTTGCAAGGCCCGAACCACCCACGATATCACGATGAACGTCGGGAGCATGACTCCTACGTACGGGACTCCTTCCTCCACCATATCTCCTGGTGGATTGAGGGGGCATCCCCACAGTTCGAGAGAGGTATAAGAGTTACCCGTCAGCCCTACGCTTTCCCGGTTGGCTCAAACACTCACTCTCCAGCCCACAGTGCATGATACACGATAATTCACCAAACATGATCACGGTTCAATCACGGTAACACGGTACACGGCATGCTTGTGACACAATACGCGACTTGATTTTCATGAACCTGACTTGCTTTCAATGAACACATGGTTTACTTGTAAAGAACATGACTTAAGAGTTTAGAAACACTTGTAAATATATATATTTATACTATTTGGACTAAAAGTCATATAAGGTTATACGGGTTCTAAGTAACTAGCAATTAAACCTCACCTGAAAGGCGACACGATGACTCATGGATGCGTGAACGTCCTCAGTTGATTACCATCTCCGCCCTGGAGAAGAACTTGAAATGAATTAGAAGAAGGAAGGTGATGGAGGTAACATGATGGTGATGCTCCAAGATTAATAATCCTTCCCAAAACTTAGCTTAAATGATGAATTTCCTCTTTCCTTCTTGAGGGTTTTTGGTTCGGTGGGAGAAGGAGCAAATATGGGTGTGCACATATGAAAATGAGATGATTGTGGAAGAATGACGAAGAATACATCACGTAATTTCATTTCTTGATTTTGGTGAAATATGTTATTTGCAATTAGATCCTCCAAGTCTATAAGTTATGCAATCAAGTAAAAAAGATTTGAAAATGGTCAATTAGGTCCATTAGTATTTTTATGCAATTTGGTCCTCACATTTAAATAAATGTCAATTAAGGACAATTAAGCAATTAAAACAAGTTCGACAATTAATTCACGTAACACCTAAATCCCAAATTGATACATATTTCACTTATTTCCACGTAAACATATTGGAATAAAATTTATATCATTTACCCTAAAGTGTAGGAATTTAATAAATGAAAGAATTAAAATAATCCTAATTATCGGAAATCTCGCACGTGTCGTACGTACCTGGAAAGCCGGAAATTGGGGCGTCACAATTCTCTCCCCTTTAAGAGAATCCGTCCTCAGATTCACCCTTTCATGTTCATCCCACGCGGGTTGGCCATTCCCCGTCAGGGATTTGTACGAAAGAGGTCTTCAATCCACGAGATTCCGTGCAATGTTCTTATGTCACGACCCTCAACTTTTCGAAATTCTGAACACGCGAGAGAAAATCTAACCTTCCACTAGAACAAATTGCCAAATAAGAATGAGAGTGCCCCGTCTCTCTATCGAATCACGAGAGAACCCCGTCTCTCAAACAAGTATCGAGGGAACCCCGTCTCTTGATTAACAAAATAAAACTAGATAACAGGAACTTAAAGGTAACAATAATGAAGTATATGATGCACGTGATATATATGTTCAAGTGTACCGTTCACCGTGGATTGAAATTCTTTCGTTGTGATAGTTCGGTTGAACGCTTGATCCTTTAGATTATTTCCTGCGCCCGCTCTCCCCCTTAAGAGAGAAAATAAAATTTTCTTCCTTAAGCCTTCCGAAGTCTGACATGGATATCCAAGTGTTCAAACTTTCCTTTGTTCAGCAAAGCTAGGAGGATGGTTGCAAACAATAATCATTAAATCGTGCATGCTGATTAAAATGTCAATGCACGTGTCACACTTAGGAGCAATTTAAAAAGGCAAAATATATCAATTAATTTCACAAGATTCACGTAGACACGTCTATCATTTAAATTTCAAGGCACATAAGGTCATTTAGTGCGCAATTAATGACAAGAATGAATGCAATACCTAAATTATCAAATAATTTCCTACGCCGTTCGACCTAGACTCAACACGACACGACACTAGAACCTTGGTTTTGCAACCGGGCTCTGATACCACTTAAGATGTAGCACCCCTACACGTGGAGATGCCACACCCCCGCACTATAGGTCGATCCACATACGAAATGAATAATCCGTACATGAACTGACCTATAACGAACGGTGACAATGCAAATAAAAGAACAAGCTAGCTAGGCGGGACTAGACCCTCAAATGAAATAAATCCAATACACGAAACTCAAAGGCGGAAGCATAATATTATCGTTTTGCCATCAAATATCCAAAAGCTCATTATATCAATACATTATCATCTTCTGTATAACATTCATGTATAAGTATTCAAAAGTTACTAAGATGATACTCTGAAATGCTAATACATAAGAGGCAATGCTATGCTAGACTCAGCTGGATAAATGACACGACTCGACTCCCGCCTAGCACGCCACGGACGAAACTAGAAAGGTGGAGGCGTCAGTCTGTGAAAACCGAGTGAGGGGCATAAATATATGTAAACACAAGTAACATGCATGTTATATCCTCGGGTAATGCTTTTAATATACAACAATATAAGTTCAAGGACATATTTATACATCGTCCGAGATTACAACTATCAAGTTTAACACGGTTATCACTTTTATTTAAACAATCCGTGGCCCTGGCGAGGGGCGTGCACAATCTCCAACCAAACCCCGAAATTGAACAAAGATTACCCTTTTTACTTAATTAGGTTATCACACAAATCATTATAGTGCACACGATCCAAAACACGAATTCCATCCTTCCCCAATGGTGGTGCGTTTGCAAGGCCCGAACCACCCACGATATCACGATGTACGTCGGGAGCATGACTCCCACGTACGGGACTCCTTACTCCACCATATCTCCGGGTGGATTCAGGGGGCATCCCCACAGTTTGACAGAGGTGTAAGAGTTACCCTTCACCCTATGCTTTCCCGGTTGGCTCAAACACTCACTCTCGGGCCTACAGTGCGCGATACACGATAATTCACCAAACATGATCACGGTTCAATCACGGTAACACGGTACACGGCATGCTTGTAACACGATACGCCACTTGCTTTTCATGAACATGACTTTCTTTCAATGAACACATGGTTTACTTGTAAAGAACATGACTTGAGAGTTTAGAAACACTTGTAAATATATAAATTTATACCGTTTCGTCCAAAAGTCACATAAGTTTATACGGGGTTCTAAGTAACTAGCAATTAAACCTCACCTGACAGGCAACACGATGACTCATGGATGCGTGAACGTGCTCAGTTGATTACCATCTCCGCCCTGGAGAAGAACTTGAAATGAATTAGAAGAAGGAAGGTGATGGAGGTAACATGATGGTAATGCTCCAAGATTAATAATCCTTCTCAAAACTTTGCTTAAATGATGAATTTCCTCTTTCCTTCTTGAGGGTTTTTGGTTCGGTGGGAGAAGGAGCAAATATGGGTGCGCACATATTAAAATGAGATGATTGTGGAAGAATGAAGAATATATCACGTAATTTCATTTCTTGATTTTGGTGAAATATGTTATTTGCAATTAGATCCTCCAAGTCTATAAGTTATGCAATCAAGTATAAAAGATTTGGAAATGATCAATTAGGTCCATTAGTATTTTTATGTAATTTGGTGCTCACATTTAAATAAATGTCAATTAAGGACAATTAAGCAATTAAAACAAGTTTGACAATTAATTCACGTAACACCTAAATCCCAAATTGATACATATTTCACTTATTTCCACGTACACATATTGGAATAAAATTTATATCATTTACCCTAAAGTGTAGGAATTTAATAAATGAAAGAATTAAAATAATCCTAACTCTCGGAAATCTCACATGTGTCGTACGTACCTGGAAAGCCGGAAATTGGGGCGTTACAATTCTCTCCCCTTTAAGAGAATCCGTCCTCGGATTCACCCTTTCATGTTCATCCCACGCGGGTTGGCCATTCCCCGTCAGGGATTAGTCTGAAAGAGGTCTTCAATCCACGAGATTCCGTACAATGTTCTTATGTCACGACCCTCAACTTTCCGAAATTCTGAACACGCGAGAGAAAATCTAACCTTCCACTAGAACAAATTGCCAAATAAGAATGAGAGTGCCCCGTCTCTCAATCGAATGACGAGAGAACCCCGGCTCTCAAAAAGGTATCGAGAGAACCCCGTCTCTTGATTAACAAAATAAAACTAGCTAACAAGAACTTAAAGGTAACAATAATGAAGTATATGATGCACGTGATATGCATGTTCAAGTGTACCATTCACCGTGGATTGAAATTCTTTCGTTGTGATAGTTCGGTTGAACGCTTGATCCTTTAGATTATTTCCTGGGCCCGCTCTCCCCCTTAAGAAAGAAAATAAAATTTTCTTCCTTAAGCCTTCCGAAGTCTGACATGGATATCCAAGTGTTCAAACTTTCCTTAGTTCAGCAAAGCTAGGAGGATGGTTGCTAACAATAATCATTAAATCTTGCATGCTGATTAAAATGTCAATGCACGTGTCACACTTAGGAGCAATTTAAAAAGGCAAAATATAACAATTAATTTCACAAGATTCACGTAGACACGTCTATCATATAAATTTCAAGGCGCATAAGGTCATTTAGTGCGCAATTAATGACAAGAATGAATGCAATACCTAAATTATCAAATAATTTCCTACGCCGTTCGACCTAGACTCGACACGACACGATACTAGAACCTCGGTTTTGCAACCGGGCTCTGATACCACTTAAGATGTGGCACCCCTACACGTGGAGATGCCACACCCCCGCACTATAAGTCGATCCACATACGAAACGAATAATCCGTACATGAACTAACCTATTGCGAACGGGTGACAATGCAAATAAAAGAACAAGCTAGCTAGACGGGACTAGACCCTCAAATGAAATAAATCCAATACACGAAACTCAAAGGCGGAATCATAATATTATCATTTTGCCAACAAATATCCAAAAGCTCATCATATCAATACATCATCATCTTCTATATAACATTCATGTATAAGTACTCAAAAGCTACTAACATGATACTCTTAAATGCTAATACATAAGAGGCAATGCTTTGCTAGACTCAGCTGGATAAATGACACGACTCGACTCCCACCTAGCACGCCACGGACGGAACCTGAAACGTGGAGGCGTCAGTCTGTGAAGACCGAGTGAGGGGCATAAATATATATAAACACAAGTAACATGCATGTTACAACCTCGGGTAATGTTTTTGATATACAACAATATAAGTTCAAGGACATTTTTATACATCGCCCGAGATTACAACTATCAAGTTTAACACGGTTATCACTTTTTTTTGAACAATCGGTGGCCCTGGCGAGGGGCGTGCACGATCTCCAACCAAGCCCCGACAGTGAACAAAGATTACCCTTTTTACTTAATTAGGTTATCACACAAATCATTATAGTGCACACGATCAATAACACGAATTCCATCCTTCCCCAATGGTGGTGGGTTTGCAAGGCCCGAACCACCCACGATATCACGATGTACGTCGGGAGCATGACTCCCACGTACGGGACTCCTTCCTCCACCATATCTCCTGGTGGATTCAGGGGGCATCCCCACGGCTTGAGAGAGGTATAAGAGTTACCCGTCAGCCCTATGCTTTCCCGGTTGGCTCAAACACTCACTCTCGGGCCCACAATGCACGATACACGATAATCCGCCAAACATGATCATGATTCAATCACGGTAACACAGTACACGACTTGCTTTTAATACGATACGCGACTTGCTTTTCATGAACATAACTTGCTTTCTATGAACACATGGTTTACTTGTAAAGAACATGACTTGAGAGTTTAGAAACACTTGTAAATACATATATTTATACCGTTTGGCCCAAAAGTCACATAAGGTTATACGGGGTTCTAAGTAACTAGCAATTAAACCTCACCTGACCGGCAACACGATGACTCATGGATGCGTGAACATGCTCAGTTGATTACCATCTCCGCCCTGGAGAAGAACTTGAAATGAATTAGTAGAAGGAAGGTGATGGAGGTAACATGATGGTGATGCTCCAAGGTTAATAATCCTTCTCAAAACTTAGCTTAAATGATGAATTTCCTCTTTCCTTCTTGAGGGTTTTTGGTTCGGTGGGAGAAGGAGCAAATATGGGTGTGCACATATGAAAATGAGATGATTGTGGAAGAATGAAGAATAGATCACGTAATTTCATTTCTTGATTTTGGTGAAATATGTTATTTGCAATTAGATCCTCCAAGTCTATAAGTTATGCAAGCAAATATAAAAGATTTGGAAATGATCAATTAGGTTTATTAGTATTTTTATGCAATTTGGTCCTCACATTTAAATAAATGTCAATTAAGGACAATTAAGCAATTAAAACAAGTTCGGCAATTAATTCACGTAACACCTAAATCCCAAATTGATACATATTTCACTTATTTCCACGTAAACATATTGGAATAAAATTTATATCATTTACCCTAAAGTGTAGGAATTTAATCAATGAAAGAATTAAAATAATCCTAACTCTCGAAAATCTCACACGTGTCGTACGTACCTGGAAAGCCGGAAATTGGGGCGTTACTATTCTCTCCCCTTTAAGAGAATCCGTCCTCGGATTCACCCTTTCATGTTCATGCCACGCGGGTTGGCCATTCCCCGTCAGGGATTAGTCCGAAAGAGATCTTCAATCCACGAGATTCCGTGCAATGTTGTTAAGTTACGACCCTCAACTTTCCGAAATTCTGAACACGCGAGAGAAAATCTAACCTTCCACTAGAACAAATTGCCAAATAAGAATGAGAGTGCCCCGTCTCTCTAACGAACGACGAGAGAACCCCGTCTCTCAAACAAGTATCGAGAGAACCCCGTATCTTGATTAACAAAATAAAACTAGCTAACAAGAAATTAAAGGTAACAATAATGAAGTATATAATGCACGTGATATGCATGTTCAAGTGTACCGTTCACCGTGGATTGAAATTCTTTCGTTATGATAGTTCGGTTGAACGTTTGGTCCTTTAGATTATTTCCTGGGCCCACTCTCCCTCTTAAGAAAGAAAATAAAATTTTCTTCCTTAAGCCTGCCGAAGTCTGACGTGGATATCCAAGTGTTCAAACTTTCCTTAGTTCGGCAAAGCTAGGAGGATGGTTGCTAACAATAATCATTAAATCATGCATGCTGATTAAAATGTCAATGCACGTGTCACACTTAGGAGCAATTTAAAAAGGCAAAATATAACAATTAATTTCACAAGATTCACGTAGACACGTCTATCATATAAATTTCAAGGCACATAAGGTCATTTATTGCGCAATTAATGACAAGAATGAATGCAATACCTAAATTATCAAATAATTTCCAACGCCGTTCGACCTAGACTCGACACGACACGACACTAGAACCTCGGTTTTGCAACCGGGCTCTGATACCACTTAAGATGTGGTACCCCTACACGTGGAGATGCCACACCCCCGCACTATAGGTCGATCCACATACGAAACGAATAATCCGTACATGAACTAACCTATAGCGAACGGGTGACAATGCAAATAAAAGAACAAGCTAGCTAGGCAGGACTAGACCCTCAAATGAAATAAATCCAATACACGAAACTCAAAGGCGGAAGCATAATATTATCGTTTTGCCATCAAATATCCAAAAGCTCATCATATCAATACATTATCATCTTCTATATAACATTCATGTATAAGTATTCAAAAGCTACTAACATGATACTCTGAAATGCTAATACATAAGAGGCAATGCTATGCTAGACTCAGCTGGTTAAATAATACGACTCGACTCCCGCCTAGCACGCCACGGACGGAACCTGAAAGGTGGAGGCGTCAGTCTGTGAAGACCGAGTGATGGGCATAAATATATATATAAACACAAGCAACATGCATGTTATAACCTCGGGTAATGCTTTTGATATACAACTATATAAGTTCAAGGACATATTTATACACCGCCCGAGATTACAACTATCAAGTTTAACACGGTTATCACTTTTATTTGAACAATCTGTGGCCCTGGCGATGGGCGTGCACGATCTCCGACCAAACCCCGACAGTGACCAAAGATTACCCTTTTTACTTAATTAGGTTATCACACAAATCATTATAGTGCACACGATCAATAACACGAATTCCACCCTTCCCCAATGGTGGTGGGTTTGCAAGGCCCGAACCACCCATAATATCACGATGTATGTCGGGAGCATGACTCCCACGTACGGGACTCCTTCCTCCACCATATCTCCAGGTGGATTCATTTGGCATCCCCACGGCTTGAGAGAGGTATAAGAGTTACCCATCAGCCCTATGCTTTCCCGGTTGGCTCAAACACTCACTCTCGTTCCCACAGTGCACGATACACGATAATTCGCCAAACATGATCAAGGTTCAATCACGGTAACACGGTACACGACTTGCTTTTCGTGAACATTACTTGCTTTCCATGAACACATGGTTTACTTGTAAAGAACATTACTTGAGAGTTTAGAAACACTTGTAAATATATATATTTATACCGTTTGGCCCAAAAGTCACATAACGTTATCCGTGGTTCTAAGTAACTAGCAATTAAACGTCACCTAACATGCGACACGATGACTCATGGATGCGTAAACGTGCTCAGTTGATTACCATCTCTGCCCTGGAGAAGAACTTGAAATGAATTAGAAGAAGGAAGGTGATCGAGGTAACATGATGGTGATGCTCCAAGATTAATAATCCTTCTCAAAACTTAGCTTAAACGATGAATTTCCTCTTTCCTTCTTGAGGGTTTTTGGTTCGGTGGGAGAAGGAGCAAATATGGGTGTGCACATATGAAAATGAAATGATTGTGGAAGAATGAAGAATATATCACGTAATTTCATTTCTTGATTTTGGTGAAATATGTTATTTCCAATTAGATCCTCCAAGTCTATAAGTTATGCAATCAAGTATAAAAGATTTGGAAATGATCAATTAGGTCCACTAGTATTTTTATGCAATTTGGTCCTCACATTTAAATAAATGTCAATTAAGGACAATTAAATAATTAAAACAAGTTCGACAATTAATTCACGTATCACCTAAATCCCAAATTGATACATATTTCACTTATTTCCACGTAAACATATTGGAATAAAATTTATATCAATTACCCTAAAGTGTAGCAAATTAATCAATGAAAGAATTAAAATAATCCTAACTCTCGGAAATCTCACATGTGTCGTACGTACCTGGAAAGCCGAAAATTGGGGCGTTACTATTCTCTCCCCTTTAAGAGAATCCATCCTCGGATTCAACCTTTCATGTTCATCCCACGCGGGTTGGCCATTCCCCATCAGGGATTAGTCCAAAAGAGGCCTTCAATCCACGAGATTCCGTGCAATGTTGTTAAGTCACGACCCTCAACTTTTCGAACTTCTGAACACGCGAGAGAAAATCTAACCTTCCACTAGAACAAATTGCCAAATAAGAATGAGAGTGCCCCGTCTCTCTAACGAACGACGAGAGAACCCCGTCTCTCAAACAAGTATCGAGAGAACCCCGTCTCTTGATTAACAAAATAAAACTAGCTAACAAGAAATTAAAGGTAACGATAACGAAGTATATGATGCACGTGATATGCATGTTCAAGTGTACCGTTCACCGTGGATTGAAATTCTTTCGTTGTGATAGTTCGGTTGAACGCTTGATCCTTTAGATTATTTCCTGGGCCCGCTCTCCCCCTTAAGAAAGAAAATAAAATTTTCTTCCTTAAGCCTTCCGAAGTCTGACGTGGATATCCAAGTGTTCAAACATTCCTTAGTTCAGCAAAGCTAGGAGGATGGTTGCTAACAATAATCATTAAATCATGCATGCTGATTAAAATGTCAATGCACGCGTCACACTTAGGAGCAATTTAAAAAGGCAAAATATAACAATTAATTTCACAAGATTCACGTAGACACGTCTATCATATAAATTTCAAGGCACATAAGGTCATTTAGTGCGCAATTCATGACAAGAATGAATGCAATACCTAAATTATCAAATAATTTCCTACGCTGTTCGACCTAGACTCGACACGACACGACACTAGAACCTCAGTTTTGCAACCAGGCTCTGATACCACTTAAGATGTAGCATCCCTACACGTGGAGATGCCACTTCCCCGCACTATAGGTCGGTCCACATACGAAACGAATAATCCGTACATGAACTAACCTATTGCGAACGGGTGACAATGCAAATAAAAGAACAAGCTAGCTAGGCGGGACTAGACCCTCAAATGAAATAAATCCAATACACGAAACTCAAAGGCGGGAGCATAATATTATCGTTTTGCCATCAAATATCCAAAAGCTCATCATATCAATACATTATCATCTTCTATATAACATTCATGTATAAGTATTCAAAAGCTACTAACATGATACTCTGAAATGCTAATACATAAGAGGCAATGCTATGCTAGACTCAGCTGGTTAAATGACACGACTCGACTCCCGCCTGGCACGCCACGGACGGAACCTGAAAGGTGGAGGCGTCAGTCTGTGAAGACCGAGTGAGGGGCATAAATATATATAAACACAAGTAACATGCATGTTATAAACTCGGGTAATGCTTTTGATATACAACTAAATAAGTTCAAGGACGTATTTATACATCGCCCGAGATTACAACTATCAAGTTTAACACGGTTATCACTTTTATTTGTACAATCCGTGGCCCTGGCGAGGGGCGTGCACGATCTCCAACCAAACCCCGACAGTGAACAAAGATTACCCTTTTTACTTAATTAGGTTATCACACAAATCATTATAGTGCACACGATCAATAACACGAATTCCATCCTTCCCCAATGGTTGTGGGTTTGCAAGGCCCGAACCCCCACGATAACACGATGTACGTCGGGAGCATGACTCCCACGTACGGCACTCCTTCCTCCACCATATCTCCTGGTAGATTCAGGGGGCATCCCTACGGTTTGAGAGAGGTATAAGAGTTACCCGTCAGCCCTATGCTTTCCCGGTTGGCTCAAACACTCACTCTCGGGCCCACAGTACACGGTACACGATAATCCGCCAAACATGATCACGGTTCAACCACGGTAACAAGGTACACGGCTTGCTTGTAACATGATACGCGACTTGCTTTTCATGAGGATGACTTGCTTTCAATGAACACATGGTTTACTTGTAGGGAACATGACTTGAGAGTTTAGAAACACTTGTAAATATATATATTTATACTGTTTGGCCCAAAAGTCACATAAGGTTATACGGGGTTCTAAGTAACTAGCAATTAAACCTCACCTGACAGGCGACACGATGACTCATGGATGCTTGAACGTGCTCAGTTGATTACCATCTCCGCCCTGGAGAAGAACTTGAAATGAATTAGAAGAAGGAAGGTGATCGAGGTAACATGATGATGATGCTCCAAGATTAATAATCCTTCTCAAAACATAGCTTAAATGATGAATTTCCTCTTTCCTTCTTGAGGGTTTTTGGTTCGGTGGGAGAAGGAGCAAATATGGTTGTGCACATATGAAAATGAGATGATTGTGGAAGAATGAAGAATATATCACGTAATTTCATTTCTTGATTTTGGTGAAATATGTTATTTGCAATTAGATCCTCCAAGTCTATAAGTTATGCAATCAAGTATAAAAGATTTGGAAATGATCAATTAGGTCCATTAGTATTTTTATGCAATTTGGTCCTCACATTTAAATAAATGTCAATTAAGGACAATTAAGCAATTAAAACAAGTTCGACAATTAATTCACGTAACACCTAAATCCCAAATTGATACATATTTCACTTATTTCCACGTAAACATATTGGAATAAAATTTATATCATTTACCCTAAAGTGTAGGAATTTAATAAATGAAAGAATTAAAATAATCCTAACTCTCGGAAATCTCACACGTGTCGTACGTACCTGGAAAGCCGGAAATTGGGGCGTTACAATTCTCTCCCCTTTAAGAGAATCCATCCTCGGATTCACCCTTTCATGTTCATCCCACGCGGGTTGGCCATTCCCCGTCAGGGATTAGTCCGAAAGAGGTCTTCAATCCACGATATTCCGTGCAATGTTGTTAAGTCACGACCCTCAACTTTCCGAAATTCTGAACACGCGAGAGAAAATCTAACCTTCCACTAGAACAAATTGCCAAATAAGAATGAGAGTGCCCCGTCTCTCCAAATCGTGAACTTACCTGCAGAGCACTAATTTGTTCAACTCAGCGAACATTCCTCGGCTAATTTGGAGGCTAATGTAATGACAATATATTAGAACAAATAAAAAACACTGTAAACTCAGAAGGAGGGTTTTCCTACTTACCGCTTGCAGCAGTAAAGAAGTTGAATCACCGGATCTTGGACGACACCTCTGTGTTTGAGATAATAGAGAACCCTCTGCCGCTCATTCTCTCCAAATCGTGAACTTACCTGCAGAGCACTAATTTGTTCAACTCAGCGAACATTCCACGGCTAATTTGGAGGCTAATGTAATGACAATATATTAGAACAAATAAAAAACACTATAAATTCAGAAGGAGGGTTTTCCTACTTACCGCTTGCAGCAGTAAAGAAGTTGAATCACCGGATCTTGGACGACACCTCTGTGTTTGAGATAATAGAGAACCCTCTGCCGCTCATTCTTGATGTACAATAGAAGTAGACTAAAGAACGGAGAGAGATCGAGGGGGAAGAGGAGAGGACTAGGCAAGGTGGCGACGACAATAGTGCGATGGCTACAACAATTGGGCTGCGGCGACGGCGAAGCACGGCGACGATGTCGGCTGTGTGAGTGTTTTAATAGTAGGGTTCTTCACACTTGGCAAAAAATTTGCACACTTTCTTTGTAAATTGTGATTTGTGATAAATGGATTTGGTAAAGACAAAAGTGACGCACACACGTTTCTGGAATAATTAATCTTACATACAACCAAATAATGTTTTCAGAATTATTATTAATTTTCATTTTTCCCTCGAGAATCCCTCAGAATTTCCTCGAAATTTATCTTAAAATAATTTTTTTTTTTAAAAGAAAAAATCATACTTTCAAAGATTTAATATAATAACACAATGTTTTATTTATAAATGAATAAAATAAAGAAAAGTTGACGCCGCAACAATATTTGAAGATGAAATTTGATTTTAATTTAAACATACTCGAACATTTACATTGATAACATTCGAAATAATTATCGAAAGTTTGATTACAATGTACAATTTGTAATTATTAATTTAATAACTACGGTTAGCTTACTCGTTTCACTAATAATACATAAAGTCTTCATGGATTGTAATTAAAGTCAACAAATGATTTTAATTCTTTAATTTTAAAAATACTTAAAGCAAATTCCGAGGGAATTTCCTCTTTCCCTCGGAAATCCCTTAGAATTCCCTCGAAATTTGCCATAAAATAATTTTTTTCTTTAAAAGAAAAAATCATACTTTCAAAGATTTAATGTAATAACACCATGTTTTGGAGTTAACAACCCCCAACCCCCTGTGTTTTTCAAAAATATCATAAAAAAACCTCGACCAAAAAAAAATTATTTTAAAAAACCCTGTGTTTTTTAACATACGCACGCTGCCCGCTCATCCCAAATAGTCAACAAAAAAGAGTAAAATTCCTATTATACCCTTATACACTATTTCAGACATATGATATTATTAAAAATTATTAAATAAGTTTAATAATATTTATTAATAATTTATTTTATATATATATATATATATATATATATATATATATATATATATATATATATATTATGAGAAAGAAAAACATATATATATGTATATATATACAGATCGTCTTCCAGGCTTCTTCATCATCTCCGGCCACCAAATCGCTGCCGCCGTCTCCGCCATCACAACCGGGGGATCTCCTCTCCAGCCACCGTCGCCGCTTCTCCAACCATCGCCTCCGCCGTCACCGCCATCGCGTACGAGGAAAGCAGCAGCAGCGCCGGCGGCGCCTCTGCGGGCGGCTAACGGATGGCCGTTCCGGCCATTCTCCGGTGACGGAATCTTTGGGTTTCGACTAAGTTCAACAAGGCGAGTCTATTTGTGACACTCCTGTCGCCTGAAACCCACCCGAGCGACGGCGGAGCAACCGAGGCGTGCGACTGTTCACGGCGGTAATCGGTTTCTGGTGAAATTTTCCAACGACCAACATATGCATTTCGAAGTTCTCAACACGGGTAAACTAATGCAATTTACGAATTTGAATTTCATTACGTGGTTTGAGAGTAATTACGATTTCAAGTTTTCGAGAGTTTCGTGTTTTAGATTTGAAATTGGGAATAAACGGCTTGGAATTTCGAAAAACTAATCGTACGTATGGAACAAGCACGAGGAGTACATTCGGGATTTATTTTTGGAAGTTTTTCCGGCTGGTCCGACGGTGGGCGGCGGTTGGCGGTCTCCGGCCGCTACAGTGGGTGGGGGGCTTGGGTGGAAGTCTAGAAGAGCATATATATATTTATTTATTTATTTAATGGAGGGGCAAAAACGACACTTCACCAGCAAAAATAGGCCGAAATGCGTGTTATACTTGCAGTCAATGCGAGTGTTCAACACATTCTCGTCACAGGGTTTTTCATGCATACTATGAAAAACATAGGGTTTTTTAAAGTACTTTTTTTTTGTCGGGGTTTTTTTTAATATATTCCTATTACACAGGGTAGTTCGATAACATTTACCCAAATGTTTTGTTTATAAATGAATAAAATAAAGAAAAGTTGATACCGCAACAATATTTGAAGATGAAATTTATTTTAATTTAAACGAACTCGAACATTTAAATTGATAACGTTCGAAATTATGATCGAAAGTTTGATTACAATGTACAATTTGTAATTATTAATTTAATAGCTACCGTTAGCTTACTATTTTCACTAATAATACATAAAGTCGTCATGGATTGTAGTTAAAGTCCACAAATAATTATAATTTTTTAATTTTTAAAAATATTTAAAGTAAATTCCGAGGTATTTACGAGGGAATTTCCATTAGCATTAAAAACTATAATTTTAATTTAAAAATTAAATAAGTTTTAATTTTCCAAGGGAATTTTCGATCGGAAGTCCCTCAGAAAATTCAAGATTTAAATATGTGAACATTTCTGAGGGAATATTTCCCCTCGAAAATCCCTCGAAAAATAATTTTAATTTAAAAATTAAATAATTTTTAATTTGCCTAGGGAATTTTCCCTCGGAAGTGTAACACCCCGCACGGTGAGGCGCCACATCCCCGCACTATAACTCGACACGTATAACGAAACAAAGACTCCTCACACGCACTAAGTAATAGCGAAGGGGAGACAAAATAAAAACATCAGGCCTAAGCTAGGCGGTACCTAACCCTGTGCAAACGAAAAGATGCAAAATATAAAAGCGGAAGCAATATGAAATGCAAACTTTTAAAAACTTTCATACATCAAGTATGACAACGCAATCCATACATCATAATTAATGGCACGGGTTCAGCTAATCCAAGGAATCTGTCCTATCCTGTCCCCGAATAATCATACAACGAAACGGGTTCAACTGACCCTAGAAACCTGTCCCGAATAATTAGGCAACAAAACAGGTTCAACTAATCCAAAACCTGTCCTAACCTGTTTCGAATAGCATAACTCAGCGAATAACTTACACTTATACATTTAACAACATAAATCAGATACAAATGAATGCACATATACAAATTCAAAGACCGAACTAAACTCGAACAAAACAAAAGACTCGACTCAACCGCCTAGCTCCAATAAACTCCAAAAGCAAACCTGCAACTCAACAAAAAGAAGGGGAAAAAGAAACAACGAAGAGAGGTCAGTCCTAACGACTGGTGAGGGGGCTAACACACTCACACGTACATATACATAACCAGAGCATATTCAAAGTAAGAAGATTCATGAACCGGGGCGTGGTTTTTGCATTCTAAACATTTTAACCCGTGATACTATATATAAGGAAAAAGGTTTAAGACCGAAGTTCAAAATCAACCAATTTTAATAATTAGGAGTCCATTCCCGTTTCACGAATCAAGTTCATAATCAAAATCACATAACTCGGCGAGCACGAGTTTCAAACCACCTAACTTCGTTCCTAATCAAAATCGGAATCATAAATCATATGAAAGCATAATTCAAACATACACACCTCTACTCTGGGTAATGGAGGGGTGGTACCTATCCTAACCATCGAACATACAGTATGGGTCGTAAGTTTCACGACGCTCACGCCCGAGAACTCCTTCCCCCACCAAGCCTCCTAGTGGGTTCAAGGTTGATCCTTAAGTGTGGAGACCATGCTAGGGACTACCCGACGGCCCACACCATCTCGGGTCTCCTTCGCACGAATCTCCGGGGCCCAATTCATAATCCATAGTTCATAAATCATAAGTTCGTAATTTTCAAAATTTCATAATTTTTACGGACTCATATTCCAAATTCCAAAGCTAGCTAGTTCAAAAATCACACAAACCAACCCTTTTTCAAAACAAATAAACGAAAATATTACTTACATATACATAAAAGCGTTTTTCAAACATTTCATAGCAAACAGGCTAATTCCCACAAAATACGTATCGAACACATATCTAAATACATATATACATACATAGGTCGCATGCGAGCTTAAAACTTATTTAGTGTCGTAAGTCATAGTAACTAAAAGAAAGAAACCTCACCTGGCACCAAACGAAGCTGAAGACAAAGCAAACGGTTCACCCTGGAACCTGCACGACCATAAGTCACCACCCCGGGTGCACCTGAACTAACTGGACACACAAAACACAACACAGAGCTCAGACTCAGACTCAGGCAACCACACAGAGACGCACGGCAATGCTCAAGCACTTAAGAAATGCAATCATATAAGTAGGATTCAAATTCATATCAATTACATGCAAAAGAAAACATTATATAGTTCAATGAAATCATATTAAACATTAGGGCATGTTCATGTACACAATTAATGCAAATAAACGAAATTAAAAGGCAATGCAACTCACATTATTTCATATCAATTCATTCATCGCATAACCAATTCATATTTGTACGAATAACTTATTTCTTACGTGCAAAAGTTTCTAATTTAATCATATAAGTCTCATTCAATTCATATATCACATAATAGCTTAAAATTCAATTAAGTAATTAAACCTTAATTGTAAAGTTTCAAGTTTAGGCATATTAACTTCTCTTAACATAATCATAATTAGCATATTTATTTATCAATTGACAAAGCTTAATTAATTAAAGTCATACAATGTACATATTTGGGAAAATTACACATACATCCCTTCGAACTTAAGCAAATAGCACAAATACGACATATCGGAATTCAAATTAAAGTTCAAAGCATTAATAGATATCACAATTCATTTAATACATGATTTCGTATACATTGGAATACATTTCGATCGAGGAATCGAGCAATTAGCAATTAAAATACATTTAAGCAATTAGATCAAATAATCTCAAATATACAAAATAAATCATAACAATTAAACCGAGCGTCCGATTGACGAATGGGAAGTGGCGTTGGACTCACCACAACGAGGTGGACAAACTGTCCGAAACCCGCCGGAACGCCACCACCGGAGCCGCCGGAACAGTGGTTGGCCGCCACCGGAACATGCCGAAAAAATCCCGAAAAATCACTCGTGCAAGTACTCCTCTTGGTCGTTCCAAATCCTTGATCAATTTTTAAAAATTCCAAGCCAATCGTCTCCAATTTCAAATCAAAGAATATGAAAACCCTAAAATCTTCAAATCCAAATTACTTCCAAATGGGTGAACGAAAATCGAATCCATGAAAGGCATTGTCTTACCCGTAACGAGACCTTCGAAATGCCCAAGGTAATGGCCGAAAAATATCGCAGGAGCTGACCTCCGCCGTGAACCGCCACGCGCTACCACCAAACGGCCAAATCTCGAGTCATGCAAACGGGGAAAGCACGATCTCGTCGTTCCGAACAACTTTCGTGAAGAGCCCATCGCCAAAAGATCACCGAAAAAGATCACCGAAAAGGGCCCCCATTAGCTGCTGAAGTTCCGCCGCTGCTGCAACTCGCCGGAACCACCACCTACGCCGCGAATTAGGTCAATCCGAGGCCGGAAATGGACTCAGGGGATCAAAACAGGTGGGAAGCCGCCGAAGTTCCTCCTGAAAAGCCGCCGAAAAGCTGCGGACGCCGTTACTACAGTGCACGCGCCGCCGCGGCATGACTTCAGGTGGCGCGTGCGACGTCGTCCGGCGTCCAAAGGTTGCGCCGCCAACGGGAAAAGTTGCGCCTAGGGGTCGCGCTCCAAACCTGCCCAAACTCCGGCCGATTGCACCGCCCGTAGGCCACCGCGAACCGCCATTGAAACTGTGGGGCTCCAAACCCAATTGAAATCATCCATGTACAGAATTTAAAACCATACATAAGACTAACCCATGATCACCTAAACTAGCATGATTCCGCTTAAATTTAAATTTACTAATTAAATTTAAAATTTCCTTGACTTCAAGTTAAAATTAACTTAAGTAATTTGAATATAGTTCATTATTCAAGAATTTATTCAAACTCGAATCTACCGGATTATGAAAAAACAACAGTTAATTCAAAATTAAATTTTTGTCAAAAATATCATTCAAAGTGATATTTATTATTTTCTCAAAAAATTAGAACTTGACTTCAATTCATAAAACCCCAAAATTTATAATTATTTCAAATAAATAATTTTACAATTTTAAAATCAAATTTTAAAATAAAATCAAATTTTCGTAATTCGGGATTTTCGAAATTGGTAAACACGAAACAAAAAACCGAAGACCGAGAACCCTAGGCGCCTCGCGAAGCCAACGCGTGCAAGCGCGTGCGAGCAGGCGCTGCTTCGCACACAGCCCGCCCAGGTGTGCGGACGTTGCCGACAACGTCCCGCCAGGCCTGCGCGGAGACCGCGCACAGTCCCGCGCAGCCTTGTGCGGGATGGTGCGACGGTGGTGTGCGGGATTCGCACAGGACTGAGGGAGCGGGGCTGCGTGATGCAGCCCCATGCGTGCGATGCGTGCAGGTAAGTTCGATCCCGTTTTTTTATTCGCAATTTCAACAAATTCAGAATCCAATTTCGAATTAAATAGTTCAAATCAATCTGAATCTAAACAGCTTTAAAACAGATTTACTCGGGAAACAATTTTCATAAAATTTTTCAAGAAACAGTTTTGATCTGGCAATTTCGTATTTCAAACTAAAATCATGAATACACAACATATACTCAAATTCAAGAATTTTCATCAAAATTCGTAAAGCTGTAACGATACAATACGAGCGTTGCAAGGTGGCTCTGATACCACTTGTTGGAAAACTAGAAGAGTAAGCACAGAGGAAATTTAAAATTTTTCCAAAAGATTGATCATGGACTTGCAATTCTCGTATAGTATCACAGGGTGTTCAGAAACTTACGTAGAATGAAGCTTTCTAGTGATGTCAGTACCGCTTACTGAACACCCTTCAAGCTGGATGTCCCTCGAACGGTTCTCGATAGATCCCAAAGCAGCGATCCTCCAAAGCGTATCCACACCAGTCCTAGAACACGATCAAGCAAGTGAGAATGCTAGTTCTATAACTTGTGTTAATGGCTAGGGTTTTACTTTGAAAACTTTTCTTTTATTTTTCTCAAAAACTTAACACTTCGTGAGTGTTGGTCTAAAGAATGAGAAAGCACCACCCCTAGTACTTATACTAGTGTGGATCGAGCCCCTAGGGTTTCCAAAACCTAATGGGCTTTGTTTTCTTGCTCACTAATTAACTAATTTAATTATTTAATTTAATTGGAATAATAAGTTCCTAACTTATTCTCCAAGTCTTGCAAGAATCAACTTTCTCTCTCCTACAATAGGAAGTTAGACTTTTCAACTTTCCTAAAGCTAAAAGTCAAGATTCAATAAATAATTTAATTCTCAATTAATTATTTATTGGGTTAAACTTGAGAAATAAAATCTTAATAATTAATTCAAAATTATTTAAAAGACTTAAATTAATTAATTACAATTTAATTAATTAATTCTAGAAAAGAATTCGCGTTTAATAAAATTACACGTCGAAACCACGTTACCACACGTGTACAATATACACGCAGGCCACGTGTGCATGACACGTGGCAGTCACGTTCCGAGCGTGACACATGGCGGGGCGTGACTCCTCTCGCCCTCTTTGATCAACATTTTGATCCTTCGTTAATCATATTAACATCCTACCATAACCCTCGTGTCCTGGCATTTGTCTATGACCCTTTAGGTTCATTATTCAATTAGTAGTGACAGTAATTAATTAATTCACTAATTAATCAATCACTTCATAGATCACACTATCGTAATCTAGCAATGGATGTGTGACCCCTAGCCGAATAACGAAATAAATCGAAGAACCTTTTAGTCAATAACATACAGTGAAATATGATCCTCCTAAAACTCCATATCTCAATCAAGAACCAAGGCATGGGAATATTCTGAGAGCCTAAATATTCTTGATCTTTAACGTTAAGTTCGTTTCATATCCATTTCGATCTCAATCCTAGAAAACCCCATTTTCTAGATGTCTTGATCTTTTATCCACCTTGGCCAAGGGTTTAATGTTTAATGGACTACGAACAACTCAATCAGTAAGGAGATCATTCTTGTCTCTTGCAACAAGTGTAGGTCCTTTGTCGATTTTACTAACTCTACATATGCCACTTGTGTAATCCCAACATAGGCCGTGGTTCAGGTTTCAGTATGTCGAAACCCTTTTGAGCCTATATCAAAGATTACAGAGTTAGCTCATATGAGACATTACAGAATCTCAAGTCTAAGGATTAAAAAATCACGTTATTGACCTGTGAGATATTTCCTAATCTGGAAGTTTCTGGAAACTTCCTTTCCCATTTAGGAATGTTCTCACGCGGTGTGACGCCCCGTATTCTCGAAGGGCGTCCTGACGATATTAACAAGTAAGTCTCTACACTTTTGTGTGTTTAATTTAAGAGAAGAAACTTCATTTCCCATTTAGGAATGTTCTCACGCGGTGTGACGCCCCGTATTCTCGAAGGGCGTCCTGACGATATTAACAAGTAAGTCTCTACACTTTTGTGTGTTTAATTTAAGAGTTCTTGAATTGTGTGATTTAATGTAAATCCAATTTAATATGTGATCATTCGGATTATTCTAAAATTAATGGTTAAGTTGATTTTAAATCCATCATGTTACTTAACTTGTTTAATTTCGGTTTACTTGAATTCCTTGAGATTAATTATCAATCATGTGTTTACGAAGTGTCATTAAATTGTACGAAAGGTTCTAAAATTAAATTAAATTAAACTCTAATTGGTAAATCCCTATTTCATTTTAATTTATAAAATTTATGCGGAGCTTGAATGTTTAGTCGTAACTTTATCGATTTTATTTACGATTATTTGTACGCGCTATTACTCTTTGCTACGCGATAAGGATACCCGGTTGTATATAACTTGTGCACAAGACACATTTCTCCCAAATCTCTTTTCTCTCTCTCTCCTCTCCCAATCTCTCCCGCTGTCACTATGCGCGGCTTTGGTTACGAGCCCATAACTCGTTCGTTTCTCGACAGAATTCAACAAACGAATCCATTTCGATGATCTCGGCAAGACGTACGCAAGAGTACCAATTTCATGGCCTAACGACAAACGGTGGCGGAGTTATCGTCGGAATTCAGACGCAGCGGCGGAGGTGTCGGACCACCGCCACTTCGCTGGCCGTTCGCGGCGGTTTTCGACCCTCTTCTTGAAGCACGCGCCCCATGCCCAGAAACTAGACTTCCCGGTGCATCTTTCTGTGCAGGCGTCCCCGCCATTGGGGCGGCGAGGAGGCCGCACGCGCCGCCTGAAGCCCGCGGCGGCGGCACGTTTTACTATAGCGGCGGGTTTCGCCGCCTTCCGGTGGTATTTTCGACGGGGCTTGATGGTTTCCAAGGTTTTTTGACCCCCTGAGTTCATTTCCGGCATCAATTTCACCAGATTTTGGCCGTAGGTGGTGGTTCCGGCAACGTGGGCGGCGGCAGAAACTTCGACGGCCAACGGGGCCCCTTTTTCGGCGATCTTTTGGCCTTGGGCCCTTCATGAAAGTTGTTCGGAACGGCGAGAACTAGTAGCATTTGATCACGCGACTCCAGATTCGACGGTTTGGCTATGGATCGTGGCTGTGCAGCGGCGGCGCAATAGCGGGACTAGCTCCGGGGATTTTCTCCGGCAACCACCTTAGGGCTTTAGAAGAGCTCATCACGGGTAAGACAATGCCTTTTACGGATCGCATTTTGGTTCACCGGTTTGGAATTTATTTAAGTTTGAAGATTTTAGGGTTTTCGTGTTCTTAGATCTGAAATTGGAGGAGATTGACTTGGAATTTCCAGAAATTGATCGAGGATTCGGAACGGGCACGAAAACTTCATTCAGGACTGATTTTTTGGGATTTTTTCGACGACCTTCGGCGGCGGTCCGGCCAAATTCCAGCAGCTACAGTGGTGGCCTTCTGGCGGCGTCTGGTCAGAATGTTCTTCTCATTGTGGTGAGTTCAACGCCACTTTCCGTTCGTTAATCGAACACTCGATCTATTTATTACGAATTATTTTGCGTAATTATGATTATTTGAATTAATTGTTTTAAGTGCAAATAAATTGGTTATTGTTGGTTTGTTGATCGAGATGTATTCCAATCGTATACGAAAACATGTATTGAATGGATTGTGATATGCATGAATGTTTCGATTTACAATTTGAATCCCGATGTGATGAATTTATACTATGTGTTTAGATATGAAGGGGTGTTAGTGTAATGTCTAGAAACTAATCTCTTATGTGACTAAATGAACTTGAATGATATTTTAGAAGAACGAACATGTTGTGATTTCTCTATATGAATTTGAGACGTTCTCAATGTTATGTTTGTTGTAAATTGTGTTTCAAATATAAAATTTAGATACATGAAGGATGCTTGAGCAACTTGAGACTTGATGCACGATAGGAGTTAGAAATTGTAATACCTTGATTTACTCTTACTACTCAAAAATGGTATATTATGAATTACGATAAATTGATAATTGTCATGTTTGTAAGTAATTAATTCCTAGTTGAATAATTGTATAAACACCTTAAACGAACAATTATGCTTAGTAATCAACTAAGGGGATGTATGTGTAATAATTCTAAACTTTTATAAATGACTTAGGGGATGTAAGTGTAATATTTATGAAACTATGAATGTGACTTGAGCTTGTGTACCAAACATGTTGTGAAGTTGTAAAGTATGATCTTAAGTGAATCAGATGCACTCTTTAATTATATCAAGCATGTCATCTATGTACAACAACTTTGTATGTTTATGTGATCAAGTTGCTCTTACTTATGCACTTTATAACTCGACATGAACTTGATGCTTAATTCTAATATTATAATTGAACCCTGTGACATTGGATGATTTAATATGCATTTTGTGAATACTTTGACTTCCTAAATTGATCTTGCATCCTTGGATATGGAATTACGTGTTGGTCGCTTGTAAATATGACCTTGTTGAGCATTGATATACCTTGAATGACCACGACACCATATCAAAGCACAACATGAACACTTATGCATAACCACGATCATGTTGAACAATGCCGTGCGTCTTGTTTGGTTCATATAGAGTCTAAGTCTGGGCTTCTGTATGTCTTGTCACAGAGTTTGGTGGTGCCGATGGGCCCGAGGTTTAGAGTGTTTGGCCCTTCACACTCTCAGACTCTACTTTCACGAGGTGAGGTTTAGGATTTTGTATAGTTATGCGACCTATGGCCTTTACATGCTGATTTCTACCCCTGCATGCGAGTATACCTTACAATAGTTATGTATGTGTTGAATATGATATTTTTATGATCTTATGCTTGCACTTCTCCGTGGGCGGGTTATCTCTGCAGCGTGGGAATGTAAGTGTGTAAGTCCTGCGTGGGCGGGTTATCCCTGCAGTGTAGAAATATATATAAAAACCAGTTTTTGAAGCATATGTAAGCTATTTTGGAAAAACAGTTGTGTTGTGATTATGTAGCGAGTTGGCCATGAAATATTGGCATTTGTATGTATGTATGTGGATCCGAGGAGCTATGGGTAAGGAGCCCCCGGGACGGTTGGGGCCGTGGGGGATATACCTGTGCGTAGTTCCATTTGAGATATCTTCACGCGACCCGTGCTGTAGGGAAGGTGTGGTATCTTGAGCCTTCGGCTAAGGCCGGGGAGGACTCTTGTGGGTTCGCTACCCCTTGAGGGTATGTCTGTTCTGGATGGTTTGGGGACGGCATATCCCCTCCATCATTGGTGTAACGGTTGGATTGATTTTGTATTTTATGTTCTGATATGTTCTGAGGAGTAAAGGTTGGAAGCTCGTACTCGCCGAGCATGTGATCTGTTCTGTCTGGGAATCATGAATCGAGATAGAGTTTCTGAAATGTTTCCTAAATCTTATATAACTATCTTTTGGGTACTTTTGGAAATGTCTTTGGTATGCAACACCTATCTTCGGTTCATGAGCCCACCCTTCTGATATGTGCTATGCTCTATATATATACAGTGGGTACGTTAGCCCCCTCACTCAGTCAGTTGACTGACACCTCATTTTATCTTTTAGTTGCAGGTTTCTTTTGGCTTGAGCTAGGCGGATGTGAGTCTTCTGGGTCACACTTGTCGGTTTAGTTGGTGTTAAGATGTATTTGTCACATACTCTATTTATGTTATGTATTCTTATTTCGCTTTTGGAGATTATGTTTTATGCTCTACTTAGACTTGAACCCGTGTGGGGTTGGTGTGCTAGCATTTGGATGTAATTAGCTATTCTGCTGATACTTATGTTGGTTTATTATGTTGCGATGATTTGAGATTCGGGACTAGGTATCTATGCTAGTTGAACCCGTCACCTGTTATGTATGCTGATATTCGGGACTAGGTATCTATGCTAGTTGAACCCGTCACTTATTTTGTACGTTGATTTAATTGCTTCCGCTATCTGATGATAATCGTTTAAATTGCTTCCGCGCTCTGAGTCTGTCGAGTTAGATCCGTCTAGCCTAGTGCGTGAGTTGGTCTCCCGTTCGGGTCTGGGTCTTAGTGCGGGGGATGTGGCATCCTTTGTTTGGGGTGTTACACGTGGGACACCTCAGTGATGAAGTTCTAGTAACAATCACCCTCATGTATTATAAACGCATCATCGTATGCACTTATCACTCCATGAAACTGAGTGATCCTTCAAAAGGACATAATAACATAATCAAGTCTCAACAGAATCAAGGTCGACACTCCCACTATCTGTCGGACTCTTGACTTGGAGAAGTTTCTAATCCTCGCCTATGGAGTTAAGAACTTGTTTCATGTGTCGTTTGCATAACAATAAAGTTCTTAACGGCCTCATCGAATTAGGGGAGTTCAATACATGCAAAAACACAGTCAACCCAAACAGACATAAATAAGCACATAAAGAAGTGAATGCCTATGTATAAAATCATCTCGTTTATTATTCAAAGACTGTTTGTGATATTACAAGGAAATAGTAAAGCCAAAAGGCAGCTTTAAGGGCACTATTCCCAATAGTATAAAATTGATGATATGTACTATAACAAAACTGAAATCATGTATCTAATTGTCCACATGTCGTATATAATCCTGAAAAGTATGGATTCGGTTTTTTCACCCCCATGAATTGGTATTACACAACTTTAAAACTTATTATTGATCATTTTTGTAGTATATGATCACATAATACCATTTTTGTAGTATATGATCACATAATAACTTTTTTGCATCAATTGGTACATTGTCACACAACATATTGGATCTTTTAGCATGTATCATTTAGTATAATGTCACAAGATCTTGTATTGATCATTCTCAATTAGTATATTCACAATTGTATCACTTAGTATAGCATCACACAACATATCATGTGTACCAATTTAGTATTTATACGTATCCTTTGGTGCTTTCAAACAACTTTCTTCTTGTCGTATTAATTTTGCGATATGTAGTATAAGAAAACTGAAATCAGTTATCTAATTGTCCATATGTCGTAATCCTGAAAAGTATAGAATCGCTTTTTTCACCACCATGAGTTGGAATTACACAACATTCTTCTTTTAGTATTAATTTGGTGATATGCAGTATAAGAATACTGAAATCATGTATCTAATTGTCCATATGTCGTATATAATCCTGAAAAGTATGGATTTGCTTTTTCACCCCCATGAATTGGAATTACACAACTTTCAAACCTATTATTGATCATTTTTGCAGTATATGATCACATAATACCATTTTTGTAGTATATGATCACATAATAACTTTTTTGCATCAATTGGTACATTGTTACACAGAATATTGGATCCTTTAGCATGTATCATTTAGTATAATGTCAGAAGATCTTGTATTGATCATTCTCAATTAGTATATTCACAATTATATCACTTAGTATAGCATCACACAACATATCATTTGTACCAATTTAGTATTTATACGTATCCTTGGATGCTTTCAAACAACTTTCTTCATGTCGTATTAATTTTGCGATATGTAGTATAAGAAAACTGAAATCAGGTATCTAATTGTCCATATGTCGTATATATTCTTAAAAAGTATGGAATTGCTTTTTTCACCCCCATGACTTGGAATTACACAACTTTCTTCATGTAGTATTAATTTGGCAATATGTAGTATAATAAAACTGAAATCAGGTATCTAATTGTCCATATATCGTATAAAATCCTGAAAAATATGGATTCGCTTTTTTCACCACCATGAGTTGAAATTACACAACATTCTTCATTTAGTATTAATTTGGTGATATGCGGTATAAGAATACTGAAATCATGTATCTAATTGTCCATATGTTGTATATAATCCTGAAAAGTATTGAATCGCTTTTTTCACCCCCATGAGCTGGAATTACACAACATTCTTCGTGTCGTATTAATTTGGCAACATGTAGTATAATAAAACTGAAATCATGTATCTAGCTGCCCATATGTCGTATATAATCCCTGAAAAGTATGGAATCGCTTTTTTCACCCCATGACTTGGAATTACACAATTTTCTTCATGTAGTATTAATTTGGCAATATGTAGTATAAGAAAACTGAAATCAGGTATCTAATTGTCCATATGTCGTATAAAATCTTGAAAAGTATGGATTCACTTTTTTCACCCCCATGAGTTGGAATTACACAACATTCTTCGTGTAGTATTAATTTGGCAATATGTAGTATAATAAAACTGAAATCAAGTATCTAATTGCCCATATGTCGTATATAATCCCTGAAAAGTATCAGGTATGAAAAACCCATCATTGCAGTCCAATTAACACGACAGGTATGCACAAATGAAGGACAAAAAGTATGCAATACATATAACAAACACCATTCCAGTCCAACGAACTAAATTACACAACATTCTTCATGTAGTATTAATTTGGCAATGTGTAGTATAAGAAAACTGAAATCAAGTATCTAATTGCCCATATGTCGTATAAAATCCTAAAAAGTATCAAGTACGAAAAAATTATGCAATACATATAACAAACACCTTTCCAGTCCAACAAACTAAATTACACAGGTTATTCATAAATAACACAAACTGATACACTTTGCATATCATGGAAAATTACGATTCAAGGGGCTATTTGCAGCTACGTCGATTATGACCCTTTTGCTTACATCGTGAACATGTAAGATCTTTTTTGAAAATTTGAGATGGTATTCGCTTTTGTCGTCTACGTCCTGGTTGAACTCTCACATCAGGTGGATAAACAAATTGGTCCATCTCATTTTCCACCACAACCATCTCTTCACCTGTTGGTATGGGATAGATTGGCAACCTGCACGCTTCTCTAAACATCGCAACAGAATAAGCTTCGTCACAGAACTGAACGCTCTGTGCAGTTTAATCATGTTATCAACATCGTCATCATTCAATAACCTAACTTCATGATCCTTGAGGAGCAGTATATGACAATCTTAATTCGCTGAGATTTATACCAGGCCAATAACTACCAATAATGGTCTTTAAATTCATCAAATTGAAATCACCCCTAATTGAGAAAACATGCATTTCATGATTATAGGGAATACCACCCAGGAGACCCACGGGTGTACTATAGTCACCTTCTTCGTGTGAGCTAGCCATTGCTAAATCCGAAACCTTGTTCACAAAATTAAACCACGAAATTGAGCGAAGAAATATTAAAAATTAATGAAATGCCTGATATTAGAGATGACGGGAGTGAAGACCCAGACCTGGACTACGTCGGAGAGAGTTTCTGGCACCGATTCAGTTCAACACCGTCTTCTCTGTTGGAGTGAGCCACTATCCATCGTCGTGAGCCAAAATGGGTGTGCCGGTAATCGTGCTTTGTAATTAGAAGAAGAAGTGAGCAACGCTTGCCGAAATACACCACCGTCGCCGGCGAATGGGGTGGAACTGACATCAATGGTGCGCTAACGAGCTGGGAACGAGTCTCTCCTTTGGCTTTCAGACAACAATAATTGTGTAGAATGTGGTTGTTGGAGAAGATAAATTGAGGGTAAGGAGGTCATTTTAGGTGCCTGGGTAGTTGACCAAAATTATCAAACTCATGCGGGGAGTTAGTGAGGATAATTTTCAAAATGGGGACCTAACTAAAATTTTCCCAACTGGAGGGGAGTTTTCGCAGACAGCCCCCCTTACTTTTTTTGAAAAATAAAAATATTAAGAGATAAATATTCATGAAATTTTATTTGATATTATCTCATTAAGAAGATAATTATTAAATAAGTTTGAGTTGAATTTCAACTCTTGTATCTCACACCTTTAGTTATGGGTAGTTTATTTTACTCATAATTACAAAGCAAGAAGAAGAAGAAGAAGACGACCAAAGTTCTAGTAGTTTTGAGGCCTACGAGGGAGTAATTAAAATCAAGGTGTTTGATCTGCAATCAAGGTGTTAAACCAACAAATCAGCATTATAACTTAAAAATCAAGGTGTCACTAAAATCTAGCGTTTGATTCGTAAATAAGTCAAATGACCTACGAATTAATTTTATTCAAATTCAAATTTATCGGAATCTAATGTTTGATTCGTAAATAAACCAAATGACCTACGAATTAACGTTATTTAAGTTCAAATTTTATCGAAGTCTAATGTTTGATTCATAAATAAGTCAAAAAACCTTCAGCATTATTCTCAAGTTAAATCCACATTTTTACTAGCGAGTTCATCGATGTTCTACGCGGCCTTCACCAAAATTTAGTGCTTGATTCGTAAATAAGTCAAAAGACCTATGAATTAATGTTATTCAAGTTCAGATTTATCGAAGTTTAATGTGTGATTCGTAAATAAGTCAAAAAAACCTACAAATAAATGTTATTTAAGTTCAACGCGTTTGAGTATTCGAACAACTTCAAACTCAAATTGAGTATTCCAACTAAAAGGATGAAGATGAAGAATGAAGATCAATTTAATATTTATATTTTCAATTCATTTCTACTATCTATCTTGTGTTGACAAATATCCATAAACGCGAATTTTTAGGTGCAAACAAATATATGTTTTCTCCTAATTCTTTTAATGAAAAAATATTTATATTTGTATTAAAACTTTATGGAGGGGAGGGAAAACTTGTATTAATCCATTATCATTAGTAAATACCGAAGTATAGGGAGGCTACATGTTTAATGTGAGCACATATTTGTCTACCACTATTGGTGTCTCTTTAACATCTAATGTTGCTCGTATGTTGAACTCAAACAAATTAGTTAATGTGAACTACATTAGTAGGTCAGCCATCGTAATCCAGAAATAATTGTTTCAAAATGAACCAGTGGCGAACCAATTAAAGTCAGCTCATCTGATAATGCCTACTTTGAGTAATTGCAAATTGGAACAAATTAAGTCAGCTCTTCTGATAATCCTTCCTGAGAAAGAAAATGAAACCAAATTAACACTGAAAGAATGAAGGTGTTGATACTCTTGATGTCAGCCAAAGATTAGCCGCCATCTCCAACTATTTTTTTTTTTTTTAAATAAAATTGGACATTCACCGTGAAAGAACGTCTGACTATATGACTAAAAATTGCTTCATATCCAAAGATAAATATTAAATTTATGATATTTAATTACGAATGAACGAATCGGCCCTTAGACATTTTCAAGATATAGGATGAAATTCAATAAATAAATTATGCAATGCATGAGATGATAGATTATTAGATATAATAGGATTTGTTGGAGAATAGATTAATAATGATAATTTTAATGGGTAGGAAAACGCGTACATATCTGTGTGTGTATTGCCGGCGGGAAACACATAGTGTGAATAGAATTTAGCCTGAATATAAAAAGAATAAGCTATATATGTTAGAAATTTACCAAGTCAAAGCCATATAATCAAAATTTTCAAAGTTTACTGCAATCCAAGTAGATCGACAATGGATTTTCCAATAACCAAGACTTTAAATTTTAATTAATTAATCGTAAGTCTCTTTCTTTGCACGTTGACCCCAAACTTATTTGTGGTAGCTCTAGCAATGCGAAGATCACATTCGCCAAATAGATCTAATTTGCGGCCCTGCCCCTCATCCTCGCATCACTCATCCATGATATTTAGCCGCAGTTGCTGATACATGCTAGATGATTAATTTTGGTTTTAATATAAATATATATGTACTAGGGATGTTTTTTGCAATGATTTTTTAAACTGTGAAATTTAGTTTTAATTTTTCAAATGAGTGCCACGTTTGTTGCGGCTGTCTCATAAACAGTTTATGGAACAAAAAATGTAATTTTCCAAACTTATTTATATATATTCCTAATGCATTTCGCATGTATTAAAACATTAATTACAAAATTATGGAAAAATTATATTTTTAGTCCTATTAGTTTGTGACCGTTGCAACAGACGTACCACTCGTTTGAAAAACCTAAAATAATTTTCACACTTTAACAAATCGTTGCAAAATGTCCCACTCATTTGGAAATTACAAAATAAATCCCACACATTATAAAATCGTTGCCAAAAAGTCCCATCATTACTGACAGAAAATGCCCATAAATTATAATTATGGATTTTATAAATTATAAGTTTTATAAGAATATAATAACAAATAATATTATATACTTAATATTTATGGATTACATTCTAAATATTAATTTCGTAAATAATTAAAATAAATTTAATTTCCAAAACTAAAAATTTCATAATATTCTTAAAAAGCTTATAGTTTAATTTTTAATAATATATGATGCAGAGTGAAAATAATGAAATTTAGTGGCATCTTCTACATTATAGAAACGGGGCTGCCTTGTTGACCTGGCCGGGAGAAACGGGGGAGTAACAGGAGAGCCGAGGTAGGCAACTTTCGATATGATCCGACTGAAACAAGCGACCGGAGACGGAGATGGGGGTGAGGAAGGTTATGTTGTAGGGTGAGAGGGAGAGAGAGTCTAGTGTTTTCTTGAGGAAAAAGGAATTAATCTCTACACATTAGTGGGACTGTTATTTTAAATTATATATAGCTAAGCCTGAGATTCAACGTTTCAAGTGAGGTGGTGCCCTAACTCCAGGGGGACCACTTAGCACGTACGATGTCTATGAGAATGCCACGTAGGATCAGGGTAATATTCAAGTGGCCCTTTATATGTAGTTTGGGGTAGCACAATAATAGTTTGATATGGTATGTCAATGTCCCTACGCAGCAAATTAGGTGGCGATGGTACTAGTGCACGAAATAGTATAATTGTAGCCGTTTTGTCCTTAAAATGAGTGGAAATGATATTTATGACTCGGGGGAGGACCCTCGAATCGTATCTGCCCTCCCTTGACTAACGACTCATCCAGGAGGAGCAATTTATGAGCACAGGTCTTAATTCATGATATGGGAAATGACTAATGAGTGAGGTTTGTGGTTCAAGGATCGGGCAGGACATAGGTATGCTCCATGTGTCGGTGATAATTAGTGTTACATATATAAAGAATTTAAAAAATTAATAAATTATGAAATAATTTATTAAATATTAATAATTAAGTAAATAAAAATATAGAAATCTCCCCATCCTTCCCTTCTGTACCTCCATTTCTACCACCGTCAAGCATCTTAATTATTTTTTATTTTTTATTTTTTAAATTCTTAATCTGTATATTATTAAAATCTTTTATAAGTTTTTAAGAATTTTAATTCTGGTATAAAATACTTATTAATTATTTATATAATTCATATATATATATATATATATATATATATATATCCGGCGAGGGTCATCGGAAGGCGTGGGGTCTACCTGCTAGGAACAAACACAAGCAAAGCGTGAGAAGGCCAAGCTGGGGAAATAAGGGGTGAAACCCACTTTGGCTCCCGGACGCTCAAGTCAGTGGGATTGTTACAGGTGAGTGCAGAGGAGGAAGATAAAACAGAGCTTAAGTATGAGAAGCTTGCTTACAGAGTTAGACGAATTCTGAGTATATATATAGTTGAGGGTGAGGACCTTGTGGTAATTAGTACCAAGTGGTCCCTGATTGATGTTGCCCTAGACACGTGGTCTAATGAGGAGCCTCTGGCAAGGTACTCCTACAAATCTGCAGAAAGGTAGGCGAAAAACAACAGTGGCAAGTGTGCGTCCTTGCACTATTTGTCAGAAAGCATTACTGGATTGTTTCCGAGGGCCAAACATGCTCGATATAGGGGAGAGTTAGGCTCTCGGACGAGAGGAGGGACGCATGACTCCGAGGGGATTATGCAAAGGGAAAATCTTGCCTCTATGGTGTCGAGGGCGATTTAGAGGTTGCAAGATCCATTGTGGGCCCCAACCGCTCCGAGGGGAAGGCTGAGGCTTCCGCTCGAGGGAAGCCACGGTGTCAAGTCTTGATTGAGCCATGCGTCGTGACGTGGCTTGACCGTATTATTTACTGTGTATTATTTTATTTTTATATTCTCTAAATATTGCTGATAAAAGTTAAAATTTCAGAAGAAAAGGCTATAAGAAGGAATTTTAACGGTTTATGCACATTTTCCGTTAGTATTTGAAATTTTCAAACGAGTGCAAGTTTGTGCAATGATTTCAAATAAATGAAACTAAAAATGCAATTAGTCCAAAAAATATTATTATTAACATCGTATAAACTCATCATTTTTCGTTATTTATTCGATACTTTAACATCTTATTTTTTTAAAAAAATCTATCATCTATAGTGTTATATTAAGTCGGAAACTCATTTAGTATCATGGACTTTTTTTTTTTCTTTAATTTTTAATGTAAATTCTACCCAGGTATTTTGACACTTTTTTGATTAATCTCTTCGGCATTCACCTAACACTCAAATTCTTTTCTCTTTTATTCTATTTTTTATTACTTATTTATATTTTTTTTTCCTCTCACCTTATTCTAATTATTTATTTATTTATTTATCAAAAAATTATAATTATATATAAAATAATTATAAATTAAGTAATAACACAAAAAATTTTAATTTAATATTTTTTGTTGCACACGCACCCAATGTACAGGATCACCAGTCTTAATCATAAGCTCCAAAACATGTTATAAAATATAAGAATTTATAAGCTCTTCCAAATAAGCTATGTCAAACACCCTCTCAATCCAAATCTCGGTTCGGAGGTTCCATCTCTAATCAACCAATATAAATACTATCCACTCCAACCATGCTAGATACCAAAAAAGGAAAACAGCCAAAACGGGATTTACCATGGCTCACCTATTATATCCTCTTACACTATTTTTCTCCCAATGTCTAATGGCCTGTTTGGCATTGGGACAAACCAATATAACCACCGATGCATCAGTTCTTCTAGCCTTCAAATTAAAACTCAATATAAGCCCTTCTCATATTCTCTCCAAAAACTGGTCTGAATCAACTTCTGTATGCAGTTGGATCGGAATCAGTTGCGGTTCGCGCCACCAAAGAGTGACCGCTTTAGACGTTTCTAAAATGGAACTTGTTGGAAACTTACCACCAGAAATAGGAAACCTATCTTTTCTTGTGTCTTTCAACTTGAGTGGCAACAGTTTTCATGGCAGCCTGCCTCAGGAGCTGGCCCGTTTGCAAAGATTGGAAATTGTTGATTTCAGTATCAACGAATTCTCCGGCAATATTCCTTCTTGGATTGGATTCTTGACCAATCTTGAGTTATTGAATCTTAGAAATAACAGTTTCAGTGGTTTACTTCCTATTTCTGTCTCAAACGTGTCCAAGCTTGTGACGTTGGATTTATCATACAATTCTTTGGAAGGGACGATTCCTAAAGAGAGTGGGAACCTAACGGCACTTGAGATGTTGTATCTTGGCTCAAATATTTTGACAGGTGATTCTTTTCACTTTGCAGTAATTGAGTATGATAATTTTATGTCAATTATAAACTTATACTTTTATCTTTTTTATTCCTTAATTATTATTACTTTATTTTAGGGCTAACCCCACACACCCCCTGTTCTTTGGGACTTAGTGTGTTTTGCCCCCTAACCTTTGAATCAGTGCAATTACCCTCTTAACCTTTGAAAAATATCACACTTAACTCCTTTAGCAAAACAAATTTGTACAAAGTAGATTTCAAATGTGTTGATATTATATATCAAATTGAAGTTCTCGACGCAAGGAACACAATAATGGTCTCGGAACCAAAATCCGACAACCGACGAAGTAGAAATCATCTGTCAAAGACAGCGCATGATGGAAGAAGCATTGTAGCGGCTTTCGGAGGCTAATAAGGTCGACTAGGGTATGAGCTTTATTTGCCTTGAGGAGACGAACACGATAGCGGTGGTCTTGAAATTTGGGTCGCCTTACCGGCTTGGGTTGCCGTAACGGATGAGAAATCGACGGTCAAAATTTGTTAAAAGGGGTTAAGTGTGATATTTTTTAATTATAGGGGGGGGGGGGGGGGGGGGGGGGGGCAATCGCACTAATCTAAATATTAGGGGGGGCAAAGCACACTAAATGTTAAAGGATGAGGAGGTATCCGGAATTAACCCCTTTATTTTATTGGTTTAAGTCTTACAAGTGGGAAAGAAATATAGTATATTATAGTTTGATTTTACACCAATTATTAGTGATGTTTGACATATACAACAAAGGTGATTAATTTCTAGGGTTTAACTTTTAGTGCACAAAGATGTCTAGTAAAAATTGTAAAATAATCAAAACATTCATACTCGATGGATTTTTAACCCTACAAATAAAATCCCATCTGTATCATCATTATATCTGATAATGATGGATTTTTTTTAGCATATACATCTGACCTTATGAGCGATAACGACTTACGGATTGTTAATCAATAAGATAAAACATGGCCTTACATAGGGTGAATTACATTTAGGTCCCTTGAGGTTTGCCCTATTTACAAATCAGTCCCTCTTATTTCGAAAATTACATATTAGTCCCTAAAAATACTGTTTCAATTGAGGTCCCTAGACGCCGTTAGGGTTCCGTATCCGAAAAATATTACAAAAAAGTCCCTGAACTATGAATTTTCTTACAAAACGACCCCTTAACTAAATCACATCAACAATGTAGTCCTATCAAAATTAACGGAACCCTAACGGCGTCTAGGGACCTCAATTGAAACAATGTTTTTAGGGACTAATATGTAATTTTTAAAACAAGAGGGATTGATTTGTAATTACGGCAAACCTCAGGGGACCTAAATGTAATTCGCCCTATTATAAATAAATACAACCTTATGTATGTGGATTACTCTATTGTTTCGGCTGGTTTATATATGAAGAGAGGGCCTCGATAATAATTCTACGGTATAAAAAATATATATATATATATTAATTTATGACCGCTTCCATGAAGTTTTCGGGAGTGGCCCGTGGATTTCTCAATAATATACAATCCTTCAAGTCATATAAATACACAACTATCACAAAATAAAAGTATTCGACCCACATGACCTCCAATATAGTACAAGCCAAAAGTATATACTATCAATAAGTGCGTGGTACAAGGCATGAGTGTGACACAAGCTACACACAAAATTATAAAAGCTAATGCAATTTCCCGCCTAGCTACGCCTACAAGAAACCTGAGGGACAAAGAAGGGAGGTGGTCAGTCTCTACAAGACTGAGTGAATGGCATAATAATATATAAAGCAGTAAAATTCATGCAAGCTATAATCCCATATAAAGTTTTGTAAGAAAAAAGGATAAAGTCATTATATGGAATTACAACTATCAATTCATTTTCAAGGCAAGTGATCAAGTGGCTTGGTAGTGAGCAGTCTCCAACCTTTCTCCTTTCCTGTACAAGTTAGAATTATTAAGTGTTCATGCAAAAGATATGTTTCCACTTATTACAAGGGTACTTATTACAAGGGTATTAATTTCAAGTGCACAAGTACTCCTTTTTCCTCCGGTTTGATGGTCCAGGTAGCTAGCCCTCGCCATCCACGAGACAGTGATCAATGGGTACATGATCCCATTGACCGGAATCCCATCGATCCACCAAACCTCCTGGCAGACCTCCGGGTTGCTTCGAAATTAGTGGGACCTATGCAAGGAGATGACCGTCAGCCCATGCATTCCCGGTTCTCTCAATACATAGGCCCCTAGGCCCCATGAAGTGCAAGAATCTCGCTAAAACTGGTCAAGTTCAAGTCACGGTTTCATTTTGAAATCATTTGAAATCAAGTTATAGATATATTATAGATTTTTGGCCAAATCAACACATAAGAGGGTTGTAGGGTTTATATTATATAACCTAACAATTCTTCACCTGTACCAAAACAAAAGAAGCAAAAGGGACTCCCCGAACCCTACTGAGCAGGCTCGTCACCCTCCTGGGAACTCTCTGGACAAGAAAAACAGGACACGAGTGAGACTTGACTCAATATGAACCAAATATGACGCACGACAATGATAAGAATGCTTATGGCATGATTATGAAATCACATTATATCAATAACATGTTTATGTGCACAATTAATGCTTCACGTATTGAATAAACGAACATAAAGCAAAACCCGGAAATTCAAGTTCAATTAATCACGCATGCGTACGTGTAAATTTATCATGTAAGTAACTTAAATCACTTAAAAGAATCAAGGAAAGAATATAAAAGTGAAAGCACTAAGATAGCACGCGGAACGAGCAAAACACGAAAACGTGACAGAAGCTACCGAAACGGCCTTTTTCAGTTTACACTGGAGTGGACCCTCGTAGAACAAAGGGTCAGTAGCTTTCCAAACGACCGTTTCCAGTTTGAACTGGGGTCCCAAACGGCCGTTTGGGAGCTGCCTGGAGCGAGAAATAGGGGAAAAAATAGGGCAGCTCTCGGGAATGGCTTGGACCAAACCAACTCACACAACACTCCAAAAAATAACATATAGCATGCATACACCTCAAATATACCATTTAGGCCACATTTAATCCAAGGAAAAATGCATTGATCAATCAAATATGCCATGAAAACCTGGAAAGCACGGACACGCCTAAAAATGTGTCTGTGCAGTGTCAGACACGTGTCGGACACGGACACGCCTGGGACACGGCTCCGACACGTGCATGTCGGACACTGCTGAAACGTGTCCGGAAAAAAAAAATTAAAAAATAGGACACGGTGTCGGAGCCGTGTCGTGTCCTAAAATTTTAAAAAAATCTGTGTCGCCGTGTCCGTGTCGTGTCCGTGTCCGTGCAACATAGATGAAAACCCTCAAAATTATGAAAAAGATTATACATGTTCAAACCTTCAAGAACCCAAGTTATATATACATATATCAACTCACAATCATTACACATATTTCATATTAAATCATGGATTCCTTATGAATGAAAAACCCTAACAATACTCAAGAACTCTTCAAAATATATACATACATCTTACCTTGAAAGTGGAGGAAAAAAAATGGGGGAAGAAGAGATGATGGTATGGAGCTTGAATTCTTGATGAAAATGGAGGAAAAACTTGGCTTCTCCCTTGCTTGTTTGGACCGAATGGATGAGAGAAGAGAAGGAAGAGCTTGGACCTTGTTCTTGTGAGAAGAGATGGAAAAAAATACAAGTGTGCATGTATGTGTGCGTGTTGATCGTGTAAAAGAAGGGAAGAAAGGAGGAAAATTGCTTCTTGGTCCCCAAGGAATTTAAATTCATGCAATCAAGTATCCAATTTATGAAAGTTACATATAAGTCCACATCAAATTATCAATTAGGTCCAAGAGTTATATAAAGTTGCAATTAGGGTCAATTAGGCACACAATTCTCAAAATTAGAAATAATTAGACACTTAATCATGCTCGGGAAATTAAATACACAACTCACGCAATTAATACACGAAGTTAGAAATTTAAATCATATAATTTACAAGTATTCAAGTTAAAATAAATTAAGTCGCGCAATTAAATAACAAAAAGAAATTAAATAAATCCTAACCTCAAAACTCACACGCGTGGCGCACGTACTTATACGGTCGTGAAATCGGGATGTCACACGCAATCTTCTCTTGTTGTTTACCTCATTCAGTTACTTGCAGCAATCATTTGTAATTGTAATTTCCACTTGTTCCCCTCATCACTAACCTAGTTTGAATGACTAATGAAAGCAATTTAGGGCAGAAAAGTTAGGGTAAAGTCAAAATTTCACACCTTACCTAGAACTTTTTGCTATTTAGCAAATCCTTCAAGGAGTTGCAATATACCATGACATTTTCCTATCTTTTCTAAGGCTTCCTCATTACCCATATTAGGTAAATATCAATCAAGGGGTGTAACTAATTCTTATAATTCTACATTTTTTCATACCAAATTAAATATTATTAAAAATACAAGGATGTCAAACTTGGAAGTCGTTTTCTTTCACAAGATAAATTAAGAGTTCTAATTTTTAAATATAAGATCTTCGTGGCTAGTTTTCTTGAAATAAATACGGACGGTTTGGTCATTTCATACTAAAAAAATACTAAAGATCATTTCATCTGAGGCCGAGAGTTTGAATGCAACCAAGAAGGATTATTAAACTTTAAAAGGGTAGCTCAATAATCTCACAAGATCTAATTTGGTTAATTGAAATATCACACGTTGGTTTCTTACAAAAATCTCATATTTAATTGCCCCTAAACTTGAGTGTAATTACAAACAGCTACCTTTTATTTTAGAAATTATACATTTTCTTTTCTTACAGCCTTATCATTCACGTCAACCAATGGGACGATTCTAGCTATGTTCACTTAGCTTGAAGCTTTCCTGACTAAGGGTTCACAAATTTTTTATCTGTAATTTTTGAATAGTTAATTTATCATTTCAATTTTACAGGAGGAATCCGAGAAGACATAGGCAGGCTCCAGAAGTTAAGGAAGTTAGACATGGGAAATAACTTTCTTGGAGGCTCTATACCTGCATCAATATTCAATATTTCCTCACTGCAATATATTAATCTTGAAAACTGTAGCTTAACTGGCCCAGTCTTCCCTCTGGATATGTGCTCTCCTTCTTCTCAACTTCAAGAGGTAGATTTCTACAGGAATATGTTATTCGGTGAGCTCCCAGAAAGTATTGGTCAGTGTTCAACACTTGAGGTTTTGTCATTATCTTACAACTACATAACTGGAAGTATCCCAAGACAGATTGGAAATTTAACCAAGCTGCGGGATTTCTATGTTGGCATTAACAATTTGACAGGTATATATTTCTTGACCACAAATTAATATTGCTACAAAACGGTATTCGTTATTAAAATCAGGGTTAAATAAAACAACTTTTGATGTCATAGACTAATAATATGTGTCCTATATTCGTTCATTAATTTATAGGGAGAATTACACCTGACTACCTTACATTTAGGCCTAATTATAACGTAGTCCATCATTATCAAAAAATTACATTTTAGTCCCTACAAATCTTATTTGGTCTAAGGTCCCTTAACGGAATTTGTAAAAGTACACTTATGTCCCTGACGGTTTTATGAATGTTACATTGAATATATGACCAAAATTACAAAATCATCCCTAAAGTTTACAAAAATAACAAAACGATCCCAACAAAATATGACCTTAACAACAAATCAAGGGTGTTTTTGGAATGACATAAAGGAACACTAGGGATCACAAACGGTTCTCAAAGTTAGGGACTAAAATGTAATTTCTCGATAATGATGGATTACATTATAATTAGGCCTAAATCCAGGGTAGTCAGATGTAATTCTCCCTAAGTTATAAACTAAAAGTTGTGGGCTTGCAACACAACATCATGTTTTTTACGGTTAGAAACCTGAGAGTCACATTTCGATAACTTTTAGCACCCAGGTTGCGAGCTCAAAAAACTAACATGCTGAGGTTGCAATCAACAATGCTAAATTGTGTAGGTTGGTTAGTATAAAAATGGATACAAAAAACATTGCAATATCGTTTTTTACCTTAGAAAAATCAAGTAAAATTATGAACCAAATACGCAATTTACTCCTCAATATTATGGCCTTCCATAGTATCTTAAAAATGAGATTTAATTATGACCATGTAGGCAATATCCCTGAGGAGATAGGATATCTTCACAACCTGGAAATGCTTCACCTGGGAGAGAACAACTTAAGGGGTACCATTCCAACAACACTCTTCAACATTTCGGCTCTAAAATTAATTGCACTTTACACGAATCAGCTCTCAGGCGACCTTCCCTCGAGTTTCGGTTATGGATTACCAAATTTGGAAGGACTTTTTCTCTTTGCCAATAACTTCAATGGCGAAATCCCTCATTCAATCTCAAATTGTTCGAAACTCTCTGTCATAACCTTTCAAGAAAACAACTTCGGTGGACCAGTTCCCAACTCTCTTGGGGATTTGACTCTCTTGCAACAATTATTCTTGACGGCGAACAATCTTGTGAGTGAAAACCGTTTGGAATTAAGCTTCGTCACTTCATTAACAAATTGTAGATATCTCCAAAGATTGGATTTCAGTGATAATCTTTTCAATGGCGCCATTCTTCCCGTTTCCATTGGGAACTTATCAACTTCGATAGGGTCCATTTATGGTTCCAACTGTGGTCTTCATGGAAGCATCCCAGAAGAGTTTGGCAATCTTACTAACTTGATGATTTTAGCTATCCATGAAAATCAATTTCAAGGATCAATTCCAAAGTCCTTTGGAAATCTACAAAATCTTCAAGGGTTAGCTCTTCATCGTAACAATCTAAGCGGACATATTCCTGACGATCTTTGTAGATTACGAAGTTTGAATGCAATAGTGCTTGATGGTAATCAAATCACGGGTTCTATTCCAGATTGCATAAGAAACCTTACTTCTCTTAGTGATCTCTACGTAGCTGAAAACAAATTGAATTCCAGTATACCCGAAAGCCTGTGGGCCCTAAAAGAACTTCTTGAGCTAAATTTGTCCACAAATTCTCTCACAGGTTCTTTGCCTCGGGATATTGGAAATCTGAGATCTGTTCAAATTATTGATCTGTCAATGAATCAATTCTCTGGGGTTATTCCAACCTCAGTTGGAAATCTGGACACTGTGCTTCTGTTTACATTGGCACATAATAGTTTGCAAGAATCTATTCCCGAATCAATTGGTGAGATGTTGGACCTTGAGAAATTGGATTTGTCACACAACAATCTCTCCGGCATTATTCCAAAGTCCTTGGAATCACTTGTCTCTCTCACAAATTTTAATGTTTCTTTCAATAGTTTAAGTGGTGAGATCCCTTCTGGCGGTCCTTTCAAGAACTTTTCTAGTCAGTCTTTCATTTCTAACAAAGGACTTTGTGGTGATCCCATATATGGTGTCTCCCCATGCATCAATGCTGCTGTGCATACATCAAAGAAAAGGAAAAGGATTCTCCGGGCTGTATATGCTTCGTTGGGGGTCGTGGGGTTTATTTTCCTAATCGGCATGGCATATTTATTTAGAAGATATAGAAAAAAAGAAATTCAATTTCAAACAAATCCATTATCTGATCCGTCACATTTGAGGATTTCATATCTTAATATTGTACAAGCAACGGAAGGGTTTAGCGAGGGGCATTTGCTCGGTTCCGGGGGTTTTAGCTCTGTTTACAAAGGAATTCTTCAAAATAATGAGTGTGTGGCGATTAAGGTATTTAATTCACAATTAGAGGGCGCATTCAAGAGTTTTGACACAGAATGTAAATTACTACGCAGTCTCCGCCATAGAAATCTTTGTAAAGTCATCACTGCATTCTCTAATGGAGATTTCAAGGCACTGATTCTAGAGTACATGCCGAAGGGAAGCCTCGAAAAGTGGATAGATTCGGAGGACCTTTTTTTGGATATCATGCAAAGAATTAGCATAATGACCGATGTTGCATGCGCATTGGAATATCTTCATCATGGTTACGAGATACCCGTAGCTCATTGTGATGTAAAGCCGAGTAATGTACTTTTGGATGAAGATCTGGTTGGTCACTTGAGTGATTTTGGGATTGCAAAGCTATTAGGCGATGGAGTTAGCTTTGCGCACACTACGACTTTTGCAACAATGGGTTACATAGCACCAGGTAAAAACTACTGGTACAATCTTCTATTATAAATTAGTTCCTCTTGTTTTAGAGATTACAAAATCCCATAAGGTTTCAACATTTAATTATTTATGTAAAATTTATAAACTTGTCACATGATAGGTTCTGACCAGTAACTTTAGGAGACGAGGCGCTTTCATTTGTGTGAACATAGCTAAAATTTAATGGAATTTTACATGAATAAACAAAACCACATGGGTGTATTTGTTGATACAAGAGGGAATAGTTTATAGCTATACTATACTTCAGGAATATTGCTTGATGTGAATCTCCCTCATAAATATTTCTTTCCTATTTATCATTATGTCTTATTGTTGGTAAATTTCTAAATGCTTCTATGACAGAGTATGGATCCGAAGGTTTGGTGTCCATAAGATGTGATGCCTATAGCTACGGCATTATGCTAATGGAAGTGTTTACAAGATTCAAGCCGAATAGTGAGCAATTTGCTGGTGATTTAAGCCTTAGGAGGTGGGTGAAGGATTCCATGCCTAATGATATAACTCGAATAATCGATCCAAGATTGTTGAAGCCCGAAGAAGAGCACTTCGTTGAAATGTTAGAAAGTTTGGCGTGCATAATGGATTTGGCTTTAAAATGCTCCGAAGAAAGTCCTAGGAGAAGGATTAGCATGATTGATGTTGTTAGGACGTTAAAGAAGATCAAAGTTAAGATTGATTCACATCACATAAGGCGTTGATCTTCATCGAAGAAGTTTGATCTTATACACAAGATGAAGAAGGTATTTAATTTGGATTATTGAATATTAGTACACACTTGACATCTAAGAGAAGGATTAGCATGAATGAAGTTGTTGGGACGTTAAAGAAAATCAGTTGAAGATTGATCCACAACACATTAGGCGTAGATTAGGAAGGCATAGTTAGTAATTATTATTTTGATTTGCATCTGATAGTTTAATCTCCTCTTATCTTCACTAAGTCTCTTTTAGACTTATTCTTTTCTTTTGACTCTATTACAGATCTTACTCTATGGGAGTGGAGAGAGCGAAGGGTAGCTTGGGAACATGCTTCTACTTGTTCTGCTTGAACTTATTTTATCAATCTAATATGTATTGTATTTTGTTAGTATGTTACTAGTTATAGGTAACATTTGTCATCGTTTGTTCATGTAACACCCCATCTTTCCGAAATAGGATAAGACAACGTTACGAGTGAGTTTCGGAGTTACGCATTTTATTTACTAAATTATAATTTCACGTTTTATCGAACTTAATTGCTTCTTTATGAAATATGTGCTTATATGTGAAATTGTGAGGCCTTTGCATAATTTAAGAAAGATCGAGAGGATTTAATTAATTTTTGTTTAGAAATTAGGGGGCCTAATTGCTTAACATCATTTCTGGAAGGACTAGGTTGTAAATGAATAGAAAAATTGAGCAGACTTGTTTTCTAGCAATACACGTACATGCCTATTAAGCTTGCAACTTTTAATTTTAAATTCAAATTAAAACAAGAGAGCTGCTCCTTTATCCTCATTCCATACACATCCGGTTCCATTTCTTTTCCTCTCCTGCATTGAAGAACAAGAAGCATCAGCTCTTAGTTATCATAAGCAACACCACCGAACTCCATCTTCATCACCTCTTCGCGAGCGCCACCTCCATCGGTTCCTTTTCTTTTCCTTGAATTCCAGCGACAACAAGGTAAAGGCAGCATCCTTAATCCACTCTTCTTTCTCGAACATGACTATGATGCTTTAACCATCCAAGTAGTATTGAAGTAGTCTAATTAGCTGGAAATTTTGCAAGATGTGATGGAATTGGAACATGAGATAGAGTTATATACTTGCTTACGGTAGGACTAGATTGGGAGATAGATTTCTTGTTGAATTCATGACTTCGGCTAGTTTATATTCTGAGATGATGAACGAGTTGATGAACTTTGTGATTCTGATAGTTGGAAAGCCTGGATTATTGGTTCGTTTAAGTGTTTATATGCTTAAGAGTGATGTACTTTTCATTTGGTATGAATTCTTGATTTTTACTTATGTGACAGCATGTCTGCGTAAGATTTCAAATGCAAATTCCGAGCTCGTGCGATGCCGTTTTCAAAAAGTGTTTTAACTGGAGATTGATAACATATTAAAGTTCATATCTGCCAAGTTTCGTAATTTTCCGAGCCCGTTTGATACCTCGAAAAAATCCCGAAAGTTGCCGCAGTCCCCTGTTTTTGCCCTGTTTTCTGATCTGGAACAGCAGCTGAGCAGAGGGACTAAATCTTCGAATTTTGCAAAACCGTTTTACAGAGGACTACCTATATGTGTTGGGAGTATACCTATTAAGTTTCAGAATTTTCCGACTTCGTTTGGTATGGTAAACAGGCCAGTCTTTGAAAGGTGTCGCTGCAGCCAAGTTGCTGTATTGTTTGAACTTTGACAGCTTATACGCAGAGAATTCCGACGTAAATTCCGAACTCATAAGACCTCAATTTTCAAAACTGTTTTTACTGGATACTCCTAGCATATTAAGGTTTATGTCCGTCAAAATTTAGGTTAATCCGAGTCCATTTGATACCCGAGAAAAATTCGAAAAGACTCAGCTGTCCCCTCTTTTCCGGTCTGGACTAAAGGCTTGAGAAGAGTGAGTAAACGTATGAATTTCTCAAAACTGTTTTACAGGGGTACTTATGAATGTATCGAGTATATCCCCGTAAACTTTCAGATTAATTCGACTTCATTTGATAGGGTAACGGTAAACTTTTTGGAAATGTGTTTCTGCAGTAATAATCCTGTTTTTCCATTGTCTTTGTTCTATAATCTGTAATAATACAGAAACATCCAGGGATTGAGGCCTATACCACGTGAAAGGTCTACGTGTCTAGTTTACTAGGAATTTTACGGTTCGTTAAAATAATATCCGAGTAATAAGTTATGACGAATTTTCTACAACGTGTGCATGAATAAAGTTTCTGCACAAATGTGCTGCGTTTGATGTGAGTTATCAAGAATTCTTGAAGAGCGTAGGGCACTCAGAGATCATCACAAGCATTCAGGTCCTCCTATTTCAATGTCGGCAAGACGTCAAGAATTCAAAGATGGTTTAAGACAAGGACTAATAGATTGCAAAAACATTGATGTTTCATTTGAAAATTTTCCGTATTATCTAAGTGAGGCCACTAAGAATGTTCCTATTGCTTCAACGTATACACATTTGAAGTGTAATATATTTGCGAAGTTTACTTCTGATCTCCCTTCAGTATGTCCAAGAATTTTGTATGAATATTGCATGAATTCTGTCATCATGATTTCCCTAGCTCGTTTCCATGGTTTATGCAGCACCTATTCCAAATTTTCAACCATAAACATGTTGATACGATTACATGTTTTAATTACATTACGTGGCATTAATCATACATTTAAACATGTTTGCTCCATCTCATAACTCTTATTACATCTTATATCATCTCATTACATTACGTTTCATTGCCGAGCGTCCTTATTTGATCTTATTAGAGTCTAATGTCACCCGTACTTGTGTCACGTGTCCAGGTGATCCTCCCGAGGATCCGATCGTTTAGGTTATCTTGTTCTCCTGCCCTTTTTGTCGAGGTCATCCAGGTGAGGTTATCTTCTTGCTGCAACCAATAGCCTGTACCTATACAACCTACATGAGTTGGCTTTGCTCCTCGCTTGTGGCATATTATATGTATACGTATATGTATACTATAACAGATACGTGATTGACTACCATATTATTGATTTTATTAAAAGCGTATTGCAAACACTAAATGGGTTATATATATATGTTCTCGAGTGAGTTCATGACTTTAAGCAAATGAAACGAAAGTGTTTTACATGCATTGCATGAACGAGTGCTTGTTAAATGAATCCTCAATGGTAATTCCATTGGGAAGGAATCCGAGGCAACGTGTACGAGGTGATCCGGGGAGGCAACGGGCCGACGGAGAACCTTAATCGCGACCTCTACGGGGGCCCGTATTATCATCGGAGGTAGTTGATAATGCGCGTGTCTACTGTGACCGGTATGCCGAAGGAGCATAGTACCGAAATGGGCTATGACTCGAGTGTTATTGGACGTAAGGGCCTAATTAACCCTTTCGTCACCCGGAGGAAGAAGGAAGGATTTCTTGTTATTGTTATTGATCGTGTTTCATTGTGGAGTAAAGGTTGGAGAATGGCATAACTCGGTGCCAAATTGATTGATTGAAAAACCCTTAATTCGATATAGTCCCATTGTTCTTAAACCAAAAATGATTGTATCGATATTAGAAGATAAAAAGGGACTATATCGGGTCAAGGTGATTGCATTGTATTGTATTGCATACCTCTTATCTTGCATTATATACCTTGTATATTGTTCCCGCCTCACCAGTCACTCGACTGACTCTCTTTCTCTCTCTTTCTTGTTTCCCTTATTGGATGCAGGTTGGAGTCGACTAGGCGGCGTGTGTGTCTAGTCCTTTTTCTATAGAGTCGAGTTCAACTAGGATTACTGTGAGCCCGTACTTAACTTACTTCAGTTAATGGCATGTACATTAAGGATATAAGTTGAATACTGATTACTTTTGATAACTATGGCCAGTACGGCCTAGCCGTAGGAGGTTTGTTTTGGCTCGTGTAACTAGCTTGCGTATATATGGTTATGAAGTTTGAACTAGCATGCTTTAAATATTATCGATCTGTGATCACTGCTTGTGTAATTCTTTATTCGCTTCTGCTAGTGTATGTTTTCTCTGACGACTGTCCGTCTAGTGCCGCCTAGTTAGTCGTGGGTCTTGAGTGTCTCCCGTTCGCTAGTGCTTGGTGTGTATATGGATTGCCCATTTCGTATATGTACTGTGTACTAGTGCGGGGGATGTGATGGCTCTACGTTCGGGGCGTCACAGCTCACCCTTCCCTAGGTTAACTTATGGGGCCAACTTGCGATATATGTATTTATGCGGTAGTTAAATGTTTGTTTAAGAACTTTTACGTACACTTGTGTTCAGTATTTTGAATTGTTATTACTGTATTTGTATCAGTTGGTCATACGCGTAGCAGTCGAGTTAGCGTGAGCTTCTATCTAACCCTAGTAAGGTCATATGTGGGCGTTCATTCCTTTCGGCCTTTTGTCATGAACATCGGAGGAGCCAGACTCATATTCTCAATGGAAATAGGAGATTGGAGAAAATGTTAAATTGGTTTTAAAATAAATTAATAATAAGGAAAAATTAAATTCAACTACCCTCAAGTTTGACTTAATTACAACATAAGCCAGACTCTATTCTTTGCGTATTTACCGTGTAATATCTAAATTTTACATTACGTTTGAGATCTCAAGCATCTTTTAGAGTTCCGTTAGGTTGGTTTGTTCTCATTTCCAAATTGCATCAATAATTACTTTTATATTGAAAAACTTATATTAAAAGTAATAAATAAATAAATTATATTAAAAGGTAAAAATGTGGCAATGGCCGTCAATTATGAATCCCAAATTAATCAAAAATAGATATATCACACCATTTATTTTAAAATTCCATGAGATGATAATTTAAAATAATAAAAATAAAGAAAAATTGAATAAATCAAATAAAACTAAAAGTAGAAAGGTATACAATATGTGAATTTTAAGGACAAACAAAATTATTATATATTTCATTTTAAGTCTGTAGACGAATTAATTTTCGTCTAATTAAAATGAAACACGTGTAAAATTAAATATTAATTATCAAATTTAATTCTCTTTATTTAATATTTTTTGGATTGTTATTAAATCAAAATCCATAAAATATTTAAATAGAGTGATTTAATTGATAATTTTAATATTTATTTTGTCATCAAATCAAGTATCGACATGTGTCAAGATCGAAGTGTTTTGGCGAATCAAATCAAGCCTTGCAGCTCAGTTGGTTATGACCAATCAAATGATGACAAGTGGCATGTTTCAACACGTGGACCAATCAAGTCAAAGCATATGTCATTTATTTATTTCTTTAATATAAATTTATATTAAAGTGATAAATAAATAAATAAATTTGATATTATCCCTTTAATAAATTAATTAATTAATTAAGGGATAACTATCACAAAACTCAACCCTAAACCTATAAATAGAGGTCATGGGTGACACTTCAAAGACATTGACTTCGATCAACACTTCGACACGGACATCGACATATCGACATAGAGCAAGGAAGAAGAGAGCGACATCAAAGGAGTCTTCAAGCCGTCAAGTCTACATACGTGCGCGAGTCTTCTTCACGTCATCAAGTCTTCGTCAAAGTCTTCTTCTTGTCGTATTCAAGTCTTCTAGATATTCAAGCCCCGTTGCTATGAAAAATTGGGAATATCTTGAGTTCTAGAATTTGGAATAGAGTTTTGTTTGTTGGATATGAAAGTAGACAAATAGATATTTCCAAGCATATATGGCTTGAATTCTAGTTCAAAGCGAAGTGAAAATGACGTAGGTCCGAAGTTGGGTTAACGCAGATTTTCGGAAAAATGGTGACACCAAAAAGAATTGATCATATCTCACAATCTAGAAATGATATTGAGGTGATTCCAATTGGAGGTTGTTATAGACTTCAAGAAGTTTCCAACGGTTCAAAAATCAGGTTAATCGGAGTTTGTTTGAGGGGTAAACGGGCATTTACAAAATGAACTAAAAATAGAAACGAGCGTTTGGAAACCGTCTGTCGATGCAGTAGCATCTCACACGGGCGTTTGGTAAATGAACTAAGTGGCCAAACGCCCGTTTGGCATACCGCTGGGCAAAAAAATAGGGCAAAATAGGGTATAGCTCGAAAATTAACTCCCAAATGCAACCAACACCAAACAACAACAAGAAAACACCCCAAAACTAACCTATAACACCAATATACACCTCATACTTCATCAACAACTCATAAAACACAAGTTTGCGCAATTAAATTCATCCAAGCAATCATATAAACCCTCCAAGTTATCATGAGATCAAATAACCAAGAGTTCAAAATATTCATGCAATAAATTCAAAATACATACCCACATGATCTCATATTCATGCTCAAAGATCAAGAAAATCAACTAAATCATCCAACCCTATCTATTCATCACATATAACAATTATGAATCAACAAACCTTGTATGAAAGAAAGGAAATGGTGAAAGGGTGATGATGGAGGTGATGATCTTGATGATGAACTACAACTACAGTTTCATCAAGGCTGCAGGTAAATCACGTGGTTTCTCCGTCAAATTCGACAAAGAGTCACGCCTATGTGTTCTAGAATAAGCTTCACGCCCTCGAATGCGAAGTTGAAGAGAAGAATCAGAGGAATAGATTTGCTAGGATTCATTCCATCGAATTTGTTAAATTCTTCAAATTTTCATACTTATTGTTCATATTATATTTTGTCTTGTAATTTATTTTGCAGACAATAAAAATTTGTTGTGAACAAATTTTGGCACGCCCGGTGGGACCGATCCTACCTCTCATCTCTTCTCTTCCGTGTTGAATTCCTACTTCCACGAGTTCTTGATGGCTCCCAAGAAGGATCAATTCGTGTTAAAGAATAAGGAAGTTAAACAAAGTTCGAAATCTTCTACACATGGTCATCTCAACGACTCAAAATCATCTGATGGCTCGACTCCTCCGACCCCTAAGGAAACTAACCCAAAGGAAACTCCCTTTGGAGGGAATACTAAGGAAACGGAAACAATGACAGATGAAGATCAAGTTGCGCAAATGGCTCAGGCAATAGCTCATCTGCAACAGGCTTTGGAAGAGAAGGACTTCCAAATCGCCTAACTTATGAGCAAACTAGAAAAGAACGATCCTGGTCAGTCTAGTCGCAATCCTCAGACTCCTTCAGTTCAAATCACCAATGGAAAGCAAGTGAATTTTTCTTCTCAAAAATACGACTCTGCAAGGACAAATCACTCTGTCGCCGCTTTATCTATTCAAGAACTGCAGGACATGATAACCAACACGATACGAGCTCAGTATGGCGCTTCATATCAGGATTCTCCATCATATGCGAAACCATATACTAAGCGCATCAATTCCCTAAGAATGCCAATGGGTTATCAACCACCGAATTTTCAGCAGTTCGAGGGTAAAGGTAACCCGAAGCAACATGTCGCCCACTTCGTAGAAACTTGCAACAATGCGGAAACATATGGAGATCATTTGGTCAAGCAGTTCGTGCGATCACTTAAGGGAAACGCGTTCGATTGGTACGTCGACTTAGAGCCCGAATCAATCGACAGTTGGGATCAGATGGAGAGAGAATTTCTCAACCGGTTCTACAGCACTCACCGCACAGTAAGCATGATCGAGTTGACAAACACGAAACAATGGAAAAATGAACCGGTCGTGGATTACATTAACCGTTGGCGAGTACTAAGTTTGAATTTCAAAGATAGACTCTCCGAAATATCTGCGGTGGAAATGTGTACTCAAGGAATGCACTGGGGGCTCCTCTACATTCGTCAGGGCATCAAACCTCGTACTTTTGAAGATTTAGCTACCCGCGCCCACGACATGGAACTAAGCATCGCGAATCATGGCACCAATTATCCCACAGATGATCAAAAGAGGGATAGAAAAGACATAAGAAAAAGTGAAAGATTCGTTAAACCTCCTACAAAGGAGTCTATGACTGTCAAAGCAGTTCCTGTCAAAATCCCGCCTAAGGATAAAAAAGATGTAGAAAAGCCAAGAAATCAACCCGCGTAAAATAAAAGGCGTCGTCTCACTCTAAAGGAGATGCAAGAAAAAGAGTATCCATTCCCAGACTCAGATGTTGCACACATCTTCGATGAATTGCTCGCAAGAAAGTTGATAGAGCTGTAACGAATGAGGATGAGGATGTAGGCGAATGGACCGTAGTGACACGCTGTCGAAGGCAAAGATGACGTATTGAGAAGTTCCATCCTACTTGGTCAAAAGGACTAACGTCGCTCAAGTATAGACAAGACAAGTCAAAGAAGAGGTCAAGAGCACGTAACGCCCGAGCGCGAGACGTCACATCCCCCGCACCATGACCCGACCCGTATATGAAATGGATTTCCACACACGAGCCAAATCATAGCGAACGGAGACATACACACTCGCTAAGCCAGGAGGGACTAACCTATAACTTAAACCCCAACAACAACCACAACAACAATCAGAGTAACAGAAAGGCGGAAGCAATCATTCATATACTATATACTGAGCTAGATGCTCTAGGTACCAACATGTATTCCATATATTGAGCTATATGCTCTAGGTACCAACATTCAAGTCTGAATAAAATACATATAGGTACCATATACATGTACGCTCGCAATCATAATCAAAATCCAAAAAGTGATCATAAAGTAAACGTATGAGTGTAAAGTAAGAAAGGCTAGACACTATGCAAGACTCTCTCTCAGACTTGTATCCCGCCTAGCATCCCTTCCTGCAAAAACAACTGAAACAACTCCGGGTTCAGTCTTAGACAGACTGGTGGGTATAAAAAGATAGGCATAATATTAATATATCGTGGAATTGAAACACATACATGCAAGTTATAATCCTTATTCGAGGTTTAGAAGCATTTTTCCCAAGTGGGAAATAAAATACAACGAATAGGATTATAACAATTCATTTCATTCATTAGGACATTAATGGCCCGGCGAGGGGGCGTGCATTATCTCCAACCATCACCTCGTGCAATCCATTATTCATTCATTCATACATTACATTCTTTCGTGCACATACATTCGATCATTCATTCAATCGTTCATATACCACCTTCTTCCTCCGGGTAGGGAACGGGTTTGCAAGGCCCAAACCCTCATTCATTAATGCTAGAGGGGTACATGAATCCCCAAAAGCGCATGTCCCCTTTCAGTCACTAATCTCCTAGTGAAATTCAGGTTGCCGAAATTGTTGGAACTGGTATAAATGGATTCCCGTCAGCCCAAGCTTCCCCGGTTCACCACTACACTAAGTCCCGAGCCCCCATTCATTGTGATCATTCATTTCTCGCCAAAATATTTTGGTAGGATAACATCATAAAGGCTTTCGTTCGAAAACATTTGTTCGTTAAAACTCGATATATACATATATAGGGTTTTGGCCAAAATCTTGCACATTAGGTGTTCGGGGTCATATTGTAACTAATAGAAGAAAAACCCACCTGGTAGACAAAAGAACCCGACAACGCTCTCACTGCCCGACCTCGTCACCCACCGGATCAAGATCTGTGTGACAAAGGTAGTGTGAGACTTAATATGAGCACATTTGACGCTCGGCGAAGAAATGACATGCTATGGAATGCTTGAAACATAAAACATGTCCAAATATGCTCATGAATACCATAGAATTCAATTAAACACATAATTCACCAAACTTCGTTCAATATACGGTAAAACCGTATTCATTCCCGTTCATACTTTCATACTTGCATTCATAAGGTTATCAATATCATATATCCATCATAAAACATAGCTTGAATATAACCACGTTACATATAATCCACCAACACGAGTCATAAACGAGATATAAGCAAGAAAAGAGGTTCCCCAAAGCTGCCATTTCAAATGACACGGCCGTGTTGAGTTTTCAAAGGAAATGGACACGGTCGTGTCCGAGGTTTAAAATAAAAAAAAAATCAAAGTCGAGGGCTTGACACGGCGGTGTTGAGTTTTCAAAGCATTTGGACACGGCCGTGTCCGAGGTTAAATTCAGAAAAAATTCGAAGTCGAGAGCCCAACACGGCCGTGTCCATTTTCAGTTCAAAGCTGACACGGCCGTGTCAGCTCATCGTTTTGCCAAGGCGAGGGAAAATCTTGAAAAAGCAGGGGCAGCTCTAAGGAAGCTCTTATACACACTTAGACATGTATTCAAGTCATAAAAATCATGCAAATCATATAACTCATTCATATACACAAGAATTCATGCATAAAATTGGCAAATGATCACCCAAATTCAAGCTTTCATTCATGGAAGCTTCAAGCTTCAACAATGGCACATCATGTAATACATATCCAACATGAGATTTAAAGATATAGAAATGATGAGGAAGTTACAAGCAACACATTCCATGCATCAACTATCACTTAAAACCAAGGAAAGACATGGAACCAAGAATTCATACCATTTGATTCATTTTCAAACTTTTCTCATAACACATGATTCTCCAACTTATACCAAGATATAATCGGAAGAAAATGGAGAGGAGAATGAGGGAAAAACAATCCATACCTTACCTTGGAAGAAGATTGGATGAAAGTTGATCTTGAGCTTAGGGTTTGGATGATCAAAAAGGGAGGGTTTCTTGGAGCTTCTTCCTTGGCCTCTTGAGATGATGATGATCGATCAAAAGTGGGAGCAAGGAGGAGGAAAATGCTGATATTTAGTGATAAAATGGGTAGAATACGGGTCGGTTCAAGTCCGGTTCGATTAGTAAACGGTTCAACAAGTTATAAGGTCGAGGTTGAGGAAAAGTTCGTTGTCGAAGGTTCAAACGGTATCGAAAAAGTACGAGGTCAAGTTTAATGGATAGGTAACGTCGAAACAAGTTCAACGCCGGTTACGGATCTCGATTTCGAAGTCCGGAGCTCAAGATATCGCGAAAACCGTTCGGGGTTGCCTAATATTCAATTAGGTCCCTAAACTTTCAAAAAGTGGCAATTAAGCCCAAACTCAATTTCCAATTGAGTCCAAAATATTCAAATAAGTTACAATCAAGCCCACAGATTACACGAAACATATAATTCCATTCAATTAACACCGAATTCATGAAATTCACATTCTTGCAATTTCATTCATATATTCATAGCACACATTGGAATTCATATAAAATTTAAACAATTAAATCAAATTAGGAACGAATTCGATTAGTAATCAAGATATAAAATCATATAATTAAATGTAAATGCGCACGTAACTCTTACCTGCACGTGTGAAAACGCGGGGCGTTACAACCTCTCCCCCTTAAAGAGAATCCGTCCTCGGATTCATTGCTCGGTCGGAAACAATTCGGGGTAGAACTTCTTCATTTTCTCTTCCGTTTCCCACGTGGCTTCTTCCGTCTTATCACTTCTCCATAATACTTTCACCAAGGGAAACCGTCTGTTCCGAAGTACTTGAAATTTCCGATCCAAAATCTTAACTGGTTTCTGAACAAAAGTGAGATTCGGTTGAAGCTCCATTTCTTCAATCGGTATGATCACGGATTCATCGGGATAGTACTTCTGAAGTTGTGATACATGGAAGACATTGTGAATACCCGTTAAACTTGGAGGCAAATCCAATCTATAAGCTGTATCTCCGATTCTCTCCAAAATCTCATAAGGTCCCAAATATCGGGGATTTAACTTTCCTCCTTTTCCAATTCGGGTAAATCCTTTCCGAGGTGAAGCTTTCAGGAATACCCTATCCCCAACTTCAAATTCAAGATCTTTCCTTCGCTTATCTGCATAACTTTTCTGTCGATCTTGAGCTACTTTCATCCGTTGTCGGATAATCTGAACTTTTTCAATAGCATCTTGAATCGCTTTGGAAGGTTTATCTTTCCTTTCACCTCTTTGTACCCCTTCTTGCTTACTCCACTTCCATTCTTCCAAATCGAAAAACAACGGGGATCGGCACTTCCTTCCATAAAGAAACTCATACGGTACCATTTCTATAGAAGCTTGGTAACTATTATTGTAAGCAAACTCAATCAAAGGCAGTTGTTCGTTCCAAGAACTCGAGAAATCCAACGCACACGCCCTTAACATTTCCTCAAGATATCTGATTAACCTTTCAGATTGCCCATCCGTCTGTGGATGAAAAGCTGTACTGAATTGGAGCTTAGTCCCTAGACACTTCTGTAACTCTTGCCAGAACTTGGAAGTGAATCTCGGATCCCTGTCTGAAACAATACTAGTTGGCACTCCATGTAACCGAACAATCTCATCACAATACCTCTTAGCCAACTTACCTATCTTATCTGACATCCGAACTGTAAGAAAATGTGCTGACTTGGTTAACCTGTCCACGATTATCCAAATTCCATCGAATCCACCCTTCACTCTAGGTAAACCCGATACAAAATCCATTGCTATCTGTTCCCATTTCCATTCGGGAATAGGTAGTGGCTGTAATAATCCTAACGGCTTCTGATGCTCAGCTTTCACTAGCTGACAAGTCAGACATTACTTCACATAATTCACTACGTCTCTCTTCAGCCCGTTCCACCAATAATACTGTTTCAAGTCCCGATACATCTTGTTTCCACCAGGATGTACCGAATAAACAGTTTTATGAGCTTCATCCAAAATAGCTCTTCTCAACTCCGTTGGATCTACCACTCTGTTCTTGAATTGAAAGATTCCCGTGTCATCGAATCCAAACAGACACTCGGAGTCTGATCGAGCCTTCTCAATCAACTTCTGAATCTTAACATCTGTCCGTTGTGTCTCAAATATCTGTTGCCTTAACTCTGGACGTACTGAGATGTTACCAATACTAGCCTTTATCTTAACCAACTCCATTGGTTGTCCAATATTTACCTTCAAATTGGATACACTAGCCTTCCTGCTCAATGCATCCGCGACCACGTTAGCTTTACCCGGGTGATACTTAATCACACAATCATAATCCTCGAGAGTCTCCATCCACCTTCGTTGCCTTCTATTCAAATCCTTTTGAGAAAACAAATACTGAAGACTCTTATGATCAGTGAAAATCTCAAAAGAAGTTCCATACAAATAATGTCTCCACTTCCCCAAGGCAAAAATCACCGCTGCAAGTTCCAGGTCGTGAGTGGGATAATTCTTCTCATGCTCTTTCAATTTCCTAGAGGCATAAGCAATTACTCTCCTATTCTGCATCAAAACACAACCTAAGCCTTCATGGGAAGCATCCGTATACACCACAAACCCTTCAATACCATCCGGAAGTACAAGTATCGGTGCAGAAGTTAACTTATCCTTCAAGAGCTGAAAACTAGCTTCACACTTCTCATCCCATTTAAACCGAACCTCTTTCTTGGTTAATCGGGTTAACGGAGCCGCAATTTTAGAGAAATCTTTAACGAATCTTCGGTAATAACCGGCTAAACCCAAGAAACTTTGGATCTCAGAAACATTCTTAGGACTCTGCCACTGTGAAACTGCCTCGATTTTCGAAGGATCCACTTCTAATCCTTTGCTCGAAATGATATGTCCCAAGAAGCTCACCCTATCAATCCAAAACTCGCATTTACTGAATTTTGCATAAAGCTGGTTATCTCTTAGAGTCTCCAATACCAATCTCAAATTCCGAGCATGATCCTCTTCTGACCTTGAGTATATCAGAATATCATCAATGAAAATCACAACAAACTTATCCAAGTATGGCCGAAAAATCCGATGCATCATGTCCATAAAAACTACCGGCGGGTTAGTTAACCCAAATGGCATCACCATGAATTCATAATGTCCATACCGGGTATTAAATCCTGTCTTAGGAATATCTTCCTCCTTGATCTTTAACTGATAATATCCCTGCCTTAAATCAAGCTTGGAATACACTCTTGACCCTTGTAGCATATCAAACAAATCCTCTATATTAGGCAATGGATATTTATTCTTTACAGTCATCCGATTCAACTCTCGGTAGTCAATACACATCCTTAAAGTTCCATCTTTCTTCTTAACAAAGAGAACCGGCGCGCCCCACGGTGATGAACTTGGCCGAATATATCCATTCTTAAGAAGATCTTCCAGCTGAACTTTTAACTCCTATAACTCTGCTGGTGCCATCCGGTAAGGAGTCTTAGAATAAGGTTCAGATCCCGGATATAAGTCTATTACAAATTCGATCTCTCGATCCGGAGGCAAAGAACCTAAAACTTCGGGAAACACCTCAAGATATTCCTTTACCACTTCAGTCTCTTCGGGTTTCGCCTGATCTTTCGGCTTATTCAAGATATAGGCAATGAATCCCACTGCCCCATTCCTTATCAACTTATGAGCCTCAGTAAACGACAAAAGAGGTGCAATCTCTGATTCTTTTCCCACTGTCACTTCTTCTCCCAACTTAACTGTCTTGGTAAAACAATCAACCGTGGCGTGGTACCGAAACAACCAATCCATTCCCAGAATAACTCCATATCTGTTCATCGGCATTATCACCAAATCTGCTCGATATTCTCTGCCTTCAAACCCAATCATACAATCTCTGACCACCCGATCCGTCTCAAAACTTCCACCCAACGACGAACTCACCACATAACAAGCATTTAAGAACGTAACAGGCAAACACAAAGTATCAATTAATTTACAAGATATAAAAGAATGAGTAGCGCCAGGGTAAAATAATGCATGTATGTTCGTGTTATGGATGCATATCGTACCTTCCACCATAGCATTGGGATTGGCTTCCACATTTTGCTCTTCACCCGCAAGGGCATATGCACGAGCTGGGATCATCGGCCTCTGAGCTCCCGGTTGATAGCCTGGAGTCTTATCTGGACAAGTATTGGCCATATGTGTTGTCTTGCCTCATATTAGACACTGCCCCAACCTTCTTCTGCAAGTGTTGTAGGTGTGAGTAGGGCCTCCACAATATAAACATGGTGACCTATCATGTCGTGGGTCAGAAGTAACCGGAGGTGCGTGTGGCTTTGGCGGTGCAGTTCCTGCAGGTCGAAACTTCTTATTTTGCCCTTGAAATGGCTGAGGAGGAGATACCATAGGCCTTTTCCCTTTTCCAAATCTCGATCCTTGTCCTATTTGCATGCGAGGTATGGGGTCCTTTTTCTTGTATTCCGCTTCCAACACCAGAGCCCTTTGTACAGTGTCAGCAAAAGACTCAAAATTATGGCCTGCATGCCCATGCCTTAGATCCTACCTCAATCCAGCTATGAACTTCTTTGCCTTTCTCTTTTCATCTCTTGTAATGTGAGGTGCATACTTCCCAAGTCTATTGAAAAGAGAAAGATACTGGGCCACCGTGCGAGTTCCTTGCTTCAGATCCATAAATTCTTGTTCTTTTCTTTCTCGGACAACTTCCGGAACAAAGGCTTCTCTAAACTCCCTTAAAAAGACTTCCCAGTTAACTTCTTCCCCTTCCACTTCAAGCTTCTCTCATGTACGTTCCCACCAATCATAAGCCTCTCCATCCAGTTGAAAAATAGCGAATTGAGCTTTCTCTTGAGAGGTAAATTGTCTAACATTGAAAATCATCTCAATCCTTGTGAGCCATCCTTCCGATATAGCATCATCAACAGAACCCGAAAACCTTGGAGGGTTATAGCTCAAAAACAACCCATGATGATCTCTCGGGTTATTTGGAGGAGGTGCTTGACGTTCAGCTTGCGGTTGTACTGGAGGATCCTGAGCCCTCCTATGTTCCACGTAGTTATATACCGCCTCCATAAAGTGCTCCATGTTCAAAGGCGGTTGTGGAGGATTAGGAGAACGATTTCTATGATGATGATCCGGAGACCTCTCCCGATGTCTTCTAGGAGGCATCCTGTTCACTCAAACACTAACATGCGTGCTAATTTTAGTTCATGCTTGACAATGCATTAAATTCATTCAATCATTCAAGTCAAGAATCCAAGCACATTATCACATAAAAATGCTAATGCTCCAAATTAATAAGTAATTCCTATAGCGAACGACCTACTGACTCAACACGACACTAGAACCCTGGTTTTTCAATCCTGGGCTCTGATACCACTCAAAGGATGTATTGCCCGAGCGTGAGACGTCACATCCCCCGCACCATGACCCAACCCGTATATGAAATGGATTTCCACATACGAGCCAAATCATAGCGAACGGAGACATACACACTCGCTAAGCCAGGCGGGACTAACCTATAACTTAAACCCCAACAACAACCACAACAACAATCAGAGTAACAGAAAGGCGGAAGCAATCATTCATATACTATATACTGAGCTAGATGCTCTAGGTACCAACATCTATTCCATATATTGAGCTATATGCTCTAGGTACCAACATTCAAGTTTGAATAAAATACATATAGGTACCATATACATGTACGCTCGCAATCATAATCAAAATCCAAAAAGTGATCATAAAGTAAACGTATGAGTGTAAAGTAAGAAAGGCTAGACACTATGCAAGACTCTCTCTCAGACTTGTATCCCGCATAGCATCCCTTCCTGCAAAAACAACTGAAACAACTCCGGGTTCAGTCTTAGACAGACTGGTAGGTATAAAAAGATAGGCATATTATCAATATATCGAGGAATTGAAACATATACATGCAAGTTATAATCCTTATTCGAGGTTTAGAAGCATTTTTCCCAAGTGGGAAATAAAATACAACGAATAGGATTATAACAATTCATTTCATTCATTAGGTCATTAGTGGCCCGGCCAGGGGGCGTGCATTATCTCCAACCATCACCTCGTGTAATCCATTATTCATTCATTCATTCATTCATACATTACATTCTTTCGTGCACATACATTCAATCATTCATTCAATCGTTCATATACCACCTTCTTCCTCCGGGTAGGGAACGGGTTTGCAAGGCCCGAACCCTCATTCATTAATGCTAGAGGGGTACATGAATCCCCAAAAGCGTGGGTCCCCTTTCAGTCACTAATCTCCTAGTGAAATCCAGGTTGCCGAAATTGTTGGAACTAGTATAAATGGATTCCCGTCAGCCCAAGCTTCCCCGGTTCACCACTACACTAAGTCCCGGGCCCCCATTCATTGTGATCATTCATTTCTCGCCAAAATATTTTGGTAGGATAACATCATAAAGGCTTTCGTTCGAAAACATTTGTTCGTTAAAACTCGATATATACATATATAGGGTTTTGGCCAAAATCTTGCACATTAGGTGTTCGGGGTCATATTGTAACTAATAGAAGAAAAACCCACCTGGTAGACAAAAGAACCCGATAACGCTCTCACTGCCCGACCTCGTCACCCACTGGATCAAGATCTGTGTGACAAAGGTAGTGTGAGACTTAATATGACCACATTTGACGCTCGGCGAAGAAATGACATGCTATGGAATGCTTGAAACATAAAACATGTCCAAATATGCTCATGAATACCATAGAATTCAATTAAACACATAATTCACCAAACTTCGTTCAATATACGGTGAAACCGTATTCATTCCCGTTCATACTTTCATACTTGCATTTATAAGGTTATCAATATCATATATCCATCATAAAACATAGCTTGAATATAACCACGTTACATATAATCCACCAACACGAGTCATAAACGAGATATAAGCAAGAAAAGAGGTTCCCCAAAGCTGCCATTTCAAATGACACGGCCGTGTTGAGTTTTCAAAGGAAATGGACACGGCCGTGTCCGAGGTTTAAAATAAAAAAAAAAATCAAAGTCGAGGGCTTGACACGGCGGTGTTGAGTTTTCAAAGCATTTGGACACGGCCATGTCCGAGGTTAAATTCAGAAAAAATTCGAAGTCGAGAGCCCAACACGGCCGTGTCCATTTTCAGTTCAAAGCTGACACGGCCGTGTCAGCTCATCGTTTTGCCAAGGCGAGGGAAAATCTTGAAAAAGCAGGGGCAGCTCTAAGGAAGCTCTTATACACACTTAGACATGTATTCAAGTCATAAAAATCATGTAAATCATATAACTCATTCATATACACAAGAATTCATGCATAAAATTGGCAAATGATCACCCAAATTCAAGCTTTCATTCATGGAAGCTTCAAGCTTCAACAATGGCACATCATGTAATACATATCCAACATGAGATTTAAAGATATAGAAATGATGAGGAAGTTACAAGCAACACATTCCATGCATCAACTATCACTTAAAACCAAGGAAAGACATGGAACCAAGAATTCATACCATTTGATTCATTTTCAAACTTTTCTCATAACACATGATTCTCCAACTTATACCAAGATATAATCGGAAGAAAATGGAGAGGAGAATGAGGGAAAAACAATCCATACCTTACCTTGGAAGAAGATTGGATGAAAGTTGATCTTGAGCTTAGGGTTTGGATGATCAAAAAGGGAGGGTTTCTTGGAGCTTCTTCCTTGGCCTCTTGAGATGATGATGATCGATCAAAAGTGGGAGCAAGGAGGAGGAAAATGCTGATATTTAGTGATAAAATGGGTAGAATACGGGTCGGTTCAAGTCCGGTTCGATTAGTAAACGGTTCAAAAAGTTATAAGGTCGAGGTTGAGGAAAAGTTCGTTGTCGAAGGTTCAAACGGTATCGAAAAAGTACGAGGTCAAGTTTAATGGATAGTTAACGTCGAAACAAGTTCAACGCCGGTTACGGATCTCGATTTCGAGGTCCGAGCTCAAGATATCGCGAAAACCGTTCGGGGTTGCCTAATATTCAATTAGGTCCCTAAACTTTCAAAAAGTGGCAATTAAGCCCAAACTCAATTTCCAATTGAGTCCAAAATATTCAAATAAGTTACAATCAAGCCCACAGATTACACGAAACATATAATTCCATTCAATTAACACCGAATTCATGAAATTCACATTCTCGCAATTTCATTCATATATTTATAGCACACATTGGAATTCATATAAAATTTAAACAATTAAATCAAATTAGGAACGAATTCGATTAGTAATCAAGATATAAAATCATATAATTAAATGTAAATGCGCACGTAACTCTTACCTGCACGTGTGAAAACGCGGGGCGTTACAGAGCACCTGACAAGAAGGGACCTTCAAACAACTACTACTAGAAGTCGGTGACTTTAGGCGACTTTTTTCCAAATAAGTATTTCGGATCAAAGGTGGAAAATGTGAACCCTATTTCCAGTGAAGAAAAGACTCTCCATGTTATTTCTTGTCATGTTACCAGCGCTGCGATCAACTTCACAGACGGAGATTTGTTGCTGGGACCAAAACCACACAATCGACCACTTTTTGTCTCTGGATTCATGCATGAACAAAAGGTAAACCGCATATTAATTGATGGAGGTTCGGCAGTTAACATCATGCCAAAGTTTACCATGAAGAAGCTAGGCATCTCCATTGATGAGTTATCTCAAAGTCGCCTAACCATCCAAGGATTCAACCAAGGAGGCCAACGTGCGATGGGGATGCTCCGAACAAACCTTCAAATCGGAGAACTAAAGGCTAGCACACTGCTTCACGTGATTGATGTTAGAACCACCTACAACCTATTGTTAGGAAGACCATGGCTTCATGAAAACGGTGTCGTTCCCTCTACCCTCCACCAATGCTTCAAATATTTAAAGAACGGGGAGGTTGTGAAAGTGGACGCGGATGCGAAGCCCTTTACCGAGGCTGAATCTCACTTTGCTGATGCTAAGCTCTACCTGGATCCCGAATTCGTAAAAGAGGATATACCCATTGAAGTTCCTATAGGATCTTCAAGTGAAAAGCACAAAGTCTGCAATGAGGAAAACAAACTCACATGCGAAACTCGTGATGAACGACAAAAAGTGAATTCCTTAACGTTCTCGAAACTTTGAAATCAGACTTGATAATGCCCATCGTCAACTTGAAGTCTGTAAATTCACCATCTTCGGAAGTGCGGCCTGAAAAGCTAGAAGGAGTATTCGATCCGAAAGCTTACACACTCTTAGAGAGATCAGGATATGACTTTTCTACCCCGTCGGCCTTAGGTAGCTTAAGACTAGAATTAACTGGTGAAAAGATTCACGGTCTCACGGAAGCACAACTTAAGCTGAAAGAAAAGGGACTTCATGTTAATCAGCCTAAGACAGGCGTGGGATGATGAGGTCCAAGATGCGCCTCCGCAACTTGAAGATGGAGTGCAAGCAACCGTAGACGAGTTACAAGAAGTCAACCTAGGTACGGTAGACGACCCTCGGCCAACGTTTGTGAGTGCACTTCTCGACTCCGAAGAAACAACTCAGTACATAAGTTTGTTAAAGGACTACAAAGACATCTTCGCTTGGACATACAAAGAAATGCCCGGGTTAGATCCGAAAATTGTAACTCATCACCTTGGCATAAAGCATGGAGCTCGGCCAGTGAAGCAATCACAACGTGTATGTCGCCCAGAGTTAGTCCCTCTAATTGCAGCTGAAGTCAACAAGCTTATCGATGTCGGGTTCATTAGAGAAGTGAAATATCCCACTTGGATCTCCAGTGTTGTCCCGGTCAAGAAGAAGAATGGCCAGATTCGCGTATGCGTGGATTTTTGAGACTTAAACAAAGCTTGCCCAAAGGACGACTTCCCGCTGTCGATCATCGAACTCATGGTTGATGCCACTATAGTGCACGAAGCTTTGTCTTTCATGGATGGATCATCGGGGTACAACCAAATCAGAATGTGTCCACAAGATGAGGAATGTACAGCGTTTCGCACTCCTAAAGGCATATACTGCTATAAAGTTATGTCGTTTGGACTAAAGAATGCGGGTGCTACTTATCAACGAGCTATGCAGAATATCTTCGATGACATGTTGCATAAAAACGTGCAATACTATGTCGATGACCATGTAGTCAAAATTAAGGAAAAGAGAAATCATCTAGCGGATCTACAAGTTGTGTTTGATCGACTGCGAAAATACAATTTGAAGATGAATCCTTTGAAATGTACTTTTGGAGTCACTTCCAGAAAATTTCTCGGTTTCATAGTTCGTCATCGTGGAATAGAGGTCGACCCTGTAAAAATTAATGCCATTCAGAAAATGGCCCCGCCCAGGAATCTCAAACAACTGCGGAATCTACAAGGCAACTTGGCATTCATTAGAAGGTTTATATCAAATTTGGCTGGAAGATGTCAACCTTTCAGTCATCTCATGAAGAAAGGCACTACTTTTGAATGGGACCGAGGGTGTCAGAATGCATTCGAGAGTATCAAGAGACATCTCTCAAATCCGCCTGTTTTAGGGGCTCCAACACCCGGAAAACCGCTTATCTTATATATCGCTGCCCAGGAGAGGTCAATTGGTGCTCTAATGGCGCAAGAAAATAACGAAGAAAAGGAAAGAGCATTATACTATCTTAGTAGGGCTTTGACAGAAAACGAGTTGAAGTACTCACCTGTTGAGAAGATCTGTTTGGCGTTGTTTTACGCGATCAAGAAGTTGAAACACTACTTCGAGGCTTACTCCATAAGACTCATATCTCGAGCTGACCCAGTTAAATATGTGATGTCTAAACCCGTGTTATCCGAAAGATTGGCTAAGTGGTCCATCATATTTAACCAATACGAGATAGTTTATGTATCGCAGAAAGCGGTGAAAGGTCAAGTGCTTGCTAACTTCTTAGCAGATCACCTGGTTCCAGCTGATTGGGAACTGTCAGATGACCTCCCCGATGAAGAAGTCTTCTTCGTTGAACCCTCGCCAGCATGGATTATGTTCTTTGATGGATCGGCCCGGTTCGACGGAGCGGGTGCAGGAGTGGTGTTTGTTTCGCCTGAAAGAATGGTGCTAACATACTCTTTCGTATTAGGAGAATCATGCTCAAACAATGTGGCCGAATACCAAGCTCTGATCATCGGTCTCGAAATGGCATTAGAAATTGGGATTTTAAGTATAGAAGTGTACGGCGACTCCAAATTGATAGTCAACCAACTTCGAAACGAGTATGAAGTCTGGAAGGAAGACTTGGTTCCATACTATCAACAAGCTTCTGATTTGGTGACAAAGTTTGAAAATATTGTCCTAAGTCACATTCCAAGGGAGAAAAACAAGTTGACGGATGCTTTGGCTAACTTGGCCACCTCCATGGCCCTATCGAAGGGTGAAACAACGAGCGTACCCATGTGTAACAGATGGGTTGTGCCCTCACTGGAAAAGTTTAACACTGAGAACGCCAGCGTCGTTTTGATCACGATAAATGATGAGGATGATTGGAGAACTCCAATATCTGAGACATGGAAAGCTACCATCTGATCCTGGACATAAAACAGAAGTACGTAGGAGGTCTTCCCGTTTTTTGCTATACAAGGATACTTTGTATCGACGATCGTATGAAGGGACTTACCAACGTCGCTTGAACGGTGATGAAATAATCGAAACTTTGACGGAGGCACACTCGGGAGTATGTGGGGCTCATCAATCGGGCCCGAAATTACATTTCAGAATCAAGAGGATGGGATATTACTGGTCAACTATGATCAAGGATTGTTTGGACTATGCGAGAAAATGCGAAGCTTGCCAAATACACGCTAATCTGATACACCAACCACCCGAACCTCTACATCCGACTGTGCCTTCTTGGCCGTTCGATGCTTGGGGACTTGACGTGGTGGGGTCGATCACTCCTAAGTCGTCGGGTGGTCATTCTTACATATTGGCAGCCACTGATTACTTCTCGAAATGGGCGGAAGTAGTACCCCTTAGAGAAGTAAAGAAGGAAACGGTGGTCGAATTCATAAGAAGTAATTTAATCTTCAGGTACGGGGTGCCTCGATACATCATTACTGATAATGGGAAACCTTTCTACAACAAGCTGATGGATAAACTCTGCGTGCAATTCGGCTTCAGACAACACAATTCATCAATGTATAACGCGCCTGCAAATGGTTTGGCAGAGGCGTTTAACAAAACATTATGTAATCTTTTGAAGAAAGTTGTGTCTAAGTCAAAAAAGGACTGGCACGAAAGAGTAGGGGAAGCATTATGGGCATATCGAACGACGCATCGTACTGCAACCGTATTCACTAGTTTATGGAGTTGAAGTTGTGCTCCACTTAGAAAGTCAAATTCCATCGCTTCGCATCGCGATTCAAGAAGGACTAACTCCTGAAGAAAACGCTCGTCTGAGACTTGAAGAGTTAGAAGCATTAGATGAGAAAAGACTCGCAGCGTAACAACAGCTTGAATGCTATCAAGCTCGAATGACGAGAGCGTTCAACAGAAAAGTGAGTCCACGGTCGTTTCAAGTTGGAGACCTAGTCTTAGCGGTGAGAAGACCTATCACTATCACTCAGCGTACGGGAAGTAAGTTCATGTCAAAATGGGATGGTCTGCATGTGGTGAAAGAAGTATACACAAATAGCGCCTATAAGTTAGTAGACAAAGATGGCTTGCGCATCAGACCCATAAATGGCAAATTTTTGAAGTACTATGCATAATTAAGTATGATGCTCCTCGACGCACGAGCCTAAACTGCATGTCAACTCCTGACCCATATGAGTATAAACTATGTACGGTAACCACCAATTGTAATGTATGTGGATAAACTGCTAACTTACTCCACTGATGGTATTTCGTGTGACTAAAATAGAAATTCCCCACTTCTGTTCAGGGTGGTTAAACTTTGAATACTCCTGGCCCGCATGAGTATAAACTGTGAACGGCCCCCCTAAATCTTCTCCAAAGAAGTTTTCTTTGAACTACGTTATGACTTGATCCCTTTCATTAGGGTACGTAGGCAGCTTAGAGTTTTTCTAAGTTCAGTCACAACTTTATCATAACTTTATGTTGGTTTTATGTTGAATTGATAATTCTTCATGAAAACTAAGTATAAACAAAAAAAAAGTCATATAAAGTTATATGTTGGAAGCAAAGTTAGTTTATTTGATTTTGACGCTTTCATGTTATAATGAATTATGTATATATGTAAATATACAATTCGTTATAATGGTATTAAAAAAAAAAGAGAACTACTCGAAGAGTTGCGATATAAACAAAAAAAAGTTAACTTTTATTAAGCAATCTCTAAAGTAGTAACGTTCATGACATCATCAAGAAAGAAAAAAAAAAAAAAAAAAAGACAAAGAAGAAAAGTCCTAAAGCTAAGTTAAAAGTAACCAAAGGAAAATAGTCAACTGCTCTAAACTATCTATGAGAAAACGTCAAAGTCTATCAAATCCTGACGAGTTTCTTCAAGCAGCTCCTCCATCTTCTTAAGTGCCTCATTTTCCTTTTCGGTCATATAAGGGGTATCTTGAAGTTTCAAAAGAGCCTCTCGATGAGCATCCACATCAGCTTGCATTTTGGCTAAGTTCTCTTCTGCTTGACGAAGTTCCGCCCTCAAATTCTCTACTACTCCGGTAGACTTATGTTTCTGTGCCTCAGCTTTGTCAAGACTTTGTAAAGCAAGAGAGAGAGATTGTTCATGAGCCTCTTGTGTTTGCCTGTGGATGGAGTTCTGCTTAACACTTGCGAAGTTTGAAGCATTCTTAAGAAATTCCTTCAGGCGATTCTCCAAGGGTGATGGATCTCTCATGTAATCCTTCATCTTGCCAAAAACAGCTCGTATATCTGATCCTATCTTCGAGAGCATCTCAAAGGGAGTTCTTTCAATCTTGTCCCGAATACTCTTCCCAAGGAAGTTGACCAACATTTTCTCCGCTTCACCATAAAGAGCTTGGGCGCAAAACACAGACAGTTCGGGAGCCATAGAAGGGCGATGTGAAACTTTAGATGCCTTTCTAGATGTTTCAAGTACTTCTGTCGGGCGCGCTTTAGGCATCAATTTGGGTAGAGTGATTCTTGGTTGTTCACTATCTCCTCTAACTGCTTTAGCTTTACCGCTCGGAGGATGAGAAGAAACCACTTTTAACAAGTCGAAAGGGGTGAGCTCATTTACGGAATCACCACTCTGCTCAGAAGTCGCTTGAACTCCGTCCTCAAGTTGTGAAAGCTGCAAGAAAAATGTTATAATTGATGTGAGTAAAGGATCGAAAAAGATACTAATATTGATAAAGCAAAAAAAAAAAAAAAAAGAAAGAATTTTCAGCTGATATATACATAAAGCGGTATGCAGCCAACGGTAGATTAGAACTTGGGTAATCTGCAAAGAAGTCAGAATCAATATTAATACTGTCTAAGTTGAACACCTTCTGTTTCTTCTTAAGTTTGCATTGGCTATCAGAAGCTTCGGCTGAACAAGAAAGGGCCGAAATGACTTCATTGCCTTCCTTAGATACGTTTACTATCTCGTGTTTCGAGGAGGATGCGTGGAGTAAAGTCATTCGTTTCTTGGGCCTCTCAACTGTTTGATAAGCATCCCCGGTTGAACTATCTTCTTTCTCTGCTGCAAGAATAAAATCATAAGAAGCTTTCGAAAGGGAAGTTAACTTCTTTGCAACGGGCTCATGATCGTCATTTTGTTGTGCAGCCTTAGAAGAATCGCCTTTATGTTGTTTTGGCATTGTAGAGTTTGGCTTCGGGTTGTTTTGAGTGAGCTTCAAAACAATTTTGGTGTTGTTTCTCTGAGTAGATTCCCAAGTTGCTTTCCACCAAATTGTGTACTCTTTCATGGCCAATGACGAAACATCATGTTTTCCCGGCAAAACTACTGTGGATGATGAGTTCAGAAAAGTGCATGGCGCCAAAGTCGAACAAGTGCAGATAACCCGCAGGTCAAGATTTCCTTCTTCAAGCGACCCGGAATGTGTTGACAAAGGTCGTGTTGTCGGCTGAATCGATGAGGACTGTATGCTTCAACAAGGTGTTCATTCCCACACCGAAAAGTCAAGTAGCTAGATCATAGAGATATGAAAATACCCTTAAGGGTGAGGGAGAAACAAGTACGATCTATCAGCACTTCCTTATCTTGATGTTTGGGATGTAAGTTTCGAAGGTCTGATGAGTTGATGTTATGGAACAAATCACGTGCCGGCTTAATTTCAAAAGATTTAGCCATGTTTTCCCTCGAATGTCTTACCATCAAAGTACACTTTGACTTGTCCCCAATTTGTTGTTCAATGTTGGAAGTAAAGTGAGTGTCGAAGTATCGCGCTATCCAACTATAAAGATAATGAATAGGGAAGACAGCAGTAGACTCGGTCAGATTCGGCCAAGTAGATATATCTCTTAAACCGAGATAAATACTTGTTAACACAGGTATAGCGAGAGAAAAAAGACGCCCACGAGCCATCTGACTAGCAACTTTGAAAACAGTAGCACGAACTCGGTCGACTTGTCCATGCGGAAGAACAAAGCTGCAAAGCCAGCATGTGAGGAAAGCAGCAAGATAAGTGTCCTCTTTTACATTCTCTTCGATTCCCAAGATCGTGAATGGATCAGAGTGGTAATTGGCACGAGGTAGAAGAGATGCGTCAATACTTCCGCAAGGATTTCGAGAAAATCGTGGCTTGTTGGTTCTCTTTTTTGTAGACCGCGAAGGAGAAGGGGAAGAGTAGAGTCGTTTCGCGAAGAGGTGGAGCTACGGGCCTGATCGCCGAGAAGTTCATAAGCTGAAGGGATTGCCTCGTCGTAGAAATCTCCAAGTATGGGCAAGCCGGAAATTCCATGAAGATCCCATAGAGAGATTGATAATTCCCCAACAGCCATATGCAGAGTATTCGTCGAAGGATGTCATAACTCGAAGAATGCCTGGAGGACGTTCTTGTCGACGACGTACGTGAAGAGTGAAGCATGAATAGCTGCGTAGATGTCTGCTTGAACTAGACGATTTTCGTAGAAAGCCAAAATGTGTTTTGTCCATTCCCAGTAGCCGGCGTGGAAGGATACTTCACCAAACTTTGAAGATGGAATCTTCCAAGAAGTTCCTTTAGTGATGAGATGCCGATTCGGAAGGGAGAAGCCCGTTGTTGAGTTGTCGGCATCATGTAGAGAAGATTTCAATAAGATAGCTGTCGAACGAAAGAAGTCGTCGATGTGATCATCATATAGTTCTGTCGTGATCTCCTCTGACCAGTCGGCGATATGCAGTGTCGAATCAATAGGCTCAAGAGAGTGAAGATCGATAGCAGACTTGTGGATGGGCAAAGAAGTAGGTTTGATTTTGAAGTTGTCGTTGTCGCGGCCGATGACGATACATGGAGATGGTTCGGCGTGATCCTCGATAAACATTTTGAGACATCTACAAAGCATCAAGATCAAACAAAAGGATCAACAAGTCATCTCTATTAAAATAAGTTAAAAAAAAGTGGGATGAACAATTACCGGCGGATGGCGCTTGAATAAAATTGGGAAATCAACGAAAAAATCCGATTGACGGTAGTCGAATTATTGTTGCCGCAAGTTGGGTGCTGCTTCTCGAATTGATTCTGTTTTGCTGGACCTCAAAATTAATGCTCCAAGAAGATTAATATCGGGATCACCACGTAGCTCTCGATTTATTGCCTGATGCTCCTTGAATTAATTCCTTCTCGAACTTCTCATCAGTGCTGCGCCACCGCAAAGCTGATCAACAACTTAATATTTCCTCTGCAGGTGCTCTCCTTCAAATTATGGCATTGATTATGGTGTAATAATGAGGCTAGAGGCACCCCTATTTATAGGGCTAAGGGGGGATGAGATTCCTTATCGGATTAAGAATCCTAATTCTATTAATATTATGATTCCTAAAGATAGTAGGAGTCTTGTGCGAAGACACATGTTGGCCATGCAATGTTATGCATGCATTAATTGACTCCAAGTCTTAATTGCAATTCTAAAGCATCAATGCCAAGGAAAAACGTGAACGTGAGGATTTGTTTTGCATGGAAAATTCATGCACAATGAAATCCTATGTATTGTGGGCACTTGCTGAGTAATTTTCGGAGAGGGCTCTGTCTTAGAGTTCCATTGTGCATGGGGTGTTAAAAAATCTCGCATGCGCCTTATTAATTAATTAAAAAATAATAATAATAACAACCAAGTGGTGATGAAGACTTGCAGTAGCGCAAGGACCCTGATTAACAGGCCATATTTAATACGAAGCGAAAAACAATTAATATGAGAATTGATTCTTATATAATTCAAACTTCTGCATGCGAGCTGCAAATTCTCATGCAAATGCAAATTGCAAATAAGTTTCATATTAACTCAAATGTCCGCGTGAATTAAAATTCCTAATTACACAAGCCCGTAAGTCACGTGACTTGAGATGGTTTTAACTTTAATCTTATTTTAAGATTAAATGTAAGAATTAAAATCATCATATTTAAATTTAGGGAAAAAGATTTTTTGCCATCCGAACTAGGCCCGTTTTTGCAATTTACCATCCAAACAATTTTTCATTGCAAACCGCCATCCAACCTTTGCATTTGTGACAAAACGCCATCTGAAGGTGGTTTGGTCCGACGTGTATGTTTTAGGAAAATGCCACGTGTCAATTTTTTCCCCCAAAACCACCAAAAAAAATGGTTTAGATGGCGTTTTATCACAAATGCGAAGGTTGGATGGCGGTTTGCAATGAAAAATAGTTTGGATGGTAAATTGCAAAAACGGGCATAGTTCGGATGGCAAAAAATATTTATCCCTTAAATTTATTTAAATTTTCCGGATAAAAAAAAAGGGGAAGTTTAAATACTTCAAGTCTCGCCTTCGTACAAATATTTGGTATGTTCTTCGCCGAGCTTTGAAGTGGGGACATTTGTAGACGAATTAATTTTCGTCTAATTAAAATGAAACATGTGTAAAATTAAATATTAATTATCCAATTTAATTCTCTTTATTTAATATTTTTTGGATTGTTATTAAATCAAAATCCATAAAATATTTAAATAGAGTGATTTAATTGATAATTTTAATATTTATTTTGTCATCAAATCAAGTATCGACATGTGTCAAGATCGAAGTGTTTCGGCGAATCAAATCAAGCCTTGCAGCTCAGTTGGTTATGACCAATCAAATAATGACACGTGGCATGTTTCAACACGTGGACCAATCAAGTCAAAGCATATGTCATTTATTTATTTCTTTAATATAAATTTATATTAAAGTGATAAATAAATAAATAAATTTGATATTATCCCTTTAATTAATTAATTAAGGGATAATTATCACAAAACTCAACCCTAAACCTATAAATAGAGGTCATGGGTGACACTTCAAAGACATTGACTTCGATCAACACTTCGACACGGACATCGACATATCGACATAGAGCAAGGAAGAAGAGAGCAACAACAAAGGAGTCTTCACGCTGTCAAGTCTACATACGTGCGCGAGTCTTCTTCACGTCATCAAGTCTTCGTCAAAGTTTTCTTCTTGTCGTATTCAAGTCTTCTAGATATTCAAGCCCCGCTGCTACGACAAACTACAACTACAGTTTCATCAAGGCTGCAGGTAAATCACGTGGTTTCTCCGTCAAATTCGACAAAGAGTCACGCCTACGTGTTCGAGAATAAGCTTTCACGACCTCGAATGCGAAGTTGAAGAGAAGAATCAGAGGAATAGATTTGCTAGGATTCATTCCATCGAATTTGTTAAATTCTTCAAATTTTCATACTTATTGTTCATATTATATTTTGTCTTGTAATTTATTTTGCAGACAATAAAAATTTGTTGTGAACAAAGTCAATAACTCCAACAGTCATCCATAGCAATTCTTGGTATGATTAGCATTTAGCACCAAGAATATATTACTACATATTTCTTTTTCTTTTGGTTAGGTGCTGGTGATATTTCTTTTTTTTTAGTAATATTACTACATATTTCATTAAGATAGATGCTGGTGATTATGAAGACCAAACCTAATTTAATTTGTACGTAATTTTGCATTCTTTCCATGTTTGGATCATAATCCTAATCGCTTATGCAACTTTGTAATTGAATTAGTACGGTTTTCGTATTTTTGTTTTTATAGTATTTCTTTTGCTTTTAGATGGATCAATTTAAATAGATCTCTTTAGATAATTTGATATTGCATAATTCTTTGATTTTTTATAATGAAATGATATACTAGTTTCTATTGGAACTCTTTTTTGTGCGTTTGTGTCAATTTTATAAATCACTTTATTTCTATGTTATCTAATTTTTTATGTTTTTGTAAGTTTAGACTATTTCTGAATTCTCGATGAACATTTGTTTAGTATTTGAATTTCTGAATCTTCTCACTACAAGAATTTCGAGGGGCATAAAATCTATACTATAATATATACGAAGGGTGTCTTTTAACCAAATTGTGTGAATTTTGACTAAATGGAATTTTGTGGGTTTTTTGAGATTTTTTATTATTTAAAAATTATTTGATTGGTTGGTTAACTTTTCAAACTATTTAATATTTTAATTATTTACTAAATCCCACTGATTAAGACATTAATCTCTTAAATTTAAAAAATTTATTTAATATTATTTTATTTATGTAAAATGATTTTATACGGATATTTGACTTTTCAAATATAAAATTTAGGGAAAATTGCAAATTTGGGACAATAACCAACCCTATTTTGTATTTTTGGACTTTAACTTGACATTTCTGATTTTAGGGACATTCACTCTCAAAATTTTGCAATTTTGGCCAAATCTCAGCCGGATCCTTAATTTCGCACCGGAAAACCGCACGCTACCCCACGTCGCCTGAAATCGGTTGAAATCCCGCGTGGCAAAATAGCCTGGGCCACATAAGCAAAAGAATACATTGTCACGTGGGATTTCAACTGATTTCAGGCGATCACGTGGGGTCACGTGCAGTTTTCCGGTGCGATTTTCCGGTACGAAATTAGGGATCCGACTGAGATTTGATGCACTCTTTTGCTTATGTGGCCCAGGCTATTTTTCCATGTGGGATTTCAACCGATTTCAAGCGATCACGTGGGGTCGCGTTCGATTTTTCGGTGTGGAATTAAGGATCCGGCTGAGATTTGGCCAAAATTGCAAAATTTTGAGAGTAAGTGTCGCTAAAATCAGAAATGTCAAGTTAAAGTCCAAAAATATAAAATGAGGTTGGTTATTATCCCAAATTTGCAATTTTCCCTAAAATTTAAATACATAAAAGGTAATAGATAAAAATATAGAATACATTAAATTTAGAAAAATATAATTAATATCATTTTATTTATGTCAATTACTTTTATACTGATGTTTGACTTTCCAAAACATAAAATTTAAACAAACATAAAGTAATAGATAAAAATATATAGTACATAATTAACGTAAATTAAGCACTCAATCCCAAATTTAAACAAGTATAAAGTAATAGATACTGATGAGACCTAAAGTCACACTCGAATCAGTGTCGTCCACGTGTCAACACTTCGTGGACTGAGGGCCAAGACGCTCATATTGATGGGCTCGTGGGCCTTCCCAGCCCACTCGTTTACCAGCTAACAAAGACCATTGAGCCTCGGACAACTATTCGGGTAAAGGGCCGGAGCCGACAGGCTTGGCGCTCGCATCTCGGCCCCCAGGGTTACCCTCCTCAGGGAAGCACCCACACGGGGAACCCATTCATGACGCTCGGGATTTTTGGCGCTCAAGGGTCATCTACCGTGGGGAGCCCATCCGTACATTCTTCGAGCGTCACCAGCGCTCGTGAATGATCTTGCTCCTCATGCGACGGATCCTAACCTTCACAAGAGGATTTTTAAGCTTTCCTCTCACGCGACCCTCGCCAACAACCTCTGACACAAAGGTGGTGCGCACCTTGTACCTGACACGCCGCCTCCTTTTCAGAAATGTCATTTTCACACCCTCACAGGTTGCCACGTGTTAGGGCAACACAGGTTTGGGACCACCCGGTCAATTTACCCATTTACCCTCATCCCTAACATATAAATAGGGAGGAACCCATGCCTTCTCCCCTAAGTCATCATCTGCATACAAATCGCACACATTGTTCTGGGCATTTTCCACTGATCTTCTCAAGCTTCTCATTTACCACAGTAACACTACCCTTGTAGCTTGCATTCTTGGTGTTATCCTAGCTGGAAGAACCCACGCTTAAAAGGAAACCCAGATCCTGAGGCCCTCACGCCTGTGATGGTCTTCTCTTCTACAAACAAATTCTAAAGTGATTGGTGTTTAAATCCTTTACAAGTTTCTGCACCATCATTTTTGGCGCCGTCTGTGGGAAATCCATCACTACCGTAATTGTCATCTCCAGATTCTTCCTTTGAAAGCTAGTTGAGATATAACACCTTTTCGGACTCTGAAAATGGTTACTGCAACCCGGTCTGGAGCTGTAGGGGACAAGGGCGCTCTTCCCCCGTCAACGAAGGGAATACCGAGAACAATATCCCCGCCGGAGGTGCAAACACACCAGCTGCAGGGAATGGAAGTGAGAATCCGGACACGGCGGCTGCAGCTCTCCCCCAAGGAGGAAACGCTACGGGAAGGCCCAGTTCCGTTGTTCCGCCTACAACTCTCGCCGCCAACGCTCCCTACCCTTATTCAGGTATGTATCCCATGGCCATGCCTCCACCAGGGTACCCGTTTGTGCATCCCGGAATGATGCCCGGGACGATGCCGATGATCCAGCCTTATCAAGTGGGGACACTGAATCTCCCCATGTCATTGCCAAGAGAAATACAGGGGGTGGAAATGCCCCAAGTCACTACCCAGCAACTTCAGGCACTGTATGCGCAGTGCGAGGGCCAGGCGGTCCAGAACGCTTGGGAACACTTTACCGCGGCGTATTTCCCTTCGCACGCCGGCGCTAGAATGGCCCCACCCCTGGGAGGACTCCCTGCGCATCCGTTAACAATGGCCCAAAATGCGCTGAGGGCCCAGCAACCTCCCCCACCACCAAACCAAGAGAATGAGGCCCCGCCGAGGGTCCAGCAAGATCCGCCACTGGTAAGAGATGAAAGGGCTCCTCGTAATGAGGGGGCCGGAGACAATGACGAGGTCCAGTCGAGGGCCACAGAAAGGGCAAACCGCAGAAATGTCGGTGACCCTCAGCTTGCAGCAGTGCAGGACCAGATTAGGGGGCTCCAGAACGTGGTGGAGCAGCTCTCTCGAGCACGGTCTCACGTCTCCCGTGATTGGGGCGAGAGGTCCAGGGCCAGAGACGCACGCAGACCACGTAGCCCCATCTCTCGCCGACGAAGGGAAGCCAGCCCAGAAGACCCGGAGGACAGGGATTACCGGATCGCTACGGGCGATTCTCCCCTCATCGAGGAGGTGTTAATGACTCGTGCGGGAAAAGGCAAAATCCCCACGTCCGTCGCCAGGTACGACGGAACCACAGATCCAGCCGAGCATCTGGATCACTTCGTGCACTTGATGCATCTATATGATCATCCCCTCAACTATTGGGCCAAGTTGTTTGTAACTTCCCTCGTGGGAATGGCCCAGGATTGGTACAAAAAGCTCCCTCCGCGCTCAATCCGAGGGTACCATGACCTGACTGACGTTTTCATCAGCCACTTCAACTCTTTGAAGGCTCCAGCCCCCGCTGCGACGGCTCTCTACAGCTTGGTCCAGGGGCCGAACGAGACCCTCAGGTCATTCATGGGAAGGTTCAACAAGGAAATCCTGCTGGTGGAAAAGCCCTCAATGGATTTCTTGAGGCACGTTCTTTTCGGAGCCATTAACATGAAGCATTATGTCAGCAAGGAATTTGTAGAAGAAGTAGCCAAGAAAAAGCCCCGCTCATTGATGGAGATAAGGGATATAGCGGACTCGTTCTTTACCCTCGAAGATATGTATCTCGCGAGGGATCAAAAAATGGCGAATGCCCCTCGCCCTAGCAAAGCCCCCGAGGACAGAGGAGATTCAACCAGGGGCCGCCGTCGAAGCCCCCTTCCGGCTCGGAGGAACGCCTCTCCCCCTCGAAAGTTCGAGCGCATCCCTCTCAACCGCCCTATTGCTGAAGTTTATTCCATGGCGGACAAAAAGCTGTTCAAAAGACCACCTAAGTTGAGGGAGACCGAAGCTCAGAAGCGCTCTTGAAAGTATTGCGCTTTCCATAAGCAGAAAGGGCATGATACCAACGAGTGTCGCCAACTCAAGAGTGAGATTCAGAGGCTTATTGCCGGAGGGCACCTCAAGGAGTTCGTGAAAGTGCTAGAAAGATACGACGAACACTGTGCTGAACGAGCGCGTATTAGAGGGAGAAGTCGTTCGCGCTCACGCAGCCCCCGTCACCATCACACCGAGCCCAGTGACCGTGGAAAAGGGAAAACATCGGACGTGGAAAACCAGCCCTTCGCGGTTATTCACATGATTGCAGGCGGACCCTCGGGGGGTGACTCTAACGCTTCCCGATGCCGCTACATTCGGAGTTATGACCAAAGATCTTCTCAGCACCGCCCGGTGCTCTCTGTTGATAAGTCGTCACGCTCGGAGAAAGATGAGAGCGTAGGTTTTACAGAGAAAGACTTAGAGCACATTGTAACACCCCATGGGGTCGGTGAAACCTCTGACTGCCCCATGGTGGTTAGCTTAGACGTTCACAATCATGTTGTAAAGAGGGTCTTGATTGATAGTGGAAGCTCCGTAAATGTTTTGCCTTATTCCACGTTCCAGAAAATGAACATCACAAACATCCCGCTCGAACCCCTCAGAACAGCCCTCGTCGGATTTGGGGGTTCCGAGATCGTCCCTCGCGGACAAATTCGCTTGGCTACCTCTTTCGGTCGCGCCCCACAGCGAAAGACTTTAAATGTTCTTTATGTGGTGGTCGAAGTGGACCTACCATACAACATCATCATTGGGTGCCCAGCCCTCGTCGACTTCAAAGCGGTAATTTCCACATATCATCAAAAAGTCAAGTTTCCCACTCCCGAGGGAACAGGAGAGGTGCTGTGCAATGTAAAGGAGGCTTGGGAATGCTACGTACTTTCCCTTCGGAGCCACAAGCCCAAACAATCCACCCAGTCAGGCTCCACCAAAAAGTCTGTTGACTTCCCCAAGCTGGATGAAGATGGCCCCGAGTGCAAGAGGGCCAAGCTCTATAAGAAGAAGAATAAGAAGAAGGCCACGGACAAACCCGAGGGTGCTGGAAACTCACCCCTCGGTGAGGTTGGGGCTTCCTCCTCGAAAGACGAGGATCATATACCCTCGGGAGATACCAGTGAGAAAGTCACAGGTAAGAAGCGGGCGCTCGAGCAACCGAGGCCTGAAGTGCGAGTGGAACCCACGGAGGGCTTCCTGACCATCGAATTGGAGCCAGGGAATCCAGATAAGACCACGCAAATAGGTTCCAGCCTCGACGGTCTCTCTCAGATTATGATGATTGAGTTCTTGCGGGAAAATATTGATGTCTTTGCTTGGAAGGCTTCCGACCTCACCGGCATAGATCCGAGCGTTATTGTCCACCGACTGAACGTGGATCCAGCCTTCAAACCTATAAAGCAGAAAAAGAGGGATGTCCACGGATTCCGAAAGCAGGTCATAGAAGAAGAAGTCAATAAACTGCTTGACGCTCAGTACATAGAAGAAATTTTATATCCCGAATGGCTTTGCAATGTGGTGCTCGTTCCGAAGAGCGCCAACAAGTTGCGTATGTGCAACGACTTCACGGACCTTAACAAGGCGTGTCCCAAAGATCCGTACCCTCTGCCTAGAATCGATCAGTTGGTAGATTCAACCGCCGGATGTGAACTTATGAGCATGATGGATGCTTTCCAAGGATATTATCAGATATTTATGGCTCTTGAGGATCGTCCCAAAACTGCGTTCGTAGTCCATATGGGTGTCTATTACTTCAAGGTCATGCCCTTTGGGCTCAAAAATGCCGGAGCGACATATCAGCGCCTCGTCAACAGAATGTTCGAGTGTGAGATCGAAAAGTCCATGGAAGTATATGTGGATGACATGATCGTCAAAAGCGAACGCCGACATTCTCATCTAGGAGACCTCAAACGAGCGTTCAATATCCTGCGGCGTTATGGTATGAAACTGAACCCTTCCAAATGTACATTTGGCGTACGAGGTGGCAAATTTTTGGGATATATGGTCAGCCAACGAGGCATAGAGGCAAATCTAGAGAAGATCAAAACAATCCTGGACATACCCTCCCCTCGCACTCTGAGAGAGGTCCAGGTGCTTGTGGGTAAAATCATTTCACTAAATAGGTTCATCTCCCGCTCAGCGGACCGGAATCTGCCCTTCTTTAAAATTTTGCGTAACGCTCGCAACTTTACTTGGAGTACGGACTGCGAAAAGGCCCTGCAGGACATGAAGCAGTATCTTTCGAGCGCGCCTCTGTTGACCAAACCTAACCCGGGGGAGACTTTGTTTATCTATCTGTCAGTTTCCTTGGAGGCTACGAGCGCTGTCCTAGTGGCCATGCGCTAGCGTAAGCATATGCCGGTGTATTATTTAAGCAAGACTCTACAAGGAGCGGAGAAAAGATATATGGAGATAGAGAAGTTTGCATTCGCGCTCGTAAATGCCTCTCGGAGGCTAAGACCATATTTCTAAGCGCATTCCATCGTGGTTCTTACAGATCAGCCCCTCAGACAAGTGCTTGCGAAGCCAGACGTTTCAGGGAGATTAATTAAATGGTCAATTGAACTTAGTCAGTTCGACATCGCTTTCAAGCCCCGCACGGCGATATAGGCTCAGGCCGTGGCTGACCTATTGGTAGAACGTTTCAACTTAGATACCGTGCCCTCAACAGAGGATGGTTTATGGCTGTTGCACACATATGGCTCCTCGACCTCCCAAGGGGGGGGAGCCGGGGTGACCCTCAGAGACCCTCTCGAAGCTGAAGTTGACTATGCGATCAAGCTGGCGTTCCAAGTCACCAACAACGAAGCTGAGTATGAGGCCCTCATCCAGGGGCTCAGGATTGCACTCCGAAATGGCGCCACTCGGGTCACTGCATATGTTGATTCGCAGTTGATCGCGAGTCAGATTGATGGTTCTTATGAGGCTCGAGAAGCCACCATGGTGCAATATCTGGCGAGCGCTAAGGAGGTGATAGCTAAGTTCAGGGAATTCCACCTTTTGCAAATCCCGAGGGCAGAAAACGAACGGGCCGACGCTCTGTCAAAGTTCGCATCCGCCCTGGATGGTTTTAGCGAGCGTGCTATTACATTTCTTAGGACAGAGGAACCGTTGATAAGTAGAGCAGAACCTTTGAGGCAGGTGAATATGATCGATCCTTCCGAACCTTGTTGGCTCGATGAGATCATCAGATTTCTCCAAGATGGAACCAGCCCAAGCGACAAAGTTGAGGCTCGGAAAGTCAGAAGTAAAGCCCCTCGCTTCTCACTGGATGACGAGGGTCAACTATTCAAGCGATCCTTCCAAGGCCCACCGCTGAGATGCTTGAGACCGTCGCAGGCCAAGGAAGTTCTAGAACACGTGCACAACGGAAGTTGCGGGAACCACTCGGGCGGTCGGATCTTGGCAAAGAAAGTCTTAAGGAGTGGGTTTTACTGGCCCTCGGTGCTACGGGATGCCATTAGCTACTCCAAGAAATGCCCTAAGTGCCAGTTTCATTCTAACACCCCCCAGTTGCCAGCGGCTCAAATGATTTCCATCGATGTTTCATGGCCTTTTGATCAGTTGGGCATCGATATTGTGGGACCCCTCCCAACGGCGGCCGGACAAAAGAAATTCATAATACTCGCTGTGGATTACTTCACTAAGTGGGCGGAAGCCGAAGCGGTCACCAAGATAACATTCAAGGTTGTGAGAGATTTCATCTGGAAAAACATCATCTGTAGGTATGGTATCCCGAGGGTGCTTATCTCAGACAACTGCTCCCAGTTCATCGCTGCCGACACGCGGGATTGGTGCTATGAGCTAGGGATTGAACAGGGATTCACCTCCGTAGGCCACCCTCAAGCCAACGGTCAGGCGGAGGTGACCAATCGAACCATACTCCAGCATCTGAAGACGATGCTCGAGAGTAAGAAGGGAGAGTGGGCTGAAGAACTTCAAGGAGCCCTGTGGGCGTACCGTACTACCCCGCGAGCGGCAACAGGAGAAACTCCTTACTCCCTCGTTTATGGCTCCGAGGCTATGATACCTGCGGAAATTGCTCAAGAATCCGCACGCGTTGCCTATTTCGAGCCTGTCGCCAACGAGGCTAATCGGGCGCTCGAGTTAGATTTGCTGGATGAGAAGAGGAATGCTGTTTGGGCACGTATTCACAAATACAAAGCAACCGTTGCTCGCCAGTACAATAAATGTGTTAAGGAAAGGACTTTCCAGCTAGGGGACTTGGTCCTCAAAAAAGTTGAAGTCTCCAAACACGTAGGTAAGTTGGACCCCAATTGGGAAGACCCCTTCAAAGTCATTCAGGTACGAGCAAATAACACCTACTTGTTAGAGACTTTGCAAGGCGAGCGTCTCCCTAGGCCATGGAATGCATGTAACCTTAGAAGGTTCTACTTGTAGACTTCAATTTCTTTGTAATGGCCCGTCTACGGCATGAAGTGCTTTCTTTTGACAGAAAGCGTGTTGTAGTTGTTTCCAAAAATGCATCTATGTAACAGTAAGTATTTAATTCTTTGTTTTTATTATTTGCTTGCTTTCTTATTTGATCTAGTAATTCGAGCGACGGGAAGCCTACTCCGTGTCGAGCACCCTCCACGTCGAACGGCCTACGCGATACATCAATCGTTTCAAAGCTACACTGTCCAGGTGTTGATAACCATCCCCCCAAAACAGTTTGAACGATTTGTAAGTGTATAAAGTCCTAAAAATGAGCGACTCGAACAACGGGGAGCGCAATGCTCAATTATAGCCAGCTGAGTGCTAACCTCTCCAGCTCGTGCTCGCAAAAACCCGAATGACCCTCAACTTATTGAGTAAAAACACACTCATAAAATAATGGATTTTAACTCAATCCCTTCATGTGCTTCTCGAAATAACGTTAACCCCACGGTTACGCTCGCTTTGATCCCATACTTAGCAAATCCTACTGATGATTTCTAAAGTATCTACAACCTAATGGAGCGTTCAAGACGAGGGTGCACATTATGGGGCCAATACTTAGGCGGATCCCCAGAGATTTCCTAAGTTCAAATTCGAGCCTCATTACAGAAACGGCCAGGGAAACACCCTCGCGTTCCTATCTACGCCCCTCAAATCTCTAGACGTCGCCAAACTTTACACTGGTGGTGCGTTATGGCGGATGCCGGGGCACTCCTAAAGAGAACACCCTCGCGCACAAACAACACTCATCGCAAGCGTTCATACAAAAAGACCAGTTCATACTGGGAAGAACGACGAGCGCAATGGAATAACATCATTTATCATTTAAAAGTAAATGAGAAAACATTCAGACATTCGAGCATTTAAAAAGAAGTTCAAATATATCAGAAAGCGGCATAAGGGATCCAAAGTATTCAGGAAATAACTGAAGGATTAAGTACAGGTGTAAAATTGTTCATAAATGGAAAGAGGAATTCAAACTGACAAGGGCAAGAGATTAGTAGCCACGGGAGCTTCACTGGGCTGGAGCGTCAGGCTCGGGAGGAGCAGTTGCAAGGGGAACAGGGGCCAACACATTGGCATCAGAAGTTTGGGCCTCGCCAGGTTCCTCGACATCCACTGTGTCCATGACGGTGCCCTTGTCTTCTATCAGGAGGGGCTCGGGATCTACCCTGTTGGCAGCTATAAACTCCCTTTGGAGCGTTTCCACCAACTCCTGGTACTCGGGCTCCGCCAGATTCTCAGTAGGATCATCAGGGACCATGGGCTCGCAGTTTTCGTCCAAGTCCATGCGCAACCGTGCATCAGTGCGAGCGCTATCCGGAGCCAAGCCTAGTCTGACCATTTGCCCAATGGCTTTGTGGAAGAAACGCCGAGCGTTGTCAAAGCATTGCATGTTGGCCGCAAATACAAAGGCTTTGGAACGCACGAACTTCATCACCGCGTCCCAGGACACCCTCGCTTCCAAGCCCTGTACTTTGCCTTGCAAGTCAGCAAGGGCCTTGTTGGCTGCCTCGTTCTGGCGAGTGCTCTCCGCCAGCTGCTCACCCAGCTCCCCATTTTGTACCCTCAACTGGTCCCGCTCATCCTTCAATTTCCTGTGACGCTCATTTAGGACCAGAAAGGCGTCATCGGACTTCTTCAGGTTTTCCTTCAGCTGAACGTTCTCAAGGTTGGCAGAATTCAGTTGAGCACGGACATTGTTGTAATCCTCCTGCAATTGGCCCGGGTCCGAGATGCGCAGCAACTTCTTGTACTTGGCCTTATACTCGGAGTAGGCTTGCGCCCGCCCTTGCAGATTCTTGAGCCTCGGGAATACTTCCTAGAAATCCATCAGCGAAAAACACCATCAGAATAAAAAGAAAAAGAAGGGGAATTTTACTGAAGGAATCGAGGCCTAACCGTCAGGAGGACGTGGCATGCATCATCTGCGACCCGAGCGGCATCATGCTCGTTCAGTTTGTCATGGTCGGCGGAGAACTGGAGCTTTCCGACAATATCGGAGACCATGTTGACAGAAAAGGCGCTCTTTTTCAGCAGGACAGGACCGTCCTTCCTTTGGCGCTTGTATCGAGCGTCACCCCGGCAGCCAATTCTCCAGAAATCTTCATCCTCGGAGGAGGATGTGTCGCTACCCTCACCGCGGTGGCCTACAACCACCTCCTTTCCTTTACTGGAGATTGGGATAGAGTCCGGCATCCTCTTCCTTTTGCCTTGGCGCTCGGCCCTAATCCCTTCTTGGATGCGGACTAACTCCCTGGATCGGTTGTGGGAAGTGCTGGAGCTGAGTGCTATAGGCCCCTCGGGAGCAACTGGAGTAGGGGTAACCTCCCGAGCGCCATCCACGGTGAGATCCTCGACAGGACCAATGGCTGGAACCTCGTTTCCAGCACCTCTGCCTCCATCGCCTCGCCCTTGCCTTCGCCGAATTCCTCTGCCCCTCGGGGCAGTTGGGGGTCGCTCTTGCTGCTGCTGTTGCTGTTGCTGAGGGTTAGCACCGGCTCCCTGAGCGCCTAACATGCGTGAAAGTGCCTCAGCATTCATGCCTCGCGATAATATTTGGACACCTGCAAATAAGAAGAAACGAGCATCAAAAGATCGGTTGCTTGGATCGTATATACAAGAATGCAACAATCACTGTAAGTTAGAAGGCTATTCTAAAAGTTAGAGCAGTTAGTTCCTAGAATCTAACCGTCGAGGGCCATGATGTCAGCTGGAGGGTTGAGTATCATGTCTGGGGGGCAAGATAAACCATAACGGAACAACACTCCCTCATTCTTCGTCAGGGTCTCAGCCTTAATCCATTTTTTCTCAGCCCTCATCTCGAAGGCCAACCCTGTGCCCAATCCTCAAAGGCTTTATTCCTTACCCTTTCCCTAATCAAAGGACCTTCGCCATGTACCAACCATTCACAGAAAACCCTAAAAATCCCCCTGGAGCCCCCACGAAAAAGTACTTCTCTTTCCAATGCTCGCCGTAGGAAGTGGATGGAGAATCTATCATCTTAAAACCAGATTTGGCCTGGGCATAGTAGAATCCGTCCGTGGGGGACGAGCGTGTTGAACGGGCCACCTGTATCAAGCTATCAAAGTTGGCGATTGAGGGTTCGCGACCTAAAGCAACCATCATGATCACGAAAGTGTTAATCAGGGCTATGCCGTTCGGTAGAATTTGTGAAGGGCAAAGCCTCAAGTGCTGATAGATGTTGACGGTAACGGGCGGTATGGGAAATCGCAAGCCCCCGGCCAGAACCGTGTCACAGTAGACCGTCATCATCCCAGGTGGCGGTCGGTTGGCCCTCTCCCCCTCCTCAGGAAGTCGCATGGGGAATACCGCTTCATCCCAATAAGCTTTCTCCCTCAACTCCTCCAAATCGTCGAGCGTCAGAATACTTGCAATCTCATCCGAAGATCTGTCAGTCTGATGACGATTATCCTGCCTCACTCGAGTGGCAGGCTCCCTTCCTCTCCTCTGACGCCTTCTGGAAGGTTCAGCCTCAAATGGACGCCCGGATGGCCCGGCTTCACCCTCGGGAGCCATCATAGCCACTGTGATCCTGTGATCTTGGGGTCTCACAGCACTGTTCAACACTGGGAATACTCTCTCCCCCTGTCTCTGCATCTCCATCACGTTGTGCATCTCCTCAAAGAGGTCGTTCACCCCTCCGGGAGCACGCTCGTTCATCCCTTGAACGGCGGCGTCTACCTCTTCTTCCCCGGCGTCAGCCGGAGCCTGGGCCACCGAGATCGCCATGGGAATTCCTTCATCTGGGTGCGCCCTAACTAGGGGAATAGCTATGGGGACATCGCCATGAGGGGAAGAGCTCCCCACCGACATCTCCTCAATCTCCCGTACATAATCATCAGCTTGGTTTCCGGCCATGTTCAATTTTCAACTTTTGGAAACGGGATTTCTGGCAGAGACCTCAAGGAGAGAAAAGAAATTTCTGAAACAAATGCAATGGCAGGAACTGGCTCTTCACTCAGGGTTTTTCACTCACCTAATCGAAAACTAGTGTTAGCACGGGAAAGATAAGAACAATGTTAGGGGATTTTACCTAAAAGTTTGAAGAACGGAGTCTCGCCGGAATCACTAAGAGTTGCAGGGATTTCTTGCTGCGTGTATGCTTGGAGAAAACGAATTGCGTGAAAGAGATCCTAGAGTGCTGTAAATCCCTATTTATAGGGGATGACTTACACTGATTAGGGTTTGGGATTTCAAAACGCAATCATTTCCCGCCTAGGAAATCCCCCCACTTTTGGTAACCGCCTCACGTCTCCCGGAGTGCACGCGTCCACGTTCCCACTCAGCATTAAATGAGGACATGACTTCAATTAATGTTGTGTCAGACTGTGTCCGTTACGGAAGGCAAGCAGTCACTTCTTCAGCAATGGGCTTGACCCTCGGATATTCAAAAATTCAAAGCTCCATTCTTTTTAAATTCTACAGTACGCTCGAGCGATACTACAGAATTTGGGGGGCAAAATGATGAGACCTAAAGTCACACTCGAATCAGTGCCGTCCACGTGTCAACACTTCGTGGACTGAGGGCCAAGACGCTCGTATTGATGGGCTCGTGGGCCTTCCCAGCCCACTCGTTTACCAGCTAACAAAGACCATTGAGCCTCGGACAACTATTCGGGTAAAGGGCCGGAGCCGATAGGCTTGGCGCTCGCATCTCGGCCCCCAGGGTTACCCTCCTCAGGGAAGCACCCACACGGGGAACCCATTCATGACGCTCGGGATTTTTGGCGCTCAAGGGTCATCTACCGTGGGGAGCCCATCCGTACATTCTTCGAGCGTCACCAGCGCTCGTGAATGATCTTGCTCCTCATGTGACGGATCCTAACCTTCACAAGAGGATTTTTAAGCTTTCCTCTCACGCGACCCTCGCCAACAACCTCTGACACAAAGGTGGTGCGCACCTTGTACCTGACACGCCGCCTCCTTTTCAGAAATGTCATTTTCACACCCTCACAGGTTGCCACGTGTTAGGGCAACACAGGTTTGGGACCACCCAGTCAATTTACCCATTTACCCTCATCCCTAACATATAAATAGGGAGGAACCCATGCCTTCTCCCCTAAGTCATCATCTGCATACAAATCGCATACATTGTTCTGGGCATTTTCCACTGATCTTCTCAAGCTTCTCATTCACCACAGTAACACTACCCTTGTAGCTTGCATTCTTGGTGTTATCCTAGCTGGAAGAACCCACGCTTAAAAGGAAACCCAGATCCTGAGGCCCTCACGCCTGTGATGGTCTTCTCTTCTACAAACAAATTCTAAAGTGATTGGTGTTTAAATCCTTTACAAGTTTCTGCACCATCAGATACAAATATATAGTACATAATTAATGTAAATTAAGCACTTAATCCCCTTAATTAACATAAATTAAGCACTCATTGATTAATCGGTGATTTTCTTTATACGGTTGTTTGACTTTTCAAAACATAAAATTTAAACAAATATAAAGTAATAGATAAAAATATAGAGTACATAATTAACGTAAGTTAAGTACTCAATCCCCTTAATTAACATAAATTAAGCACTCATTGATTAATCCATGATTTTCTTTGAAATATAATTAACTTTTTATTGTCTCTCTATAATTATATTCACTCACAACATTTTTACGCCATTAGTTTTGGCACAAGTTTTGAATATAACTCAGGTAATCTCTTCTTTGATTGGATCTGTTCTTATACCGTACATCGTAAATTACAATAATAATGATTCACAACCTATTTATTTGTTTATTTGTATATTAATTCATAGTTTTTTTTTCTGTTTTTTTTTTTTTTTTTGTAGAAAAATACTTTCTTTTGAAGTTTTTGTTTAGGTACCGTGTGCGGTAAGGTAATTATATTTATATAATTGTTCAATGATAATTTATGTATTATTTGTGTGTATGTGTATGTTTTGATTTTATGGCTTTCTCATAATTTTGCTAGAAAAATATATCCTTTTGAAGTATTGGTTCAAGTACGCTGCGTGAGAAGGTAATTTTTTTTTTTTTTTCTTACATATTTTATGGTATTATTTATATATTAATTTATAGTTTTTTCTCCGTGTTTTAATACAAAAATATCTTCTTTTGAAGTTTTGTCAAGTACCGATCAATGATGAGGTAATTTCTATACATATCCTTAATTTGTTCAAAAATAATTTATATATTGGTTATATATTTTTTAATACTAACATATCGTCCACGAAAATTATGTTACAAATCCCTTTTTTGAATGTAAAAACAATATCCACACATTAATTATGCTAACTTTGATTAAATTATATTTTTGTTGTAATTTTAAAATATTTTAATATTTATAAATTTATTTTAAAATGTTGCATGGTTTGTAAAGAAACAGAAATAGATAATCAACTCCATTAGGATGCATTAATTTTGGAAAGTAATTATTAATATATTGACTAAAAGATTTAATATTTTAAAATAAAAATCAAAAATTATTTATAAAAATGTAAGAATTACACCCACGAGTCATGAATTGCTATAAGTTTGGATTTTGATTTTGGGAGTCATAAGCTGCTATAATTTTGGAGTTGGTTTTTGGTAATAAAATTTAATAAAAATGAATAGAAAATAAATTATAGAATGAATTAGTGGAGTAGTAATTGTGATTAATAAATTTAAAATTATATGTTTGTGTATTGACCTATTTTATATATAAAAATGATTATCGTCGTTTTTTATTAAATTATGTGTCTAATGATTTGATATTTATTTCCTACGGAAAGATGAAGATATCGAAACTATAGTTCCTTAGCAAAACTATATAGTATTTGTAACAATAAATGTTTTCCCTCTTTAAGAAGCCACCGGAAAATGATGATATTAGCTCAAGTTGAGTAATAGAGAGATTATAAACAAAAGAACATGATCTAAAGTTATATATTCAATTATTAAAGCATCTCTAATATTTTATTTATATTTAACATATCATTAAACTCATCTGATGTATTAAAACCATATTGCTACTTTTTTTTTTGTTTACATACATATATTTATATTATATGCCATTTCTAATATTTTATTTATATTTAACATATTACTCATGTGATGCATTAAGAGCATATTGCTATTTATCTTATTAAAGCTATATTTATCTCATTTTAAATTGGAGTTTAAAAATAAACTAAAAAAGAGGAACTCCTTTATGGCATACCTTTTTTCTTTTTCTTTTTTTAAATTATATATTTTTATTCTATTTTTAAAAGGGTTCGCTTTGTTTCGGTTTACTACTTCATGAGTTCATGTACTTTCTCTTTGTCCGTAAACTTCAACCGCAAACTCTAACAAGATTAATTGCACCTATTCAATATGTTCTCCCAATGCTACCCAAGAAGAATTTCATGGCCACAAATTTGCAATCTCCGATCTCGCCTTCTCCTCCGTTGACTACTTCCTTGCAACCGCCTTCTATGACCTGCATCGTTTGCCTTTGGGACGTCATGAATTTAAATCGTGTCATGTGCATTATTGCATTAGGCTATAATGCATTAGTGCCCCATGAATTAATGCATTTCATTTATTATTTTCATATTGTTATATATGTGGTTGTAGAAAATTGTAGAAATTCTTATAGTTATAAATCATATTTATATACATTTAATTCCTTGGTAAATTAAAATAAATATAACGATAAATGAATAAAGTCGAGATTGAACTTTAGTTTTTTTAAAATAAACTGGAGAAGAGCAATTTTTGGCCTTTTTTAAATATGAAAAACACAACTTCTGTTAAATGGGATTTAAATATTTTTATACACAAAACATCACCAATTTCTATTTGTCTTAAAGTTAATTCTCATATTTCTCTAGATGCAAAACACTAAATATATTGTACCATGATTGTACACTTCCGAAAAATGGCATGAATGATGTGGATCTTAATTTCTAATTGCTAATTCAACACTTCAATTTCAAATTTAGACCCTATATGCCGTTTTATATTTACTTTAATTTAAGATTATTTTATGTTAATAAAAATACTTCTATTTTAGTACATTCAGTTAGTTAATTTGTGGGGGACTATGTTGCACGGACACGGACACGACACGACACGACACGGACACGGCGACACGGATTTTTTAAAAATTTTAGGACACGACACGGTTCCGACACGGCTATATTTTATATAAATAAATATATTTTATATATAAATTAAAATATTTTACATAAAAATAAAAATAGTTTATAAGTATAATCTAGATAAAATAAAATATTTTAAAAAAATATGTATAATTAAAAACTAGAATAAGTTTATTATTTTAGTTTTCACCCCAAAAAATTCTAAAAATATTAAAAAATGCATAAAAAACTTTGTTTAATTAGAAAATTTGTCCCGCCGTGTCCGAGCCGTATTGGACACTTCACCCCGCCGTGTCCGACACCGTGTCCTATTTTTTTTTTGTTTAATTTTTTTAATTTTGGACACGTTTCAGCCGTGTCCGACACGTGTCCGAGGCGTGTCCGTGTCCGTGTCCGACACGTGTCGGACACTGCACGGACACTTTTTTTGCCATGTCCACGCTTTCTAGGTGGGGGAGTTTTAGATATATCCTTTGTATATAAGTTTTTCAAAAATTTTGATCATTTACTTTTTCTATAAGATACTGTACTTAGAGGACTAAAAAGAAAAATATTGTGTTTTGCCAATTATGAAATAAATAATTATATTTTAATTGATTAAATCAATCTTATTTTACCTTCATTACGAATAATCACGCACTTTAAACCTTAAACTTATCAACGTTTAATATAAAATTATCTTGCTCATAAGATATCAAAACAAAGTATATGCGCCAAACACTTGATATTGGTATATGCTTAATCCATATAAATTTTATTATGTAGGGACATAATGGGTAAAAATAGAATGGTTTGCAGGCTTACGAGGCTAAAATGAAAAAGAGAGCTAAGCGTCATAGAGGATTAAGTGCTGTTAATATGTTGGCACAACTGGACAGGCAAATTCATTTATTATCGGAATCAACAAACAATCATAAGGAGGAGTCTCACATTAATGGTCCGCCTTCACGTGTAGCCCGAATCATGCAGGAATCTTCAGCGCGTCCCACACGTGCAACGTCATCACGTTCTACACGAGGATCATCCTCTCGCGGGCGAAGTATGAGGGCCCATGATGGTCGGTCTATATTAAATCGTTCTAATTATTCTAGCATGACAGAAAATGGTATGTTCTCTTATTTCTTAGTCAATTTGTTCCATTTTTTTTAATACAGTGATATACATTTCTATACATCACATTATATTTTGATATGATATTCTTGAATTTTCCATTGGATTGATGTTTTCTTAAAAGTAATTTTGGTGAAAAGCAATAAGGGCTGTAGCAAGATCTTTCCACCCTATTAACGTATTGTAGAACAACATTATATAGGTGATGTATCGGTGGATAACAATGGTGCGGATCAGGTTACAACTCCGACACTTTATTCCGTTCCCATTGTTCTTGGTATAATAACAAATTATTTAATTTTAATATTTTTTATTATCATTCTGTATAACCCTTTAATCCTAATATGATATATATTTTTTTAATATTTAGTCTACAATGCAGAAGAGTTAAGAAAAGCCGAACCTCCACTCGGGGTTGATACAACACTTGGTAAGATGTGTGTGTATATATATGTAAAATTTTTAATATTTTCTTTTCATATAATGCTTAAATTTTGATGTATAACAGGAGATCAAGCACTTAATGATTCACATGATGAAAATCCCCGACTCTCTCATGCTCCTACTATTCAAGGTAATATTATAATTGATGGGGTCTGAATCGGGATATGTCAAACTTCGATCACCTTCTATTTGATATTGTGGGGAAAACAGGAAACACTCGCCGATAATGAGGTGGATTCTACCTGCTAGGACAAACACCAAGAACAGATAGTCAGAAGGCCAAGCTGGGGGGGACTAGGGGTGATGCCCAGTTTGACTCTCCGACGCTCCAGTCAGTTAAGGAACTGAAAGAGAAAAGAAGTAATTGCAGAGGTTAAGTATGGAAGCTTACCCATAGTGAAGGAGATGAACTCACATTTTTATAGTTGAGGGTCGGGGACCCTTTGGTCATCTGCACCATGTGGTCCTGGCCGAATGTTGCCCTAACACGTGGCGTTGCGAGAGAAACCTAGGAGGAATTTTCTGCAAAAGCTGGTGCCAATGTAGTGCGGGCAGCAGTGGCAGGTGCGCGGGTGAGTTGGTGGTGTCAAAGAGCCGTTTTAGGGAGGTTGGCCACGAGGGCTAAAAGCACGCTCGTGTCAACCGAGTGCCTTGGAGGCCAATGAATCCGCTAGGGGATAAAGGCCAAGGCTTATGCAATGAGCGGGAGTGGAAACTTCCCGGAGGGAGAGTAACGCTCGAAGAGAGCTTCCTTGATAGATTGGAGCTTAGCCGGGTATTTGCGAAATGCGCTCGTTAGAGAGCGGCAATGTTGACCCTGCGTGTGCGTAGCAGAGATGGCGCGTGCCCTTGAGGAACCTTGGTGCTCGGGGGGTTGGGTGCTCGTGTACAACTGCCTTAATCACAAGAGAACATGTGTTACTATCTCGAGTTGCCACATATCCAAACGTGGGACAAGGGTATTTTGACCCTATCATTTTACCCCCCAATTCTGTAGCCCTTGGTGATAAGGGCTGTAGAATTCTATCAATGTAATCCTTCGAGCGTTGCACTTGTAGAAGGCATAGCGTGTTGGGCAATCATCCTTCTGATTGCGCTATAAATGCGGCCCTTTCTTCTGACCGCTTGAAACGTCTATGCATTTAATGCTGATGCGTGTGGGGCGCGTGATTCTTGGGGAGTACGTGACGGTTCAATAAAGTGAACGGTTTCCTAGGCGGGAAATGATTGCAATTTTGAATTACTTGTCAGAAACGTACCAACTTCCCTTCCTATAAATAAGGGATTCCGTTTCCATTTAATCCTTTACGCAAACATATCTTCAGAGCATATTTTGCAGGAAACCCTTTGTAAAGCAAATTCCAAGCATTCGTAATTCTCTTCCAAGTTTTTCCAGAAAACTCAAGGTAACCTCCGGTGAAATCTTCTAACTTTGCTAACCTTAGAATCAGATTAGGATTTAGTAATTCTTCAAACTCCACCTTCTCTAGAAATCCCAAATTTCTCTGAACATCCTTCGTCTCCAAAATCCCCGTATTCCTTCCAGATTCCATAGTAGCCATGCCAGAGATCATGTAGAAGAATTTACCCACGAGGTTGAGGAGATGGCTACCCAGAGTTCATCTCCTCCGGGTTCCCCTAGGGACAAGGAGTTGGACGCGGCCGTTATGGCCATGGATGAAAGAAACCCAGATGGTGTGGAACACCTTTTTGACGAAATGAACCTGGTGCTTGAGGCGGAGAGGCAAGGGGGCGTATTGCCCGTTGACGGAGAGTGCTACCCATCCTCATCGTCGTACCGTGACCGTAGCCGTCGCGGCCCCGGCCCCGGTCTCTGAATTCGAGGGAGAAGCGGGGCCCTCAAAAAGAGCCTATGCCAAGGGCAAAAGGAAGAAGTCCCAGAGGCCCAAAAAAGCTAAGAAGGCCAAAGGGTCAAACGAGGGTGAGGGCTCAGGTATGCAAGCGACCGAGCGTACCCCTGACGAGACTCCCAGCACCATCACTTTGGGAGAGATAAAGACTATGCTGGCACCAATATATTGGGACGAGCGCTTCACCTGACGAATCCCTGCTGAGCACGAGCGTGCCAATAATCCACCCGGACTGGTTGATTCAAGCCAAGGACTTGATAGATGACGCGGAACTCATGTTCCTCTGTGCGCCTTCTAATGATCCTCACTATCTCAGCAACCCTCCCGCTCGAGATTTGTATAGAGATGGTTAGATTTTAGGGTACTAACCTTTAGATAGGGATGCTAACTGTACTCTTGCATTTGTAACTTGTATTTGGTGAAGTTTGCCTAAGGGTTTCTAACCCTCGTTCTTTCCTTCTTTGCAGGAGCAAATATTATAAGAATGACCGGAGGAGGGATTAGAAACGCTGCCCAATTTGTCAACGCACGCAATCGCCAGCAACGCCAACAACACCAAGAAAACCCAAAGAACCCCCGAGGCCGAGGAGCGGGCCGGGGTGACGGTCGTGGCGGCCACCAAGGCGCCAGCTCAAGCGCTGCAGCTGGCGCTCAAGCATCACAAGGCCGCTTAGAGAATAGAGCGGCAAACACAGAAGACATGATAGTGGCCTGACCGCCAGTTACAACGGACACAAGGGTAGCCAACCCCACTACCGCCAAGCAGACAAGGCCCGCCACGAGCGTGGTGATCAGAGGGTCTCAGGGGAGCAATGATCAAGCCTCCCGAAAAAGGAAAAGGATGCCCGACGCTTTTGCCATAGCCGGTAAGGGCAAGTAGGTTGCTGAGGGCCCCAAGGGTGATGGAGATACTTCCTCCTCCGAGGAGGAACATATATGGGGATTCGAGCGCAAAGGGGATAGGAGTTACAAGCACTCTGCGGATGGAGGCCTCGTTCTTTTGAATCACGGATCGCCCTCGCATGCCATCAGTGATGGCCTTTTTGAGAGGGTCCAATTCACTGGGGACCATCAAGCTTTATACTCCGAGCCCGTGGAAAAGGTGACTGGCGACATGATCCACGCCATAATTTCTGTAAGTCACTTTTATACTTGTAATCTTTGTCTTTTGAAGATGCTATTCTTCAAGATTTCCACTAACACTCCTGCCCTTTTGAATTCATGCAGCAAGTTCTTCCGAGGGCGAAGAACATCTAAATACGTGCCACGTTTACGCTGACAGGAAGGTCAAATACAAGAGGATGGCGCGCTCAAATGACCCCGCTCAAATCCAAGAAGAATTGGATGTAGAGAAGGCCAAGTTCCTTTCTCTTGACATAGAGCACAAGAAGCTGGAGACTGAGATGAAGAAACTGCAGGAGAATTTCACGAACGCCGAGACCGCTAGGAGGAGTTGGCACACGTAATACAATAACCTCAATGAGAGCCATCAAAAGCTTACGGACGATCGTAACGCATGGAGGACGAGGGCTACTGAGGCGGAGAAGAAATATTCAGATACCATGAACCAGCTTCCTCACCGTATCGAGCAATCAGTCAAAGAGGCGCTCATCATGTTTTGCCATTCAAAGGCATTCAACTTTGCGGCCTCATTGCATTGTCTTGACAAGGCTCAAAAGGCCTTCAATTTGGCGATTGAGCAGGGTATCTTCAAGGGCTTAACAGATCCATCCGCTCGTGGGATGCCGGACATGGGGCTTATGTACAACGAGTATTGTGTCGAGGAAGATGACGATCGTGAAGACCCTGAAGCAGGCCTCTCCGAGCCGGAGTACCACTTTTTGGTCACGCTCGTCCAAGATGAGTACATGGCAGCTCACCCTCCGGTGGAAGCCCCTCGTGTAGAGCAAGATAAGGGTGTTGATGCTGCCATTATCTCCTCCACGATCCCCCTTGCAAATGAGCCTTTAGTGCCCGTTGTGAGTGCTCCTGCTCCCGTCTCTGAGGATGCCCTTATTTCAGCAAATGAAGTTAATGAGCCCAATGCCCCCCAAGCGCCAGGAAATAACGAGCCCGCTCCTCCTGGTCAAGAGCCTGCAGCTCCAGCACATCAAGAGATTGTAAATTTGGAAGAGGATGTGGCACCTGCAGCTTAGCCTCCATTTGTTTTTTCTGTCCAGTATTCTCTGAGGGCCATGATGCCCTTGTTTCAAATGATTGTAATCTCTTCTTTGTTTTGAATGAAATATTTCTTTTCCATGATTTGCTTTTGCTTTCTTGCTTATGCTCATTGTTGTCGAGATCCCATTTAAGATTCTGACTAATTCTTAAACTTAAGTAAAGGACATAAGAAAACTTGGAAAATTTTGATAAGTCATCGAGTAAATACGAGGGTCTTACTTTGCACACGCCCCCATTTCAAGACTTGTGAAAATTTTGCCTAAGTATGGATTCAATTTCAAGTTTTGAACGAGCGTGAGGGTTCATTTAATAGTGAACCCCAGCTTGGTAACTGATGAAAGTTTACAAAGATTGGCTAAGTCCCATAGTTGAGCGCAGGTGTTTCCCCTTGAAGGCACCCTTGTAACTGGGACTTGTGCAAATTCATGTGTAATGAATTTGTGCCATTCCATGGACGCACGAGAGGGCTATACTCCTAGGGTGACGCTCGTGGTTTTCTTTTCTTATTTTCAAGGGTCCTGTCCAGAGCGCTGAGCGTTGACTCTGGCCTGCTAGGATTTTTCATTTTCAAGGGTCCCGTCTCGAACGCTGAGTGTTGACTCATGGCCTACTAGCACTTTTCCTGAGCGTATTCCGGGCCTTGAATTCTTGAATCTGTGGCGTGAGGAATCCCGTTTTCGAGAGCGAGGCGTTGTAACAAACAGCCAAGGCCTACTAGGATTCTCCTTGAGTGTGTTTTCCTTCAATTCATCGTGTCGGTTGTGAGCGTTACCAGGCTGTCCTTATGAGGGCTTCCCCCACGCGGAGTAGAGCGTTGAGATTTGAAGTAGTACACAGGGCCCATTAGTGGGATTGTTACATCATTATTTTAGAGAACTTAAACATAGAACCGCCGGAGGTTACACGCGTTCCAAGGGCGAGGCAAACGCTCGCCTTGCAGCGTCTCCAGGGCGTAAGTGTTGTTAGCTCTGACTTGTATGATTTTGAATGGACCTTCCTAGTTGGGGTCCAATTTTCCCACATGCTTGGATACCTCCACCTTCTTCAGGACCAGGTCTCCTAGTTGGAAAGTTCTCTCCTTGACACGCTTGTTATATTGTCGTGCCGCAGCCGCTTTGTATCTATGCATTTTTACCCATGCATTCTCTCGCCTTTCTTCTAGTAAATCCAATTCAAGGCTCCTGCTAACCTCGTTGTCCTGGGGCTCGAAGTAGGCTACTCGGGCAGATTCGTGTGCGATTTCCACGGGTATCATCACTTCCGACCCGTAAACGAGGGCAAACGGGGTTTCGCCTGTAGCCGCTCGTGGGGTCGTTCGATAAGCCCACATAGCCCCTTGTAGTTCTTCAGCCCATTCACTTTTCTTACTCTCCAGCATGGTTTTCAGTTGCTGGAGAATAATCTTGTTGGTGACTTCTGCTTGTCCGTTGGCTTGAGGGTGGCCCACGGAAGTGAAGCGATGTTTAATACCCAATTCGGAGCACCATTCCCTAATTTTTGCCGTGATAAACTGCGACCCATTGTCTGATATAAGCACCCTCGGAATGCCATATCTGCAGATGATATTCTTCCATATGAAATCCCTCACCACCCTGAAGGTGATTTTTGCGACGGCTTCAGCCTCTGCCCACTTTGTAAAATAATCAACGGCCAAGATGACAAATCTCTTTTGCCCGACCGCCATTGGCAATGGACCCACAATGTCTATACCCCACTGGTCAAAGGGCCACGAGACGTCTATGGGGACCATCTGGGCTGCTGGCAACCGAGTGATGTTCGAATGGAACTGACATTTGGGACACTTTTTGGAGAATTCATGGGCATCCTATAGAACAGTAGGCCAATAAAATCCACTCCTTAGTATTTTCTTGGCAAGGATGCGTTCTGCTGAGTGATTCCCACAACTCCCACCATGTACATGTCCAAGGGTCTCTTTGTCTTGCGAGGGCCTCAAACATCTCATTGGTGGGCCCTGAAATGACTTTTTAAAAAGCCTGCCCTCATTGTCTAGAGAGAAACGAGGGGCCTTGTTTCTGATCTTCTGGGCCGTCACCCTGTCAGTTGGACAAGTTCCATCTCTGAGGAACTTAACAATGTCATCGAGCCAGCAAGGCTCATTAGGATCAATCATGAGTACAGCTTGTGTCATGCTTTTTTCCTTAATCAAAGGCTTTTCAGTCCTGAGAAATGTGACCGAGCGCTCACAGGTGCTCTCCAACGCGGAGGTAAATTTGGACAGAGCATCAGCTCGTTCGTTCTCCGCACGTGGGACCTGCAACAAGTTGAATTCTTTGAACCTCTGAATAATTTCCTTCGCCTTTCCCAATTACTGCATCATGGTGGCTTCTCGAGCCTCATAAGTTCCTTCAATCTGGCTTACAATCAGCTGTGAATCCACGTAGGCTGTGATCCTGGAGGCTCCGTTTTGAAAAGTAATTTTCAATCCTTGGATAAGAGCCTCGTACTCCACCTCGTTGTTTGTGACTTGGAAGTCTAGCCTGATTTCAAAGTCTATCTCTATTCCTTGTGGATCTCTAAGGGTCACTCCTGCCCCTTCCCCTTGAGAGGTCGAGGAGCCATCCGTGTGCAGGACCCACAAGCCTGTATCCTCATGCACCACGGGCTCCAGACCGAAACGCTCAACCAACAAATCGGCTACCACCTGTGCTTGTATAGTAGTTCTTGGCTCGAAGCTTAAGTCAAACTGGCTCAGCTCAATGGCCCACTTGACTAGCCTTCCAGAAACATCAGGCTTAGAAAGGACCTGCCTGAGTGGTTGATCCGTGAGCACCGTGATGGAGTGTGCTTGAAAATAAGGTCTCAGCCTCCTTGACGCGTTGATGAGAGCAAAAGCAAACTTCTCGATTTCTAAGTACTTCTTATCTGCTCCCTGCAATGTTTTGCTCAAGTAATAGATAGGCAGGTGCTTGTGGTCACGCAAAGTGACCAATACGGCGCTCGTTGCCTCTTTGGAGACAGAGAAATAAACATACAGCTTCTCTCCTTCTATTGGTTTGGTAAGTAGTGGAGCACTCGAGAGGTATGCCTTCATGTCTTGCAATGATTTCTCGTATTCTTTAGTCCATGCAAAATTTCTGGCATTACGCAAGATTTTGAAAAACGGCAGGTTCCTATCTGCCGAGTGCGATATGAATCTATTCAGAGAGATGATCTTTCCCACCAGTACTTGCACCTCCCTAAGATTACGAGGGGAAGGGATGTCCATAATAGCCTTGATTTTCTCAGGATTAGCTTCTATCCCCCTCTGGCTGACCATGTATCCCAGGAATTTTCCTCTTCGCACCCCGAACATACACTTGGAAGGATTCAACTTCATACTGTACTGGCGCAGGATGTTGAAGGTACGATTTAAATCCTCCAGGTGCGAGTCTTGACGCTCGCTCTTGACTATCATGTCGTCTACATAGACCTCCATTGAGCCTCCAATCTCTTCTTCAAACATCCGGTTCACAAGGCGCTGGTATGTGGCGCCGGCGTTTTTGAGCCCAAATAGCATAACCTTGAAGCAATAAACCCCCATATGCACAACAAACGAAGTTTTCGGACGGTCTTCCGGTGCCATAAAGATTTGGTAATACCCCTGGAAGGCATCCATCATGCTCATGATCTCACAGCCAGCGGTCGAATCCACCAATTGATCGATCCGTGGCAGAGGATAAGGGTCTTTGGTGCAAGCTTTGGTGAGTTCCGTAAAATCATTGCACATGCGCCACTTATTAGCACTTTTGGGCACGAGGACCACGTTACAGAGCCGTTCCGGGTACAAAATGGGTTCAATATATTCTGCTTCCAATAGCTTATTCACTTCTTCCTCGATGATCTTTCTCCTGAATCCCTTGGCATCCAGCTTCTTCTGTTTGACAGGTTTGAACGAGGGATCCACATTGAGCCTGTGAACGATAACGCTCGGGTCTATCCCCATCAAGTTCGAAGCTTTCCAAGCAAAAATATCAACGTTTTCTCTCAAGAAATTAATCATTAAGACCTATGTGGGGCCCGACAGGCCGGAGCCAATTTGCGTGGTTCTATCTTTGTTCCCTGGCTCCAATTCAATCGTGAGGAATTTCTCCGTGGGCTCGATCCTCACTTCTGGTCTGGGGAGCTCGAGGGCTCATTTCTTCCCTGTGAGGCGGTCGACGGCGACTTCCTTATTGCCTTCGTTGCTATCGTCCTCAGAAGACCCTTCAACCGCACCTAAGGGGATATTCTCGTTATCCGTCTTAGCATCAGAGCCCTTCCTTTTGCTCTTCTTCTTGTTCAACTTGGCCCTCTTGTGGACAGGGTCGTCTTCATCTAAATTTGGGAAATCCACCGCTTTCTTGATGGATCCCACTTGGAGTACTTTCTCCGTTTTGGGGTTTTTGAGGGATAGCATGTAACATTCCCAGGCTTCTCTCACGTTGCAAAGAACCTCGCCGATGCCGTCGGGGTTGGGAATTTGATCTTCTGATGGTAGGTGGAGATGATTGCCTTGAAATCAACGAGGGCGGGCCGTCCAATGATGACGTTGTAAGGAATCTCGATCTCCACTACCGCACAGGTGACCATGAGCGTCGTTCACTGTGGGGCACGACCAAAAGAAGTGGCCAAGCGAATTTGCCCGCGGGGAACAACTTCAGAGCCCCCAAAGCCAATAAGGGCTGTTTTGAGGGGCTCAAGTGGTATATTTGTGACATTCATCTTTTGAAAAGTCGAATAAGGCAAAACGTTAACAGAGCTTCCACTATCCACCAGCACCCTCTTTACAACATGATTGTGTATGTCTAGGCTAACCACCATGGGGCAGTCAGAGGTTTCACTCTCCCCATGGGGCGTTATGATATGAGCTAGATCCTCGTCACTAAACCCTATGACCTCTTTCTCGCGAGGGCCCTAAACGCTGGAATCCTTGATGGAGTAGACTTGTTTAGGCACTGAGGGGCGTTGATCATAGTTCCTTATGTGTCGACGGCAGGAAGCGTGGAGTCCCCTCCTGATGAGCCTCTTGCGATCATGTTGATGACGGCGAATGGGGTATTCTCTGGCTCTATCATTTTCTGTTTTCCATGAGAGCTGCTTTCTGGAGGGCCTCGCCTCGGGGGCTCCTTGAGCGTGACGGGCTTCTTCTTCTATCCTGAGATCTCTCATTACAGTGCTCATCGTATTGCTCCAGGGCTCCCACAAACTCCTTCAAATGGCCACCAGCAACAAGCCTCTGAATTTTGCTTTCCAATTGGTGGCACTCATCCGTATCGTGCCCTTTCTTCTTGTGGAAGGCACAGTACTTGTTTGATCGTCTCAGGGCCTCAGTATTTCTCATCTTGAGGGGTTTTTTGAAGAGCTTTTTGTCTAAGAGATTGTATACTTCTGAGTTCGGCTTTGTGAGAGGGATGCGCTCGAAACGACGAGGGGCAGGGGGAGATTTCTTGCGATCTTTTTGGACAGCATCTTCTCGCCCACGTTATTGGCGGCGCTCGTGTCTTACTGGGCTTGGGTGTCGGGGTCCATTCGTCCCGTACATATCCTCGAGCGCAAAGAATGGCTTGGGTACTTCTCTTAAGGCCATGAGGGATCCTGGCCTTCTTTCCATAATGGCGTCAGCAAACTTTTTGCTCACATACTGCTTGTGATCCACAGCCTCAAAGATCAGTGGGATCAAGAAATCCATGGAAGACCTCTCCACTTGCAATATCTCTTTGTTGAGGCGGGCGAAGAACGAGCGGAGAGATTCGTTCCTGCCTTGCACCACATTGTAGAGGGTTGTGGGCGCAGTAACGGGGGCCTTCAAAGAGTTAAAGTGATTGAGGAAAGCGTTGGCCAACTCTTCATACGAGTGTATTGAACGTGGCGGCAATCGCTTATACCACTCTTGAGCCATGCTTACCAAGGAAGTAACAAAGACCTTGGCCCAGTAATTGCTCGTTTGCTCGTACAAGTGCATCAAATGCACGAAATGATCTAGGTGCTCCACTGGATCTGTAGTCCCGTCATAGCGGTTGACGAAAGTGGGAACTTTTGCCATTCCTGCTTGGGCCATCAAGACTTCTTCCAAGTTGATTCTATCCGCCGGGCCTTTACCTTTGCTGGTCTGAGGGCGATCGTCACCCCCTTTTTCTGGAGCCCCCCTCTCTTTGGCAGGTGGAGGCGGCGGTCTGGCTTGCAGGACGTTTTGAGCCGCCGTTAGGGGGATGAACCTGCCACCCTCGTGGAGGGGCTATTTGAGCAGCTGTTCCCGGGGGGAAATAGGTAGTTGTGAAATTCTGCCAAGCATTTTGGACGGCCTGGATTTCACATTGGGTGTACAGAGCCTTCAGCTGTTCCGAGGTTAGAGGTGGCAGCTCTACCCCATCAATTTCTTAGGGGAGAACGATAGGCAGCTGCATCTGTCCAGCGTGGTAAGGCTGGACCATAGGAATCATGGGTGTCGGAGTCAAGGCGTACCCTGGTGGCGGTATCATATAGGGATACGCGCCAGGCTGGGCGGGCGGCGCGTGGATTGGACCTGGGAAACAGGGATCCCAGATCCTCCTGCAACAGCGGTGGAGAGGGGATCCATGGGGGGAGCAACCGTCTCCAAGGGGGGAGCGGACCCATCAGCTGGAGGTACTCCACCAAGCACAGGTGAAGGGGGACGACTGCTCACGTCTTGGGGAAGATTATCTCCTCCTCCTGCGGTTCCTAAACTCATAGTGACCATGGTGGTAGTGTGTTTGCTTTTCAACTAGCGAGATAGAAGGGAAAAGGGTGGATTTCCCACAGACAGAGCCAAAAATGATGGTGTCTGAATCGGGTATGTCAAACTCCAATCACCTTCTATTTGACATTATGGGGAAAACGGGAAACACTCGCCGGTAATGAGGTGGATTCTACCTGCTAGGACAAACACCAAAAACAAATAGTCAGAAGGCCAAGCTGGGGGGATTGGGGGTGATGCCCAGTTTGGCTCTTCGATGCTCAAGTCAGTTAAGGAACTGAAAGAGAAAAGAAGTAACTGCAGAGCTCAAGTATGGAAGCTTGCCCACAGTGAAGGAGATGAACTCACATTTTTATAGTTGAGAGTCGGGGACCCTTTGGTCATTTGCACCATGTGGTCTTGGCGGAATGTTGCCCTAACACGTGGCGTTGCGAGAGAAACCTAGGAGGAATCTTCTGCAAAAGCTGGTGCCAATGTAGTGCGGGCAGCAGTGGCAGGTACGCGGGTGAGTTGGTGGTGTCAGAGAGCCATTTTGGGGAGGTTGGCTGTAACGCCCCGGTTCCGGATGAACAGGTAAGCACGCCACGTGTGAGATTTTGACCGTAGGATTTATTTTAATTCTTTTAAACTTTTATTTCCTACGTGACATCTCAAAATTTTATAAAATTCATGATGCATTATTTACGTGAATTATATGATTTCATATCATTGGAAAATTATTTCAAGTCATGGAAAAATATTTATTACGTGAAATAATTGCCAGGAGTGATTTAATTACGAAATTATCCCTACTTGATTATTTTTCTAACTTTAGGGACTTAATTGCATAACTTTTCAAGGACTTAATTGATCATATTTCAAAACCTTACATACTTGATTGCATGACTTGACTGCTTGGAGGATTACATAGCAAATTGAATATTTCACACATTTCCAAGAGATGAATCACGGTATATGGCTTCCTCATGCTTCCAAGATCAATTTCATCCAAAAATTTCTACAACACATCCATTTCTCTCACTCACGGTTTCAAGAAGAAAAAGGAAAGTAGAGAATTTTCATCTTTTCATCAAGAATTCAAGAAATATTACAAGATTTGAAGCTTGATTATCATCTCCATCTATCTTTTTCATTTCTTTAGCTTTAAGGTGGGTGTTTGCATGAATTGATGAATCTTGCTCAAGTAAATGATAGCTAGGGTTTGAGGAATCTTGGATTATATGGATTAATTGATGTTTGCTACATGAATCCATGATTTTTCCTTGATTTAGAGCATGAATTCTTGATGAATTTGGTCATATATATTGATATGAGCATGAACTTGAAACTTGGGATCCTTGATGATTTTTCATGACTTGAGTGTTTAAATGGAGTGTTATTGCTTTGTTGAACATGTATGCATCATATTTTCCAGAAATCCTTGCATTTATTGATCAAAACTTGAAGTTTTGTGGCCTTGTTGTTGTTCCTCGTAGCCATGCCCTGCTTCTGCTTTGTTTGTCCAGTTGCAAAAGCTGGGAACGGCCCTTCCCGCCTTAAGGCATTGTAACGCCCCAGTTTTTCAGTTTAAATAATGTGGCGTATTTGTTTATAAATTGCGCGATTCAATTATTTAATTATATGATTACTTGTTCATAAGTGTTTTTAATTGATTTAAACTATAAACTATTAATATTTAATTTAATTCATTTTATTTCTACTTTGATATTTAGTGTTAAATTCTCAATTAAGGTTTTGTATTACCTTAACTATTTCGGTAATTTCGTTAATTAATTTCAACATGTTATTAGTTGTTTTTAATTTAATTAATATGGAAATTAAGTTTTAGTAAATTATTTATAACAATATGAATTCGTTCATGCGCATGAGTGTTCTATTAGTGCTTCGTTCATATATGTAATGATATCGGTTTGGTTTGGAAATTTAGTATGTCGTAAATATGTGTGTTATGAACATGTCTATATGCTCGGTTTACGTTTTCGGGTTCATTTGACGTGTTAACGGATTTAATTTAATTTTGATTGTGGAACCAAATCGGGCGCTAACGAGCAATTAGCGCACCCTTGGTTCCGTGCGTGATATCTTGAGCTCGGGAATTCGGATTTGAATTCTGACACCTCCGTTGCCTTCGTATCGACGATCCGGAGACAATGGAACAAGCCTCATACCTTTTTGAAATCATTAAGACCTCCGAAATCTAACCGTAACGAGCAACTCGTGCAAGAAGAACTCCTTTTGTTGACTAGTCTTCATGGTGGGACCCCATAACACCTCTTAACTTAACCATACCTTAACCATGACTCTTGTACCTTGAGTTAACCCCTTTCTCTCCCCTTTAGCTCTGAAAACCGAACCACACATCTCCATTTTCAGCTGCAACTGAAACGAGAGAGAGAAGAAGAGGAGAAGAGAGAAAACCCTTGGCCATTTTTGTGGTTTTGGAGCTCAAACCACCGCCTTTCTCTCCCAAATCTTCGAGGTATGAATATTTATGTCTTCTCTACTCTATTATGCTTGATTTAATCTACTTAAATCGTGATTTGGGTCAGATTTGGTTAGGGTTTGAGGGATGAGTTTTATATGAACTTTTAGGGATTTTTGCTCTTGTGACCTATTTGCTTGTGTAGCTGATTTCCTTGCTTGTAAATGAGTATATGAGCTTGTTTCTTGGCTTATTTCTTTCCTAACTGATAGTATATGATGTTAGGAGGATTTCACCTCTTGCTCCTTTTATAAAAATTTTGAGATATGGAGCTCCAAACTTGATGATCTAATTGATTCCCCTGTTTTCGAACTACTGTGTGAAATATTGTGTTGATGCTTGATCAAATGGTCTCCATTTCGTGTGAAATTGCATGGAGTTGATGTACACTCATTACTCTATATGTTAACATTCATGTTTCAAGTATTTGGTTCCATTTGAAGCCTCAAAACCGAAGTACATGGCCTGTTTTTATGCATGCTCCATGACAGACTTGTTGCGGTTTCGTTTTGTAACTTGTTGGTCGTTCTAATGTGCTTTAAATTGTACCATTTTGCATATATATGAATTATATTAGTTGTTTAGTATGTTATCATGCTTCCTCCAAAGTTTCAGATCCAAATTCAAACCCTAAGTACTTGATCAAGGCATGATTAAACCATTGAGCTCTTATGTGCGATTTTGGCGACCCAGTTTTGTTGCTTGGATTCGATGACCTTAATGTGTGATTTAGCCTTTTCACTCTAAATGAAAAATGTTCATAACATGCTAAATATGTTGCATATTAAGTTTCAGAGCATTTGGAGTTCATTTGGTATGTTTTTGGATTGATTTGGTATGAGATCAGTTTTGCCGGAAAAACTTTGTGTGTGGATAAGTTCTGTACCGTGACACCCCCGTGTCTCATTTACTCATAAGAGTGAGACACGGGCGTGTCACACCTTCTGGGCAGCTCTGTATTGAGCCACGGCCGTGGCTCAGTATGGCTAGGGTTGGTGACACCCCCGTGTCCCTTCCCCCTCGCAGTCCGTGTTGCTTCCTTTTCGGTTTTTGATTTGTTTCACCTCTTGAATGGCTTTATCTCCTTTTTTGTTGAACTAGGAACTTGTTTTACTATGTGTTAGGAGTATTCTGGTTTAATTTCATGGCATTTGGATGTGCTATAGGCATGCTTTTACTTAATACCGTTTATGTGTGTTTATATGTCGCTTATGAATCGCATCACTTATTTTCTATATCATAAGACTTCTTCTTGTTGTCAAACCTTGGATATATGCTATGTTTTGTAATATGAAGTATGTGGTAGCATTATGGAAGAGCTTGAACATGTTCTATGCTCCTATTTGAGTTCTTGAAATAAATTGATTGGGAATATGAATTGAATGATAATGAATGAATGAGTGAATGACTTGGATATATGAGTTAAATGCCTTAATAATGCACATGAACATTTCATGACTTAATATGATCCTTATGCCTTCATATCATGCTTGAGCATTGTCGTGCGTCATATATGGTTCATTAAGAGTCTTGAGTCTCACAAACACGTCTTGTGGTCTTTTGTACAGTTTGTCTCCAGGGTGGAGAGCTTTTGATCGTTCAGGCACTTGGTGCTCGATCCTTGTAACTTCACGGTTCAGGTGAGGGTGTTTTCGTTTTAGCTATGTAACAAACCCTACAACCCTTATGTGAAAAGCTTTGGCCAAAACCTTATGACTATATATATATGGTTTTCAAATGAAGCTATCGAGTAAATTCTTCTGAATTATACGTACGAGCATATATAAGCTTAAAAATGGTTTTGTAATGAGGCTATGCTCCAAACCGTGTGTCTTCATGCTAGCTATGGATTAGGATGACACGGAGAGGTACGTATATAGCATATGCCGAATTACACGGTAAGGTATGATTTCTTATAGTATGTATCTTATGTATGTATTGTTATGTTTTGGCGAGATTTCATATCTGTTATGTTCACGGGCCCCGGGACTTAGTATATGTGGCTAATCGAGGAAGCAAGGGCTGACGGGGATCCCATATACTAGTCCCAACCAAACTACGGTGATACCGGCCCTCGCTAGGAGTTTTAGCGAGGAATGGGAGCTGAGTGCCCTTGGGGGATTCATGTACCCCCATTGGCCTATGTCTGAGGTGGTCGGGTCTTGCTAACCCGTCGTCCACCCGGAGGAAGAAGGTTGGTTATGATTTACGCCTTTTCTTATATATGTTATGTTATGGTTATGCACCGTGCGGAAAGGCCGGGACACGGATTGCCCAAACGATTATGATTTATGATATATGGTCTGCATGTATTATGATATATCGCATGAACACCTAATCAACATAATAATGATATTTGTCGTACACGGTCGGAGTTTGGTTGGAGATTGTGCACGCTCACTCGCCGAGCCTTATATTTATGTGTGATTTATGAGAGTAATGAAATTAATATGACTTAGTCATAAAATCCGAGCATTGATTAGTCATTCTCTTGCCCTTTTTGGGAACTAATTTCAAATAAAAACCTTGTTCGGAATTTACGACTTGCATGTGCATGTTTTTATATATGTATATCGCTCCTGCTCACTCAGTCTTCTAGAGACTGACCCTCTCCCTCCCCAACACTTTAGTGTGCAGGTTTGGCTTCAGAGTTCGAGCTAGGCGGAGGGGTTGGAGTCTTTGTGTTGGTCAAGTTAGGTTAGGAGAGTCTCTGCACTCATATCTGTATTGGAATTATATATGATTCGTTCTATTATACGATGAACTCGAATAATTTGTAATTGTTATTGAATTGCTGTTACTGAGTTTTGCTTTTGAGTTAAAAGAGGCTTGAAGAGCCCAAATTCCGTTTATGGTTTGTATGATTGAACTTTGGCTTTGCAATGCATTATACTTCGTGGATTGGTTTTCATTGCAGGGTCTAGCTCCGCCTGGCTTAGGAAGGTTTTTATGTTTGTCTCCCGTTCGCTATGGTTTGATATGGGTGCGGATTAGCTGTTTCGTTACTCGTGTTGAGCCATAGTGCGGGGGATGTGGTGCCTCACGTGCGGGGTGCTACATCCTTAAGTGGTATCAGAGCCCGGTTGCAAAACCGGTGTTCTCGTGTCGTGTGTGAGTCAGTCTAGGTCGTACGGCTTAGGGACTATATGACAATGTGTGCATTACATTGATCTTGAACATGAACTTGGCTTTCCTTTTTGAATTTTGCTAGACTATCTGTTGCAATTACCTAAGGATCCTTGCATTATTTGTTGAAAATGTGTCATGAGCATGCACTAATCGCATACATCTATTCTTGAAGTAAGCTATGATTTATAGGTTATGGAGATAATATCAAACCACGGCCAAGTTCGACGATAAAAAAAAAAAAAAAAGAGATCAATTGTAAACTTTTCTGAGACATGGAAGATGGGCAGGATACTCTAGGAAGAATGTAGAGAATTAGAGATGTGAGACTTCCCAAATGGAGCTAGAGTCAAGGATGAGGATTCGGAATGGGAAGATTGAATCTAGAGATGCGATGGCAGAGAGACATTTGGTGAAATCGGAATAGGAGTTAATCATGGGATTGTTGGGACTCAAAAAAAAAAAAAAAAAAACTAATTTATGAGAATCTGCTACTTGGAGTGTTTTAATTGGATTCAGCAAGATCTGTCAACCTAAAGAATGAAGTGAACGAACCTTGAAGATATTTTGATCCCGGATGGGATCGTTGAAGAGGTCTCAATAATTAGGAGAGACTAAGATAAAATGGGTCCGGTAGGAGCTGTGTACCTGGGCTCGACAAGAAGGATTTCTGATTAAGCCTAGTGAATTGAAATCAAGTCTATCGAAGTTAAGACCGGGAAGAGTTGGACTTGGGTGCTTTGGATTTCGATCGTGATGGGAAACTCATAAACAATAGTCACGGTAATCTTGAGCAAGGTGTTGAGTGGGAGATGAGTTTGTTTTTCCAAGACCAAGCTGAATTGTCATGTTGTGAAGTTGAAATGGAAGATATGAAGCAACAAATGGAAACGGTAAAGAAAGGCAACCACTTCTTGCAAGGAAATCATGCGCTCAAATGTAAGCAGTGGGAGGTGAATTGAACTTTCGAAAGGGTAAGTGCGGGATTCTTGATTGAGACGACGATTGGAAGTAAAGGTCGAATTTAGAGAATAGATTGGATGCTAACTCCTTGGAAGTGGAAGATACAAGTTGATTTATAAAGATGCATGGGAATCTCGAAGACCGTGGAAAAGGCAAGGAACAATTACCAAGTCAAAGTAACCGCGGGACTTGGAGTAGCAAGGAAAAGCTGTCGAGCTAACTACTTACCCCATTGGTGACAGGTTCCAAAGCATTCATAGCACGTGCATCATATTTTGCATTAATTATTTATTCTCTTGATCTTATGTTATCTGTGCATTTCTAATTGGTTTCGTTGCGCTAAGGTATTGTATAATTGCTTGATGTAAACGTGACCCATGCATGGTCATTTTAACCCAACATGCATTTTAGTGTTTACTTGATAGGAAGTCCTTCCGCCTCAACTATCAAGTATCAGTACAACTGAGCCGCATCTGAGTTATGAGGAAGGTGAAATTGGGAAATAAGAACTTCCATTGAGGGATAGGTTAACGGAAACAAGAATTCAGAAGGAGTTTCGAACATCAAGAGAACTAGGGAAGGAGTTGAAAGGTCAAATCCTTGATTTCTATATCAGTTAAACTTCACCTAATGGGATTTACTCATCAAGAATTTCGATAAAAGAAGAATCAATGGAGTTCAACCGGGAGAGCAAATTTTAAGGTGGAGAGCACGACCGAGAGATAAAATGGAAGATGGAAGTAAGGCTCGAATAAATATGTCAATAGCAACAACGGGGATGCAAATTAAGGAGAATCCGGAAATCCTAATGGTGGCTATTGGAAATGAATAAGAGGACGGTAATGGTTAAGTTGTTAAGAGAGAAGTGACGATGCTAAATTCGGGGAAAGATTTTTCGAGATATAAAGAAGAAAGTTTACTGAACGACTCTATGCCTGGAATTCCGAATTGGGAGTGATGAAATTATATGGGAGTTTCTGTGACCTCCTAAGATGGAATTAACTAAAGGAAAATTGGATCAATCTATTATATGAGGGGATGTTGTCGACCAAGATTTATTTAGTAGAAGTATTAAGGGATCCGAGACAACATTATTAATTTATCGGTTCTATCAAAGGTGATCCGGAAGGAAATCCACGAAGAAACCAAACCGGAAAAGATGATCATTGGAGGATTTACATCAAACTTCAAAACGCATCAAGAACATTTTATCTTCGATTCAAGAAATGTGGAGCTAGATGCCAAATATAACCCTAAGGGGTCAAAGGGAATAAATGGGTACCAGGAACGGAAGATGGAAAAGGATTCGTGTTAAGGTAGATCCTAATGACGAATACCTGTAGGTAGGGATTGAATCGTCAAGGTGGTCAGGGGTAGTTATTCTTGAGGATATTTTAAACTCTGATATGAGTAAGATAGTAGCTATGGATCTAACATTGAGAGAGATGGTCTAAGGATATTCGGGGAGGTCAAGCTCGGTTAATTAAAAAGAATTGGATGGTCGAACGAAGATTGTGGGAAATGGTGAAGACTGGAAATAGTATAAGTCAGAACGGATCCAAGAGTATGATCCTTAAAGGATTTATCAATAGCTTCACCGAGGAACCTTGAAGAGGTTCAAGACAAGCTGACCACTGAGCTATCTTCAGGATAGATCCTACACTAGACAACGACAACTCTCAGTTCTAAACTTTGAAACTTCGGTGAACGGTACTTATAGCATTCATGATACATGCATCCATGCAATTTTAACTTATATAATTTTTATGTTAGGTGCTTTAATCTTGTATTGTGTTAAATTACTTGGAGTAATTGGATATCAATGTGGGCGACATTTATTACTTGCTTTGGGTGCCTTACGTGATTTTAAATTTGGTTTTGCGTGAGTTGCTTGGGAGTATTGGAGACTTCCTTGCTTTATTTTCGGTTAAGAGACGGGGATTCTCTTATTTTTGTTTGAGAGACAGGGTACTCTCTTTGCTTGCGAGAGACGGGGTTCTCTCATTGTTGTTGGAGAGACGGGGTTCTCTCATTGCTGCTCGAGAGACAGGGCTCTCTCCTTGTTGTTTGTGAGAGACGGGGAATCTCTCATTGTTTGATTTCAAGCGTGTTTTGAATCCGAGGACGGATTCTTTTTAAGGGGGAGAGATTGTAACGCCCCAGTTTTTCAGTTTAAATAATGTGGCGTATTTGTTTATAAATTGCGCGATTCAATTATTTAATTATATGATTACTTGTTCATAAGTGTTTTTAATTGATTTAAACTATGAACTATTAATATTTAATTTAATTCATTTTATTTCTACTTTGATATTTAGTGTTAAATTCTCAATTAAGGTTTTGTGTTACCTTAACTATTTCGGTAATTTCGTTAATTAATTTCAACATGTTATTAGTTGGTTTTAATTTAATTAATATGGAATTTAAGTTTTAGTAAATTATTTATAACAATATGAATTCGTTCATGCGCATGAGTGTTCTATTAGTGCTTCGTTCATATATGTAATGATATCGGTTTGGTTTGGAAATTTAGTATGTCGTAAATATGTGTGTTATGAACATGTCTATATGCTCGGTTTACGTTTTCGGGTTCATATGACGTGTTAACGGATTTAATTTAATTTTGATTGTGGAACCAAATCGGGGGCTAACGAGCAATTAGCGTACCCTTGGTTCCGTGCGTGATATCTTGAGCTCGGGAATTCGGATTCGAATTCTGACACCTCCGTTGCCTTCGTATCGACGATCCGGAGACAATGGAACAAGCCTCATACCTTTTTGAAATCATTAAGACCTTCGAAATCTAACCGTAACGAGCAACTCGTGCAAGAAGAACTCCTTTTGTTGACTAGTCTTCATGGTGGGACCCCATAACACCTCTTAACTTAACCATACCTTAACCATGACTCTTGTACCTTGAGTTAACCCCTTTCTCTCCCCTTTAGCTCTGAAAACCGAACCACACATCTCCATTTTCAGCTGCAACTGAAACGAGAGAGAGAAGAAGAGGAGAAGAGAGAAAACCCTTGGCCATTTTTGTGGTTTTGGAGCTCAAACCACCGCCTTTCTCTCCCAAATCTTCGAGGTATGAATATTTATGTCTTCTCTACTCTATTATGCTTGATTTCATCTACTTAAATCGTGATTTGGGTCAGATTTGGTTAGGGTTTGAGGGATGAGTTTTATATGAACTTTTAGGGATTTTTGCTCTTGTGACCTATTTGCTTGTGTAGCTGATTTCCTTGCTTGTAAATGAGTATATGAGCTTGTTTCTTGGCTTATTTCTTTCCTAACTGATAGTATATGATGTTAGGAGGATTTCACCTCTTGCTCCTTTTATAAAAATTTTGAGATATGGAGCTCCAAACTTGATGATCTAATTGATTCCCCTGTTTTCGAACTACTGTGTGAAATATTGTGTTGATGCTTGATCAAATGGTCTCCATTTCGTGTGAAATTGCATGGAGTTGATGTACACTCATTACTCTATATGTTAACATTCATGTTTCAAGTATTTGGTTCCATTTGAAGCCTCAAAACCGAAGTACATGGCCTGTTTTTATGCATGCTCCATGACAGACTTGTTGCGGTTTCGTTTTGTAACTTGTTGGTCGTTCTAATGTGCTTTAAATTGTACCATTTTGCATATATATGAATTATATTAGTTGTTTAGTATGTTAGCATGCTTCCTCCAAAGTTTCAGATCCAAATTCAAACCCTAAGTACTTGATCAAGGCATGATTAAACCATTGAGCTCTTATGTGCGATTTTGGCGACCCAGTTTTGTTGCTTGGATTCGATGACCTTAATGTGTGATTTAGCCTTTTCACTCTAAATGAAAAATGTTCATAACATGCTAAATATGTTGTATATTAAGTTTCAGAGCATTTGGAGTTCATTTAGTATGTTTTTGGATTGATTTGGTGTGAGATCAGTTTTGCCGGAAAAACTTTATGTGTGGATAAGTTCTGTACCGTGACACCCCCGTGTCTCATTTACTCATAAGAGTGAGACACGGGCGTGTCACACCTTCTGGGCAGCTCTGTACTGAGCCACGGCCGTGGCTCAGTATGGCTAGGGTTGGTGACACCCCCGTGTCCCTTCCCCTGCGCAGTCCGTGTTGCTTCCTTTTCGGTTTTTGATTTGTTTCACCTCTTGAATGGCTTTATCTCCTTTTTTGTTGAACTAGGAACTTGTTTTACTATGTGTTAGGAGTATTGTGGTTTAATTTCATGGCATTTGGATGTGCTATAGGCATGCTTTTACTTAATGCCGTTTATGTGTGTTTATATGTCGCTTATGAATCGCATCACTTATTTTCTATATCATAAGACTTCTTCTTGTTGTCAAACCTTGGATATATGCTATGTTTTGTAATATGAAGTATGTGGTAGCATTATGGAAGAGCTTGAACATGTTCTATGCTCCTATTTGAGTTCTTGAAATAAATTGATTGGGAATATGAATTGAATGATAATGAATGAATGAGTGAATGACTTGGATATATGAGTTAAATGCCTTAATAATGCACATGAACATTTCATGACTTAATATGATCCTTATGCCTTCATATCATGCTTGAGCATTGCCGTGCGTCATATATGGTTCATTAAGAGTCTTGAGTCTCACAAACACGTCTTGTGGTCTTTTGTACAGTTTGTCTCCAGGGTGGAGAGCTTTTGATCGTTCAGGCACTTGGTGCTCGATCCTTGTAACTTCACGGTTCAGGTGAGGGTGTTTTCGTTTTAGCTATGTAACAAACCCTACAACCCTTATGTGAAAAGCTTTGGCCAAAACCTTATGACTATATATATATGGTTTTCAAATGAAGCTATCGAGTAAATTCTTCTGAATTATACGTACGAGCATATATAAGCTTAAAAATGGTTTTGTAATGAGGCTATGCTCCAAACCGTGTGTCTTCATGCTAGCTATGGATTAGGATGACACGGAGAGGTACGTATATAGCATATGCCGAATTACACGGTAAGGTATGATTTCTTATAGTATGTATCTTATGTATGTATTGTTATGTTTTGGCGAGATTTCATATCTGTTATGTTCACGGGCCCCGGGACTTAGTATATGTGGCTAACCGAGGAAGCAAGGGCTGACGGGGATCCCATATACTAGTCCCAACCAAACTACGGTGATACCGGCCCTCGCTAGGAGTTTTAGCGAGGAATGGGAGCTGAGTGCCCTTGGGGGATTCATGTACCCCCATTGGCCTATGTCTGAGGTGGCCGGGTCTTGCTAACCCGTCCACCACCCGGAGGAAGAAGGTTGGTTATGATTTACGCCTTTTCTTATATATGTTATGTTATGGTTATGCACCGTGCGGGAAGGCCGGGACACGGATTGCCCAAACGATTATGATTTATGATATATGGTCTGCATGTATTATGATATATCGCATGAACACCTAATCAACATACTAATGATATTTGTCGTACACGGTCGGAGTTTGGTTGGAGATTGTGCACGCTCACTCGCCGAGCCTTATATTTATGTGTGATTTATGAGAGTAATGAAATTAATATGACTTAGTCATAAAATCCGAGCATTGATTAGTCATTCTCTTGCCCTTTTTGGGAACTAATTTCAAATAAAAACCTTGTTCGGAATTTACGACTTGCATGTGCATGTTTTTATATATGTATATCGCTCCTGCTCACTCAGTCTTCTAGAGACTGACCCTCTCCCTCCCCAACACTTTAGTGTGCAGGTTTGGCTTCAGAGTTCGAGCTAGGCGGAGGGGTTGGAGTCTTTGTGTTGGTCAAGTTAGGTTAGGAGAGTCTCTGCACTCATATCTGTATTGGAATTATATATGATTCGTTCTATTATACGATGAACTCGAATAATTTGTAATTGTTATTGAATTGCTGTTACTGAGTTTTGCTTTTGAGTTAAAAGAGGCTTGAAGAGCCCAAATTCCGTTTATGGTTTGTATGATTGAACTTTGGCTTTGCAATGCATTATACTTCGTGGATTGGTTTTCATTGCAGGGTCTAGCTCCGCCTGGCTTAGGAAGGTTTTTATGTTTGTCTCCCGTTCGCTATGGTTTGATATGGGTGCGGATTAGCTGTTTCGTTACTCGTGTTGAGCCATAGTGCGGGGGATGTGGTGCCTCACGTGCGGGGTGCTACATCCTTAAGTGGTATCAGATCCCGGTTGCAAAACCGGTGTTCTCGTGTCGTGTGTGAGTCAGTCTAGGTCGTACGGCTTAGGGACTATATGACAATGTGTGCATTACATTGATCTTGAACATGAACTTGGCTTTCCTTTTTGAATTTTGCTAGACTATCTGTTGCAATTACCTAAGGATCCTTGCATTAATTGTTGAAAATGTGTCATGAGCATGCACTAATTGCATGCATCTATTCTTGAAGTAAGCTATGATTTATAGGTTATGGAGATAATATCAAACCACGGCCAAGTTCGGCGATAAAAAAAAAAAAAAAAAAAAAGAGATCGATTGCAAACTTTTCTGAGACATGGAAGATGGGCAGGATACTCTGGGAAGAATGTAGAGAATTAGAGATGTGAGACTTCCCAAATGGAGCTAGAGTCAAGGATGAGGATTCGGAATGGGAAGATTGAATCTAGAGATGCGATGGCAGAGAGACATTTGGTGAAATCGGAATAGGAGTTAATCATGGGATTGTTGGGACTCAAAAAAAAAAAAAAAAAAAACTAATTTATGAGAATCTGCTACTTGGAGTGTTTTAATTGGATTCAGCAAGATCTGTCAACCTAAAGAATGAAGTGAACGAACCTTGAAGATATTTTGATCCCGGATGGGATCGTTGAAGAGGTCTCAATAATTAGGAGAGACTAAGATAAAATGGGTCCGGTAGGAGCTGTGTACCTGGGCTCGACAAGAAGGATTTCTGATTAAGCCTAGTGAATTGAAATCAAGTCTATCGAAGTTAAGACCGGGAAGAGTTGGACTTGGGTGCTTTGGATTTCGATCGTGATGGGAAACTCATAAACAATAGTCACGGTAATCTTGAGCAAGGTGTTGAGTGGGAGATGAGTTTGTTTTTCCAAGACCAAGCTGAATTGTCATGTTGTGAAGTTGAAATGGAAGATATGAAGCAACAAATGGAAACGGTAAAGAAAGGCAACCACTTCTTGCAAGGAAATCATGCGCTCAAATGTAAGCAGTGGGAGGTGAATTGAACTTTCGAAAGGGTAAGTGCGGGATTCTTGATTGAGACGACGATTGGAAGTAAAGGTCGAATTTAGAGAATAGATTGGATGCTAACTCCTTGGAAGTGGAAGATACAAGTTGATTTATAAAGATGCATGGGAATCTCGAAGACCGTGGAAAAGGCAAGGAACAATTACCAAGTCAAAGTAACCGCGGGACTTGGAGTAGCAAGGAAAAGCTGTCGAGCTAACTACTTACCCCATTGGTGACAGGTTCCAAAGCATTCATAGCACGTGCATCATATTTTGCATTAATTATTTATTCTCTTGATCTTATGTTATCTGTGCATTTCTAATTGGTTTCGTTGCGCTAAGGTATTGTATAATTGCTTGATGTAAACGTGACCCATGCATGGTCATTTTAACCCAACATGCATTTTAGTGTTTACTTGATAGGAAGTCCTTCCGCCTCAACTATCAAGTATCAGTACAACTGAGCCGCATCTGAGTTATGAGGAAGGTGAAATTGGGAAATAAGAACTTCCATTGAGGGATAGGTTAACGGAAACAAGAATTCAGAAGGAGTTTCGAACATCAAGAGAACTAGGGAAGGAGTTGAAAGGTCAAATCCTTGATTTCTATATCAGTTAAACTTCACCTAATGGGATTTACTCATCAAGAATTTCGATAAAAGAAGAATCAATGGAGTTCAACCGGGAGAGCAAATTTTAAGGTGGAGAGCACGACCGAGAGATAAAATGGAAGATGGAAGTAAGGCTCGAATAAATATGTCAATAGCAACAACGGGGATGCAAATTAAGGAGAATCCGGAAATCCTAATGGTGGCCATTGGAAATGAATAAGAGGACGGTAATGGTTAAGTTGTTAAGAGAGAAGTGACGATGCTAAATTCGGGGAAAGATTTTTTGAGATATAAAGAAGAAAGTTTACTGAACGACTCTATGCCTGGAATTCCGAATTGGGAGTGATGAAATTATATGGGAGTTTCTGTGACCTCCTAAGATGGAATTAACTAAAGGAATATTGGATCAATCTATTATATGAGGGGATGTTGTCGACCAAGATTTATTTAGTAGAAGTATTAAGGGATCCGAGACAACATTATTAATTTATCGGTTCTATCAAAGGTGATCCTGAAGGAAATCCACGAAGAAACCAAACCGGAAAAGATGATCATTGGAGGATTTACATCAAACTTCAAAACGCATCAAGAACATTTTATCTTCGATTCAAGAAATGTGGAGCTAGATGCCAAATATAACCCTAAGGGGTCAAAGGGAATAAATGGGTACCAGGAACGGAAGATGGAAAAGGATTCGTGTTAAGGTAGATCCTAATGACGAATACCTATAGGTAGGGATTGAATCGTCAAGGTGGTCAGGGGTAGTTATTCTTGAGGATATTTTAAACTCTGATATGAGTAAGATAGTAGCTATGGATCTAACATTGAGAGAGATGGTCTAAGGATATTCGGGGAGGTCAAGCTCGGTTAATTAAAAAGAATTGGATGGTCGAACGAAGATTGTGGGAAATGGTGAAGACTGGAAATAGTACAAGTCAGAACGGATCCAAGAGTATGATCCTTAAAGGATTGATCAATAGCTTCACCGAGGAACCTTGAAGAGGTTCAAGACAAGCTGACCACTGAGCTATCTTCAGGATAGATCCTACACTGGACAACGACAACTCTCAGTTCTAAACTTTGAAACTTCGGTGAACGGTACTTATAGCATTCATGATACATGCATCCATGCAATTTTAACTTATATAATTTTTATGTTAGGTGCTTTAATCTTGTATTGTGTTAAATTACTTGGAGTAATTGGATATCAATGTGGGCGACATTTATTACTTGCTTTGGGTGCCTTACGTGATTTTAAATTTGGTTTTGCGTGAGTTGCTTGGGAGTATTGGAGACTTCCTTGCTTTATTTTCGGTTAAGAGACGGGGATTCTCTTATTTTTGTTTGAGAGACAGGGTACTCTCTTTGCTTGCGAGAGACGGGGTTCTCTCATTGTTGTTGGAGAGACGGGGTTCTCTCATTGCTGCTCGAGAGACGGGGCTCTCTCCTTGTTGTTTGTGAGAGACGGGGAATCTCTCATTGTTTGATTTCAAGCGTGTTTTGAATCCGAGGACGGATTCTTTTTAAGGGGGAGAGATTGTAACGCCCCAGTTTTTTAGTTTAAATAATGTGGCGTATTTGTTTATAAATTGCGCGATTCAATTATTTAATTATATGATTACTTGTTCATAAGTGTTTTTAATTGATTTAAACTATAAACTATTAATATTTAATTTAATTCATTTTATTTCTACTTTGATATTTAGTGTTAAATTCTCAATTAAGGTTTTGTGTTACCTTAACTATTTTGGTAATTTCGTTAATTAATTTCAACATGTTATTAGTTGGTTTTAATTTAATTAATATGGAATTTAAGTTTTAGTAAATTATTTATAACAATATGAATTCGTTCATGCGCATGAGTGTTCTATTAGTGCTTCGTTCATATATGTAATGATATCGGTTTGGTTTGGAAATTTAGTATGTCGTAAATATGTGTGTTATGAACATGTCTATGTGCTCGGTTTACGTTTTCGGGTTCATTTGACGTGTTAACGGATTTAATTTAATTTTGATTGTGGAACCAAATCGGGGGCTAACGAGCAATTAGCGCACCCTTGGTTCCGTGCGTGATATCTTGAGTTCGGGAATTCGGATTCGAATTCTGACACCTCCGTTGCCTTCGTATCGACGATCCGGAGACAATGGAACAAGCCTCATACCTTTTTGAAATCATTAAGACCTTCGAAATCTAACCGTAACGAGCAACTCGTGCAAGAAGAACTCCTTTTGTTGACTAGTCTTCATGGTGGGACCCCATAACACCTCTTAACTTAACCATACCTTAACCATGACTCTTGTACCTTGAGTTAACCCCTTTCTCTCCCCTTTAGCTCTGAAAACCGAACCACACATTTCCATTTTCAGCTGCAACTGAAACGAGAGAGAGAAGAAGAGGAGAAGAGAGAAAACCCTTGGCCATTTTTGTGGTTTTGGAGCTCAAACCACCGCCTTTCTCTCCCAAATCTTCGAGGTATGAATATTTATGTCTTCTCTACTCTATTATGCTTGATTTCATCTACTTAAATCGTGATTTGGGTCAGATTTGGTTAGGGTTTGAGGGATGAGTTTTATATGAACTTTTAGGGATTTTTGCTCTTGTGACCTATTTGCTTGTGTAGCTGATTTCCTTGCTTGTAAATGAGTATATGAGCTTGTTTCTTGGCTTATTTCTTTCCTAACTGATAGTATATGATGTTAGGATGATTTCACCTCTTGCTCCTTTTATAAAAATTTTGAGATATGGAGCTCCAAACTTGATGATCTAATTGATTCCCCTGTTTTCGAACTACTGTGTGAAATATTGTGTTGATGCTTGATCAAATGGTCTCCATTTCGTGTGAAATTGCATGGAGTTTATGTACACTCATTACTCTATATGTTAACATTCATGTTTCAAGTATTTGGTTCCATTTGAAGCCTCAAAACCGAAGTACATGGCCTGTTTTTATGCATGCTCCATGACAGACTTGTTGCGGTTTCGTTTTGTAACTTGTTGGTCGTTCTAATGTGCTTTAAATTGTACCATTTTGCATATATATGAATTATATTAGTTGTTTAGTATGTTATCATGCTTCCTCCAAAGTTTCAGATCCAAATTCAAACCCTAAGTACTTGATCAAGGCATGATTAAACCATTGAGTTCTTATGTGCGATTTTGGCGACCCAGTTTTGTTGCTTGGATTCGATGACCTTAATGTGTGATTTAGCCTTTTCACTCTAAATGAAAAATGTTCATAACATGCTAACTATGTTGTATATTAAGTTTCAGAGCATTTGGAGTTCATTTGGTATGTTCTTGGATTGATTTGGTATGAGATCAGTTTTACCGGAAAAACTTTGTGTGTGGATAAGTTCTGTACCGTGACACCCCCGTGTCTCATTTACTCATAAGAGTGAGACACGGGCGTGTCACACCTTCTGGGCAGCTCTGTACTGAGCCACGGCCGTGGCTCAGTATGGCTAGGGTTGGTGACACCCCCGTGTCCCTTCCCCTGCGCAGTCCGTGTTGCTTCCTTTTCGGTTTTTGATTTGTTTCACCTCTTGAATGGCTTTATCTCCTTTTTTGTTGAACTAGGAACTTGTTTTACTATGTGTTAGGAGTATTTTGGTTTAATTTCATGGCATTTGGATGTGCTATAGGCATGCTTTTACTTAATGCCGTTTATGTGTGTTTATATGTCGCTTATGAATCGCATCACTTATTTTCTATATCATAAGACTTCTTCTTGTTGTCAAACCTTGGATATATGCTATGTTTTGTAATATGAAGTATGTGGTAGCATTATGGAAGAGCTTGAACATGTTCTATGCTCCTATTTGAGTTCTTGAAATAAATTGATTGGGAATATGAATTGAATGATAATGAATGAATGAGTGAATGACTTGGATATATGAGTTAAATGCCTTAATAATGCACATGAACATTTCATGACTTAATATGATCCTTATGCCTTCATATCATGCTTGAGCATTGCCGTGCATCATATATGGTTCATTAAGAGTCTTGAGTCTCACAAACACGTCTTGTGGTCTTTTGTACAGTTTGTCTCCAGGGTGGAGAGCTTTTGATCGTTCAGGCACTTGGTGCTCGATCCTTGTAACTTCACGGTTCAGGTGAGGGTGTTTTCGTTTTAGCTATGTAACAAACCCTACAACCCTTATGTGAAAATCTTTGGCCAAAACCTTATGACTATATATATATGGTTTTCAAATGAAGCTATCGAGTAAATTCTTCTGAATTATACGTACGAGCATATATAAGCTTAAAAATGGTTTTGTAATGAGGCTATGCTCCAAACCGTGTGTCTTCATGCTAGCTATGGATTAGGATGACACGGAGAGGTACGTATATAGCATATGCCGAATTACACGGTAAGGTATGATTTCTTATAGTATGTATCTTATGTATGTATTGTTATGTTTTGGCGAGATTTCATATCTGTTATGTTCACGGGCCCCGGGACTTAGTATATGTGGCTAACCGAGGAAGCAAGGGTTGACGGGGATCCCATATACTAGTCCCAACCAAACTACGGTGATACCGGCCCTCGCTAGGAGTTTTAGCAAGGAATGGGAGCTGAGTGCCCTTGGGGGATTCATGTACCCCCATTGGCCTATGTCTGAGGTGGTCGGGTCTTGCTAACCCGTCCACCACCCGGAGGAAGAAGGTTGGTTATGATTTACGCCTTTTCTTATATATGTTATGTTATGGTTATGCACCGTGCGGGAAGGCCGGGACACGGATTGCCCAAACGATTATGATTTATGATATATGGTCTGCATGTATTATGATATATCACATGAACACCTAATCAACATACTAATGATATTTGTCGTACACGGTCGGAGTTTGGTTGGAGATTGTGCACGCTCACTCGCCGAGCCTTATATTTATGTGTGATTTATGAGAGTAATGAAATTAATATGACTTAGTCATAAAATCCGAGCATTGATTAGTCATTCTCTTGCCCTTTTTGGGAACTAATTTCAAATAAAAACCTTGTTCGGAATTTACGACTTGCATGTGCATGTTTTTATATATGTATATCGCTCCTGCTCACTCAGTCTTCTAGAGACTGACCCTCTCCCTCCCCAACACTTTAGTGTGCAGGTTTGGCTTCAGAGTTCGAGCTAGGCGGAGGGGTTGGAGTCTTTGTGTTGGTCAAGTTAGGTTAGAAGAGTCTCTGCACTTATATCTGTATTGGAATTATGTATGATTCGTTCTATTATACCATGAACTCGAATAATTTGTAATTGTTATTGAATTGCTGTTACTGAGTTTTGCTTTTGAGTTAAAAGAGGCTTGAAGAGCCCAAATTCCGTTTATGGTTTGTATGATTGAACTTTGGCTTTGCAATGCATTATACTTCGTGGATTGGTTTTCATTGCAGGGTCTAGCTCCGCCTGGCTTAGGAAGGTTTTTATGTTTGTCTCCCGTTCGCTATGGTTTGATATGGGTGCGGATTAGCTGTTTCGTTACTCGTGTTGAGCCATAGTGCGGGGGATGTGGTGCCTCACGTGCGGGGTGCTACAGGCATTATGGGAACGGTCGTTCCCATTCTTTTAAATCAAAGCGGGCTGGCGAACCTGGGAACGGCCGTTCCCATTGTGGCCTGCGTGCCAGAAGAGTCGTTCTCAGCAAAGCGCGCATTTTAAAGTTTAAAAGCGTTGGTGCGCTTTGGAAGGGCATGGGAACGGCCCTTCCCATTTTCAAAGGGAAGCCGGAACGGCCGTTCCCATATGTCTGACAGAAGAAAAGCTACTGCATAAAATTCAATTTTTGGCATGTTGATCCAATGCATTCTTTGATCCCAAATTGCTATTATATGATTGAATACATGTCAAAACAAGATATTTTAATGCTACATTGTTCATTGCTCGTCATCTCGTGCATTTTCTCCGTTCGTCCTATTTGGTCCATTTTGAGTCATGTCTCACGTATACACGTCGTGTTTGCACAGGTCACGAGGTCGTGGACGAGGAGCAGGCTCCCTAGAGCATATCCTTGTTGTATTTTGTAGCAAAGGTGAGGTTTTGTTCTAGGTAATTAGAACCTTACAACCCTTATGTGACATTTTCGGCCAAAACCTATTATATTTATAAACGTTTTCCAAATTATAAACATTTTCAAGCATGTAAGCCATGATTGTTCACGATTTCAAGCATGTTTTGGCGAGTCATGATTGCACTTGGGCCCGAGGGTAGTTCTTGAGCCAACCGGGAAAGCAAGGGCTGACGGGTAACTCTTGAATTATCCTCACCTCATTAGGATCACCCCCGAAGCCACTAGGAGATTGGTGGTGGAAGGAGTTCCGTGTGTGGGAGTCATGTTCCCGACGTACACCATGTCTTGGATAGTTGGGCCTTGCAAACCCACTATCACCAGGAAGAAGAAGGAGACTGGGGATGGATCCGGCACCACGGATTATCCTCGGGTTATTGCATGTTTTAGTCATGATTATGTTTAATTGAGAACTAAATTAAATGTATGATCACGTATTGAATAAATCATGCAAGCACGTATTGTTCACGTTTGGTGGAAAGGTTAGAGATTTGCCCTTACTCGCCGGGGCCACATGTTTCATGAAATTGACAAGTTAACAAGTTAAACCTGATAGTCGTAATCTCGAGGAAAGAGCAAGTTATTCTTGAACTTTATATTTATTTCATTTTCAAGTCTTCACCCGAAGCTAGGACTTGCATATGACGTGTGCATATATATATTGTCCCTCACTCAATCTTCGGTAGACTGATAATTCACTTTTCAGGTACTTTTGATCGTGGTCATCCTAGGCGGGAGTTGAGTCAGGTCTTGCATTTCACCGAGTCTAGCATTGTACCTTTCATGTATAGCACTTTTGAGATATCGTGATATGATCATTGTTATTACATTTTGGATACTTGGACATGTATATCATGTGATAGATGATAATGTATTGATAGTTAATATTGGTATCTACTATGTATTTATGTTGGTAAATATGGTACCTATACGTATTAGTTGAAATGCTTCCGCTTTTAATTTCATGTTTTGGTTTGTGTATGTTGGGGAGTGTCACGCCTAGCTCGTTATTTCTTTGATTGTCACCCGTTCACTATATGTTCGGTTTATGTACGGATCGTCCATTTCGTATGTGGATCGAGCTATAGTGCGGGGGATGTAGTGCCTTCGGCGTTAGGGTGCTACATCTACAGGTGGTATCAGAGCCCGGTTGCAAAACCGAGGTTCTCGAGTCGTGTCAAGTGAGTTTAGGTCGCACGGCATAGGATTACTTGTTACTTGAGAATCTGCATTTAAGTGAATTATATGATTTACATGAATTCTTGCATTACTTGAGATATTTGATCTTCTTTGAATATGTGCTTATGGATATTACGGAATTAGTTGCACACATTGTATTTATTAATCAAACCACGCATGTGTAGTGATTTGATTTCAGGATGGATCATGATAGACATCACCGTGACCGATTCCCGAGACCTCAGCATCATCGGCATCGCCGCCATCATCGCCATGAGAGGTCACCCTCTCCTCCACCTCCTCAGGCTCAGCCCCAGGATTTCATGAACGCCGTGGTAGGGCTGATTGATCAGAGGCTACAAGAAAGGGTCCCTCCAACACCACCAGCACCCCTAGCACCCCAGGAGAACCCCATTTCAGCTATACTACGGGAGTTTCAGAATCAGCATCCCCCGAAGTTCTATAAGGGTGACGACATTCAGGCGGAGATGTGGTTGAAAGAAGTTGAGAGAATTTGGCAGCTCATTCCTTGTGATACTTAGGAGAAAGCTCGTTACACCCTTGCCTTAATTCAGGGCGAGGCTTACTCCTGGTGGGAGAGCGCTCGGATAGTTTTGGAGACTGCTGGGACAGATATCACGTGGGAGGTCTTTGTACGGGAGTTCAGAAACAAGTTCATTCCTCCAGCTTCCCGTACCCGCAGGTTAAGAGAGTTTACAGAGCTGAAGCAAGGAGGGAGATCCGTTGGTCAGTACATCGCCGAGTTCGAGAGACTATCTCGCTATGCACCCAACATAGCGAATGACAACTTTCACAAGGCGATGCAGTTCGTGCAGGGACTTAGGCCAGACATCCAGGACGCATTGAAAGCAGCTAACACGAGCACCTGGGCCAAAGCTACCGCCAAAGCTTTGAAGGTCGAGGATTCAGAGATTGCCAGGAGGCCTATTCCCCGTACTAGACAGGCTTCGGGTTCGAGATCGGGGCAGGGGTCGAGCTCAGAAAAGAGGCCTAGGGTTTATTCTGCACCTCCAGCACTAAAGGAATCCGAGAAGAGGTTCAAAGCTACATGACCTGTAACATCCCGCTACTTCGACAATTCCAGGTACGCATCACGAGAGAGTTTAATTCCGTATTTATGTGATTCGTATGCTTTAAATGTCAACGTGTAATTTATTTAAGTTTCGTGCGCTTTAGGATTTAATTAATTGTTTGGGCTCGAATGCCCAATAATTGAAGTTTAGGGACCTAATTAATTAGGGTGTTTTGGCCTTCGTGGCAATCTTGAGCTCGGGAATTCGAATTCGAATTCCGACCCCTTTATTGAGTTCGTTTCGACGATTTGGATTCGATGAAATTAACTTTATATTTTCAAAGCCGTTTGTTAGCCCTACCATTTTAAATCCGATCTGAATGGACCGGACACCGTTTGACCCTACCCGTTGGAACCGACCCGTTTCTTGGCCCTACAAGAGGGGACCGAACCCTCTTTCTCCCCATTTTGGTTCGGTTCAAGCAAGAAAGAAGAGAGAAGAGAAGAGAAAGGAAGGAAGCCACCCAACCCCTTTTGAGCTCAAGAACCCCGACCCCGTCCGTCCAATCAACGATCCAAGGTAAGATTTGTGACCCTCTCGTTACGTGCTTCGATTTAATACCTCTTTTGTAGCTCGATTCCTTGTCTATGTGCCTATTTCAAGAAGTGATGAATAGTGTAGGTTTCGTGTTTTGGGTGTTTAGACTCGTTTCGAACCCCGATTTATGTTCTAATGTATTATATATATGTATTATACCTTGAATTTGAGTGTTTTTGGTGTACTAATTGAACGGAATGTGGTTTGGGGTGGTTTGGGAACCACCCCCATCGAGCTCTTGCTTTGGTGCTGTGATTTTTTGGAGAAGACGGTCCAACACAGCCGTGTCAGCCCCTAGTTCATTTCCGACACCGCCGTGTCAAGCCCTCGAGTTGGAATTTTTTTATTCCGACACGTCCGTGCTGACCTTGTTTGAACTCGGATTGGCTGGATTTCTGAACCTACGGAAACCTATTGAAGTCTAGAACATCCTCCAATTGGAATCACCTCAAAATTCGTTCTAGATTGTGAGATATAATCATTTGAAATTTGTGTCGCCATCCATTTCAGTTCCAGGAAACAAAACTCAATTCCCATTTCTCAAACTCATGTTATGGCCGTTTTCCTACAGCTTGTCCGTTTCGGAAAATTTCCAGCTTTTGTCGGTTTTTGGTAGAAACCATCTCTTATGTTTTTCTTCCACTTTTCTTGCACCTTGCCACCTCCGAACCCATTCCCAACTTGTCTTAACTTACTTATGTGTATGTACTTGTTTCTATATTTGTTTTATGTTGCCTATTTAATATGAAATATTTCCTCGAAACACCTATGCACCTTGTTATGGATCTCTACCTTGTAATATGCATTGATTGTGCGCATGAACGTGTTATATGATTGTAAATGAATATGTTAAGCTACTTAATGTCTTGGATTGCATGTAATTGATTAGAAAATGTGTTATGCCTACTTGATTGCATCTCTTATATGCATGAACATATGTCGTGCGTCTATGTCGTTCATCTTGAGTCTAAGTCTTGTCTTTTGTCTTCAGTTTGTCCAGGTGCACCCTGGGTGGTGTTTTGTTCATCAAGTTGATACCGGGGTGAATCAAGTTCTTTGTCTTCGTCTTTGTTTGGTTCGAGGTGAGGTTAGGATATAGTTATACCCTAATGAAATGTGCCGATTTTCGTATGCATACGACTTATAAGCCTCTATGTATATGTAGATATGTGTGAAATATGTATTTGTTGGTTTTGCTATAAGTTTGCAAGTATGAAGCTATGTATAAGCCTATGTACGCTAAGCTTTGATTCTGTTATGATTCTGAGGTCGGCGTGATATGTACGTACGATATGATAAGTACGATATGCATGTGCTATGTATATAAGTGTGAGTCTAGCGGGTTTAAGCTTCCGATTTCGTGTAAGTGTAAGTGTAAGTGTGGGGCCCCAGTTTCCGTGTAAGGGATGTACCAGAACCCACCTGAGGAAGTGGGGGATGGAGTCCGAGGGTTTGAGCAGCAGTGAGCACTCCCCTCTTCGGTTTTAGGATGGCTAGGGTCGCGCAACCCTTCCATCACACCTAGCTAGTATGTTTTGTTTTGTTCTGTTTTGTTTAGTCTGTCTGTGTGCTCGTACCCGCCGAGTTTCGTTATGTCTGTCGGTTATAAGTTCGTGAAACGGGGGTAGATTCTCAAATTAAGATAAAATTTGATATACTTTTAACCTAATAAAATATGTTTGGATATGTGTGTTTAGTCTGCATGTTCTGAATGTACGCATTAAATAAGTTAAGTTTCATTTGTTCTACTTTGCTAAATCACTCTGTATATGTATTATCACGGGCAAATGTTTTGGCGTGCAAAAACTACTCCCGGCTTCATGAACATCTTCTTTTTACGTGCTTTGTTATGTATATTATGTATAGCGTGCGTATGTTAACCCCTCGCTCGGTCAAGTGTGACTGACCCCTCCCTCTTTATGTTTTTAGCTCTGCAGATTTGCTTTGGAGTCCGAGCTAGGCGGTGTGAGTCTATCTTGGAGTCGAGTCTTGTATTAGTTGGGTCTTTGCATTTGCATTTTGAATTCAGTTTTAGCTTTGTATTAGTAACCTATGAACGGATATGTTTAAGTATGATTTGTTCATTTATGATTTGAATTCGGGACAGGTTAGGATAGGTGCTCGGATTAGATGAACCCGTTTGCATTTATGATTTATGTTGGATATTCGGGATTAGGGATCTATGTTAGTTGAACCCGTCACCTGCTTATATTGTTTTGAATTTTCGTTTGGCATGATCACACTTTCGCATATTTGTTAAGTATTGTGTGTGCAGGGTCTATGTCCCGCCTAGCTTAGGGTTGGTTTTGTTTTTGTTTGTCTCCGTTCGCTATGGTTTGACATGTGTGCGGAGTCCTTGTTTCGTTACACGTGTTGAGCTATGGTGCGGGGGGTGTGGTGCCCACCGTTGGGGCGCTACAGGACCATCTCAGAAGGCTCCATGAGCTCCAGCACCACCACAGCTACCTCAGAAACCGGGCTGCAGATTTTGTGGACTTCCTACACGTACATATGATAACTGTAGGCGATGGTTGGGATTGTGTTTGATCTGTGGGAGTGACGAGCACCGGGTTGATGGTTGTCCGGATCATCAGGATCCGCCACCTGCAGGTCCGAGGCCACTAGTGAGAGCTCGAGCTTATGTACTGGCTGGAGAGGAGCAGGATGCTGAGATCGACCCTGCGGCAGTTGTCGAAGGTACTATATGCATCCATGGCACGAACATCCATACATTATTTGATCCAGGAGCTACTCACTCCTTTCTTGGCACTCTATTGCTATTACATTATCTTTGCTTGCTATGTGCTCTTCTGTGCGCTATTTGGTTAGTTCTCCTTTCGGTAGTAGGCGAGAGACGGATCAGGTTTACAGGGATGTTCCAGTGGTGATTGAGGGTCGAGAGTTCTTGACAGATTTCATTGTAATGTCGATGGAAAGATACGAGTCTATTTTGGGGATGGATTGGCTGTATAGGCACTGTGCTACAATAGATTGTCGGGCAAAGAAAGTACAGTTGGGTTCAGAGGTTACTACGAGTTGGACTTCGAAGACGGTACCTCTACTTTCCTTCTCAGAGGCTCAGAAATTGGTCAGAGATGGGGCTACCGGGTTCATTGCCTACATTCTGAATAAGCCTAAGGATCAGGTGAAATTGGAAGATACAGAAGTGGTGAAGGAATTTCCCGAGGTATTCCTAGAGAAATTGGATTCGTTGCCTCTTGAACGAGAGATTGAATTCGTGATTGATCTTTATCCCAACGCAGAGCCGTATTCAAAGACTCCATATCGGATGGCTCCGGCAGAATTGAAATAGTTAAAGGTTCAGCTTGAGGCATTATTGGAAGTTGGGTACATCAGGCCGAGTTCTTCACCCTGGGGAGCACCGGTGTTATTTGTAAAGAAAAAGGACGGAACATTGAGGATGTGCATCGATTACCGGGAGTTGAACCGGATGACTATCAAGAATAAGTATCCCCTTCCACACATCGAGGAGTTATTCGACATACTTCAGGGTTCCAAGGTTTACTCGAAACTGGATCTAAGACAGGGGTATTATCAGCTGCGAATCCAAGCAGAGGATATTCCAAAGACGGGATACAATACTCGATATGGGCACTACGAGTTCGTGGTTATGCCATTTGGATTAACTAATGCTCCTGCAGCTTTCATGGATATGATGCACCGGATTTTCTGGCCTTTCCTTGACAAGTTTGTAGTAATTTTTATCGATGATATTTTGGTATTTTCAAAATCTGCCGAGGAGCATGCGAAGCATCTCACGCTTGTTTTACAGACTTTAAAGGAGCATCAGTTGTTTGGTAAATTCAGTAAATGTGAATTTTGGATCGATCGAGTTGCTTTCTTAGGACATGTGATTTCCGACAAAGGTTTGGAAGTCGATCCCTCGAAGATTGAGGCCATGCTTAAATGGGAAAAACCAAAGAATGCCTCGGAGATTAGAAGCTTCTTGGGATTGGCCGGATATTACAGGAGGTTCGTTCAGGATTTTTCTAAGATCGCTGCACCATTAACCCGATTGACAAAGAAGGATGTCAAGTTTGTCTGGGACGAGAAGTGTGATCAAAGTTTCAACTTTTTGAAAGAAAAGTTAGTCTCAGCTCCGGTGTTAGCACTTCCCGAGGGTTCAGAGGAGTATGCCGTGTACACCGATGCTTCTAAGGAAGGTCTAGGTTGTGTATTGACTTAGAAGGGAAAGGTGATCGCTTATGTTTCCCGAAAGTTAAAGGATTATGAAAAGAACTATCCTACACACGACCTGGAACTCGCAGCCTTGATCTTTGCTCTCGGGAAATGGAGACACTACCTCTATGGGACTTCCTTTGAGATTTTCACCGACCACAAGAGCCTCCAGTATTTATTCACGCAAAAGGATTTGAATATGAGACAACGGCGTTGGATGGAAAAGTTAGAAGATTATGATTGCACGATCAAGTATCATCCAGGAAAAGCCAACGTGGTCGCCGATGCACTTAGCAGGAAGGCGAGTGTGTCACATTTGGGAGTAAAGAAAAGTGATGAAATTGTTCCGATTGTGTTAAAGGCTCGGGTTTCCAATATCACAATTCAGCCGGAATTGAAGTATCAACTATTTGAAGCTCAGAATAATGACCCGGAGGTACAGAAATTGGTAAGTAAGACTAGAGCTGATCCGGAGAGTCCCTTTGGGTTTGACGAGACCGGTTTGCTTCGATTCAAAAATAGAGTAGTAGTGCCTGAAGAGTTGAAACGGGTTCTACTTGAAGAAGCTCACAAGTCAGCATATTCGATCCACCCGGGAGGAAATAAAATGTATAAGGACTTGAAGCAATATTACTGGTGGAATGGAATGAAAAGAGACGTTGCTGAGTATGTGAAACATTGTTTGACTTGTCAGAGAGTGAAAGCTGAACACCAAAAACCCGTGGGACTTCTACAACCATTACCTATTCCTGAATGGAAGTGGGAACAAGTAACGATGGACTTCGTATCCGGATTACCGAAGGTAAAAGGCGGGTTTGATGGAATTTGGCTAATCGTGGATAGATTTACGAAATCTGCTCACTTTCTACGGGTCCGGATGTCTTATAAGATTCCGAAGTTAGCCGAGATCTATAACAGAGAAATTATCCGACTTCATGGCATTCCGGTGAGCATAGTTTCAGACCGAGACCCGAGGTTCACATCGAAGTTGTGGCAAGAATTATAGGCCATTTTGGGAACGAGACTCAAGTTCAGTATAGCATTTCACCCGCAAACAGACGGCCAGACAGAGAAATTAATAAGATATTTGGAAGATCTACTTCGGGCTTGCGCGATGGATTTTCAGAATTCGTGGTAAGAACAGCTTCCTTTGATTGAATTCGCATATAATAACAACTTTCAGGCTTCGATCGGGATGGCTCCTTATGAACTTCTTTATGGAAGAAAATGCCGATCTCCGTTGTTTTTCGACTTGGAAGAGCGGAAATGGTCGGAACAGGAAGGAGTAAAGAAAGGTGAAAGATTTGAGAAACCTTCCAAGGTCGTTCAAGCTATGATTGAGAAGGTTCAAACAATTCAACAACGGATGAAAACAGCGCAAGATAGGTAAAAGAGCTATGCCGATAAACGCCGAAGGGATCTTGAATTTGAAGTTGGTGACCGGGTATTCTTGAAGGTGTCACCAAGGAAAGGTCTCACTCGGATCGAGAAAGGAGGAAAGCTTAATCCTCGCTATTTAGGTCCCTTCGAGATTCTTGAAAGAATAGGCGAAGTAACCTATCGGCTGGACCTACCACCAAGTCTTACAGGGATTCACAACGTGTTTCATGTATCTCAGTTAAGGAAATATTACCCCGATGAGACTACGATTCCCCCAGTTGAAGAAGTTGAATTGGAACCGAATTTGACATTTATTCAGAGGCCGGTTAGGATCTTGGATCGAAAATTTCAGGAATTGAGAAACCGGAGAATTCCCATGGTTAAAGTTTTGTGGAGAAGCGATAAAATCGAGGAAGCTACGTGGGAAACCGAGGACAAGATGAAAAGGTTCCACCTGGAGTTGTTCGCTCAGGACTAGAGAATCTGGGGACCAGATTCTTTTAAGGTGGGGAGAGTTGTAACGGCCCGGTTCCGGATGAACAGGTAAGCACGCCACGTGTGAGATTTTGAGCGTAGGATTTATTTTAATTCTTTTAAACTTTTATTTCCTACGTGACATCTCATAATTTTATAAAATTCATGATGCATTATTTACCTGAATTATATGATTTCATATCATTGGAAAATTAGTTCAAGTCATGGAAAAATATTTATTACATGAAATAATTACCGGGAGTGATTTAATTACGAAATTGTCCCTACTTGATTATTTTTCTAACTTTAGGGACTTAATTGCATAACTTTTCAAGGACTTAATTGATCATATTTCAAAACCTTACATAATTGATTGCATGACTTGAATGCTTGGAGGATTACATAGCAAATTGAATATTTCACACATTTCCAAGAGATGAATCAGGGTATATGGCTTCCTCATGCTTCCAAGATCAATTTCATCCAAAAATTTCTACAACACATCCATTTCTCTCACTCACGGTTTCAAGAAGAAAAAGAAAAGAAGAGAATTTTCATCTTTTCATCAAGAATTCAAGAAATATTACAAGATTTGAAGCTTGATTATCATCTCCATCTATCTTCTTCATTTCTTTAGCTTTAAGGTGGGTGTTTACATGAATTGATGAATCTTGCTCAAGTATATGATAGCTAGGATTTGAGGAATCTTGGATTATATGGATTAATTGATGTTTGCTACATGAATCCATGATTTTTCCTTGATTTAGAGCATGAATTCTTGATGAATTTGGTCATATATATTGATATGAGTATGAACTTGAAACTTGGGATCCTTGATGATTTTTCATGACTTGAGTGTTTAAATGGAGTGTTATTGCTTTGTTGAACATGTATGCATCATATTTTCCAGAAATCCTTGCATTTATTGATCAAAACTTGAAGATTTGTGGCCTTGTTGTTGTTCCCGTAGCCATACCCTGCTTCTGCTCTGTTTTTCCAGTTGTAGAAACTGGGAACGGCCCTTCCCGCCTTAAGGCATTATGGGAACGGTCGTTCCCATTCTTTTAAATCAAAGCGGGCTGGCGAACCTGGGAACGGCCGTTCCCATTTTGGCTTGCGTGCCGGAAGGGTCGTTCCCAGTAAAGCGCGTATTTTAAAGTTTAAAAGCGCTGGTGCGCTTTGGAAGGGCATGGGAACAGCCCTTCCCATTTCAAAGGGAAGCCGGAACGGTCGTTCCCATACGTCTGACAGAAGAAAAGCTACTGCATAAAATTCAATTTTTGGCATGTTGATCCCAAATTGCTATTATATGATTGAATACATGTCAAAACAAGATATTTTAATGCTACATTGTTCATTGCTCGTCATCTCGCTGCATTTTCGCCGTTCGTCGTATTTGGTCCATTTTGAGTCTTGTCTCACGTATACACGTCGTGTTTGCACAGGTCACGAGGTCGTGGATGAGGAGCAGGCTCCCTAGAGCATATCCTTGTTGTATTTTGTAGCAAAGGTGAGGTTTTGTTCTAGGTAATTAGAACCTTACAACCCTTATGTGACATTTTCGGCCAAAACCTATTATATTTATAAACGTTTTCCAAATTATAAACATTTTCAAGCACGTAAGCCATGATTGTTCACGATTTCAAGCATGTTTTGGTGAGTCATGATTGCACTTGGGCCCGAGGGTAGTTCTTGAGCCAACCGGGAAAGCAAGGGCTGACGGGTAACTCTTGAATTATCCTCACCTCATTGGGATCACCCCCGAAGCCACTAGGAGATTGGTGGTGGAAGGAGTTCCATGCGTGGGAGTCATGTTCCCGACGTACACCATGTCGTGAATAGTTGGGCCTTGCAAACCCACTATCACCCGGAGGAAGAAGGAGACTGGGGATGGATCCGGCACCACGGATTATCCTCGGGTTATTGCATGTTTTAGTCATGATTATGTCTAATTGAGCACTAAATGAAATGTATGATCACGTATTGAATAAATCATGCAAGTACGTATTGTTCACGTTTGGTGAAAAGGTTGGAGATTTGCCCTTACTCGCCGGGGCCACATGTTTCATGAAATTGACACGTTAACAAGTTAAACCTGATAGTCGTAATCTCGGGCAAAGAGCAAGTTATTCTTGAACTTTATATTTATTTCATTTTCAAGTCTTCACCAGAGGCTATGACGTGCATGTGACATGTGTATATATATATTGCCCCTCACTCAATCTTCGGTAGACTGATACTTCACTTTTCAGGTACTTTTGATCGTGGTCGTGCTAGGCAGGAGTTGAGTCAGGTCTTGCATTTCACCGAGTCTAGCATTGTACCTTTCACGTATAACACTTTTGAGATATCGTGATATGATCATTGTTATTACATTTTGGATACTTGGACATGTATATCATGTGAGAGATGATAATGTATTGATAGTCAATATTTGTATCTACTATGTATTTATGTTGGTAAATACGGTACCTATACGTATTAGTTGAAATGCTTCCGCTTTTAATTTCATGTTTTGGTTTGTGTATGTTAGGGAGTGTCCCGCCTAACTCGTTATTTTCTTGATTGTCACCCGTTCGCTATATGTTCGGTTTATTTACGGATCGTCCATTTCGTATGTGGATCGGGCTATAGTACGGGGGATGTAGTGCATTGGGGGTTAGGGTGCTACATTGGCCACGAGGGCTAAAAGCACGCTCGTGTCAACCGAGTGCCTTGGAGGCCAATGAATCCGCTAGGGGATGAAGGCCAAGGCTTATGCAATGAGGGGGAGTGGAAACTTCCCCGAGGGAGACTAGCGCTTGAAGAGAGCTTCCTTGATAGATTGGAGCTTAGCTGGGTATTTACGAAATGCACTCGTTAGAGAGCGGCAATGTTGACCCCGCGTGTGCATAGCAGAGATGGCGCGTACCGTTGAGGAACCTTGGCGCTCGGGGGGTTGGGCGCTCGTGTACAACTGCCTTAATCACAAGAGAACATGTGTTACTATCTCGAGTTGCCACGTGTCCAAACGTGGGACGAGCGTATTTTGACCCTATCAATAATAAGAATCGTATTCCCCAAATTATAATTATATTTTCTTTAATTTATTTAAAATTTTTTAGGTACAAACGAGAACATTATGATTCAGAAAATTCGGGTTATGCCTATCAATCATGGTGAGATTGGACAACCTCCATCGGTCTATGAACATGGAAGTACAAGTGCATTTCGGTTGCATATGAACCCACAGACAGGTTCAATTTTCTTTTATAGAAAGAGCATTTTAGTCTAAAGTATTATCACACACACTATCTTATTTATAATTATATAAAATCCTAACTTATCTATATCTATACATATATAATATAATGAATTCTTTAGGTGATCATACAAACAGAGAACTTGATTCAGAGAATGACATTTTTGTACCTAGCAGGGTCCCGATGGCAGATAATAATGATGTTCAAGGCCGTGCTTTCACATTTATTATTCCCGTACCACCAAGTTTCGCAAGACCAGATGTTCGATGGACGGTGAATTTCATTTTAGCCATTGATTGGTCTGAAGAGTGCTTCTATCTTCCCGAGCAATTACGTCTTTTGCAAACGTAAATACAATGTTGGGCTCATGAATATAATTAAAATTATTCTTTATTATTATACTGAAATTGTTATACTATATTAGATTTATTATATACTGTTACTGTTTCCGTGCATAGCACGGGACATATACTAGTTCATTAAAAAGGGATAAACCAACGGATTTTTGATACATTTTCGACAGGAGGAAACTCGTCCCTAAATAGCTTGTCAAAAATAATCGATAAGGGATTTTCGACGGAAATTGTCAGATTCCCATCGATTTGTTAAATTTTTTTAAGAAAATAATTAAAATCGGAAAAAATGCACTTCACCCCCTTAAAATTTTTTATTTTGCCATCAAACCCTTTAAACTATAAGATCTTCCCCTTTAAAAATTTAATTTGTATTGCATTTTCCCCATATATTAATATCTCACCAAAAATAAATAGATGAACTTTTTAGTATTATAGAAAGGGTTTAATTGAATTTCTCATAAAGTTATTTGAATTAATATTTTCAATTTTGAGAAAAATAATAGTAATTAAAATATCAATTAAAATAGAGCAAAATCTTCATTTTTTTCCGACCATAAACAAAAATGATCATCAGAAAGACAAGGAACAAGAAATTTAAGCTTTGTATTTACTCCAATAATATAAACAAATATTTAATCACAAATAATCTTTGGCCTACCAAGAAAAGTTGAGATTTTATATTACTTAATTAATTTTTACCGAAAACAAAAAAGTTAGAATATTTTGCTCCGTTTTTAATTAATTTTAATTGATTTTTTTTTGCTACTATTTTCATCCAAATTTGAGATAATAATTCAAATGACTTCATGAGAAATTAGTTAACGTGGAGGGAAAACTATTAAAAGATAGTAAACTTTTTTATGAAAATTAAAAAACTTTTATTGTTGGTGAGATTTTGATAGGATTTTAGTGAGATATTAATATTGGGGGAAAGTGCAATAAAAATTAAAATTTTAAGGGGAAGGATTTTATAATATTATTTTTAGGGCAATTAGTGTCAAAATAGATGATTTTTAGGGGGTGATATTCATTTTTCCCTTTAAAATCAATAATATATTTTGCTTAAGTAACTATGGCGGCAGTGTGCTGCGATTTTGATGTGTGTGCGCGAAAGTGGGAGTGCAGGTGTTGGCGGTGCTGGGAAGTGCTGGTGGTGTGAAGATGATGGTGGTTGTGCAAAGTAAGCGAATGTGGTGGTGCAATTATGGCGGCGATGGAATTAAATGTGAATATTTTTAAAAAGGAAAAATTGCAAAAATAGTATACCAACTCCAGCATTTCAGCAAATTTGGTACTATAAGTTTTCCGGTGACAAAAGTGACCCACATCTATCAAAAAGTTGCAATTTAATACAAATTTTCGTCGGAATTTGTTAAACTCGCCGGAAATCCAACTCGTTTGTACACGTGGCCTCTCCACGTGTCATTTTATCCAATATGGTAAAATGCCATGTCAAATACTCTAGCTAATGTGGCATTTTTAGTATTACTAAATTTAAAATTAATTGACAAGAGTCAGAAATTATTATTATTATTATTATTATTATTATTATTATTATTATTATAATATATGTATGTATATAATATTTAAAATTAATAAATCCTATTCTTGCTGTTTGTAATATATATTTAGTGTTTTTTTTTTTTCAAATTTTAAATTAGTTAACACATATTAAATTCTTAATTTAGAATAAAATTTTAATTAAAAGAAAATTAGTAATTTAGTCGAAAAACAAAATTAATTAAGTTCAAAATTCAATTAAAAAACCAAAATTTCAAAACCAAATTAATTAAATTCCTGATTCCTAATTCAAATTAAAAACCTAATTATCTAATTAGCACCACCGTCATCTCTGTCGTCAAATTGTCCACGCCGCCGCCGCCACTGCACCACCACCACCACCACCACCTGTCTTTGCATTGCCGCTGCGCCGCCGCACCACCACCACAATGCTTGCCAGCATACAACCACACTACATCGCCGCCAACAATCTCGCCAACACAACAGGCATCTAGTCGCCACCACCGCCTAAACCCCAAATCGCCACCAACAATCTCGCATTCACCACCAACAGCCACCCCAAATCGCCACCAACAATCTCGCCATTGGCACCACCAATCTCACCACTTCCGAAAAGGAGTTCTCCACCGATAGAGATTTTTGCAGGGGGTTTTCTTTTTTTTGGCCATGGATTTTGCTGGGGGTGATGGCGGCGATGGCTACGCTCGCAGATCTGATGTGGGATTGGGCGGCAGCGGTGGGTGCTTTTGCATATCTGATATGTGAGAATGGGGTAGTCTACGGTGCTGCTGTATTTATAGATCTGATGCGGGGATGGAAGGAGGGGGTGCGGGGCGGCGGCGATAGCCGCGTTAGCAAATCTGATACGATGGGGGAGGTTAGGCGAGGAGGCCTAGGGTATTCTCACCGGAGCTACCGGGGTGGGTGAAAATCAACAACTATGGCAACCCGTCTAGCAGACGATGGCGGCGAGTCCTCGGAGAAGGTGCAGAGACAGAGATCTTCTTCCTTTTTTTTTTTTTGTGTTTTGTTTTCTTTATTTAGTTTTCAGTTTTTAAATATTGAATTGGTAATTCTGTATAATACGTGGAAGTATCTAGTTAATGTTATTGTTTATATGTGCATTTTCATAATTTCAATTTTAAAATTCAAAATTTAATGATTTAAAAAAATTAGTATATATTATTTTTAAATTTTTTTATGTTAGATATTAATTTAATTAAATTCAATATTAAAATATATACATTTATATGTATATGAAAACAATTAGATATCATAAAATATATTAGTTTTTTTATTTTATGTACTTTTTAAATAAAATATAATATTATATATATATATATATATATATATATATATATGAGAAAATTGCATTTTTGGTCCCATAGGAAATAGGTCAATTTTTTTTGGGTCCCGTAGTTTTTAAATCGTCCCACACTTTTAGTTTTTCGACAAATGTACTCCCAAAGTGAAAAATTTTCAATATTAGTCCCAAAAAATTTAGAAATATATATTTATAATATTGAACAAAATGCATTTTTGGTCCCAGACTAATGGGCCATTATCACTTTTGGTCCCATATTTTTCAAAAGTGGTTTTTTTGGTCCCGTAGTAATTTTTTTTTTTGTCAATTTGAGGACTTCCGTCAAATAATTGACGGAAGTCACTATTCATCCGTTAAATTTAAATCATAGTTCATCCGTTGACAGAAGTCACTGTTCAACATTTTGAGGGATGAACAGTAACTTCCGTCAATTATTTGACGGAAGTCCTTAAATTGACAAAAAAAAAAAAAAAATTACTATGGGACCAAAAAAACCACTTTTGAAAAACATGAGACCAAAAGTGATAATGACTCATTAGTATGGGACTAAAAATGCAATTTACTCTATAATATTTTTCCTTAATTAAAAAATATATATCAAATATTAGGAATAATTTAAAAGAATACCAACACATGATATGCATTTTATTTTTATAATAAATAATAAATTGGTACATTTTAAAGTATAAGTATTACTTTAAAATTATAAAATAAAAAAATAAAAACATTATACATAATAATATAATGAATAAAATAATCTTCAATATTACCATATTTAGTTAAAAATATGTAAAATAAAAAATTGAAAAATAATTAATATTTATAATATTTAAATATTTCTTATATATATAACATTGCATTTATTTAAAATAATTAAAATTGGGTTTAGTTAAAATTAAAAATAACTGAAAATTTATATATATTTTATTCAATAGCATAATATTAATTAAATAATTATTGTAATTGTACATTATATTATTATAGTATTTTAAAATTTTGATGTTAATTATTTTTAATTCTCATTAAATATATATGGCTACTAATTACTTTTTAATTTTTTAATTATATAATAAATATTAATTATTTTTTAACTTTTTATTTTACATATTTTTAACTAAATGCAATATTGAATATTATTTTATTAATTATGTTATTATGTATAATGTTTTCATTTTTTTATTTTATAATTTTAAAGTAACACTATACTTTAAAATGTAATAATTTATTATTTATTATAAAAATAAAATGCATATCATGTGGTTGGTATTCTTTTAAATTATTCCTAATATTTGATATGTATTTTTTAATTAAGGAAAAATATTATAAATATATATTTCTAAATTTGTTGACATTAATATTGAAAATTTTTCACTTTGGGACTACATTTGTCGAAAAAATAAAAGTGCGGGACTATTTAAAAACTAAGGGACCAAAAAAAATTTGACCTATTTCATATGGGACCAAAAATGGAATTTTCTCTATAAATATATATAACAATGTATGTATTTCTTGTCAAATTTGTTTTAAATTTAGTGTGATTAAGAATGCCACATCAGCAGTGGTATTTGACATGGCCAGATCGATTTGGCCATGTCATAGGAAATCACACATAAGCAGGCTATGTGTAAAAATGAGTTGGATTTCCGGCGAGTTTAACAAATTCCTGCAAAAATTTGCATTAAATTGCAACTTTTTGATAGATGTGGGTCACTTTTGTCACCGAAAAACTTATGGTACCAAATTTGCTGAAATGCTGGAGTTGATATACCATTTTTGTAATTTTCCCTTTTTAAAAATGTGGGATTAAAATCGAGAATGATCATATATTATGAGATAAAAAAAAATACAATTTTGCTCAATTGTAGGTAACAGCCAAATTAAAATTTATATCCAAATTTAATGTTGGGACCAATATTGCACCAAATCAAAAATAGTAGGACTAAATGTGCATATTTTTAAAAAAGTTTGATTAAAATTAAGAATAATTATATATGTTTTTTTTTGAACAACAAACGACATTATAAATTACAAAAATAAAATAAGTACAAATGACGCGATAAAAGTCGGAATGATGTCTTTTTTTCACATTTTACATAGTTCGAGTAGTATGCAGTAACAAAATAAATGATTTAATGTCGAAAGACGGAGTATTTTTTCCCTAAAACTTGAATGACATCAATAGTTTCTTTCTTTTTTTTTTTTAAGCAGGACACGGAGAACATCTAACACACACTAATATCTTCCGTAATACACTTCAAAATAGAATCGGGTAGCGCACCATCCCATCAGAAGAATTTGAAGCCCATCGTGCTAATTGGTGGGCTGCCTTGTTACCATCTCTGCGTACAAATGAGAAAGTCACCCCTGGATATTGGAGATAGCTTTCCTGATGTCATTGATGATAGCGCCCACATTGGAGAAATCGGCTTCCCAAGTTTGCAGCTTACTAATTAGGCTAAGGTAATCAGACTCAAGCACCACATGTTGGACTCCAAGCTGCGCAACCAAAATTGCAGATTCTTTGAGGGCCAACACTTCCACATGTTCTGCATCAAATTTGCCATATCTCCGAACACTTTTCCACGCCAAGCACTCTCCGTTATCATCCCCAAACAAAACTCCAGTCACGCCTCGTTGAGCTCTCTCCTCCTTGTTGTGCGACATTGGATTCCTGCATAGCTACATTATATGCACTTTTGGCAGAGATCCTACCATTTTTATAAGTGCCACACACAGGGATCTACATTGCCAACGTCCCCGAGTGGAATGGCTAGAATCTCTTCCGCATACGCTACTATGAAAGTGCTTTTCACTAAACTAACATCCCAATTCTCAATTCCCATTTCCATCAATAAGCTGCTTGACATAAGTAATGTCTGAGTTTCCATTCGGGCGCACCAAAGGTCTAAAAGTAAGGGTCTAGGAATCCATTTATCTTCCCAGACTCTAATACACGCGTCATTCCCCACTCTCCAACGAATTCCCGCCTCCAATAAAGGTCGTGCTGAAATTATACTTCGCCAAGTGAGCGAAGGCCTTGAACCCAACTTCGCCTCAAAGAAATCTCTTCCTGGAAAGTACTTCACCCTTATAAGCCTAGAGAGCAAGCTATGGGGATCCATAACAAGTCTCCACCCTTGTTTTGCCAATAAGGCTAAGTTAAAGGCCCTCAAGTTTCGAAATCCCATTCCCCCTTCTTTCTTCGAACAACATAATTTATCTCAACTCAACCAATGTATTTTGGTGCCCTTATGACCACTCCACCAGAATGAAGCTAGGACAAAAGAAATCTCATGAAGCAGGGATTCCGGAACTTCGAAGCAGCTCATAGAATAAGCCAGAATTGCCTGAAGAATAGCCTTGATGAGTATTTCTCGTCCTGCTTGTGACAAAGCTTTATCTTTCCTACCATCAACCCTTCTCCAAATCTTATATCGGATACTCGCGAAAACCTCTTTCTTAGAGGTACCCACCATTGCTAGTAAACCTAGATACTTGTCCTGTTTATCAACAACTTTCATCCTTAGCCTTTTTGCCTACGAAAGCGCCACTGATGTGTCCACATAGGGGCTAAACATAACAGTGGATTTTTCATAATTTACTAGCTATCCCAAAACATCTAGATAGGAAAGGAATAAACCAAAATCTAGTGTACGCAGCGGAAATCAAAACTCCTCTCCAAATACCCTATAAACAATCAACCTGTTAGACATGGGAGGTTTTGACTTCCCGATTGGTTTTCCTAATTAGTCGGGATTAGCCATGTTTTGTAGAGATCTGTTTAGGATATTCTTGGGCTATTTATCTCCCCCATTGTACTTGTAATCTTAACTCAGAAAAATATGAATACAATACAAACTATTTCCTCCAAGTACCATGTTCTAACATGGTATCAGAGCGGTGTTGAGATCTTAGGGACTCAGCTGTAACTTCATCGTCCCACACGAATCCCGTAACCTAGTGCCCTGAACTTGCAAACCAACCGAGTATGACAAACCCAACAAATGACAATCAACACCTCTTAATAGGAATTGCAGATTTTCTGCACAACAATCACCAAACCCAATCAACCATGCCCAACCCTGATGATTTGTCAATCAGAACAAAATTGAACCACGACAATTACCCGATGTGGGCTAGGCTCAGAAAAACGACAACCGGAGGCGGAGATGACTCCGACTCTCAAACCTTTAGACCTGGAATGATAACAGAAAAGGAGAAAGGGGGACAAAATGGAGCATGCTCAGATGGCTCCGTATGCCTTGATGGCGTCGGCCGCCGTTCATCACCGCGTGAGGACTGGTGGAGAGACCACTGGAAAACCAGCACCGGTGGAGCGACGAAAGGGGAAAACCGGCACTAGAACGCCGAAAACGGGCTGCGATGGGAGTCTGCGGCTGCAGGCGTCATTGGCGAAGACGCCGGTGCAGCAGCAATAGACGTCAACCGGGCAGATGACGGGAGCGTCGCTGGCGAAGCTGACGAACAGAGAGAGGGAGGAGGCGGCCTCGGTAACGGGTTTGGGGGTAATGGCCCAAACCCTAATTTCAGTCATTATAAAAGTCTCAAAGTTCTTAGGAAATTACACAATGAACCCCAGATTTGTAGAGTTTTAGAAGTTGACCCCCTACCTTCAAGAAACCGCGGTCAACCCCACTGGTTGACTGAAAATTGTGCCTTCCATACCCAAACCAAATCAGGAAAATCGTATCAGTGGATTTTTTACTGTGGGGCCACTGATACAATGGCTTTTGACTCCTCCGATATACTTGACCCAATCACACCAAAAAAACCTCTTATCCAAACTGCAAATAGAGACTTGGCGGTAGTGAAAAAAGAAGGCTCGATATCAGTGTCACCAAAACTGAAATTAAGAAACTGTCTTGATGTTCCTTTTATCGTGTAAATAACTGTCTTTGAGCCATATCACGAAAGAATTGAATTGTACGGTGCTGATATACCCTCGTTTTTGCTTGATGTAGGACATCCACACGAAGGAGATCATTGGGTGTGGTACTGAGCGAGACGGATTATATTATGTCGATGAAGTCGACATTTACCCTCAAACTCTCCTTACAATGGGATCTGCAAACACCCAACTCTAGCTTTCACACAGGCGTCTCGGTCACCCCTCACTTGGGTATTTGAAACTATTATTCCCTACACCCTTTCAGAATTATCAGTCTTTTAACTTATCATGTCAGACCTATCTCGCTACTAAGAGTCATAGGACCTCTTTTAAGCCCAATAATACTCGAGTTGAGTCTGCGTTCTCTTTGGTACATTCGGATGTGTGGGGGCCAGCCCCGGTTACAAATCAGAATCAGTTTTGGTATTTTGTGTTATTTATTGATGACTACTCTCGGATGACATGGGTGTACTTTCTCCGCCACAAATCTGAAGTTTGTGACACGTTTGTTGCATTCTATAAAATGGTGAAAACCCAATTTAACCACAAAATTAAGGTAGTCAGGTCAGATAACGGGTGATAATATGTGAATCAAGAAATGCACAACTTCTTCCGAGAACATGGGCTTGTCCACCAAACCACCTGCCCTAACACCCCTCAACAAAACGGGGTGGCTGAAAGAAAGAACCGTACCATTCTTGAGATAACTCGTGCTATGCTGACTGAATCCCATGTCCCAAAATCATTTCTGGCCTGAAGCTGTTGCCACTGCCACTGCCACCTCACAAACAGATTGCCCACAAAATTCCTTGCCCACAAAACACCACTGTCAGTTCTTCAAACTTAAACCGAGGTACCATCCCACCTTACCCACCCACCTAGGATCTTCGGATCCACTGTGTTCGTTCATGTTCTGAAGTTAGAAATAACTAAACTTAATCCCTGTGCGATAAAGTGTGTTTTCGTGGGATATGCCCCCCATCAGAAATGGGGTATCGGTGTTATAACCCGGTCAATAGGAGAATCCACGTCACTATGGATTGTGATTTTATGGAAACTAAGTACTACTTTCTTACCTAGTCCCGTGGTCAGGGGTAGGCATGTAAACGAACCGAACCGAGCCGAACCCTGTCCTTTTTTTAGGGTTCAAGTTCGGTTCGAGTGCTATTTTGGCTAACCCGAACTCGAACTCGAGCCTGACGAACCTAAAAAAATAAGGTTCGAGTTCGGGTTCGAGATAAGATTCGGTTCGAGTTCGGCTTGAGTTCGTCATGAGGGTTCGAGAACCTTTCTCGATTTGTGTGGAAGAAACTTGAAGAAGATGATGAATTAACTGCTCAAAATTTCAAGAAGCTTTCTGAGATCTATACCTCTAAGTGAGGACATATCTCGGACAATGAGAGCTGTTGGAGGAGGGCCTGGATGCACGGGGTCAGCGGTGGTGGTGTGGCCATGGGCGGTGGACGACGCATCAGGCTTCGCGACGATGCAGTAGCGGCAGCGGAGATTGTCAGATTGGACGGTGGTGGCGCGACGGTGGGTGGAGGAATATTCGTGGGCAGCTGAAAGTGAGAATGAGAGTTTGAAAGTTGGGAATTCTCTGATAGAGAATGAGCGGCGGAAACAGAGAGAGAGATTTTAAGATCTAGGGTTTAGAATTCTAAATTTTAAACAGATCCATACGTTAAACCTGAGCTAATAAGGTAATCTTATTTTATTATTTATTACATTATATATATATATATATATATATATATATATATATAAAATTGTTTAATGGATAAATATCATTTAAAGAATATAAATATATTATTTTTTTATTAAAATATAAGGGTTCGCGAGCCTGCTCGCGAACCTAAATTTTAGAGAGGAAGGGTTCGAGTTCGATTCGTGAAGGTCACGAATCGAGCCAGGGTTCGGTTCGGGTTCGATTGTGTCGAATTCGAGCCCGAACCTTCATTGATTCGGCTCGTTAGGTTCGCGAACGGGCTCATCTCGTTTACATCCCTAGTCAGGGGAGAGTTCAAGTGAACCACAATACTGGTTAAGCTATCCAGATCGGACAACAGAACCCACATCGGGTCCTTCGGAGACTCTTCCTGCGACACAAAACAACGAAGATCTCAGTACCACCACTACTATGCCCAATGATCCTCCTCCGAATGATGTCCAAAACAAGGTAACTGAAATGAACTCTCTTCCTGCTATTCATGATAGTATTGGTAACACAGGTACTGCTGATGTTATTTTTGAGAATACAGCAGGTGACAAGTATACTCTTCCGTAGAGGAGCACCAGGGGAGTCCCCCCTACAGATATTCTCTTGATCAGACTTCCCGGTCTTCTAGATATCCCATAGGGAACATGGTCAAGGGGAGTGTGTCTGATGTTGCTAAGGCCTTTTTTGGGAACCTCTTTAAAGAAGAAGTTCCGAGAATTGTACAGGAAGCCAGACAGAGTAAAGAATGGGAAAAGGCCATGAAAACTGAAATGGATACCCTGATAAAAAATGAAACTTGGGAGAAATGTAGGCTACCTAAAGGGAAGAAACCAGTCAGATGCAGGTGGGTATTCACTGTGAAACACAAAGCAGACGGCTCTGTTGAAAGGTATAAAGCCCGACTGGTTGCAAAGGGATACACGCAGACTTTTGGAATTGATTACTCCGAAACCATCTCTCCAGTGGCAAAACTTGACACAGTCAGAGTGTTACTCTCTGTAGCTGCTAACGAGGATTGGCCACTTCACCAGTTTGATGTGAAGAATGCCTTCCTGCATGGTGATTTGACTGAAGAAATGTATATGGAGCCTCTCCCCAGATTCACGGAGGACTTTGAGCAAGGTGAAGTATGTCGACTTCGCAAAGCTTTGTACGGGTTAAAATAGTCACCACGGGTATGGTTTCACAGGTTTACTCTGGCGATACAGCATCACGGGTATACACAGAGCAACTCAGATCACACACTATTTTTGAAGAAACGGGGAGACTTGATCACATGTTTGATGATCTATGTAGATGACATGATTATAACAGGAAACGATGCAGAAGAGATTGATCGACTCCAAGAGAATCTCTTCAAGGAATTTGAGATGGAAGACCTGGAGGGTTGAAGTATTTCCTGGGAATCGAAGTCTTAGGGTCTAAGAGGGGAATATTCATCTCACAGAAGAAGTATGTCCTTGATTTGTTGGCAGAAACTGGTATGCTGGATTGCAAACCAGTCGAGACTCCGATGTAGGTGAATCACAAACTTAAGATAGAAGAAAGTGGAGAGCCAGCAGAAAAACAAAGATACCAACGGCTGGTTGGAAAACTGATTTACTTATCTTACACGAGACCAGATATTTCCTATGCCGTGGGAATTGTTAGTCAGTTCATGCACCGGCCGCAGAAGGAACACATGGAGGCTGTTGTGCGAATCATACGGTACCTGAAAGGCACTGTAAGGACTGGGATTATGTTCAGGAGACATGGCCATCTTGACATTGAGGCCTACACTGATGCAGATTGGGCAGGAAACCCGAATAACAGGAGGTCAACCGCCGTGTTCTTTACTCTAGTCGGAGGGAATGTGGTAACTTGGAGGAGTAAAAAACAGAAGGTTGTGGCTCTATGCAGAAGCGGAATTCAGAGGTATAGCCAAAGGTATTACTGAAATCATTTGGCTGAGGAAGTTGATGACTGAGATTGGCATAAACCCTAAAGGACCAAGTAGCTTGAAGTGTGATAACAAGGCTGCTATCAACATCTCAGAGAATCCTGTCAAGCATGATAGAACTAAAAATGTGGAAGTGGACCGACACTTCATAAAAGAGAAACTAGAAGATGGCACCGTTACAATTCCCTTTGTCAGATCAGAAGACCAGCTAGCAGATATTCTGACCAAAGCTGTCAATGGTCAGATATTTCAGACAACAATAAGAAAGTTAAGGATTGGAGATCCCATCCCTTAACTTGAGGGGGAGTGTTAGATATGGGAGGTTTTGACTTCCCGATTGGTTTTCCTAGTTAGTCGGGATTAGCCCTGTTTTGTAGGGATCTGTTTAGGGTATTCTTGGGCTATTTATCTCCCCCATTGTACTTGTAATCTTAACTCAGAAACATATGAATACAATACAAACTATTTCCTCCAAGTACCATGTTATAACACAACCAAGTATGCCTACGGATAGAAAAATAATCAACAAAACAAGAATAGAGACATGTAATTTTTAACGTGGAAAACCCCTTCAAATCGAAGAGTAAAAACCACGAGGCCTACGAGACCAAACCCAAATCCACTATAATACTAGACAAAATTACAGCAGTTCAACACCAATAAATCTAACTCCAAACTTGAACCAAACACCGATTCGTCCAAAACGAACTAGAACCACAAAAGGAGAATAAGCATAAAAATAAGCCGAAAATCGCGCAACTGTTCATGCCCCAAAAACCAAACTTACAGTGCTCCAAATTCGATCTCCACCGTTCACTTTCAAGTTCGATGAGTTAGAAACCTACTGTCCAAAATTCAGCTCAATCGGACCACCAATAATCTCCTGATCATCCATTTGATGAAGCTGTCGCCGCCTCAAAAATCTGCTGGAAAGTGTAGAATATTTTTTCCTTTTTCTCATGAAAAACGGCTGCTGCTCTAAACTTTTTCCCCAAGAGCAACAATCCCTCTTTTGAAATAAAAAGACATATGGGCTTTATTTCTTAATTGGGCTAACAAATATTCTTTAATTGTGGGTGGACCCAACAAATCTCCTCCTCCAACACATATAATCATTCAAACTTGAGATCGGACATCCTAGCATAAACCTCAAGTTTCTCACGACTCACCACCTTTATCAACATATCAGCGCCATTGCCATCAGTGTGAATCTTTTCAAGCTCAATCAATTTGGAATTCAAAACATCTCGAATCCAATGATATCTCACATCAATGTGTTTCGACTTACCATGAAAACTCGAATTCTTACTGAAATGAATTGCACTCTGATTATCACAAAACAAAACATACTTCGACTGTGAAAATTCAAGTTATTGAACAAACTTCTTCATCCAAAGTAATTCTTTGCATGCTTCAGTAACTGCAATAAACTCAGCTTCTGTAGTAGACAAAGCAACACATTTTTATAGTCTAGATTGTCACGCCACTGCTCCCCCTGCAAAAGTAATCAAATAACCGAATGTGGATTTTCTCGAATCCAAATCTCCAGCAAAATCTGAATTTGTATAGCCAACCAACGTCGGTTTCCCAGACCCAAAACAAAGCTTCAAATCTGTAGTGCTACTGAGATATCTCATAATCCATTTTACAACATTCCAATGCTCTCTACCCGGATTTGAGAGAAACCTACTAACTTTGCCAACTGTATGAGCCAAATCCGGTCTTGTACAAACCATGGCATACATCAAACTTCCAACCGCGGATGTATAGGGAACACCTTGCATGTCCTTCTTATTTTCATCATTTGAAGGAGACTGTGCACTACTCAGCTTAAAATGTCCATCAAGAGGAGTACTTAGAACTTTGACTGTATCCATGTGAAATCTCTGTATCACCTTAATATACTTCTCTTGAGATAACCAGAACTTCTTGGCATTTCTATCACGCGAAATTCTCATGCCAAGAATGTGCTTTGCTGGTCCCAAATCTTTCATGGCAAAAGACTTGCTCAACTCATCCTTCAACCTGTCAATTCTAAAAGCACTATGACCAATAATGAGCATATCATCAACATAAAGCAATAAAATGACAAAATCAACATCAGAGAATTTTTGAATGAACATGCAATGGTCAGCATTAGTCTTTGTATAACCCTGTTGCAGCATAACTGACTCAAAATTCTTATACCATTGCCTTGGAGCTTGTTTCAAACCATACAAGCTTTTCCTCAATTTGCAAACGAAATTCTCTTTCCCTTTAACAATGAAACCCTCCGGCTGCCATGTAAATCTCCTTCTCCAAATTGCCATGGAGGAAAGCAGTCGTCACGTCCATCTGTTCAACTTCTAAATCAAGACTAGCTGTTTAGCACAAAACGAGACAAATTGATGACACTTTCACAATAGGTGAGAAAATCTCTTCAAAATCAACTTCTGACTGAAGCTTTTAATAACTAATCTGGTTTGTATATCCGTTGTGAAGTGTTCTCTTCTTGTTTCAACCGATAAATCCATCGATTCTTTAGAGCTTTTCAGCCTTCAGGTAACTTGACAAGGTCTAACGTATGATCACTACAAAAAATCTGCCGAAAGCCGACCGAAAAAAACGACTGGAATTTCAGAAATTCCGTTGATTTTTCGTTGGAAAAATAGATTTCCGATGGAAAACCGACGGGATGGCGCCCGTCGGAAAAAACATTGTCGGAATTGTGTACCGACGGGTCCATTCTATTGGTTTTCCGTTGGAAATATATTTCCAATGGAATTACGACGGAATTCCAACCAAAAAATTATTTTTCCAAAAAAATATTTTCCAACGAAATTCCAACGGAAAACCAACGAAAATTTTCCGTTGGTTTTTCGGCGGAATTTTTTTCCAACGAAATAAAAATGATTTAAGCTTTAAGCTAACCGACAGATTACCAACAGAATTTTCCGTCGGTATTCCGTCGGAAAAAAGAATAAAAATAAATAAATTAAAAAAATTAAAAATTTCATTTGTGAGACCCGAACCACCCCTTAGACGATCTAGCACCCAAACCATCGAGCCGAGCTTGAGCCATTTTTAGAATTCATTCTTAACGTTAATTGTGCAAGCGGGGATTCGAACTCGGGTCTCCAAGAAAGAATAATGACTCCCTTACCAACTTAAACAAGTTCCTTCTTATTAATATTATGTCTTTAAACATATTTATACACTTATTTCAATTAATTATTTAAATAATTTTTTGTTATTAGTCTAAAATATAAAATTTTAAATATATGATTATTTGAATTAAATATAATCATATTTATGGAGATATTATATTAAAATTGTTAGCTTATATACTTTTGTGTTTTAATTAATAATGCATATATTTAAAATTATATAAAATATCATATTATTAATTTATAATTTCTATATTATATAATTTTTAAATTTATCATTATTTGTATTAACTATAATCGTATTTTTCTAATTAAATTTAATTGAAAAATTCCGACGGAAAACCAACGAAAAATATTCCATCGAAAAATCGACGGAAAACCAATGAGATTTTTATTTCATTGAAAATTCCAACGGCTGGTTTTTTTTTAATGAAGAATAAAAAAAATCGACGGGATTTTTTCGTTGGTTTTCCGTTGGAATATTTATTTCATTGAAAATTCCAACGGAAAAATTCCGTTTGGTTTTTGGATGTTTTCTTGTAGTGGATTGTCATGTAAAGATTGTATCTCATCTTTGATTGCTTCAGACCATTTTTCCTTAAACTCACTATCCATTGCCTACGTGAAGACTACATCACTACTTCTGACAAGTTACTTTTCAATCAGATCATAAAGCCTGTAACCAAATTCATCCTGATTATACCCAAGAAATATACGTTCTCTCACTTTCGTGTTTAACTTAGACCTGTCATCCTTCGGTACATGCACATAAGCTTTATGTTGTAGGATTTTACTACAGTTAAAAACCAATCGTGCAAGTGTACACTAACATACGCGCAGCACAATAGGATTGAACCAACAGCGAAGGGAAATCAATCACTACTCTATATTCTTCTCTAATCTAAAGACCTAACGAAAACAATTGTGGTTTTATCTATTAATCTACAAAAATAGAAATCAATAATTAACTAGAATTAAACACTAGTGATACTAAAACACACGAATAAATTCAGTAAACTAAACAGGCAGGGGAAAACAAATGAATCATACAATCAAGAGCTGATATGATACTCGTCTGACAAATGTAATTCTACAACCTAGTCACTTATGTTTGTATTACCCTCTCTCAATGTGTAACCAAGTGCTTAATTAGTGTTCAATGTTGCTCTCACAATCACCAATAGTTAATTAAACCATAAGAACAAGACTAGTGCAATTCAATATTCTAGAGGCTCGGCATGGAATAAGATTACTGTTGTATAAGCTAGAACCAAATCTCTTTGTATCCTACAACTCACAAGTTATGAAAACAATCCAAATTACCATCAATCTTTCAATCTATAGGCAATCGTGAGACATGTTAAGGTTAGCCAGACCGTTGCAATTCAAATTAAGTCCGCTTTCAAAACTAAGAATTACACAAGTCATTCAAGCATTATATCAAACATCTATCATGCATTCATCATCACCCCCCTAGCCCTAGAGAATTAGCTACTCATAATTAGAGCAAAACTTATAAAACCAAAGGAAATTGCATTGAAATAAACCATAGTCGTCAAATCTAAACAAATTCTAAAAATTAAACTCATAAACATTCTAGCAATTCCGGAAAATTAAATCTAACATAAGAAAACTAAAATTGAGAGGAATTAGTTTGAATAATAAAGCAACAATAAAACCGAAAAAATGGAATTAGTCTCGATCAATTTGTCTGAATTCTTTGAAAAACTCTTGAAAACACCCAGCAGCTCGTTTCTGCAAGATAGGTCTGAACTCCTCCGAAGAACCCCTCAAATAAGACCTCTACACGCACATAAATATCAGCCCTAAAATCTCTCACCGACAGAGGTAACGGGTGTTACCTATCCCCATGCATTTCTTGTTAACGTCCCGTTACAAGGCTAAATTGTGCCTGCGCTTTTATAAGTGGTAACGGGCGTTACCACCTTTCTTCAATCCAAGGGTAATGAGCATTACTCCCATATTCCGCCTCAAGCGACGCTCCTGTATCTATTAATGGGAATTACGAAAATTTCATTTTTACTTGGTAACGGAGGTTACCCTATTTTCCTCCAAAAATACGTGAAATTGCTTCGCTTCGCCGTTTCGTAACCCCAACTCTAAAATCACCTAAATGGAGCAAAATAAACACATAAATGCATCAAACGATACCAAAATATAATCTAATTAACGGTCAAAATCATGCAATTTCTACACATAACAAAATCCTCCACACTTGAATATTGGTCGTCCCCGAGTAATACGGAAATCAAGAAAACACATCCTCATCAAACCATCTCCTCTAAGCAAACATCAAACCTTCGCCTAGACAAGTCTAGCTCATCTAATCAAGTTATTATAAACATAAGATCCTCAAAACTTAGTATGAAAAGTATATCCATGTGTAGTGTGTGAATCAAACAAAACAATGTACAAAATTAGAATGACAAATTCATAGTTCCCTCCTAAGCTCTAATCATTAACTTCAGAACACACTTTTCGCGCCTATCTCCACTAATGGAATTAAATCAAGACTTAGGGTCAGTAGGTCTTTCGAGCTTGTAATGTAGGTTTAGGGTAAGGTTATGGAAATTTGGATCAACTGACTACTCACCAAGCTTACATCATTCAATTTATACAAAACAAGAAGCATTTCCATTCGCCATTAAACAAAAAAATCACCCCAAACTCTTCATTTGAATCCCACACTCTCAAATTCACACTTTGCATAATTTTCTTTTATTTTCTTTTGCTCTTTTCTCTTTTTTTTTTCCTTCCTCATATCTTTTCTTTTTCACACTTTTCTCATTCTTTTTCTTTCTCTGTACATTAAACTCTCAATTTCAATCACAAGAACAATAAAAAAGGGGTCAAAAGATAGATAATTACCATAAAAATCAAATGAGCAAGCCTTGGTGTAAAAATTATCAAGGTAGGTATTTCAATGTTGTGCATTGGCTTATAATGCGGCTACAAAAATCTTTGCACAACAATTAGGCTCAGCGGGGTCAATAAGATTACGTTATTTAGTGAAAAATGGCTAAATAGAAAAGCTTAAAATCCTTCGACAACGAATGCCTACTTCACTTTCTTAATCTTTCATTAACTCAAATTTCGCCTTAATAGGACTAAAGTGCAGCCTAATCAAATCTTAGACTTATTCGGAAATCATCAACTCATCTTTCTAAGCAAAGTACATTATCTCGTTCAAAAGTGCTCAAAATATAAGGGCATACTAACACATCAAATCTCATGCAATTTTCCTCAATTCAAAAAGCCTAACTTCTTCTAGAAAAAGCTCAACAATCAAACTTCAAAGAAAAAGTTCAAAATGAGGGAAAATTTTCAAAAATTTTCAAATTTACTCGAATTTTAGCAACTCACAAGTGAAACTACATCTAAACATGCAAATATTCAATAAAACTCATAACAAGTATAGACACTTCCTAACAACTCCTCCCCCACACTTAAACTTTGCAATGACCTCATGCAAATGAAAGAATTAAAGGTCAAGAAAACTCCCCGATTAGATGAAGAACCGGCAACGTGCTGGCAAAACTTCCAAAACCTGAACGAGTGACTAGAGAACACGAATCAAGTGCACAGACAATTGACAATCAACATGCATCCAACAATTAACACACAAGTCACAAATTCCAAGTAAGAGAAAGGTACAGTTGCATTTAAAAACAAAGAGTTCTAGGGCAAAAGCAACGAAAAAATAGCAAGAGTATCACAAATATCCCAAAGTAGCAAAAGTACAGACCCCAAATAGCAAGGAAACAAAAGGCTAAGCTAAGTCCAACAAAATCACTGATCAGATGGTGGAGCAGGGCCTCGGAAATAACCATCCAAGTGCTGATACAAGCCCTGGAACTGCTCATCTACATGGGTCGACCATGTGTCAAATCTCTGATCAACATGAGCTCGAAAATCCACCATCTCCTGCCTCTGATCATTTAATCCCGTCTCAACTTTGGTCATCCTAGCATTGGCTTCAGTAAGATTCAATCTCATTGTTGCCATACTAATGTTTAGAGCTCGCACGTACATTGGCTCATCATCCCCCTGCTGAGGAACTGGTCTCGGGGCATCGTTTCTTCCCTCAGGCACATCCAGAATCTCGTCAATAGAAGCCTGCAGCTCATCGGGCAACTCATCATAGGAGGCATACCCCCAGGTGTACATCTGCTGAAACCTGTTGCGTGTCCTCTTCGGCCACCATGGCAATAATCTCCCTTCTAGAGGCTCCTCCTTATACTCAGTGATTAAGCACATATTTTTCCAATTGTCCTCATCCAAGAACGGATACATAGTCAGTGGCTCCGCCTTTTTGGGCTTCCATCCTAAACTCTTGGCCATCATGGTCACATAGGCCCCGTGACCTATAACACTTGTGTTCTTGTTAGCAGCATCCAACATTCTCGCAGTCAAATCCCAAGTACCATTATATCGCCGTCCTTCCCGCATCATATATATGATGCCCAATTCTGTAGCCTGGATTTTGCCCTCACTCTCATTACGGGCACAAATGTTGCAACTCAAAATCTGATGCACGATCCTCCACACCACACTATCCAAATATGTTGCCTTGGTGTTCCGTACGTGATAGTTAGGTGTGTTGGGCTTCAAGTGTAAAGACCTCCAAATTTCCTCTCGCTTATTAACACTCCAAGTGGGGAGGCGAGTCTCGCCGTCCTGGGAAAATCCAAATACTTCCCTCAATGTGCCAAGGGAAACAGAGTAGGAGCATCTAGCATCCAAAGAAAATGTAATCGGCTCATTATGACCAGGATGCCAGTTCATCGTGGAGAAGAAGGCTGCAGTGAGCTTCGGATAAGTGAGTGCATCTTTCTCCAAAAATTTCAACCACCCAATGTTATCAAACAACGCCCTTATCTCATCCCACACACCCATGCGGATCAAAGCATCCCGTTTAAAGAATTTTGTGGGGAAAACCATCCTCAAAAGCACCCTGTCAAACGGGTTGCCAACCCCTTCTACAACTACATTTGTTATTTCACTTTGGATCCGAGCCCTAGAAGTCCCGGAACTCGAATCTTCTTCCACACGAGTACGCTTTGAACGACAAATATTTCCTGAAATTAGCAAAAATAACCAGGCAAAACAAGCAATTATCACTCAAAAATTCACTCAGGCAATATGTCGAACACCTTGCGGGCACAATCCTAAGATAGGGGTTTTAACTCAAATCCCACAATCTACCCCAAACCAAACCAACATTATCCTAAATTAGCACAGTTATAATTCCAAAATCACTCAAATCCTACTCCAATTTCGGCTCTAACCATCAATGCATGACTAGAACTGGAGCAAACAACAAAGCTCCCAAATTCAACTAGAATACCAACAAATTCTCCAAACCTAGTTCCAACATGCAAGGTTCTTTAATTTTAACAAATTCAACTCAAAATTGTCCAAAATCTCCAATTGCTACTTCTAGGGTTTAAATTCTAGAAAAGGGGTTAAAACCACTAGGAAATGGATAAGACTTACCGAGAGAAATAGAGAAGGAGGGTGTGAGTGTGTGTGTACGGTGGCGCAACGGTTGTGAACTGCTCCTGCTTCCTCTCTTCCGTGTGTGCGTGCGTTTCTGTTTGTGGGAGGAAAGAAGGTAGGGTTTAAAATTAAAAATCGTGCAAAAACGTGTTACTCAAGCCTTCAGGTTTCACGAATTTGGCCCGATAACGGGCGTTACCCCGTTGTAGCCTTATGGGGGTAACGGGCGTTACCCCACCTGGTCAACGCGCCTGTGGCTATTAACGGGCGTTACAAGGAATGACCTGCGAAATGGTAACGCCCGTTACCTATGCTACCCATGCCTCCTGACGCCATTAACGGGCGTTACATTAAAATACTAAGAATGGTGTAATGCCCGTTACACCTAACTCGTCCAGAAGCTAAATTTGGACACAAACACAATTTGGCGGGTACTCAATCACGTTAATTAACAAAAATTAACTCATAAAAGGCAGTTAAAGCATAGTGCACCCTCGCAATAATAGATAAACACACCTTAAAGCACATATTACAGTTTATAACAGCAATTCATTCTCACACTAGCACTTCAAGCGCATGCACACACAAACAAAACTAAATAAATACACCACAATATTGACGCTTAGCTTCAAAATCATGGTCCTTGCATCAACTCTTACTTCAGACTCTGAACAACTTGCCAACAACCTGCAAACGAAAGGGACAAACAGAGAATCACGAGAAAACAAGACGAGAGAACAACAAGAAAGAAAAAGAACAGAAAAGAAAAGAAAGAAAAATTAGTTCACAGTTATTTTTCTAACAGAAAAGAACAGATGCATGCCCGACTAATCTTTCTAACATTTGATCAACGAAAGGAAGGGAAAAGTGATCTTTCCTGGTCGCAGTATTTAGTTTTCTGTAATCAATGCAAACTCTCCATCCCGTGACTGTCCTAGTAGGAATCAATTCATTGTTCTCGTTTTTAACTACAGTCATCCCTCATTTCTTAGGCACAACCTGAACAGGACCGACCCACTTACTGTCCGAGATAGGATAAATAATCTCGACATCTAACAGTTTTATTTCCTCAGCCCTAACAACTTCCTTCATGTTTGGGTTTAGCCTGCGTTGGTGTTCTATAGAGGGTTTGTGCTCTTCCTCCATCAAAATTTTATGTATGTAAATAGCTGGGCTAATTCCCTTAATGTCGGAAATAGTCCAGCCTATTGCTCGTTTATGAGTTCTCAACACCCTTAACAAAGCATCTAATTGTAATTGAGATAATTCCGCAGACACAACAACAGGCAATGTATTAGATTCCCCTAAGAATGCATACTTTAGATGATTAGGGAGGGGTTTCAATTCCAAGGTAGGTACCTTAACAATAGATTGGGGAGAGGGGGGAGTGGGCTTACCTGTACCCAACTCCTCATAAACAAACCTTTGTCGGAAGGGTACGAATGGAGTTGCCTCAAGTTCTCTCGAATAAGCAGCAATCTCTTCAAGTAACTCCTCTCCGTCAATTTTCTCTTCCAGTCCCTGCGGACTAAAATTGAATTAATATCATCTACCATGAAACACTGTTCTCCCACTACTGGTCCTTTCATGGTTTTGAACAGGTTAAACTCCACTTGCTCTTCCCCCACTCTTAGGGTTAGAAATCCATTCTTTACATCAATCAATGCTCCAGCTGTGGCAAGGAAAGGTCTTCCTGGAATCAATGGCATATCTCGATCCTCTTCTATATCAAGCATAAGAAAATCCACTGGGAGGTAAAACTTCCCGACCCTCACAAGGGCATTCTCCAAGATTCCAGTGGGATATGTGATTGATCGATCAGCTAATTGAAGTGACACTGTAGTTGGCTGTAGATCTTCCAAACCTAATTTCCTATAAATAGATAAAGGCATTAAACTCACACTAGCAACGAGATCGTATAAAACTTTATTGAAAGTTAAATTGCCAATAGTACAAGGGATAGAAAAACTCCATGGATCCTTAAGATTTGGTGGAAGCTTATGCTGAATGATAGCACTACACTACTCAGTGAGTGCAATCGTGGCATACTCTTCCAATTTTCTCTTGTTAGAGAGGATCTCTTTCAGAAACTTAACATAAATCGGCATTTGTGCTAATGCTTCTGCAAAAGGAATGTTGATATGTAACTCATTAAAGATGCTTAAGAACTTCTCAAACTGTTTCTCCAATTTCTGCTTCTTGAGGAAAGGGAACCGGTGGCACATACTCCTTGGGTGCCACATTCACCTTTGGGTTTGAAGGGGGCTATTTCTTTTTCTCTTCTACATTTCCCTCGACTACTCCTTCAGTCTTCCCCCCAATAGTGTTACATTCAACAGAATTTGTAGGCATCTTTGGTCCTTCGTACTCCTTACCACTTCTCAAGGCTATAGCCTTGCACTGTTCCTTATTATTGTTTCCGGTTTGATCCGGTAACATCCTTTGTCCTATTGTATTCTGTGATTGGGCTATCTGACCTATTTGAGTCTCCAAATTCTTGTTCTGACTCACCACCTGCTCTACTTGAGTTTCCAATTTCTTATATTTGTCCGAAGACACGGCTATGAACTTTTCAAGTGCAGCCTCCCATCTCTGCTTCTGTTCCGGAAGGGGCTGAGTATGAGGAATGTAGGGTGGAGGTTCTGGTTGCATCAGATAATAGCCTGGAGTATGGATTAGGCCTGGTCGACGTAGATCTTGAGGTCTAGGTTGAAACAGCGATCTAAGTTGCGGTATTACTTGTTGAGAATAGTTCCCCCAACTAGGGTTGTAGGTGTTTACATTATTAGCATAACTCACTTGCTCTTGCACCTGCTCACCTACATTGGAATAGGGACATATGTTAAACACATGTGGACCACTACAAATATCACAAGTTACCTGCACTGGTTGGAATTGTGTTCCAATAGCATTCATGGAAAGTTGGTCTAATCTGTTAGTTAGAGCTTCAATTTGAGCATTGATGGCGGTCAAGCCATCGAGCTCTATGACTCCTGCTGCAACCTTAATCGGTTGAGGATGGTTCCCTTCTTGCATAAAAACATCGTTTTGTTACATATTCTCTAAAAGTTCAGCAGCAACCGTTTCGGACTTTGACAAGAAAGCTTCCCCATCTGTGGCATCCATCGCTCCTCTAAAAGTAGGGAACATCCCATTATAAAATGTCTGAATCAGTAACCAACCAAGAATCCCGTGATGTGGACACTTCTTCTCAAATCCTTAAATCTCTCCCAAGCCTCATAGAAAGGCTCTCCATCCATCTGTCAGAAACCTTGGATCTCGTTCCTGTACTTCGTAGTTGCTGAGAGGGAAAAATTTGGCTAGAAAAGCCTGAGAAAACGCCTCCTGCTCAGAAAGAATTCATTCGGTACAGTGCTCAACCATGCCTTGGCTCTTTCCCTAAGTGAGAATGGGAAAAGTCTAACTCGGATGGCATCAGTTGTGATATTATGGATCTTGAAAGTATCACACACTTCAAGGAAATACTCAAGATGCGAAGTCGGATCCTCCAATGGTAACCCCGCAAATGAATTGTTTTGCAGCAAGTTTATGATGGTTGGTTTGTTCTCAAAGTTATTTGCAGCAATAGGGGGACGAGTTACAGTTTGAATCGCCCCCGCATTAACTAAATTGTAATCTCTAATCACAGGAGGAGGTAGCTCTTGAGGTGGATCTACCAACCCTCCGTCTCTCGTGTTGGTAGGATCTTCGGCCATCGAATCTGCACAAGGTCAAAGAAAGTCCTTAGCTCAATTTCACAATGACAAAGACTACAAACACAAGATAGAATAATAGTCTAAAGCACTAGATCAAAATATTTAAGTAATATTAATTTAAAACGCCTTCCCCGGCAACGGTGCCAAAAACTTGTTGTAGGATTTTACTACAGTTAAAAACCAATCGTGCAAGTGTACACTAACATACGCGCAGCACAATAGGATCGAACCCACAGGGAAGGGAAATCAATCACTACTCTATATTCTTCTCTAATCTAAAGACCTAACGAAAACAATTGTGGTTTTATCTATTAATCTACTAAAACAGAAATCAACAATTAACTAGAATTAAACACTAGTAATACCAAAACACACGAATAAATTCAGTAAACTAAACAGGCAGGGGAAAAGTAATGAATCATACAATCAAGAGCTGATATGATACTCGTCTGACAAATGTAATTCTACAACCTAGTCACTTATATTTGTATTACCCTCTCTCAAGGTGTAACCAAGTGCTTAATTATTGTTCAATGTTGCTCTCGCAATCACCAATAGTTAATTAAACCATAGGAACAAGACTAGTGCAATTTAATATTCTAGCGGCTCGGCATGGAATAAGATTACTGTTTTATAAGCTATAACCAAATCTCTTTGTATCCTACAACTTACAAGTTATGAAAATAATCCAAATTACCATAAATCTTTCAATCTATAGGCAATTATGAGACATGCTAAGGTTGGCCAGACCGTTGCAATTCAAATTAAGTCCACTTTCAAAACTAAGAATTACACAAGTCATTTAAGCATTATATCAAACATCTATCATGCATTCATCATCACCCCCTAACCCTAGAGAATTAGCTACTCATAATTAGAGCAAAACTCATAAAACCAAAGGAAATTGCATTGAAATAAACCATAGTTGTCAAATCTAAACAAAGTCTAAAAATTAAGCTCATAAACATTCTAGCAATTCCGAAAAATTAAATCTAACATAAGAAAACTAAAATTGGGAGGAATTAGTTTGAATAATAAAGCAACAATAAAACTGGAAAAATGGAAGTAGTCTCGATCAATTCGTCTGAATTCTCTGAAAAACTCTTGAAAACACCCAACAACTCCTTTCTCCAAGATAGGTCTGAACTCCTCCGAAGAACCCCTCAAATAAGACCTCTACACGCACATAAATATCAGCCCTAAAATCTCTCGCTGACAGAGGTAACGGGCGTTACCTGTCCCCATGCATTTCTTGTTAATGCCCGTTACAAGGCTAAATCGTGCCTGCGCTTTTCTAAGTGGTAACAGGCGTTACCACTTTTCTTCAATCCAAGGGTAATGGGCATTACTCCCATATTTCGCCCCAAGCGACACTCCTGTATCCATTAACGGGAGTTACGAAAATTTCACTTTTACTTGGTAACGGGGGTTACCCTATTTTCCTCTAAAAATGCGTGAAATTGCTTCGCTTCGTCATTTCATAACTCCAACTCTAAAATCACCTAAATGGAGCAAAATAAACACATAAACGCATCAAACAACACTAAAATATAATCTAATTAATGCTCAAAATCTTGCAATTTCTAAACACAACACTTTACAACCTAACACACGTAAATGATAATAGAAGACATCATTTCCATGCCATACCCTATTAGGAACATCAGTATGCAATGCAACAGAAGGAGAAAAATTAATTAAATAGGCAGCAGTAAGTAAAGCCTCACCCTAAAAAGCTTTAGGTAGTTCTGCCTCAGAAAGCAAACGCCTAACTCTCTCCACCAGGGTCCTATTCATCATTTCTGCCAAACCATTTAACTGAGGTGTTATTAGGAGGCGTCTTTTGATGCCGAATGCTGAATGCCTTGTTCTCTGCAATAAGAATCAAATGGACCACAATACTCACCACCATTGTCAGTATGAATTCATTTCAGTTTCTTACCAGTTTCTCTCTCAACTGATGCCTAAAAAATTTTAAAGACATCAAATACCTGATCTTTGGTTTATAAAACATAAACCCAAACTTTTCTTGCATCAATAAAAGTGACAAAATAAAGTGCACCACGATGAGTTCGTACATTCATTGGTCCACAAACATCCGAGTGTACCAATTCAAGTAACTTAATTTTTCTTGAAGGGGGGATGACTTTTGAATGAAACTCGTTTCTGCTTCCCAGCCAAACAGTGAACACATCTTTCTAACTTGTACCTTTCAGCCTTGACAACAAATTCTTCTTGGCCAAACAATAGAGTCGTTTTTCACTAATGTGACTAAGTCTTGTGTCAAAGCTTTAACAAGTTGTTGCTCTCTGCTGCATTAATCGAGTTCACACAAACAAAATCCTTCATCTTATATAAGTTATGAAATTTATCACCTCAAGCCACAATTAGATTCCCTTTTGTAAGTTTTTAATGACTAAAGAAAATTGTAATAACCATCATCATCGAGTCTCCCTGCTGAGATTAGATGCAAACGAGCATTAGGTGCATCCCTAACATCAAGGAGCACCAAACTCGTCCCACTATTGGTTTTCAAACAAACAATCCCAGTGCCTACTATCGGTACCACCATATCATTCCTCATCTTCAAAACACCAAAATCAACATAAGTATAAGAAGTGAAGAAATCTTTCCTTTATGTGTCATAGAATGAGGCACCACTGTTAATAACCCAACTGGAATCATCATTGGCTACGACAACAACGTTGTCATCATATGTAAGAATAAGATCATCATTAGAAGTAGTAGTAACAACACGATCATTCTTATCCTACTCTCTCTTTTCGTGCCCATCAAGATTGCCTTTACGCTCTCTCTTCAATTTAAAACCACAACTCGGGTTGTGATTAATGTTGAGTTTTTCTTCTTATTTCTTCATTCAAAACACTACTCTTCACAAGCTCAACGGTTTTACCACCATCAGATGAAGAGCTAACAAGTGAAACACGGAAAGTTTATCAAGAATCAGGAAAGTGGCAAGAATCCAAAGTCCAATAATTTCATCATCAAATTTAATACCCATACTTGTCAACTGATCAAGAACACATTGAAACTCATTCAAGTGATCAACAATAGAAGTTCCTTATTTGTATTTCAGCTGCATCAACTTCTTCAGAAAAAATAGCTTATTATTTTCTGTCTTTAATGCATACAAATTTTGCAACTTCTCCCACAAAGATCGCGCATATGTCTTATGCTGAATATGGTTGTAAACATTCTCCTCAACAAACTGTCTGATAAACTCACAAACTTGTCTCTGCTCATATCCTATTCCTCACCAATTTTAGACTCGGGCTTTTGAGTCGCAAAAAGAAACAAGTGTAAAACTTTAACAGATAGGAGATCCTTCATCTTATTACTCCATAGATGAAAATTTAATTCATTCAAAGTTATCATTCTACTCGTATTCTCCTTCCTCACACGGGCTGGAGGGAGAGATTTGTTAGCTCCAGCCCACAGTTAAAGTGCTTTTTGTTGGCCCAGTTATAATATAAAAGCCCATCATATGATGTCCCGTCTCTATGGCAATCAGGGAATGGCGACACGAGAGGGTTTATTTTTGGATATTTGTGAATTATGTGACTAGCATGCCCTAAGTGTCAACGTGAATGTAATTTTAGTTATGTGCGTCTTAGAATTTAATTAAATGTACTTGGACTCAATTGTCCAATATTTACAAATTAGGGACCTAATTTTAATTAGGGTGTTTTCGATTTTAGTGGATACCTTGAGCTCGGGAATTCGAATTCGAATTTTGACCCTACTGTTGGATTCATTTCGACAATTCGGATTTAATTGATTTAACCTTATATTTTTTAAAGCCATTTGATCGCCCTACCGTTTTAAAATCCGATCCGAATGGACCGGACCCCATTTTAACCATCCCGTTTGACCAGCCCCAAAAGGGGCCAATCCCTTTCTTGCATTTTTTCCCCATTTCACACGTGACAAGGGAGAGCAAAGGAGAAGAAGAAAACCCCCTATTTAAGCCATTAAGCTTCAGAGCTTGAGCTTGCGGCATCCAACCGTTCGATCGACGATCCAAGGTAAGATTGTATTCTGCTTCTTACGTGCTTCATTTTAATACATCTTTCATACCTTGGTTATGTGCCTACGTGCTTTGTTAAGGAAGTTGATAAGTAGTGTTAGGTAGGGAGTTTTGTGTGTTTAAGATTGTTTCATGAGCTTTAACGTGTACTTACATGTTCTACATGTCGAATATGCTTAGTTATGTTATTTTTGGGTGGTTTGGTATTGTGTGTGGCCGTGTGTGTGGTTTTGGCATCTCTTTCCGAAACCATTTTTGCTGCTGCTTCTTTTCTGCTGAACCACACCAGAACGGCCGTTCCCATCTCAGCCTGAGAGCCGGAATAACCCTTCACTGGTTTTGCTGGCGTTAGCTTTCGAGAATGGGAAGGGTCGTTCCCAGATTGCACCGAGCTCGGAACGGCCATTCCTAAGAGACATGTTTGGCAATTCTTTATAGACTCTCGGGGACCAAGTCGGCTATCTAGGAACGGTTATTCCCATTTTATACTAAACCTCAAAATGGCTGTTCCCGATCTCCAGGCGAGATGGGCGTTTGTGGGAACGGCCCTTCTCACCAGGGGCGCCGTTCCTGTTTATTTCTTGTCTTTTTGGTATGTTTTGTGATTTATATGTTATGTTATGTTATGACTTTGTTATGCATTCTAGACTTTATAACTTTGATTTAATTGCATGTTTTGATTTGCACTCGTAACGTATGCTTTTCATTTATACTTAGTTACATTAATTGTGCACATGAACATCTCTTAACGTGATTTATAAGTATGCTATGTTATGAAATACCATCTTCTACATGTAATGTGATTTCATGTTAATGCATGATTGTTTTATGCATGTATACGTGGCTCATGACTTCATGCCAATCATAAGCATAAGCCGTGCGTCTATGTGGTTCATTCTTGTGTCTGAGTATTGTTCTTGTGTTCAATTGCTCAGGGGTACCCGGGGTGGTGTTTTCTCTGTCGTGGTGATTCCAGGGTGGAACAAACGTCTTATCTTCAGCCTTGCCAGTGTAAGGTGAGGTTAGGATATAGTTAAACCTTATTGAAACGTGCTCGAATTTGAATACATGTGGTTTAATAAGGCTTATACGTAAGTAAATAAGTGTGAGATATCTATTTGTTTGAATATGTCATGGAATTACAATTACATTACACAATGTACAAGCTTATGTATGCTTGTTTTGAATTGATTTGATATGTTTTAAAACGCCAAGCTATGCTTCAAACCGTGTCCCTTTCTTGAGCCAAGCTTGGCAAGGAATGAGTAAGTTGTGAATGACACAGAGAGATATGTAAAGCGCAGCAATTGCAATTTAAGATATGTATAAGCATACATATATGTATAAGTATGTCGGTCTGTAGCGGGTTAAAGTTCTGATATGATATGTATTTTTCTGTGAATGTTGGGCCCCAGAGACTGTGGGATAGGAATCCCGGGATGGCATCGGCCAGTCGGGCTCGGCCTTAGCATAGTCTCCATCTGTCTGAAAAGGATCACCCCTGAACCCATCGGGAGGTTGGTAGGGGATGGAATCCTGAGGGTTTGAGTGCTTTCTCTCCTCTCGTTTGAATGGATGGTTAAGGCGTATACACCCTTCCATCACCCGGAGTTGAGGATGGTCCGATATGTTCTGTCTGTGAGTTTTCAATTTTAATTCTATTCTGATATGGTCTGAGGAGTTTGAAGGAGTTTGAGCTTGTACCCGGCGAGCATTCTGTTCTGTTTGATCTGTTGAGTTCGTGAAACGGGGATGGATTATAAATTAAGTTAAAATTTGGAAATATTTTAATAATTTAAGCTAAGTTCTGAATATGTTAAGAATTGATAAGTTTTGATAAGAAATGTTTGATAAGTTAAGTTATGAACGTATATATGTTAATTATAAGTTAAGTTTATTTTGCTTGACTTTGCTAAGTAAGTCCTATATGTTTATATCACGGGAAAATATTTTGGCGTACAAAAACTATCCTCTCGTTCATGAACATTATGATTTTTATACGTGCTTTGCTCTCTTATACATATAGCGTGTGTGGGCAGCCCCTCACTCTGTCAGTGTGACTGATCATCTCCCTCCTGTTTTTAGTTTTCAGGTTCAGCTTGGAGAGTTCGTGCTAGACGGATTGAGTCAGTTTTGGAGTCTATTTCAAGTCGAGTCTGTTGTTTTATTTATGGTTGTCTTGCATTTGTATTTCTTTAAATACGACTTTCTGTATAAGATATGTATGAATGTTGAATTTTGAAACATGTTATGCCTTGATATGATATATTTTCGGGATAGGCTTCTAGGGATAGTTGAACTTGTTGGAATTATGTTTATTGTTTGATATTCGGGATTAGGTATTTCTGCTAGTTGAACTCGTCACCTGCTACTTGTGATTTTATGATGGTTGTATGGTTTATTATACTTCCACATTCTTGTTGTTTGAAATTTGTGGCTCAGGGTCTACGTTCCGCTTGGCTTAGATGTGAGTCTGTCAGTCTCCCATTCGCCACTGCTTGGTTCATGTACGAACTTCACATTACGTATGTGGATTGGGCTTTGGTATGGGGGATATAGTGACCCACCGTGCGGGGTGCTACGTCCTTAAGTGGTATCAGAGCCCCAGGTTCCAAAACCGGGGTTCAGTGTCAGGTTATGTCTGTCTAAGTCGAAAAAACATAGGACATTTTGATTATATGTATATATGCATCATTATTTGTTAAGTTAGGTATTGGAATTTTCATTACTTCATTGAAATTATATTACGTGATGCATTGCATTTCTTTGATGCTCTTACTTGATTTATTTCCTGATATGAACACTTACTAATCGACATGCACACATCTATATTGTAGTTGTTGAGATTTTCAGGATGCCACCACGTCGACAGCACTACGGTCAACCTTTTCATCGAAATTTGTGCAACTAAGGACCATTTTCGATCGAAGTACCACCAATGAATCCGATGGCGATGATGTATCGGGAATTTATAGCATTTAAGCCTCCCCAATTTCAAGAAGGAGATGATATAAGGGCTGAAGAGCGGCTTTCGGAGATAGAGGGCATCTTTGAAATATGGCCACGTAATTCTCAAGACATGGCTCGCCTTGCTACGTTCCTCCTACAAGGACAAGCAAAGCAATGGTGGAAAAGAGTTGCCCAACAATTAGAGACAACGAGTGAGGAGTTGACGTGGGATGTGTTTATTCGAGAATTACGAAAGAGGTTCACACCGGTTATTCTACAAGAACGAAGACTTGAAGAATTTCTCACTTTAAAACAAGAGGATAGAACCGTTGTGGAATACATGGAGGAATTCGAGAGGTTGGGTATGTATGTGCCCCACATTATGGGTAACGATCAGATGAAGGCCAGATACTTCATGGAAGGCTATCTTCGGGATGAATTCAAGGAAGCCTTAATTGCAAAGGATACGAGCACGTTGGGTAAGGCCAAGGAGAGAGCTTTAAGAGTTGAAACTTGGATTCTAACAAGGGGCAAGAAAGAAGATATATCATGTCCTAAACTTAGGTCGGGCTTATGCTCAAACCTACAAGTGGAAGGAGAATCCCATCAACGTGGAACTCGAGCCAAGAGAATCCATGGAAAGAAACACATGACTGGGAATGCTTTAAAGTCGGGGAAAAGGCCCCAATTGTGCTCTTATTGTGGAGGAACCACACATACCTATGAATCATGTTGGGATAGATTGAATAGGTGTTGCATTTACGGGTCAACGGAGCACAAGATTTCTGATTGTGATCGACAGAGAGCTAATAAAAAACGAGCATGGGATCAACGACTTCAAATTAGAAACCAACATGAACCCAGAAATTGAGTTAATTGCATTCATAGCACGTGCATCCATACCATATTTAAATTTTGCGATTCCTTTATTCTATTTTATTCTCCATGCTATAATTGTTAATTGTTGCTAATTGTTAATTAATTGCTACTACATGCTCAAGTGATGATTATGTGATGCATCCCATTGCACTTTAACCCGATAGGTATATTTAGTGTTTAATTTTAGGAAGTTGTTTCTCTCATACTACCAAGTAATGTTCAATGAAATTGGAAAAGGTGGATTGAATAAAGAGGTTGGTCTGAGAAGTCACGAGCAAGGTTGATGGTTTGGGAATTGGGACACATTTTGAAGAAAGGTTAAGCTTTCCAAGAAGGTTTAAATTATTGGGCTTACGGTGCGGTTGATCGAAGAATTCGGGCATCAAGGAATGATGAAGGGGCCGAGATTGATTCATCGAAAATAATTAAGGAAAGACAACAAGGAGTCCTACTAACGGTGTAATCTAAAATAAAAATATAACCAACTACAAACCCGGGGGGCATGGTGATTGATTTACTACTTAACCGTGCCTTTGGGGAAGGAGACTTGATGAAAATTATTAGAGGGCTTCGGGCGAGTATCTAGTGGATTTCGAATTTCCAAAGAAGAAGGGTGCTAACTGTAGGGTAATCTATACCATATTGAGGAAGCCTTAACAGGAAGGAATTATAATTACGAAGCAAGGCTATCCCTTGGAATTTCTACAAAGAAAACATACGGCGAAAGGAAGTAGAGCTAGGAAGTTGGTGATGATTTAACTGGCTTATAAGTTATACAAAGAATCATAATGATTAATTGAAGTCCGAGGAATTCAAATTCTTGGGAATGAGAACAAGACCAAGAGGACACGTAATAGTGGAAGATTGAATTAGAGAAATTATCAAGGATAGACAACAACTTTGGGATAAAGATCGGGATGATATTTGAGGCATAAGACATGTCGGAATTTCAAGGCATAACCGTAGGCAAAGAAACTTTGACATTGATCAAATCATCACAAAGACAAGATTCCACTGCTTCGGTGAACTGTACATTAAACATACATATCATGTGCATCATTCGTCTTTTAATTTTGCTACATATGTGTTGTTGTTAGTTGTTGGTTGCTCTACGGGGTAGCCTAAGTGAAAGAGTGTTTTGCCACGAGGTAAGTTGAGGGTCATGCTTTGCAATGGTCTTCCCAATGAGTTTCCAAGAGCCTACGATCAGAGGTGAGCAACGGTTCGAATGTAAACTTCAAACCACGAGTTGAAGCGATGAATGAAGGCCTGTTTAGGTAGGAGAACAAGTGGTGGGAGTTCTTTAACAACTCCACTTGTGATTTTGAGTTGTGGGTTGGTTTGGAAGGATTCAAACGGCGGGAGTTGAATCACTTTTGACCCTCGTATCGCGCGAGACGTCTAAGCTACTACTAATCGGGATCGAGTTCGGGTGAAGCTTGAAGTGAACAATCAAACCCCCTTCGTGTTTGAAGACTTTTCTCGGGCTAACCCTTGTCGAAATATTGTGAACCCCGAACTTGGGTGAATACGGGAGAGTTTCTTGTAGTTCTAACGCGAGCGATAGAACCTGGGGACCAGGTTCTCTTAAAGGGGGAGATTGTGACGCCCCGTTTCTACGACAATCCAGGTATGGCGGCACGAGAGGGTTTATTTCTATATATTTGTGAATTATGTGACTAGCATGCCCTAAGTGTCAATGTGAATTTAATTTTAGTTATGTGCACCTTAGAATTTAATTAAATGTACTTGGACTCAATTGTCCAATATTTACAAATTAGGGACCTAATTTTAATTAGGGTGTTTTCGGCCTTAGTGCGTACCTTGAGCTCGGGAATTCGAATTCAAATTTCGACCCTACCGTTGGATTTGTTTCGATAATTCGGATTCAATAGATTTAACCTTATATTTTTCTAAAGCCATTTGATTGCATTACTGTTTTAAAATCCAATCCGAACAGATCGGACCCCATTTTAACCATCCCGTTTGACCAACCCCAAAAGGGGCCAATCCCTTTCTTGCATTTTTTTCACATTTCACACGTGACAAGGGAGAGCAAAGGAGAAGAAGAAAACCCCCCATTTAAGCTATTAAGCTTCGGAGCTTGAGCTTGCGACATCCAACCGTTCGATTGACGATCCAAGGTAAGATTTGTATTCCCCTTGTTACGTGCTTCTTTTTAATACCTCTTTTGTACCTTGGTTATGTGCCTACGTGCTGTAACACCCTAATATTTTCATAGAAATAATAATTATAGACTAAAGTCTAACAATTAAATATATTCAACATTCTAGTATTTTGACAAGTAAGGATTTACATATATGTACTATATTAGGGAGCTAAGATACGATAAAATAGATCCTATTATTAATTGGGAAAGGAATATTATAATAAATCTGTTAAGTTGTAGAATATTTTAAGTAATTAGGTGTGTGGACCTTATAAAGTTTCAAAGAAATGGAAGCCCTTGAATGATAATAAAGAAATAGGAATAAAGATAATTAGTGCCTAACAGGGTAGCCATTACACGTGTGTGCAAACAACCTAAATTTAGAATAGTCATCCCCATTTCTGGACACTAAGCACCCTTGAGAGTGTTGGTTATCTCCTCAACTAAAAATGGATATTGGTACGATTTTATAGCTTAGATTGATACAGATATTTGGGCAGTAAGAAAACACTTTTCCTTGAGGGGAGAAGGTACATTCTTACCCTCTTTTGAGTTTAGCTTACTAGTTATGCATTCGGTTGGTTTTAGGATAACCACGTTTTAAAATTATTGTAGTTGTAAGGAATATTCAGTTTAGTGATGAAAAGATTTCTGAGTAATAGAAGAACTAATACTAAATCTGCATAAATTTAGGTATTATATTCTGTTATGTTATATGCTTAAAGATTGAGTGCCTGAATCAAAATCTATTCCTTAAATCTACGGAACAATTAGTTGGGGGAAATCTTTAATTCACTCAAACGAAATTGTAATCGATGAAAAATCTTGCAATTTGAAATGATATCTGATTAACCTTTATGAAAATTTAGACATTCGGTGACTACGCAGCAACTCTGTTCTCACTTAGTTTTGCCCTTACTTGTTTCAAGTTTAATTTGCCTGTACAGCTTAGCTATGAAGGGGTTGAACTGATCAATTATGGATTCCATTACACTTAGTTGTCAATAATAGTTTTATTTAAATTAGGGATGTAGGATTCTGAGTTAGCAATTAGCATCAATCTTTGGATCTTACCAATTTTAACCTGTAAAACATACAATAACACACCTATAGCCATAATTTATATACAAAATTGTTAGATACAGATATATACATTTATATATCTATAGATATATAAATAACACACCTATATATATATATATATATATATATACAGATATGTAGAGATATGTGTATATATGTCTGTACACACCTAAAATTATGTTTATTATAACAGAAATTATATTCTTAGTTAGAGAGTTTAAAATATTTGGAATAGATAAATAACTTACTACAGATTCTGGTATTTTATTAACTAGCAGACTCTTGAAGATGGGAAATTCTAGCCCGAGCCTGGCTCGGCCAAACCGGTGTAATGAGGGGGCGAGTGTTTTACACTTGCCCTGTGGTTGGTGGAAAATTTAGGGAAAGTGACCAATCAAATGACAAGTGTAACATACTTGCTCTTTAATTGGTTGGGGTTCGGCCGAGCCTGGTTTGGGCTAGAATTTTCCCTTGAGGATGCAGTGCATTTAAATAAATAGGATTCTTAAACTTTGCTAGGCTACTTTGCGAGTAAAACTCTTTGCAGAACTCTCTGTTACAACATCAATTATCTTAATTATTGAAAGCAGATTACTAATGCTCCAATAATATTAGCTAAAGAATAATTGAGGGTGAGAGACCGTAATACTAATCTAGACTTGTACCAGAAAGTAAATCTATTATTTCTTTTAGGATAAGAGAACTGTGACTTACTTTAGATACAAGAGTCCAAGTAATAATAAATTAGATCTAGTTGGCAAGCAAAACAGGGGATTTCACATAGCAGAATAAGAGCAATAATAGTAGTAACATTAAATTAGTTTAACTTATTTGAACGAGCCATAAGTCATGGAATTAACATAAGTTTCACCATTTGATCAGGTAACACGGGGAACAACATCCTTGGCTCGACCCAAAACTGTAATGAAATTCAACTTTGAGGTGAGTTTTTTTGTATCTTCTCTTCTGAGGCATTGAACTAATTCTGGGGTAAATATTTTAGTACGAACCACCTGATCATTTCATTGATTTACCCCCATCTTGATTAAATTGCATTGTTGGCATAATAAATGATATTTTATCTCCTGACTTAACTATAATAGAGATATTACCCTTTGACAAGATTTGTTGGATATATGTATTATTAAATAAGTGAGCTGGACTACTGTTCATGTATTGATAGACACCCTTGGGGGAGTCAGGCCCTAATACTGTGCAAACAGAACTATTGGGCGGAGTGGACTGAGGATAGGATTCTCTTTGTACGATATCATTCTGTAGGATTTAATAATATTCTCAGCTGGAGGCTAACTGTGGTGTGGTTGAATCGGTGTATTGACCCGGGCACAGGGTACACCTACTGTTCTACTGAGTCGAGGTAGCTACTCGACAAAGGCAAAAGGGATCTATTTACGTTTGCGCTTATTTTGTTTGAATGGTTGCAAGGTTGGAGATAAAGCTCACTTTTACATATTTTAAAATTATTCCTCACAAACAAAGGCACTACTGTTGAGCACGTTTGGTTTCGGTTGGATTTGATCTTCATGATTCTATTGGCTGATTTAGGAATTTTATTACGTGTTTTGGGGGGTCTACTAACTCAGAATTCGAGCTTTTGTTTACTGAATTAAAGTTTGAAACTTACTTAATATATATGGGAGTTTAGGAATAAATTTGGAGTTTGGTGCTGACTAAATTGAGTTAATCGCCATGGATCAAATTGTGGGTCGAAAATTTAAGCTAAGGAGAAAATTTTGGGTCTGGTTCGTTTAGTGAACTTTTTGATAAAACTGAGCCTGCTTAACTAACTGTATTTCTCTCATTTTCTTCTTTTTTCAGATTTTCTTTTGGGTTTCCTTGGCACTGCATTCTTTTCTTTTAATTATCCACTAGAAACTAATCAATTTTTCAAAAGAGAACCAAGTGGCTGGACTCACTAAGTCAATTTGACTTATAATTATGTTTCTTTTGTTCTTCGCCTCAGAATAGGGTCTACAGGTGGACTATCAAAATGAATAGAAGGATCTATACTCTAATAGGTACTACTCCTTTGGTTTGAATAAATGGGCTCCATGTAATATAGCTTTCAGTTGTAAAATAGGAACCAATGACGTGCCGCCTTCGAGCCCATCGTACTCTTTTAAAGGACTCTGTGTGGTTGTATCATTAAAGCTTGTATCTCATATGTATATTAAATAATTTTGCCCAGACTTTCTTGTCAAATACTGCCATTTCGATGTCGTGTTATATATTGAAAAAAAATTTAATATTTAATACGGTCATTCGAGGGGCCCCAATCAGTCTCAAAAGAATGGAGCGTCATACGTGCTTTGTTGGGGAAGTTGATGAATAGTGCCACGTGGGGAGTTTTGTGTGTTTAAGCTCGTTTCATGAGCTTTAATGTGTACTTACGTGTTCTACATGTCAAATATGCTTAATTGTGTTATTTTTGGGTGGTTTAGTGTTGTATGTGGCCGTGTGTGTGGTTTTGGCATCTCTTTCCGACGCCATTTTTGCTGCTGCTTCTTTTCTGCTGAACAAGGTCTCAGCCTGAGAGCCAGAACAGCCCTTCGAGGATTTTACTGGCATCAACTTCCGAGAACGGGAAGGGTCGTTCCTGTTGGAAAACAGCAGAGTTAAAACAGCGGAAGTTTAAAAATTTTCCAAAAGGGATAGTGATCTTGCAATGTTCGTTTCAAAACTTGTAGGATTTCAAGAAACTTACAATAATTGAAGCTTTCTTGAAACGTTTTGAGCCGCCCTTAAACGTTCTTCAAGCGGCATGAATCCCCGTTTCTTGAATGATTATTTCTTCAAGATTCCAAAGTAGAAATCCTCTAGAGTATTAATCCACACCAACCTAGATTCAAATCATATTAGTGAGTATGCTAGTACTATAACATGCGTATTTGTAATACCCCAAGCGGTGGGGCACCACACCCCCGCACTATGGCCCGACACGTGTACGAAATGGAGAGTCCGCACACGCGCCAAGTCACAGCGAACGGGTGACACACGAAAACACACACACTAGCTAGGCGGTATCTAACCATGTACGAATGAAAGAATGCAAAACATGACAGCGGAAGTAGTACGAAATGCCAACTTTCAAAAACTTCAACACATCAAGCCTACAATGCAGTACATACATCAGAATCAAATATACGGGTTCAACTAGTTCAGCAACCTGTCCTATCCTGTCCCGAATAATTACACATTAAAACGGGTTCAACTAATCCAAGCACCTGTCCTAACCTGTCCCGAATTTCAAACATTCAAATCATATATGCAACCTGTGCAGGATATCTCTTATACCGAATTTACAAATTATAACTCAAAGCCAAAACTTAATATACTTAATCAAACAAACACAGACTGAACAGACACGACAAACCACCGCCTAGCACGAACTCCAACGCGAACCTAAAGCTAAACCTGCACACTAAAACATAAAAGGGGGAGGGGTCAGTCCAAAGACTGAGCGAGGGGTTAACGCACGCACACTATACATATATATATACAGAGCACAACACGTTCAAAATCAAACTGTTCGTGAACCCGGGACTAGTTTTTGCACACCAAAATATTTCCTCATGATAATATAGATACAGGGTGACTTATCAAAACAGAACGAACAAAACTTACCTTATACATAACTCAAAACATACGTTCAAATCCAAGCAGACTTAGCACACATATCGGAACTTAACTTATTAGGTTAATAGCAAAACAAATTTTATCTTACTTACGAGTCTACTCCTGTTTCACGAACTTATAACCGACAAACATAACGAAACTCGACGGGTACGAGTACACAAACGGACTAAACAAAACAAAACAATACATACTAGGCCAATACATAGGGTGATGGAAGGGTTGCGCGGCCCTAGCCATCCGGAAGCGGAAGAGGGAAGTGCTCAATGCTGCTCAAACCCTCGGACTCCATCCCCCAACGTACGCTCAGGTGGGTTCCGGTACATCCCTTACACAAAATTTGGGGGCTCACACTTACGCTGATCACGAAAATCGAAAGCTTAACCCGCTACAGACAGACGAACAGACATATCTCATGCATATAGTACTTAGCTATCGTACGTACATATCACACAGACTGACCTCAAAATTATAACAAAATCAAAGCTAAGCTTACATAGGCTTATACATAACTTCATACTTTCAAACTTATAGCAAAGCTAACAAAATACATATCTTGCACATATCTACATATACATAAAGGCTTATAAGTCGCATGCATTCGAAAACCGGCACATTTCATTAGGGTATAACTATATCCTAACCTCACCTGGCACCAAACACAGCAGATGGTTCATCCCGGAACCTGCACGACTCACTTGTCACCACCCCGGGTGCACCTGAACCAACTGAACACACAAAACGGACCACAAAGCTCAGACTCAGACAGACAACCACACAGGGACGCACGACAAATGCAATCACATAAGCAGGATTCAAATTCATATTAATTTCAAGCAAAACAAAACATTAAGGCATGTCCATAAGCATAATTAATGCAATTAATGGAACTCGAAAGGCAATGGAATTCACATTATTTCATATCAATTCATATATTGCACATCTACAAAGCAATCAAATTAAATTCACATATAACATTTCATAAATTTATACGTATTACAAAGCCAAACAAATCATATAATAACATGCTACAAATTCTATTTAAAGATCACGAAATTACATATCAAATTCCAATTTACGTGATTAACATATTTATTTACCAAGTGACAAAGTTAAATTAATTCAAATCATTCAAGTTGACATATCACATTTCATATAAAAGCACGTAGTACGAGAACAACCAAATCATATAATAGCATGTTTCGAATTTCATTTAAATCTCACGAAATTACATATTAAATTCTAACCATGCTAAGTTCATATAATTCATTAATGGCATACCCAATTCATATATCACATAACGGATTCAATTTGACAAAGATTACTTAATTTAAATCAAGCAAATTCATAACGTTTTCAAAATTACACATACACCCCTTCAAGTTAGACAATTAGCTCAATTAGACAAAAAGGGGATTCAAATTGCAAATCAAAGCATCCACATATATCATAATTCATTTCATACATGATTTCGTATACATTGGAATTCATATAGATCGGCAAATCAAGCAATTAACAATTTATTGTAATTAAGACAATTAATTTTAAATATTCAAATTACACAAAATAAATCACAATAAATCAACCGGACATCCGATTGACGAACGGAAAGTGGCGTTGAACTCACCACAACGAGAAGAACATTCTGACCGGACGCCGCCGGAATGCCACCACTGTAGCTGCCGAAATTTGGCCGGACCGCCATCGGGCCGCCGCCGAAGGTCACCGGAAAAATCCCGAAAAATCAGTCCTGAATGAAGTCTTCGTGCCCGTTCCGAATCATCGATCAATTTCTGAAAATTCCAAGTCAATCTCCTCCAATTTCAGATCTAAGAACACGAAAACCCTAAAATCTTCAAACTCAAATTACTTCCAAACCGATGAACCAAAATCGAATCCGAAAGAAGCATCGGCTTACGCATGACGAGCTCTTCGAAAGCCCCAAGCTATTTGCCGGGAAAAATCCCTGGAGCTAGTCCAGCCGTAATGCCGCCACTATGCCGCCGCGATCCGCCGCCAATTGGCCGAATCAGAAGTCGTGTGATCAAAGGCTACTAGTTCTCGCCGTTCCGAACAACTTTCGTGAAGGGCCCCAGGCCAAAAGATAGCCGAAAAAGGCCCCCGTTGGCCGCCGAAGTTTCTACCGCTGCCCACGTTGCCGGAACCACCACCTACGGCTAAAATTGGATGAAATCGATGCCGGAAATGAACTCAGGAGGTCGGAAAACCTTGGAAAACACTAACCTTCGTCCGAAAAAGCCGCCAGAACGGCGGAATCACCGCCGCTAGAGCGATGGGCGCCGCCGTCGCGAGCTTGGTCTGGCGCGTGCGGTCCCCTCGCCGCCCCGATGACGGCGCCGCCTGCACAGAAAGAAGCGCCGGGAAGTCCCCTTGCCGGGCCTGGGCCGCGTGTCGCCGAAAGACGGCCGGAAGCCGCCGCGAATGGGCGGCGAAGTGGCGGCTCCGCCACCCCCGCCTGCGCGTCTGAAATTTCGCCATATCTCTGCCACCGCTCGTCGGTTAGTCGAGATCTTGGTACGGTTGTGACCGCGTCGTCGAGCTCTCCGAAATGGACTATTGGATCGTCGAAATCCGTTGAGAAACGAGAAAGTTGGAGTTGTGTATGAAATTACACCTCGAGTATGTGTGTGGGTCGTGCATCGCGGGAGAGGGAGGAGAGAGAGAGAGAGCTGATGTTCTGTCACGCTAAACGAGGATCCGGGTGTTTTATCTCGGGTCCTCGGGCGCACAACGAATGGGAGGAAAGGCTAACCACGCCAGAAAAGGGCAAACTCAGAGTCTACGGACTCGTTTCGATGCCCCGAACGCGCTAAAGGGGTCAAAATGGTCAAAATCTCTATCAAACGAGTAGTAACCCAAAAACCCCTAAAAAAAAAATTACAAACAGGCCCCTAAACTCTAAAAGATTTCAAAATAGGGCCAAACAAAACACAAAATCACATAATTAAAACCATAAAAAGGTTGGAACGCGGCGTACCTTATAAGTCAGACGAGCGGGATGTTACAGTATTAAAGAAACATGAAACGAGAAAAAGAGAGCAAAAGAATTATCCTCAAAATTCCATAAAGGTTGGACGTGATCTCCAAATCACGTGTAAAGCCAAAAATTCGAACCCCTAGTCCCTTTTATAGGGTAGGGTTCGAAACCCTAAAGTCTTGTAGGAAATGGTCTCCTACTTTGACTTTTCTTCTATCTTTTCTTTCTCTCCAAGTAAAAAATATCTTGTCTAAAATAAGATATTTATTTCTCTAGAAAAAGAGCTCCTAACTAATTTAGGAATATTTAATTATTCTAGTAATAATTAAATATCTTATCCTAATAATATTTATTCTAATCATATTAGAATTAATACTTTAGAATAATAAAATAGAAGATATTTATTTATTTCTTTATTCTAATCAAAATTAGAACAAGCAAATAATTAAATACTTAGAATTAATTCTCCGATTAATTATTTCAAGGGCTTTAGAATTAATTCACTAATTAATTATAACGGACTAAAATTAATTCTCCAATTAATTTTATTTTGGCTATATAATTAATTCTCCAATTAATTATATTTAGGGATTTATAATTAATTCTCCAATTAATTATATTTGGGCTTTATAATTAATTCTCCAAGGCTTTATAATTAATTCTCCAATTAATTATAACAAAGTTGCCTTCATATTCCATTTGATCTCAATCCAAGAAAATCCCATTTTCTTGATGTCTTGATCTAACCACCTTGCACAAGGATTTTAGGATGGAACATGAATGACTTGTGTAATAAGTGATCATCTTGCCTACAACAAGTGTAGGTCCTTTATTGATTCCAGCAATTCTTATATGCCACTTGTGTAATCCCATCATAGGTCGTGGTTCAGGTGTCTATATGGCGACCCCTTTTTGAGCCTATATCAAAGATTATAGAATTAACTCATACAAGACAATGTGGAATTTCAAGTCTAAGGATTAATTCCTCACGTCATTGACATGTGAGATATTTCCTAATCTGAAAGTTCTAGTAACGTCCTTTCCCATTTAGGAATCTTCTCACGCGGGGCACTCTCAGTGAACTTGTTCTTACAACGAGCACCCTTGTGTATTGTGTACGCATCAACTTATGCACTTTACACCCCATGAAACAGGATGATCCTTCTTAAGGACATAACTACACAAGCAAGTCTTAACAGAGGCAAAGTCGACACTCCCACTGTTTGTCGGCCTCATTGACTTGGAGAAGTTTCTAATCCTCGCCTATGGAGTTAAGAACTTGTTTCATGTGTCATTCCCATAATGGTAAAGTTCTTAACGACCTCATCGGATTAGGGGAGTTCTAGAGATGCACACGTAATGGAAACATTCAAAACACGTAATGGCACATAAGAAGTGTTCGCCTATGATTACAATCATTCGTATATTATTCAAAGATTTTCTGTGATATAGGGAAAGTCCCAAAGCATGATAGCTTTCTAGGGCACTAATCCCAACAGTTCCCAGATTGCACCGAGCTCGGAACGGTCGTTCGCAAGTGGCATGTTTGGCAATTCTTTATAGACACTCGGGGAGCAAGTCGGGTATCTAGGAACGACCATTCCCATTTTATACTAAACCTCAGAACCACCGTTCCCGCTCTCCAGGCGAGATGGACCTTCGCAGGAACGGCCTTTCTTGCCAGGGACGAGGTTGTTCCCGTCTGTTTCATGGCTTTTTGGTGTGTTTTATGATTTATAAGTTATGTTATAACTTTGTTATGCATTCTAAAGTTTCTAACATTGATTTAATTGCATGTTTTGATATGCACTCGCACCTATGCTTTTCATTTATACTTATTTACATTAATTGTGCACACGAACACCTCTTAACGTGATTTATGAGTATGCTATGTTATGAAATGCCTTCTTCTACATGTAGTGTGATTTCATGTTAATGCATGATTGTTTTATGCATGTTTACGTGGCTCATGACTTCATGCTAATCATAAGCATATGTTGTGCATCTATGTGGTTCATTCTTGTGTTTAAGTCTTGTTCTTGTGTTCAATTTGCTCAGGGGCATCTGGGGTGGTGTTTTTTTGTCCATGTTGATTCCGGGGTGGATCAAACGTCTTGTCTTCGGCCTCATCCATGTAAGGTGAGGTTAGGATATAGTTAAACCTTATTGAAACCTGCTCAAATTTGAATGCATTTGGTTTAATAAGCCTTATACGTATGTAAATAAGTGTGAGATATGTATTTGTTCGGATTTGTCATGGAATAGCTTCAACCCATGTGCCACTGATGAGCCAAGCTTGGCAAGGAATGGTAAGTTGTGAATGACACAGAGAGATATGTAAAGCGTAGCTGTTGCAATTTAAGATATGTATAAGCATGTATATAAGTATAAGTATGTCGGTCTTTAGCGGGTTAAAGTTCTGATATGATATGTATTGTTCTGTGAATGTTGGGCCCCGGAGACTATGGGTTAGGAATCCCGGGACAGCATCGGGCAGTCGGGCTCGGCCTAGGCATAGTCTCCATCTGTCTGAAGAGGATCACCCCTGAACCCACCAGGAGGTTGGTGGGGGATGGAATCCTGAGGGTTTGAGTGCCTACGCTCCTCTCGTTTGAATAGATAGTTAGGACGTATACACCCTTCCATCACCCGGAGTTGAGGATGGTCTGATATGTTCTATCTGTAAGTTTTTTGTTTTAATTCTGTTCGGAGGAGTTCGGGGAGTTTGAGCTTGTACACGGCGAGCATTTTGTTCTGTCCGATCTATTCAGTTCGTAAAACGGGGATAGATTATAACTTAAGTTAAAATTTGGAAATTTTTTAATATGTTAAGCTAAGTTCTGAATATGTTAAGAATTGATAAGTTTTGATAAGAAATGTTTGATAAGTTAAGTTAAGAACGTATATATGTTAATTACAAGTTAAGTTTTTTTTGGTTGCCTTTGCTAAGTAAGACCTATACGTATATGTCACTGGAAAATATTTTGCGATGCAAAAACTATCCCCGTGTTCATGAACATTATGATTTTTGTACGTGCTTTGCTCTCTTATACATATAGCGTGTGTGGGTAGCCCCTCACTCACTCGGTGTGACTGATCCTCTCCCTTCTCTTGTTTTTAGTTTGCAGGCACAGCTTAGAGTTTGTGTTAGGCGGAGTGAGTCAGTCTTGGAGTCTGTTTCGAGTCAAGTATGTTTTTTTTTTTATTTTTTTTTTTATTTATGGTTGTCTTGCATTTGCATTTCCTTGAATACGATTTTCTGTATATGATATGTATGAATGTTGAATTTTGAATCATGTTATGCCTTGATATGATATATTTTCAGGATAGGCTTTTAGGGATAGTTGAACCTGTTGGAATTATGTTTATTGTTAGATATTCGGGAATAGGTATTTATGCTAATTGAACCCGTCACCTACTGCTTGTGTTTTTATGATGGTTGTATCGTTTATTACGCTTCCGCATTCTTGTTGTTTGAAATTTGTTGCTCGGGGTCTACGTTCCACCTAGCTTAGGTATGAGTCTGTTAGTCTCCCGTTCGCCACTGCTTGGTTCATGTACGAACTTCACATTTCGTATTTGCATTGGGCTTTGGTGCGGGGGATGTGGTGACCCACTATGCGGGGTGCTACACATCATGAAAACCTTTCTTAGTTAAATAGGTTTTGTCTTAAATTCTTTGCACAAGAACTGATTGAACATCAACAGTCTTTTGGCGCAAGAAAGAAGGTTTTTGCTGCACTGGTTTTGTGTTGATTTTGAGCGACGACAGCTTCATCAAGCGGACGATAGACAGCTTCATCAAGCTGGATTACAAATCGGTCAACACCCCAATCTAGGTAAACCACAGACTCAGGATACAGGAAGATGGGGAATCAGTTGAGAAAGAACGATACCAGCGACTGGTTGGGAAACAGATCTACTTATTCCACACTAAGCCAGACATCGCCTATGTTGTGGGGATAGTTAGTCAGTTTATGCATCAGCCTCAGAAAAGCCACATGGAAGCAGTGATAAGAATAATCCGGTACTTAAAGGGCTCCAAAGGGAGTGGGATCATGTTTGGACTGTAACGCCCCGACTTTTCAGTCGTACAGGTATGACGTATGTGTTTACCAATTTATGCGAATTAATTTTTTTTAAGTGTTTTATATATTTAATTTTAAATTGTTATCATTTTATTTTATTTTATTTTATTTTATTTTATTCAGTTAAATTAGTATATTTAAATTTTATAATTAAATGTTAAATGTTAAGTAATGATATCTTTGATTTTATTAATATTGAAATTGTATTTAAATCGTTGACTTTCTATTTAATTTAAAATAGAATTTAAATTTATTATTTCATTTGAGATGTTATGAATTGTGAATGTTTTGCGCTTGAGTGTTTTAATTGTGCTTCGTTCTTATATGATTTGATATCGAAATTTCGTGAAAATTTAGTATGTTGGAGATTTATGTGTTATGAACATGTTTATATGCTCCTTTCATGTTTTTTATCTCGTTTGACGTGGTAACGAATTTATTTTGAGTTGTGGAACCAAATCGGGGGGCTAATGGGCAATTAGCGCACCCTTGGTTCCGTATGTGATATCTTGAGCTCGGGAACTCGGATTCGAGTTCCGTCACCTCCGCTGAGCTTGTATCGAAGATTCAGGTTCAATGGAACAAGCCTCATATTTTTCTAAGCTCGTTTGAACCTCCGAACTTTAACCGAAACTTGTGACGTTCACCTAAATGACCACCTCCCACTATTTTAATCATATCTTAACCGATACTTAACCAAATTGGGTGAAATTTTGACCCACTTAACCCTCATTTAACCCTTTATCAGCTACCATACATTTCATTTCCCTTTTCACTTTCAAACTAAGGCAAACAGCAGCAGAAACTGAGCCCTCCTCTTGAAGCCAAGAAAATACTATTCTTTTCCTCCCTCAAGAGCTCAATACTCTTCCATCTCTACCCATACTTGAAAGGTAAGCTTGAAATGTTTTTCTCCATCTTCTCCTCATTCTTTTAAGTGTAATTTGGTTGATTTTCTTGGAGGTTTAAGCATGCTATGGATTAATTGATGAATAGTTAGGTTAAATGTAAAATTATGATCTTATGCCTTCTTTGAGCTATTTGTTGGTTTGAAGCTAAATATTTGATCCCATGAACTTCATTTAATGTTTTATGAGCTTGTCTTGCTTGGTAGTTGAGAATTGATGAAGGTACCATTAATGAATTTTGTATGAAAATACCTTCTTTTTCTTCCTTATTTTCGTGCTACTGCTGCTGCGTGAATTGTGGCCGGTTAAGGATCTGTTTTGCTGAGTTTTGCAACACCTTAATCTATTGAATTGTTTGGCTTAATGTTGGATTGAAGTCTTGAGAGTTGCTCCCCTGTTTTTGCGTGAGTTGCTGTTATCTGCTCCTTCCTGCCGAAACACTCTTCCCGGGCGGGGAGAATTTGTTCTGAAATGTCCCCGGGCGGGGACCCTTTGTGCAGTGGTTGTCTGCATCTCCTTCCCCAGCCTGGGAAGGTCTGTGATGAATTTTACCCGGGCGGGGAGCTTGTGAAATTGAGTTTAACTGCTGCAATTTCTTCCTGTGTATGTTTGTGTTGTGTGTGTATGGTTGTGTATTTGTGAATTTGTGTGTGTGCTGTGCACATTGTATATATATATATAAACCTTGCATGCATGTGTAGTGTTATATGTATATATATATTACGTAATATGCGTGCACATGTGTATATAGAGTGTATATATATATATATATATATATATATATATATATATATATATATATATATATATATATATATATATATTAATGCATGCATGAGTATTGTGTAGTACGTATACATATATATTTGCATGCATATGATATGAATTAAATTGTTATCTATTTCGTGTTATTTAATTTCCGATCATAACTTGAATGTCTTTATTTGTCCATTCTCTAATTGTAAACATGATATAGTACGTGTCATGATCGTTATATGAAATTCTTGGATTCATTTGATATGAAATTTGAAGATATGAATTTGAATGAATATTAACGCTTCCTTGAACGAATGAATGGCTTGTTTATATGCCTTAAAGGCATTAATTGTGCACATGAACGTTTCCATGACATAATTTATGCTTCTTATGCATTTCATATCCTGTGCATAACATGTCGTGCGTCGTATACGGTTCATTTAGAGTCTTGAGTCTCACGAGTACACTGCTTTGTCCTTTGTACAGTTTTCTCCAGGGTGGAGACTTGCCGGGTTCATAGGACACTTTCAGGTCCTCTTGTTTTCTTCTTGGTATTGTTCGGTAAGGGCTGACAGGTGGGTTTCTCTTCTATTAGTTACAATGACCCGACATATCCCTTATATGAAGGATTTGAACCAAAATATTATAATTATATATATCGAGTCTTTTGAAAAGAGTCAATGATTTCCAACGCAAAGCCCTTCTTTTATGTATTCCCACCTTATGATTTTTGGCGTGGACATGATGAACACACGGGCCCAGGGACTTAGTGCAAGTGGCGATCCGGGGAGGCATGGGCCGACGGTGATCCCTTGTACTAGTCCCACCACATTTACGGTGATACCAGCCCTCGCTAGGAGATTAGCGAGGAATGGGAGCTAAGTGCCCTTGGGGAAGTCATGAAACCCCATTGGCCCATGTATGGACCGGTGGTCGGGTCTTGCTAACCCGTCCACCACCCGGAGGAAAAATGTGTAAGTGTTTATGATTATGAATATGCATGATATGATTATGATTATGATAATGAATGAATATGTATAAATGTGTATGATCGCTAATGAAAAGATTGAATTGATATGCATACACGAGGAGTGGGTTGGAGATATTCACCCACCCGCCAGGGCTCACGTAATAACCTCATGCATGATTATGAATGAATGAATTTGATAGTTGTAATCCCGAGCGTTGTTTTCCTTTGTTTTACCCACTTGGGAAATGTCTTAAAAACCTCGCACGGGATTATAGTGTGCATGTGTGGGTGTTTAAATTCTGCGATATTATATATGTTATACCCTGTTTTATACCCACCAGTCTCCTATAGACTGAACCTGGCTTTGTTTTCAGATTTTGTAGGTTTGGAGCGCTAGGCGGGAAATTGAGTCTGTAGAGTCTCTTGTTTGAGTTGGAGTCTGTTCATATGTATATTGTAATTGATCATTTTTCCATGAATTGTATTGATTTTGTAATACTAATATCGGGACTAGGTATTTATACTAGTTGAACTCATCAATTACTACTTGAACTTATGATTGATTACATGTCCTGCTTCCGCACTCGCATTTAATTCATGAGCTTGTTTAATTGGTTTGGAGGTTCTATCTCCCGTCTAGTCTAGTGTGTGATTGAGTCCCCGTTCGCCATGATTCGGCTCGTGTATGGACTCTCCATTTCATATGCGGGTTGGGTCTCGGTGCGGGGGATGTGGGGCCTTCCGTTAGGGCGCTACATCCTTAAATGGTATCAGAGCCTCCAGGTTGTAAAACGGGGGTTCTCGTGTTGTGATTGAGTTAGTTTAGGTTGTACGGCATAGGAATAACTTGTCAACATGTGCATTGAATTGAATTTTCATGGTTAAATTGTTACTAATTGCTCAAAATTTCTTATTATATGTGACCTACTTTCAATTTCGTTGCTTTAGGTGTTGCATTTGCATTTTTTGTGTGTGGATTGATCTAAATACGTGTCATAAGCAAATATTAATCCACATGCATCTATACTTGAGTTGAATCTTTGATTGTAGATTGTTATTACGCTATCAAAGCTACCATCAATCCCAACTATAAAGTCCTCCGATCAAACCAACGAAGAGGTTATGAAATTAAGGGATTTGAAAGTCGGGTGTTGACTTTTCAAGTCTATCAACATGGAGCCATGTTCTCTGGTGTCCTTACAACGGTGCACCAAAGCTCTCTAATTGTTTTAAAGAGCCTCATCGGAAGAGAAGTCAGGATAGAAACCAGAAGGAAGGATTTTATCAGCGAGGAGACGAAGACCTTCAAGTGAACTCAAGTTCGGGCCAAAGGGAGAAGAAGAGGTAAATTGAGACACTCAGAATTTGGGTAGGGAAGAAGTCGGATTGGAAGGAGTTAGTGAGAACCGATCGATATGGCGATTTCAAGTTCATGGAAAGCCAAGGTGCCGAAGGTTCTATCTTCAGTTGGATTGAAGTTTGTTTCCCAGACTTAAGCTGAATTTTCGTGTTGTGAGTTCGAATTGGAAGACATGGAGTAACCAATGGGAACGATAAAGAAAGGCAAAGAGCTATTGGAAGGAAATTATGTGCTCAAGTGTAAGCAATTGGAAGATGAGTCATCCAATCTGAACTCATAAAGGATGGGTCAAGGGAACTTGGATCAAGGTAACTAGGAGTACGTTTCAAAACAACAATTGGGGGGATTAATCTTGGAAGAGAGTTCGGGTAACATTGAAAGATTTACTCTCTAGAAGAATTTGGGGTTCAAGAGGTCGTGATCTCGGACCATGGAGATTTGAAGACTATGGGAAGCAAGTCAGGAATTGGGAAGCATCATCAACGATCGAACAATGTTCAGCTTTACAACTTATGCTCACAAAATAGAGATCAAAGGATAGGATGCTGTGCAAAAGCCACCACTATGGTGACAGGTTCAATGCATTCATAGCACGTGCATCATGCATCACAAATTAGTTATTTAAATTCTTATTATTTGCGTTTTAATATTCTAATTGTTAAATTGTTGTTGCATATTCCGTTGTGGAACTATGTGCTTTGATGTTGTGATTGATAAATTGATGTTGCCATTCCTTTGTTGAGGATATGCATTACATGTACCTAGCATCATAACCCCACATGCATCATTTAAGTGTTTACGTGTTAGGTTGTCCTTCTCGTATGATGCTCTAATTTTTATCCCGATTGGAGATCAACCGAATCGAGTCGAAGAAGAACCTTTTGATGATAAGGTTGAGACAGAAATGGAGATGGAATTTTTGGAGAGAAAGGGGGGTTTAGAGTTGACTTCGGGGTGCATGGATTGAACAAATTAGGAAATGGGGTTCCGAGAATCAAGAGAATTAGATAAGAAGTGAAGGGCAAAGGATTTGGGTTGCTATTATGATTAAAACTCCTCTTAATGAAAATTGCTTGTCAAGAATTCCGATAAAAGAAGGATCGATGGAGTTTAAGATGTAAAGGTGGAAAATTCTAAGGGGGAGAGCACGTCCAAGAAACAGATTTAAAGCTTGAAGCTATGCTTGAAGAATTATTTAGTAGAAATAACCAAAATGCAAGCCATGGAAGATATGAAAGCTTAATGATGGTGATTGGGAAGGAATAAGAAGGCCTTAACGATTAAACCGTTGAGGTGAGAGTTAAGTCATTAAAATTCGAGTTGAAGATTACCATGGGGAGAATGAGAAGGTGGTTCGTCGGATATTCATACGTCTGAGTTAAAGATATTGAGGATGATGGAATTATGAGGGAGCTTCTGGGAACTCCTAAATCAGCGTTCGCAAAAAGGAAACTGGATCAAGCTATCACATAATAGGATGGTGTCAATAAAGGTTAATTCAGTTATGTAGTAAAGTGGTTCGGACGACACATAACAAAGCAAATATTAGTGGGTCATTGGTTGTTTTTCCATAATAATCTGGAAGGAAATTTGAGAAGGAACGAATCGAAAAGGGTTATCATTAAAGGACTTATATCAAACTTCAAGAATCATTAGGAATGTTTTATCTCCAATTAGGGAGTCGAATGGGCCGAAAACTGGATGCGTACTTAGAGACTTTAAGGGGATGAAGAGATAACCTAAGAAGAAGAAGATGGTAAAGGATTCCTGTTGAGATAGACCATAAGGATGAATATTTTAAGATTGGGATGGAACTTTCAAGGTTGTCAAGGTTAATTGCCTTCGAGGATATGGGTAAAGACAATGGATTCGAAACTGACAGCGGGATGAATATTCTAAAAGTATATGGGAAGGTCAAAGCTTGGTTACTTAAAAGAGTTGGTTTTGCTGAAAGAAGATTATAGGTGAATGATGAGGGATTGATGGAGGTTAAGAGCAGTAGAAGTCTGAATAGAATTATTAGAGGGTTATCATCTTGTCATTGGGCACACGAAAGATATTGGAGACAAGTCAAGTACCGAGTCAACTTTTGGGCCAGATTATGTCTTGGGCAAACAAGCTACCAACTTCAACACTCTCGACTATGGTGACCGGTACTTAAAGTATTCATGGCATATGCATACATGCAATTTAAATTTAAATGATTTCTTAATGTTATATGCCTTGCTAATTGATTACTTTCGTTGTTCCTTGTTATGTTTGTAATTGATGTTTATTACGTGTCCCTGTGTGACCTACGTGATTATTAATTGTTGTAATTCATGTTTTAAAATCTTTTACTTCTTCTCGGTGTTTACTCTTTGATGTAATTGTTGTTTGAGAGACGGGGTTCTCTCATTGTTGTTCGAGGGACGGGGTTCTCTCATTGTTGTTCGAGAGACAGGGTTCTCTCTTTGTTGCTTCTGAGAGACGGGGTTCTCTCATTGTTGCTTGCGAGGGACGGGGTTCGCTCATTAATTGTTTTAGGCAAGCAGTGAATCCGAGGACGAATTCTTTTAAGGGGGAGAGATTATAACGCCCCGACTTTTCAGTCGTACAGGTATGACGTATGTGTTTACCAATTTGCGCGAATTAATTGTTTTTAAGTGTTTTATATATTTAATTTTAAATTGTTATCATTTTATTTTATTTTATTTTATTCTATTTTATTTTATTTTATTTCGGTAAATTAGTATATTTAAATTTTATAATTAAATGTTAAATGTTAAGTAATGATATCTTTGATTTTATTAATATTGAAATTGTATTTAAATCGTTGACTTTATATTTAATTTAAAATAGAATTTAAATTTATTATTTAATTTGAGATGTTATGTATTGTGAATGCTTTGCGCTTGAGTGTTTTAATCGTGTTTCGTTCTTATATGATTTGATATCGAAATTTCGTGAAAATTTAGTATGTTGGAGATTTATGTGTTATGAACATGTTTATATGCTCGTTTCATGTTTTCGATTTCGTTTGACGTGGTAACGAATTTATTTTGAGTTGTGGAACAAAATCGGGGGCTAACGGGCAATTAGCGTACCCTTGGTTTCGTACGTGATATCTTGAGCTTGGGAACTCAGATTCGAGTTCTGTCACCTCCGCTGAGCTCGTATCGAAGATTCGGGTTCAATGGAACAAGTCTCATATTTTTCTAAGCTCGTTTGAACATCCGAACTTTAATCGAAACTTGTGACGTTTGCCTAAATGACCACCTCCCACTATTTTAATCATATCTTAACCAATACTTAACCAAATTGGGTGAAATTTGGACCCACTTAACCCTCATTTAACCCTTTATCAGCTACCATAAATTTCATTTCACATTTCACTTTCAAACTAAGGCAAACAGCAGCAGAAACCGAGCCGCCCCCTCTTAAAGCCAAGAAAACACTATTCATTTCCTCCCTCAAGAGCTCAATACTCTTCCATCTCTACCCATACTCGAAAGGTAAGCTTGAAATGTTGTTCTCCATCTTCTCCTCATTCTTTTAAGTGTAATTTGGTTGATTTTCTTGGAGGTTTAATGTAGCACTCGGAACGCTGGGTAGCCACATCCCCCGCACTATAGTTCAATCCACATATGGAACAACCACCCATACATGAATCAAGCCTATAGCGAACGGGAGATAATAAAAACGACTCACTAGCTAGGCGGGACTAACCCTAAAAAATTACCAACATGCATAACAATAAACTGAAGCATAGTGTTATACATATACACATTATCATATTCATATCAATTATCAATATTTACAAACCTCCCAAAATTCCAAGAGCAATTAATAATATACATAGGTACCAATATCCATAACAAAAGTATAAACATCACTAAAGTTCAAGAAAAAGAGAATGACAAGTGCTAGACCCAAAAATAAAGACAGACTCAATCCCGCCTAGCACGCAACCTGCAAACATGAAAATGTGAGGAGTCAGTCTACAAAAGACTGAGTGAGGGGTTTAATAAATATAAGTGCAACTACCATGCAAGCTCTAATCTCGGGTAAGATTTTATAAAACAAGCAATATAAGTTCAAGAATAAAGTAGAACTCGCCCGAGATTACAACTAATCAATTTAACAATACAATCAATTTCAATCAATCAGTGGCCCGGCGAGTGAGGGAAATTCTCCAACCTTTCTTCGACAGTGTACAATAATTCAGTTATTAAGTAATTAGGTGATCAGAAAATCAATTACAGTGCGCAATTAGCAGTTTCAGTAACCCCTTCTTCCTCCGAGTGATGGTGGGATTGCAAGGCCCCACCATCTAGTCTGTGTGAGCATAGGGTTCATGTTTCCCTATGCCTGGAACTCCTTCCTCCACTAATCTCCTAATGGGTTCAGAGGTCATCCCAAAAGTTGTGAGGGTAGAGCAAGAGTTACCCGTCAGCCCAAGCTTTCTCGATTGGCTCAATACACTATCCTCGGGCCCACAATGCAGTACAATACTCGCCAAAACAATCAATCAGTTCAGTTCAGTAAATCAGTTGTAAATCGGTAAGGTTTGGAAAACTATAGATATATAGATACATTTTTTGCCCAAATTCACATAGGGTTGTAGGGGTTCTATATATCTAGAAATTAAACCTCACCTTAACTTCACCAACCAAAAGAAACAAGATAACACCTAAAGCGCGTGCACCTCGTCTCCGGGACTGTGATCTATGTAACAAGGACAAGTGTACGTAAGACTTGACTCTTAGGAACCAATTATGACAAACGGCAAAATCATACAATGTCAATCATGCTCTTACAATCATTAAAGGTCATAAATGAGTTCAATTTATCAAATAGATAACAAGAATTAAGCATGCAATTCATAATTCAAAGTTTCACAAAATTACACAAACCTCCCCCGTCATAGAAAATCCCGAAATAAAAATGTCGTACAAGGTCAATTATGAAAATGTGGTAAACATGATTGAAACAATCATAATTTATCACAAATTTAGTAATTAAGAACATACGAGGCGTAATAGAATTAATTGAAGAACGGATAATTTTTACACGAAAAAACACTATTCACCCAGATAGAGGTCCCGACCGGGATTGATTTTCAGTTCAAAAGTGTCCCGGACGGGACACAATTAACGTAGCCCCCCTTCTTGACTGTCCCGACCGGGATGGTTTTTTAGTTCAGAAAGGATCCCGGCCGTGACCCTCTGCTCGAAAACAGAACAGCAGCAGGGCATTTTTCAAAACTCTTGCAAACCATCGCCAAATCAAATTCCAACCATAACAATTGCCCAACAACATCAAATAAATATAATACTTCACTTAGGCATCAAACAAACCATTAAATCATGTCTAGATCATCAAAATTCATCAATCAAAACCCATATATTTCCATGCATTCCAATTTTCATACTTGTACAAAATATGCAAGAATTTTCAAGTTCAAAGTTCATATTCATGCTTCTAAACTCATATATATTCAAGGAATCCCACCAAGATCATCAAACCCCACTCAAGCATGGATCAAGAGATTCATATACTTTCATATTATACCTTGAAATGAAAAATAAAATGGATGAAATGAGGAGATGATGAGGATGCTTCAACTTGTACACTTTCTCCTTGAATTCTAGCTTGAAATAAAAGATGAAATTCTCCTTCCTTCCTTGGTGTTTTGATCGAGCTAAGTGTGTGAGTGTGTGTGAATTTTGTATGCAATGTGATGAACAAAATTGTGAGAGATGAGATATACAAGATATATTATAGTCTTCCACTAACTCTCACTAATCACCATTATTTGCACTTAAGTCCTTGAAGCATTTGAATGAATGCAATCAAGTTTCATTCCATGGAAATTAATCACTTAGCTCCAATACACATAATGCAATTAAGTCCACATAACTAAATAAATGGTCAAGTAAGGTCGCATAAAAGCAATTAGGCACATTATCAATTAATTCACGTAGATTCAATTCAACGATAATTCATTCAAATGCGTAAAGATATAATGCATATAATGTTATGGTAGTTATGAATAAACGAAGAAATAATTAAAATAAGCTCCCAACTCCCGAAGACCCGCACATAGTGTGCTTACCTGAACTTCTAGAAAATTGGGGCGTTACAACTCTTCCCCCCTTAGAAGAATCTGGTCCCCAGCTTCATTGATTGGAAGTAATTAACTCCGGGTGGAACCGTTTCATCTTATCTTCCTTCTCCCAAGTCATCTCCCCGGTCTTGTCACTTCGCTACAATACCTTAACCATAGGAACACTCCGGTTTCTTAATTCTTGATACTTCCGATCCAAAATTATAACTGGCTTCTGAACGAACTACAGATCCGGTTCTAACTTTACTTCTTCAACGGGGAGAATTTCGGTTTCATCCGGATAATATTTCCTTAGCTGAGATACATGAAACACATTTTGAATTCCGGTAAGATTCGGTGGTAAATCCAAACGATAAGCTACTTCCTCAATTCTCTCAAGAATTTCAAACGGACCCAAATAACGGGGATTCTGCTTTCCTCCCTTGCCAACTCGAGAAAACCCTTTTCGTGGGGACACCTTCAAGAAAACCCGATCCCCCACTTCAAATTTAAGACCTCTCCTACGACGATCCCCATAGCTTTTCTATTTATCTTGAGCAGCTTTCATCCGTTGTTGTATCTGTTGAACTTTCTCGATCATAGCTCTCACGACCTTAGAAGGTTTTTCTAACTTCTCACCCTTTTTCACCCCTTCCTGTTTCGTCCACTTCCACTTTTCCAAGTCAAAGAACAACGGAGATTGACACTTCCGACCATATAGCAATTCATAAGGAGCCATACCGATTAAAGCTTGGTAACTATTATTATAAGCGAACTCAATCAACGGAAGTTGTTCTTGCCAAAAAGTTTGAAAATCCAAGGCACACGCCTGAAGTAAATCCTCCAAATACGGTATGACTCTCTCGGACTGCCCATCTGTTTGAAGATGAAATTTCGTACTGAACTGAAGCCTCATACCCAAAATTCCTTATAACTCTGGCCACAATTTAGAAGTAAATCGGGGATCTCTATCTGAAACAATGCTCACCGGAATCCCATGAAGTCGAACAATTTCTCTATTATAAATCTCATCCAATTTTCGGATCTTGTAAGACATCCTGACCGGTAGAAAATGTGCAGACTTTGTTAACCAATCTACAATCACCCAAATACCATCAAACCCCCCTTTCACCTTCGGTAACCCGGATATGAAATCCATTGTCACCTGTTCCCACTTCCACTCGGGAATAGGTAACAGTTGTAGAAGTCCCCCGGGTTTTTGATGCTCGGCTTTTACTTTCTAACATGTTAAGCAATGTTTTACGAACTCGACGACATCCTTCTTCAACCCATACCACCAATAATACTGCCAGAGGTCCTTGTACATTTTATTCCCTCCAGGATAAATGGAATAAGCCGACTTGTGAGCTTCCTCGAGTAATACCCTTTTCAATTCTTCGGGCACTACCACTCGGTTCTTGAAACGAAGAAGTCCAGTTTCATCGAACCCGAATGGACTTTCTGGATCCTCTCTTGCCTTGGCAACCAATCTCTGCACTTCCAGATCTCTATTCTGAGCCTCGAACATTCTATGTTTTAATTCCGGTTGAATGAAGATATTAGAAACTCGATCTTTAATCACGATAGGCTCAACTTCACTACTCTCACTAACTTCCAGACTCGACACACCAACCTTTCTAATTAAAGCGTTGGCAACTACATTCGATTTGCCGGGATGATACTTGATAACACGATCATAATCCTCTAATCGCTCCATCCAACGTCATTGCCTCATATTGAGATCCTTTTGTGTGAACAGATATTGGAGGCTCTTATGATCGATGAAAATCTCAAATGACACCCCGTACAAGTAATGCTTCCACTTCCCGAGTGCAAATACCACCGTTGCAAGTTCCAAATCATGTGTCGGGTAGTTCTTTTCATATTCCTTCAACTTCTGAGACGCATAAGCAATGACCTTCCCGTTCTAAGTTAAACCACACCCTAATCCTTCCTTCGATGCGTCCATATAAACTGCATACCCTTCAAAGCCTTCCGGTAGAGATAAAACTGGAGCTGAAACTAACTTCTCCTTCAAGAAGGTAAAACTCTTTCCACAGTTCTCATCCCACTCATACTTCACATATTTCTTGGTTAATCTAGTTAAGGGAGCGGTGATCTTTGAAAAATCTTGCACAAACCTTCTATAATAACCCGCCAATCCCAAGAAACTTCTAATCTCGGATGCATTCTTTGGTTTCTCCCACTTCAACACCGCTTCAATCTTCGAAGGATCAACCTCTAGTCCATTCCCCGAAATGATATGACCCAAGAAAGAAACCCGGTCGATCCAAAATTCACACTTGCTAAACTTCGCAAACAATTGATGCTCCTTCAATGTCTTTAATACCAGCTTAAGATGCCTTGTGTGTTCTTCGGCTGACTTTGAGAAAACCAAAATATCATCTATAAAGATCACAATGACCTTATCAAGAAACGGTCGGAAGATTCTATGTATCATATCCATAAAAGCGGTCGGTGCATTCGTTAAACCAAAAGGCATAACCACAAATTCATAATGCCCATATCTCGTATTAAATCCCGTATTTGGAATATCCTCGTCTCGGATCCATAGTTGATAATACCCTTGTCTCAAATCAAGCTTCGAATAAACTTTGGACCGTTGGAGTATATCAAATAACTCTTCAATGTGTGGAAGTGGATATTTGTTTTTAATGGTCATTCGATTAAGATCCCGGTAATCAATACACATTCTTAAGGTTCCATCTTTCTTCTTCACAAATAATACCGGTGCACCCCACGGCGATGAACTAGGTCTAATATACCCGACTTCCAAAAGACCATCAAGATGCACCTTTAATTCTTTCCATTCTGACAGAGCCATCCGATACGGTATCTTAGAATACGGCTCTACATTCGGATATAAATCAATAACAAACTCTATCTCTCTCTCTGGTGGCAACGAATCTAATTTCTCAGGAAACACTTCGGGAAAATCTTTAACCACTTCAGTTTCTTCTAACTTCGTCTGGTCCTTAGGTTCATTGAGTATGTGGGCTATGTATCCCGTAGTCCCCTCACGAACTAATTTCTGAGCTTCGGAGAAAGATAACAAAGGCACCATTTTCGAACTCCAACCCGTAACAATTTCTGATCCCAACCGTACTTTCTTAGCCCGACAATCTACGGTAGCACAGTGCTTAAATAACCAATCCATTTCCAAGATAGATCCATATCGAGCCATTGGTAATCCGATGATGTCCGTCAAGAAAACCCGACCCTCAATACTCATCGACACCTCTGTAAAAACCCGGTCAGTTTCTACACTACCACTAAAACGAGTACTAACCACGTAACATGCAGCAGAATAAGTAACACACAAAGGTAATTTCACAGAAATATCACGAGAAATAAAGGAGTGGGTAGCTCCCGGATCAAATAAAGTATGTATGTTTATACCATGAATGCAAATGGTACCTTCAACAACTGCGACAGGATCTACATCTGCATGCAGTTCCTCTCCTTCTAGATCATAAATACGCGCTCTAATTAATGGTCTCTGACCCCCGGCAGGTGGTCCCCGACGATCTGGACATGAATCCACCATATGCTCGGCACTCCCGCATATCAAACACAAACCCAAACGTCTCCTACAATTATCATAGTGGTGTGTAGGTTGCCCGCAGAAGGAGCACTTGGGTTTCTCTGGTGGTAGTGGCAAAGCAGGTGGCTGAGAAGCCTTCTGAACCTACCCCGATGGCCTAAACTTCTTTCCTGGTCCTTTAAGAGGGGGTGGAGCGGTATCATAAGTAATCGACCTCTTGCCGGTGTTATATCCCGATCTTGACCTGGAACCTGAACCCTGTCCTGATCTGTGAGTAGACCTCCATGCATTTACCGAATCTTCGACCTTAAGAGCTTTTGAGGTGTCCTTCTTCCATGTAACAGTGTTGACTGCTTCAATTGCCGTTTGTATATCCGGCCTCAATCCCTGCACAAATTGCATTGCCTTGTGGAAGTCGTCACTTGCAATGTTGGGTGCATACTTGGACAACCTCTCAAACTCGGCTATATACTCCGCCACCGACTTTCCTCCTTGTTTGAGTTTCGTGAATTCCTTAAGTCTTCGGGTGCGGGAAGATGGAGAAATGAACTTGTTCTTGAATTCTCTAACGAAAACCTCCCACGTAATTTCCTCTTCAGTAACATCTAAGACGATCTTGGTACTTTCCCACCATGAATAAGCTTCCCCCTAAATTAGAGTAAGAGTACACCATGCCTTCTCTCAAGACTCACATGGAATGAGCTCCCACACCCTTTCCACTTCCTTAAGCCATTGCTCAGCTTGAATGTCATTTCCCTTAAAGAACCTCGATGGGTGTTGGTTTTGGAATTCCCGAAGAATAGCTGAGATAGGTGCCGGTTGTGATGGAGGAGGAGTTGGTGGTGCTGGCGGCACATAATCCCTTAACCTTTGATCTATAAGCTGAACCATTGAGTTCAAGAAATCCTGAGGTTGAGCTTGAGGGGGTGGAGATGGAGGAGAATGGCCATGATGATGGCGCCGGTGACCCGAAGAATGATCCCTACGAGGACGACCACGCGGCATCCTGAAATTCAAACACTGTACATGCATGTTTGATTAACAAGTGCAAATGAGTGCAATAAAACTCATAACACAAGTAAATCACATAATTCAAATAATTCAAGTAATTTAAATAAGATGCAAGACTCTCACATTATCAAATAATCCTATACCGTACGACTTAGACTCACAAGACACGACACTAGAACCGCGGTTTTGCAACCGGGCTCTGATACCACCTTAGGATGTAGCACCCGAAAAGCTAGGTAACCACATCCCCCGCACTATAGTTCAATCCACATATGGAACAACCACCCATACATGAATCAAGCCTATAGCGAACGGGAGACAATAAAAACGACTCACTAGCTAGGCGGGACTAACCCTCAACAATTACCAACATGCATAACAATAAACTGAAGCATAGTGTTATACATACACACATCATCATATTCATATCAATTATCAATATTTACAAACCTCCCAAAATTCCAAGAGCAATTCATAATATACATAGGTACCAATATCCATAGCAAAAGTATAAACATCAATAAAGTTCAAGAAAAAGAGAATGACAAGTGCTAGACCCAAAAATAAAGACCAACTCAATCCCACCTAGCACGCAACCTGCAAACCTGAATATGTGAGATGTCAATCTGCGAATGACTGGGTGAGGGGTTTAATAAATATAAGCGTAACTACCATGCAAGCTCTAATCTCGGGTAAGATTTTATAAAACAAGCAATATAAGTTCAAGAATAAAGTAGAACTCGCCCGAGATTACAACTAATCAATTTAACAATACAATCAATTTCAATCAATCAGTGGCCCGGCGAGTGAGAGCAATTCTCCAACCTTTCTTCGACAGTGTACAATAATTCAGTTATTAAGTAATTAGGTGATCAGGCAATCAATTACAGTGCGCAATTAGCAGTTTCAGTAACCCCTTCTTCCTCCGGGTGATGGTGGGATTACAAGGCCCCACCATCCAGTCAGTGTGAGCATAGGGTTCATGATTCCCTATACCCAGAACTCCTTCCTCCACTAATCTCCTAGTGGGTTCAGGGGTCATCCCAAAAGTTGTGAGGATAGTGCAAGAGTTACCCGTCAGCCCAAGCTTTCCCGGTTGGCTCAATACATTACCCTCGGGCCCACAGTGCAGTACAATACTCACCAAAACAATCAATCAGTTTAGTTCAGTAAATTAGTTGTAAATCGGTAAGGTTTGGAAAACTATAGATATATAGATACATTTTTTGCCCAAATTCACATAGGGTTGTAGGGGTTCTATATATCTAGAAATTAAACCTCACCTTAACTTCACCAACCAAAAGAAACAAGATAACACCCTAAAGCGCGTGCTCCTTGTCTCCGGGACCGTGATCTGTGTAACAAGGACTAGTGTACGTAAGACTTGACTCTTAGGAACCAATTACGAGGAACGGAAAAATCATGCAATGTGAATCATGCTCTTACAATCATTAAAGGTCATAAATAAATCCAATTTATCAAATAGAGAACAAGAATTAAGCATGCAATTCATATTCAAAGTTCCACAAAATTATACAAACCTCCCCCGTCATAGAAAATCCCGAAATAAAAATGTCGTACAAGGTCAATTATGAAATGTCGTAAACATGATTGAAACAATCATAATTTATCACAAATTTAGCAATTAAGAACATACGAGGCGTAATAGAATTAATTGGAGAACGGATAATTTTTACACGAAAAACTACTATTCACCCAAAGAGAGAGGTCCCTACTGGGATTGATTTTCAGTTCAAAAGTGTCCCGAACGGGACACAATTAATGTAGCCCCCCTTCTTGACTGTCCCGGTCGGGATGGTTATTTAGTTCAGAAAGGATCCCGACCGGGACCCTCTGCTCGAAAATAGAACAGCAGCAGGGTATTTTTCAAAACTCATGCAAACTATCTCCAAATCAAATTCCAACCATAACAATTGCCCAACAACATCAAATAAATATAATATTTCACTTAGGTATCAAACAAACCATTAAATCATGTCTAGATCATCAAAATTCATCAATCAAACCCCATATAGTTCCATGCATTCCAAGTTTCATACTTATACAAAATATGCAAGAATTTTCAAGTTCAAAGTTCATATTCATGCTTCTAAACTCATATATATTCAAGGAATCCCACCAAGATCATCAAACCCTACTCAAGCATGGATCAAGAGATTCATATACTTTCATATTATACCTTGAAATGGAAAATAAAATGGATGAAATGAGGAGATGATGAGGATGCTTCAACTTGTACACTTTCTCCTTGAATTCTAGCTTGAAATAAAAGATGAAATTCTCCTTCCTTCCTTGGTGTTTTGATCGAGCTAAGTGTGTGAGTGTGTGTAAATTTTGTATGCAATGTGATGAACAAAATTGTGAGAGATGAGATATACAAGATATATTATAGTCTTCCACTAACTCTCACTAATCACCATTATTTGCACTTAAGTCCTTGAAGCATTTGAATGAATGCAATCAAGTTTCATTCCATGGAAATTAATCACTTAGCTCCAATACACATAATGCAATTAAGTCCACATAACTAAATAAATGGTCAAGTAAGGTCACATAAAAGCAATTAGGCACATTATCAATTAATCCACTTAGATTCAATTCAACGATAATTCATTCAAATGCGTAAAGATATAATGCATATAATGTTATGGTAGTTATGAATAAACGAAGAAATAATTAAAATAAGCCCCCAACTCCCGAAGACCCGCACATGGCGTGCTTACCTGAACTTCCGGAAAATTGGGGCATTACATTTAAGCATGCTATGGATTAATGGATGAATAGTTAGGTTAAATGTAAAATTCTGATCTTATGCCTTCTTTGAGCTATTTTTCGGTTTGAAGCTGAATATTTAATCCCATGAACTTCATTTAATGTTTTATGAACTTATCTTGCTTGGTAGTTGAGAATTGATGATGGTACCATTTATGAATTTTGTATGAAAATACCTTCTTTTTCTTCCTTATTTTCGTGTTGCTGCTGCTGCGTGAATTGTGGCCTGTTAAGGATTTGTTTTGCTGAGTTTTGCAACATCTTAATCTATTGAATTTTTTGCCTTAATGTTGGATTGAAGTCTTGAGAGTTGCTCCCCTGTTTTGCCTTCATTTCCTCCCCTGTTTTTGCGTGAGTTGCTGCTGTCTGCTCTTTCGTACCGAAACACTCTCCCCGGGCGAGGAGAGTTTGTTTTGAAATGTCCCCGGGTGGGGAGCTTGTGCAATTGAGTTTAACTGCTGCAATTTCTTCCTGTGTATGTTTTTGTTGTGTGTGTATATATATCTATATCGTGCATGGCTGTGTATTTGTGAATTTGTGTGTGTACTGTGCATATTGTATATATATATATATAAAGCTTGCATGCATGTGTATTATTATATATATATATATATATATATATATATTTGATTATATATTATTTAAATGCATGGTTAAATATATATATTATATTAAGTATTGTTGAATTTATTCAAACTTTAGAATTAAATTGTTATCTATTTCATGTTATTTAATTTCCGATCATAACTTGAATGTCTTTATTTGTCCATTCTCTAATTGTAAACATGATATAGTACGTGTCATGATCGTTATATGAAATTCTTGGATTCATTTGATATGAAATTTGAAGATATGAATTTGAATGAATATTAACGCTTCCTTGAACGAATGAATGGCTTGTTTATATGCCTTAAAGGCATTAATTGTGCACATGAACGTTTCCATGACATAATTTATGCTTCTTATGCATTTCATATCCTGTGCATAACATGTCGTGCGTCGTATACGGTTCATTTAGAGTCTTGAGTCTCACGAGTACACTGCTTTGTCCTTTGTACAGTTTTCTCCAGGGTGGAGACTTGCCGGGTTCATAGGACACTTTCAGGTCCTCTTGTTTTCTTCTTGGTATTGTTCGGTAAGGGCTGACAGGTGGGTTTCTCTTCTATTAGTTACAATGACCCGACATATCCCTTATATGAAAGATTTGAACCAAAATATTATAATTATATATATCGAGTCTTTTGAAAAGAGTCAATGATTTCCAACGTAAAGCCCTTCTTTTATGTATTCCCACCTTATGATTTTTGGCGTGGACATGATTGAACACACGGGCCCAGGGACTTAGTGCAAGTGGCGATCCGGGGAGGCAAGGGCCGATGGTGACCTCCTGTACTAGTCCCAACACATTTACGGCAATACCGGTCCTCGCTAGGAGATTAGCAAGGAATGGGAGCTAAGTTCCCTTGGGGAAGTCATGAAACCCCATTGGCCCACGTATGGACCGGTGGTCGGGTCTTGCTAACCCGTCCACCACCCGGAGAAAAAAGGTGTAAGTGTTTATGATTATAATATGCATGATATGATTATGATTATGATTATGAACGAATATGTATGAATGTGTATGATCGCTAATGAAAAGATTGAATCGATATGCACACACGAGGAGTAGGTTGGAGATATTTGCCCACCCGCCAGGGCTCACGTAATGACCTCATGAATGATTATGAATGAATGAATTTGATAGTTGTAATCCCGAGCGTTGTTTTCCTTTGTTTTACCGACTCGGGAAATATCTTAAAAACCTCGCATGGGGATTATAGCGTGCATGTGTGGGTGTTTAAATTATGCGATATTATATATGTTATGCCCTGTTTTGTACCCACCAGTCTCCTATAGACTGAACTCGGCTTTGTTTTCAGATTTTGCAGGTTTGGAGTGCTAGGCGGGAAGTTGAGTCTGTAGAGTCTCTTGTTTCAGTTGGAGTCTGTTCATATGCATATTGTAATTGATCATTTTGCCATGAATTGTATTGATTTTGTAATACTAATATCGGGACTAGGTATTTATACTAGTTGAACCCATCAATTACTACTTGAACTTATGATTGATTACATGTCCTGCTTCTGCACTCGCATTTAATTCATGAGCTTGTTTAATTGGTTTCGAGGTTCTAGCTCCCTCCTAGCCTAGTGTGTGAGTGAGTCCCCGTTCGCCGTGATTCGGCTCGTGTATGGACTCTCCATTTTATATGTGGGTTGGGTCTCGGTGCGGGGGATGTGGGGCCTTCCGTTGGGACGCTACATGGAAGGCATGGACACTTGGAGATTGAGGCATACACAACCCAAAAGATAGACGGTCTACCTCAGGGTTCTTTACCCTTGTCGGAGGGAATGTGGTACGTGGAGAAGCAAGAAACAAAAGGTTGTAACTCTCTCAAGCGCCGAGGCAGAATTCAGGGGTATTGCAAAAGTTGTAACAAAAATCATTTGACTAAGAAAACTAATGACAAAGATTGGGATAGCTCCAACGGAGCCCGGGCGGTTAAAGTGTGATAATAAGGCCGTAATTAGTATTTTCGAAAACCCAGTACAGCAAGACAGAACTAAGCACGTGGAAGTTAATCAGCACTTCATAAAGGAAAAACTCGAGGATGGCAACATCGAGCTTCCGTTTGTTAAGTCAGAGGACCAGTTGGCCGATATTCTGACTAAAGCTGTTACCGGACAGGTGTTCAAGACAACGTTAGACATGCTAAGAATCGGGGATCCGATTACTTAGCTTAAGGGGGAGTGTTAGGAAATATGCCTTATTTTATGAGAGATTGACGTTTTCTTTAATAACAGATTCATGTAATCCCAGACTTGTAGGGATGGCTAGAGTAAATAAACAACCTCTTGTATGCCTTGATTCATTCAACCATGAATTTAGTAAAATCTTTTTCTTCTCTACATGCCTTAACAATAAGAATTTATAAGCTCTTCCAAATATGCTTTGACAAACACCCCTCTTAACCAAAATCGCGGAGGTTCTTCTCGAATCAACCCATATAAATACTATCCAATCCATAACTCACCTATTATCCTCTTACACTATTTTTTCTCTCAATACCTGATGACCTATTTGACTATATAACCACTGAATTGGTGTCTCTTTCACATTTGTTAATGTGAATTGGTCAGACATCGTAATCCGGAAATAATTATTCGAATAAATCAGTGGCGAACCGACTAAAGTCAGCTCAAATGGTAATGTTTACTTTGGCTAATCCCAGTGGAAGAAATTGAACCAGATTAACACTCTAAAGTCTGAAAAAATGAAGATGTTGATTCACTTCATGTCTGAAGATGTCTGAAGGTAATTAGCAGCTCTAATGCATGGACACTCCAAAATTTAGCTTCGTGCAGTGTCGGACACGGACACAGCTCCGATACGCCTTCGACACGTGTCCGACACGCCTGATCCGTGCGTAATTTAAAAAAAAATTAGGGACACGGTGTCGGACACTCCGCTGCGGAGTGTCCGACATGGTTTTGACACGGATTCATCTATCGCGACATTCCGGTCAGCTCAAATGGTAAAAGCCTGGCATTTAGGCGGAAACGCTGGTAGCTGTGGTGGCTGAAGAAATTGATGCGGCCGCCTACCGTCAAAAAATTGATGTGGAGAACCTTGCCATGAGCATTTCATGAAAATTGATTCGGAGGACTCCGCTTCTGCTGTGAAAGTGGCGCACGCATTCTGGGAGGAAGAGTGCAGTCATGGTGTAATGCCCCGCTTTTCCAGTATTCGGATTTCGCCACGTGTCGACTTTCTTGTGTGCTTGATTATGTAATTATGTGATTTATGTGGCCTTATTTGCAGCTCCTTCCGAGTTTAGGGGCTTGTTTGTAATTTTCTCTTTCAAGGGTTTTTCGGTCATTTCTCACCCGATCGAGATTTTGACCTCTTTGATCCCTTAAACGCGTTCGGGGCATCGAGACGAGTCCGTAGACTCTGAGTTTGCCCAATTCTGACGTTGTTAACCCTTCTTTCGCTCGATCCGTGAGTTGAGGACCCGGGATATAACACCCGAATCCTCGTTATTCGTGCCAAAGCAGCAGACTCCAGCTTCATCGTTCTCTCTCGTTCTCCAGGCATAAAACACACACCCAAGGTGTGACAACATGCACTAGCTCGTTCTTGCTCGTTTCTCGACGAAATTCGACGTTTGAATAATGGATATTGACCAGCTCGACGAGCCAGACACGATGATACCAAAATCATGGCCTGAAACTGGATGGTGGCGGCGCTACGGCGAGTGGCCGGCGGCGAAAATTACCTCCGCCACTTCGCCGTCGGATTGCGGTGGCTTCCGGCATCGGAATTGCCCGATTCTTGGACGGGCTTGTAACGCGATGTTCTGACCACCATTTCTGGAGCAACAGCACGGCCAACCGACTGGCGACGGCGGCTCACGCGCCGCCTGAAAGTCACGCTGCGGCGGCGGTGCACTGTAGCAGCGACGTTCGCCGCTTTGCGGCGACTTTTCCGGAGGATCTTTGGCGGTTCCCTACGTTTTTCGACGTCCTAAATCCATTTCCAGCCTCAAATTGGAGCAAATCGCAGCAGAGATAGGGTTTTCCGGCGAGGCGCAGTGGCGGAGCTTTGAGGAGGCGGTTCGGCCTTTTCCGGCGGGATTTTGGTGACGAGTCCTTCACGAAAGTTACTCGTCTCAACGTGGACAAGCTCTCCGTGTTGGTGCCGGTGCGAAAACCGGCCGGTGGTGGTGAACCGGCGGCTGAACCGGCTGGTCCTAACCAGTCACTGTTCCGGCGACTTTTTCCGACAATTAAGATATGGGTTTCGAAGGCCTCGTTACGGGCTTTTCGACGGTATGTCCGGATTTTGTTTTCGTTTTACGGTTTGAGTTTAATTGCAATTTCCGTTCTAGGGAGTAAGTTCGGTTTTTCGTCAACGGAATCCGGTGTGTTTGGTAATTTCTGAAATTGTTTGAGGGCTTTTGACTAGCAGGCCGAGGCGCATGTTCCTGTCATTCCGGGGATTTTTCCGGCCACCAGAGGTAGTGGCTTGGCGGCTGTCAGTGGCGGTCCGGTAGGCTCCGGTGGCGGCATTCTGATACCTTCCGGACAGTGTGTTCCTTTCGTCGTGGTGAGTCTATCACCGCTTTCTGTTCGTCAATCGGACACTTGGTTGATTTTCTGAAGTTAATGTATATTATATGTTAATTACTTTAAATTGTAATTTGATTTTGTACGCTTAATTAATCGATGATTATGAATTGTATAATGTATGATAATATGATATGATATATGGAAACTCGAATTCTTAACTCATTGATTTTATGGGCCTCTTTTCATGTCGATTGCTTGCCTTAATTGATTTAATTGTGAATTGTTTGAATATATATGAGTTGACATAATCATCCCACATACTTATTTAATTTAAAATACGAACTTAACGTTCATGAATCATACATGTAGCTTTAATTGTATGTTTAATTGTTAATTGAATCCTGTAAATTGATATATGATTTGATAATTGATATTGTTTAAACCTTATTGTTTGATTTTCTAAATGATAATAAATTGATGGGCTTCATGATTTAAAATAAATTGAATTCATTTAATTGGTTTACTTGTTTATATAAATTATTTGAGTGTATTATGTGACTAATTGCAACGTGAGACATTAATTGAGCATATGAGCACATTCACGGCACATCATAATTATTATTAATTTCATATGCATGCCATAATATGTCATTCTACTTCATGTCATCTCATTTCGTGCGTGCGTCCTATTTGGTTCATATTGAGTCTCCTCTCACTGGTACACATTGTTCATTCTCTTGTATAGTTCGTTTCCAGGGCGGAGACTTCCGAATTGAATAGGCACCCGTATTGCTCATGCTTTATGTCTCGTGGTATTCCAGGTGAGGGTGTTTTCGTTCTAGTTACATATTAAACCCTACAACCTTATGTGACAAGCTTTGGCCAAAACCTTAAATATATATATATGTTGCTTTTAAAATAGAGTCATCGAGTAAACTTTGATCGAGTAACCCTTTTCTAATGAATTATGAATATGTTATGTTTCTTATGAATTGGTATGTTTTAGCGAGATTATGCATGTATGATATGTTCACGGGCCCAGGGACTTAGTACATGTGGCTATCCGGGGAGGCATGGGCCGACGGTGATCCCATGTGCTAGTTCCACTATGTTTTACGACGGAATGGACCTCGTTAGGAGTTTTGGCGAGGAAACGCCAGTCGGGCTTTTGGGGACTCATGAACCCCTCTAGCCATTATGTATGAGGTGGTCGGGTCTTGCTAACCCGTCCACCACCCGGAGGAAGAAGGTTGGAACTTGTTTTATGAATATGATTGTATTATGATTGTTATGCACCGTGCGGGAAGGCCGGGACACGGATCGCCCAAACGACTATGTTATATGATTTGTGTGTATTATAATATACTGCATGATCACATATTCAATATATTAATGATATTTGTCGTACACGGTCGGAGTTTGGTTGGAGATAATGCACGCTCACTCGCCGAGCCTTAATGTTTATGTATGATTTATGAACTTAATAAATTTAATATGATTAGTCGTAAAGTCCGAGCATTGCTTAGTTATTCTCTTGCCCTCTTGGGAATTAATTTTAAATAAAACCTTGCTCGGGATTTATGACTTGCATGCGCATGTTTCTATATATATGTATCGCTCCTGCTCACTCAGTCTTCTAGAGACTGACCCCTCTTTCCCACTTTTCCAGTTTCTTTTGCAGGTGTTGGTTACTAGGCGGAGTTAGAGTGTCGAGTCATTGTTCTAGTCTCACTTATTTACACTCACTGCATGCTATATGGTTTCTAAGTATTGTATTGACCTTTTATTGTTGGCCGTTGTGCCCTTATTGAACTGATATTATTTCGGGATAGGTTAGGACAGGTTCTGGAGCTAGCTGAACCCGTTGTTATGTTGTTGCCTTGTATTGATTCGGGACAGGTTAGGACAGGTGTATTGATTAGTGGAACCCGTATTTATATTCTTGTTGGATTTCATTTATTTCTTTGGTATTACATGAATGATTTCCTTGCTTCCGCATTTTGGTTATTGTTGATTGTTCCAGGGTTAGCTTCCGCCTAGTCAGGACTGTTGTTTTGTTTGTCACCCGTTCGCTGTGAGTCCAATTCATGTATGGACTGCCTATTTCATATGTGAATTAGACTCATAGTGCGGGGGATGTGGTGCCTATCGTCCCAGGTGCTACACATGGTGTGTGTGCGTTTTCTGATGTATGTGATATTTGGAGGAGAAAGATGAATTTTGCGGCGGAGTAATTAGGGTTGAGAATAAGGCACATATAATTTTGAAACCCTCCAAGTCTCCAATTTTTATATTAACAGTTTGGGCTTTTTGGCCCACAACACTCCAAAGTCCAAAATTATCCAACTTTTGTTTTCTTTATCAAACTTCTTTCAAATACAACTCTACAAGTATATATATTCATTTTGTAATATATATATATATATATTAGTAATTCAATATTACAAATAATTTATATAAGTCAAAGAATATTTTGTATTTATAAAATAAAGAATATGACTTAAGTTACTTAAATTAATATTTATATAATATATTTATTTATATAATTATATAGTCGTGTACGAGCCGTGTCGTGTCCTAAAATTTTAAAAAAATCCATATCGCCGTGTTCGTGTCGTGTCGTGTCCGTGTTGCTGTATCCGTGTCTGTGTATCATAGATTAGCAGCCATCTCTAACTTTTCTTTTTTCTTTTTAATAAAATTAATATAATGGACATTCACGGAGGACGCAATAGCTAATTTTTTTCCCGAATTGTGAATATTTTAAAGATGAGATGCCTTCGATACCTTAAGAATGGGACATCAAAATTTAGAGTTGCTTTATACCTAAAATTAAATATTTGAACCTCTAACTTTTGATTAAGCACCAATAAATCCGGGGACTGTTGATACTTTGAAGATTAAGACGAAATTCAATAATAAATAATGCAATGTATGAGATGATAGATAATAATAAGATAAATAATTGGAGCGGTAGGGACAAGATTAATAATGATGATTCCCTTCAAATTTTATTTGCTCTTGTGGGTCTTGATAGAAAATGAAAAAAGTATAAATAATTACCTCTAATGTTTTATTTAAATATTAATTAGAAAAACTTAAAATGGTGACGTTCTTAAAAATATCCCTAGTCACATTACATATGTATACTGAAGTTAGATCTAATTATAAATAAGTCCCTCCAATTTTTCTTTTCCATATAATTCCTAAGGTTTGATTTGCTATGACAGGTCCTAACGGAATTTAAACTATCCAACGACAGTGAACGTTAATTTCAATATTTTCTTTTATTTTTTTAAAAAAAGGCTTACAATATTTTATATGTATAAAATAATTAATTCAAAATATTTATATGATTATTAGCGATATTAGGTTTTATCAAATTATAAATATTAATTTTTTAAAATAGTTTAAACACAAAATTAGATAACATGTGATATTCATATTAATCTCTGAAATTTATAAATATTAATAATTAATATATAACAAAATAGTACCTGCAAATATTTCCGATAAAAGTAAATTTAACAAAACTCTAATGGATTAGGGATATTGCTAACACAATCAAACCACGGGAACCATATAGTAATAAATTGGAAGTGGAAAGATTGCCTTTTAATTACATCTAATTTCATGATAGTCAGATATACGGTGTTATGAACCATGAGCTGAACCCCAGTTTGAATCATGGTCGTTGGATAGGATCAACCCGGTTCAATCTGAGTCGTAAGATATGTTTCAGAATGGGGGCAAGTATGTGAAAAACGACATAATTCCAACTAATGAAAATGGTGTCATTGGAATTATAAGAAACGGTGTCGTTTGGATAAAGGCAAGGAAGATCTGACTATTGAAAAATATGCTAATCCAACAACTGAGAAAGAAGGCTTTGCAACGGTTTTGGGTGCCCTTGTATAGCAGGGAATTTTCTTAGGCAATCTTCAGGAAAGGATTACGACGTGATAGAATTTTTTTCTTTTTTTAACACACCCCTAAACGGCTAGAAAGATTTAAATTCGGATTTTTTACCTTCGAGAACTAACACTCTAATCACTTGTACCAATCCCTGTTGGCTTGATAGGATAATAAACTTTGTCTTGCTTGAATGAGTCATTTGAACGTTTTACCGGGGTTTCCTACCCTTTCATTATTATGGAATTAAAAATTTTTAAGGTATCATTTAATATTTGTATTTTTTTTTTTTTAATTGGGTGACAATGAAGATTCGACCACAGAGCCTCTTTGGTTTGGGCTCAAATCAAGGACGTAGCTAGGATTTCATGGGGGTCGAAAATTAAAAATATATAACATTTTTTTAAAATAAAAATTATTTTATTAAATAATAATATTATTTTATTCGATATATATAAATAAAATAGTATAGCTTAAAACTTTAACTTGATTAATAATACACTAAAAAAATATTTCAAATCTTTACACATGATAACTACAATATCCTATCTAAGTTAGACATTTTAAATTGTACTATTCTGATAGTCATAGAGATAAAGATACGATGTTTATTGAAAATAAACATACTGAACTACAGTTAACAAATTAATTATAAATGTTATCCATAATAAAAGAAAAATTAAAATCACTATTTAAGATACAATCTTTTAATTAAATAATTTATCCATAATAAAATAAAAACTAAAATTAACACACTTAACTTCATAATAAAAGACAAAGTAAAATTACTATTTAGATACAATCTTTTAACTAAATAATCTATCCATAATATTATCTAAAATTAAACACAGTTATCTTTATCCTATTTTCATAGTGATAAAAATATGATATTTTCTCAAAATATAAAACTCTACTGATACCAAACTACGGCGATACCGGCCCTCGCTAGGAGATTAGCGAGGAATGGGAACCGGACTTTTGGGGATTCATGTACCCCATTAGGCATAATGAATGGGTGGCCGGGTCTTGCAAGCCCGTCCAATAACCGAAGCAAAAAGGTGTATATGAACGATTGAATGAATGATCGATTGAATGTGCACAAAAGATTATGTATGTGATAACTAATGAACAAATATTAATGATTAGATGATGTGAAGGTTGGAGACTTAGCCCTCTCGCCGGGCTTATGTAAAGACCTAATGAATGAATTTAATTGTTGTAATCCCGCACGTTGCTTTTATTAGTTTTCACCCACTTGGGAAATGTTCTAAAAACCTTGTACGGGAATATAGCTTACATGTATGTGTTTAAATTCCGCGATACTTATATATATGATGCCCTGTTTTTATACCCACCAGTCTCTTAAAGACTGAACCTACCTTCGTTTCAGTTTCTTCTTGCAGGTTGGAGTGCTAGGCGGGAATCCGAGTCTTTAGTGTCTTGTATTCGTGTCTCACATTCCTTTTACACACATACATTCTTATTATTATTGGTTGTTATGTTTATGAACGCTTGAGGGCATTTTGTTTTGATGGGCCGTGTTGGCCATTGATACTTGTAATTATTTTTGTTAAATGGAGCTTGTAAGCTCATTGTAAATGTTATGGTTATGTACAACTTCCACTTTTATGCTTATTGTTGTATCTTGTTCTTGATTGGTGTTAAGGGTTAGCTCCCGCCTAGCATAGCGAGTGTGTTATGTCCTCGTTCGCCTTGACTTGGCACGTGTATGGATTACCCATTTCATATACAGGTTGGGTTTTGGTGCGGGGGATGTGGCATCACGCTCTCGGGCGCTACATATGTAATTAAGGATACAACTAGCTGCTTGATAATGATCCAGGTAGGTGCTGAAGGAATTGAGAAAATTGATGAACACTGTAAAATACGTCAAGCCTGGTTGTGCATAAGTACAACAATCTACCACTCAATCGTCTGTAAGAGCCAATATCTTCATATGGAATCCCTTTTGCTGTGAGTTTGATTGAAGAATCCATTGGTGTTGTGCATGGTTTTGATGTTAATAATCCACTGTCAGCTAACAATCCCAGTGCATATTTCCTTTGATTTATAGTGATTCCTTCTTTGGATCTAGAAATCTCCAAACCTAAGAAAAACTTTCAGGAACCAAGATCCTTTATTTTGAACTTATCATTAAGAAGTCTTTTGAGATTATTGATTTCTGCTTGATCGTTCCTAGTTAATATCACATCATCTACATAAACTAAGAGACCAGTGAAGGATAAACTAAGAGACCAGTGAAGGAATCACCATTTTGTTCTCTGATGCCACGATAAATAATGTGTTTGCCCTTACTCACCCCCAAAAGCTAGGCGCTAAGGGGAGGGTTGCCAAACCATTATATATTGAACTCCACATCTTTGATTATTCGATGTGGATACTTAACACACCCCCGTCACTCCCACGATCGCGGAATGCGGGACAAATTGGAGCGTGAACATTGCATGAACCGAAACATCTGCAAGTCAGAAATGGGAACCTCTAGTGGGGTGAAGAGACAGACCTAGAATTAGACCTACTCTGATACCATGAAGAAGTCTAGAGTGTGAAACTCATGAAAGATTAGAGAGATATTGCGAAGAACATAAAAGTTCAATATTCAGAAAATTGGGATAAAAGATACAGTGCAATTTGTATATATAGCCTTTAAGTACAGGGGTATAAGTGTAATAACTATAACTAGATTTAACTTGATAAATAACCAATTCTTTGTATATATAGCCTTTAAGTACAGGGGTATAAGTGTAATAACTATAACTAGATTTAACTTGATAAATAACCAATTCCAGCTGCCTAACTAGTTTTCAAACCTTTAATTAATTAACTTAAATCACAGTTGTACCTGATAAGAGCCACCGATTCCCTGGTTGAAGGTTTAAGATCCAAAGAGTTATTGGATTTGGTGAAAAAGTAGGAGGCTTTCGCCTTGGAGAAGAAAGTTGTAAAGATTGCTGAAGAACAGAATATCCATAATCATTAAGAGAGGCTTGCTGCACATCAGGCTGACCTGCAACAGTTTATGGCAAAGATGTTTTCTATGCTGAAGAAAATCCATACACAGATATACAAGGGATATTTGATCAGCTCCACACTTGTAATACGAATAAATCTATCATGGGGAATGGTTTATTTGCTAACATTGAAAGAGCTTCTGGTACCAACATCAACATAAATCAAGCTGGAGATTCAAGTTCACATAACAGTTTGGGCATACGATCTTCATTCCTAAAGATTGAATTTTTCTTATTTTGATGGAACTGAACCCTGATCTTGGATTCATAAGTGTGAATGTTATTTCCAGGTGGTAAGTACCATTTCAGAAGAAAATAAGGTAGCCATAGCTTATGTGCATTTTGGAGGCAAAGCAATGTTTTGGTTTCAACAAGCTACAACAAACGAAATCAGTTAACAATTATTTGGAGAATTTTGAAGAGCTAGAATTATGTGTTGTTTAATAAGCAATTATCTGATGAATTCTTTATTGCTAGATTTATGTCTGCTTTAAAAGAGGAGATCAGAGGGATAGTTATAGCTTTGAGGCCTAATACCCTTCATTAGGCCATGAGTTAAGCATAGAAACAAGAATCTACTTTTGATGCTATTCCCCAGAGAGCCAACCACAGCTGCAAATCTCACTCTACCCTAACCAGCATTTAAGAATCAAAATTACACTCACAACCTCCGGGAAAGAATACACACTTTGTAAAACAATCTTTTACTACTAAGAATAAGAACAATCCACCTCAGAGGAAATTATTAACAACAATTGAAATGCGAGCTGGGATGAGTAAAAATCTATGCTACAACTGCGATGAAATCTTCACCCCAGGTCACAGAAGTAAACACAGGCAATTCTTCATGATGATGGCACATGAAGAGGAAGAACAACTTGAAAATGATACTCAGCTGAATGAGGAAGTTGTCACGGAAGAGAAAGATGACGCCATTGTTATCATAGTCAATGCAATGTCTGGGAAAATGGGAACTAGTACATTGAGCATGAAGGGAGAAATTGAGAAAAGTGAAGTACAAACACTCATTGACAATGGTAGAACTAAGTGTTTATTAGATGAAGACTTTGCTAAGAGTCTGCAATGATATTGCTGGAAGATACAAGGACATGACTTTTGCAATCTTGTGAGGGTTATTAAGCTAGAGGGTTGTGAAATGATTTTGGGAGGAGATTGGTTAAGGAGAAACGGTCATTTATTGTTTAATTATAGACAAATGAAGATTACTATTGCCAAAAATGGGAGAAAAGTTAGTTTGAAGGCTTTTATTGAGAAGGGAGAGTTGCAATTAATCTCTAGAAAAGCCATGAAAAAGCTATTTAGAAGAGGAATTTATGGCATATTAGGCCAACTGTTCAGTCTGATATTACATACACTAGATAACACCATTGATAATGATGCTCTTGATTCAGTGTTGTCTAATTATGATGTATTTGTTGTTGAGTGTAACATCCCGCTCGTCCGGCCATACAGGTACGCCGTATCGAGAGTGTTACATGTGCGTTTAATTATTTATTTATGCCTTTAAATGTTTATTTAATTTCTTTTGTGCCAACTTGAACCTCTACTTGTATTAATTGTTAGGTTACACCGTATCGAGAGTGTTACATGTGCGTTTAATTATTTATTTATGCCTTTAAATGTTTATTTAATTTCTTTTGTGCCAACTTGAACCTCTACTTGTATTAATTGTTAGGTTTTATTACGCTTTTGAACTTTTTAGCCCGTTTGATCCCTTTCTTGATCCGCATGCCCCCGTATTTGCTCCTAATTGGTGATTACGTGTTATGCATGAAATACGTGTTATAAGAACTTGTTTATGTGCCCGTTATATGTTTTTGAACTCGTTTGAGGTGGTCACGGACCATTTGTATGATTTTAGGGATTCGAGGGCCTAACTAGTTTTACCGCACCTCGTATTCCGGAAGGCATAACTTGAGCTCGGGAATTCCGATTTGAATTTCGGAAGGCGTGTTGGACTCACAACAAAGAAAGGAAGCCAAGGAACCCAACCTTGTATTTTTCTAAGCCCGTTTGGACCTCCGAATTTCGCCCGTAATGCGCCTCGTGTGACAGATTCGCCACATTTTACCATTTTGGCCATAACATGCTCAATATTTGACCAATTCAACCCATTCTTGGCCCCACACACTCCTAAATCACCCACCTTTCACCCTATTCAGCCCCATTTCGTTCCAAGCCAAGAAAAAAGGGAGAAAAGCTGCTGAAAACCGAGACTCCAAGAGAGAAGAGGAAGCACTATTCCAATTTCACTTTGCAAGCTCGTTTCTCATCCGATTCGGCTCAAATTTGAAAGATAAGTAGGGAATTAATTTCTCCATCTTCTCCTCTTTCTTTTAAGTCCAGATTTGCTATTTTTCTTGGAGTATATTGCATGTTTTGGCCAAATTGGTACTGAATAGTAAGGGTTAGAGACATATATGAAGAATTTGCTTATTCTCTTGTGTTTTATTTGAGTTTGATGCATGATAATTGAACCTAAGACATCCTATAACACTTGTATGAACCGAATTTGTATGCTAGCTTAGGATTCATGAGGGTTTTATTCAAGAATTTGGGGCTTTTGTATGAACATGCACACATTTGATCTCTTTCTCCCTTCCCTTGCATATAGGTTCAGTTTTAGCATGGTTTATGGCATGGAATTGATGTATATTTGTTGAATAATCTTTCCTTTGCATGTTGGTTTGAGTTAGGATTGGTTTTGGTTGTGTTTGAGCTGTTGTTTTAGCGTTTTTGCTGTTGTTCGCCCGCGGTCACGCCCGCGACCAAAACATGAGTGTTTTGGATCGCAGCCGTGGCTTGCTTTTGACCTAGGTTCGACTTGTTGCTGCTATTTTTGTTGGAGGAGGTGTGGTCGTGCCCGCGACCACATTTAAGCAGTTTTGGGGTCGCGGGGCAGTTTCGAACAGCTGTTCCCTTTGTTGCTTCTTTCGTCGTTTCGTTGTGTTTTACATGTTTTCCTTGCTAATTTCTTGCCTTTTATGCATGGATAACTTGTTATATTATGTGTTATGTGATTATTTATGAATTTATTAAGTGAATTCGATGATTTTATAAGCATTATATGACCTAATATGTGATATGTACCCTTAACGTGCATGCATGAACCAATGTAACGTTTATTTGCTTTGTATGGTATTTTCTTGATCCTTTTATGATATGCATGCATTATTAACTTGTTATATAACGTATTAAGTGTGTTGTATGAGATTTATAAATTCGTTTAACGTAATTTATGAGACTTGAACTTGTTATGAATTTGCATGCGTTAAATGACATCTCATTGTATTTCTTATGCATCATTTGCATTCATATGCATATGTTGAGCGTTTAAGTGGTTCATGTTGAGTCTAAGGTTGCCTTTTGTTGTTTGTTTGTCCTTAGGTTCGTTCCGTGGGTGACGAGGAGGTGTTTTTTGAAGTGTTTTCATTCGTCGCGTCCGGTGTGGTCGACAAGGTGAGGTTTTCTTCTTTTTAGTTAATATGACCTACAACCCTACTTGAATTTTAAGCCCGCATGTAACTACGTATATATATATGTACTTAGATATGTGTTTGGTACGTATTTTGTGGGAATTGGCCGAGCGCTCTCATCAACATAACTCCAATTATGTAGGGAAATTCGCCCATCCTCGGGAGGTCGAGGGGAAGGCGGTTTCTTTGAGAATCGGCGGTTAACACCCATCGGGGAGCGGGTAGGATCCCCCGACTCAAACATTATGACGGGAGAACGGGGTTGAGAGGACGTCATCTCCTCCCCAAATGGTGAAGGGTGGGTTGTTTATGAACTCTGCTTTGTTTTGATTTTGTTTATGTTATGAAAGGAGTTAGGTTGGTTAGACACTCGTTCTTTCCAAGTTCTTTGATTTTGATTATGTTTGTAATTTGTGAAACGGGGGTGGATTTATAATTTTTAAAACTTGGTTTATATTGGGATTTTGGCCCTAAAATCTTTTCTTTATTTAGTATCACGGGCTAAAATGTTTTAGATTGCAAAAACCACGCCCCGGTTCATGAACTTTTATATTTGAATATGCTCTGTTCTTGTATTACATACGTGTGAGTGCGTTAGCCCCTCACCAGTCATTAGGACTGACCCCTCCTCGTTGTTTTTTTTCGCCTTTTTGTCTCTTGAGTTGCAGGTGCAGGTTATCGGTTTGAGCTAGGCGGCGGTCTTTTATTTTCGAGTGTTCGAGTTGTTAGTAGAGTCTTTTGCATATCTCGCATCTTTATTTCTGAATTCTGAAATTATGTATAAGTTATGATTTAATTCTTGAGCTTTGGGAATTTGTATGAATTAACTTGATCGGTTTGGACTTGGCATGTATAATCTGATTTATTTTATTCCTATTATGAAAGCATGTATGTTTGTGTATTTGAAATCCTGGTGCTTCCGCATGTATATTTGTTTATTTTCTCGCACTCTAAATTAGGGTCTAGACCGCCTAGCCTAGATGAGATTTTGTTTGTCACCCGTTCGTCGTAGCTTGGTGCGTAGAGTTTTCATTTCATTACACGTGTCGAGCTATAGTGCAGGGGGTGTAGTGCCTTTCGCTCCGGGGTGCTACATTGAGCCTACTAGATTTTTTCCTCACGGAGACATTGAACACAGGAATGATCTTGTGCCTCAGGCGAAGAAATAATTTCCATACAAATACTCATATAAACAAAAAAGGGAGATTGAACATAGGTGAAAGGAATGCTTAAAGCAGGAGTAATAGTGCCTAGTTAAAGCCCTTATGCTTCACCTGTTTTGTTGGTTCAAAAGAAGGATGACAGCTAGAGGATGTGTACTAATTATAGGTAATTGAACAATTTTACCATAAAGCACGATTTTCTTATACCAGCTATTGATAAATTAGTTGATGGATTGTGATATGGCATAATATTATAGGGCCACGTTGCGTGCCCAACGTGGATCCACGTGGGCCCCGCGTCATCATGAGCAACTCGAGTTGAGGCTCGCATCCCATGTGTTATCTCGACCTCGACCTTGGATCCAGCCCCTCCTCACATGCGCTCAGATTGAGAAGCTAGAGGGGGTCGGATCGATGCGTGTCTGCTCCTCTCATAGGCTAAAGACTTATTGTTAGGAATAGTGCCCTAAAAGCCGATTGTATATCCGCTTTGTGCTTTTCCTTATTGTAATCACAGACAATCTTTGAATGAAATAACGAATTGAGGCAACACTTCTTTATATGCTCTTGTTTGGTATGCGTTTACTTTAGCTGTGCATGTATGAGAACTCCCCTAATCCTGATGACTTTAGGACTCTACCATTTAGGTGAAATGGTTCATGAAACGAGCCCTATATCACATAAGTCATGATTAGTAAAATACTCCAAGCCGATGAGTCCTACAGACAGTGGGAGTGTCAACCTGACTCCTCTAAGGCTTGCTTGTGGGATCACGCCCTTAAGAAGGACCACCTTGTTTCATGGAGGTGCAAAGTGTATAGTTGATACGTGCGTGATACATGAGGGTGCTTACTTTAATAAGTAAGTTCACTGAGGTGCCCCGTGTGAGAACATTCCTAAATGGGAAAGGAAGTTTCTATTTCAGGAAATGGAAACTTCCAGATTAGGAAATATCTCACGAGTCATTGATGTGATTAATTGATCCTTAGACTTGAGGTTCCTTGTCACTTTATGAGTTAACTCTGTAGTCTTTGGTATAAGCTTTAAAGGGTGTCGCCTTAGACAACTGATTCAAGGCTTATGCTGGGGCTGCACAAGTGACTCATGAAAGTGAATGAGAATCGAGAAAGGACCTACACTTGCATTTGCAAGGTGATCTCTTATTGTGTAAGTCATTCATATGCCATATGGAGTCCTTGGCCAAGGCAGTAGATCAAGACATCAAGAAAAGGGTTTCTTGGATTGAGATCAAATGGATATGAAATGCACTTAGCTTTAAGACCGGATTATTAGGGTTCTGATTATTCCCTTGCCCTAGATCTTGGTTGAGAGATAGTAAGTAGGAGGATTGTATCTCACATGAATCAATGACTTAAAGGTTCTGTCGAATCCGAACATTCCAATTCAGCTAGGGGTTAAACACCTGTTGCTAGACTATGGTCGTTTAATCTGTGGACTGATTAATTAATTAGTGAATTAATTAATTAGGGTCACTGCTAATTGAATTGAGAACCTAGAGGGTCACACACAACAACTTGGTTACATGAGTTGAGGCTTGAAAATGATTAAACGAGTTAATCGGGCCAAGAGGGTTCCACACGTGTGAAGTCACACGTGTGGCTCACGTGAGTGACACGTGTCACTGTGACACGTGTCACACACGTGTGTATATATATATGTATTATATATATATTAAATAATTAATTAGTTAATTATTTAATAGACTTTGGTTTAATTTTGAATTAAAAAGAAAGTTTAATTTTGGAGAAAATAATCTAGTTGATTAATTACGAATTAATTAATTAGATAAAAATAAGTTATTTATTTTATAATAAATAAAGTATAAAAATTATACAAAAATAGTTTGAATATTTTTAGCTCTCTTAAAAGTTGACTTGAATTAGAATTCAAAGTCAAAGTTGGAAATACTTGATGATCAAGTAATAGGAGAGAGAGGGACCAAATCCTTTGTCCATTAGGACTAGGTTCGGCTGCCCCTCCCCTTTCCTATATATAGGGGAGCTCATGCTCCCCTTTAGAGCTAATAGACAATTCTTGGTTCATGTGTTGAACACTTTCCCTTCTCCAAGATTAAATTAAACCCTAGGTTAAGCCTAAACACTAACTAGAGAACTAGCATCCTTACTAGTTAGATTGTGATCAAGTTGGTGGACTTTCTCTAGAGACTTCAAGTTAGAAGTTTGAAGATTCGAGCTTTACCAAGGAGAGGGGATCAAGCTACGAGAAGAGCGTTCTTGGGTGGCTTGAAACGCTTCAAGAAAGAATAAAAGAAAAGTAAGTTTTCTATCTTTACGAATTTGGTTACACGATTGCGAGTCCTAGATCCTTTTGTTGGGAAAATTTTTTAAATTCCGCTGCTTTCTGATTCGTGTTTTCCAACAAGTGGTATCAGAGCCACCTCGTTAATCGTATTTCTGATTCGTCTCAATTATATTGAATTTGGTAGAAATTCTTAGGCTTAGATGCGAATTAGGTATTCATGAGTTCTTTTAGAAAGCCTGAATTACGAAACTGTAATTTTTCTTGAATTTCTGAAACTGTTTTCTTAAATTGTGTTTTTGAAAACCGTTTTGATTGAAATATGTTTAAATCGAATTTTTTAATTTTGGATTGAATTGGTTTTGAGAAACCTGGACACGAAACGGAACACGAAAAGGACGAGCCTAGGCGTGCTAGCACGTCGCACGCCCAGGCCCGCCGCTGCCGCCCAGCTCCTTCCGCAACCTCGCTGGAGCCGTCCGCGTGCCCGCCCAGCCAGTCCCGCAACCGCGCGGGACGCCTGCCCAGCCCGCCTAGTCGCGGCGGGCGCTGCTGCGCGCGGCGCGCGCACGCGAGGGGCAACTGCCGCGCGCTGTGCGCGCTGCTGGCGCGCGCTTCTGCGCGAAAGTGTCTCGCACGGCTAGGCCCCTTTTCGGGCCCGTTTTCGTGTTTTGTGTTTTTGTGTTTTCGGTCCGTAAAATCCTGATTTAATTTTATTTTAATTTTATCTTTTAAAATCAGTTTTGCTAAAATAAAATTATTTTAAAATTTTGATTAAATTGGGATTTTTGAGAAATTAAGCGATTTAAATTTTGGAAAAATTACAATCTTTATTTTCTGAAAATATTGAAAGAATAAAATTATTAATTTTCAGAAATTAATTGGAATTTTATTAGTTTATTGTTTTTCGGGTTTTGTAGAAAAGGCTCTTGAACAAGAATTGCATCTAAGTCGTGTTTTAAGCTATTAGAGCTTAAAGCGAGAATTTTAATTTATTGGTTAAATTTAAATTCTTGCAAAAGCATGTTAGTTGATCATGGGTTTAGATCTATGTATGATTTTAATTTATGCACATGAATGGTTTAAATTGGGGTTGGAGCCCTATAGTTGCGTTTTTCAATTGAGGTTGGAGCCTCACTTATGTGCGTACTGTTATGTGATTTATTATGTGGCTTTCCATATTACTGTTTTTGAGGCCGGGGTATGCCCCGTGTAATTGTCTAAGGCCAATATGAAGATTGAGCCTTATTACTTTATGTCTTTTTCTTTTTATTGTAATTTGAGAGTAGAGATAGGTGGTGAGGTTTTATTTTCATCTTGGAGACAATGCACCCATGGAGTAAGATGGACCACATTCAAGTAACAAGGAGGCCATAAGTGAAGACCCCTCAAAATGTTAGGGAGGGGAATCTCAATTGTTAAATGTAATAGAGATAGGGCTCGTATTTTGTTACCGCTTTCCCTTATGTGATTTAAACTGTTTATGTGGCATGTATGTTAGAACTTGTGATTGTGGAGTGGCTCCCACATATCACGCATAAGATAGGTAGAACCCATGATCATTACATGTTAGTATCATGCTAGGACATGTTATCTGTTTATGTGCTTGTTTGATATGCATTTAAGTGTACTTGCATTAATCAAGACTAATAAAATTGGATAACATATATGTTGGTGAGGTCGAACCGGACAACTCTCCGGTTGATTCGAAAATTCCCATTAAATATTAAGCTAATTTCGAACAAATAGGTGTTTAATTCGAGATGCAAGTTTTGAATTAAATTCCTAGCATTCCATCAATAGGTTTTGAGTTTAGTAAGTAAAGCTAGTTATTGTCCGCGAGTCGTGGGATAGCTAGTGGAGCTTATTAGTTCTTAGTTACCTAATTAATCATTTTAAATGGTCAATATTTCGTGGTCAATTTTAGCAAGGGCGATGTCCGCGAGTCGTGGGTCGTTCGAACTAAGTTTTGGTCATGATCTTATGATTGATGGGTCTAGCTTAACGCCTAAGTAAATATGGATGTCGCACGAGTCGTGGGTCCATATTGAAAGATAGGTGATGCAAAAACAATTACTAAGAGTTCTAAAGGTGTTAGAATTGGTAAGTTGTACCTACCTAGGGTTCTTACTAAGAATGTCCGCGAGTCGTGGGTTCGAGGTAAAATGCCTAGGATCTTAGTACCCATTGGGAAACGTGTTCCTCTTAGATCTTTGGGAATTCTAGATCTTTGAAAAACAGTGGGAGCTACATTAGATTAAAGACCTTATCTTTTGTATATCGTTATAATTCAGCATGCTCACTAGTTCTCTGTTTTACCATTTAGGTCGTAGATTCTGTGATTCTCTACGTGTTTTGAAATGGCAACCAAAAACCCTCTTGTATCGATCCTCGAGTCAAACAAGTTGACTGGTCCCAACTATTCTGATTGGCTGAGGAATCTAAAAATCATTTTAGATTCTGAGAAGAGAACTTATGTTCTCTTCGAAGGGGAGCCTAGTCCCGAAGGGGAGGCTCCCACTCGGGCCGAGCGGGATGCGATTCAGAAGTGGAAGGATGATAATCTCCAAGCCCGTTGCCTTATGTTGGCTAACATGTCTCCGGACTTGCAAAGGCAACATGAGGCCATGGAATTTGCTTGGGAGATTTACGACCACTTAGAGCAACTTTACCGCCCTCATGAACGAGTTACAAGGTATGACACATCAAAGGAATTGTTCCACTTGAGAATGAGGGAAGGTTCAAGTGTCCATGAATATGGACTCAAGTTTCTTGCCCTTACTGAGAAACTTGCTTCCATGGACATGCCACTGAAAGATGAGCTTTCAGTGGATTTGTTGCTAGCTTCGCTCCCACCATCATTCAACCCATTTGTCCTTAACTTCAACATGAATCATGCTGGTGCTACTGTAGCTGAGCTGATTAGTCAGCTTGTGACTGCTGAAAGCACGATCAAGAAGGACAATAAGGTTTTGATGGTGAATGCTCCATCGTCCTCTTCTGGGCCTTCTAAAGGTAAGGGAAAGCAAGCCCAAAAGAAGAAGAAGAAACCCCTTAGGCCCACTGGTGGCATTTCGAAGGGGAAGGCCCAAAAGAAGAAGCGTGATCAGAAAGAGGATGTTTGCTTCCATTGTGGCAAAGCGGGACATTGGAGGAGAAACTGCCCAGAGTACAAGACTACTCTAAAGAAAGGTATCTTTCTCGTTGAAGTAAATCTTTCTATTAATTCTAGTTCTTGGGTACTTGATACCGGTTGTGGAACTCATATCTGTAATGATGTACAGATGCTAAGTGAAGTCCAACAACTCAAAGAAGGAGAATGTGTCTTGAAGATCGGTGATGGCTCAAACGTTGAAGCTCGAGCTTTAGGCACAATTAGATTAGATTTAGGTAGTTTTGAGTTAGTATTAAATAAAGTCCTTTATGTACCGAGCATTATTCGTAATATAATTTCAGTTCCAATATTAGATTGTGAAGGTTATGAAACTTATATTAAGAATGGTAAATACTTTATCAAACGGAACAACTCTTCCGTTCATATCGGTACTCTAAGTAATGGATTTTACCTAACTCAAAATATCAATATTATGAATATACAACGAGAAACAAAGCGTAAGAGAGATGACAAAGTTTCAGCTCCCTTATGGCACGCTAGATTAGGACACATTTCAAAGAACAGAATTAGCAAGATAAACACTTTAGGATCATTCTCTGAAAATGATCTCAAAGAGTTAACTTCTTGCGAATCCTGTCTCAAAGGAAAAATGTCCAAAGTCCCTTTTAAAGGAACTGTGGAACGTGCCACTAAGGTTTTGGATTTGATCCATACTGATGTTTGTGGACCGCTTAGTGTAAGCACTAGAAGCAATCATCAGTATTTCATAACCTTTACTGATGACTTTAGTCGGTATGGTTATGTATACTTAATGAAGTATAAATCTGAAGCTTTTGAGAAATTCTTAGAATTTCAAAAGGAGGTTGAGAACCAAACTGGTCACAAGATCAAAGCACTTCGATCTGATCGAGAAGGCGAGTATCTTAGTGAAGAATTCCTTAATCATCTCAAAGATAATGGGATTATCTCTCAGTGGACTCCTCCGGGAACTCCTCAGCTTAATGGAGTTTCTGAGAGAAGGAATCGAACCTTACTTGATATGGTTCGTTCCATGATGAGTTTCACTGATTTACCACCTTCTTTCTGGGGTTATGCCCTAGAAAGTGCAGCAAAGATTCTGAATCTAGTTCCCTCTAAGTCAGTCCCCAAGACGCCCTATGAAATGTGGCATGGTAAAATCCCTAGTTATTCTTACTTAAGAATTTGGGGTTGTCCTGCTTACGTGAAGAGGACAGTGGGAGATAAGTTAGAATCTCGTTCTAACTTATGCTACTTTGTAGGTTATCCTAAGGAATCCATAGGATACTATTTCTATGATCAATCTGAGCAAAAGGTGTTTGTTTCCAGAAATGCCACTTTTCTTGAGGAACCGTTCCTTAAAGAAAAGAAAGGCAAGATCATAGAATTAGAAGAAGTACAAAATGACCCCACGTCACCCACTGAAGAAACGTCCCACTCTGATCAACTACAACCAATCACGAATTTCGATACACATGTAAATCCTCCTCTAAGGCGTTCTGAACGCACTCCTAGACAGCCGGAGAGATGGTATGGATTCTTCCATGAAATCTCTCAAAAGGATAATGATCCTTTAACATATGAGGAGGCACTTTCAGATTCTGACTCTGAACAGTGGATAGAAGCCATGAAGTCCGAAATGGATTCCATGAACTCCAACCAAGTTTGGACCTTGGTAGATTTGCCTGATGGGGTCAAACCCATAGGTTGCAAATGGATCTTTAAGAGAAAGCTTGGAGTTGATGGAAGCATTGCAGCCTACAAAGCAAGACTGGTTGCAAAAGGATTCACTCAAAGACCCGACGTGGACTTTGACGAAACCTTTTCACCAGTTGCAATGCAAAAGTCCATTCGAATCATGCTTGCCATTGCTGCATATTATGACTATGAGATATGGCAAATGGATGTGAAAACTGCCTTTCTCAATGGTGACATTGACAAAGACATTTATATGGAGCAACCCATAGGTTTCACATTCAGTGGGAGTGAGCAAAAGGTTTGCAAACTCCAAAGATCAATCTATGGATTGAAACAGGCTTCTAGGAATTGGAATATTCGATTTGATGAATCGGTCAAAGCGTTTGGCTTCATCCAAATTTCGAATGAATCATGTGTGTATAGAAAGGAATTGGAGACCTCAGTGCAATTCTTAGTACTTTATGTTGATGACATCCTTCTTATTGGGAATTCGAAGGATGACATGAAAGTGACTAAGTTATGGTTATCAAACCAATTCGAGATGAAAGATCCTGGTGATGCGTCCTATATCCTTGGAATCAAAATCTATAGAGATAGATCTAGAAGGTTAATAGGACTATCACAGTCGATGTACATTGACAAAGTATTGAAGAGATTCAATATGGAGTCAGCAAAGGTTAAGAACCTTCCTATGAGTGTAGGAACATGTCTTTTAAAGAAGATGTGTCCTAAGACTAACCTTGAGAAGGAGAGAATGACTCATACACCTTATGCATCAACAATAGGTAGCATAATGTATGCAATGTTATGTACTCGACCGGATGTGGCTTATGCACTTAGTGTGACAAGTCGTTTCCAAACTGACCCTGGAGATGGTCACTGGGCTGCCGTGAAGAATATTCTTAAGTACTTAAAAAGTACTAAAGATTTATTCTTAGTTTACGGAGGTCAGAAAGATCTTACTGTCGAAGGATACTGCGATGCAAGCTTTGCATCTAACTTAGATGATTTTAAGTCAATGTCAGGATACATTTTCTGCCTAAACGGCGGAGCAGTGAGTTGGAAGAGTTCCAAGCAAACTACCACTGCAGATTCGACCACTGAGGCCGAATACTTAGCTGCAAATGATGCAGCTAAGGAAGGTGTTTGGATTAGAAACTTCATTCAAGAGTTGAATGTTGTTCCTAGCATGAAAGACCCCATTACTGTGTTTTGTGACAACACTGGGGCGGTTGCTCAAGCAAGAGAACCAAGATCTCACCAACGGACCAAGCACATTATGAGGAAGTATCACCTAATCCGTGATATTATCAAAAGAGGAGATGTGCAAATTGAGAGGGTCACATCAGCAGAGAACGTGGCAGATCCACTTACTAAACCCCTTAGTCGAGAAGCTTTCCAAGGTCATCTTCAGAAGATGGGAATTAGAGTAGCTTTAGAATGGCTTTGACGGGCAAGTGGTAGATTGTTAGGAATAGTGCCCTAAAAGCCGATTGTATATCCGTTTTGTGCTTTTCCTTATTGTAATCACAGACAATCTTTGAATGAAATAACGAATTGAGGCAACACTTCTTTATATGCTCTTGTTTGGTATGCGTTTACTTTAGCTGTGCATGTATGAGAACTCCCCTAATCCTGATGACTTTAGGACTCTACCATTTAGGTGAAATGGTTCATGAAACGAGCCCTATATCACATAAGTCATGATTAGTAAAATACTCCAAGCTGATGAGTCCTACAGACAGTAGGAGTGTCAACCTGACTCCTCTAAGGCTTGCTTGTGGGATCACGCCCTTAAGAAGGACCACCTTGTTTCATGGAGGTGCAAAGTGTATAGTTGATACGTGCGTGATACATGAGGGTGTTTACTTTAATAAGTAAGTTCACTGAGGTGCCCCGTGTGAGAACATTCCTAAATGGGAAAGGAAGTTTCTATTTCAGGAAATGGAAACTTCCAGATTAGGAAATATCTCACGAGTCATTGATGTGATTAATTGATCCTTAGACTTGAGGTTCCTTGTCACTTTATGAGTTAACTCTGTAGTCTTTGGTATAAGCTTTAAAGAGTGTCGCCGTAGACAACTGATTCAAGGCTTATGCTGGGGCTGCACAAGTGACTCATGAAAGTGAATGAGAATCGAGAAAGGACCTACACTTGCATTTGCAAGGTGATCTCTTATTGTGTAAGTCATTCATATGCCATATGGAGTCCTTGGCCAAGGCAGTAGATCAAGACATCAAGAAAAGGGTTTCTTGGATTGAGATCAAATGGATATGAAATGCACTTAGCTTTAAGACCGGATTATTAGGGTTCTGATTATTCCCTTGCCCTAGATCTTGGTTGAGAGATAGTAAGTAGGAGGATTGTATCTCACATGAATCAATGACTTAAAGGTTCTGTCGAATCCGAACATTCCAATTCAGCTAGGGGTTAAACACCTGTTGCTAGACTATGGTCGTTTAATCTGTGGACTGATTAATTAATTAGTGAATTAATTAATTAGGGTCACTGCTAATTGAATTGAGAACCTAGAGGGTCACACATAACAACTTGGTTACATGAGTTGAGGCTTGAAAATGATTAAACGAGTTAATCGGGCCAAGGGGGTTCCACACGTGTGAAGTCACACGTGTGGCTCACGTGAGTGACACGTGTCACTGTGACACGTGTCACACACGTGTGTATATATATATGTATTATATATATATATTAAATAATTAATTAGTTAATTATTTAATAGACTTTGGTTTAATTTTGAATTAAAAAGAAAGTCTAATTTTGGAGAAAATAATCTAGTTGATTAATTACGAATTAATTAATTAGATAAAAATAAGTTATTTATTTTATAATAAATAAAGTATAAAAATTATCTAAAAATAGTTTGGATATTTTTAGCTCTCTTAAAAGTTGACTTGAATTAGAATTCAAAGTCAAAGTTGGAAATACTTGATGATCAAGTAATAGGAGAGAGAGGGACCAAATCCTTTGTCCATTAGGACTAGGTTCGGCCGCCCCTCCCCTTTCCTATATATAGGGGAGCTCATGCTCCCCTTTAGAGCTAATAGACAATTCTTGGTTCATGTGTTGAACACCTTCCCTTCTCCAAGATTAAATTAAACCCTAGGTTAAGCCTAAACACTAACTAGAGAACTAGCATCCTTACTAGTTAGATTGTGATCAAGTTGGTGGACTTTCTCTAGAGACTTCAAGTTAGAAGTTTGAAGATTCGAGCTTTACCAAGGAGAGGGGATCAAGCCGCGAGAAGAGCGTTCTTGGGTGGCTTGAAACGCTTCAAGAAAGAATAAAAGAAAAGTAAGTTTTCTATCTTTACGAATTTGGTTACACGATTGCAAGTCCTAGATCCTTTTGTTGGGAAAATTTTTTAAATTCCGCTGCTTTCTGATTCGTGTTTTCCAACACTTATCTCTAAGGGTCCAACCTTGTGACCCCCTTGGCAGAGCAAGTAAGGCTTAGAGGCTACCGATCCCGTTCTCCGACTCCCCACATCGAGGAACCTTTTGCACGCCTGAGATGTGTCGCTGTCAGGACGCGTGTCAGCTCCCTATTCCCCAGTAGTGACGCACACCAACGCATTTAATGCCTATTTTGCTAGGTCTTACCAAAAAAGGGAATATGGCGCGCTTTACGCCCCCTTGGTGACGTCGAGCATTGCCTATTCGGGACAATCACTTATCCACATTTAACACATAGTTGCCGTACACGCACTACTGTGTTAATTATCCCAGGCTATAAATACGGCCCCCTTGAACAGTTGTTGGTAACCAATTTAAGAGCACTTATTTCGCATTCATTGCATTTACTTCTCTCTCTAAGGCCCCCAATACGGACTTAAGCATCGGAGAGCCAAACTTGGGCCTAACGCCAAGTTACCCAATTTGGTCTTTGAGCTCACGTGTTTTTGAGTGTTTTTTAGATCGATAAAGAGCCCATATATATAAATTCTTGACTGATCGACCCGAGATTGCCAGTTAGATTGCCATCTCAGCCAAACCAATTTTGAACCGGATCAGATTGTATGGTGCTAAATTCTTTTTAAAGATAGATCTCAAGTCAGGATACTTTCATATCAGAATGTGTCCAAAGACACTCATATAACAAGCTTTTTCACTCACTATAGCCACTATAAGTTCCTAGTGATTCCATTTGGTATATGAAATGCCCCCATCAACTCACTATAGCCACTATAAGTTCCTAGTGATTCCATTTGGTATATGAAATGCCCCCATCAACCTTTCAGAGCTTGATGAATAAGGTATTTTCAGAAAATCTAAGAAAGTTTATCCTGATATTTTCGGATGATATCTTACTGTATAGTTAATATTAGGAAAATCATCTCAAACATATTGCTACTGTATTAAGCATTTTGATATCATACAAGCTATATGTAAAGAGGAGTAAATGTAGCTTTGCAGGCAATATATTGATACTTAGGACATATTATCTCAAGTGAAGGAGTATCAACTGATCTAGAGGATGTGGAATGCATGAATAAATGGCCTACTCCTAAATCAGTGAAAGAATTGAAAGGATTTCTTCGTTGGTTATTATAGAAAATTTGTGAAAAATTATGGCATAATCAATAAACCTTTGATAAACTTATTAAATAAGGATGGTTTCTGTTTGAATGAGAAAGCTACTTAAACTTTTGAGCAACTTAAACAAGCTAGGATCACAGCTCCAGTTCTTGCTTTACCTAATTTTGAAAAACTGTTCATTCTGGAGACTCATGCTTGCAACAGAGGAATAGGAGTGGTACTAATGCAAGAACAAAGGCACTGGCTTTTCTGAGTAAAGCTTTGAGATTAAAAAATCTAGGGTTGTCCATTTACAAAAATAGTTTCTAGCAATATTGGTTGCTATAACCAAAGGGAGAAATTACTTACAAAGGGTATATTTTGTTATTAAGACTGATCAGCAGAGCTTAAAGCATATTTTGAAATAGAGAATAGGCACAGTACTTCAGCAAAGATGGGTCTGCAAATTGCTTGGGTTTGATTATGGGTGCAATTTAAGAAGGGGGAGACATATTGTAGCTGATGCACTGTCAAGGATAGACCACTCTCAATTAAATGTTTTTCAAATGGTGGTACCGACATGGATGCAATAGGTTATTCACAATTACAACACTGGTTCAACACTAATGAATATCATTCAAGCCAAAATATTATATAATGCAACTTATTTTGATTATCAATACCAAGGCAAAATTCTGAAGAAACAAGGGAAAATTCGTATTGGAGACAACAAATAGCATAGAAAATAATTCATTTTCTTCATAATTCTGGTATAACTGGCATATTTCAGAGGGTTAAAGCTTTATTTTATTGGCCAAGAATGAAAAGTGAGGTGAAGGGATGAGTTAAAACTTTTAATATTTGTCAATGAATGAAACACGAAACCATTTCTTATCCTGGACTTTTGCAATCTCTTGCTATTCCAAATCAAGCATGGTTCAGATTTCCATGGATTTCATTGAAGGTTTACCAAAATCCTATGGCAGTGATTCAATCTTAGTATACTCATTTTGTAGCACTGTTCCTTACAATGCTATGCAACTAACTCAAATCTTCATTGATCAGGTTTACAAATTACATAGATTACCTAAATTCATTGTATCTGATAGAGATAAGATATTGATAGCTCGGTATTTCTTCATTCTTATGGTTGATTTTTAAGTGGCTTGAAGAATATTAAATGATGGATTTAAATGAGGAATGGCGAGATAATCCATGTGAAGATTGATCTATACTCCAGGAACCGATGCTTCCAACTCATTCTGGGAAACAAGTTGATTGAACTAAATTTAAGGGGCACGATCATGAACTAAAGAAGATAATAGCGGGTAAGAGTCAGAATGGAATCGAGAACAAGATCAATCGAAAGTTTATCATCATCTTGATCGGACACACTAAAAGTATTAAAGACAAGTTAAGAACATAGCTAACTTTTGGGTCAAACCATACATTTGGGCAATGAAGTTACCAACTTCAAATTTCTTACCACGGTAAAGGTACATCAAACATTCATGGTATATGCATACATGCAATTTCAACTTCAAATAAATTTTGATGCTATATGCCTTGATCATTGAATGTATTAGTTGTTTTTGTTTATTTGATACTTGATGCGACTGATATTTGTTACTTGATCCTCGTGTGACTGTGGTGTTTGATGTTTTGCTACTTTCTGTTTGTATTGTTTTGTGGTGCGTTTGTGTTTTGTGTTTTGGTGCTCGGGAGTATTGGAGACTCTCTTGCTTTGTTGTTTGTGAGAGACGAGGTTCTCTCCTTGTTGTTTTCGAGAGACGGGATTCTCTCCTGGTTGTACAAGAGATGGGGTTCTTTCGTTGTTGCTTGCTATCTATTCAGCTTGCCTCTGGTGGTAGCTTAGATCCTCGGGTGCTTAGGTTTCTCGGTGAGACAAGGGTCGTGATAACAACGTGCTTCACGGAATGCCTTTAGAGATTCTTGATGCCACTTGAGGATAGTTCTAGTGCCTCAACATCGAATCGTGATCGTGGTACATTGAAGATCCCCTTGTTTCTTGAAGACCTAGCCCGAACTAATTCCTATCGGGGAGTTGCTAACCCCGGGTGGGATGAACACGGGACAGTTTTTCTTAGAGTCCAGTACTCGAGGCAGTGGACCTGAGGACAGGTCCCTTTTAAGGGAGAGAGGTTGTAACGCCTCGTGCTTTCATACGTACAGGTGTTCGGCACTTACGCTTTTAATTATTTCAGTATGCCTTTATGTATTAATTTTTTTAATGTTTACATGCTAATTGAATTTATATGAAATTAGTTATTGAATTATGAATATGAATTTTGAACATTTAAATTTCTATGAATTCGTTTTGATCTATATATGTCCGAATTTAATTCCGTTTTTGTGATAACTTGCTATACATGAAATATATGACCTATGAACGTGTTTTAATGCTCGTTGTATGTTTTCGGGTTTGTTTGTTGGGGTTTTTAACTGTCGGTGTTTGATGGAGTATTTGAGGGACCAAAAGGGACTAACTCGTTTTAGCGCACCTTGGGTTCCGGAAGGCATAACTTGAGCTCGGGAATTCGAATTCAAATTTCAGAAATGGCGCTAGATTCGCAACAAAAATTGGGAGATAATGAACCAAGTCTTTTATTTTTCTAAGCTCGTTTGAACCATCAAAATTCCATCGAAACAAGCTTCGTTCGCAGATTTACCACCCTTAGCCATTTTAATCATATCTTAGTCCATAATTAACCAAATTAAACAAACTTAGGACCCACATGCTCACCATTTGATGTCCTATCTGATTTCTCCTCCTTTATTTTCGTTTCCATACACCAAGAGAGAGGAAATCTCAGCCAAAGTCAAGATCAAACCCTTCAACCCGTCACTATTCACCATCCCACAAGTTTGAGCTCATAACCTCTTCAATCCTTCTCTAATCCAAAAGGTAAGCACGTATTTGTGATCTCCACTTCCTTATGGTTATTTGAAGCTTTAGTTTGCTCATTTTCATGGAGGTTTGATTATATTTTGAGAATATGAATGAATAATGTGGGGTTTTGTATAAAATCTTGATCATATGCATTCCTTTGGGTTTTTGGATGATTTGAGGCATGGTTATTGATCACTTCTACTCCCTTGTAGCACTTATGGACTTGGCTTTCATGGTAGTTGAGGTATTTATGAGTTTCCATTAATGAACTTGAATTGCTAGAGGTTGAAGAAGCATGTGTATGATCATCCCTTTCTTCTCCTTTCTTATTCGATGACTACATGATGTTGGGTATTGTAATTGCCATGTTTTGTGCTTCATTTCCATACCTTGATTGCTGCCTAGGAGTGCTTTGAAGCTGCCCCTATTTTTCTTGCCTTTTCCCTCGCGAAAACAGAGCAGTTCTACTGCATATTTTCGAGCACGAAGCTCGATATGGCCGTGTCATGATTGCCTTGAAAATGGACACGACTGTGTTGATCTCTCGGATTTTAACTTTTATTTTCTAAAAATCGGACACGGTTGTGTCCAATTACAAAGAAAACCTGACACAACCGTGTTCATCTTTCGGACTTGGGGATTTTATTTTCTAAAAATAGGACATGGCCGTGTCCAACCCTTTTGAAAACATGACACGGCCGTGTCACACTTGATGGCAGCCTCGAGGTGTTCTTTCGTTGCTTCATGTTATTTTTCCCCACCCTATTTTTGATCTATATCCATTGTGAGCATGGGGATATATGTGATACGATTCTTGGATTTAATTTATGAGGTGATTCAATATGATTTAATTAAGCGACGGACATACATGATCTAAGTGATTTCTCTTGCTTCTTAGTCCACCTTATGATACAAATTAATGAATACATGATATGTTACGAGGTGCTTGAGAGTTTTATGGCTTGATTTATGAAGTGTAAATGTGGTTTCTATGTATAAACGTTTAAGTGTTGCAATGTGATCTAACTTGGAACCCCAGCATTCAATGGATTCCTTTACTCCTAAATGATTATGTGCATTGTTAACATGTAGTGTAACATGATATGAATTTAGTATTGAATGAACGATAGATATTGAATGAAAGAATGGCAATGAAAGGACACGATTTATTCGTGTAATGAATGATTGAATGATTCATGTGTCAAAGTGGCATTGATTATACACATGAACATTTTCATAGCACATTGTTATTTCTTATTCATGTGATATTATGTTATTGCAATGTCGTGCGTCATATATGGTTCATTTGGAGTCTTGAGTCTCACGAATGCACCGTATTGTCCTTTTTGTACAGTTTTCTCCAGGGCCGAGATCTGTCGGGTTCATAAGTTATATTCAAGTTTCCATGTCTTCTTGGTTTGCTCGGTAGGGTGTAACAGGTGGGTTTTCTTCTATTAGTTAAATAATGACCTGATATACCTAAATGTGTAAGTTTTAAGCCAAAGTATATATATATTTATATCGAGTCATTTCAAAAGAGTCATTGATTTCACATTAAAGCCCTTTTCTTATCTATTGAATCTCTAACCTAATGTTATGGCGAGACATGATCGAATGCACTGAATGGGGACCCTGGAGCGATGTGTAGGTGGCTATCCAGGGAAGCATGGGCTAATGGTGAACCCGTGCACACGTTCCAACGCATGATGGCCATACCGGCCCTCGCTAGGAGGTTAGCGAGGAATGGGAATCGGGCCTTTGGGAATCATGAACCTAACTGGCCACAATGATTGGGTGGACGGGTCTTTGGCCGAGTCACACTAACTAGAGGAAAAAAGAGTAAATGATTCTACATGATAATGAATGATTATGAACTAATGATTATGAATAAATGAATGTTGTATGATCGCTAAAGAAATGAATGAACGGATAATGCACACACGAGGAGAAGGTTGGAGAATTCGCCCACTCGCCTGGCTCACATAATGACCTAATGAATGAATGAATGAAATTGATTATTGTAATCCCGAGCGTTGTTTCTTTGTTTTCACCCACTTGGGAAATATTTCAAAACCTCGTGTTGGATTATGGCTTGCATGTGTGAATGTTTAATTTCTGTATTATTATTGTATTAAACCCTGTTTTATACCCACCAATCTCCTAAAGACTGAACCCGGATTGTTTTTAATTTTCTTGCAGGTTTTGGAGTGCTAGGCGGGAATTCGAGTCCTTAGAGTCTTAGAGTCGTGTATAGTTTTCTTTCACTTACACACTCATATCATTTAATTGTTATTTATGATTCTGATTGCATGTGAGCGCCTTAAATGTTATTAAATTTGAGCCTGTTAGCTTATTGATCATGTTGTTGTAATTTTAATGCTTCCGCTCATATTTAATTACTCTGCACTTGGTTCTTTAATTTCTTAATTGGTTTCGAAGGTTTAGCTCCCGCCTAGCATAGCGAGTGACCGAGTCGCCGTTCGCTCTGATCTGGCACGTGTATGGATTATCCATTTCATATGCGAGTCGAGTCTTAGTGCGAGGGATGTGACGTCACGCGCTCGAGCATTACATTTTCGGAGTAGTTTCGGATGACATGGGACGCACATCAAGGAGTAGGTTTTCCACATCACGAGTTTTAATTCTTTTGCCTTTTAGACTATGTTAAAGAATTCTTCGTATATTTTAATGAATTTTTGTGACATAAGTAGCTAAGTTTCAATTATCTAGTTAGGGATTAGTAGATTCGATTGAACATCGTGAGACCTAATTGTTTTTTGTTTTCAATTTAATTCAAGTATTTATCAATTCTTTTTTCATCATGTTTATTGTGATTGATTTACTTAGTGGTAGTGCACTACCATGTACGTTAGATTTAATCGTATATTGCCTTTCATGATGCTTGAAGTGTATGTGAAGTTTGATTGATAATTGTAGCACATTAACGATAGGGTTTGGAGTCGAATCTGATTTCATTAAAGGAATTGATAATCTAGTCTAAATCTTGCATGTGCCATGATTTGATTGACTTGGATTAGTGTTTTCATTATTCTTAACGTTGTTGGTTCATTAAATTCTTTCGAGTGTCTCTTAGGGTTGTGAATCGATTAGAGAAAACAACTATCGAGTTTCTCTACGTTATTCGATAAAATAGGTGAAAATTAGGTTGAGTCAAGAGTCTCTATCAACTATAACTAATCTATTTGATTAAATTTGAATTATTTTTGCGGTCGTGATCGATGTGATAATCTGAATCTTTGATCCCTGGTTAGACGTTTTCCCCTTATTGATTTGTCCTCTTTTTTCATTTTAGTTTTAATTTTAGTTAATTGCATTAGTTATTTTATTTGTAGTTTAGTTAAAACACAAAATACCCCTTTTAGTTTGTTATTTCACGTGGATTTTCCTGTGATTTAATAGAATTAATTCAACCAATCCTTGTGGTTCGACCTTATTTACACTATATTTTGTGTTTAGTCGTAGATAGGAATTTTGTTTATCTTTGATGGATTCGCCACCTTTAAAACTTTGGCGCCTTTACCGGGGACTGCTACTAATTGATTTTAATTCTTTGCATGAACGGGAGCATTCGCGGAAAAGACGAGCCTCTTTATGATCCGAAAATTGAGAAAACTACTAGGAAACTAAGACAACAAACCCAGTCACACAAGAAATGAGTTGAGATGTTAGATTTGGTCAAGGAGTAAAAATCGCGGACTGATCGGATAGTTCAGACAAACAACAGACTAAGTTGACCGTTGAGCATGACCACGCCTTATCCACGGCACGAACTAGCACGACCTACTACTACACAGTAGCCTCTCTGCATCAGTTTTCTAGAGGTTGCTATAGGTTTTAAGCTGAAAACAGGATTGATTCACCTACTTCCTGTGTTCCATGGACTGGAGAATGAAGATCCCTATAAACACGTTAAGGATTTTCACGTATTATGTTGTTCCATGCAGCCACATGGTGTGACTGCGGATCAAATCAAACTGTGAGCCTTTCCGTTATCTCTGCAAGATGCGGCGAAAGATTGGCTATACTACCTTCCATCCGAATCTATCACAACTTGGGAACAGTGTGCTGAGAAGTTATTGGATAAGTACTTTTCAACTACACGGCCTGCCGATATTCTCCGAGAGATAGTTGCGATTAAGCAAAAAGATCACGAAGGCCTTCATGAGTATTGGTAGCGTTATAAGAAACTATTAGCGAGCTGTCCAGAACAAGCGTTTCTCTTATCAGACTATAGTTCACTACTTTTATGGAGGATTGCTACCTATGGAGAAAAGGATGTTAGATGCTGCTAGTGGAGGATCAACAAACAAAAGGAAGCTTAAAGGTAATGAAAGGGTAAGTGTTGGAGAGAATGTCTCCCGCCGTATTGCAAAAGAAACTTCCTCTTAAATGCCGTGACCAAGGAATGTTTTTCAATACCGTGCAAGATAGGTAATTTAGGTATTAAAAAAGCTATGTGTGATTTGGGTGCGTCTATTAACGTTTTGCCTTTATCTGTCTATTCTGCATTTAATCTTGGTCCCTTAAAAGGTACAGGTGTAATTTTTCAGCTGGCTGATCGATCTGTCGTATACCCGGAGGGAGTTTTGAAGGATGTGCTCGTGCAAGTCAATGATTTGACTTTTTTCGTTAACTTTTTTATGCTAGATATGGAGGATGATAAGTTCTTAAAATCCTCTAATATTTTTCTTGGTCGACCCTTTTTGAGCATTGATAGAGCTAAAATAGATGTTCATAATGGATTGTTAACTTTTGAATTTGATAGTGATATTATTAAATTTAACTTTTATGATGCTAAGAAATATCCCGATGAGCTGTCTAGTGTATTCTGCGTTGATGTGATTGAAAACTCAAGTAATGAAAGTTTTGAGCGTAACAATGTAAAAAAGCTAAGTTTTAAATTCTTCTGAAGTTTGCTAGTAGAAAATTTTGAGATTAAGCCGGAACATGTTGGTTTGTATGATGATATTTATGATATGGTTATTCCATTAGAGCATGATAGACCTCTGAGTATAAAGACTTCAAATTTGAAACTACTCGATGACTTAGCTAAAATAAATTCTTTCGTTTTGCAGGCACCTATGGTGGAACTGGAGGAGTTTTTAGATAAGTTGAAGTATACCTTCAAAGGCCGACGAAAATCTGCAGATTCAAGGCCTACACAAGATGATTTCCGGCATGAGCAATTTTCTGAGACACGTGACCTGCATGGCCAAGCGTGATAGTCACGTGCTAGTATGCAGATGTTCTTGATTATTTAACCATTATCTTCCTCAGATCTCATACTTTTTTCAAGTTTAAGAACCAAAGAGCCTTGTTAGTGATCGCAGTAAGTGTTTTTTTAAAGAGTTGATGGGGTCTTTGCTAAGAAAGCATCAAGCCATTTGTCCAACTTGTGCGAGTTACATCCCCAAACTAGAGGATGAAACGGACTAAAAGATTCAGCTCCACATAGTCGAGGGGATTTGTTTGGAGGATGTACCTCCATTTGAGTAGCACTTCACAAGTCTCGTCGGGCCTAAGACATAAAACAAAGGCGCTCTTGGGAGGCAACCCAAGTTGTGGCGATTCAGGCGCCATTTTCTTCCCTCCGTTTTTCTGTTTCTCATTTTCTTTTCTTTTTTTTTTTATTCTCGTGGTTGTTTGTGTTGAGTTTATGGCCTTTTATTGTCTTGCAGGTGCGTGTCACGCCTAAGACCCACATCACTTCCAGAATTTCAAATTAAAAAGGGATTTCCAGCCTCGACCCTCTACAGGCGAAACCCAAGCGGTCCCCAGTTTCAGGGAAGTCCTCTCTACTATAGATCTTGATTTTTTTCTTATGCCTTGAGGAAAATGCATACTATAAGGTGGGGGGTGAGGGGGGCACTAGTGTTAGAATTGAAAATTTGTGCATTTTTTGTTGATTTAGTGGCTGAATTGATTGCTGAAATTGGTGGCTTTGAATTGAAAATTTTTTGCACGATAATTCTTAAGTAGTGGCTGATTTAGTCCCATTTTGAATGTATTTTACCCGAAATGGTTTACTATGGCATGAATTCTTTTATAATAACCTATTTATGGTTCTTGGTGGTTGATGGATTGAATTTAAAAAGGAAAAGAAGTTGACACTATTGATTCTTTGTGACTTGTATGATATAGAGTAGAATTTGATTGATACTTGATAATGCGAGGATGTTATGAGTTCGAGATTAAAGACTTGAAATTAATGTTGTGTGCTTAATTTTATTAATCGTGCTATGTTTAAAATCTTGTCTAACATGACTAAGTGATTGAATATTTTTGAATTTCGCAAGTGTGTTGAGGAACCTGTAGGTTGGTGTTGAGCTTAGATAAGTCTGGGTTGGTGAGTAATTAGGTCTTGGTTGAGAGCTAGCGAGAGGCTGACTATATGTGACTGAGTAACCGGGTGCCATTCATGATCAATGTTTGGGCTCGTGTAAAAAGGTTGCATTCTAGTTTGTCAAATAAATCGCGCAACTACTCCTCTGGTCGTGGAAGAATTCCAAATAAATTAAGGGCCTTGAGTAGGGCCGAAGGCCACTCTCAAAATTATTTTCCCAACACTTAAGGGATAACAACCGGAGGTTTGTAATGAAAAGGAAAAAAAAAAAGAGAGAAGTTGTGATGAAAAGTCAAAGAAAAAAAATAATAATAATAATAAAAAGAAAGGTTACAGTTTAAGCTCTCTTAGTTTATTTAAAGTAGCTTGCCAAGGATGATATAATAACTTAGCTCTTTATCATTTCTTCAATTTTTCTTAACATATGCCTGAAATTCATTAATATTCGATTTGTTTGGTTGTGTTATACTTGTTTCTCTCATATTGCATTGATTTAATTGGGAAAGAACTAATTGTGTATGATAATAATTTGAACTCATGCTTGTGCATTCTTGTGTTGGAAAATTGATTTCAAATTTAACGTTGTGTACGTTGTGCTTGTTGTGAGGGATCTTTGGTGACGACATGTTTTTTCTAGTTTACAACACCGGAGTGCCGTGATTAGGTTATGGGTTGTGATATTGTCTTGATTCCGTGTTATGCTTGACGACTAACATAGGGTTAGTGTGGGGGGATTTGATACTCGGTATTTCGTTGTTCTTATGGTTGATTTTTGCCCCAATTAGTGTTTTAATTGATATTAATTTGAAAAAGATTAATATTTTGTTGTCTTAATTGTAGAATCGGGGCTCGAAGACGAAATTGAAGCATATTTGGTCGTTTTTATGAAGAAATTCACTCAAAAGGGCGAACCCTCATTGCCTTATTGAACCTTGCTGCGGCAGAGCATAATTGTTGCTGCATCAAGATTAATCACTTGGAGGTATTTGGAGAATTTCTGACTCCAGCATGCATGCACGTGACATTGGACATGCTGGACTTGTTATTATTTCATGGATGATGACTTGTTTTTAATTGGAGTTGGGCTGCACATTTTTGAATTGATTATAGGTTACACGTGTTATTGATATTAAGTGAAATTGGGCCCAGTTGTTGAGATCTTAGAGGACAAGAAACCAATCAGAGACTTAGGAGTACGATTTTGAGAAAACGACTTTGATCATGTATTTATTTCTTGGACAATAGTTTGTGGGGGATTATCACGTAACTTTTGGGAGCAGTTTCGGACGCACATCGAGGAGCAGATTTTCACCATCACAACTTCTTCATCTTTAGTTTAATTCCTTCGCTTTTTAGACTATGTTAAAGAATTCCTTGTATATTTTGATGGATTTTTGTGACATGAATAGCTAAGTTTTAATTATCTAGTTAGGGATTATACTAATAGAAATCATGCGTTTAGCAACCATATTTGCAACCAGAAAAGGGCCTTTTATAACCGAAAAATAGTATTTAACAACCAAATTGCAACAGAAACATTCTGTTGCAAAAACCTTGGTTGCAAAATTTAGTAATCGATTTTTGCAACCGAATTTTTTGCAACCGAATATCTGGTTGCAAGTGCCGCAGACGTGGAACATAAGCCACGTCACTTTGCAACCGAATGTTTGGTTGCAGAAGTATGACTAATTTTGCAACTGAATATTCGGTTGCAAAGTTGACGTGGCACAAGAATATTGCAACCGAATTTTGCAACCGAATTTATTATGGTGGAGTATTGTTTAGCAATTTTGCAACCGAATTTTGCAACCGAAATTCGATTGCAAAATTCAATTATTTATTATTTTAAAATTAATTTGCAATAGAATTTTGCTACTAATTTTATTGTTGCAAAAATGATTGAAAAAGAAAAAAAACAACTTTGCAACCAAAATTCGGTTGTAAATAGGGAATTATATTTTATTTTTTCATTCTTATTTGAAACCAAAATTAGGTTGCAAAATATTTAATATTTTAATTTTATATTTTTAATTAAAAAATTGATTGTAAATTCGGTTACGAAAATAGGCCATATATTTTTTAAATAAATGTAATTCTAAACTTGTATTTATAATCCACCAATATATCAACAACAATCATTCAAAATACGTAAATGAATAAATACCAAAAATAATAATTTATAGCAATATGAACTTCTGCAAAAACTTATATATAACTAGAGAATCATGATATTCTCTATAAATGCCACAATCAATCATATCACTAAAATGAGATAAAGGTAAAAACATGCACATATCCTCAAATGCTATGTTTCACTGCCATTATCAAGCCACACTTACAAGTTTGTGGAAATTAACCACGATTACAATCACCAACATTTACAAATATATCCAAAATAACCACATTTACAAGTTTGTGGAAATTAGCACCATCTACAAAAGTTACCTATATTAGCATCAGCTACAAAAGTTAGTTATATCCAACATTTATGCCAACTAATCCAAAGTTACCTATATCCAACATCTATGTCAATGTTTTTCCCAAAATTTACATATATCGTCGTCAATAGATTCACAAAAAGCTATCGGCATTCACAAAACATTCATAAAATATTCACAATAGTTATCACTTTTCATTCCTCCTCCTCATCATCATTCTCCTCATCATTACGATCACCATCCCACTCCTCCCCCACCTCATTAAGGCTAATTTGTTTTTTTCTCTTTTCAGTAATTAATTGAGTGGATGTAGTAGTAATGTTGTGTACCTAACCTGCTGTAGAGGTTATGAATCATGGGCGAGGCACGAATCCAGCTGACACGAACCCCGAAGAAGGCATAAATCCCGAAGGAGGCATTAAGTATGATCCTTGGACGGCTTGATGGTGAAAAGGTGTCTAAGCAGGTGAAATTGGGAAGATAAACTCATGACCATTTCCTTTAACAAGTCAACTTGCTCCTTCATCTTTTTATTTTCCTCTTTCATCTCTTTGTTTTCCTCGGCCTGAGCTGCTTGCAATTTTTGAGTTACGGCCTTCGTCCCCCTTCTCCAATGCAGATGTAAGTGAAGGATCTGAGGTCATACGCATGGTCACAAATGAAGTTGCACCTCCAAGTCCATACACAGATCCATCTTTGGTTGGACAACCTTGATCTTGTACCAATTCCTATTTAAAATGAACAAAACTTCAATTAATTTTCTAACACATAAATTATTTTGTTCTTATGAAACAAATATGATTTGTATTCACCTGAAACTCAACTGACGTGCCCTACAGGGGCGACTCCAGAACTTCCGAACAGTGGGGTCAAAAATTTAACTCATAATAAAAAAAATATTAAAAAAAATACTTTATTTAAAATATTTATTTTACAATTGTCCTCTACGATTTTTCATATTTTGGAACCGCACCATAATTTTATCGTTACTAATCGTATTGAACACATCCTTCTCAATATATGTAACTAAACAGTCACTCATAAACTGATCACCAATACGGTTTCGTAGCCGATGCTTTACAGTCTTCATCGCTGAAAATGTCCGTTCAACCGTTGCAGTAGCCACAGGTAAAATCAGAGATAACTTAACAAGAAGATAAATTAGTTGATATACGACATCTTTCTTTTTCTCTACTAATTTTTCTGCAAGGTTCGTAACTCCAGATAATTCCAAGAAGTCGACATTTGACCGCATATCAATTATAAAAGTGTCCAATTGACACTCTAGTGCGAGACGCTCAGCCGTGGAGAACTCAGATGGATAAAACTCAGCCATTCGCATCAACTTATTTTTATCAAAAGCCTCAAAAGAATTGCTTGGATTGAGGCAAGCCACACAACAAAGTAATTCAGTATTTACCTCGTCAAACCGATCATTCAACTCTTGAAGTTGCATATCAATGACATTATAAAATAACTCGATGCGATAATGATGCAAATTGGTAACTTCTGTTACTTTGCATCTTGATCGCCCTCGAATATAAGAATGATTCATGTCTGGAACGTCGACTTTATCCTTTTCACAAAATAAAAGAATTTGAGCGAGCAAGCTATCCCAGTTCTCATCTCTCACACTTTGTACTACCAAACAAATAATTGAAACTTAAAATTTATTTATACATATACACATGAATGTAATTAAGTAACAGATAATATTGGAAGAAATTTTCTGCTATTAATGAAGTCAAATCCTCTTTTTATAATGGGGTAAGTACAAGGGATAATATATCAAAGAATATAACAATTCTTTAATAAAATAAAGCACTTACATAAGTTTTCTTGGATCACTCATCTACAAACTTGATTTCTCCATTTTCATACATTTTTTAATGCAAACTCAGAAAATACTTTGGTATACTCGGGGGAACACCACCGTTAGCCGTGGTCTTTCAATTTCAAAATCAACAATTAATATAATAATTAATTAAAATTACTACAAGGTAATAAGAAGGTGCATAAGGTGCGATCTAGAACCCCCTATGTGCAGTGGGTATCCCTTGCCTCCACAATTCGAAGCACGATTAGCTTTCGCTATTCTCGCCTTTTTTTTTTGTATTCCGGTTTATCCCAAATGTCGCACAATTTCTTCAAATTCTCATCCCCTATCCATTCTGATTGTTTTCGTACTGGATTATGAGCTCGAGATAGCCGGTTTTTCAAAACTATAGCAGCTCGTTTACAGAATACTGACCAAATCTTAGGCGTCTCATCCTTCGACCACATGAATTTTTTCTACAAACAAATACAATTTAAATCACAATTAGTAAAAGAAAGCCCACAATTATTAAATAAATAATTGAGAAAAGTAAAATATTTTTTACCCCAAATTCGCCAAACATCATCTTCTTGTTCATAGGGGGAACCATCCTCCACGTGGGCTAACCGTCGAGTCTTCGCCTTTGCCGTCGAGTCTCTGGTGAGAGGAGAATGACTTTTGAGTGGGTGAAGTAAGGCGATTTGGCTGGCTAGGGCTTTTTCCTCGTAAGTTTTGTCTAATTTTTGGGGGTGAAGCGGGAGTCTGTCCGCGTTTTTCATCTATTTTCAGTGATTAAGTTTTTGGGCTTTCCACGTTTTTCTTATATGTGATGTAATACATTATATATTATATACTTATAGATATTATATTATTACTGCGTAACACATTATTATATCATATTATACATAAGATATATCATATACATATATATATATATATATATATATATCATAGTACTTATTCTATTTAAAAGACTTCTATCATATAGACTAGTGATCACTTATAGCATAATGTTCTAACAGATCAGTGATCGAGTACCTCTCCCAACGTAGTTTTTTGCATCCACAAGGTTTGAACTCGAGACCTTGTTTAAGTGAACTCGAACCACTTAAATATTTATTTTACAAATTATATCATAAATATAAAGAACTATATGTTATACTAATTAATAGTCTTATTGTTATTTATATATTATTTATTAGACTTGTAATTGAATATTATATCGTTTTATATAACTTATAACTCTCTAAGGTATCATTTAATTGAATTATAACTATATGTTACAGGGTTTACTACGCTTATACGTATTACATTGTCAATAAATACGATATTATTAGATATTTTGATTTGATCATATGTGATATATAATATCTATCTATAATTATATCATAAATACAGTTAACTATACTTTATACTTTTTAATAGATTTATAGTTATCTATATATTATTTAGTAAACTTATAATTACAAATTATATAATTTGATAAAACTTATAACTACCTATAGTGTTAATGAGTAAGATATTATTATATCATATGGTATATGTTATATTATTTAATATATAAATATATAGTTATTTATTAAACTATTTAATAATTTTATTTGATTACTATGTATTATATAATTTTAATAGATCTTTTATATCTATTATATTATGTCAATCACTTACAAAATATATTTGCGCATCTTATATAATATCACACGTTATATCAATACTTAAAATATTGTACATGTTATATAATATCATATCACTATAGAAGTATAACAACATAATAATTTATAATATACATCATAGCTATTATATAATATCACATGCTATGTCAACACTCAAAATATTGTACATGTTATATAATACCATATCACTATAAAAGTATAACATCATAATTAATAATTTATAATGTATATTATATTTTATGAAACATAACTTTTAATTAAACTTTATTACATAGTTTTTGGTAATTGTAATAGTATATTAATAATTATTAATTAATACTACTAATTAGATCATTATATAAGTAATTATAATTTATTTATTTATTTTCACTTTAGAATTACATATATTTGATATATTATAATATTTGTTATCATTTTAATTGGAAACTCATGTTACAAAATAGGTTTTACAATCGACTAACAACACTTTTTTTTTTTTTGAAATAATTACTTATTTTATTTTTATAAATAATTACAATTATTATTAATAAAAAATAATTGCAACCGAATTTCGGTTACAAATCGGTTGCATGTAAAATTTTGCAACCATTCCATAAAAATAATGAACTTAGGCAAAAATTTTGCAACCGAAATTCGGTGGCAAAAATATTTATTGAATTATTTTTAATGATTTTGCAATTGAAAATTCGGTTGCAAATATTTTGACCGGTTTTGACTTTTTTATTATTTTTGCAACTGAATTAGCAACTGAAACTCGGTTGCAAATTTTTTGCAACCGAATTAGCAACTTAATTTTATGTTGCAAAGGCAATAAAAATTGTTGATCATTCAACTCTTTTTTGCAACTGATATTGTAACCGAAATTCGGTTGCAAAAATTTTACAACCGATTTGGCAACCGAATAAGTAAATTTTGAGTTTCGGTTGCCAAATCGGTCAAGTTTGCAACCGAAAATTTCGGTTGCTAAATCCATGTTTTCTAGTAGTGTTAGTAGATTCGATTGAATATTGTGAGACCTAATTGCCTTTCGTTTTCAATTTAATTCAAGTATTTATCAATTCTCCGTTCGTCATTTTTATTGTCAGTGATTTACTTAGTGGTAGTGCACGACCATCTAGGGTAGATTTAATCACATATTTCCATTCATGATGATTGAAGTGTATGTAAAGCGTGAGTGATAATTGTGGCACGTTAACGATAGGGTATGGAGTCGAATCTGATTTCTTTAAGGTAATTGATAATCGAGTCTAAATCTTGCATGTGTCATGACTTGATTGACTTGGATTAGTGTTTTCATTGTTCTTAAGGCTGTTGGTTCATTAAATCCTTTCGAGTGTCTCTTAGGATTGTGAATCGATTAGAGAAAATAACTGTTGAGTGTCTCTAGGTTATTCGATAAAATAAGTGAAAACTAGGTTAAGTCGAGTGTCTCTATCAACAAAAGCAAATCTATTTGATTAAATTGGAATTATTTTTGCGTCTGTGATGGATGTGATAATCTGAGTCTTAGATCCCTGGCTAGATGTTTTTCCCTCACTGATTTATCCCCTTTTTTGGAATCTTGTTTTAGTTTTAATTTTAGTTAATTGCATTAGTTATTTTATTTGTAGTTTAGTTAAAACACAAAACTCCCCTTTTAATGCGTTGTTTCATGTGGATTTTCCTACGAGTTAATAGAATTAATTCAACCAATCCATGTGGTTCAACCCCGTTTACACTATGCTTCGTGTTTATTCGTAGATAAGAATTTTGTTTATCTTTGACGAATTCAGCTCCTGACAGATATTCACCAGTATCTTATGGAAAGATGTATTCAGGCTGATAGAGACAAATTTGGCTAGGCCACTTGCTTATCACCCCCAAGCTAATGGAGAAATAGAGAGGGTGAATAAATGTTTGGATACTTACTTGAGATGCATGTACAATCACAAACCAAAAGACTAAAGTAAACGGTTGGCTCTAGCTGAATTCTTGTATAGTACACATTTTCATACCAGAATCCAACCAAACCCTTTTCAATTTTTTCATTGTTATAATTGCCAACAACTCAACAGCTTCATCCACCATCCCGAACCTACTAAGGCAAGATAGAAGCTAGTTGTAAGCGATGTAATCGGGATAGATCCCTTTGTTAATCATTTCAAAAACTAGAAATCCTTTTGCAACGAAATTCAGTCCCATTGGGACACAAATACACGGTATATACATAAAACCTACAAATTTATTAATTCTCTGCCCACCCCTTCCCCTTCAATAAACCATAAAACCTGACTGCCAATTTTTTTATTCGGGACTGAAGGAATTAAGGAAATTTACTAATTCTCTACCCACCCCTTCCCCTTCAATAAACCATAAAACCTGACTCCCAATTTTTTTATTCGGGACTGAAGGAATTAACGAAACGATCAAGATATGGACTCAGTTGATAGAATAAGTGAGTTGCCGGACTCGCTCCTCTGTGAAATTTTTTCCTATCTCCCAACTAAGATCTCTGTATCAACTAGCATTCTAGCAAAAAGATGAAGATTTCTCTGGACTGAAGTACCAGTATCTTATGGAAAGATGTATTCAGGCTGATAGAGACAAATTTGGCTAGGCCACCTACTTATCACCCCCAAGCTGATGGAGAAATAGAGAGGGTGAATAAATGTTTGGATACTTACTTGAGACGTATGTACAATTACAAACCAAAAGACTAAAGTAAATGGTTGGCTGTAGCTGAATTCTGGTATAGTACAAATTTTCATACCAGAATCCAACCAAACCCTTTTCAATTTTTTCATTGTTATAATCTAAATAGAATTCCTGTGGAGAGTTACACAGACACAATTAGTTTAGAAGTAAGGCAATTTGTGAAAGATAGGACTAAGTTATTGGAGATGCTAAAAGAGAATCTGCATAAAGCTTAGGAAAGAATACAACTATATGCAAACCAAAAAAGGGTTGAAAGGATATTTGATGTTGGTGATCAGGTTTATCTGAAGCTGCAACCATATAGGCAGAATTTTGTGGCCCTACAGAAGTATTTAAAGCTATAAGCAAGGTATTTCGATCCTTTTTGTAACGCCCCAGTTTTCAAATTATGTATTTCATGATATTTGTGAATTATATTACTAAGTGTTTACATGAAATTTTATCAATTTGTAATTTTGGGCATGATTCATATTCATTTGATTAGCGCTATTTAATTTCCTTGATTTGAATACTTACAATTATGATTTAAATTATAACTTCGTGAATTCAATTACGTGAGTGTGTATTTAATTCTCCGAACATGATTTAAGTGATTTAGCATAATATGTATATATATACAACTCCATTTCATCATATTCTTTTAGACCTAGATATATATATATATATATATATATATATATATATATATATATATATATGTGTGTGTTTATATAATCATCTCCCATACATGCCACGTTGATGCATCTCTAACTTGTAAATTCCTAAGAGACAAGGGCTTATGTGCAAATAAGTTTTAATGCCAAGACTTTTCATCCCACTTTAATTATATACAATGCATACATATATACATATATATCTTGACTTATTTAATTATATACACACATACATACCTTTTCTTCTTCATTTCTCATTCATGAGAAAAGCTCAAGTTATTCTCATCTCTCTCTCTCTCCATACCGATCCAACCAAGAAAGCTAGAGCCAAGTTTTATTCCTTTTTTTCTTCAAGAATTTGAGATCCAAGACTTCATCTCCCACTTTCCCTTCATCTTCTCCATCTCCAAGGTAAGATCATGCATATTTCTTTGATGATTCATAATAGCAAAGTTAGGGTTTATGACTCTTTAGATGTCTTTGTGGCTATATGAATTTTATATGTTGGTTTTGAACTAGTTTCATACATTTGTAACTTGAATTCTTGAAGTGTGGAGCATGATTGATCATTTGACTTCATATTAGTTTCTTGGATGAATTCTTGATGAATCAAACATGTTCCTTGGATTAAATGTTACCTAAATGATGTACTTAAGTTATATGCATGATATATGATTGTTTTGGAGCATTTTGGTTGAGTTTTCTTTGGGTTTTGATCCCTTTTCTTCCCTCCACGAAGCAACCCCTGTTTTACCCCTTTTTCCAGCCCTGGAAGGGTACCTGGGCGGGTACTTTTGTCCAGAAAAGCTTCTGGACAACTTTACCCAGCCGGGGAACTTTTCCCTTGAACTTTACCCGGCCAGTTACTCTCTTATCCAAACTCTGATTGACCTGATTTTTGAACCCACAGAAACCTTTTGAGGTCTAAAACAACCTCCAATTGGAATCAACTTAATATCTTTTGTCATTTGTGAGATATAATCATTTTAATTTGGTGTCGCCACTTCGCCCAACTTCACGCTTACGCTATTTTCTCCTCGCTTTGAACTAGAAAACGAGCCATATATTGTCGGAAAGGGTCTACTTGTCTAGTTTCATACCCAATAAACAAAACTCAATTCCAAATCCTATAACTCAAGATATTCCTCTTTTTCCACAGCATGCGCATTTCCTAAAATTGTCTGTTTTTGCCAAACTTTGCCAAAACCTCTCTTATTGCATTCCTTTCACTTCCTTGGCTCCCCTGTGGGACTTATATGAGTTATATACTTGGTGTATTGATAATTATGCTCCTATTTGACACTTCTTAGTACTTAATTGCTCAAACGGATTGTGTGACTCCATGCCTTATACGAACCAAACTTGAAAGGTTGAATGATATGAGTATGTGACTCCTTGAGATTAATTTCATCTCTTAGATGTTAATTGCTTCTCATACATATTTAAGTGTCACTTGATTGCTAATTTTTTTAGTTATTAAGGTGTTACATGAGCATTGTCGTGCGTCATACTTGGTCTCATTTTAAGTCTCATCTCATGAGTTCACGTTGTTTCCTTTCTTATCCAGTTCTTCTCCAGGGCGGAGATCATTGATCTTTTGGACACTTTCTTATATCCTTGTCTTGTTCCGTCGCTCGTCAGGTGAGGTTTAATTTCTAGATATATAGAACTCTTATAACCCTATGTGATCTTTCGGCCAAAATATATCTATATATCTATAGTTTTCCAAAACTTCAAATGATTTACAACTGAACCATTGTTAGTGTACTGAATTGACTATCTTTTGGCGAGTATACTGTACTGTACTGTGGGCCCGAGGGTAGTGTATTGAGCCCACCGGGAAAGCAAGGGCTGACTGGTAACTCTTGCACTATCCTCACTATTATGGGATGACCCCTGAATCCACTAGGAGATTAGTGGATGAAGGAGTTCCGGGCATAGGGACTCATGAACCCTATGCTCACACTGACTGGGTGGTGGGGCCTTGTAATCCCACCATCACAGGAGGGAAAAGGGTTACTGAAACTGCTCGTAATTGTCCACTGTAATTGATTGCTTGATCACTTACTCAATTAATAACTGAATTATTGTACGTAGACGGAGAAAGGTTGGAGATTTTCCCTCACTCGCCGGGCCACTAATTGACTAAACTGAACTGATTGAATTGTAAATTGGATAGTTGTAATCTCGGGGCTATTGAACCTATATTGCTTCCTTTATAAAATCTTACCCGAGATTATGGCTCACATGGTAATTGCGCTTATATTTATATTAAGCCCCTCACTCATTCTTTCATAGACTGACACCTTCACTTTTTAGGTTCTTGCTGGTACTCGCTAGGCGGGAATTGAGTCGAGTCAAGTCTTTAATTTGGGTCTAGGACAGTCCATTTGCATTATTGAGGCATGTGTATTAATTATGAGTTGCTTATGGTATTTTGGAGATTGTGTATATTGATATATTGGAAACGGATTGAAACGACGATGTGTATATAGTATGCTTCCGCTTTACTCGTTAAGCATTGGTATACTTGATGGTATATTTGGTTGAGGGTTAGTCCCGCCTAGCTAGATTGTTTATTTTTTTGTCTCCCGTTCGCTATAGGCTTGATTCATGTATGGATTGTCCATTCCATATGTGGATCGAACTGTAGTGCGGGGGATGTGGCTACCTAGCGTTCCGGGTGCTACATCCTAAGGTGGTATCAGAGCTCCAGGTTGCAAAACCGGAGTTCTAGTGTCATGTCGTGTCAGGTTTAGGTCGTACGGCTTAGGAACTACTTGATAATTGTGCATTCATTGCTATTAATTTGTTTGAATTTTATGTGTTTAACGTGCTTTAATTTTCGCTTTGTTGAATTATATATCACATTTTGCATCAAATGTATGCCTTTAGTATTAATTATATGGCATGAGCATGCACTAACCGCATGCATTTAGTCTTGAGATTGAGTTGTGATTATAGGCTATAAAGATAATATCAAACCACGGTCAATTTCTACGACAACCTTAATCTACCATAAGCTCTTTTCTCTCTAGCTTTGAAGCTATAAGGAATGCACCGGGGAACTTCATACAAGAAGTAAAGAGCCGATGTAGCACCCCTTAACACGTGGAGGTACCACACCCCCGCACTATAGATCAATCCACATACGAAACGGCCACTCCGTACATGAACCAACCTATAGCGAACGGGTGACAATGTAATACACGACAAGCTAGGCGGGATTACTTATACATGCAACAAAGTAAAGCGGAAGCATAAACTAATTTCTATCAAATATGTCCATTCATCAAATCATGACATTTCTCGTTTACCAACTAAAATATGTTCTAGCCTTCCATATCAATACATTATCATCTCCAAATATAAAATAATAGTATTAACCAAAATTTCATAAGTAATAACAAATAACCAAATACACGAACCATGGTTGACTCGACTACATGAAATGGACTCGACTCGACTCCCGCCTAGCGTGCACCTGCAATAACCTGAAAGGTGGAGGCGTCAGTCTGTGAAGACCGAGTGAGGGGTTTACATATATATTAGCGCAGATAACATGCAAGTTATATTCTCGGGTAAAGGTTTATAGAAGATATATTTATACAAGTTCAATAATAATATAGCTTCGCCCGAGAATACAACTATCAATATTAAATACTTGTTCTTTTCATGCAATCAATACATGGCCCCGGCGAGTAAGGGCGGTCTCCAACCGAACTCCAAATGTACATGAACATGCTTGCTTGATTATTAAACAATAAGTGATCATGCAATTCAATTATCGTGCAATCGTGCATGTGTAATCATATAACATGTTCATGGAATGGAAATCATGCAATAACCCGAGGACAATCTACGGTGTCGGATTCATTCCCAGTCTCCTTCTTCCTCCGGTTGATGATGGGATTGCAAGGCCCCAACATCCATGCATGTTGAGCAGAGGGTACATGAATCCCTAACCCCGGAGGTCCTTCCTCCACTAACCTCCTAGTGGATTCAGGGGTGACCCCAAATGTGGTGAGGATAGTGCCAGAGTTACCCGTCAGCCCTTGCTTTCCCGGTTGGCTCTAGTCTCTACCCTCGGGCCCATCGTGAACGGTCATGCTACTCGCCTAAAACATGCTTGATTCATGACAATAACATGGCTTGGTTGCTTGCTTGCGTTACATGAACATGACTTGAAATGATAAGTGATTTCATGAAATTATAAATATAAATACCTTTGGCCGAAAGATCACGTACAGGTTATACGGGTTCTATATAACTAGCAATTAAACCTCACCTGACAGGCGACACACGAGTCGTGGACATGTGAATGTGCTCATGCTCGACCATCTCCTCCCTGGAGAATAACTGAACAAGAAACGGGACAATATACGTGCATGAGACCATAATTCAAGAACATTACTCCATATAAGACGCACGGCATGATCATGTATGAGACGTCGAGCAATAAACAATGTAGCATGGTAACATCTTGTTTTGACACATAATTAATCATATAATAGCAATTTGGGGTCAAATAAGCCATCGGGTCGAGGGGCTAAAAATGTAATTTTATGCAGAAACTTTCTGCACTTCTAGAGGGCTGGGAATGGCTGTTCCAGGTTTCAGTTCAAAGTGGGAAGGGCCGTTCCCGCCTGTCGGGCTCCCCGAATATGGGAACGGCCGTTCCTGTCTGTGAGACAAAGTGGGAACGGTCGTTCCCATCCTCACCGCCAAGCACATCTTTCAAATCAATGGGAACGGCCGTTCCCCAATTACAAAGGGAACGGGAAGGGCCATTCCCATTTTACAGAAGCTGCAGAAACAGAGCAGCAAAACAGGGGATCCACGAACCTCAACCAAAAACTCACCAAGATCATCATAATTCCATCTCTAATTGCATGATTTTATGAAAGGAACATATATGGATACTTAAGGCACAATAAAATTCAATATGAACACTTATATCATCCATTAATCACCAAAATCATAAGTCCCAAGCTTATGCATAAATCCATCATATATCATCAAATTCTCCAATAATTCAAGCATGATTTCAAACTATGATAAAGTATTCTTGCTTCTAACATCAAGTAATCAAGTTAGCTAGCTTAACCACTAACCCTAGCTTCACACCAAATTCCAAGAAATCATATAAATGATCATATATACCTTGAGATGAAAATAAATGGAAGAAGATGATGAATATGGATGCTTGAGCTTGAATCATGAAATTTCCTAGCAAATTCTAGCTTGAAGATGATGATTTCCCAATTTCCTTCTCTTCTTGAGTGAATGCTGAGAGAGAGAGGATGATGATTGTATATATTGGAATAAAAATGAAGATGGAAGAAGAATGAAGAAGCATATACCGATATATTTGGGGAAAAATGTAATAATTATGATCAAATCCTCCAAGTACCATAAGTTATGCAATTGAGGATATAAGGTTTGGAAAATGATCAATTTAGTCCTCAAAGGTTTTCATGCAATTTGGTCCTCTAATTTATGTAAATGAACAATTAAGGACAATTAAGCAATTAAGATACATTCGGCAATTAACTCACGTAACAATAAATTCAATATGTAACATAATTCCCAAGTTGGCATACATTTCATATATTTTCACGTAATCATGTTGGAACACAATTTAGAAAATTAATATAGCACGTATAAATTAAATAGATGAAAATAATAAAATAAATTCCTACGCTCGAAACTCACACGTGTCGAGCGTACCTGACTGTCTGAAAATCGGGGCGTTACAGCCATAGATTTCTCTAATTGGGCTATACTTCAAGTGTTAAGATTCGGAATAGAAGGATCCATGGTGGGAGTAACTTACAAGATCTAGAGAGGTTAGGGGATAATTAAGGAAGGTGGTGTTTACAATTTACAAGATAGATACGAGAATTTACATTACGAAAAGAGGTGGATCAACCGGAATTCAGGAAATTTATTTAACACAAGGAAGATGTGAAGATAATGATTCAAGGTTCGGACTTGTAATTGAAATGAGAATCTTCTCCTTGTTGGAACTGAAATCAAAGTGTGGGAGGAAAGTAACTCAATTGATTCGGGTCGAGGTCAAAATTTGGAAATTAAGTTTGGGTTGAAACGAGATATTTTGGACCTTCGAATAGGATTTGGATTAACTTGGAAAATTTAAGAAATTGAGCGATTTCGGGTTCATGAAAATGACAAATTGGAAGGATTGAACAACGAGGTAATTGATGTAGATCTACAAGGAATTGAGATATTTTGAATTTCGGGTTAAGAAAAAAGTCGGATGAGAAGAGTTAAAGAGAACGACTAAAATGGTGATTTCAAGTTCGTGGTAAATTAAAGTACTAAAGATTCTATCTTTGGTCGGATTGAGTCTATTTTCCATATCCAAGTTGAATTGTCGTGCGGTGAGGTATAATTGAAAGATATGGAGCAACAATGGAATCGATAAAGAAAGGCAAGGTATCAATATCATGGAAGTAGAAGCATTGGAGTTCAAGAAATTCCAATTCGCGAGTGATGGAAATGTACAAGTTGATGTTAGGGATTTTGAAGAATTGGAAGACCGTGGGTAACAAGAAATGACCAACCAATTCGAGAAAAGTTCGTAAATCAACAAACAAGGAACAAGTGTCAAGCTAAAAGATGCAACTACGGTGACAGGTTCAACTCATTCATAAGCATGTGCATCATACATTGTTTTAAATCGTTTAAATTTTACCATTTATATGCATTTCTTTAATTAATGTAATTGTTACAACGTGTTGCATCTTTAATTACCTAAAAAGGTGATACTTACATTGGCACTTTAACCCCACATGCATTTTAAGTGTTTTCTTGATAGAAACTTCTTCCCCCACCTCGTATATCAAACATTACTTCAACGGAGACACAACCGAAGTATGACAAGGAAGAAAAAAGGGGGGAGGGGTCGCTATTCTTACCAATCGCTTCAAAAGTAAATGTGAGAAAAAAGGTCCGAACAAGTGGCGAGATTGGAACTGTCTATATCAAGGAAACTGAGTTAAAGAAGTCGAGAATCTCCAAAGTAAGAAGTGATGATATGAGCCAACGAATAAGGATAGGCATTCTTAAGGGGGAGAGTTGACAGGTAACTAACCTCAAATTTATAGATTAGCTCAAACGGACTACTTTCAATAGAAGCAACAAAAATGAAAAAGTTCTCAACAACGGGATTTCTTGAAAAGGAAAAGGGGAAGGAATTAGAAGATTTTGACACTTGATGACTTTCTAGATTCGGATGAAAATTACATGAGAAAAATTTCCGAAAAAGCTAGGTGCTCCAAGAACTGGAGGTGAACATTCGAGATAGGATGGTAGATTTAGTGCTCGTTTCGATTTCCAACTGGGGTGGAGGAACTTTCGGGAACAAGATTGGAAATGATAGGAAATTCAAGAGAATTAGAAAGAAAAGGATCAACAATTGAGAAATGGTAGAACAAGTTCAAGAAATTAGACGGAAAATATATATGTTTTATTTTCTTAAGGAGGAGAGCCGGCCGGGAAAATAACTTAAAGCCGATGTTGGACCTCACTTGGGAGAGTTGAAACTTCAAGAAAAGTGGTTCTTTCTTTTTCTCTATTATAACCATGTGAACGAAGTCTTCAATACCTCAAATCTCGCGCGCCTAAAGTTCTCTAAATGGAGATTCCTAAAGCCATAAAGAGGCATACTTTGCTCAAAGATGAGAATTATACAAGGAAGACGATTGTTATTCAAGATCTGTAAGAAATAACCGAAAAGGCGCTACACTACCTCAAGGGTGCTAGATAATAATAATTTGATGGGATCATCCTATATAGTACAGGATTTAGGGAGAAAAGCACAACATGGATAAGATGGTTTACCGGCTCGTTGGTTTTTCCATGAGGAATCGAAAACACTATGAAGATTGAGTATTATTAGAAAAAAAAAAAAAAAAAAACGAGTTAGTTGGGTTCAAACAAAGCACACTCAAGAATTAATTTTTTCGGACCGTGGTGTTAGATAAGGTAAAGGAATGATCACGGGGTTAAGGCCGAGTAATCAGGAAGATATGTATATCCACAACAGACCTTTCGGGGCATGACAGTGTGTTTACAAGATAAATCGTAGAAGCAGGATTAGATTGTTGTTTAAGTATTGGATATCGAGGATTATAATATCCGACGCTTTGGGAAAAAGAAAATCCAACATCAAATCAAGTGTTGAAACGAACTACCACTATAGAAGTTTTCTAAAGCAATGGTGAACGGTACATCTAAGCATGCATATCACGTGCATCATGGATTTCATAGTTGACGTATATAATTCCTTGTTAATTGCAAATTGCTTTTATATGATCGGAGATTGATGTAATTGATCTTGCTCTACTTGCTCCTTATGTGATAACTATATAAATGTGTTTATAATTGTTCTTTTGAATTGTTATTTTATGTGAGTGAGAGACGGGGTTCTCTCATTGCTTGTTGGAGAGACGGGGTTCTCTCATTGCGTGCTTGAGAGACGGGGTGCTCTCATTGCTTGTTTGAGAGACGGGGCTCTCTCATCGCTTGTTTTAAGTTCAGAACTCGAGTATGGACCTGGGGACCAGGTCCTCTTAAGGGGGAGAGAATTGTAACGCCCCAGTTTTCAAATTATGTATTTCATGATATTTGTGAATTATATTACTAAGTGTTTACATGAAATTTTATCAATTTGTAATTTTTGGAATGATTCATATTGATTTGATTAGCGCTATTTAATTTCCTTGATTTGAATACTTGCAATTATGATTTAAATTATAACTTCGTGAATTCAATTACGTGAGTGTGTATTTAATTCTCCGAACATGATTTAAGTGATTTAGCATAATATGTGTATATATTAAACTCCGTTTCATCATATTCTTTTAGAGCTAGATATATATATATATATATATATATATATATATATATATATATATATATATGTTTATATAATCATCTCCCATATATGCCACGTTGATCCATCTCTAACTTGTAAATTCCTAAGAGACAAGGGCTTATGTGCAAATAAGTTTTAATGCCAAGACTTTTCATCCCACTTTAATTATATACAATGCATACATATATACATATATACATATATATCTTAACTTATTTAATTATATACACACATACACACATTTTATTCTTCATTTCTCATTCATGAGAAAAGCTCAAGTTATTCTCATCTCTCTCCCTCTCCATACCGATCCAACCAAAGAAGCTAGAGCCAAGTTTTATTCCTTTTTTTCTTCAAGAATTTGAGCTCCAAGACTTCATCTCCCTCTTTCCCTTCATCTTCTCCATCTCCAAGGTAAGATCATGCATATTTCTTTGATGATTCATAATAGCAAAGTTAGGGTTTATGACTCTTTTGATGTCCTTGTGGCTATATGAATTTTATATGTTGGTTCTGAACTAGTTTCATTCATTTATAACTTGAATTCTTGAAGTGTGGAGCATGATTGATCATTTGACTTCATATGAGTTTCTTGGATGAATTCTTGATGAATCAAACATGTTCCTTGGATTAAATGTTACCTAAATGATGTACTTAAGTTATATGCATGATATATGATTATTTTGGAGCATTTTGGTTGAGTTTGCTTTGGGTTTTGATCCCTTTTCTTCCCTCCATGAAGTAAAACCTTGTTTTTCCCCTTTTTCCAGCCCTAGAAGGGTACCTGGGCGGGTACTTTTGTCCAGAAAAGCTTTTGGACAACTTTACCCGGCCAGGGAACTTTTCCCTTGAAATTTACCCGGCCAGGTACTCCCTTATCCGAACTCCGATTGACCTGATTTTTTAACCCACGGAAACCTTCTGAAGTTTAAAACAACTTCCAATTGGAATCACCTCAATATCTTGTTATTTGTGAGATATAATCATTTTAATTTAGTGTCGCCACTTCGCCTAAAATCTGCATTCACCCAACTTCACCCTTACGCCATTTTCTCCTCGATTTGAACTAGAAAACGAGCCATATATTTTTGGAAAATTCTACTTGTCTAGTTTCATACCCAACAAAAAAAACTCAGATCCAAATCCTATAACTCAACATATTCCCCTTTTTCCACAGCATGCGCATTTCCTAAAATTGTCTGTTTTTGCGAAACTTTGCCAAAACGTCTCTTATTGCATTCCTTTCACTTCCTTGGCTCTTGTATGTGACTTATATGAGTTATATACTTGGTTTATTGATAATTATGCTCCTATTTGACACTTATTAGTACTTAATTTCTCAAACGTGATTGTGTGACTCCATGCCTTATACGAACTAAACTTGAAAAGTTGAATGATATGAGTATGTGACTCATTGAGATTAATTTCATCTCTTAGATGTTAATTGGTTCTCATACATATTTAAGTGTCACTTGATTGCTAATTTGTTTGGTTATTAAGGTGTTACATGAGCATTGTCGTGCGTCATACTTCGTCTCATCTTGAGTCTCATATCATGAGTTCACGTTGTTTCCTTTCTTGTCCAGTTCTTCTCCAGGGCGGAGATCATTGATCTTTTGGACACTTTCTTGTATCGTTGTCTTGTTCTGTTGCTCGTCAGGTGATGTTTAATTTTTAGACAAATAGAACCCTTACAACCCTATGTGATATTTCGGCCAAAATATATCTATATATCTATAGTTTTCCAAAACTTCAAATGATCTACAACTGAACCACTGTTACTATGCTGAATTGACTGTCTTTTGGCGAGTATACTGTACTGCACTGCAGGCCCGAGGGTAGTGTAATGAGCCAACTGGGAAAGCAAGGGCTGACGGGTAACTCTTGTACTATCCTCACTATTGTTGGATGACCCCTGAATCTACTAGGAGATTAGTAGATGAAGGAGTTTCGGGCATTGGGACTCATGAACCCTATGCTCACACTGACTGGGTGGTGGGGCCTTGCAATCCCACCATCACCGGAGGGAAAAGGGTTACTGAAACTGCTTGTAATTGTGCACTGTAATTGATTTCTTGATCATTTACTCAATTAATAACTGAGTTATTGCACACAGTCGAAGAAAGGTTGGAGATTTGCCCTCACTCTCCGGGCCACTGATTGACTGAACTGAACTGATTGAATTGTAAATTGGATAGTTGTAATCTCGGGCGAGAACTACTTTGCTATTGAACCTATATTGCTTCCTTTATAAAATCTTACCCGAGATTATGGCTTGCATGGTTATTGAGCTTATATTTATATTAGAGATAAATATTTTCGCCCATCCGAACTATGACCCTTTTGGCATTTCACCATCCCAACTATTTTTCACCCGAAACCGCCATCTAAACTTTCAATTCCTGACAAACCACCATTCCACAGCGGTTTTGACCCTTTTTTGAGCGGTTTTGACTCTTTTTTCAGCGGTTTTGGATGTTTTAACACATGTAAATATGTCTCTCTTTGTTATTTTTCCATAGATTATGTGTTAAAACATCCAAAACCGCTTAAAAAAGAGTCAAAACCGCTCAAAAAATGGTCAAAACCGCTGTGGGATGGTGGTTTGTCAGGAATTGAAAGTTTAGATGGCGGTTTCGGGTGAAAAATAGTTGGGATGGCGAAATGCCAAAAGGGTCATAGTTCGGATGGGCGAAAATCTTTATCTCATAGACTGACACCTTCACTTTTCAGGTTCTTGCCGGTACTCGCTAGGTGGGAATTGAGTCGAGTCAAGTCTTTAATTTAGGTCTAGCACGGTTCATTTGTATTATCGAGGCATGTATATTAATTATGAGTTGCTTATGGTATTTTGGAGAATGTATATATTGATATATTGGAACAGATTGAAATGACGATGTGTATATAGTATGTTTCTGCTTTATTCATTATCCATACATGATATATCAAATTGAAGCTCTCGACGTAAAGAACACAACAATGGTCTCGAAATCAAAATCCGACAACCGACGAAGAAGAAATCATTGGCCAAAGGTGACGCACGATAAACGAAGTGTTTGACGGCTAATAGGGTTGGATGGGGTATGTATTTTGTTCTCCTTGGAGAGACGAGCACGATGACGGTGGTCTTGAAACTTGGATCTTCATGTCGGAGGAGAAATCGATAGTTAAACTTGGTCAAAGGGGTCAAGTGAGCGATTTTTCAAAGGTTAGGGGGCAAATCGCCCAAATTCAAAGGTTACGGGGAAATCTGCCCTAAGGGGCAAAGGACCGGGGGGGGGGGGGGGGGGGGGATTTGTGATTTACCCTTTTTTTTATCTCCCGTTCGCTATATGCTTGATTCATGTATGGATTGTCCATTCCATATGTGGATTGAACTGAAGTGCGGGGGATGTGGCTACCTAGCGTTCCGGGTGCTACACTTTTGAAATCTTGGAGAGGATTGGTAAGGTAGGTTACAAATTGAACTTACCTAACGAAAGTCAATTAAATGATGTTTTCTATATTTATATACTTAAGAAAAAGATTGGAAGTAAATATACTCCAATAGTTTTTTTTTTTGGGGGGGGGGGAACTAGTTCCATTGTTACCTTTTGTTTTGAACTAGACTTTGCTTATTGTTGAGTTTAGCCTTGAACATGCGAATTATCTCTATTTTTTTAATGTTTTGCTTAGGACGGTTATTGAATCATTACTTGATTGAGTTAGACTAGTTTTATGAGAAAAAACGTGTGTAATTTTCAATAGGATTAGTGTGTTAGCAAACCTTACTTTTTCATGCACTTTTTTAACGGATTAATGCGCTTTCATCACTTAAAGAACGCTTTGTTGGAAAACAAGTTCGAAATGCAGCGTAAAATTAAAAATTTTCAACAAGGAATCGTGGGCTTGCAATTTTTATTCCTAAACGAAATAAGAAAGTTTCGTAAACCTACTTGAATTTAATCTTTCTTGAAGTGCTATTATGCGCCCTCAAACACTGTTCAAGTGGCAAGAATCCGTCGAATGGTTCTTCCTTCAAGACTCAAAAGTAGAAGCCCTCCAAATTTATCCACACCAGTCCTAGATCACGATCACGCCAGGGAGAATGCTTGTTCTGCGGCTAGTGTTTTGGCTAGGATAGATTGAGTGTTTTCTTTTTCGTATTTTTCCAGAATATTGTGATGCTTCAAGAATATCGGTCTAAAGAATAAAAAAGAAAACTCTTCTCTATTTATTAGATGAGAAAAGTCTCAACCTAAAAGAGAGAAAGAGTCTCCTCCTATTTCTCTAATCAGTTTTCTTGATGATAAAACTACTACTTAATTTTATCTCTTAATTTAATTAAGAACTTATCTCAATTAAACATAATTAAGAAAACTTTATTTCTTTAATAAAGGAAGTTAAAAAACTCTATCCTAACAAATTAGGATTTCTTCCATTTACGTTATCAAGAAATCTCATCCCACATAAAAATAAAATAGGATATTATCTTTAACTTATTTATTTCATAAATAAATAATTTAAAATATTATCCTTTATTATTTCATGAATAAATAAAGTAGGATATTATCCTTTACTCATTTATTTCTTAAATAAATAAGATAAGTTATTATCCTTCATTTATTTCATAAATAAATTAATTAGGATATTATCCTTAATTTATTTCATAAATAAATTGGTTAGATTTCTAGAGGAGTTAATGCATATTTTAAACGATTAGATTGTGAAAACTTATAATTTGTTGATGTCTGAGTCGAGCACGAGTCTTGTATGATCATCATCCCCAGTCCCCTTCTTATTATCATAGTACTCTCTTTTTTGCTTGCTTTAATCTAATGTTTGCTCTCTAGTTGCTTTAATTGTGTTTCTTAGTTTAATTTAATAGTTAATCAATCCTTGTTTGTGCTCGATATATACATTAGCAAAGGTATCGAGTGATTGATTGATTTCTCTTCCCAAGAGTACGACACCCTTTATGCCATAATGACATGTGTGTACACTTGCGCATTTTAGATAATAATTAATTATCTGATCACCCACCATCAGATTGTTTTCTTGTGAGGATTGCTTAGTTATTGCAGCTAAGTCTCCTAATTTTAATCCTTGAGGACAAGGATTTCCTATTAAGGGGAAATGTCATGAACCTTGAGCTAAACTCCAGTTTGAATGATGGTCGTTGAATGGGATCAAGCAGGTCTAATTTGAGTTATAAGATTTGTTTTACAATAAAAATGGGCTAAATTTATGGAAAACATGTTGAATCTGGTCATTAAACTTAACCATAGGTGAACTGAAAGGTTTTAGAGAATTGAATGGATGGATTAATTAAGTACATGGTTACAAATGAAATAAATAAGAAAGTGAAGGTTACAAGTAATGAAATAAATAAGAAAGTGAAGGTTACAAGTAATGAAATAAATAAGATTAATGTAAGAGGTTATATTAATCCTATAGCCAAAATGTAATGGTGTTTAGTATAGATATTATTATTGTATTAAAAGGAGAATCTGTATGGTTTTTAGAATAGTATAAATAGAGATGTTCTTGGATTTGTAAGATAAGACAAGATAAGATAAATAAGAAAGAAAGAAAGAGAGTTTGTAAGAAGAAGAGTTGAGTTTTAATAGAGTGTTGATTGAGTAGAGAAAAAAAAATAGTGTGAGTTTCTCCTCTCCACTTCCTCCTCTTCTATAGTCTTTGTCTTCAAAAGTATTAGTTTTCCATCACGCTTTCGCAACAAAGTGGTATCAGCGACACGTTAAAATGGCTTCGATGAGTGCTATCCCATTTCCCACACTTACAAAATATAATTATGAACGGTGGAGCATCCAAATGAAGGCATTCCTTGGTGGCCAAGGAGTATGGGAAGATGTCAAAAAAGAATATGTATAACCAGAAAATCTAGCCGGTGCTAGTAATGCAGTCAAACAAAATGCACGAGAAACAAAAATGAGAGAACAAAAGGCTCTCTCATTTATACAACTCGTCGTGGATGACAACATTTTCAAGAAGATCGCACAAGCCAACACCCCAAAAAAGGCTTGGGATATTCTTGCTAATACTTTCAAAGGTATTGACAAAGTAAAGAAAGTTAGTTTACAGGCACTTCAAGGCGAATTTGAATCACTACAAATGAAGGACTCCAAGGCAGTATTTGACTTTATTTCAAGATTACTTTTGATTACAAATCAACTTAAAAGTAATGGAGAAAAAATGGAGGATAGACGAGTGGTAGAAAAGATCTTTCGATCCCTTGATCCGAAGTTTGATCATATTATGGTGGCCATCGAAGAGTCCAATGATGTGGAAAATATGAAGGTTGATGAGCTCATGGGTAAACTACAAATCCACGAAGAGAAGTTGAAAAGGAGAGCTAAAGAACCAATTGAGCAAACCTTCAAGCAAAGTTTCACATCGGAGAGTACCGAGATGATGCAGAAAGTAGCATTCGTGAGGTGGCTTTATATCTCAGCATGGTCGTGATCGCGGTCGAGGCCGTGGTAGAGGATGTGGACGAGGTGTCAAAGGAAAAATCTCATTTCGAAGTCAGATCGGTGAGAGGCCAATCTTGAGGTCGTGGAGGACAATCAAGGTGGCAAAGGAAAAATGATGTGGAGTGCTTCAATTACCATCGAAATGGACATTATGCCTATGAATGTTCAGTGAGGTCGAAGGTGAAGCCCTATTGTTAGCCCATAAACTACAAGATGGGGGAAAAGAAAGCATTTGGTACCTTGACACCGGTGCTAGCAATCACATGTGTGGACACAAGTACATGTAAGTCGAGATGGATAAATCAGTTAGTGGTGATATCTTTTTTGGAGACTCGTCAAAAATATAAATTGAAGGACGAGGTAATATTTTGATTCGTTTGAAGAATGAAGATCACAAATTCAGCTCAAACGTATACTATGTTCCTGGGATGAAAGCGAATATTTTGAGTTTAGACCAACTGTTGGAGAAAGGATATGATATCCACATGAAATACAAAAATCTCTACCTTCGAGATGGCAAAGGAAGGTTATTAGCTCGTATACCAATGACGAGAAATAGGATGTTCTTGATGAATATCAAGAACAATTTGGCGAGATGCTTGAAAGCATGTGTCGAAGATCAATCTTGGCTATGGCACTTGAGGCTCGGACATCTTAATTTTGGAGGCCTTAAGTTGATGTCAACAAAGAGAATAGTGAATGGAATTCCTTCCATAAACCACCCGGATCAATTATGTGAGGGTTGTCTTGTGGGAAAACAACATCGTTAAAATTTCCCGAATGAGTCAAAGATAAGAGCAAATGAACCATTGGAGTTGGTTAGTACAGATGTGTGTGGTCCGATCACACCGAACTCGCTGGTAAAAAGCAGGTATTTCATATTGTTCATTGATGACTATAGCAAGAAGACGTGGGTGTACTTCCTCAAGGAGAAATCAGAAGCATTCTCAACCTTTAAAAGATTCAAGGCAATGGTGGAGAAGCAAAGTGGCTATCAAATTAAGTCACTTCAATCAGATCTAGGAGAAGAGTTTATCTCGAAGGAATTCAACTTATGTGACGAGAATGGGATTCGGCGCTATGACCAATCCATATTCACCCCAGCAAAATGGAGTGGCAGAGAGGAAGAACCGATCTATTTTGAAGATGGCTCAAAGCATGTTGAGAAGTAAAGATTTGCCTAAGGAGTTATGGGTCGAAGCTGTGGAGTGCACTGTGTACTTGTTAAATCGAAGCCCGAGAAGAAGTCTGTGGAACCAAACTCCACAAGAAGCATGGAGCGGGTACAAGCCGAGTGTATCTCATTTGAAGGTGTTTGGAAGCACAGCCCAGCTGAGTGTATCTTGTGACATCCCGCTCGTCCAATTTGTAAGGTACGCTACGTTTCAACCTTTTAATGTGTTTAATTGTGTGATTTTATATTTTTCGTGGCCCTATTTTGAACTCTTTAAGAGTTTAGGGGCTTGTTTGCAATTTTCTCTTTTAGGGGTTTTCCGGTCACTTCTCGTTCGGTCGAGATTTTGACCTCTTTGACCCCTTCAACGCGTTCGGGGCGTCGAGACGAGTCCGTAGACTCTAAGTTTGCCCAATTCGGATGTCGTTAGCTCGTTCGTTTGTTCGTTTTTGCGTACGAGGACCCGAGATATATACCCCGGATCCTCGTTTTGCGTGCCACAAGTTCAGCTCCAGCCTTCAGCGTCTTCTCCAGCGTTCCAGTTACTGTTCACACGCACTCGAGGTGTGTTTACACACACATGCTCGTTCTCCCTCGTTTCTCGACGGAATTCGACGAACCATTAGTGGAAATTTATCAGCTCGACGAGCCCGTCACGATGGTACAAGAATCTCGGCCAACCGACGACCGACGGCGACGGAATCGCCGAATTTCAGACGCAGCGGCGGCTAGGCGGAACCCCCGCCACTTCGCCGCCCATTTGCGGCGGTTTCCGGCCACCCTCCGGCGACACGCGCCCCCAGGCCAGGTAAAGGGGCTTCCGGCGAGGAGGCCGCACGCGCCGCCTGAAGCTCGCGGCGGCGGCGGCGGTTACTGTAGCGGCGTATTTCGCCGCTTTCCGGCGACTTTTTCCGATGGGGTTTGGTGGTTTCCGGACGTTTTCGACCTCCTGAATCCATTTCCGGCATCAGATTGGGACGAATCGCGGCGTAGGTGGCTGTTCCGGCGAGTGGCGCACCGGCGGACGTTTGGCGGCGGATTTGGCCCTCTTCCGGTGGGCTTTTGGTGGTGGTTTCTTCACGGAAGTTGCTCAGAATATCGAAACGTAGCGGATGGCGTTGGCCCCAACCCGAGAACCGGCCGGCGGCGGCGAACCGGTGGCGGACCGGTCTGGACCGGCGGTCCGATTTTTCGGCGACTTTTCCGACGGTTGACTAGGGGGCTTTTGTAGGGCTCGTTACGGGCTTTCCAACGGTATGTCCGGATTTTATTTTCGTTTAGCGGTTTGCGTTTAATTTCAGTTTTCGTGTTAGGATTTAAGTTCGGTTTTTCGTTAACGAAGTCCCGTGTGTTTAGCTTTTTCTGAAATTGGTTGGGGGCTTTTATTGAGTAGGCCGAGGCGTACGTTTCTGTCCTTCCGGGGATTTTTCCGACCACCGTAGGCGGTGTTCCGGTGACGGCCGGTGGCTGTTCGGCCGGCTACGGTGGCGGCATTCCGGCGACTTTCGGACAGTAGGTCCGTTTCGTTGTGGTGAGTCCAACGCCACTTTCCGTTCGTCAATCGGATGTCCGGTTGATTTTATATGAATTTTTGAAGTGGTTGTATTTACTTTTGTTAATTGTTTGTAATTGTCAATTAATTACTGTAAGCGTGAATTACTGATTGAATTGTGCTCCTATGTGTATGAAAACTTGTATGAATTATAATTTGATATATTTGGATAATTTGATTTGTACGACCATGGGGTCGCCGGTTATGACCCCTGTGCACGTTCTCATTTGAGATATTCACGTGCGACCTAGGGAGGTTGGGAAGGCGTGGTATCTTGAGCCCTCGGTGGATAACCGGGGAAGGCACAGTGTGGGTTCGCTACCCCGTGTGTGTTTGTATCTGTATGAGTAGTGAGGGTTTGCTCCCCGAACTACATGGTGTTGGGGTTGGATTGTTTATGTTATTTGTTTGTTTTCTGATTTGATACGTATGATTCGATATGGAAGTAAGGTGGGAGACCCGTACTCGCCGGGTATATGATTATGATATGTTATGTTGATTATGAAACGGGATAGGAGCTTTCTCTCTTAATAAAATATGAGTATGCTCAGTTTGTTAAGTTATGAATAAGATAAGATTTGTATAAGTTTGATTTGATATGATATGTATAAGTTCGACTTGAAAATGGTTTTGGTATTCAAAACCCTACTCCCGGTTCATAATCTTTCTTTTGATACGTGCTCTGCTCCTTATTATGTATAGTGTGTGTGAGTTCAGCCCCCTCGCTCAGTCAGTGGACTGACCCTCGCCCCATCTATGTTTTTAGTTGCAGGTACCAATTGTTGGAGTTCGAGCTAGGCGGCTTTGAGTCTGGTCTGTCGAGTCTGTGTCGGTCTGTTTGATTTTGCTAAGTATTTTGTTCTGATTTATTTATGATAATTATGTATATAGTATGTTCTGTACAAGATGATACTTATGCTTGGATTACATGAATTTTCGGGACAGGTTAGGACAGGGTGTGGGTTAGTTGAACCCGTTTATTTATGTTCGTTGATTAAAGTTTTTGTTAGTTCATATTTTGCATCGCTTCCGCATTCGGGTTTTGCTTATTTTACTTGTACAGGGTTTAGTTACCGCCTAGCTTTGGTTGGTTTTTTCGTTTGTCACCCGTTCGCTGTGACTTGGTGCGTGTGCGGACTCTCCATTTCGTACCACGTGTCGGGTCATAGTGCGGGGGTGTGGTGCCCCACCGCTTGGGGTGCTACATCTTAAGTGGTATCAGAGCTACCAGGTTCAAAGCCGGTGCTCTGGAGTCGGGTCGTGTCAGTTTAGGTCGTACGGCATAGGAGTACTTGTGCATTGCATTCGTTTAATGTGAAATATTGACTTCTCTGTATGAATTTGTCTGAGCCTATGTGATTGTGTGCACACTATGATTACGATTTTTGAAACAATTATCATTGTTATGCCTTAAATTTTTGTAAATTATGTGTTGCATCTGCATTCAGTAGGTGCTCTTAATTGTTTTCATTACTTGACATATCCACTCACTAACTTCCATGCATAAATATTTATTCAAGTTGTGAATTGTAGGGTTACTCCTTGGCACCAAAATTGTAATTGATCGTGACAACACTTTCCACTTCTACCAATTGATGAAAGAGGATTTGAGACTTCCATCTTCTGACTACTTGGAGCAAACGAATCTCTACAAGAATTCAGTCAGGGTTCGATGCTAATATGATGGAAACAGGTATCATGCATTCATAGCACGTGCATCATGCATTGGATTAAATTATAATTATTCTGATCTTTTTGTCCTACGTGCTCGATTGCTTTTCCTGCTGATTAATGAGTGTATGCCATTCACATCCCTAAACCCACATGCATTAGAATCGTGATTGTATTTTAGGTGGTCATATATCTGATTCACCAAGTGCTGTCTTAGTTGAAGTCTCATTGGAATTCGAACAAGGGTTGACCAGATAGTGAATGATCGAGCTAGCACAGCCAGGATATTGGGTGGATAAAAGAAGACATTCGAATACGAGTGAGATATTAGATCTTTTGATTATCGGGGTGCCCTCAGGGTAGGTACTTATTATTTGGAGGTGCTCGGGAGTACATGTTTTATAAGAAAGCCAGAATTTCTAACTCTGGATGGCGTGAAGTGACAATGAAGAGATCAAGGCAATTGTACCATTCAGAGAATTCAAAGCAGGAAATCAGGTTACTGTTATAAAGACACTTACCAGAGTAGTTGCACTACACAAAGGAAAAAGGGGAAAGTTGTGTAAGCTGTGGAATTTTATGCCGAGGTCATTGAAGAACAACTTCACCAAATATTGAGGATAAGAATATCAACCACGACGACGGTGTACTAAGCAAGATTGTGTAAAAAAATTCTTCATTTATCTCTCCACGATTGTCTTGAGAGATTTTACCGTGAAAGAATGGTGATTTCCGATTACCGAGGATTCTATTGGGATTTCAAGAGATTACGCGGATCACTATACTCCGAGAATCAAACGAGACGATCCAAGATCAGTTGAGTACCGGAGAATCTGAAGGAATACTAAAGAATGCAAGTTTGAACGGGAAGTTGGAACTATGGCCAGATAAGGAGTTGATTAACCTTCCAAGTTAAAGAAATTGCCAACCTCGACTCCACTACTACGGTGAACGGTACATTGAGCATCCATGGCATTTGCACTCATGCATTTCATAAGTAATTATAATTATTTTTGCTTGACATATGTGACAATGTGTAATGTTTGATGTTGCTCGAGTTTAATAACGTGACTAACTGCTGTAATTTTCATAACTTTAAAATTGTTGTTGTTGTGAATTTTTGTAAACTATATGGATTACCTGCTTGCGTGAACTATCCGTGCTTCAGTGCTTATAATTTCTTTGGTTACTCACTAATCCTTCATGCACCTACAAGCATATTGTGATTTTATTTTACAGAGATTCCATCGCGATATCCCCCTGAGTTGAGCATGGATGATGAGTCGATACTCTAGGGACACCGATATCAGTCGGGTAAAGGTACACTACACATGCATCCCATGTTTTGCATCATGTGTTATTTTGATGTGCGTATGTTTGAATGCTGTGTAAGTGAACTTGTGTGCTAGAGAGTTGTTGAGATCTCTCTATTTGTGTGTTAGGGAGATGTGGGATTCTCCCTATTTATGTGATAGAAAGATGTTGGATTCTTTCTAATTATGTGAGCAAGAGATGCTGGATTCTCTTAGAGCTAGATATTTGGGAGATGCTGGATTCTCTCGAATTTAGGGGTTTGAGAAATGCTGGATTTTCTCAAACTAGAATGTTTGGAAGATGTGGAAGTCTGCCAGACCTAGGTTGAGAGACGGGGCTCTCTCGATTACGTGGTTGAGAGACGGGGTTCTCTCAATTCTGTGCCTGAGAGACGGGGTTCTCTCCTTTGATGTGCTGGGAGACGGGGTTCTCTCTTTCTTGTGTGCTGAGAGATGTGATTCTCTCTTGTTTGTCGCGGTTGAGTTTTGCGTGGCCTGTTGTTGGTTTGCAACCGGTGAAGAAGTGACAGTTCCGAGCTTTGGGTGCAGTGGCCTAGTGGGGGATCGAACAAGTTTGAAGTGACCAACGGTCAACTGTTTGAACAAACTTCTGTGACTACGGAACTCTGAAGGAAGTTGAAGTAAACAATGGGAGTAAACTTCACATCCAGGGCTATGACTCTACACGATTTCAGGAGATGGATTGAAATGCTTCAGTTCGAAGCTTTCCGACTCAGTAATAGGACCTGAGGACAGGTCCTTTTGAAGGAGGGGAGTTTGTGACATCCCGCTCGTCCAATTTGTAAGGTACGCTACGTTTCAACCTTTTAATGTGTTTAATTGTGTGATTTTATATTTTTCGTGGCCCTATTTTGAACTCTTTAAGAGTTTAGGGGCTTGTTTGCAATTTTCTCTTTTAGGGGTTTTCCGGTCACTTCTCGTTCGGTCGAGATTTTGACCTCTTTGACCCCTTCAACGCGTTCGGGGCGTCGAGACGAGTCCGTAGACTCTAAGTTTTCCCAATTCGGATGTCGTTAGCTCGTTCGTTTGTTCGTTTTTGCGTACGAGGACCCGAGATATATACCCCGGATCCTCGTTTTGCGTGCCACAAGTTCAGCTCCAGCCTTCAGCGTCTTCTCCAGCGTTCCAGTTACTGTTCACACGCACTCGAGGTGTGTTTACACACACATGCTCGTTCTCCCTCGTTTCTCGACGGAATTCGACGAACCATTAGTGGAAATTTATCAGCTCGACGAGCCCGTCACGATGGTACAAGAATCTCGGCCAACCGACGACCGACGGTGACGGAATCACCGAATTTCAGACGCAGCGGCGGCTAGGCGGAACCCCCGCCACTTCGCCGCCCATTTGCGGCGGTTTCCGGCCACCCTCCGGCGACACGCGCCCCCAGGCCAGGTAAAGGGGCTTCCGGCGTGTCTTTCTGGACAAGCGGCGCCGCCATCGGGGCGGCGAGGAGGCCGCACGCGCCGCCTGAAGCTCGCGGCGGCGGCGGCGGTTACTGTAGCGGCGTATTTCGCCGCTTTCCGGCGACTTTTTCCGATGGGGTTTGGTGGTTTCCGGACGTTTTCGACCTCCTGAATCCATTTCCGGCATCAGATTGGGACAAATCGCGGCGTAGGTGGCGGTTCCGGCGAGTGGCGCACCGGCGGACGTTTGGCGGCGGATTTGGCCCTCTTCCGGTGGGCTTTTGGTGGTGGTTTCTTCACGGAAGTTGCTCAGAATATCGAAACGTAGCGGATGGCGTTGGCCCCAACCCGAGAACCGGCCGGCGGCGGCGAACCGGTGGCGGACCGGTCTGGACCGGCGGTCCGATTTTCCGGCGACTTTTCCGACGGTTGACTAGGGGGCTTTTGTAGGGCTCGTTACGGGCTTTCCAACGGTATGTGCGGATTTTATTTTCGTTTAGCGGTTTGCGTTTAATTTCAGTTTTCGTGTTAGGATTTAAGTTCGGTTTTTCGTTAACGAAGTCCCGTGTGTTTAGCTTTTTCTGAAATTGGTTGGGGGCTTTTATTGAGTAGGCCGAGGCGTACGTTTCTGTCCTTCCGGGGATTTTTCCGACCACCGGAGGCGGTGTTCCGGTGACGGCCGGTGGCTGTTCGGCCGGCTACGGTGGCGGCATTCCGGCGACTTTCGGACAGTAGGTCCGTTTCGTTGTGGTGAGTCCAACGCCACTTTCCGTTCGTCAATCGGATGTCCGGTTGATTTTATATGAATTTTTGAAGTGGTTGTATTTACTTTTGTTAATTGTTTGTAATTGTCAATTAATTACTGTAAGCGTGAATTACTGATTGAATTGTGCTCCTATGTGTATGAAAACTTGTATGAATTATAATTTGATATATTTGGATAATTTGATTTGTAAATTGAACCCCCGACTTGTCGATTTTGCTACTTGGTTAGTCTAGAGGGGGTGTTTGCGTAATATTTGAAAAAGTGGGAATTTGTTTGATTTGAATTAATAGACCTTAGTAATGAAATCTAAAATGTAATGTATGAATTGAATATGTAACGTATGAATTTAATGAACTTAGTTTGATTAGAATTTGACTTATAGGAAATATGAACTTTGAATGATTAAATAACTTGCTTTGAATTTGTATAAGACTTCGTGAGGTTTAAATAAATTAGAAGCATGCTACAGTGATGGCTTGACTTATTAATACTTGGAAATTTGTATGAAATGCGATATGAATTGTCGGAACTTTGTTAATTGAATTTGTTAGGTATTAAATGAATTGATATGAAATGATATGAAGTGCTTTGCCTTTAATTTTGTTATTTGCATTAATTATGCACATGAACATGCCTTAATGTTTTGTTTCGCATATAATTTATATAAATTTGAACCTTGCTGATGTGATTGCATTTATTAAGTGTTTGAGCATATGCCGTGCGTCCCTATGTGGTTGTCTGCTTGAGTCTGAGTTCCGTGCTGTGGTTGTGTGTTCAGTTGGTACAGGTGCACCCGGGGTGGTGACTTGAGGTCGTGCAGGTTCCGGGGTGGACCTTCTGCTTTGTATTTGGCTCCGTTTGGTGTAAGTTGAGGTTTTAGGATTTTTGTTTTAGTTACAGCGACCTACAACATTCTGTGCTCGTTTTCAAGCCTGCATGCGATTATTCTATTATATTTATATATTAGATATGTGTTTATATGATACGTTTATGATTTGTCATACGATTAAAGGTTTTCGAACTGTATATGTACGAGCATATGTAAGCTTGAAATGTTTTGCAACGAGGCTATGCTCCAAACCGTGTGTCTTCATACCAGCTGCGGATTAGGATGACACGGAGAGGTACGTTTATAGCATATGCTAAGTTGCAAGGTATGGTATGCTCCGATAAGGTACGTAAGTATGATTTTGATACGATATGATAAGTTTCGTATGTAGCGAGTTATGATATGATTTGTTCTGATATGCTCTGTTCTGTTGTGTTGGGCCCTGAGACGTGGGTAAGGGAGACCCGGGACGACCATGGGGTCGCCGGTTATGACCCCTGTGCACGTTCTCATTTGAGATATTCACGTGCGACCTAGGGAGGTTGGGAAGGCGTGGTATCTTGAGCCCTCGGTGGATAACCGGGGAAGGCACAGTGTGGGTTCGCTACCCCGTGTGTGTTTGTATCTGTATGAGTAGTGAGCGTTTGCTCCCCGAACTACATGGTGTTGGGGTTGGATTGTTTATGTTATTTGTTTGTTTTCTGATTTGATACGTATGATTCGATATGGAAGTAAGGTGGGAGACCCGTACTCGCCGGGTATATGATTATGATATGTTATGTTGATTATGAAACGGGATAGGAGCTTTCTCTCTTAATAAAATATGAGTATGCTCAGTTTGTTAAGTTATGAATAAGATAAGATTTGTATAAGTTTGATTTGATATGATATGTATAAGTTCGACTTGAAAATGGTTTTGGTATGCAAAACCCTACTCCCGGTTCATAATCTTTCTTTTGATACGTGCTCTGCTCCTTATTATGTATAGTGTGTGTGAGTTCAGCCCCCTCGCTCAGTCAGTGGACTGACCCTCGCCCCATCTATGTTTTTAGTTGCAGGTACCAATTGTTGGAGTTCGAGCTAGGCGGCTTTGAGTCTGGTCTGTCGAGTCTGTGTCGGTCTGTTTGATTTTGCTAAGTATTTTGTTCTGATTTATTTATGATAATTATGTATATAGTATGTTCTGTACAAGATGATACTTATGCTTGGATTACATGAATTTTCGGGACAGGTTAGGACAGGGTGTGGGTTAGTTGAACCCGTTTATTTATGTTCGTTGATTAAAGTTTTTGTTAGTTCATATTTTGCATCGCTTCCGCATTCGGGTTTTGCTTATTTTACTTGTACAGGGTTTAGTTACCGCCTAGTTTTGGTTGGTTTTTTCGTTTGTCACCCGTTCGCTGTGACTTGGTGCGTGTGCGGACTCTCCATTTCGTACCACGTGTCGGGTCATAGTGCGGGGGTGTGGTGCCCCACCGCTTGGGGTGCTACATATCTCATTTGAAGGTGTTTGGAAGCATGGCCCATATGCATGTTCCTGATCAGCATCGAAGCAAGTTAGACAATAAAAGTGAGAGGTACATTTTTGTTGGATATGATCAACACTCGAAGGGCTACAGGTTGTATGATCCTATCAACAACAAGATTGAAGTAAGCCAGGATGTTTACTTTGATGAGAATGTTAGGAATAGTGCCCTGAAAGACGATGTAATAGTCCACTTTAGTACTTTCCTTTTGTAAATCACAGATAATATTTGAATAATACGAATTAAGACAACTTCTTTATATGCTCGTGTTTGATTGTATTTTTACTTTAACTATACATGTATAAGAACTCCCCTAATCGATATGACTTATAGGACTCAACCATTTAGGAGAAGTGGTTCATGAGACGAGACCTATATCACATAAGTCATGATTAGAGATCACTCCAAGCCGATGAGTCCTATAGACAGTGGGAGTGTCAACCTGACTGGTTCGAGGCTTGCTCGTGTGATCACACCCTTAAGAAGGACCACCTTGTAAAGTGTAATGCTGATACGTGCATGATACATGGGGGTGCTTACTCATTCTAAGTAAGTACACTGTGGTGTCCCGTGTGAGAAGATTCCTAAATGGGAAAGGAAGTTTCTATATCTGGAAATAGAAACTTCCAGATTAGGAAATATCTCACGAGTCATTGATGTGATTAAGTGATCCTTAGACTTGAGATTCCATTGATACTTTATGGGCTAACTCTGTAGTCTTAGGTATAAGCTTTAAAGGGTGTCGCCTTAGACAACAGATTCAAAGCTTATGCTGGGGCTACACAAGTGACACATGAAAGTATAAGAGGATCGATAAAGGACCTACACTTACATTAGCAAGTTGATCTCTTATTGTGTAAGTCATTCATATGTCATCTAGGAGTCCTTGGCCAAGGCAGCGGATCAAGACATCAAGAAATGAATTTCTTGGATTGAGATCAAATAGATATGAAGTGCACTGAACTTTAAGATCAAGATTATTAGGGTTCTAATTATTCCTTTACCCTAGATCTTGATTAAGAGATGGGACGTAGGAGGATTGTATCTCACATATGTCAATGACTTAAAGGTTCTGTCGAATCGAGACATTCTAATTCAGCTAGGGGTCAAACACCTGTAGCTAGACTATGGTCGTTTGATCTGTGGACTGATTAATTAATTAGGAAATTAATTAATTGGGGTCACTGCTAATTGAATTAAGAACCTAGAGGGTCACCCACAATAACCCGGTCACGTGAGTTAAGGCTTGAATCGATTAAACGAGTTGATCGAACCATTAAGAGAATGGTGGGGCCCACACGTGTGAATCACACGTGTGGAACACGGGGATGACACGTGTCCTTGGGGACACATGTAGTCACGTGTATATATTAAATAATTAATGTGTTAATTATTTAATGGACTTTGATTTAATTTTGAATTAATATTAAAGTCCTATTTTGGAGAATAAAGTCTAATAAATAATTAATTATTAGTCTTCAAGTTATTTATTATTTAATAAACAAAGTAAAAATAAATATCTAAGAGAGTTAGATAGTTTCTTGCTCATCAAGTTGGTCAAAACTTAAGAGTTTTAATCAAAGTTGGAAAGCTTTATTTCCAAGCAAGAAATAAGAAGCTAGTGGGTTAGCAAATCCTATCTCCATTAGGAGATGGATTTCGAACCCTAGCCCTTTAAATACAAGGGGATCGAGCCCCTTGATGGGTGATACGAAATTCTCCTTTCTCCAATAATTGTACACTAAACCGTAGAGCCTAAACACCGAATATAGAACTAGCATCCTCCCTATTCAGATCATGGTCGCGGTTGGTGGACTAATTCTCTAGAGGGCTACTATCGTGAAGTCTTGAAAGATTCGAAGGAGCTTTTTGGGATCAAGCCGTGTGAAGAGCGTTCTTGGGCGGCTAGAACGTATCAATAAAGCTACTATCTAAGTGAGTTTCTTGATCTCTACAAATTTGGGAATAGGAATTGCAAGATTCGATTCTATCTTTTGGGAAATTTTTTTAAAAATTCCGCTGTGTTTCTATTTGTTTTCCCAATAAAGAAAAGTTCATGGAATTGGAGTTCTGAAGAAAAAGAGCAATATAGCTTCTATCCTATCGAGACGGAGCCCAGTCGTGGTGAAAATGAAGAAGAGTCAGAGGAGCCGATCACTCCGACAACACAATCACCATCTAGTTCCACCTTGATAGAACGTGATTCAAGTATAGGACCTGTAGGAAAAAGGTCCTTGAATGATATATATGATGAATTGAATCAAAACAATACATTGTTTAGTCTATTTGCAGATACGGAGCCAATTGATTTCGAAGTGGCTTCAATGAGTCAAAAATGGAGAAAAGCCATAGATGAGGAGATTGATGCCACCAAAAGAAATGATACGTGGGAGTTAACCACGTTGCCAGCCGGATAAAAACCCATCGAAGTAAAGTGGGTTTACAAGATCACAAGAAGCTAACAGGGTGAAGTCGAGCGCTACAAGGCGAGACATGTAGTGAAAGGTTACAAGCAAAGGGCTAGAATTGACTATGATGAAGTGTTTGCCCCTGTTGCAAGATTGGAGACGATCAGACTTTTGATCTCAATGGCAGCACAAAGCAAGTGGAGGATTCATCATATGGATGTGAAATCAGCTTTCCTGAATGGTTACCTTGAAGAAGAGGTTTACATCGAACAACCGGAGGGTTATTCAGTACGAGGTCAAAGAGAGAAGGTGCTGGAATTAAAGAAAGCTTTGTATGGTTTGAAGCAAGCTCCGAAAGCATGGAATAGTCGGATCGATAAATATTTTCAAGAGAAGGGATTTGAAAAATGCCCTTCTAATGCCCCAATTTCCGGAAGTTCAGGTAAGCACGCCACGAGCGGGTCTTCGGGAGTTAGGAGATTTAATTTAATTATTTCAATCATTTAATTATAACTTTTGTCATATTATATGCATTATTTGTGCAAGTGGATCATCACCACCATCTCTCCATTTCATCTCATATTTCTTTTATCTCAAGGTATAATATGAGAATTTTTGTGAATCTCTTGAATATAGGATTGAGTAGGGTTTATGGAGTAAGTGATGAATTTTTGTTATTTGGAGTTAGAAGCATGTTTATGATCAAAGAAGTGAAAGCTTACATGAAAAATTGAAAATATTGAATTATGTGGAAGTTGGAAACATGAATATATATATGGGGTTTTGGTGATGGATCTTTGATGAGTTGATGTATATTTCATGGTTTAATTGATGCATAAGTGTAGTATAATGTGTAATAGATGCATTTGAGTATTCGTTATGGAGTGAAATTGCATTTGTTGTTATTTTGTGAGGTTTTGGTTCGTTTCCCCTGTTTTGCTGCTGCTGCGTAGCAGGTGGCGGCCGTGACCAAAAGCAGAGTAAAAGTGGTCACCCCCGCGACCCACTCACATTTCTGGCAAGATTTTAGGTCGCGCCCGCGACCTGAATCATGGGTAAAATTTGTCAGGCCCGCGACCTGATTTTGGCCATGTTTCGAGATTTGAAAAAATTAGAGGAAAAATCGAGAAAAATTAGGTCGCGCCCGCGACCCCTGTATTTTCTGCATAAAAATGTGAATTTCAAACTTAATTTGCATGGTTTTCTTGGTTTGTTTCCAGCATGTACACTTCATTGATATGTCATATAATGCATTATATTATGTGTATCTTATGTATCATGGGATTTTGTGCTTAAGTTCCATAGGGGAGGATTGTGTAGTATTTTTATACCTTGACTCATACATTGATTGCTTGACCCTTGCTACATTACTTTATTAACTGAATATGGTCATGACAGTTATCAATTGTAATTGCATTATTGACACTAATTGAACATGTCGTTCGTCTTAAATGGTTCATGCGAGTCAAGTCTTACGTATACTTGCCCTTGTTAAACAGATCACATTCTAGGAGACGAGGAGCACGCTCCATAGGGTGTTTCCTTATTTCTTTTGGTCGGTAAAGGTGAGGTTACTTCTAAATATAAAGAACCCTACAACCCTATGTGAATTTTGGGCCAAAATGTATCTGTATATATCTATAGTTTCCAAAACTTTATTGATCTTCAATTGAATTACCGAATTGTACCGATTGATTGATTGACTGAATTAATTGATTTGGCGAGTATATTGTTCATTGTGGGCCCGAGGTTAGTGTATTGAGCCAACCGGGAAAGCTTGGGCTGATGGGCAACTCTTGCACTATCCTCACATTGTTGGGATGACCCCTGAATCCACTAGGAGATTAGTGGAAGAAGGAGTTCCGGGTATAGGGAATCATGAACCCTATACTCACATTGATTGGATGGCGGGGCCTTGCAATCCCCCATCACCCGGAGGAAGAAGGAGTTATTGAAACTGCTAATTGTGCACTGAAATTGATTGCTTGATCACTTAATCATTTAAAATTAAATTATTGTACACAGTCGGAGAAAGGCTGGAGAATTACCCTCACTCGCCGGGCAACTGATTGATTGAACTGAATTGTATTGAATTGATTGAATTGTAAATTGATTAGCTGTAATCTCGGGTCAGGCCTATCTTATTCTTGAACTTATATTGTTTCCTTTTATAAAATCTTACCCGAGATTGTAGTTTGCATGGTAATTGCGCTTATAGTTATTAAACCCTTCACTCAGTCTTTCATAGACTGACACCTTATATTTTTAGGTATTGTAGATTAAGTGCTAGGCGGGATTGAGTCGAGTTTTGCCTCTTTTGGGTCTAGCATTATCATTTTCATGTTTCATGTATATTATGGATTCATTAATAGCTCAGATGAAGTGTTTTGGGTATCTATGTACATATTATGACATATACTTGGAAAATATTGGCATGTTTATGGAATTTTGGGAGATGATAATGTATTGATATGTATATGGAGTAGACGGCATGCTTTTGGATACTTGTTAATTGATAATGAAAAATTATGCTTCCACTTTTATTGTTCTGAATTGATTGTTTGGTTTGGGGTTAGTCCCGCCTAGCTATTATCGTTTTTTATTGTCTCCCGTTTGCTATAGCTTTGGTTCATGTATGGATTGTCCATTTCATATGTGAATTGAACTATAGTGTGGGGGATGTAGTGCCTAGCGTTCCGGGTGCTACATCCTAAGGTGGTATCAGAGCCCGGTTGCAAAACCGCGGTTCTAACGTCGTGTCTTGTGAGTCTAAGTCATACGACATAGGATTATTTGATTAATTGCGAGTTTTACATCCTATTTGAATCTATTTGGATTTATTTGAATCTACTTGAATTATTTGAAACTATGTGATTTATGTGTATTATGAGTTTTATTGCACTTATTTGCAATTGTTAATCAGACATGCATGTGCAGTGTTTGAATTTCAGGATGCCTCGTGGAAGACCTAGTGGAGAGCATTCTCCAGGACATAGGCATCATCGCTATGATCATTCTCCTCCACCTCCACCCCCTCAAGCTCAACCTCAGGATTTCTTGAATTCTATGGTTTAGTTAATAGATCAAAGGTTGAGAGATTATGTGCCTCCAGCACCACCAGCTCCTCCACCACAACCGGCACCGATCTTAGATATTCTTCGGGAATTTCAGAATCAACATCTACCGAGCTTTTTTAAAGGAAATGATATACAAGCCGAGCAATGGCTTAAAGAAGTTGAAAGGATTTGGAATCTCATCCCTTGTGAATCTAGAGAGAAGGCTCGGTGCATACTTACTTTAATTCAAGGAGAAGCTTATTCTTGGTGGGAGAGTACCAAGATTGTCTTAGATACCACCAAAGAAGAAGTTACGTGAGAAGTTTTTGTAAGGGAATTCAAGAACAAATTTATTCCGCTCTCTTCTCGTACTCGAAGACTTAAGGAGTTCACCGAACTTAAACAAGGAGGAAGATCGGTTGCGAAGTATATAGCCGAGTTTGAGAGGTTATCCAAGTATGCACCTAATATTGCAAGTGACGACTTTCATAAGGCTATGCAATTCGTACATGGATTAAGGCTGGATATTCAAGCCACGATTGAAGCCGCCAATACTAGTACTTGGAAGAAAGCTACTTCGAAGGCTCTAAAGGTGGAAGATTCAGTTAATGCGAGAAGGTTTACCTATCGGTCAGGACAGGGTTCAGGGTCCGGTTCAAGAGCAGGATATAATACGGGAAAGAGGCCACTTACTTATGATACAACTCCTCCACAGCGTAAGGGTCCGGTAAAGAAGTTTAAACAACTGAGACCGATCCAGAAGGCTCCTCAGCCTCCTACTTTGCCACCACCACCCAAGAAACCCAAGTGTTCCTTCTACGGGCAACCAACTCATCACTATGACAATTGTAGGAGACACCTCGGGTTATGTTTGATATGTGGGAATGCCGATCATAGGGTGGACACTTGTCCGGATCGTCGGGACCAGCCTGCCGGGGGTCAGAGGCCGTTAATTAGAGCCCGTGCTTATGCTCTGGAAGGAGAAGAAGTGGATGCAGATGTGGACCCTGTAGCAGTTGTTGAAAGTACCATTTGCATTCATGGCATAGACATATATACTCTATTTGATCCGGGAGCTACCCACTCCTTTATTTCTCTTGATATATCTATGAAATTGCCTTTGTGTGTTACTTTCTCTTCTGCATGTTATGTTGTTAGTACTCCTTTTGGTGGTAGTGTAGAAACTAATCGGGTTTTTAGAGAGGTGCCGGTGAGTATTGAGGGTCGGGTTTTCTCGACGAATTTCATTGAATTACCGATGTCTCGCTATGGTTCTATCTTGGGAATGGATTGGTTATTCAAGCATTATGCTACCATGGATTGTCTGGCCAAAAGAGTACGGTTGGGTTCAGAAGTTGTTACAGGTTGGAGTTCTAAATCAGTACCTTTATTATCTTTTTCTGAAGCTTAGAAATTGGCCCTAGATGGAGCTACGGGATTCATAGCCTATATTCTTAATCAACCCAAGGATCAGATGAAATTAGAAGAAACAGAAGTGGTTAAAGAGTTTCCTGAAGTGTTTCCGGAAAAATTAGATTCGTTACCGCCGAATAGAGAAATAGAATTTGTGATTGACCTATTTCCGAATGCAGAGCCGTATTCCAAGACTCCGTATCGGATGGCTCCGGCAGAATTGTAAGAACTAAAAGTTCAGCTTGAGGCCTTATTAGAAGTTGGGTATATCAGACCGAGTTCGTCACCGTGGGGAGCACCGGTATTGTTTGTGAAAAAGAAAGACGGGACTCTACTGATGTGTATTGATTACTGGGAGCTAAATCGAATGACTATCAAGAATAAATATCCTCTTCCACACATTGAGGAGTTATTTGACATACTCCAAGGATCCAAGGTGTATTCGAAACTTGATCTACGACAAGGATATTATCAATTACGGATCCGAGCCGAGGATATCTCGAAGACGGGCTTCAATACTAGATATGGGCATTATGAATTTGTGGTTATGCCTTTTGGTTTGACAAATGCTCCCGACGCTTTTATGAATATGATGCATAGAATTTTTCGACCTTTTCTTGATTAGTTTGTAGTGATCTTCATTGATGATATTTTGGTTTTCTCCAAGTCGGTCGAGGAACATGCAAGGCATCTTGAACTTGTATTGAAAACTTTAAAGGATCATCAACTATTTCCAAAGTTTAGCAAATGTGAGTTTTGGATCGATCGGGTATCTTTCTTGGGTCATATTATTTCGGGAAATGGATTAGAAGTTGATCCTTCTAAAATTGAAGCGGTGTTGAAGTGGGAGAAACCAAAGAATGCCCCCGAGGTTAGAAGGTTCTTGGGTTTGGTGGGATACTACAGAAGATTTGTGCAAGATTTTTCCAAAATTGCCGCTCCCTTAACTCAGTTAACAAAGAAGGATGTCAAATTTGTGTGGGAGGATAAGTGTGACAAGTGTTTCAATATCTTGAAGGAGAAGTTGATTTCAGCTCCAGTTTTAACTCTCCCGGAGGGTTCGGAAGGTTATATTGTTTATACAGACGCGTCAAAAGAAGGTTTGGGATGTGTTTTTACTCAGAAGGGGAAAGTGATTGCCTATGCTTCTCGAAAGTTGAAAGAGCATGAAAAGAACTACCCTACACATGATCTTGAGCTTGCAGCGGTGATATTTGCACTCGGGAATGGAGACATTACTTGTATAGAGTGTCATTTGAGATTTTCACGGATCATAAGAGTCTTCAATATCTATTTACACAAAAGGATCTTAACATGAGGCAACGGCAATGGATGGAAAGGCTAAAAGATTATGATTGTGTTATTAAGTATCATCCCGGGAAGGTTAATATGGTTGCCGATGCTTTAAGTAGGAAGGTGGGTATAGCAAATTTGGAAGTTGAAGAAAGTAGTGGAATTGAGCCTATTGTGGTAAAAGCTCGGGTTTTTAATATCTCCATCCACCCGGAATTGAAACATAGATTGTTTGAGGCTCAAAATAAGGATCTGGAAGTTCAGAAATTAGTTGTTAAAGCAAGAAAGGATCCTGAAAGTCCATTCGGGTTCGATGAAACTGGTCTTCTTCGTTTCAAGAACTGAGTGGTAGTGCCAGATGAATTGAAAAGGGTATTGCTTGAAGAAGCACACAAGTCAGCATATTCGGTACATCCGGGAGGAAATAAATTGTATAAAGATCTAAAGCAATATTATTGGTGGTATGGGTTAAAGAAGGATGTAGCCGAATTTGTAAAGCATTATTTGACGTGTCAGAAAGTTAAAGCCGAGCATCAAAAGCCTGGAGGGCTTCTACAACCATTACCTATTCCCGAGTGGAAGTGGGAACAAGTGACGATGGATTTTATATTCGGGTTACCGAAGGTGAAAGGTGGTTATGATGGGATTTGGGTGATTATGGATCGATTAACAAAGTTTGCGCATTTTCTACCAGTACGAATGTCTTACAAGCTTAGCAAATTGGCCGAGATTTATAACAGAGAAATTATCCGACTTCATGGGATTCCGGTGAGTATTGTTTCAAACAGAGATCCCCGTTTTACTTCTAAGTTATGGCAAGAGTTGTAAGGGATTTTGGGCACGAAACTCCAATTTAGCACGGCATGTCATCCCCAAACTGATGGTCAGCCCGAGAGGGTTATTTGTTACTTGGAGGATCTACTTCGAGATTTTGCATTGGATTTTCAAAGTTCTTGGCATGATCAACTTCCGTTAATTGAGTTCGCATATAACAATAGTTATCAATCTTCAATTGGTATATCTCCATATGAATTACTGTATGGTCGAAAATGCCGGTCACCGTTATTCTTTGATTTAGAGGAATGGAAATAGACAAAACAAGAAGGTGTAAAGAAAAGCGAGAAACTTGAAAAACCTTCCAAAGCCGTGAGAGCTATGATCGAGAAAGTCCAACAGATACAACAACGAATGAAGGCTGCACAAGATAGATAGAAAAGTTATGCCGATGTTCGTCGAAGAGATCTTAAATTTGAAGTGGGGGACTGGGTTTTCTTGAAGGTATCTCCACGAAAAAAGGTTTTCTCGGATTGGAAAAGGAGGAAAGCTTAATCCTCGTTATTTGGGTCCGTTTGAAGTCCTTGAAAGAATTGGGGAGGTAGTCTATCGATTTGATTTACCACCGAATCTTACCAGAATTCATAATGTTTTTCATGTATCTCCGCTAAGAAAGTACTATCTGGATGAAACTGAAATTCTCCCCATTGAAGAAGTAGAATTGGAACCGAATCTGTCTTTTGTTCAGAAGCCGGTTAGAATTTTGGACAGAAAATATCAAGAGTTGAGAAACCGGAATATTCCTATGGTCAAGGTGTTGTGGCGAAGTGATAAAATCGAAGAGATGACTTGGGAGCCGGAAGACAAAATGAAGAGGTTCCACCGGGAGTTATTTATTTCCAATCAGTGAATCTGGGGACCAGATTCTTCTAAGGGGCGGGGAGAGTTATAACGTCCCAATTTCCGGAAGTTCAGGTAAGCACGCCACGAGCGGGTCTTCGGGAGTTGGGAGATTTAATTTAATTATTTCAATCATTTAATTATAACTTTTGTCATATTATATGCATTATATCTTCATGCATTTATATAAATTATTATCAACGTGGAATTTACGTGAACTAAGTGAGAACGTGTTTAGTTGTTATTATGTGGCCTTATTTGATCACTTCATGGAATTATGGACTTAAGTGCATAACATGAGATGGATATAAGTGATCTTTTGTGTAGAGATGGAACTTGTTTGTATGAATTCAAATATTAGAGGGACTTATGTGCAAAAATGGATGACTCATGGTTATTCTTTCAAGACTTTGAATATATCATCTTATTTCTTCCATTTCATTCCATTTTCATACAAGAATTACACACACACTCACACACTTGATCACGGTAGAAACACCAAGGAGGGAAGGAAGATTTTATCAAAAATTTAAACTTGATTCAACAGAGGAATTTGCACAAGTGGATCATCACCACCATCTCTCCATTTCATCTCATATTTCTTTTATCTCAAGGTATAATATGAGAATTTTTGTGAATCTCTTGAATATAAGATTGAGTAGGGTTTATGGAGTAAGTGATGAATTTTTGTTATTTGGAGTTAGAAGCATGTTTATGATCAAAAAAATGAAAGCTTGCATGAAAATATTGAATTATGTGGAAGTTGGAAACATGAATATATATATATGGGGTTTTGGTGATGGATCTTTGATGAGTTGATGTATATTTCATGGTTTATTGCTGCATAAGTGTAGTATAATGTGTAATAGATGCATTCGAGTATTTGTTATGGAGTGAAATTGCATTTGTTGTTGTTTTGTGAGGTTTTGGTTCGTTTCCCCTGTTTTGCTGCTGCTGCGTAGCAGGTGGCGGCCGTGACCAAAAGCAGAGTAAAATTGGTCACCCCCGCGACCCACTCACATTTCTGGCAAGATTTTAGGTCACGCCCGCGACCTGAATCATGGGTAAAATTTGTCAGGCCCGCGACCTGATTTTGGCCATGTTTCGAGATTTGAAAAAATTGGAGGAAAATTCGAGAAAAATTAGATCGCGCCCGCGACCCCTGTATTTTCTGCATAAAAATATAGTGCCTAGCGTTCCGGGTGCTACAGCCCTCACGAGCATGCTCTCTATGTAAAGAAAGAAAAGGAGAACATAATGATAATATGTTTATATGTTAATGATTTAATTTTTACAGGAACAATGAGAGAATGATGGGGAATTTCAAAAGTGAAATGTCCAAGGAGTTCGAGATGACTGACATGGGCTTAATGCCATACCACCTTGGAATCGAAGTGAAACAAAGAGATGATGGGATTTTCATCTCTCAAGAAGGTTATGCTAAGGAGGTGTTGAAGAAATTTCAAATGGAGCATTGCAAAGCAATAAGCACCTCATTCGAAGTTGGAGAGAAGTTATCAAGTTACATTGAAGGAGATCGAGTAGACCCTACATTGTTCAAAAGCTTAGTCGGGAGTTTAAGATACCTAACGTGCACAAGGCCAGATATCCTTTACGCTGTCGAGATAGTTAGTCGATACAGGGAGAAGCCAACAATCTATCATTTTAATGTGGCGAAGAGGATCATTCGATACCTCAAAGGTACAATCAGTTTTGGCTTACTCTATCCTACTACTAACGACATGAAACTAGTGGGATACAGTGATAGTGATTGGGAAGAAGATATTGATGATCATAAAAGTACTATCGGATTTGTGTTTTTCTATGGAAAAATTGCTTTTACGTGGACTTCGAAGAAGCAGCCGTTAGTGACATTGTCAACCTGTGAAGCGGAGTATGTGGCTGCAACATCAAGTGTTTGTCATGCTTTATAGTTAAGGAGTTTGCTTAAAGAGTTGGGTTTTAAGCAAAGTGATGCAACCAAAATTTATGTCGATAACAAGTCAGCGATTGCATTGGCAAAGAATCCATTTTTTCATGATCGAAGCAAGCACATCGATACTCGTTTCCATTTTATTCGGGAGAGGATTGCAAAGATAGAAGTGTTGGTGAAGTATGTGAAAACTGAAGACCAAATAGCAGATATTTTTACGAAGCCCCTCAAACGTGAAGTATTTGAGAAGTTGAGGAATTCACTTGGCACGCGATGAGTCAAGTTTAGGGGGGCGTGTTGAATGTGGTTATTAAACTTGACCATAGGTGAAGTGAAAGGTTTTGGAGAATTGAATGGATGGATTAATAAAGTGCATGTTTACAAATGAAATAAATAAGAAAGGAGGAAAATATTTTTTTTGGTACACCAACTAACCCAAGTAAGCAATTGTAGCACATTTTGTTTTCCGGTGGCAAATTAAACCCTTAACTCAAAAAGTTGGCAAATTTGTGCACAATCTCACCGGAAATGCCTTGTTGCTGCCGGAGAAGACCACATGTGCGCCAGCTGGCACTTACGTGTAAACCACGTGTATTATTGCCCCTTACATGAACCAAGTCAGCAGGACACGTCACCGGAAAAATTTAGTACCAAAATTGCGAAATGGGGTCACTTGGTATACCATTTTTGTAATTTCTTCATATACCTAATTTATGAATCCTGTCTTTTGAAATATATCAACAGAAAAAATTTAGTACCAAAATTATGAAATGGGGTCACTTGGTATACCATTTTTGCAATTTCTTCATATACCTAATTTATGAATCCTGTCTTTTGAAATATATCAAAGCGAACTCTATGATTTTATTAAATTAGCACTCAAAACCCTGATGTCATGATTGTTGTCACACACGCCATATTTGCAGCTGGGTATGTGAATTCTTATAATAATTGGCTGTCAAAAGACGCGACAGATAAGGTGTATTTTGAAAAAACAACTACGGGTGGGCACATTATAGTAGCCAACAGAGATGGTACGCTTTTTAGTTATGATTGTTATGTTGAGGGTAATAGTTTGGGATTCAACTTTAGGGATCCCAGGGTCAAGTTTGAATCTCGTAATATTGATCTTACTTCCTTACAGGAGATTCATTGTGAGTTGAATTACTTCCTTATAGTAAATTCTTTGTGAGTTGAATATTTTTGTTGTTTCTAGTTTATAAGTAAGATTCACTTTGTGATTGACTTCATGATGAATTGGATGAGAATTGATAATTTTTTATGCAATTTGGTCTTACTCTTCCCAATTTTAGAGGATGCATTCACTCCATTAATTTCAAGTTTCAAGTTTCAACCCAATAAGATGATGCAATTGTGTGGATGAAGGAGTCTTATTTAGTTCGCATTACAAATTATAGAAGAAATTGCAAAAATGGTATACCAAATGACCCATTTTGCAATTTTGGTACTAATTTTTTTTTTCCGGTGAAAAAAGTATCTCTTAACTCAAAAGGTTAGCATTTTCGTGCATAATATACACCTTGCATTGTGACGTGGTCCACGTGTCTTCTCCGGCGCCAACAAGGCATTTCCGGTGAGATTGTGCACAAATTTGCTAACTTTTTGAGTTAAGGGTTTATTTTTTCACTGGAAAAATTCGTGTACCAAAAGTGCGAAATTGGGTCAGTTGGTATACCATTTTTACAATTTCCTCATAAAAAAGTTAAGGTTACAAGTGATGAAATAAAAAATGTAATGGTGTAGTATAGATTTTATTATTGTATTAAATGGAGAAGTTCTGTATAATTTTTAGAATAGTATAAATAGATGTGTTCTTGGATTTGTAAGATAAGACAAGATAAGATAAATAAGAAAGAAAGAAAGAGAGTTTGTAAGAAGAAGAGTTGAGTTTTAATAAAGTTTTGATTGAGTAGAGAAAAAAAATAGTGTGAGTTTCTCCTCTCCACTTCCTGCTCTTCTATAGTCATTGTTTTCAAAAATATTATTTTCCCATCACGCTTTCGCAACAAAAAAATATAGTTCCAAGTTCCTACTAATGTAAACGGTGTTGTTGGAACTAAAAGAAACCGTATAGTTTTGGATAAAGGCAAGCAAGATCTGACCGAAGAAAATATGCTGATACTTTGAAAGAAGGCTTTGCAACATTTTTGGGTGCACATATTGTAGGGAATGTTCTTAGACAACCTGCAAAAAATGATTACAATTTGATAGGATAACAAACTTTGTCTTTTGTGAATGAGCCATTAAAACGTTGTATTAGGGTTTCCTACCTTTTCATTATTATGGAATAAAATTTTTAGTTTCTCTCTGATCACTTTTTCTTTCAATTTTCTCACCTCACTTTCTGCTATTTACATACAAAATATTATATATGTCATCAGAGTTTCACATACTGATCCAAGAAAGTTGCCAGCCCGAATACGTAGAGTTTGAATAGATTATTTTGTGAATATCACAAAAAAAAAAAAAAAAAAAAAGAAAGAAAGAAAGAAAAAGCTGTGCTAGAAATCAACGAAATAAGTTAAAGCCATATAACCAAAATTGTCGAATTTAATTAGTTAATTGGATTAAAAATGCACTAATTGCAGGTACAGAAATACTTTAATTTTTATTTTTTATTTGGTGAAAATAGACTTTAATTAATTAATGCTAAGTGGCGTAAGTCTCTTCCTTTGCGGGTTGACCCCAAACTTATTTGTGGTAGCTCTAGCAACGCGAGAGCGATCGAACTGTCAACGCCAAGGTTACATTCACCTAATAGATATTTGAACCGGCCATGATAGATATATATTAGATATAATAATTTTTAGCGGCCGCCAGTGCTGATGCATTCTAAAATGATTATTTTGGTTTTAATATAATTATATTGATAATTTAAATTTAGTGTATAAATTGATGGTGATAGTAGAATCAATATGATATTGATAGTGACAGATCCATTCTTGGATTGTCAAATTGACTGAGCAAGGATGCCTGACTTTTCTGGGATTAATTTAGGATTGCTTATAGGAGGTTGAAAACATTTATATAGGAATTAATTGTAAAATAGGATTTTGGCGGGATTAAATTGTCCAAATGAAAATTTTATGGGACCAATTTTACATTTTTCCCTAAACAAAAATAATAACATTCCAATATTAACATAAATATCCAGTATCTATAAAACTATATATTTGACCTACATAAACTTTAGGCATAAAATTAGTTCATTGTAACAATATCAAAATATCATTAACTAATATTTTTAGCAAAATCTTAAAAAAAATAAAATAAAATAATAAGGTATTAGTCAAATTTTCATTCATCTTTCGTAGTAGGACAATCAATTACTTACATTAAACCCTCAAGAATTTAAGTACGTATACTGCTCCCCTCATTTTTTGTTCAATTATTGCATATATCACTGAGTTTCAGGAACATTATAAATACCCCTACAATAAATTAAGGATAAAATAGTAAACTCACAAATTCAGTTGAATTTAAGGATGGAGATAAGCCTCGGGAACGTTTGTAATGATCCCTATTTTAGGGTAAAATTTGTCATCTTATAAGCTCCAAAACTAATTTATAAGCTCTTCCAAATAAGCTATCTAAAACACCCTCTTAATCCAAATCTCGGAGGTTCTATCTCTAATCAACCAATATAAATACTATCCACTCCAACCATGCTAGATACCAAAAAGGAAAACAGCCAGAAATGGGATTGGCCATAACTCACCTATTATATCTTCTTACACTACTTTTCTCTCAATGCCTAATAAGCTATTTGGCAATGGGACAAACCAATATAACCACCAATGTATCAGTTCTCCTAGCCTTCAAATCAAAACTCAATATAAGCCCTTCTCATATTCTCTCCAGAAACTGGTCTGATTCAACTTCCGTTTGCAGTTGGATTGGAATCAGTTGCAGTTCTCGCCATCAAAGAGTGACTGCTTTAGACATTTCTGATATGGAACTTGTCGGAAACTTACCACCAGAAATAGGAAACCTCACTTTTCTTATGTCTCTCAACTTGAGTGGCAACAGTTTTCATGGCAATCTGCCTCCGCAGCATGGTTCACCGGAACGGCTGTGGAACCGGCGGAACGGCCGTTCCGGAACGGGAACGGCAGCCTCCGTTCCTTTGTTCCGGTATGGAACGGAAACTGACCTGGAACGGTGTTATTTTGCCGTGGAACGCCGTTCCGGGGCTTTATAACGGCGGATCGGAACGGAACGGCAAAAGAATGTGAAGAAATTGTCTGTTGCGGGTACAGTGTTGGTCAAGATTCTTTTTCTATTTCTGAGATGACATTATATTCTAAGTTTTAACACAATGAATTTATTGTTTGATCACATTAATACACTTGCTTTCCTCTGTCTTTAGTCTTCCACTGCTCCAGATCTACTTTGTGCGAGAAATCGTCCAAACCCAGATCTGCTTTGTGCAAGAAAAAAGAAGTCAGAATAATTTCTCTATTGGATTTTTTTAAGGTAGTGATAACAATTATGTGGTTGATGCTTTTGAGTTGAAGGTATAATTTGCATTATTAATGTATTATAGTGCCCTTCCGTCTTCGCTTTTGAATTGGAATTATTCTTATTTTTCTTAACTTTCAAGTGAGGCTAGAGCACATTCTTGAGAGGATAAGATTGATATCTGATGCAGCAAACACAGAGAAGCCGTTACCGATCTCACAAAGCTTGTTTATTGGAGGAGCACTGCCTGCTAGATCTATATACACTTTACGCTCTGCTCAAATGAAATTGGACTACAGATTCTCAATTTCCTGATTTTTTTGAATACAAAAACTTTTCAGTAAGTTATGGCTTTTTATTTTGAATTTTTTGAACCAACTATTCTTTTGTAGTAACCATTGAGAAAACTATGTTTATTGTATGTTTCGTTAGTCTTTATAAGAATATGTTAAATCTCTTATTTGAGTAAATATAACAAATCTAAATATAATACTAATTGATTATAATATAAAATTACAAATTAAAATGAGTTTTAAAATAATTTTTTGGGATTTTATACCTCTTTTTGGAAAGTGGCCGCGTTTTTGCCGCGACCGTTCCGCGTCATTGCAACGGAACTGGAATGGTGGCCTCCGTTCCGTTCCCCGCGACCGCGATGGCGAACCATGCTCCGAAGCTGGCTCGTTTGCAAAGATTGGAAATTGTAGATTTCAGTTTAAACGAATTTTCAGGCAATATTCCATCGTGGATTGGATTCTTGACCAATCTTCAGTTATTGAATCTTGGAAATAATAGTTTAAGCGGTTCCCTTCCTGTTTCTCTCTCAAACATGTTCAAGCTTGTGACGTTGGATTTATCATACAATTCCCTGGAAGGGAAGATACCTGAAGAATGGGGAACCTAACGGCGCTCGAGATGTTGTATCTTGGCTCAAATAATCTGGCAGGTGAGTGGGTGAATTTTCTTCATTCCCACCAATTGAATATGAAAGGGGAAAATTGTAAAATAATACCCTGTGTTGGGTTGATATTACAAATAAAATCCTGACATATAAAAGATCCTCTAAAAATATCTATGTTGTTTAAACTTTGAACTGAAACAGAGCTGGAGCTAAGGGGTAGTGTTAAATTTAGTTTTTTTTTTTTTTTTATTATTATTATTTTTTTTATCTCTCAGAGTTTCCCCCGACCCAATTGAGTGGGGACTAATCTCCCGAGATAGTTGAAGGCACTTATTGCGGGGACCTCTCCCAACGTAGTTTTTTATTCATTGATATAATTATTTTACCCGTATATTCTATACTATTATATTAAGTAAGATAGAAAAATAAAGCGAGAGAAACAGATAGAAATTATTATGGTCTCTTGGTGTCTGTAAAGAAAAAGAGAAAGCCTTTTCCCTTTACTTATTTTCTTTTGAAGTTTTTTTATATGCATATATATATATATATATATATATATATATATATATGTATCAGAGTTAATTACACCTAACTAGCTAGCCCCGTATTAGATAGGGTAATTACATTCGTCACCACTTTTAAATCAAATTACAAATACCACCTTTCGGGAAATAAGTAAATACACTTAATCTCTATTTTCGTTAAAAAATCGCTGACATCAGCAAAAAAATTTAATGAAAACCCGAAAATACCCTCGTTAACTTGGATCAAAAAATATTATTCTCGTGTTTCCCTTGGGGGTTGACTGTAATTATTCATACTAATTTGGGAATTAAGTGTAATATCTTTAACAAAATTTTACAACTGTCATTTTAGAATAAAATATAGTTATATAATGGTTATATTCTGCTAATCCTCATTCATAGCTCAATTTATTAATACGAATTAAACATTTATTTTATTATTAATGTTGGGGTAAAATGTAAAAATAAATTAATTATAGTTAAAAATAATTAGAAAACATAATTAATTGTGGTAATTTAATATAATTTTTTTTATTTAATTGGATTAATGAAAAAAATTATTAATTCAAAGTAGAAGTTAAATAATTTATATATAGATTTAAGTTAGTTGTTAATAATTAATTGAAATTTGAAATTACAAACTTTCGATTTGTAATAAAAAAGAGAGAGAACATCAGGTCTAGTCCCTTCGAATTTTCTTCTACAAATACATAATTATTAGTAAAACTTCTAATGTTGAACTGTTTCTGTTAGATCCAATCCGATAAAAGATTAATTTAGTTTCTAAATTTAACACGTGATAGGTGTCAGATACGGTGTCTAACACGAATACGAACACGACACGACACAATTGGACAAAATAATCTATATCTATCTATCTATATATATTATAAAAACACGAGTTGAGTTTTTGGTTTCTTACAAAATATAGATCACCTAAAATATCCTCACAATAGTTAGGTCAATAATTATTAGTCAAGGATAATGATGTAAATATATGTTAATTTTTTTTATTTAATTATATTTAAAACACACTTATTAACTTAAAATAGGACTCTTGGTTGAATTAAAAATTCTCCAACTTACCCAAAAAAGATATATAGTTCAACAATGATTGTTTTAATATTAATATATTAATTAATTGTATTCAAATTTTATAATATAGGTTGCCTATATTTTAATTTTAAGTCCTATAATTTAAAATATTATAATAAGATATATCTAAAAACGAATTGGAAAATAACAAATTGATTCACTTTATAAATTTTAATAAATTTTTGAAATTATCTAACTTAAAATATTATTTAAATTGAACGAGTTACATAAGATAACTTTCAATAAATCAATCCTAATGTAAGTCTAATTATATAAGTTCATAGTTCTAATTATCTAAGTTCATAAACTTTCTTAAATTAATATCATATTATAATTCTATAAACTTTTCTAATTAACAAAATAATATAATTGAATAATTTACTTAAAATATTTTGCAATAAATTAATTATTCCTAATGTAATATTTTTTAATAAACTAATACTAATATAGTAATATAATTATGATTATCTAAATCTAACTAATCATATAATCTTCCTTTAGTTTATATAATAAAATATAAATTAAATACATAAAAGTACGAATAGCGTTTTTGGTGTCTTATGACTTGATATACTCATATACCACAATTTAGGATTTCAGGTTGTCCGACCAAAGTTGCTTTAAATTAAGAATCCTAAGGAGAGTCAATGTGTGTGCATGTAATATAAGATATAATCTAATTTTATAAATAATTTTTATAGTATTCGATTAAACATTCCTTGAATTTTGATATAAATATACTCTTTTAATTATTTCTACTACATTAATAAAATTAATTATAAAAAAATTTAAAAATCTGAAATAATACTCATTAGAGAAATACAAATAAGAAAATGGAATGCAAGAACTAATAGCAAAGATAATATGAAAAAGAGATAAAGAATAGTTAGTTAAGAAAGAATTAATTGATTTTAACTTATACACCCACGCATACCAAAATTAAGGACAACTGTAAAATATCTTTATAAATATATTTATAAAGGATATGACAAAGTGAGAATTAATATCTTGTACAATGGTAAACAAAATTTTAAAGATTAGATTAAAAATTTTAAGATATTAGATTTGGTGTCAGCTTAAGAAAAGATATAGAGAATTTTTTAATTTAATTTGAATGAGATTGATTCAACAGTTATCAATTTAGATCTACATTTTCCAAAGTAGCAATACACGATTTATTGGCTGAATCAAAACTTGAAGGACATTTTGACTTGGATCATTACTCCAAAACAATGGTCCTTGAACAGTTTTCAATGTCCTCAAAAAGCGGGAAAAAAAAATACAAAGAATTTTCAGAGCATTATGTATGAGACAAGCAAGGAAAATATTAATTCAAAAGATTTGGAGAAAGAATTGGTGGCACCATTATAACAAACTATTGCAACAAGAAGTGATTATTTGGTTTTAAGAGTCGAGAATTAATTGGCTCCAATTCAAGGATAAATATATGCACGTTTGTTTCATCTCTCAACCACAACGAGAAGAATGGGGAACCAGATGAATGCTCTCAAAATAGGTAATGAATGGGCAACCAATAATGATCAACTGAAGCCACACACTTGGGAGTACTACACCAAACTATTCAGTGGAGATACCATTGAAAAGGTGATGAGTCTTGGTATTAGCTTGCACCAAGGAACCCTAAGATGTTAACAGAAAAATAACTTGACAAGAATGACCTCAAATAAGGAAATCTTGAGGGTAGTGAAGAGCATGCACCTTTACAAAACGTTGGGAGTAGATGGTTTCCAAACTTACTTTTTTCAAACCTATTAGGATATAGTAGGAGATTCGATTGTGAAATGGGAATATTATATTTTTTGTCATCCAACTATACGACTTATTCTCTTTTCGTCCTCCACTTTCTAATTTAACAAGAATGGTCACCCAACTACCATCATTTTTTCGAAAATGGTCCTTCCGTCAATTTTGACCGTTAAATCAGATGCACTACAAGAAAAAATGCTTTTAACTACGAATTTATTTGCTACAGTTTAAATAACGTAGCAAATAACTATTATTTCCTACGAAATTGAAATTGTACTAAATGCACACAGTAAATAATACATATTTGCTACAAAGTTGAAACGTAGTAAATAATTGTAGCAAATAAGAGTTATTTCCTACGAATTTTAGGACGTAGCAAATGATCTTAATAAATAATAGCTATTTGTTACTAATATTAAAACTATACAAAAATAAATATTTATTAAAAATATTATTATTTGAAAAATTCATCCGAAATAATTAAATGTAATAACAAACTTATTCTTATTCATTTTAGTACTTAATTCCTAACAAATTTTTATAGTATATACATTCTTTTATAAAATAAAAAAGTCAAATAACAACAAATTCTAACAAAAATTTGTATAGCATATAATTTCTTTTATAAAATTAAAATAGTTTACCTATTGTATGTTATTTTTAATATGAATTTATTGTTTGTATATGTTAAATTTAAAAAAAATATTATTAATTATTGAGGTTCAAGATATATTTTAAATTAAAATATTTATTTCATTTAAAGTTAAATATTAATAATTATGAACTCTGATAATTAATATTTTTTTGGTTGAAAATTATGATAATTAATTGAAATCATTATTTGTGAAAAAAAAAATGAAATCATTATTATTTTAGTAATTTGAAAATTCCCTCATAAAAGGCCGTAAGAATCCAGTTGTGCTATTTTTTTTTTATCTAAATGGACACGCAAAGAAATAAAGCCCTAACCCACCCACCTTCAAAATTTTCTCCACGCCTCACCAGCCAGCGCTCTCTTCTCGCTGGAGAATCAACGGCGAAAGGTGCGAACTCGATGGTGACAGAGATAGCTAAAGGACAGTGATGCTGACTACGACGGCTAGACAGTGAGGTGACGGCGAAATAAGATTCGATGGTGTTTATTAACGATGCAGGCGATATGCTCTACGAATTCATACTCTGGCTCGATACTGAGATAGATGATGGCAACATCGAGGAGGTATGCCCTCTTTTTTATTTCGTCCAATTTCATGCTATAAGCTTTTGTTAATTTAAATATCTCAATAATTCATTGAAATTATGTTCTTTTGCTATGGTTTTTGTTGTTGGTTTGCTGTTTTGCTATGGTAATTTGATATTTTCTAGTCTCAAGGTGGTGTGGAACATACTGGGTTGTTAAATGATATACCATTTACCTCAAAATCACCTATCAGTGACATGACTAAGAAGTTTCCTCCAGGCCTGCAACTCCAAATGGTTTCCAATTTGAAGGTTAGCTTGTATTATTTATGTGTAAAATTCATAATTTGCTTTCCTTGAATTATTATTATTAATACTTAGGTTAATTCCAGGGAGATGCAACTGACAATAATGGTTATGCTAAACTATCAATGTTCTTTATATTCAAAGCTGAAACTTTAATTTATAAATGGAAAGAATGAAAGGATAATTGCAACTTTCCTCAGTTGCTTTGATCTGTTAAAGAATGTAAATGATGCAGAATTATTTCAAAGTGAAATGAGCTGAGCCAAATGATGTGCATTAGGTCTTGAGGAGGGATATTCCATAGGAAATTTATATGACTACTACAGCTCTTAAGGTGCTATGGTAAGAAACTGAATAACTACAAGCGTCAATTGTTGTATGAGGTTAATGTCTATTTTGTAGAAAATTTTAATGCATTGCTATTTTGTAGATATATGTGTGCTTGAAAGTTTGAGCTGCGAAGATTGTCTTTGGAGAAATGGCTTTGTTTTTATAAATAACTAATTCGTGCTTGCATGAAAGTTTTTTTTAGTTTGTAGAAGATCATGTATTGCCATTATTTGCTTAAACGTTATCTCTTTTTTGTTTGGGCTAAATTTATATAATGGGAAAGATGCTAGAGAGTCATAGAACCAAAATTGTTTTCTATTAAATAATTCTTGCATAATTTGAGTAGTAGAAACAGAGGTTTGCATTTGTACTTTGTTTTATCACTTGCAGGTATAGAAATTAAGTGTAGGAATGATCAAGTTCTCTTTTTTATGGTAAGGGTAGAGAGAGAAAGCTAAGTTTTGTGAAAGTACATTCTTGTGGTCATATAAAGAACGAACATATTGTGTTCTTATTTTTTTAGTTTCTTGTAATCTACTCGATCTCCAAATGTAGCTTTTATTTTTTTAGAATGAATGCTAACTAAGTTTAGAGACTTACTGAACTATATGTGGATCCACATACCATGACAGTCTGATTTGGTGAATTACAGCCTTGGGTGCAAACGAAAGGTGTTCACCAATTCTTCATTAAATCATTTGCCTAAGGAATTTGCAGCTGACATCCTATGTAAGTGCTCACTCCAAGCCATTGCCTCAGCTTCATTTCCAACAGTTAGATCAGCATCTTTCTTAAAGGTTTATCTTGCCCTTCCTTAGTGGAAACGACATCGTTTTTGGCCTTTTTCTCCTTGTTTTTTATTCCCATGCAACGACTGAGAGTATTACCATATCTTGCATCCAATGACCATCTTTTAAACTTGAATTCCTGCTGATTTTCATAACATTAACAAAATCACTTGAAACTTTGAAGTTTCATTGTATATAGTTGAATTTTTGTTTATGATATTTTGGATGAATATTGGTGTTTTATCACTTTGACATATCTAAATTCAAATCTTGTTGTACTAGTGCAGGAATGCTAAAAGGGAGAAAAAGACAATATGAGCTCAATGTTGCTCAGACACATGAAGTGGTGAAAAATGGTAGTATTTAAATCCTAAAATAATGAATATGAGTTATCACTCTTACAGTTCAATATATTTGTTATAAAAATTTCTCAATTTAATCAATTCATGTGTTATTGAAGGAAACAAAAGCATACATGACTCAACTGTGGGCAAAAATTTTGAGGTAAGTAAGACTGCTAATGTTACGAAAGAGATGATTACAAATGTAAATGAAAAAAGGGTATAAAGGCAATTGGAAAGTGAGCTGAACCGACATAGAAAGGTTGAAGCAACTTCAAATAGAGGTATTTTAAATGTTATTTTTATACTTAAGGTTGGTAACGCCATGTTTATGTTTATTTTAAATTCCCTCCATGATTTCAGCTTTTAATTATATAGTTTTATGAAATGGGATTGCTATAAATACAGTATTCTAATACTTATATTTTTTAGTAATGGTGAAAAATTGATGGTCTTGAGAAATGAAACAATGTGATTCAGAGAATTCAGATGGTCTTACCAAGAATTATTACAATGAAGACCATGGTATGAAAGTTTTCCTAATAGAGTGTAACTTACAGCTTCTAGCCAGTGCTACAAAGCGAGTTTGTGGGTTTTCTCATCTTTAGACAAGCCTTTTCCCACCTGAATAAGTCAAATAAGAGCTTCATTAGTCTTTCCCAGATTCAATAAGAAAAGGAGTCAGGAAAACATGTATAATTACCATTCTTATATTGAACTACGTTTTTGTAATGCCCCACTTCTCTGAAATAGGACAAGACAACGTTACGTGTGCGTTTCGAAGTTATACGTTATTTGCCAAATTATAATATCGTATTTTATTGGCTCTAATTGTTTTCTCTAGATAATATGCGTTTAATTATCTCTAAACATGATTTAATTTCCAAATTTCTTGAATTAATTAAATTATGAGCTAAACGTGAATTTAGGGGATCTTTCCATAATTTCAACAAAACTAATTTGGACCTAATTGCTTTTATTTAAAATTATAGGGCACTTTATATAATAAATCTTTTAGAGGGTCTTAATTGAAATTACTAACATTTTGATCAGATTTTGTTGAATTCCTTTTTTTGCAATACACGTATTGCATCTATGCATCTTCCACATTTCATTTTTGGCTTCATTTATCCACACTTTTGGTTTTTAAATTATTTTTAAGAAAGGGAAAAGAAGATAGATTGGAAGATAATTCTTCTATTCTTCACCTGCACCTGAAAACAATTAGAAAGCACATCATTCCTCCTTGCTTCTTCTCTCGTACGCCTGCACACCACACACATACACCAACCAAGTTGTTTTATTTCAATTTGGAGGTGATCCTTCTAAGGACCCGGTGGTCTAGTTACCTTGTCCTGTCTCATCCTTTTGTCGAGCTTACCAGGTGAGGTTTATCATCTTGCTGTAACCAATAACCTAAACCCGTATGGCCTTCATGATTTGAATTGTTTACCCGCATGTGAAATGTATATATAGCTATATAACCCTATATTTAGTAGGTATGTGATTGTCTACCGATTTAATGTTATATGAAGACAAATTTCCAAGTACTAAATGGGTTATAGATATATTCTCCGGCGTGTGTTCATGCTCTTGAGAAAGACTTTGATAGAAAATGAAAATGGTTTCCACGCATTGCATGATCCGAGCTCTTGTTATTGATTGATTGGCCCCAATAGCATGGTTCTATTGGGAAGGGATCCGAGGCAACGTGTACGAGGGAGTCCGGGAAGGTATCGGGCCGACGGTGAACCTTAATCGCGACCTCTACGGGGGCACGTATTATCATCGGAGGTTGGTGGTATTGCGTGTCTACTGGGCCGGTACGCCGAAGGAGCATAGTACTGAAATGGGCTATGACTCGTCTGGACTATTGGACGGTTGGGGCTGATCAACCCTTTCCGTTACCGGGTGTGGTGGATGGTTTATTGTTATTGTTATTGTTATTGATTGATTGTGGAGTAAAGGTTGGAGAACGGTATTGCTCGGTACCGATTGATCGATTGAAACCCTTAATCTGATATACGTCATGGACTTTGAAAGAAATGATTGTCTTGTTCTTGAAATTGAGACTATATTGGATCGAGGGGTTGTGTTTATCTTGCATTGCATATCTCTCTCTTGCATTGAATATATCTCGTATATTGTTACCGCCTCACCAGTCACTCGACTGGCCCTCTCCTTCTCTCTTTCTTGTTACCCTATTGGTTGCAGGTTGGAGTCGGCTAGACGGCGTTCGAGTCATGTCATGTTGAGTCCGTTTAGGATTACCTTTTTGTTACTGATACTTTATCTGTCGACATGTATGTGCGTATTGTTACCTCTCGTTCCAACTTTTAATACTTGTGAATAGAGTGCCTAGGGTAGTACCTTACTGTCGTATTTTGCGATCGAAATGGAAACTATATGTTTTAAATAATGTTGGCTCGTTGTCATTATGTGTTAAAGGATTTAATTCGTTTCCGCTATCGCATGCTCTCTGACGACTGTTTGTCTAGTGCCGCCTGGCTAGGTGTGGTCTTGAGTGTCTCCCGTTCGCTAGCGCTTGACATGTATATGGATTGCCCATTTCATATACGTGTTGGGTTCTAGTGCGGGGGATGTGATAGCTCCGTGCTTGGGGCGTCACATCCTTGTGTGGTATCAGAGCTCTAGGTTCAAAATCGGAGCTCTAGTTTTGAGTTTGTCAGTCTAAGTCGTTTGGCATAGGAACAACGTGCTTTTGTGAGCTTTTATTGTTTAAATTTGGTTGAATTGATTGAACTCTCTCTTATTTGTGCATTCTTTCAATTAGTTTCATTCTAATCTTCATGCATACATATTTAAGTCTGTTTGTAGGATCATGCCTCCTCGTAGATATCTACGTGATCTGGTTGGAGAAAATTTGCCTCTTCCTTCTCCACCTCCTGTTCCTCAGGGACAAGCACCTGAAGGGCAAGTTCCTCCTCCACCTCCACTGCCGAATGCGAATGACGCATATGCCACCATGTATTACTATTATCAAGGGCGAGCAGAGACAGCTTATGAGAAGTTCAAGAAGAATAATCCTCCTCAATTTATCGGTACCACTGATGATATTCAAGCCGAGCATTGGTTGAAGCAAATCACAAGGATCTTTGAGATTTGCCCTTGCTTAGAGGTTGAAAAGGCTAAGTGTGCTATACATCTTTTACAAGAAAGTGCTTATAATTGGTGGGAGGATGTTCAACTGAGACTAGATCAAGAAGAGGTAGAGGTTACATGGGAGGTTTTCACTAGGGAATTTCGAGCTAATTATATCCCTCGAGTGGCTCGGGAGCGACGAGAAGCGGAGTTTATGGACTTAAAACAAGGGAATCACACGGTGGCCGATTATATCGCGGAGTTCAATCGATTGGCCCCTTATGCTAGGCATATTACGAGCGATGAGGCTCGTAAGAGTAATAAGTTTGTCAATGGACTCCGATATGAGATCCGAAAGGAACTGTTAGGCCGAAACATAGATAGATGGACCAAGGCTACAAGAAAGGCATCTATGATTGAGGCCCAATTAGCACAGCTTCGTAAGGAAGGAGTTTATTCGGGTTCGGGATCCAGCTCTGGGTCCAAGAGGCCCTACGAACAACCAGCACCGCCTGTTATGGGAAACAAGGAGCAACCATGGCCGCCTGTGGCATCAATAATACCCGTACGCCCATCCGGGGCGCCTGTTCCAAAACAAGGACAGTCTCGGTTTCCACCGTGTAAGCATTGTGGGAAAGATAACCACCCAGAGGCTGATTGTCGGAAAAAGGCTGGTACATGTTTTGTTTGTGGAGAACCGGACCATATGATGAACAATTGCCCAAAGAAGAGGACTAAAAATCCGAGACCTGCAGTTTATGGTCATGCTTATGCCCTCGAAGGTGAGGAAGATGAGAATGCCGAGTTTAATTCTACTGACGTGGTGAAAGGTACCACATACATCATGACATACCATTCATACATTGTCTGATCAGAATGTCGTACACTCATTTATTGCGCATGCTATAGCTGCTTCTTTATGTTTAGCTATTGTATATGTTGATGTGAGATTTCGTGCTTTTAGATGTTCGAGAGATGTTGGAATCACTTGAACCTAGGTGTTTGAGAGATGCTATATCCTCTCAAACTAGATGTTTGAGAAATGTCGGATTCTTCAGACCCAGGTGCTTGAGAGACATTGAGGGCTCTCTTGCCTATGTGCGTGAGTGACGGGGTGCTCTCACTTATGTGCTCGAGAGACGGGGTTCTCTCATTTGCGTGCTTTAGAGACGATATTATCTTTTCTTGAAAACTTTGTCTTTTTGTGCACGTTCGGGTTACGTATGATATTCGGTTGTGCGTTTCGGGAACAAGAGACAAGCAATAGATGTCGTGACCAATCAGTAGAATCTGAGCACAGATTCTTTTAAAGGAGGGAAGGTTGTAACGCCCCACTTCTCCGAAATAGGACAAGACAACGTTACGTGTGTGTTTCGGAGTTACACGTTATTTGCCAAATTATAATATCGTATTTTATTGGCTCTAATTGTTTTCTCTAGATAATATGCGTTTAATTATCTCTAAACATGATTTAATTTCCAAATTTCTTGAATTAATTAAATTATGAGCTAAACGTGAATTTAGGGGATCTTTCCATAATTTCAACAAAACTAATTTGGACCTAATTGCTTTTATTTAAAATTATAGGGCACTTTATATAATAAATCTTTTAGAGGGTCTTAATTGAAATTACTAACATTTTGATCAGATTTTGTTGAATTCCTTTTTTTGCAATACACGTATTGCATCTATGCATCTTCCACATTTCATTTTTGGCTTCATTTATCCACATTTTTTGTTTTTAAATTATTTTTAAGAAAGGGAAAAAAAGATAGATTGGAAGATAATTCTTCTGTTCTTCATCTACACCTGAAAACAATTAGAAAGCACATCATTCCTCCTTGCTTCTTCTCTCGTACGCCTGCACACCACACACATACACCAACCAAGTTGTTTTCTTTCAATTTGGAGGTGATCCTTCTAAGGACCCGGTGGTCTAGTTACCTTGTCCTGTCTCTTCCTTTTGTCGAGCTTACCAGGTGAGGTTTATCATCTTGCTGTAACCAATAACCTAAACCCGTATGGCCTTCATGATTTGAATTGTTTACCCGCATGTGAAATGTATATATAGCTATATAACCCTATATTTAGTAGGTATGTGATTGTCTACCAATTTAATGTTATATGAAGACAAATTTCCAAGTACTAAATGGGTTATAGATATATTCTCCGGCGTATGTTCATGCTCTTGAGAAAGACTTTGATAGAAAATGAAAATGGTTTCCACGCATTGCATGATCCGAGCTCTTGTTATTGATTGATTGGCCCCAATAGCATGGTTCTATTGGGAAGGGATCCGAGGCAACGTGTACGAGGGAATCCGGGAAGGTATCGGGCCGACGGTGAACCTTAATTACGACCTCTACGGGGGCACGTATTATCATCGGAGGTTGGTGGTATTGCGTGTCTACTGTGCCGGTACGCCGAAGGAGCATAGTATTGAAATGGGCTATGACTCGTCTGGACTATTGGACGGTTGGGGCTGATCAACCCTTTCCGTTACCGGGTGTGGTGGATGGTTTATTGTTATTGTTATTGTTATTGATTGATTGTGGAGTAAAGGTTGGAGAACGGTATTGCTCGGTACCGATTGATCGATTGAAACCCTTAATCTGATATACGTCATGGACTTTGAAAGGAAATGATTGTCTTGTTCTTGAAATTGAGACTATATTGGATCGAGGGGTTGTGTTTATCTTGCATTGCATATCTCTCTCTTGCATTGAATATATCTCGTATATTGTTACCGCCTCACCAGTCACTCGACTGACCCTCTCCTTCTCTCTTTCTTGTTACCCTATTGGTTGCAGGTTGGAGTCGGCTAGGCGGCGTTCGAGTCATGTCATGTTGAGTCCGTCTAGGATTACCTTTTTGTTACTGATACTTTATCTGTCGACATGTATGTGCGTATTGTTACCTCTCGTTCCAACTTTTAATACTTGTGAATAGAGTGCCTAGGGTAGTACCTTACTGTCGTATTTTGCGATCGAAATGGAAATTATATGTTTTAAATAATGTTGGCTCGTTGTCATTATGTGTTAAAGGATTTAATTCGCTTCCGCTATCGCATGCTCTCTGACGACTGTTTGTCTAGTGCCGCCTGGCTAGGTGTGGTCTTGAGTGTCTCCCGTTCGCTAGCGCTTGACATGTATATGGATTGCCCATTTCATATACGTGTTGGGTTCTAGTGCGGGGGATGTGATAGTTCCACGCTCGGGGCGTCACAGTTTTAGCTCTGCAAAACACAATAGCTTCCCCCTAAACAACGACATGGAATATTCCTACTTAGAAATTTTGGAAAAATGTTTCGAAAAATCCTATTGGGGACGAAGTATGCAGTCTTTACCCATCATGTTATATATATTCAAATTCTAAAATTTCAAGGAATATACCATCTTTGCCCCACTAGGACTGCACAACCAGCAAGCTGCCTCCTGCCACGGAAACTCTTGCAAGTTTTCTGCAACTTTACAGCTGCAAGTGAAATGAGCTGAGCCAAATGATGAGTATTTAATTTTATGTAGATTGTTGGTAATGATCTTAATGAAGATGCAGATGTGAATGGGTATAATGAAATAAAGGTACAATTTATTTACTTATGCTAGTTAATTGGTGTTGATTATATAATTATTTCTATAAGATTATTTAATTTGTTTAAATGCTTATTTTTATAGATAAGTGCTCGGGTATCTTTATTTTGTCATGGAATACCAAAAAAAATTGTAGCAGAAGGTGTTTTGGTTGGTTATATATATGGCGAAGGGTATAGAACTACATTTTGCAAGGTTATTGTTAGGAAAGCTTTGGTTAAAAATGAGAAGTTACGGAAACCTCGCTGAGATGTTGCAATAGTTGGACAAGCTGTTAACAAATGTATCTTATGGGAGGTTATTGATGTAAGTAATTTAAATGATTTCGCTTTTCTGTTTTCGTTCCATTGAATTCAATGTATTAATCCAATGCTGATTTTACATGTTAATTCCATTTTTTTCCCTCATATTTTTGTTTATAGGTTGCTAAGGTATAAAATAAATTCTTATGGTGGTTTCAGTCGATATTTGGTTGGGCTAGCTTCTACCTATGATTCAGCAAGTTTATTTGGGAGAATATAGAATGAATGCTCATTTAGGTTAATATAGATATTGTGACTTTTGAATTAAAATAGGCTTTTTATTATGTTTCTATTGTAGTTTGTTTATATGTTTCTACATTAATTTAGTTCATACTTATAACTTTATGTACTTTTATTGGATACCAGTGGAAGTTGATGTATAGTTTTCTTTTGATAAATGTTTACGTATAAATATATTAGTTTTCTATCTAATTACTTGTATTTTGTTATGTATGATGATTATATTGTATAGCATTTCATTTGAGGTATATTGGTATAATAAAATAATATTGTTATATTATTTTTTTATAATATATTAAATAAATTTGTACTACAAAATTAATATTTACTACGAAATAATGATCGTAGTGAATGTAATATTATATGTATAATATATTTACTACGAAAATTATTCGTATCAAATGATTCATTTTACTACGCCTTAATACTTTTGCAGTAAAAACTTGGTATTATATTTACTTATTAACTACGAAACATATGCCGTAGTAAATGCTAAAATTTTCGTAGTAAAAATTATTTACTACAAACAACGCACCGTAGCAAAGTATTTGTTACGCCGGTATTTACTACGGTCGTTATTCGTAGCAAAAAGTCTTTTGTTACGAATTTTGGCTTAATACTATGATTTTTTGAGCGTAGTAAAAGACACTTTTTCTTGTAGTGACGGAACCCTAATTTCTAGCTTATTTTGACCTGTTTTTTTTTTTTCCTGTTCCCTTATTTTCATCAGCTATTGAAGCTGAGAAGCTGTTCAACCTCATCATGTCAAGTAGTTCAACATCTTGGAGTTCACGAAGGCAAGATTTCTCGGTTGAGATAGTTTTTTTGCAAATATGGGTATGAATTATCATTGAGAACAACATGGACAAAGAGAAATTGGGGGAATTTTCGCTCTAGGGTTCATACCATTTTGGAAGAGAAAGTCATGAAAATTTTTGCTAAGTATTCTAAAGTTGAATTAGGGCTGATATTGTTAGTCACGTGACTTACACTTGACTAACTAATAAGAATATTCCATCAGATTTAACTCCCAAACTGACGGAAGGATCATTTCTGAAAAAATAATGGTAGTTGAGTGACCATTCTTGTTAAATTGGAAAGTGGGGGACGAAAAAAGAATAAGTCGTATAGTTGGATGATGAAAAGTATAATATTCCCATTGTGAAATTCATCAATGATTGCATGGAAAGAGAATCAATTCCTAAGAATGATTATCGATTGTTTGTTTACTAAAAAATGATCACCAAGATGATTATACTCCTTTAAGTCGTATATCAAAGAAATTGTAGGATCGAACCAGTATAGTTTCATTACCGGTTGAGACACCCATTACAATATCTTGATGCTTAAAAAAGTGTTATGAATGCTACATCACTCCAATGATAAAGAAAAAGGGGCATGGTGATAAAGTTGAATCTTGAAAAGGCGTACAACAAAATCCGGTAGAATTTTTTGAGAAAAACTTTAATTTCTTCAAATTCTCGAAGAAAATCATCAATGTCATTATGAGAAGAATGCAGAGGATACAATCGGAGATTCTATAGAATGGTGAACCGACGGAGGCTGTATGGATGTTTGACATTAGATATGCAATCACTCTTGCCTTATTTGTTTTACTCTACATGGAACAACTTACGTATATAATTGAGAATATCATTTCAATCGGACTTAGAAGCTAATTACGGTATGTCAGAAAAGCCCTTACATCTCACACTTGCTTTTTGTGGGCAACTTAATATTGGGAGCCAAAGGTACCGTGGATGGGCCAAAGTTGCATTCAAAGTGTGGTTGGGGCGTTGAGCCTCAAATTAAACTTCAGAAAATCACATGTGTTGTTCACACCTTATATTTCAAATGATTTAAAGTAGTAGGTTAGTAGAATTCTGGGCAACTTAAGGAACTATTTGGGGGTGCAGATGAACTTTAGTTGAAACTATAATGAATATTTTTCGATTGTGATTAAAAAAGTCAAAAAATGCCTCTTGGGATAGAAAGTCAAAACGACAAACCTTTTCGAATGAATGACACTTATTCAGTTCATCACGATCTCGATCTCCATCTACCACACACACACAAATTGGTTCCCCAATCACGCGTGTGATAAACTTGATCCACTCAAACACAACTTTCTTTAGGCAACAAAGTTTTTCTTTCTCATTGCAATTCAAAGAGTAGAAGTTATCAATTGAAAGTTTTTCTTTCTCATTGCAATTCAAAGAGTTGAAGTTATCAATTGAAAATTATATGAGATAGCTAATTTTATTAAGAAAGTACAATTCGAGGTATAAATAGAAACAAAAATAGAAATACTCATTAAATCAAACTATAATTATGGAGAAGAAGATGAAGATTTGGGGAAGAGGGTAATATTGAAAATTTTTGTATGTGAAACCCACAATTTTGAGAGATGGATATTTAGTTTAAGCTAATTATACTAAAATTAGTGATTGTTGGGGACGTACCCATTAGGCCTTTAATGGAACCAAACCCATGTAACGCCCCAATCTTTCAATTATGCAATATATGACTTAATGTGAAATAATTGCCAATTATGACTTAATTGTTTAATTGCCTAATTGACCTTAAGTGATCATTTTTCTTAATTTGAGGACTTAATTGCATAACTTGGATTGGAGCTAATTGATCTTGTGGGGTAGGGATATTACTTGATTACATTCATTTAAATAACCTAGGGACTTGTTTGCAAATTGGGTGCATTTGTCATGTTAGTGGATGATAAAATATATCAAGTATATGCATCTCTTCCATCACTTGCTCATACTTACATTTCATACAAGAGAACTCCACACACACACCTACTAGAAAACGGTTTTTACACCTCAAGAGAAGGAGAAGAATTCATCTCATAATCCAAGCTATTTTTGAGGAATTTTGAAGCTAGAAGCATCAACATCTTCACCTCTTCATCCTCATCTCATTCTTCTTTCATTTCAAGGTATAACATGAGAATTGATTGAATTTCTTGATTGACTATATGAGTAGGGTTTGATGTTAGCTTGATGCTTTCATTTGTATTCATGATTAGAAGCATGTTTAGCTCATATTTCCTTCATTTCTTGCATGAAACGTGAAGATATGTGAAAGTTGGAGTATATGAATAATTATGGGGTTTTAGGGCCTAATTCTTGGTGATTTGATGCATATTTATTGGTTTGATCGTTGTATAATTGAAGTATATTGTGTATATGTTGTGTTTGATCATTTATATTGGATTGATTTTGGTGTTTTGGTTGGATTTTGATGTTGTCCGAGTTTGCCCTGTTTTTCTGCTACGCACTGTTGACACGGGCGTGTCACGTTTCCCTCTTTCAGCGTGACACGGGGGTGTCACGGATTGCTTTGTTTTGGTGACACGGGCGTGTCACCTTCTGTTCACATGCATTTTGCCCGTGTCACAGCTTAGTGTATATTTGTAACACGGGCGTGTCACATCCTGTTTTCATGCATATTTGGTTGCATGCTACTATACGTGTTATTATATGCTTGTTTTATGCTTAAATATGATCATGACATTTGATAATTGTCCATTCTTGTTATTGCACGTCATGTTACGCCGTCCGTCCTAATTGGTTCATTTGAGTCGTGTCTTATGTACACTTGTCTTTGTTGCACAGACCAGCACACCAGTGACGTGGAGTGGGCTTCTTAGGCCGTGTCTTTCTCTTTATTTTGTCGGTACAGGTGAGGTTTAATTTCTAGATTTTATATAGAACCATTTTACAACCCTATGTGGTGTTTTAAGCCAAAAGGTATCTATATATCTATAGTTCTCTAAACTCTATTGAATTTCAATTGTTTTACTGCACTGTACTGTATTGATTGACCGTGTTTTGGGCGAGTATATTGTACCGTGCACTGTGGGCCCGAGAGTGAGTGTTTGAGCCAACCGGGAAAGCATGGGCTGACGGGTAACTCTTACACTCCTCTCAACCGTGGGGATGAACCCTGAATCCACCAGTGGGTTTGGTGGAGGAAGGAGTCCGTGCGTGGGAGTCATGTTCCCAACACCGTGTTTACCGTGGATGGATCGGGCCTTGCAAACCCACCATCATTGGAGGAAGAAGGAGTCACTGAAACCGTTATGTGTGCACTGTAACTGATTGCATGATCACTTAATTCAATTAAAAGTATCGTGATTGTACAATGTCGGAGTAAGGTTGGAGAATTGGCCTCACTCGCCGGGCCACTGATTGATTGATTGAAAGTGATTGAAACTGATTAATTGTTAAATCTGATAGTTGTAATCTCGGGCGAGCTCTATGTTGTTATTGAACTTATATTGATTTCTGTTATAAAACCTTACCCGAGGTTATGATTTGCATGTTATCTGCGCTTATATCTATTATGCCCCTCGCTCAGTCTGTGGTAGACTGACACCTCACCTTTCAGTTTTGCAGGTCGTGTGCTAGGCGGGATTGGTGTCGAGTTAAGTCTTTCTTTTCGGGTCTAGCACGTGTCCATCCTACTTTGTTGCATCTGTATTGTTATTTTTGGATTATATGAAATATTATGTATTTGAGAGATGATAATGTATTGATATGTAATGTTAGGTTTTGGTTTACGTGATAAATGCTCGTGAATAGCATGCTTATGTTTATTCCGTTTTGCTCTGTGGTATTTGGTTTGGGGTTAGTCCCGCCTAGCTAGTCAAGTCTTTATTTTCTTGTCACCCGTTCGCTATGACTTAGTTCATGTATGGATTGTCCGTTTCATATGTGGACTGAGCTATAGTGCGGGGGATGTGGCACCTTTGCGTTCCGGGTGTTACAACCCAACATCAACTCGCATGAGGAGTAGATTGCTCAGTTCTCTATCAGGTGACGAACTGAGAAAGCGGCGTGAGGCGAACCGATGAGAGTAAAACCAAGAGAGATTAGGACATATGGATTCTATGAAATGTCCAACAAGTCATAACTAAGCTTGAAGATAAGAACGAATCTAGGTTAAGAAGAGAACGAGTAAGACTATGAGGTGCAAAAGTTATAGTTTTGAAAGTGAATATAACTTTTACATTTTGAATGACAACAAAAAGATTTTTCAAAACTTGAAAATTAAAAATAAATCACAAATTATATTAAAGAAAATCAAACAATAGAAGAGATAAATTATATATAGTTAATATAGCATTTTATATGATCTTTTAGGTTTTTGTCTATATTTTTTATATATGTCTTTTTATTTATTAAATATATTTGAAAGTTGTAAACTATTACTTATGCTTAAAAGTTAGAATTATTTGGACAAATTATTATACACTTCAAAAAATTTTTTTATATAATAATATAATTTCAATTATTTTTATTGTTTATTTATTTGAATGTTTCTATACTTTGAATTTCTACTTATTTTATATGATTTGAAAGAGAGAGATTTCATATAAATATTTTTGTATGTGTAGCTTTTTAAGACAAAGTGGTTCATTAAAAATATTATTATATTTATTTAATCAAATTAGATATTTTTAATATTTTAATTTATTCAATAAACATAATAAGTAAATTTATTTAAATAAAATTAAATGATAAATCTGCAACGCACGTTCATTTCACTAGTATTTTTAAAAGTGATGGATGAAGGTTTGGATATCATATTTTAGTTTTATGTATCATTTTCTATTTTACCTTCATACACGTATCGCATTATTCGTAGGTTGTTGATATTATGAAAGAAAAATAATTATAATATAAAATATACTAAAATGATATTCTTTTTAAATTTCAACCACTTATTAATATGCTTGGTATATCTGAGAAAATGAAACAAGAGATGATGAAACTCATAATTAAAACAGGACAGGAATATAGCCGTTGTAACAACTATATTTTGTCCAAAAATAATAGTCGAAAAATATTGTTAAAAATGTTATACTTAACCCCTAAATTAGTATAGTCAATTACCATCTGCCCCCAAGGGAAACATGTGAATAAAAATATTAACCAAAGTCAATCAGAGTATTTTCGAATTTTCATTAAAAATTATGCTGACGTCAACGAGTTTTTAAGGAAAATGGGGGTTAAGTGTAATTACTTATAAGTATTATCTGTAATTTAATCTAAAAATAGTAACGAATTATAATTATTCTATCTAATACCGGGTTAGGTGTAATTAAGCCTATGTAATATGATTTTTATAATATGTTATATATATTAAGCACGACAAATTTTTATTTTATTCATAGATCGAGTTTGTCTATCCTTGATATATATAATGTACATCATTAATTTTAAATACGTTTATATAGTGATCCAAAGAAAGAATAATATAACAATTTGGTGTATAACTTGGTATTAGATTGTTCTCCACAGAATTGTGTTATAATATGTATTGTTATTATTATTTTTTTTAAACATATGTATTGTTAATTCAAGGTATGTGATATACATTATATTCTTTATTGTTTCACCAAAATAAAATTCACTTGAGAAATTAATTATAATATAAGTAGGACGTTAACTATTAAATTGATGACCGAATTTTTAATTATCTTAGTATATTTGTGTTAATCAAACGTAACGATATATTATTAATGCTTTCATATTTTATAAATGCAATTTTATCTCACCCAATAAATTTAATTATTTAATTAATTATATCCAACTAAAAAAATGTATACTAACATCTTATAATGTAAATTATAATTACAAGAGTCCTTATATGATATAACATGTACTTAAATGTTTTCAATAGATTGGAACATTATTAATTCTATTTTATAAATTAAGGAGATATATTTTCACTTAAATAAATATTTTTAAAAAATTCAAGTATAATAGTAAATAACATGTATTTATCAAATCATCCTCTAATTAAACATTGTTTAAACATTGCTAAAAGTGTTATCATAAAGATATTCGGGGTGATCAATAAATTAAAAAAAATCAAAAAATCAACTTGATAAATATAAATACATAAGAACCAACTGACAATTGGCTTGAGTGGATAGGGATTTGAGTTCACTTAAGCAAGGTCTCGGATTCGAACCTTGTGGATATAAAAAACTACATTGGGAGAGATCCCCGTAATAAGCGTCTTCAGGTACCTCGACAGATTAGTACTTCAATCAATTGGATAGGAGGAAACTCTGAGAGATTAAAAAACAGAAGAGTAATAGAGAATTTAAGGACAAGAATTCGCGGTATTTGTTTTGCTTGATCTCAAAACCTACATTCCTAACACTTCCTACGCTCACATATTATACATAAACGATGAAACCTAAGGGCTCTTTTGTAAATTCTGAGATAATATAAAATTTGGTTAATTTATAGTTATACTAAACTTACGAATAGTTAACATAAATATCTGACCCTATCTGAAGAGTATTTTTATATCTGCACCCCTTGCGAGATTATGTAATTACAACTCGCATCTCTTAGATGAAAGTATTACACGACCTAACCTTTTAAGTTTGAAAAATTACAAATAATCCTATTGCGGTAGGATTTTTCACGATTTTTTTTTTAATTGATTATATTTCACCACTAATTAGTTCCTCATCGTTAGGGAAAAAAAAGTCATTATGAATATCAATTTACAAACGAATCATGTGTTGATCCTCCAAAAAACTTCGTAAATTACATGTCTATCACTTGAGAATGGTGTGTGAGTTATTATGAGGAACTAATTAGTGGTGAGATATAATTAATTCAAGAATGATTTTGCAAAAAATCCAACCGGAATGAGTTCATTTGTAATTTTTCAAACTTGGAAGGATAGGTTGTGTAATATTTTCATCTAAGGGAGTGCAGATGTAAACGACCCAATTTCTGAATAGTTAATTTATTATTTGACTTTTTACAGGTGAAATCCCAGAAAACCTAGGCAAGCTCCAGAAGTTAAAAAAGTTACACATGGGAAATAACTATCTTACAGGCTTTTTACCTGCATTCATCTTCAATATTTCCTCACTGCAATACATTCACCTTGGAAATTGTAGCTTAACAGGCCCTGTCTTCCCTCCGGATACGTGCTCTCCTCCTTCTTAACTTCAAGAAGTACTTCTCCATATGAATAAGTTAGTAGGTGAGCTCCCAGAAAGAATTGGTCAGTGTTCAGCACTTGAGCTTTTGTCATTATCTTTCAACAATATAACTGGAAGTATCCCAAGACAGATTGGAAATTTAACCATGCTGCGAGATTTCCGTGTCGCCATTAACAGCTTGACCGGTAAGTATGAAGTTTTAGCAACAAATTAAAACTATTACAAAACAAAATTTGTTATTAAAATTCAAATCCTGTCAAATTTCAACTAATTATATAACAATTATATTAAACTTGCTATTGAATTGGTCAACCTCCTTAAGTTTGTATTAACGGAAGGGGTTTAACATTTGGGAAAAAAAAAATTTGGGGTCACGTGATACCCGGTCATGTGCGGTCACGTGATACCCGAAAACCGCCTGATGTGAGACGTGGCAAAACAAGCTGGCCACATAAGCCAAAAAAAAAAAAAGCCATGTCAATTAAATTAAAAACCTCACATGTGACATAAGCCATGTCAATTAAATTAAAAAAAAAAAAACCATGTCTCTCTCCCCTATTTATTTACTTCACTCTTAACCCTAGATCTCATATTTTTGAACATGACTTTCTTTCCAACTCCATGGCCGAGCTTGATGAAGCTTTGTGTGATTGTGGAGCTGTTGTCGTCTGCAGCACATCGTGGACAACAGAAAATCCCTGAAGGCGGTTTGTGACATACCCAAATCAGAGGTGTCGATACTTTGTCTGGGTCGACCCTGTATGTGCGATAGATCCAAAGAGAATTTGTAGCACCCGGAGCGCGGGCCACCACATCCCCCGTACCTAAACCCGAACCCGCATATGAAATGGGAAGTCTATACACGAGCCCAAGTCTAAGCGAATGGGAGGCCACACACTCACTAGGCTAGGCGGAGCTAAAACTAAACCAGAGCGCGCAACAAATAAACAAGTAGCGGAAGCAAGGAGTTCTAGTAATATAAAATTCAAGATCAAACATAGGCACCAAGTATCAAATTATACAAATCCGTATCGATTCATATTTACATAACAAAATATAAATTACGATCAAATCATTAAGTACATGTCAAAAATATAATGCAATGCACCTAGCACGACCTATACCCAAAAGTGAGACTCGAACGACCCACTTCTCCGCCTAGCTCGTGCTCGAAAGACTTGCAAACTAAAAGTGGTAAAAGAGAGCTGTCAGTCATATCTCGACTGAGTGAGGGGGCTAACGCACACCCACACACTATATATATAAATAGCAAAGCACGTAAAAGATAAAGGTTATGAACCGGGAATAGGTTTTTCATACCAAAACATTTTCAAAGAACATTACAAATCATATACGTATACATTACATTATTGAAGACTCTATTCCCATTCCATAATCCAACCATTTAATTAAGCTCGGCGAGTACGAGCATCCACCGTTACTTCTCATTACATTACATTACATAAAACAAAAATCACATTCAATCCCCCCTTCGGTGATGGAAGGGTCGGCCAACCCTTAACCATCCATTATTAAATTCCTCGAGGGGTGATTAACCCACAAGAGTGCCATTATAAATTCCTCGAGGGGTAGCTAACCCACACGAGTCCTCCCCGGCTACATAACAAAGGCATCGAAAGCGCCATGCCTTCCCAACCTCCCGGGGTCGCGCGTAATACCTCGGAGGGAAACCACGTTTAGGCTTAATCCGACGGCCCTCTACAGTACCGGGCATCCTAACCCATAGTCTCCATGGATCTAACTTTACCGTTACCTTACCTTTTATTGCATTCTTGCTCATTACAAATCATTAACATTACGTTCATTAGCATTAAACTTTCATTAAAACCAAGAGCTCATATATGCTCGTAGATATAGCCCGTTCGAAAGCCAAAACTTGATAACAAGATCATAAACATATCGTACATTACACATATTTAACTATATATAATATATAGTCGCATGCGGGCTAGAAAACGAGCATTTAAGGGTCTTAGGTCGCTTATCTAAAAGAAAAGAACCTAAACCTCACCTTGAACAAAATGTGTAGTGGTGCGAGAAAACGATCCCAAACAAACTCAAACTTCGGGCACGACTCACCCCTGAAGTACCCCTGAGACAAACCAACGCAATACTAAAGACTTAGACTCAAACGTGTACCAATTAGACGCCCGACGATGCATATGAATGCAACTATGCACATGAGATGTCAAAAGGTAACACTTAACGTATTCAAAGTTTGAGCTCGTACAAACATATCGAATTCCCAACATAATTTCCATATTTCAATCATAACACATAATATTACATGTTAGCAAAGCATAGGGATCAAATTAGGGGTGGGAGAGCAATAACCAAGCGAAGAAAACAAGAAAACAAAGTTCGGAGCAAAAGGACGCACTGCCCCAAATCCACCCCAGTGGATTATTTTCAAAGGGAAAATCCACCCCCATGGATTCAGGGCAGAAGATTCCCAAAAGGGCCTGCTCCAAATCCACCCTGGTGGATTATTTTCAAAGGGAAAATCCACCCCGGTGGATTCCGGGCAGAAGCCAAAACTCGGAGAAAAAGCTTGAAAACTCCAAGAAAACTCATCCCAAACCATAGTAAGAACTAAAGGACATGAAATGGTGCAAATATACCATAAAGACATGCAAGAAAATCAAGCAAATACAAGTCTCAAACTCATGAAATCAACAAGAAGGTAAGGATCAAAGGAAACTCAAGTAAAAACCATTTTCTTCCAAAACTCATTTATGCATTAATGGTGAATAAATTCTCAACCAACTACCATGTATTAGAACTCAAGATATGCAATAAATACTCTTCATAGGTTATCATATAGGTCATAAAATTCCATGAAAGCAAGAGAAACACATAATCTTCACAATCTCTACAAAACCCTTGGTATTCATCAATTTTATCAAATCCAATGATCTCTAACATTAAATCATGCTTTAAGGAGTGCAAAATAATCACAAGAATAAGAGAATCACAAATCCTAACTTACCTTGAAAGATTGGAGCAAGAAAGGCACAAGACTTGAGCTTAAGAGTCTAAAAAAAGGGGGTTTCTTCAATAGCTTCTTCTTCCTTCTTTCCTTGGTGTTTGGTTCATGTATCAGCAGCCAAAAGAGGGAGGGAGAGCTGATATTTGGTGTATAAGGTCAAAGGAAGTACAAAGGAATGAGTGGCCTAGCTCAAAAGTGGCTCTTAGGTGCGTAATAGGTATGCATGACCGAAATTTACGTCGTTGGGGGTCAAAACGGCATAAAAAAGTTACAAAACTTGTTCCATTGCGTCCGGGTCGTCGAAAGGAGTTGAACGCCAAAGGCGGCACTCTAATCCGAGTGCTGGTGCTCAAGATATAAAATAAAACGTACACAAGTGTACTAAAATGACTCATTTTCCAAATGAGTCCAAAACTTTCAAAAAGTTACAATTAAGTCCAAAACCAAGTTTTCAATTAAGTCCACATATTTTAAAATCATACAATTACATCCTTAAATCACGTATTTCAAATAGTTCACGAAATTAGCATGCTCGGGAATAAAATTCACATATCATAAATTCATGATTCACAAGAATTCACATCATAGTTTCACTTAGGGAATTTTCTTGGCATTTAAATCATATATTTCACATAATTTCAAATAATTTATATAGAAAACAATAGAAATAAAATATGAATGCATCAAATAAAAATGAAAATAAATACAATTACGAAAACTAAACTCACACGTGGTACAAACCTGTACGTGCGAACGAGCGGGGTGTCACAGAATTATCCCAGGGTTGCTCAGAAACATCAACAATCTGGAGGGACAAGTAGAAGATATGAGAAGAGAGATGGAAGCTATGAGATTGAGTTGTAAGAGAGAGAGAAGATGTATGCTTTACTTGGTTGTGTTATTTGGTGGTTATTTGTTCTTGCTATGAATGGGGACGGTGGAGCCGAGGATGAAGGCTTCCAAAAACTTGTTTGATGGAGGTTGAGCTGATGAAGATGGTCTGTAGTGGGTTTAAATGGTGTTTTTTTGTTTGTTGTGTTTTGGTTAAAACCCAACAGGGGTGGTCTGTGTAATTTTCTAACAGTGACCTTGAAGGGCGGCTTGTGTTGTATGTAAGCACCTTTAGGGATATTTTGTGTTAAATCTTGAACCTACAAGAACCTTCAGGGATATTTTGTGTTAAATGTAGAACTTGCAGCATTGATTTATGTAGTATGTTATGTAGCTGCAGAGAAGTTTCACATTCCATAAAATGGTGTTTCAGTACATCACAGTTGTTCAAAAATAAATGACCTAACCCTGAACTTAAAACTTAAACTGTCCAAAAGTTAACCCTAGTAGCCAAATCAATTTCTAGTTCTCACTAGATTGGCTAAGTCCAGAGAGTGCTAGGTACTTCTTGCCCTTGTCCTTAATGATTTGCTTGACTGCAATTGGCTTATGGACAATGCTTTCTTGGGAAGGCAAAGAATCAGTTGACATTGTTGGTGGCACCCTTAATTTCAGTCGTGGAGGGTTAAACTGTGAGGTCTTCTTCTTTTTCAGAATTCTAGCTCTCATTTGATCCTGCAATTCATGCAATTGAACCCCTGCAGCAGTCTTTGTTGGTGGCATCTGTAGGTTACCTAATCTGAGCTGCTCATACATAGTTGGTGCCTGCAAGTGTGGCTCTTGTTGAATGGTAAATTGAGAGGAAGATGGGCCTTCCATTGTCAATCCAGTTAGTTGCTCATCTGCTTTCTCACCTTCCATTGTGTTAGAAGAAGGTGGCAGAATCTCATGTGTTCTTTCCTGTTATTAAGTCCAAGTATCAATGATCAATAATACAACTCTTTTGAAACAATGATTAATTTTATGTAAAAGACAAACCTCTTTAATGTTGTTATGGACATCACTGGTCTCATTTCCCAAATGTGAGCTTCCAACAATATCATCAAACTGGTCATCAATGAGAAAAACATGGTGTGTAACGCCCCAATTTCTGGAAGTTCAAGTAAGCACGCCACGTGTGGGTCTTCGGGAGTTGGGGGTTTACTTTTAATTATTTCACTTGTTCATTTATAATTTGCATTACATTATGATGTGCATTATACGTTCCTACGTATTTATATGAATTAGCTTTAATGTGAAATTATGAATTAAGTGATAATGTGCCTAATTGTAATATATGACTTTAATTGATCATCTCATAAAATTTATGGACTTAATTGTAAAGCATGATTGGAGTTAAGTGATCTTTTGTGTAGAAATATAACTTGATTGCATTTATTTAAATAACTTAGAGACTATTATGCAAATTAGGGTGGTTTCATGCTTGTAGTGGGAGATATAATATATCATATATGTATCCTTTCTCCCACACTCTCATACATTACATTTCATACAACAATCTCACACACACACCCCTACCATATACCGATTTCTACACCATCAAGAGGGGAAGGAAGATTCCATCAAAATTCAAGCTATACTTGAGGAACTTTGGAGCTAAGATCATCATCATCATCATATCCTCATCTCATCCTTTCTTTCTTCCATTTCAAGGTATATTGGAGAATTTGATTGAATTTCTTGTTATATACATGAGTAGGGTTTGTTGATTAAGTGACACTTTCATGTTCATTCTTGGGAGCTAGAAGCATGTTTAGGATTAAAAAGGGATTGAAACTTGCATGAAACCTTTGGTTATTTGAAAATTGGAAGCATGTATATATATAGGGTTTTGGAGATAAATTCTTGATGAGTTGATACATGTTTCATGGTTTAATTGTTGTATAAGTGTAGTATAATGTGTATATGTTGTGTTTGATCATTTATTATAGATTGAATTTGGGTTTTTGGTTGGTTTGGGGTGTTTGGCCGAAATCCCCCTGTTTTCCCTTGTCATTTTCTAGCCTAGCGGGTTCCCAAACGCCCGTTTCACTACCCAGAAATTTGACCCGAGGCTTCCCAAACGCCCGTTTGGTCTCCTAGTTATTTTTCTAAACGCCCGTTTGGCACTACTACAGTAAGTTTTCACACTCTCCGTAGGGTGTTCACTTACTCTCTTTTGGTCGGTTGGTTAAGGTTAGGTTTAAATTCTAGATATATAAAACCCTTACAACCCCTATGTGACTCTTTCGGCCAAAACGTATCTATATATCTATAGCTTTCGAACTTTATGATTTGCAAATGATTTCACAAACTGATTGATTGATTGATTGATTGACGGATTGATTGTTTTGGCGAGTTATTGAATTACACTATGGGCCCGAGGATAGTAGCTTGAGCCAACCGGGAAGCATGGGCTGACGGGTAACTCGAGCGCTATCCTCACCAAATTGGGATGACCCTTGAACCCCCAAGGAGATTAGGGGAGGAAGGAGTTCCGGGCTTAGGGATTCATGTACCCTCTGCCCAGACTGATTAGATGGTGGGGCCTTGCAATCCCACCACCACCCGGAGGAAGAAGGAGTTACTGAAACTGCTAATTGTGCACTGTAATTACTTGCTTGATCACCTAATCATTAAATAATTGATTGGTTGTACACAGTCGGAGTAAGGTTGGAGAATTACCCTCACTCGCCGGGCCACGAATTGATTGAATGGATAAATTGAATTAGTTGTAACCTCGGGCGATAGTAACTCTTCTTTTCTAAATTGTATTGTTATTTTCTAAAATTATTACCCGGGATTATGACTTGCATCGTAATTGCGCATATATTTATTTATACCCCTCGCTCAGTCCGTGTGGACTGACACCTCAACTTTTCAGTTTTTGCAGGTGCGTGCTAGGCGGGAATTAGAGTCTAGCTTGTCTTTTATTCGGGTCTAGCACTTCACCTCATATTTTGTTCATGTATTGATACTTGTTATTTTGTAGCATGTCTTGTCTTATTTTATGTTGGAGATGATACTGTATTGATATGTAAATGTTGGTATCTATTAGTACATATGTAATTATGGTACCTATAAGTATTGAATGTTATTGCTTCCGCTTTTATTACTCTGAGTTGATTGATTGGTTTGGGGTTAGTCCGGCCTAGCTTTGTGGTCGTTTGTTTTTTATTGTCTCCCGTTCGCTATAACTTTGGTTCATGTATGGATTGCCCATTTCATATGTGGATCGAACTATAGTGCGGGGGATGTGGTGCCTAGCGTTTCGGGTGCTATATCCCAAGGTGGTATCAAAGCCCGGTTGCAAAACCGCGGCTCTAGTGTCGTGTTTTGTGAGTCTAAGTCGTACGACATAGGATTAATTGATTGTTTGAGAGTCTTGCATCTTACTTTGAATTACTTGAACCTCTTTTAACTACTTGAGTTATGTGATTTGCTTGGGCTCCAATTGAAATTGCATCCATTTTCATTCATTAACCGAACACGCATGTACAGTGTTGAATTTCAGGATGGCTCGTGACCGACATCACCGCGATCGTTCTCCTGGACACCAACATCATCATAGGCGTAACCGATCTCCTCCTCCTCCAGCTCAACCATAGGATTTCTTAAATTCCATGGTGCAACTCGTAGATCAGAGGTTACGGGATTATGTGCCTCCAGCACTGCCAACTCCTCCACCACAACAACAGGCACCTATCTCCGCTATTTTAAGGGAATTTCAGAATCAACATCCACCGAGATTTCTAAAGGGAAATGATATTCAAGCTGAGCAATGGCTTAAAGAAGTTGAGCGTATATGGGAACTTATTCTATGTGAGTCTCGGGAAAAGGCTCGGTGCACTCTTACCCTCATTCAGGGAGAAGCGTATTCATGGTGGGAGAGTACCAAAATTGTTCTTGATGCCGCCGAGGAGCAGGTTACATGGGAGGTTTTCGAGAGAGAGTTCAAGAACAAGTTTATCCCTCCATCTTCGCGTACTAAGAGGCTCAAGGAATTCACGGAGCTTAAACAGGGAGGAAGATCAGTTTCGGAGTACATAGCCGAGTTCGAGAGGTTGTCCAAATACGCACCTAACATTGCAAGCGACGACTTCCACAAGGCTATGCGATTCGTACAAGGTTTGAGGCCGGACATTCAAGCGGCAATCGAAGCGGTCAATACAACCACTTGGAGGAAGGCCACTACAAAAGCTCTTAAGGTTGAAGACTCGGTTAATGCACGGAGATCTTCTTACAGATCGGGACAGGGTTCAGGTTCCGGGTCAAGATCGGGTTACAATGCCGGCAAGAGGCCAATGATTTATGACACAGCTCCTCCACAGTTTAAGGGCTCTATGAAGAAGTTTAAACCACAAGGGCCAGTCCAGAAAACTCCTCATCCACCGGTTATGCCGCCACCACCGGAGAAACCCAAGTGCACTTTCTGTGGGCAACCTACACACCACTACGATAATTGCCGAAGGCGCCTAGGGTTATGCTTAATATGCGGGGGTACCGATCACATGGTGGATACTTTTCCGGATCGACGTAATCCGCCGCCTGGGGGACAGAGGCCGTTGATTAGGGCCCGTGCTTATGCCTTGGAAGGCGAGGAACAAGATGCAGATGTGGGCCCGGCTGCTGTTGTTGAAGGTACCATTTGCATTCATGGCATCAACATACACACTTTATTTGATCCGGGAGTTACGCACTCCTTTATCTCTTGTGATGTTTCTATTAAATTGCCTTTGTGTGTTACTTATTCTGATGCATGCTACGTGGTTAGTACTTCTTTTGGTGGTAGTGTAGAAACTAACCGGGTTTTTAGAGAGGTGCCGGTGAATATTGAGGGTCGGGTTTTCTCAACGGATTTCATTGATTTACCTATGTCTCGGTATGGATCTATCTTGGGTATGGATTGGTTGTATAAGCACTATGCCACCGTTGATTACCGAGCCAAGAAAGTTAGTTTGGGTTTTGAGGTTGTTACGGGTCAGAGTTCGAAAACAGTGCCTTTATTATCTTTTTCCGAAGCTCAGAAATTGGTTCGTGATGGGGCTACGGGATTCATAGCCTATATCCTTAATCAACCGAAGGATCAAGTGAAGTTAGAGAAAACTGAGATAGTAAGAGAGTTTCCCGAGGTGTTCCCGGAGAAGTTGGATTCATTGCCACCGGAGAGGGAGATAGAATTTATGATTGATTTGTATCCAGATGCCGAACCGTATTCTAAGACTCCATATAGGATGGCACCGGCGGAATTGAAAGAATTAAAGTGCAACTTGATGGTCTTTTGAAAGTTGGGTATGTAAGACCGAGCTCGTCACCGTGGGGTGCTCCAGTTTTATTCGTGAAGAAGAAGGACGGTACCCTAAGAATGTGTATTGGTTATCGGGAGCTAAATCGGATGACCGTTAAAAATAAATATCCTCTTCCACACATTGAGGAGTTGTTTGATATACTCCAAGGGTTTAAAGTCTATTCGAAGCTTGATTTGAGACAAGGATATTATCAACTCCGGATTCGAGCAGAGGATATTCCGAAGATAGGTTTTAATACAAGATACGGGTATTATGAATTTGTAGTCATGCCTTTTGGATTGACGAATGCACCTGCTGCTTTTATGGATATGATGCATAGAATCTTCCGGCCATTTCTCGATAAGTTCGTTGTAATTTTCATTGATGTTATTTTGGTCTTCTCTAGATCTGTCGAGGAACATGCAAGATATCTCAAGCTTGTGTTGAAAACTTTGAAGGAGCTCAATATGAGGCAACGGAGATGGATGGAGCGACTAGAAGATTATGATTGTGTTATCAAGTATCATCCCGGGAAAGCTAATGTAGTTGCCGACGCTCTAAGTAGGAAAGTTGGTGTTTCGAACTTGGAAGTTGGTGCAAGTAATGGAGTTGAGTCTATTGTGATTAAAGCTCGGGTTTCCAATAGCTCCATTCATCCGGACTTGAAATATAGAATGTTTGAGGCTCAAGGAAAGGATCCGGAAGTTCAAAGATTGGTCTCTAAGGCTAGAGAGGATCCGGAAGGTCCATTTGGGTTCGACGAAATCGGTCTTCTTCGTTTCAAGAACCGAGTAGTAGTACCCGATGATTTGAAAAGGGTATTGCTCGAGAAAGCTCACAAGTCGGCATATTCAGTCCATCCCGGAGGGAATAAAATGTACAAGGAACTCAAGCAGTATTATTGGTGGCGAGGGTTGAAGAAGGACGTGGCGGAGTTTGTGAAACATTGCTTAACTTGTCAAAAGGTAAAAGCTGAGCATCAAAAGCCTGGGGGACTCCTACAGCCATTACTTATTCCCGAGTGAAAGTGGGAACAGGTGACGATGGATTTTATATCTGGGTTACCGAGAGTGAAAGGCGGATTCGATGGTATTTGGGTGATAGTGGATCGTCTAACCAAGTATGCTCATTTTCTACCAGTCAGAATGTCCTTTAAGATTCGAAAGTTGGCTGAGATTTACAACAAGGAGATTGTACGACTTCATGGTATTCCGGTGAGCATTGTTTCAGATCGAGATCCCCGTTTTACTTCAAATTTATGGCAAGAGTTACAAGGGATTTTGGGTACGAAGCTTCAGTTCAGTACGGCGTTTCATCCACAAACTGATGGGCAATCTGAGAGGGTTATTCGGTATTTGGAAGATCTACTTCGAGCTTGTGTCTTGGATTTCCAAACTTCGTGGCATGATCAACTTCCTTTGGTGGAGTTCGCCTATAATAATAGCTTTCAAGCGTCGATTGGTATGGCTCCGTATGAATTGTTATATGGGCAAAAATGTCGATCACCGTTGTTCTTTGATCTGGAAGAGTGGAAATGATCGAAACAGGAAGGAGTAAAGAAGGGCGAGAAGCTTGAGAAACCTTCTAAGGCTGTGAGAGCTATGATTGATAAAGTTCAACAGATTCAACAACGGATGAAAGCTGCACAAGATAGACAGAAGAGTTACGCCGACATTCGCCGGAGGGATCTCAAATTTGAAGTGGGAGATCGGGTTTTCTTGAAAGTATCTCCACGGAAAGGGTTTTCTCGAATTGGAAAGGGAGAAAAGTTGAATCCCCGTTATCTAGGTCCGTTTGAGATTATTGAGAGAATTGGAGAAGTGGCTTATCGATTGGACTTACCTCCTATTCTTACCGGTATTCATAATGTATTTCATGTATCACAACTCAGGAAGTATTATCCAGATGAAACAAAAATTCTCCCAGTGGAAGAAGTGGAATTGGAACCAAATTTGTCATTTGTTCAGAAACCGGTTAAAGTGTTGGATGAGAAATTTCAAGAATTAAGGAATCGGAGAATTCCTATGGTGAAAGTGCTATGGCGGAGTGACAAGACCGAGGAAATGACTTGGGAACCGGAAGAGAAGATGAAAAGATTTCATCCGGAATTATTTATCTCCAATCAGTGAATCTGGGGACCAGATTCTTCTAAGGGGGGGAGAGTTGTAACGCCCCAATTTCCGGAAGTTCAGGTAAGCACGCCACGTGCGGGTCTTTGGGAGTTGGGGGTTTACTTTTAATTATTTCACTTGTTCATTTATAATTTGCATTACATTATGATGTGCATTATACGTTCCTACGTATTTATATGAATTAGCTTTAATGTGAAATTATGAATTAAGTGATAATGTGCCTAATTGTATTATATGACTTTAATTGATCATCTCATAAAATTTATGGACTTAATTGTAAAGCATGATTGGAGTTAAGTGATCTTTTGTGTAGAAATATAACTTGATTGCATTTATTTAAATAACTTAGGGACTATTATGCAAATTAGGGTGGTTTCATGCTTGTAGTGGGAGATATAATATAACATATATGTATCCTTTCTCCCACACTCTCATACATTACATTTCATACAACAATCTCACACACACACACCTACCATATACCGATTTCTACACCATCAAGAGGGGAAGGAAGATTCCATCAAAATTCAAGCTATACTTGAGGAACTTTGGAGCTAAGATCATCATCATCATCATCATATCCTCATCTCATCCTTTCTTTCTTCCATTTCAAGGTATATTGGAGAATTTGATTGAATTTCTTGTTATATACATGAGTAGGGTTTGTTGATTAAGTGACACTTTCATGTTCATTCTTGGGAGCTAGAAGCATGTTTAGGATTAAAAAGGGATTGAAACTTGCATGAAACCTTTGGTTATTTGAAAATTGGAAGCATGTATATATATAGGGTTTTAGAGATAAATTCTTGATGAGTTGATACATGTTTCATGGTTTAATTGTTGTGTAAGTGTAGTATAATGTGTATATGTTGTGTTTGATCATTTATTATGGATTGAATTTGGGTTTTAGGTTGGTTTGGGGTGTTTTCCCCTGTCATTTTCTCGCCCAGCGGGTTCCCAAACGCCCGTTTGGACCCTTAGTTCAAATCCCAAACGCCCGTTTCACTACCCAGAATTTTGACCCGAGGCTTCCCAAACGCCCGTTTGGTCTCCTAGTTGTTTTTCCAAACGCCCGTTTGGCACTATTACAGTAAGTTTTCACACTCTCCGTAGGGTGTTCGCGTACTCTCTTTTGGTCGGTTGGTTAAGGTGAGGTTTAAATTCTAGATATATAAAACCCTTACAACCCCTATGTGACTCTTTCGGCCAAAACGTATCTATATATTTATAGCTTTCGAACTTTATGATTTTCAAATGATTTCACAAACTGATTGATTGATTGATTGGCGAGTTATTGAATTACACTATGGGCCCGAGGATAGTAGCTTGAGCCAACCGGGAAAGCATGGGCTGACGGGTAACTCGAGCGCTATCCTCACCAAATTGGGATGACCACTGAACCCCCTAGGAGATTAGGGGAGGAAGGAGTTCCGGGATTAGGGATTCATGTACCCTCTGCCCAGACTGATTGGATGGTGGGGCCTTGCAATCCCACCACCAACCGGAGGAAGAAGGAGTTACTAAAACTACTAATTGTAAACCGTAATTACTTGCTTGATCACCTAATCATTAAATAATTGATTGGTTGTACACAGTCGGAGTAAGGTTGGAGAATTTCCCTCACTCGCCGGGCCACGAATTGATTGAAGGGATAAATTGAATTAGTTGTAACCTCAGGCGATAGTAACTCTTCTTTTCTAAATCGTATTGTTATTTTCCAAAATTATTACCTGGGATTATGACTTGCATCGTAATTGCGCATATATTTATTTATACCCCTCGCTCAGTCCGTGTGGACTGACACCTCAACTTTTCAGGTTTTGCAGGTGCGTGCTAGGCGGGAATTAGAGTCTAGCTTGTCTTTTATTTGGGTCTAGCACTTCACCTCATATTTTGTTCATGTATTGATACTTGTTATTTTGTAGCATGTCTTGTCTTATTTTATGTTGGAGATGATACTGTATTGATATGTAAATGTTGGTATCTATTAGTAAATATGTAATTATGGTACCTATAAGTATTGAATGTTATTGCTTCCGCTTTTATTACCTGAGTTGATTGATTGGTTTGGGGTTAGTCCCGCCTAGCTTTGTGGTCATTTTTTTTTATTGTCTCCCGTTCGCTATAGCTTTGGTTCATGTATGGGTTGCCCATTTCATATGTGGATCGAACTATAGTGCGGGGGATGTGGTGCCTAGCGTTCGGGTGCTACATGGTGAATATGCATAACAGTGCCAAAAAAAAAAAAAGTGAAAAAAAATTAAAGGAATTAAAGAATTACAGTGGATCTGCTTTTCCTTGGTGGTCTAGGCACATATCCTTCCTTTTCAGGACAATATAGAGTGTTATGACCTGGCTCACCATAAGTGGAACAGTGTATGATTGTCTTCTTGAGCCTCCCAAGTTTCATTGGATGTCTAAACAAATTTCTTCTTCTTTTCTTAGATGTTCCAGCATCTCTTGGCTCATCAGGTCCTCTTCTTCTCAGTTTCTTTTATCTTCATGTTTGTTTCACATACTTTGGTGGTTGGGGTGGTATGATCAGTGTTTCACTCCATGTTTGTTCCCCAATTATTGGTTTGATAACACCAGAATAAGCTTGAATGTAATTTGCCACAGAATAGAAAGGATCAACAAAGTTATCAACCTGCATCTTCTCATTGTATATGACACTTAAGGCATGTTTACATGGGATGCCAGTGAGTTGCCATCTTCTACATGAACAGTAATAATCTTTCAAATCAACTGCATAGTGTCCTCCATCGATGCTATGAACCTGGTAATCAGTCCTAGAGGCCTTGACCGGCCTACATCCTCCCACTTTTCTGGAGTGCCTCTGAATAACTTTTCTTATACCTGGACACAAGTAGTCATCCTATTTGCTTGCCTCTTCTCTATGTTTGTTCAAACTTTTCATGAGATGCTCCCTTATCCACTCTGTCATACTGATGATAGGTCTGTCCCTACATGGCAAAAGCACTGCATTGAAGCTCTCACAGACATTATTCAACAACAGGTCACATTTTGAAAATTCACCAATATGAGATTTGGTCCACTCCCTTGGTGGCTTGTCACTGAACCAATCAGCTGCTTCTGGATTCAAAGCTCTCATTTCTCTCATTCTTGCCTTGAAATCACCAACTGTCCAGGCCTTAGCAGCCTTCCACACAGCATTCCTATATGTAACCCCCTTGAAACCTGCATTTTGAAAGTTGCTGACAATGTGTCAAACACAAAACCTGTGTTCACTGTTAGGGAGCACCTCCATAAATGCATTCAGTAATCCTTTTTGCTTATCTGATATGAAGACAAACTCATGCTCCCTTGTTATCTCCAAATCATTTTTCAGGTTCAATAAAAACCATTTCCAAGTTTCACTGCACTCCTTAATTACCACAACAAATGCAATAGGGAAATTGTTGTTATTAGCATAAACACCCACAACAGTTAGTAATATTCCCCCATGAGGACCTTTCAAATGACAACCGTCAACTCCCACAAATGGCCTACAAGCTGATTTAAACCACATTTTTAAAGCACTGAAGCAAACATAAAACCTGTTGAACCTTGACTGACCATCATCATCTTCAGTTCCTAGTACAACTGTGGATCCTGGATTAGATCTCCTAAGTTCTTCAGCGTAATCCCAAAGTTTAGCATACTGTGAATTTGGTTCTCCCCTTAACATGTCAATTGCCAAATTTCTGGCTCTATAGGCCTGATCTTTGTTGATAGTCACATTGAGATCAGCAACCACATCATCTCTCCATGTTTTGTTACATCTTTTGGGATTAATCTTGAAAAGGTGTAGATACCTACCTGCTAACCATGATGTTTTCACATTCCTGACTTGGAAAGTCTCATAACATGTATGTGTTGGATTATACTCCCTCAATACCCAAGACTGACCAATCAGGGTACAGTTCATTTTCCATGGGCAATTGTCCTCCTCACACCTAACATAAACCCTACCACTATCACATTTCGAGTTAGGTAATGATCTTCTTGTAATAATCGCATGAGAATTAACAGTTGTTTTAAATAAATCTTTGCTGCTGAATGCTATACCCAAACGAAAGACAGGAACATAAACATTAACCTCATTGAACATAGGTAGTCTGTCATGCTCATCTTCATCTTCAACAGCACATACTTGTCCTACAAATCATCAGACTCACTCCCTACCACATCAGACTCACTCCCTGACTCGTTGCTCTCCTCAGAATCTTCAACTACAGCACCACCAAGTGTGTTAGCTTCTGCATCAGAACTAATGGCATCATCAAATAACTGGTCATCTTCAAGATCAGTCCCACTGACATGTTCTTCATCAACTATAAAATCCTCATCTCCAGGATCAGATTCTGATGATGCATTATCAACCCCAGTAGCATCCCCCGCCCCCCGCCCCCCCTAAATCATTAACATTGTTGTCAATCCCTGTAACACCCCTCCCCCTAATCCTATAGTGTTATGAACCCCATTAGTACCCGCTTCTTCACTATCAACATTTACATGTTCCTCCAACTCAACATCACTGACAACATCATTACCCCCCCTTCAACTGGAATAAGCTCAACATAAACTGAAAAATCTTCATTATCTTCTTTATAAGGTAATGCAGCAGTTCTAAATTCATCATCATTGCTCAGCAACTTAAATCCAACAGAAGTAAGCACATAAAACCTACACCTATTGGGGTTTTGAAGAAACTTTCTGACCATAAAATGTAACGAAGTGTTACCCAATGCTCTTACATCAACATAATCCAGCTTCTTGACACTCCCATTGTTGTAGCACGGATTGGGAGAATGTTGGAATGTGCCACCATAATACAAAGCTACTGTTACAGATGTACTCTTTGGATCTGTAAAATACAAAAAAAAAAATAAAAAAAAATTAGGAAGACAAGTTAACCATGCATATTTTAAACCCTAACACAAAAAAAAAAACCGCTTTTTAAAAGGTACCCATAGTTGCACACTAAAATAAAAGGAGACAACTTCAGACAGGGGGGACCATTGTCGGTGTTCAACACACTATAAAGGGCCAACCACCAAAAATTCAGAGGAATGTGACAAGGATTCGCTCAAAGACCCATTCAAAACGACAAAAGATTGTGAAAATCTAAAAAATATACACAATCCCAGAGCTAAGAGTGTATACTTACTGTATAATGGTGGCGGCATTAACATGTTTCGCCCACTCCACACGAATACGGTTTTGGATTTGCTTCCTTTCACCATTACTAGGCACGATTACAAGGACAACACAGAATTCAACTTACATTTGGGCAACCATGGGAGATATTCTAGGGTGTGAGACTTGGGATTCCTTCTTTAGAGTTCCAATTTTTTCTTCAACAACTCAAAAGGTAAAGTGGGTTTTCAGACTTGTGATTTGTCTCTTGATACGTTTTTAATTTAAAAAGCGTGTTTACTATATAAAAATTATTAAATATATTATAATATATTTTTTAAAAATTGCTTATGCCACATGTGAGGTTTTTAATTTAATTGACATGGATTTTTTTTTGGCTTATGTGGCCAGCCTGTTTTGCCACGTCTCACATCAGGTGGTTTTCGGGTATCACGTGACCGTACGTGAGGTTTTTCGGCCCAAAATTAGGTCTCCGGTGGAGAGTTGGTTAAAATTGCAAAGTTTTTGTAGTTACTATCCTTAAAATCAGAAAAGCCAAATTATTGTCCAAAAATGCAAATTGGGGTCAGTTACTATCCCAAAATTGTAATTTTCCCTTAAAAGTTTATTGGGATGGTAAATTGCAAAAATGAGTAAAGTTCGGATGGCAATTTTTTTTCCCCTTAACAATTTAAACACAAAATCAAATCTTAGTATCTTTAAATCTTACAAAAATAAATGAGATTCAATTAAAATCCTCTAGGTAAAATCCCAGAGGAGATGGGATATCTCCAAAACCTGGAAATGCTCGACTTTGGAGAAAACAACTTGTCAGTTATCGTTCCACCAACAATCTTCAATGTTTCAGCACTAAAAACAATGGCACTTTATATGAATCAGCTCTCCCGCAAACTCACCCCCGATTTCGGTTACGGATTAACAAATTTGGAAGAGCTTTATCTCTTTGGCAATAACTTCAGTGGAGAAATCCCTCATTCTATCTCAAATTGTTCAAAACTCTCTATCATAACCTTTAGTGAAAACATGTTTAGTGGACAAGTTCCCGACTCCTTTGGGGATTTGAGATCATTGAGAGAATTGTATTATTATTTGCCAGGAATCACTTTGTGAGTGAACTTTTGGAATTAAGCTTCATCACATCATTGGCAAATTGTAGATATCTACAGAGTTTGGATTTCGGTGATAATCTTTTCGACGGCGCCGTTCTTCCCATTTCCATTGGTAACTTATCTGCTTCTCTAGAGTACATTTATGGTTACAACTCTGGTCTTCACGGAAGCATCCCAAAAGAGCTTGGAAATCTTACTAACTTGGAATTTAAATATTTCTGAAAACCAACTTCAAGGATCAATTCCAATGTCTTTTGAAAATCTAAAAAATCTTCAAGGATTAGTTCTTCTCCAAAACAATATAAGTGGTCATATTCCTGACACTCTTTGTAATTTACAAAGTTTGAACACGGTTATGCTTGATGAGAATGAAATCACGGGTCCTGTCCCAGAATGCATAAGAAACCTTACATCTCTAAGTCGTCTGCTCATAGATGGAAACAAATTGAATTTCAGTATACCCACGAGCCTATGGGATCTAAAAGATCTTCTTGAACTAAATTTGTCCTCGAATTCACTAAACTGTTGTTTGTCACCGCTTATTGGAAATATGAAATCTGTTGTTATTTTTGATCTGTTAATGAATCAATTCTCTGGGATTATTCCAACATCCGTTGGAAATCTACAATCTGTGATTCTGCTTACACTGGCATATAATAGTTTGAAGGGATCTATTCCCGAATCAATTGATGAGATGTTGGCCCTCGAGGAATTGGATTTATCGCACAACAATCTCTCCGGCATCATTCCCAAGTCCTTGGAATCACTTGGATCTCTCACATCTTTTAATGTTTCTTTCAATAGTTTAAGTGGTGAGATCCCTTCTGATGGTCCTTTCAAGAACTTCTCTAGTCAGTCTTTCATTTCGAACATAGGACTTTGTGGTGATCCCATGTATGGTGTCTCCCCATGCATCAATGTTGCGGTGCGTAAATCAAAGAAAAAGAAATTGATTCTCCGGGCTGTATATGCTTAGTTGGGGGTTGTGGGGTTTATTTTCCTTATTGGCATGACATACTTATATATCAGATATCGAAGAAAAGAAATTCAAATTCAAACGAATGCATTATCTGGTTTGTCACATTTTAGGGTTTCGTATCTTAATCTTGTACAAGCAACAGAAGGGTTTAGTGAGGGGCATTTGCTCGGCTCTGGGAGTTTCAGCTCTGTTTACAAAGGGATTCTTCAAAATAATTAGTGTGTGGCAATTAAGGTATTTAATTCACAATTAGAGGGTGATTCAAAAGTTTTGACACCGAATGTGAATTACTACGAAGTCTTCGTCATAGAAATCTTTGTTAAATCACGTGTTTAAGAGTGCTACTATATTTTATTTACAGCTTTATTCTAGTCATCTATGTTTCTAAGTATTGTCATAGTTTTTAGGAGTCAGTTATTTCATTTTCAGCATGTTCTCCACTTTAGCATAATTCTAGGATCTTAGTTCAGTTAATTTTTTAATCCTTTTTCTGAATGTAAAAGGTTGTGTGTCGTTAGTAAGAGAAAAGTAAAGTTCCTCCCTTCAATCAATTGTATGTTATTTTTCTTGTTGTTACCACTATCACTTCTAACAGATCAAATTGCTTTGCAAAAACAACAACAAAGTGGTATCGGAGCCAACTTCTTGAGGGATCTGTGAGACTAGTTGATAGTACAAATGGATGGACAAACTTTTCAGCAATGACACCACCAATTTTCTATGGTGATAACTATAAGATGTGGGTAGTGCGCATGGAGACTTACTTGGAAGCATTTGATCTGTAGGAAGCTGTTGAAGAAGACTATGAAGTTCAGCCACTTCTAGCAAACCCCACAGTTACACAAATGAAGTCACATAAGGAAAAGAAAACAAAGAAATCAAAAGCCAAGGCTTGCTTATTTGCAGCAGTGTCATCCACTATTTTCACACGAATAATGTCATTGAAGTCAGCAAAGAACATTTGGGACTACCTCAAGGCAGAATATGAAGGTGATGAGAGAATCCGAGGAATGCAAGTGTTGAATCTGATTAGAGACTTTGAATTGCAGAAAATGAAAGAGTCAGAATCAATAAAAGAGTAATCGGACAGACTTTTAAGCATTTCCAACAAGGTGAGGTTGCTTGGATCTGAGTTATCTGATTCAAGAATTGTGGAGAAACTGCTCGTAACAGTGGCAGAAAGGTTTGGAGCAACCATAACAACGCTGGAGAACACAAAGGACCTATCAAAGATTCCTCTTGCAGAACTCTTAAATGCTTTACAAGCACAAGAGCAAAGAAGAGCTATGAGACAAGATGGAGTGGTAGAAGGAGCCTTTCTAGCCAAACATCATTACAACAGCAAGAATAAAATGAAGAGGAGCTTGAAGAATAAGCCAGCAAATGGATACGGCTTATCCAACAGTTATAAAAAGGATAAAAGCGAAGGCTCAAAGAAGACTTATCCACCCTGTGAACATTGTAAGAGGAAATGGCATCCACCTTTTAAATGCTGGTGGAGACTTGATGCAAAATGCACTAAGTACAGCCAACTCGGTCATGAAGCAGTAGTGTGTAAAGTCAAGCCTCAACATCAAGATGAAGATGCCAAAGTGGTTGATCAAGAGGAGGAAGATCAGCTTTTTGTGGCCAAGTGTTTCACAAGTTCTGATGCAAGTGAACCATGGCTAGTTGACAGTGGGTGTACCAACCACATGACACACGATAGAGAACTCTTCAAGGAGTTGAGAACCACTGAGGTCAAAAGGGTGAGGATAGGAAATGGTGAATATTTGGATGTGAAAGGAAAAGGTAAAGTAGCTATCTCAAGCTGTGAAGGTACAAAAAATATTGAAGATGTTCTTTTTGTGCCAAAAATTGATCAAAATCTGTTCAGTGTTGGTCAATTGTTGGAGAAAGGCTATAAGGTCCTGTTTGAGAATAAACAATGCTTAATTAAAGATGTTGATGGTAGAGTTATGTTTGAAGTCAGAATGAAAGGAAAAGTTTTGCCTTAAATCCAATAGAGGAGGAGCATATGGCCTTTCAATCTAAAGAGAGTGTCATGGAAATATGGCACAAAAGACTTGGACATTTTCATTTTTGTGGATTGCTTCAAATGGACAGATTGGATATGGTCAAGGACTTACCAAATTTGCAGGAGCATTCTCAAAATTGTCAAATCTGTCAATAAGGAAAGCTAACCAGGAAGCCATTTCCTAAGACTGCTTGGAGAGCTTCAAAAAGGCTGCAATTGGTTCACACAGATATTTCAGGTCCTCAAAGAACACCATCCTTGAATGGAAATCGGTACTATGTAGCTTTCATTGATGACTTCACCAGGATGTGTTGGATATTCTTTCTAAAGCACAAGTCAGAAGTAGCAACAACTTTTTGGAGCTTCAAATCTCGGGTTGAAAATGAGTGGTTGTAAAATTCAAATGCTCAGATCTGACAATGGAAAAGAGTATACATCTGAAAAATTCAATCAATTTTGTGATGAAGCAGGAATTGAGCATCAATTAACTGCTCCTTATACTCCTCAACAAAATGGAGTAGTTGAGAGGAGATATAGGTTCATAATGGAGATGACACGTTGCATGCTAAGTGAAAAGAACTTACCTAAGAAGTTCTGGGCAGAAGCAGCAAACACTGTTGTTTCTTACAAAATCAACTTCCAACAAGAGCTGTAAATGGTCAAACTCCATTTGAAGCCTGGTATGGATGCAAACCATCACTTAAATTTATTAAAGTATTTGGTTGTTTATGTTTTACCCGAGTTCCACAAATTAATCAAGATAAGTTGGATAAAAGAGCATTGCCAGGTATCTTTATAGGCTACAGTACAGTCACGAAAGCATACAAAGTCTTCCAGCCACAAACTGGAAAAATTGTCATAAGTAGGGGCGTGCATGTCATGGAAGAAGAAGAGTGGAACTGGGAAGAATCAAAGAAGACCAATCAGTTTTCAAGTGAGTTAAGGCATTCAACTACTGTTAATATACCACAAGAACCTGCTGGTGAAGTTTGGGAAGATGAATTGGTGGATCACACACCAATAAGAGGTACGAGATTACTCTCTGACATATATCAAGGATGCAATATTGCTGTTTGTGAACCTGCTGGATACTTGGAAGCAAAAGAAAATCAAAATTGGATGGATGCAATGAAGGAGGAGTTATCGATGATTAAGAAAAATAAAACTTGGGAGTTAGTTGATAGACCTCATGACAGGAAGATAATTGGAGTAAAGTGGATGTTCAGGACTAAGTTGAATCCCGATGGCTATATCAACAAGTACAAAGCAAGGCTAGTAGTTAAGGGATATGCTCAAGTGTTCGGAGTTGATTACTCAGACACATTCGCACCTGTAGCTAGGCTTGATACAATCAGGTTGCTCCTTGCTTTGGCAGCTCAAAGAAACTGGAAAGTGTTTCAGTTAGACGTCAAGTCAGCATTCCTTAATGGATTTCTACAGGAAGAAATCTACGTTGAGGAACCTGAAGGCTTTGTGGAAAAGGAAGAAGAAGATAAAGTATATTTGTTGAGAAAAGCGCTTTATGGTCTAAAGCAAGCTCGTTGGGCATGGTATAGTAGAATTGATGATTACTTAGTCAGTTTGGGGTTTGAGAAAAGTCTGTCTGAATTCACATTATATGTCAAGCATGATGGTGCAGACACTCTAGTCATCTCTTTATATGTAGATGATTTGTTAGTTACGGGAAGTAATTCTAGTTAGATTGATCAATTCAAACTGGAAATGAAGAAGGTCTTTGAGATGACAGATCTTGGTCTAATGACTTACTTTCTTGGAATGGAAGTCAAGCAAAGTCAGGATGAAGTGTTCATCTGCTAGAAAAAGTATGCAAAAGATATACTAAAAAAGTTTCGAATAGAAGATTGCAAAGTAGTGAGTACTCCTATGAATCAAAAGGAAAAGCTATCCAAAGAAGTTAGAGCTGCCCAAGTTGATGAAGCTGAATTTAGAAGCTTAATAGGATGTCTAATGTATTTAACAGCAACCAGGCCAGACATTCTAAATACGGTGTGCATTCTATCTAGGTTCATGCATTGTCCAAATGAGACTCACATGAGGGCTGCAAAGAGAGTTATTAGATACATTAAGGGAACTTGGAACTATGTAGTGAAGTTCATGAAGAGCATGGAGTTTAAAATGACGGGTTTCTCTGACAGTGATTGGGGAGGCTCAATTTATGACATGAAAAGCACATCTGGGTACTATTTTAGTTTCTGTTCAGGGATGTTTTCGTGGTGCTCTAAGAAGCAAGAAACAGTAGCTCAATGATGGTCTCAGATCCCTTAACGGAATTCGTAAAAGTACACTCATGCCCCCGACGGTTTTATGAGTGTTACATTGAATATATGACCAAAATTACAAAATCATCCCTAAAGTTTACAAATATAAACAAAACGATCCCTACAAATTATGAATTTAACAACAAATTAGGGGTATTTTTGGAATGACATAGTGGAACCCTAGGGACCACAAACGGTCCTCAAAGTTAGGGACTAAAATGTAATTTTTTAATAATGATGGATTGCATTGTAATTAGGTCTAAATTTAGGGTAGTCAGATATAAATTCCCTTAATATATATAATTGAGATTAGGAAAGAGAGTTGTAAGATCTCCTTCCAACTTGTTTCCCTCTTATTCCATGTCAACTTGTTTGTTTCTCTTATCGATGCATGAAAGTGTATTAATTAGTGAAAAAGAAGGTTAAACTCGAAAATAGAACAAGAAATTCTACATGGGTAAAAACTCTCCCATATCTTTTCTTCCTTTTTTTTTTTGTTTACGAATAATTCTCCTATATCTGATCCTTTACTATGAGGATTTTTTGCACTAGTTAATACTTAAATTTTGGTTTAATCACAAACTAGTTACTTTTGTTTAAGAAATTACAAGAACCCCTATGACTTCATTTTTTTTGTGTGCAAAATGGTAATATTTCCAAAGAGATGCTTTGACTAGCATCAAAAAAGGTTTCAATCATATATATGGACTCATGGGTACTGCATTTGTAATCACACCAAGCATCAAGAATAGTGGATGTAAATTCCCTTAGAATTATCCTATGTTCTTCTTGTTTGCTATGCTTATGCGGGTATGCTTATTATCGTTGAATTTCTGAATGCTTCTATGACAGAGTACGGATCCGCAGGTTTGGTGTCCATAAGATGTGATGTGTATAGCTACGGCATTATGCTAATGGAAGTGTTGACAAGATTGAAGCCGAATAGCGAGCAATTTGCTGGTGATTTAAGCCTTAGGAGGTGGGTGAAGGATTCCATGCCTAATGATATAACTCGAATAATCGATCCATGATTGCTGAACCCGGAAGAAGAGCACTTCAACGAAATGTTAGAATGTTTGTCAAGCATAATGGATTTGGCTTTAAAATGCTCGGAAGAAAGTCCCGGGAGAAGGATTAGCATGATTGATGTTGTTGGGACGTTGAAGAAGATCAAAGTTAAAATTAATTCGCATCACATAAGGCGTTGATCTTCACCAAGTAAGTTTGATCTTAAACACAAGGTGAAGAAGACATTTAATTTGGATTATTGAATATTAGTACACACTTGACATGCTAAAAGAAGGATTAGCGTGAATGAAGTTGTAGGGACGTTAAAGAAAATGAGTTGAATATTGATTCCCATCACATTAGGCGTAGATTAGGAATGGCTGGTTACTACATGCACAGAAGTAATGGTTTTTTCAGAATCTATATGGTATTGGTGTCTCTTACCAATTTACGTTACTTTTGATAAAATTCTGATTTCTCAAATTTTAATTTTTTTAATTGATAAAATTTTGTTAGATTAATTATAGGGAAAATATCATTTTTCGTCCTCTACAGATGCCCTTGTTTGATTTTGATCCTAATCTTTTAACTTTTCTCATATTGCATCCTTTATGTTTCAAAAAATCTCAATTTCAGTCCTTTAGTCAACGGACATTAAAAAATTGATGGAAAAAGGCGCGTGTCATTCACGCGCCACTCACATTTATTCAGGGCGCGTGTCATTCACACGCCACTCACATTTATTATGACACGCGCCCTTTTCCATTAAAATATTAACGTCCGTTAGCTAAAGGACTGAAATTGAGATTTTTTGAAACATAAAGGATGCAATGTGAGAAAAGTAAAAAGTTCGGGACCAAAACCGAAAAAATGCATCTGTAGAGGACGAAAAATGATATTTTCCCTTAATTATATATATTAACTGCGATCTTTTGATTTATGAAATTAGTTATAGGAACAACTTAACTAATCTTCCTTTTTACATTTTTTTGGAAAATTACACAATTCATTCGGCACAAATAATAAATTCATTCCACGTCGTTTTCTAAAATGGAAATGTCATTTCATACCTTTTAAATTTGTGGCAAACTTAAGACAACGTACCACCGAAAAAAATTATTGATCTCATACCTATTAAATTTTTGGCAATTTTTAGAAAACGTACCCCAAGAAAAATTTATTGAAAAAAAAGCGCGTGTTACTCACTTGACTAATTTTTCCATCCAATTAAACTACGTAAAGCTCATGTGGCATATCTTCACTAAGTCTCTTATTCTTTTATACCTTACTACCTATTACAGATCTTACACAACCTGAGGATATAACAGGTGAGGAGAGCAAAGGGTAGCTTGGAACGTGTTTCTACTTGTTTTGCTTGGCCTTAGTTTGTCAATCTACTATGTACCTAACTAGTTTGTTTAGGAACTTTCACGTACAACTGTATTTGGTATTTTAGATTGTTATAACTTTGTTTGTATCGGTTGGTCAAATGCGCTGCCGAGCTAGAGTGAGCTTCTAGCTAAATGTAGTAATGTGCGGGCGTCGAACCTTCCAGCCTTTTGTCAATGGAGGAGCCTTTTGTCATGTGTCTAGCCAGTTTAATGAGGTAATCAAAGTGACTGGATTTTTCTTTTATCTTTTTCTTTTATGTTATGAATCATCTGAAGCATGAAGCAATAAATATAGTAGTAATCTCTTTGTCTTGTGTAACTGTGTTCTTGTGTTCACATTTATGATTTATATAAATTTATCTGATCTTGCCTGAGTGTTTTTCAACTTCTTGTTGATGTATTATACGACTAGCAATTTTGCATATTCACGAGAGATTATATAACATGTATATTACGTAATTCTCCATCCAATTACATCTTCAAGAAGTGACCTTTATATTGTTATATTAAAGGAGAGAGATAGAGTAACGACTTTAGTTTCTTGGTGTTTTTTTTTTCTTTTAAAATATATTTTTTTTTCATCAATTTTATTATCTTACATTCTTTTCTTTCTTTTTATTTATTTATATAATTTATTACTCAAACCATATTTTCATAACTTCACTTTTATCTCACCCGACTCCAATTCTTTAGCTTTTCTTTTCTTTTTTATATAACTTTTATCTTTTTTCGTTTATATTTTTAAAATTTTAATTAATATGACATTCTTCATGCTATTTATTTATCATAATTTAATAATTATATTAAAAATGATTATAGAATATATATTACTATGAAAATTAATTCTAATATATTTAAATAATTATAGTATTTTTTTAATTGCACACGCAATGAGTGTGGGGGAAATTACTAGTGCATCATTAATGGAAATGGTGTCTTATATCATGTCCGGGTGATCCTTTACTCCTTTTTTTCCCCACCAAAACCCGGTCACGAAGACCGTAGGGTTGAAATCAAAGAACCCAAACTTGCAAATAGAGCAAGAGCACCAATCCAAGCATCTAAAATAGAAGACAAATAAGAATGCCCACGGAAAAGACGAGGCATGAACGACCTCGAGCAAAACCAACTTTGGTCCAAATAAGTCCCATTCGAGGACAAAACACTCAATCTACAGGTTACGACAATCGAGCTAGCAACCAAGACCAAAACCACGACAATCGAGTCAACCATCAGATCCAAGAAGAGATTAACTCGGAACAATAGCTTATTCCCAATTCGAACTGACTTGCAATAGCTACTTAAAACACGATTCAGACTAACCTCTAGATGAAGATAAATATAGAAGCTGGACCAGTTAAGCACCCAAAAAAACCAGCCCCAAATCATGTGACAAATGATAAAGCTGTCATGATCTTTCTGTTGAACATCCAAGGTTTTGATTTGAACAACAAAAAGTGTTGCATGGAATATTCACTGGAACAAACCATTCCTGCAGCACACTCAAGATCAATCAGCTGAAATAAGCTGCACAGGTTTCGAGGAATTGAATATCATTACTCTTGAATTAATTTATTCCTCATGCAGGTGCTCTCTAACGTAAACTTACTGGAGCCTTTTTCTCTCTCGAAAGAACTTGTACACAGCTCTTGGGAGTTGAGCCCATTTTGAATATTCAAAATAGTTGCAACGGTCATCATCTTCAGCTATAAAAGGAGAACTTGTTCAACACAAAAAGACTGATTCTTCCATTCTTTGTTTGCTGCTACTTTGTTTACACCGGATAAAAGAGTTAGTGTCTTTTGGTGGGTAGTGTTACAAGAAGTTTGGGGATCCTAGAGTTTGGTTCGTATTGTACCGGGCCTTAGTTTGCTGAGGGTACCGAACAGGCTCTATTTGTATTGTTTTTATAATCTTTCATTCAATCAAAGTGACCCGTTGAAAATCCTAAGCTTAACAACCTTAGGTAGAGGATTAATCTTCTTGGTTAGTGTTTTACACAACCTTGGAGGCCAAACCTCTCTAAACAATCTTGTCTCGTGCTTATTGCTTCTTTATATTTGGTTGAGACTTGTTTGCTCTTGGCAGAGCCATTCTTCTGTGCTTTATCTGTTCTATATCCATCATCTTGATTAGCTCTTGGTTGAGCATCTGGACTACATGAATATTGTGTATTTGAAATATTTTGGTTAATGAAGTTGTGACCATTGAACATATCATTTACCAAGATTTGAAGCTGTGAATAATTCAGTGCATTGCTCTGACTGGTACAAAGATTGTACCTTTGGTATCATCTGGATTGTGAAATAATCTTGTCCAAGGCTTGTGCTTACAACATCTATCAAACCTTTGTCTTGATACTTCGAGAAAACTGATTCAAGCCAAGACTCACTCTGATACTTGTAACAGAGCTTGTTAGCTCAGTGTGTTGACAAAACAAACATCGTGCGAGAAAATCTAACATAAATCAATTCACCCCCCCTCTTGATCACTAACAAGTGGTATCAGAGCTTGGTACTCAAAATTCAGTTTGGTTTAACAGCCAAGAGTTAAACGGTCCAATGGCATCTCAAAATGAGATATATGCTGAGGGGGTGTAACACACTCGACCTCCGCTGCTTGATGGCTCAAACTATGCCACTTGGAAAAACCGCATTGAGGAGTATTTCATCTCCATTGATTATGATCTGTGGGAAATTGTCACGGAAGGTGCAAAAGTACCCATAAAAACTGTAGATGGTACAAAAGTTCCCAAACAGAAACATGAGTTCATAGCTGAGGACAAAAAGATGATCTCAATGAATGCTAAAGCCAAAAACATCTTATCTTGCTCACTATGCAAAAGTGAGTACAATCGTGTCAGTATTTGTAACACAACCAAAGACATGTGGGAAATGTTGCAGGCCATACACGAAGGATCTTCCCAAGTTCGTCAGGAGAGACTGGCCCTGCTGAACCACCAGTACGAAATGTTCCGGATGAAGGATGGAGAGACAATCAGTGAAATGTATACAAACTTCATGGAGATTGTCAACAAGATGTTCACGCTTGGAAAAGCTATACCGGAGGAGGATCAAGTTCGAAAGATTCTCAGATCACTTCCCAAAGAATGGACTCCAAAAGTCATAGCTATTCATGAAGCAAAGGATCTTACAAGGATGATAATTGCTAAGCTCATAGGGTCTCTTACATCCCATGAGCTTGCATTGATTCCTAAAGAAGAAAATTCTGAAGCAAAAAAGAATATCGCTTTCAGCACTAATATGGATGACGATAGTGAAGAAGAAGATGAAAGCAAACTTGACGAGGAAATTGCTCTTGTTACAAGAAGATTGAAGCAACTTTCTTACGCCAAAAGTAGATTCCGAAGGAACAACTTTGGTAAGAAATCTGGTTCCAACTCCTCTCACAACGATAATATCATCTGCCACAAATGCTGGGAACCCGGACATGTCAGGCCTGATTGCCCCAAGTTGAAGGAGAATATGAAGAAGGACAAGAGACAGACTTCGTTCAAAGCAACATGGAGTGATTCAGACTCCAAAGCCATTGAAGATGAAGAGGACTGTCTTGGGCTAATGGTAAACGATCAGGTACAGTCAGGTACAAACTCTTCCACAGCTTATGTTTCGGATTCTGAAAATGAAGTGAGCTCTATTGATGTTGTAGCTCAATATAGGGAAAACATTGAACAATTAACTACTAGAAACAAAATTCTTGAAAGCAGAATGTTTGGACTTCTTAAAGAAAATTTTGATCTCCAACAACGATTTGCTCAAGTATTTGACAATCTAAGATTCGAGAAAAATGTTTTAAAAATGGAGATTGAAAAACTCTCTCAAGAAAATTCCTATTTGAGTCTCAATAGAAATAGACATCATCACAGGTCTTATAAAGTTCAAGAATCAAGAAAACATTGTTACATTTGCCACATATTTGGGCATCTTGCCAACACCTGTTCCCATCCGGAAAAATCCAAGGTGAGGAGGACTTGGACTCAGAAAAGCTCCTCCCCAAACACTAACAATGTAGGACCCAAAACACAGAGGGTACCAAAAACAGTTTCATACTTTGCAGGCAACAGAGACAGGGAACTAAGACACCAAAGAAATACCAAATGGGTTCCAGTCTCTTCAAAACCATGAAGCAGGTAATAGGTGTACCACTGATGATAAGAAAGGTAAAGAGTATCAGTGGATATAATGTGGTACTATTCTTCATAGCTCTCTTGATTGAATGTTGTGTTAATGAATGATTTTGTTAATTGTGTGCCTGAGATTAGAATGTTCTCATGAGCTCTTACATTTCTAGATAATATTTGCTTTTGCATGGTAATTGCTCACATGACAAGGCTGCTCTTTCATAAACACGAATACTTTAAAGATGATTAACTTCTAACAATTCCTGTATATTCATTGAACTTTCTCTGACAAAATCTTGTACTTAAGTGCTTAACTCATCTGAGCATGTCCAAAGTGCTTTGATAAAATCAAATTTAATTATGTCTTCCCTGTTACAAGTTGGTACAGATTGTTCCACAACTGGTGTCATACTTAGTAAAAGGAACTTGAAACAAATCTACTTGGTGCTACATGTATCTGTTTTGAGTCATACTAAGAAGGGACGTTTATTGAAAATTAGTTGATTGATTATGACTCCTATGAAACGAATTGCTATCTGTTCAAAGTTACTTGCAGTGTCTCGTCTTATCCAATATGCTACCTGATCTTGGATCTTAAAATCTCATAAAAATTGAGTAAAATGTGTCTCACTGCACTAGTAATGAGTGCCTTTCTGCTTGCCAATCTCATGTGCTTTACCTGATAATTTTAAAAAATGGTTCCCTTGGAACTAGGTGGCTCTTCGGAAGAAAACTGTACATCTTTGAGTTGCATGAATGGAAGATTGCTTGTGTCTCTAAGCATCTGATATTGAATCTTGAAGACTCAATTGACCTTACCCATGCTTAAGCATGCATCTGGAATACATTCACAGTTTCCTTTCTGCATCAAAATAGTTTCTTGAACATCTCTCCCGATATGAGAAAATTTATCTAATGTCATCACTCCTGATACATGCTGGTATAGTTGGTTCCTATCTCGTGCGTAAAATCTTTTTGTAAGGGACCTGAATCAAATCTGCTTTGCATGGTGACTATGTCTTTCCAAATCATCTGTTGAACCTGTCTACTTCTAGAGAACTCCTTTGCAAAAATGGATGAAACGAATTCATAATCTATTGCATCATCATAACTTCATCTTCCCAGTTAAAAATGTGACTTCTCAAACTTGATCTTTGAGTAAAAATTGCTTATTTGTTGCATTTGTCACATTATGCTCTTGTGAATAGCTCAAAATTAATTGTTGAACCCCTATATGCTTAAACACACTGTATCCTCGTAATAAGCATCATAAAAGTTGCATGAAGATTATTTGTCCCGATCTCGATCATATTCATAAAGAAAGTATTCAATCATAGATCATTGTCTTACTTCATTGAACATCCAAGTAAACTGTTCTTTGTGCTCTAGCATCAATCCTTTATCATCTTATTCTCATGCAAGTATTGACACTCATTATGCAATCAGGGAAATTCATTCATTAAAGCATTAATCTTGTTCAAAAGAAAAGATCTATATCCTGCATATCAGCTTGTACTCAGGAACCAGGGCGGTATCAAGATCGGAATCAATGAATTCAACTGCTTTGACTAAAGCTGAATAATTATTGGTAGAATGACTTGCTGACTCACTTTTCACAAAATCAATGGGTTTCATTAGATAAATCCTCTCTCATATATATCAACCCTATCATTCTCCCACGTACGCAAAAGATTGAAACTTACTAAAGCTTTGGTCTGTGTGTAACTTTTTCTCAAATTCACATCCGGACTCTTCTTCAAGTATACTGCTCATCTCACTTATCCAAGACAAAGCCCCTTCCATCTAAATTATTGACACCATCTCTGAGCCTGAAGAACCTTCAATCTCAAAAATGGGTGATAAACTCAAAAGCTCCTATCCTGGTCAAACCTCCTCACAATGGTCATCCACTACACAGAGTGCTCAGGATGAGGAAGAAAGAGACACCTCTTATCTCTCTATTCAAACAATTGATCCAGCTATTTTGCTCAAAACCGACGAAGCATTCCTTCTCTTCAGTGAAGAACTTCTGGTAAGAAAGTGGGACAGAGGTATGACAATTAAAATTCCTGAAATTTACCAGTCGGGGTTGGCTGACAGACTTAATGAGCTCGGATGGCTCAAGCTTTTGCATATTGATGAACTTGTTTATCCCATGTTGTGCACTCTATTCTATGCTAACGCTCAGTTCTTCAAAGAAATTGATAGGTCGTGCTCACTAGTTAAATCTTATGTGTTGGGTCAAGAAATCTGCTTCACCACTGAGTCCATTAACTTGCTTATTGGTTGTGCCAACACTGGTGTTAAGTTTTTTGAACTACACACAATTCCTGAAAATGATTCCTTAGATTGGGAAGATGCAAAGCTTTTACTTTGAGGTGGTAAAGATGTTGAAAATTGGGAACTCTCTTCACAAACTCTTTAACCTCAACATACAATCATTCTAGAAATCATCAAGTCCTCCATTTTATCTGGAGTTTCATCCTTTGAGAAACACTTTTCTGAACTCAAACATGTCTGCATATTTCTTCTTTATGCCTTCTTGAAAAACATCCGGGTCAACTTAGGTCATGTGATTCTACACTATATGCATTTTTGTGTTGCCAATGGTCTAAAACTTCCATATTTTATGATCCTTACTCAAGTGCTCAAATCCTTCAAAGACATTCGATTTCCAGGAAATTGGAAAGAAAAATCTGAGTATTATAAATGCCTTGACTCAGCAACTCTAAGTCATTTAGGACTTCAATTCGATTCCTCTAAAGGGTGCTGGTACCACATCAGCAGACAATGAGAAGTATGCCCAGATGGCTTTAAAACATAAGGAATTCACTGCCACAGCTGATGAACTTTGCCTCTCCTTAAAGAGACTCAAAACTGGCTTTTGTTCTCTCACAGACCTTCTCAATGACATCAAACATCAAAGATCTTAAAACCCTTCTTGATGATGAAGGGGGAGATGGAATGTGTGTTTGTTGGAGATAGAGGAATGTGTGTTTGGAATGGGATGTGTGTTTTGGAGTTGTTGAGCAGGGGGTTTATGAAGATTTTTATAAGTTTTATATTTAATAGTTTATTAGGTGTTCTGTTCTTGATAATGATTCTTAAAACAATGGTATGTTGCACTTGTAGTATTTCATGCTAATTGACAGGTAGAGCTTGCTACAAAATTTGGGAAAATATACTATCTTTGCATCTGTATTGTCTATCTTGCACTTGCACTATTTTATAATTGACAGGGGGAGCTTGATTACAAAAGAAAGCTGGAAAACAGGGGGGAGTCTCCATTCAAAAGAGTGATTACAAAGAAAGCGTAAAGACAGGGGGAGTCTTCATTCAACTCTTCTCCCAACAGAACAACACTTTTTGTCATCATCAAAAAGGGGGAGATTGTTGAACATCCAAGGTTTTGATTTGAACAACAAAAAGTGTTGCATGGAACATTCACTGGAACAAACCATTCCTGCAGCACACTCTCGATCAATCAGCTGAAATAAGCTGCATAGGTTTCGAGGAATTGAATATCATTACTCTTGAATTAATTTATTCCTCATGCAAGTGCTCTCTAACGTTAACTTAGTGGAGCTTTTTTCTCTCTCGAAAGAACTTGTACAAAGCTCTTGGGAGTTGAGCCCATTTTGAATATTCAAAATAGTTACAACGGTCATCATCTTCAGCTATAAAAGGAGAACTTGTTCAACACAAAAAGACTGATTCTTCCATTCTTTGTTTGCTTCTACTTTGTTTACACCGGATAAAAGAGTTAGTGTCTTTTGGTGGGTAGTGTTACAAGAAGTTTGGGGATCCTAGAGTTTGGTTCGTATTGTACCGGGCCTTAGTTTGCTGAGGGTACCGAACAGGCTCTATTTGTGTTTTTTTTTGGTAATCTTTCATTCAATCAAAGTGACCCGTTGAAAATCCTAAGCTTAACAACCTTAGGTAGAGGATTAATCTTCTTGGTTAGTGTTTTACACAACCTTGGAGGCCAAACCTCTCTAAACAATCTTGTCTCGTGCTTATTGCTTTTCTTTATATTTGGTTGAGACTTGTTTGCTCTTGGCAGAGCCATTCTTCTGTGCTTTATCTGTTCTATATCCATCATCTTTATTAGCTCTTGGTTGAGCATCTGGACTACACGAATATTGTGTATTTGAAATATTTTGGTTAATGAAGTTGTGACCATTGAACATATCATTTACCAAGATTTGAAGCTGTGAATAATTCAGTGCATTGCTCTGACTGGTACAAAGATTGTACCTTTGGTATCATCTGGACTGTGAAATAATCTTGTCTAAGGCTTGTGCTTACAGCATCTATCAAACCTTTGTCTTGATACTTCGAGAAAATTGATTCAAGCCAAGACCCACTCTGATACTTGTAACATAGCTTGTTAGCAAAGTGTGTTGACAAAACAAACATCGTGCGAGAAAATCTCACAAAAATCAATTCACCCCCCCTCTTGATCACTAACACTTTCCAACTACAAATATCCCATTTCTGTAGAATACAGAGCTCGTGCATTAAAGTTTGATTAAGCCACCTCTTTAAGCAAATCCCTGAACTCCAGCAAATCTTTATAGCAACTAGACAGGCTAAGCTATCGAGATACGCAGCTTTAACTATCAATTTATCTGAGTACTCCGTCTCACTAAGTCGCCAGCTCCAAGGCCTTTTTCCACACTTCCTGTTCATCTGCAATCAAATAAAAATATTCCTCAACCAAGGCTTTAGTGTATCTACAACACATAAACCACTAAAATAACCAATCCAATAATCATTCTTATTGCTAATAATCAAAAAAAAATAATAAGGATTGACCTGAGGTATGCTGTCCTTCATTTGAATCTTAGCAGTACCCGCCGAATTGTAATACAACTTATTTTTCTGAACCATGACAGCCATAAAGTATACAGTCTTATACGAATCCTTCTTATTCATTTTCGGATTGAAGGAAGTCCCCACCTGTCTAATCGCCATGATCCTCTTAACTCTCGGAATAGTGGGTTTTTCGGGGACATCCAATCCTCTTGATCACGGGCTCCTTTATTTCCTAAAATATCAGCAACACTATTACCCTCTCTGAAGATGTGAGTAAATCGAACCTCCATTTCACTGATTAAGTAGCTGATTTTAGAAATCAAATGTTGCATGACAAGGTTTTCGGAGCTACCCCTTTTTATAATATCCAGGACGACCTGTGCATCAGATTCAATCCAGAGTTTATCACTCCCCAAATTGCATACCGTTCGAACTCCTTCCTAGATAGACTCTAATTCTGCCATCACATTCGTTCCAATTCCAATCCCTTTGCTATAAGCTGCTATAACTGTACTGTTAGAACATGATATCCGGGGAAAAATATTGATATTCCATTCATTGTATTGTATTCTTCTAAGTTACACTAATCACACGAGACACAAAGATATATAGGGCCTAACACAATCTCTACAAATCAGGAAAATTAAAATAGATTGGAAGCTAACTTTGGTAAGTCAAACATACCAAAGTCCTAGTATTCTAACACTCCCCCTCAAGCTAAGTGATGGAATCACCGATCCTTAGCTTGCTCAGTGCAGTCTGAAAAATCTGACTCGTAACCGCCTTGGTAAGAATATCGGCCAGCTGATCTTCGGATCTGACAATGTAATGCCCGGTTTTTCAATCTATGTATTATGTGATATTATATGAATTTCATAACATTAGATGCATTCTATTTACATGAACTTCTATAAAATAATAGTCAACGTGAGAAATTACGTGAATTAAATGCCGAACGTGACTAATTACTTATATGTGTCCCTAATTGATCCTTTATTTAAATGTGAGGATTTAATTGCATGAGAATTCTTTGGACTTCATTGATCATTCCATCCTAGCTCATACCTAATTGCATGACTTATAAAGCTTAGGGACCTAAGTGCAAAAAGTGCCTTGTCATCTTATTTAGTGGAAGAATCATGTAAATATCTAAGTCATCTCCTACATTTCATTTCACCATATTTTATACATACACACATACATATATTGCTTCCATTCTCATGGTCTAAACACCAAAGGAAGAAGAAGAGGATTTATCAATTTTCAAGCTACATTCAAGTAGGAAATTGCATACTTTGAAGATAAAACAATCTCCAATTGGAATTATCTTAATATCTTTTTTCATTTGGGAGATATAATCAATTATTTTTGGTGTCGCCACTTCACCGACAATGTGCATTCATCCAATTTCGGGCTTACGCCATTTTTACCTCGCTTTGAACTAGAAAATGAGCCATATATCATTTTTTAAAGGTCTACTTGTCTAGTTTTATTTCCAATAAACAAAACCCAATTCCAATTTCTAGAACTTGAGATATTCCTCTTTTTCCACAGCATGCGCATTTCCGAAATTGTCAATTTTTGCCAAACTTCACCAAAACCTCACTTATTGCATTCCTTTCACTTCCTTGGCTCGCATATATGACTTATATGAGTTATATACTTGGTTTATTGTTAATCATGCTCCTATTTGACACTTCTTGGTACTTAATTGCTCAAACATGATTGTGTGACTCCATGCCCTACATAAATTGAACTTGAAATGTTTGAATGATGTGAATACATGGCTCCTTGAGATTAATTTCATCTCTTAGATGTTAATTGGTTCTCATACATATTTAAGTGTCACTTGATTACTAATTTGTTTGGTTATGAAGGTGTTACATGAGCATTGCCGTGTGTCATACTTTGTCCCATATTGAGTCTCATCTCACCAGTACACATTGTCCCTTTCTTGTACAGTTCTTCTCTAGGACAGAGATATCATGATCTAATAGGCACCGGCATAGCTCGTGTTCTTGTATTTTCGTCTTCCAGGTGAGGTTTAATTTCTAGTTATATAGAACCTATACCATCCTTATGTGAAGATTTCGGCCAAAAGGTATATATATATATATATCTATAGTTTTCCCAAAACCTTAAATGATTTCAAGCTAGCCATGTTATTGCACTGTACTGATTGACTGTTTTGGCAAGTATCTTGTATTGCACTGTGGGCCCGAGGGTAGTGTCTTGAGCCAACCGGGAAAGCAAGGGCTGACGAGTAACTCTTGCACTATCCTCACCATTTTAGGATCACCTCTGAATCCACCAGGAGCTTTGGTGGAGGAAGAAATCCCATGCGTGGAAGTCATGTTCCTGACGTACACCATTCATGGATAGTTGAAGGCTAGCTAACCTTCCCATCACCCGGAGGAAAAAGGGTTCATGAAACTGCTACTTGTGCACTGTAACTGAATTGCATGATCACATGATTAATTAAATCAAGCATGTAATGTTCACTATCGGAGTAAAGGTTGGAGAATTGCCCTCACTCGCCGGGCCACTGATTGAATTGAATGAATTATGGAAATTGGATAGTTGTAGTCTCGGGCGAGATCTATTTCATTATTGAACTTATCTTGTTTCTATTATAAAACCTTACCCGAGATTATAACTTGCATGTTACGTGCACTAGTATCTATTGTAAACCCCTCACCCAGTCTTTCGTAGACTGACACCTCACATTTTCAGGTTTGCACGGTGCGTGCTAGGCGGGATTGATTCAGGTCTTTATTTTCGGGTCTAGCACGTTTATTGTACATTATTGATGCATATATGTATTGTATGTCTCTTGGTACCTATGTATTAAGTATGACTTATTTTGATATTTTTGGGAGATTGTATTTATGTAAATGATGGGAAGGATTATGTTAATAAAGTGAATGTAAATTGTGCTTCCGTTTTATTGTTTATGCGTGTTAGTAATTATTTGAGGGTTAGTCCCACCTAGCTAGAGAGTCATTTTTTATTTATTTATTGTCTCCCGTTTGCTATAGGCTTGATTCATATATGGGTGCTCTTTCCATATGTGGATTGAACTATAGTGCAGGGGATGTGGCTACCTAACATTCCGGGTGCTACAGACAAAGGGAACGGAAATGATAACGTTTTCTAGTTTCTCCTTTATGAAGTGTCGGTCGACCTCCACATGTTTCGTTCTATTGTGCTGCACCGGATTATAAGAGATACTAATTACAGCCTTACATCTTAGGAGACTCGGGACTTTCGATTCCATGCCAATCTCCGTAATTAGTTTCCTGAGCCAAATAAGCTCAGTCACTCATTTTGCTATACCCCTGAATTCTACTTCGGCACTAGAGAGTGCCACAACCTTTTGCTTCTTACTTCTCCAGGTTACTACATGCCCCCAACAACCCCGATGTGGATCTTCTGTCATTCAGGTTCCCGACCCAATCTCCGTCAGTATATGCTCAGTCTCAAGGTGTCCATGTTTCCCAAACATGATCCCAGTCCCTATGGTACCTTTCAGATACCGAATAATCCGTATAATTGCTTCCATATGTTCCTTCTGAGGTCGGTGCATGAATTGACTGACAACCCCTACTGAGTAGGCAATATCTGATCTTGCGTGTGCCAAGTAAATCAACTTTCCTACCAACCGCTGATATCTCTCTTTGTCGGCTGGTTCCCCACTTTCTTCAAGTTTGAGTTTGTGGTCAACTTGTATCGGAGTTTCCACAGGTTTGCAATCCATCATCCCAGTTTCGGCTAACAAATCCAAGATATACTTTTTCTGGAAGATAAATATCCCATCCTTCGATCTAAGAACCTCGATACCCAAGAAGTACTTTAAACCTCCGAGATCTTTCATTTCAAATTCTTTGAAGAGGTTTTCCCAAAGTCTCTCCATCTCTTCCCTGTCACTTCTAGTTATGATCATATCATCAATATATATGATCAAACACGCAATCAACTGTCCTCATCTCTTAAGGAACAGGGTGTGATCAGAGTTGGTTTGCGTGTACCCATGACCCTGCATAGCTAAAGTAAACCTGCCAAACCATGCCCGTGGTGACTGTTTGAGTCCGTACAAAGCTTTTCGGAGTCTGCACACTTCGTTTCTCCCGAAATCTCCTGTGAAGCTTGGTGGGGGTTCCATATAGACCTCCTCAGACAAATCCCCATGTAGAAACACATTCTTAACGTCAAATTGATGGAGTGGCCAGTCCTTGTTGGCTGCTACCGATAGTAATACACGAACTGTGTCGAGCTTCGCAACTGGTGAGAAGGTCTCAGAGTAGTCAATCCCAAAAGTCTGAGTGTATCTTTTCGCCACTAGACGCGCCTTATATCATTCCACTGACCCATCAGCTTTGTGTTTTACTGTGAAGACCCACCTACACCCAACTGGCCTCTTTCCCTTGGGTAACACACACTTTTCCCATGTCCCATTTTTCATCAAGGCCTCCATTTCTACTTTCATGGATTTCTTCCACTCTTTACTCTGTTTGGCTTCTTGTACTGTTCGGGGAATTTCTTCTTTGTACAGTGTGCTTAAGAATGCCCTTGCTATGTTTGACATACTCCCCCTCACCATATTTCCCACTGGGTATTTGGCGGAGCGGGACATGTGGTCAGGTGAATATCTCCGAGGGGGTACTCCTCTAGTGCTCCTCAGTGGCAAGTTGTACCTGTGGTTGGCTGCATTCTTAGTTACAGTATCAGGAGCACCAGTGGTATCAACATTATCATTAACATTATCAGAAATGACAATAGGAAGAGGAGAAGGTTTAATTTCAGTTACCTCAGTTTGGACATCATTCGGAGGAGGATCGTTGGGCATGAGTGTGGTTCTGAGTTCTTCCGATTCTTCAGACTCAAGATTTGGAGTAGGACTAGACGGTATGGCATCACTCCCATCAGTATAGCTCAACCAGCTCAGAGATCCCGAATCCTGAGTCTCCCCCTGATCAGTGGGCTGGGAGAGGTAGTAGTACTCAGATTCCACAAAGTTGCAATCCATGGAGACAATGAACCACCTGTTGATGGGGTTGTAACACCGGTACCCCTTTTGGGTGGGAGCATAGCCCAAGAAAACACATCTTACTGCACAAGGATCTAATTTGGTCCGGTCGGATTTAGGGATAAGGACGAACACTGTACAACCAAATATGCGGGGTGGTAAAGTGAGATGAGGTGGTACTTCAGTTTGAGTTTGGAGGACAGATAGTAGTGTCTTTTAAGCCAAAATTTTCGTGGGCAATCTGTTTGTAAGGTAAGTTGCAGTGGCAATGGTTTCGGGCCAGAAATGTTTCGGAACACTGGTTTCAGTGAGTAGAGCTCAGGCCATTTCAACTATGGTTCGGTTTTTTTTATTCTGCTACCCCGTTTTGTTGTGGGGTATTGGGACAAGAGGTTTGGTAGATTAGGCCTTTTTTTTTTTTTGAAAGAAGTTATACATTTCTTGGTTAACGAATTCTCGTCCATTATCTGACTGGAGCATTCTGATTTTGCACCTAAACTGTGATTGCACCATATTAAAAGAAAGCCACAAATACATCACAAACTTCAGATTTATGACGAAGAAAATATACCCACGTCACACGAGAAAAGTCATGAATGAACAATACGAAATACCGAAACTGATTCTGATTAGTCACAGGGGCTGGTCCCCAAACATCTGAATGAACTAAAGAGAATACTCAACTCGAGTATTATTGGGTTTAAACGATGTTCTATGACTTTTGGTGGTAAGACATGTTTTACACGACAAATCCAAATACTGACTGTTCTGAAAAAGAGAAGGAAATAACACTTTCAGATACCCAAATGAAGGGGTGTCCAAGTCGCCAATACCAGAACCAAAGTTGTGTGTTTTTCGTTCCTTACGAAAGAAGAGCTTTTGACTGATTCTCAACTTCATCAACATAGTATAACCCACCGGACTCAGTACCACGCTCAATGTTCTCGTTTGTATGAATGTCCTGTAACACATAAAAACGAGGATATATGAGTGCCACACAGTTCAATTCCTTTGTCAATTGACTCAAAGACACCAATTTGCATGATAAAGACGGGATATAAAGATATTCTCATTTTGAGGTTTGGAGAAATATCTTTTTCAACAGAAACAAACTCCCCACTTGCAGTCAAAATATGAGATCTTTCCGATTTCCTGGGATCTATTATATCCGACGGATCAAAAGTCATTAAATCCATCGCTACACAGTAAAAAATCCATTGTGCAATCTGTTTGGACTTAGTCAGGGTGTAAAGTCCACATTTTCCAAAAACCTAAGGGCCCATCTGCATTTTATCACAAATAGGGGGGGGGGGGGGAGGGGGCATTGTGCAAAAGGGAGTTATTATAAGAAAACGACCTAGGGTTTGGGTCATTACCCCCAAACCCTGTACCTTGATTTGCGCCGCTGTTCTCTTGATTTCTGCCAAAAGTTCTGGTGACTTTGGCGTGACCAACTGCTACTGCCGCTGTTATGGCGTCTCCTTCGACGACGCCGGCAGCAGCTCGACTGTCTCCTCCGGTGGCGTCCCGTACTGCGAGATTAGCCCGCCGATTAGCCGTCATTCCTATTTGTCCCGCAAACCCACCAATCTGGATATCCGATGAGCTCAAAACACTGCTCCTTGGTGTGTTTAGGTTTACCACAGTGGCCGCAGACCAGCTTCTCCTTATCGTCGCGCGGTGATGACCGACGGCCGTCTCCATCGCCCATTCTTCTTTCTTTTCGCCACAAAGCCTGCTCCGGTGATCTGTGTTATGGGAGCTTTCTCGCCGCCTGTCGCCCCCTTCAAGATTTGAAGGCGGGTGGCCTCTCTTCGCACGGTGGCATATGCCGATTCAACTATCGGTTTGGGATCCTGCTTCAGGATATTTCTCCGGATTACTACAAATTTTTCATCTATCCCTATAAGAAATTGATATAGGCGCTGTTCTTGGGTGAGTTTGTTAAAGATTATGATATCTTCAGGGCATTTCATTGGGTTGGGTTATTTCCTGTCAATTGTCATCCAAATCGTCTGGAGTTTGCCCCAGAAATCCTCTAAGCTTTCTTGTCCCTGTCTGTGGGTGTTAGCCCGACCATGTAGATTGAAAAGTTGAAGTGGATCGCCCCCGCTACCGTAGGTGGTGGCGAGACCCTCCCACAATGCCTTCATTGTTGGTTATTGAAGGATGTTGTTGAGAAGGTTCGATTCTATGTTTTGGATTATCCAGGTAAACACGTTCTGATCCTCTTGCTCCCACTGATCGAACTTGGGATTTGTTTCGTCCGGGGCTGGTGGAATCCCGGTTATGTGCGATCCGCCACCCCGGCCGCCAATCGCCATCTTCATCAATCGCACCCACATCGGATAATTGTCACTGTTAAATTTTATTCCAATGAACAGATTATCCGAATTTGGCATAGAAAGTTGGTTTTGGTTGTTATTACGTAGCAGATTTGCTAATTGCAGTGACAAATCTGGGTTGGTTTCTGTTTGGGTTGACATGGTTGGTTGATTTGTAGGTTGTTGTTGGATCGAGGCTGATTAGGGTTCGGGATTGCTATGGGACGATGATGTTAAAACTGAGTCCCAAAGGTTCTAACATTGCTTTAATACCATGTTAGAACATGGTATCCGGGGAAAAAGATTGATATTTCATTCATTGTATTGTATTCTTCTAAGTTACACTAATCACATGAGACACAAGGATATATAGGGCCCTAACACAATCTCTACAAATCAGGACAATTAAAATAGATTGGAAGCTAACTTTGGTAAGCCAAACATACAAAAGTCCTAGTATTCTAACATGTACCCTGTTCATTAACGATCACTCCTACAATTCCCGCCGGCCTCGGGTTACCTCTCGCCGATCCGTCTGAATTGAGCTTTAACCAACCATTTGAAGGTTTTTTTCCAAAAGACCAATTTCGGGAGCTTAACTGGAGGAGAACTTATACAAATTCCCATCTCGGCAGCAATATGTGAATCCCCACGCCACCAAGAAAAGTTCATAATTTTTGTCCTATGAAGATCCAACAGATGTTTAGTTACCCGCCGAATGATGTTTAAATATGAAAACCTCCCTTCCTTATGCTTGACATGATTTCTTTCGAGCCAGTTATACCACAAGATCAGAATCGACACTACTATTCTAACATGATTCCTTGTGCTAAACGGAGTTAAAACCATCCAGGACTTGATTACTAATTTCGTATTGCTCGTCTCCAAATTCTCCAAATTGAAGCAGTCATTAAAATATGACCAAACACTCAAGACTTTTTCTGAATCATGAAAAGCATGATTGCGGGTCTTAGAGTTTGCGCAGCAAGCACATTTCGACACTATTGAAATACCCTTTCTTTGAAGGCGTTCGTCTAGTGGGATATAGCCTTTTAGAAGACTCCAAATGAAAATCAAAATGTTAGGGGTAAGGTTTGTGGACCAAATTCCCTCCAACATCGCCGAATGTTCCCTCTTCTGACGGACAGTTTCCCAAACTGAACGTATTGTGAAATAGCTAGCCGAGTCCCTCATCCACAAAGCCTTGTCAGACTCCCGAAGATCAATTGGTGTACGTATTATCGGATTGCTGAGTTGATGTACGAATACTTCTCCAAGCTTATAAACATCCCAGTCTCCTTCCCTCCAGAAATCCTTTACATTTAAACTCCCTGAAGTCTCAGCATAATAGTTGGCTAATTTACCCTCCTCCAACCATTGATCAAAGTATAACGAGACCTTACCATTTCTAAGAGACCATCCAATGTGCGAAGCTGCTTTATCTCTAATTTTGCACAATCTCCTCCAAATTGATGAGTGGTTCGGATTAAGCTTTGCCAACAATGGATGGTCGTCCTTACAAAATTTGGCACGCATAAAGTTTGACCAAATATTATGCTGATTTCGAAGCCTCCACCATAGCTTTCAAGAAAATGCCTCAATCAAATGTTCCACTTTGCGAATACCAAGTCCTCATTCTGAGGTTGGAAAGCATAATTTGTACCAACTGGCCCAATGAAGTCATTTATTATTCGAATAAGTCCCCCAAAAAAAAATTGTTACAGATTTTCTTTATAGCATCAACGATAGACTTAGGTGGGTCAATCACTTGAAATAGGTGCATTTGCATCGAGTATATCACCGATTTTAGTAACTTTAGTCTCCCTCCGTATGATATATTGTCGATTCCCAGCCTTGAAGACGAGCTCTAATCTTACCAAGCGTGTTATCAAACAGACTTTTACGTTTTCTTCCCGTATAAACCTGAATCTCTAAATATTTCATAGGCATCACACCCCTTTTAAAGCCAAATACTTCTTTCACTCTGTTTGCTACCCAAGTAACTGATTCTGTTACAAAAAATTCACTTTTGATTGCATTAATCTTTTGCCCTGAGAGCTTAGAGTACCTCTCCAAAATATCCTTGACACCGTATAAGGAAGACCTACGAGAGTTAGTGAATATGATAGTGTCGTGTGCATATGCGAGATGCGAGATTGGGATCTCACACATTGCATTGTACCGTGTGTGCACATCCACATCCATTAACCTGTTAAGCTCACAAGAAAGGTAATCCGAGGCTATAACAAATAGTGACAGCGAAAGGGGGTCGCCCTGCTGAAGACCTCTAGATGATTTAACAAAACCTAATGAAGCTCCATTAACCATCACCGAAAACCAGCAATTCCTGATGTAGTTGGTAATCCACGCTATCCATTTTTTTGGAAACCCTTTTTTCCTCAATACACTCGCCAAAATATCCCATCTCATTCTGTCATAAGCTTTTTCCATATCCATCACCATGTTTTGCTCATTCCTCTTAATATTTGTTGAATGGATCAGTTTCTAGGCTAGGAGCACGTTATCACTTATCAAACGCCCATCAATGAACCCACTTTAATTACGAGATATCACCTTGTGTAGAAAATTTGTTAGCACGTCATTCAAAATCTTGGTAAAGATCTTGTTAGATAAGTTGCATAGGCTAATTGGCCTAAAGTCAATCCAATAAGTTGGGTTATCCTTGTTTGGTATGATGAGGATCGATGTAGCTGTATATGCCCGAGGTAATGGGGTGCCATCGAAAAAATCCAAAACAGCCGCCTCAACATCCGTAGCTATAAAATCCCAAAACTCTTGATAAAATCTAGAATGAAAACCGTCCAGGCTAGCTACACTGTATCTTGATATACCATAAATCGCTGCTCGAATTTCCTTCTTCGAAGGGCGACTACGAAGTAGCTAACGATCAAAATGCTCCAAAATCTAAGTATTCATGCTAAAAGAGGTCACTTCTACATCAGGTTTTTCCCTCAAAGTTAATAACTTTTGGAAGTATTCATTGGCGGAGGACAAGAGGGCTTCAGGCTCCTTAATTTCGGTGTTCCCTTGAATTATACTCCGTATCATCGACCGAAAATGCTTCTTTTTAACTAACGAATGGAAGTAATTCATATTTCTTTCTCCCTTTATTATCCATTTACATATTGCCTTTTGACGTCAATATTCCTCCTCCATGGAAAGTACTTTATTTAACACTGCCGAACACCTATTCATCTCAGAGAGTTTAGCATCCGAAGGGATTAGATCATATGCCCTTTCCGCGGTTTGGACTCTATCTTCCGCTTCTTTAACCCTTTCAAAGTCATTACCAAAGATTTGCTTTTTTCAGGTCTTTAGATAAATTTTAAGCCTATGTAGTTTTTGATGAAGGCCCCAAAGTCCCCGGCCCTGTACCAGCTGACCCCAATTCTCTATAATTGTGCTCTCAAATTTTGGATGTTTAAACCACATATCCTGGAACCTCATTCCATTTCTGAATAAGTAATATAAGTTTATTTTATTATAGTTGGAGTCTATAATTTTTTTCTTTTTTTTTTTTAAAAAAACAAACCGGCCACAAGAGTCTATGATTTGCTTTGAAGAGGATCAATGCTAGTGTTACGTATGGTGCGTGCAAGGCTTGGTCACTTACGTGTATTTGAGCAAGTGTCCCACGAAGTTACCCCGTAAGATTGGCGCAAAAGGCTGACGGATGCACGTATTGTCCCACAGGGTTGTTGCCATTGGACAGTCACGCACTTAGCAGGCAATGCACGCAAGACAGACAGCAGCATAGCGCTTGGTGCGCGTTGAACTTGGGTGATTGGTGTGTGCACAAAACAAAAATATTCAGACACAAGGGAGATTTGAATGGGACGGTTTCTAGGCATAACCGCCAAGTTAGTGGGCTGAATATAGGCGACAATTATGGGTAGTTATAGGAAAACTGCCAAACATTTAGTGTTGGCATGAAATTCGAATTTAACCTAGCTGAGTGGGTTGTACTCAACCTATATATATAGCTTAGATAGGTCCTTGTACGGTTTTTTATGAGAGTCTCATGCAAGAAAGTTATGTATGTCCCTTTGTATTGATGTATACGAGAAATAATATAAAGGTTGGGTGTAAGCCTGTAAATGCGTGATGTTGCCTTACTTTCCAACAAGTGCGCATGTGTTAATCTTATTGGATGATTGCTGCAACGTTTGGGCTTGGCTTGTGGGAAACTTAATCCCCCAAAATAGGAAAATACTGGAGTGTTGGATTCAATATTTGGGAAACACGAGTGTTGGTGAGTTTTGGGTTAAGGCTGAGGGATTTGAGTGAGGAAATCCTGTCGCACGGGTGGGAAAAATTATGTGCGAATTTTACGCCCATGATAGTTAGTGTGTTGGTATAATTATGTCCCTATGTGCATAGGGGTGTTCGTTCGTCCGGTTTTTGTCGGATCGAAAAATTAGTTCGATTAACCAAAATTTTTGAATTTGAAAAACCAAAGCCAAAACCTAATCATACCCTATACGATTTGGTTCGATTTTAATCACAAAATCCGGTTCAATTTTCAATTTTTGCCAAAAATCGAACTCCAAAAATTTAAAAAAAAAAGAAAAGAAAATGTGTAACCTACTTACTCTATAGACACTTCATATATAATTGAAAGGCAGAATCCCATGTTTAGAGGAAGACACAACTTCATCGATAATGATAAGAAAGGTTCCCATTTTTATAGGAAAACACAAGTACAAATATTTTCATCAAAATTACATTGAAAATCTCATAAAATTCAAGATCCAAACATATGCTTGTGTGTGTATACTGTGCGGAAGTAGAAAAGAGGCCTCTTTGCAACGCCTGTGTGGTGTGTGCCCGAGAAGGAAAGGAAAGACGGTGGGCCGGCACAATGACTTGAGGAAAGAATGTTTAAAGCTCAATGATAATTTGTATAAATTTTGAATAATAAGTGAGTGAGTTGGGAAAGAAAGAAGAAAGGGAAGGAACTCAGAGTTTCATTTCATTAATTTGATAAACGGTAAAAGCTAATACAATGTTTTCATAAATAGAGAATAGCAGACAAAGTTTGTTATCCTATCACATCATAATCATCCCCTACAGACTTGCTTAGTGCATTCTCTGCAATATTTGAGGAAAAGATTTAAAGGGAACAATATTCAAAATTTTAGTTGCGTATCCAGCACTATTAACAACAACTAAGTGAGATGGCAAACCTAGAGAGAGAAACCTCACCGTCCCTCTCTAAAACAAAGATATTGAACACACGAGAAGAAGTGCAAAGAAGTTCAAACCAAATAGGGAGAGACCTCTACTGGTATGGAAGGGATTGAAATGGTTGAAGTTGACGAGGACTTACAGACGGAAGATGGCAGTTCGTATCAAAAGTCATACAGGGCCACACTGATGGGAGATAACACAGATGAGTACCTGAAATTCAAGGAAGCGGATTTGAGAAATCTGGAAAGAATTCGAATTAAGGAGTCAACGAAAAGCTACCCGTACCCCAAGATAACACTCACGGACGACTATAAAAAGGAGATCAGAAGGCCGTGGCAAAACGCTATCATACTGTGAATTCTGGGGAGGAGTATCAATTCCTCTCTTTTGTCGGCCACGATCGACGAATTGTGGAAGCTCCAAGGGGAGTTTGAGCTAATAGAACTTGGACATGGTTGCTATACTCTTAAGGTGCACGACCTGGATAAGGCTACGTCAATTCTTATGGATGGTCCCTGGGTGATCAACGGAAACTACTTAGTGGTTTGGAAATGGATTCCCAAGTTCCAGGCGGCCAAAGATCGCATAACTACTACCATCTCATGGGTTTGTATTATGGGCTTATCTACGGAATATTATAAGGAACCGATATTATAGGGGATTGCCACTACAATAGGTTCACCGGACAAAATCGATAAGAACACATATTGCGGAGAAAAGGGTAAATACGCCAGGGTGTACGTCGAACTCAACTTAGACAAACCGCTTCATAGTGGGGTGGATGTGGAAGACAGGTTCCTAGCTATCGAGTATGAAAACTTATCGTCGATTTGTTTCTATTGTGGGCGAGTCGGACATCGGATATCGAATTGTCCCATGAAGGCTAGGGAAGAAGAGATCATACAACCGGCGCTGCCAGGGGATGGAAACTTGGAAGAGCCACCGGACGAGACCAAGGGGCCGAAATTCAGGCCATGGATGATGGCTAAACAAGGTAGAGGCTCCAGAAATCCCGACAATGATGCCAAGAAATTCGACGAGAGAAACACGGGACCTACTTTCCAAAGAAGTGAGAATCGTAATGCTCTGACTCAACCGGCTAACAGATTTGATATCTTTACCAACCTATTGATGGACGCTACTGAAACTGAGGACCCACAATCAGTTAACGTAACTGACGCACAGGAGAACAAGATGGGAGGAGTAACTGAAATTAACATGGAGTCTGCTAAGGAGAGTAGGGAACGAAGCCCAAACAAATGGGCTCGTCCAAGGAAAAACATGGCACGAACAGATTCACAAAATACCCAATCAAGACCCCAAGCACAAGTGGAAGGTACGCGTACACCACTAACAGAAGTAAACCCTAATACAGTTCGTATTTTACCAAAGTCAATCCTGAAGTAAAGCGATAATGGAAAACCCTCAGCAGCACCTCTCGGACTCAGGGATGGAAGAGGACGAAGTGGTGGTGAGGTACACGCTGACGGAGGAGTGGGCGGACGAAATGGGGACCAGTGCCCTATTCAGCATGGAACGTCCGGCTGCGACGTTCATATTCTTAAACCCCTTCATACACCAAGTGGATGTGGAGTTGACATATAATTCGCTATTGAACTAGGAATTAATTGGCCGGATCGATGTAGAATTTTTGGAGCAAGGAAAGCGACAACAATGCTCGTGGATGAGAGCCCTAGTGACTCAGTTCTTGAAGGGAATCTCTCAACAGAGAGTTGAGAACCCAATCACGTTAGACGACCTCAAAATTGTTCCGATGAGAATCTTAACCTAGAATTGTAATCAGATGAGGAATGAGGAGTTTAGGCGAAGTTTACACAAGCTTATAAGAGAATTTAATACTGAAGTTGTGTTCCTCCTTAGGACAAGGGTCTCAAAAATAAGGGCGGAAGAGACCTCAAGATAACTGGTGTTCTCTAATGTCTGCAGAGCTTCCATTAACGGGAAAGAGGACGGAATCTGGCTGTTGTGGAATGTGGATACAGTGTAAGTAGAGGTGCTGGAAGTTTCTAATCAGTTCATTCATGCTAGGATTGGACCGCGGGTGGGAGAGGATTGGCTAGTGACTAGAGTCTACACGAGTCCTAATCCACGAAAGAGGGAAGAGCTCTGGAGAGATTTCCGAAACATCGGTAACAATACTTCTCAACCGTGGATGATGGCGGGAGATTTTAATGGCATCCAAGGCCCAAGTGAAAAGAATAGGGTGGCGGAACGTAGGTGTGAGAAATTCAACGGGTCTATTGAAGCATGCGGTTTTGCTGGATGTTGAAGCCAAAGGGACGTGGAACACATAGTCCGGTACTGTAATTGGGAGAGATAGAGTTATGGAACTGCTCGACAGAGCGCTCGCCAACCCGGCTTGGATCGTTCGGTTCCCGGAAGAAATGACTAAAGTGCTCCCGAGAACCCACTTGGACCACCATCCTATTCTCATTGATACTAAGGGTAGTGCTCATATACAGCGGTCGAGACCTTTCAGATTTGAGGTGGCATGGCTCTCGCACTAAGAGTGCGATGGGATCGTCGAATCAGTTTGGGACTCCAATTCAAGTTTTGAAGAAGTCATTCAAAAGCTCCTGGATGTCGTAAGGGAGTGGAATAAAAATTGCTTTGGGAATATATTCCGAAGGAAGAAACAATTTAAAGCCCGGATTGGGGGTATTCATAGAATACCACCCCACCGGCTGCATAGTGAGTTGTGGGAATTGGAGCTAGACTTGATCAAGGAATACAACGAGGTCCTGAAACAAGAGGAAGCTTTATGGTACCAAAAGTCTTGGATTAATTGGTTAAAGATGGGCGATCGGAATACGAGGTTCTTCCATCTTTCAACTCTCAGAGACATCGAAGAAATAAGATAGAGACCTTGCAAATTATAGCACCCCGGAGCACAGAGCACTACATCCCCCACACCATAGCCCGACACGTGTAACGAAATGGAAACTCCGCACACACACCAAGCTACAGCAAATGGGAGACAAATAAAATCTCTCCTAGGCTAGGCGGTCTAGACCCTAATACAGAGTGCGCAAAATAAAAACCAAAAGCAAATGCGGAAGCGCCATGATTTCAAACACAATCACTTACACATGCCCAACATATAAACAACATGTACATAATATGCCAATCCCGAGCCAAATAAATCATACAAGTTCCAAGATTCGAATTTCAAATTATATTCTTATACATACTTATACATAATACCAATACAAAAAGGTAAAGATGCAAGAGATGCAAAAGACACGACTAAAGGACTCGAATAACCCAAAAGAAAAACCGCGCCTAGTACGAACCAACACCTGCACCTGTAAACTCAAAGAAAACAAAAGAGGGAAAAGAGGACAACAAGGAGGGGTCAGTCCTAAAGACTGGTGAGGCATTAACACACTCACACGTACATATACATAAGAGCAGAGCATATTCAAAATTGAAAAGTTCATGAATCGGGGCGTGGTTTTTGCAATCTAAATTATTTTAGCACGTAATACTAAGTATGTAGAAAATGGGGTTAAAGCCAAAGGCCAAAATCAACCAAGTTTTAGAAATTAGGAATCCACTCCCGTTTCACAAACCAAGTTCAAAGTTAAAATCACATAACTCGGTGAGTATGAGTTTCAGACCAACCTAACTCCTTTCATAAGCAAAATCAAATTCAAATTCCAAACGAAAGCAAAATCAAACACACTTACCTCTTCTCCGGGTGATGGGAGGGTGGCCTACCCTAACCATCGTTCTAAAAGTATGGGTCGTGAGTTTCATGACTCTCATACCCGAGGATTTCATCCCCCACCAAACCTTCTGGTGGGTTCCGGGTTGATCCTTTAATTGGAGACCATACTCGGGAGTGACCCGACGGCCCAACACCATCCCAGGGCTCCCTTGTACAAATCTCCAGGGCCCAGTTCCAACTTACAAATTTCAAAATTCATAATTTTCAAAATTTAGACTTATCTTTCAAAGTCATAACTCGCTAGTTCAAAACATACACACCAACCCTTTTCAAAACAAACAAATGAAAATATAAGTTACGTATATATAAAAGCGTTTTTCAAATGTTCCATAACAAATGGGCCAATTCCCACAAAATACATATAAACACGTATCTAAATATATAAATATATATATATATATATATATATATATATATATATATATATATATATATATATATATATACGTAGGTCGCATGGGGGTTTAAAAAACATTTAGGGTTATAGGTCATAATAACTAAAAGAAAGAAACCTCACTGTGATGAGCAAACCGAAGCCTCTAAACCGTGACGGGCGTCACCACGCACTGGGGCTGAAAACTTTGAGTTTTAGCCCCTGTTCTTTGTCCTCATCTGCACGCAGCAACAACAGCTCACAGCAGCAGCAAGAAAGGCAACAAAGCAAAGCAAGAACAACAGCAAAACAAAGGCAACACGAAGCACAACAACACGGTAACAAAGAGAAAGAAATGGAGCTCAATTCATGCCTTAAACTCTCACATACTATTCAAGTTTTCAAGCTTCAAAAATGGTGATTCTTCATACAATCATAGAGCACGAAATGAAGGCATATAATCAAGTCGTGGGATCTCAAATGAGCACATATTAAGCATCAAATCTCATGGAAATCAAATCTAGAGCATGGATTCAAAAATTGAAGCTAAAACCTAACTATTCATGCTCTTATTCAAATCATAATCAAACCTTGATGAAAATGCACAAACTATAGCTTAAAAGAATCACAACGAGATGAGGAACAAGAACATATGCTTATCTTTTGAAATGGTTGAAGGATGAAGAAGATTGAGCTCAAATTCTTCAAGGAATAAATAGTGGCGGGTGAGATTTCTTCCCCTTCACTTTTCCAGTGAAATTCCCTTCTCTCTTGATTGGGGTTGAAAATGAGTGGTTAAGGTTCATGTATAGGGTTGATTTAGGTTTAAGTAGGCTCAAGAATCGGGTCATTTGGTTAAGGAACGAGATATTTATGACTAAAACCGTAAAGGGTGGCAGTCCAAAGCGAGGCTCTCGGTTCGGGCAAAATTCGGGGGTTCGAGCGGCCTTAGAAAAATACAAAGTTAGGTTCCTCAGCTCCATATTTTTGTTATGAGTCCAGTGCCACTTCCAGAATTTGAATCCGAATTCCTGAGCTCAAGTTACGCCTTCCAGAACCCAAGGTGCGCTAAAACGAGTTAGGCCCTCGAGTCCCTAACAAATAAAACGGTTTAAGAACTGTATCAAATGAACTAAAAAAACATAAAACGAACATGTAATCAAATTCACAGCACATATAATTCGTGCATATCACGTAGTCACAAAAATCAGAAACAAGTACGAGGTGAAACGAATCAAAAACGAGATCAAACGGGGCAGAGCGTTTAAATATTTAAACATATACTTAACAAATAATTCAAATAAATTCGAGAATAACATTTTAAAAAATTAATAAACATATAATTACATAAATAAATAATTTAAATACATAATTAACACTCTCTTTACAACGTACCTGTAAGGCCGGACCAGCGGGATGTTACACAAATCAATGGAGTCTGGAACATAGACCCAGAGGCGCTAAAAAGGCATGTTTATGAGTTATTTGTCAGGCTTTTCTTGCCAAACAGGAAAGGGGTTCGAGAGCAGCTTCCCATTAATGAGAGGCAATGGACTCTCAGTATGGAGAACAACAGCTCACTCACCAAACCGATAACTAAGACAGAGGTTTTCAACGTGGTCAATTCCATGCAACCGTATAAAGCACCGAGGCCGGATAGCTGCCAAGCCATCTTTTTTCAACATTTTTGGGATATTACAGGAGATTCGGTTTTTAACTTAGTTGGGAATTATTTTGCTTAAAATCTGTGCCTAGCAATTTAGGGAAGGCATACATATGCCTAGTTCCAAAAACTGATTATCCTAAGGATGCAAGCGAGTTTCGTCCCATTGTGCTACTTAATGTGGCGCTGAAAATTCTAACGAAACTCATTGTGATCAGAATTAAACCATTTGTGGCTGACCTAGTGGGACCGAGTCAGAGCTCCTTCATCCCAGGGCGTAGCACTCACGATAATATTTTGGTCCTTAAGGAGATCATACACACTTTGTACAGATCCAAGAGCAAGAGCGGGGGAATGGTTGTTAAAATCGATCCGAAAAAGGCATATGACAATGTGGATTGGGGATTTCTAGAAAAAACTCTTCGTTTCTTTAAATTCCCACCAAATATAATTAAGCTTCTCGTGGAGATTATCAAGGGAGTCAGACCGTAGATACTTTGGAATGGGAAACCGATAGATGAAATTGTCCTTACTTGTGCCCTTCGGCAGGGAGATCCCTTATCTCTGTATCTTTTTGTTCTGTGTATGGAATAGGACGGCCCGAAATTCAGCCACCTCCTATTCGCTGATGACATTATACTCATGGCGAAGGCTACGGTTACGAATGCGAAGGCTATTAATGAAATCATGGACCGCTTTAATAAGGCCTCGGGACTCAAAATCAGTGGTCGTAAGTCACAAATCTGGTTTTCACCACATTCTCGGCAAGAGGGGCATGGAGAGATAGGGCAGGTTCTGGGAATGCAGGAATCAAATTCCTTGGGAAAATATCTGGGAGTTAATATGGGAAATGGGTTGCTAACTAATGCAACAGCTGCGGAGGTGCTGGATAGAGTACACAAAAGACTCTCTTTGTGGAAGGCGAAATAACTCAATTTGGCGGGACATGCGATACTCATACAATCCGTCACAACTTCGATCCCGATTTACCAAATACACAAGAGTTGGCTCCCGACGAATGTTTGTAACAAGTTGGACCAAATGAACTGAAAGTTCCTTTAGTCAACTGATATCACAAAAAGGAAAGCTCACCTTGTTGGGTGGGCGAAAGTTATTCGAAGTAAGGAAGATGGGGGGGCTGAGGCTAAAAGAAGCAAGGAAAGTAACATCTCCATGTTTGCGAAGAATGGGTGGAGGGTGCTTCAAAACCAGGGGAACAATTGGGATAAAATCTTCTGTGCAAAGTACTTGAAGGGTAAGGATATCTTGCAATAGGAATCGAAGCTTATGGCTTCGAAGCTTTGGAAAGGAGTGGTACGCAGCCTGAAAGCGGTGGAATCTAATATTATACAGAAGTTGGGGAAATGGGATGATGTGAGTCTTTGGAGGAAGTGTGGTTAAAAGAAGGGAAGCTAAAGGACCTGATCGAGGTTCCTATTTACGAAGAGGATAAAAACAAAAAGGTTAGTGATATTCGTTCCGAGAATGGAGGTTGGGATTTCGGGTGCCTACGTACGTCAATCCCGGAAGAGATAAAGAACTTGATACAGGGCACGGCATGCCCGCTGGGTGACGGAGCAGCTGATACTAGAATCTGTAAAAGCACGCCTTCAAGTCAATTCTCGTGTAAATCGACCTACAAGTCTTTAACCAAGAAGGAGATGGTAAGGGATAATTCTTGGAAACTTATATGGCGTAGCTCGTTGCCGACGAACTTAACTGTTTCTTGTGGCATCTGAACCATAATAGTATCATGTGCCACGCCACTAGAGTGAAACGACATATATAGCTGCCAAAGATGTCGAGGGCCAATGGAGGATGTCTTGCACATCTTTAAAAACTGCCCGATTGCTATGGAGGTCTGGAAAAGATTAGTGGTTAATGAGGACTGGAGCAGCTTTTGTAACCAGGGTGATGGGGGGTGGTTTGGGAACATCTAGAGGCAGAACTTCAGGAATAATTTTGCCCCTGCTTGTGACAGGAAAGTGGTCTATGTAATATCTCTTTAGCAGCTTTGGAAAAGACGGAATAAATGGGAATTCTGGGGCCAACGAGAAACTGCTAATCAAACGATGAATGGCATCAAAGCTTTGGTGTTAGATATCCAGTCAATGCAAAGGCCTCCCAAAGAGAAGAAAGGTGAGTACCATCCGCTGTCTTGGGAACCCCCACAAGAGGGGTGGGTTAAGCTAAATATGGACGGATGTGTGTTCAACCACCGCAAGACCACGTCAGCGGGGGATGTGATCAGAAATGATTCGGGAGAATGGATCTTGGGGTTTGTAGTGAAGTTGGGGAACTCGTCGATTGTGTCAGCCGAACTTATGGGTATCAGAGAGGGGTTGAGATTAGCTTGGGAAAGACGGTTGCCCCGGATTATAGTGGAATGCGAAGCGGAGGTTGCGGTGAATCTGATAAAGGGTGGGGAACTTCGGATCACCCTCTGGGAGTGTTATCGAGGACTGTCGGAAGTTTATTCGGATGTGGTAGAGCTGCTATTTGAGGCATATCAGAAGGATGAGCAATGGTTTGGCTGATGCCATTGCTAGAAGGGGCAGAGCATGCAAACTGACAGAAGAATGTGGAGCCAGCGTCCTGCTGAGCTCGACAATGAGGAAGATATTTGAAGAAACTCTTAGTTCGTTCTTATTTCTACCAAAAATAAAAATAAAAATTTAGCTACACATTTTAAGGCATATTCTCAAAATGAAAGTGGTAAATCAGTGAAACTCATCATAGAATGAACTATATCCCATAAGGTTCAATTCCTTCTTTTAGAAACTCTATTTAACTGGGGAGTTCCTGGAGGAGTCCTCTGAGAGATGATCCCATTATGTTTGAGATAATTGAGAAACTCGTCACTTAGATATATGCCACCTCGATCAGATCGAAGTGTCTTGATCTTGTGACTAGTTTGGTTCTCAAACTCCTTTTGAAATTCTAAGAATTTCTTGACTGGAGGAGTCCTCTGACAGATGATCCCATTATGTTTGAGATGATTGAGAAACTTGTCACTTAGATATATGCCACCTCGATCAGATCGAAGTGTCTTGATCTTGTGACTAGTTTGGTTCTCAAGCTCCTTTTGAAATTCTAAGAATTTCTTGAAAGTTTCAAATTTATACTTCATTAAGTATATATAACCATAACGACTAAAGTCTTTTATAAAGGTTATGAAGTACTGATAATTGTTTCTTATGCTTACACTAAGCGGTCCATAAATATCAGTAAGGATCAAATCCAACGCCCCTTGGGCACGTTCCGCGCTTCTGTTAAACAAAGTTTTAGGCATCTTTCCTTTGAGATTGGATTCAGAAGAAGTTAAGTATTTAAGTTCATTTTTCAAAAAATGAACCTTAAGTTAGTTAACTTGCTAATCCTATTTTTGAAAATGTGTCGTAATCTAGCATCCCATAAAGTAGTTTAAACTTTATCATCCCTCTCACGTTTATTTTCTCGCTGTATGTTCCGAACATTGGTGCTTTGAGTTAGATAAAGTCCGTTTGATAATGTACCAAATATTATTGAAGAACCGTTCTTCTTAATGTAACAATTACCATTCTTAATATAAGTTTCATAACCCCCACAATCAGGTACTGGAATTAAAATTATATTACGAATAATTGATGGTACATATAAGACTTTATTTAAAACTAAAATAAAAACACCTAGCTAAATCAAATATAATTGTGCCTAAAGCTTGAGCCTCAATGCTTGAGCCATCTCCAACCTTCAAGACACATTCTCCTACCTTGAGATGTCGAACCTTAGCATCTGTACATCATTACAGCTATGAGATCCACAACCGGTATCAAGTACCCAAGAGTTATAATTAATAGAAAGATTTACTTCAACGAGACATACCTTTTTTTAGAGTATCTTTATACTCTGGGTAGTTTCTTCTCCACTGTCCCAGTTTGCCACAATGGAAGTAAACGTCTTATTTCTGATCATGTTTCTTCTTTAGGGCTTTACCCTTCTGTACCCCACCAATGGGCGCAAGGGACTTCTTCTTCTTTTGGGTCTTCATACCCTTGCCTTTTACAAACTTAGTAGAAGATGGAGTCGTGACCATTATAACCTTGTTATCCTTTTTTATTGTGGTTTCAACAGTCACGAGTTGACTAACCAGCTCTACTACACTAGCGTTAACATGATTCATATTGAAACAATTAAATAATTAATCATACATATAAGTCACAATAAATTATATAAACTCACTCTTGACAATTAGAAATCATAAAACACTCAAGGGACATGCTCAGGGTGGGAAAAGTACGGAAGAAACGGATGAAAACAAAGAAAATGGGGCTAAAAACCAAATTCCCGAGAACTGTCTGAAGGGCGTCTCGGTCATCACCCAATTCCCTTGCAACAATTTGTGGCCACAACGTGGGGTAAGATACCCCTTCTGAAGGCCCTTCGCAGACGCAACCGAAATCAAGCCAATACGCTCACGGCCGTGATGTGGGTCCAGACTCCCAAGCTGAAGAGGGATCACGTCCGTGAGGTTTTCATACGTAAAACTATAGCGGCCGCGATCAAGCGACAGAAGATACAGTAGCAGCGACGGAAAAATTAGGGCTCCGACAGGGGCTCATTTTGGGCCTCTTTTTTCTGGCGATCGAGCACCAACACACCCACACAACATCACCCCACATGTAGACATTCATAAAAACACATAAATTTAATCAATTAACAACATAAACACCCAATTAATCAAAATAGCAAATTATATCAAAATATAAACACATATATATACATATACACACATGTGCAAAGGAAGAGGGGTGATGGCTTACCAAGGTGAGAGGGGAAGGAAAAGTGATGGTCGAGGCCGGCATTTGCTGTCCGGAGAGCCGCTGGGAGATGGCGGTGGTGGTAGGGTTTTAGCCCATTTTCTTGTTCAAGGCCAAGAGAGAAAGGAGGGAGGAAGGAGAAGGGTTGCCGCTCAGAGATGGGGGTCAGCTAGAGGAGAGTGTCGCCAGCGGTGAGCTTGGTTGGCCGGAGTTCTTGTCGGGGAGAGAGAGAGAGAGTGAGTGAAAGAAGGAGAGAAAGAATGATGGGAAGAGAAGGGGGGGGGGGAGGGGGGGGGAAGGGGGGGTTAAGATCAGTATAAGGGGGAAAAAGATATTTTTAGGCTATATCTGGTTTGAGTTATTTTTGGGTAATTTAGGCTGGTTTAGAATACAAAATAAATACAGGTTTAAATGGTAGTGGGTTTCGAAATAGTGGAAAAAGGTAGTTAACGGACTAGTAAAAATACGAGGGACAGGATAGAGGGGTTAGAAAATGTAAATGAGTGGTCATGTGAAACTTTTGTAAATAAGTCCCTAAGTTTCGATTTCTTTTCAAATCGATCCACATAGTTTTTAATTTATTACAATTAGGCCCAACCGTACCGTTATTTTTTCAGTTTAGTCGTATACTTTCTATGTGTGGCAAACAAGGACGTATATTGCAAATTGGGCACATAGGGCATAAAATCGAGCATCTAAATTATAAAATTAAATAAGTAAAATACGTAACCCTCAAAGGACACACTCGCTAACATCATACCTGACCTGTCAGATAAGTGGAGCATCACAATACACGCATAAGCATGCTTGCAAGGAACTTTAAAAATTTATCAATGATTACATGAATATTTTTTCGTCTCAAGATCCACTAAATGAGTAGCTTCCTCGTTAATGACCTTTGTATGTTGGATTGCTTGACATCCAGGAATCTGACTGTCGCATAATCCATGCTCAGATTCTTTCTATATCTTTGCAAAATTGAGAGCATTCTTGCATCTCTCGCCAAATTGTTCTAGAACTTGGCAAACTTATTGTTGATGATACCACATCATCTCTATTGAACATTGAATTGACTTAGTTTTGAGGATTTGAGGTCTTTATGAAATTTTCCGCATATGACATTGTTTCTTAGATTTCAATGTGTTTGGTGTACTCAGCTTGAGTGTGAGCGTATGCAGTTGTATCGAAAACACACAGTTCAGTATTTCTTGCTGAAACTTGGATACCACATTCACAGGACTTATAGTAATGTAAAAAAGATAATTATTAATTATTCTAAAAGGTAAATAAGTTGTGACGTGGGCCAAACCGAATCTCCCACGTGGGCCTAACGTGGACCCTTCTCCCCCGCCAAGTGTCCCTGTTGACCCCATTGACCGGATCGGTATGTTATCCTTGCGCCAACTCGTCGGGACATCCACCCCCCTAAAACAGGAGATCGGAAAGACCGACACCTCCCAGGCCTGTCGGAAATTATTCGACTTGGTTCAGACGGGATCGACACGGAATTGACCCCTTCCCTAACAGGTCAAAGCTACCTCGACTCCTTAGTGGGCCCGGCCGCCGCCCGCAACATTAATTGCAGCCCTTACTTGGTCGTACTATCTCTAACACGCATTTAATGCGCCTGCAGCAGGTACAGGGAAGTCATCATTACTCCCCAGGTATAAATACCCCCTTCATAAATGCTATTCCTAAACATCATAAGCACATTTATTACGCCCAAACTACTCGAAAGGCTCTCAAAACCACTCGAAATTGACTTGGGCGTTGGAGTGCCGACAAAGGGATCACCCCTACCCGTCCTTTGTCGGTCCGTAGCTCACGTTTGCCGCACATCTCGCAGGTCAACTCCAAGTCGAGGACTTCCCTACTACAAATTCTCAGTGGTCTAAGTCAACAATTTCGAGCCACGTCAGCCGCCCGGAATTCGACACGATCATTTTTGGCGCCTTCTGTGGGAACACTCTCAAACGAGAAGCCTAACAAGAATGGAATTACACAGTCACCGAACGCTCAGGGAGGATGAGCAGCCAGACGCCCCGAACCAAACAGTTGGTCTTAGTCACCCGACGGCACAGCACGGAGCAGAAGCGCGGAACGCTCCCGTCCCCATGGTGTATGCCTCCCCTGACCTGGACGCGTACCTTGAGAAATGCCAAGCGGAGGCCGTCGCGGCGGGCGCGGAAGGCCGAGCTCCTGTCTTCCCCGAGAAACCAAGGGCCAGCCCTGCCACACCCTCTCCCGGCCAGTACTCGGCCTACTATGGGCCGCCCATGCATTACGGATATCCACCGTCTCCTTGGGGTTATCCCCCGCACCCAGCATACTACCACCCCGAGGCATATGGCCTGCCCCCACCTCCTGACCCAGCCCAGGGGCAAGGGACAGGTCGAGGCCAACAACAGAAGGAGGCGACGGCAAGACGCCGAGGGAAACGTCCTGTCGGACAGGCAAATGAAGAGGCAAACCCTTCTAAGTCGAAGAGAAGGGAGGAAAACCAAGTGACCATGCATGCCTCCAGGGCCGGTAGTGGATCGGGAAGTTCGTCCCAAAATAACGAGGTGGAACCACGGCCAAGAAATTCTAGCGTCTTTGAACGACTGGGGGCTAGGGTCAATCCTGAAGCACCCCGGGTGTCCAATCGAGGCTTCGCCATGGGACAGAATGATCTCCGACACCGACTGCCCCGCCGTGTGAAATCGCCCCACCGACCCCAGAGGCCTCGATCTCCACGCATCAACGAAGAGGGAGAAGGGTCTTTTTCCGATCCTCCGCCTCCTCGCCGGGGCCGACGGGATCATGACCGCGACCAGGATGACCCGCCTCCACCTTTTCGACAACCGACGAGATAGTACCGGAGTACTCGGGAGGCTCGATTCCCTTTTTCCGAAGAGATACTCAGCGCCATGGTCGAAGACAAGATGCCTACCAATCTCCCTACATACAGTGGCACTACTGATCCGGAGCGACATGTAGATCGATTCGAAATCGAGATAAGCATGTTCGGTCACTCCCCCGATGTGAGGGCCAAAATCTTCGCCACTACCCTGGTCGAGGCAGCCCAGGACTGGTTCTCAAGGCTGCCTCCAAAGAGCATTAGGATATACGATGCCCTGATCGAGCGCTTCATTGCCCACTTCTCCTCTGTGAAAGGAGACAAGCTTCCCGGCCACCTACCTCTACAACATAGTGCAGAGAGAAGATGAGACCTTGAGGGACTTCTTCACTCGTTTTTCTCAAGCTGCTGTGCAAGTCCACGCCCCGAGCATGGACATGTTGATTCCCACTCTGTACACGGCTCTCAGGGACAAGGAATGTGCTCGCCACTTCGTCAGGAAAAACCCCGCAACCATATCGAAACTGCTTGACATCGCCGCCACCTGGATGAGAGTCGAGGAAGTGGAAATGGCGCAGAAGGGCGGTTCGAGTAGAAGGACAAAGATTCCTCGACCCCCAATAAGTGAACCACCGAGAAGTGAACCCAGGAGGGACAACAAGGGCCGAGTCGACCACAGCTCGGGGGGTAGCTCGAAAAAACACTATACCCCACTCAACCGGACGGTTGAGGAGATTTACAACATCTCCAACCCGAAGTTGTTCCGAAAGCCAAAGCCCATAAAAGAAACTCAAAAGACGAGAGACTCCTAAAAGTATTGCCACTTCCACCGGCAGTCAGGGCACAACACCTCAGAGTGTTTTGCTCTACGTGACGAGGTCGAGAGGTTGATCCAGGGAGGCGAGCTGCAAGAGTTTGTAAAGAAGCTGGACGACTTGGCTATTCGATCTGGGGAGCGCAGCCCGCCCCGGCACCGAGAAGCGAAGCAACCAACAGAAAGGAATGAGCACAACCTTTCCTGCCTCAGTCGAATCAATATGATTGCAGGCGGGCCCACGGGGGGAGATACTAAGACGGCCTGTAAAAGAATGAGAAGAGAGGCCCAGAGAAACTATTGTGGGCCCCACGAGGTCATGGAGGTCGAGCCGGAGAAGAGCAGGGTAGATCAGGATACAAGCTTTTGTAACAAGGACCTAGTCGGCATTCCACATCGGGAGGGCGAAATGCCTGGTTGTCCGATGGTGGTTACGCTAGACGTGGCCAATTATGCTGTATCCAAAACTTTAGTCGATAATGGGAGCTCGGTAAATATTAACTATCTCGCAACTTTAGAACGAATGAATTTGGCTAAAAGTTTAAGACTCGAACCATTTAAAACTCCACTGACCGGCTTTTGGGGATCAGAAGTCTACCCCAAGGGTCGAGTTCGCCTGATCACCTCCGTGGGAACTCTCCCTAAGAGGACAACGATGGAACTGGAGTACCTCGTGGTCGACAACCCTTCGGCTTATAACATCATCCTAGGCAGACCCGGCTTGATCTATTTCAGAGCTGTTATTTCGACGTATCACCAGCTGATTAAACTTCCCACCCCGGCTGGTGTGGGGGAATTGAGATGCGATGTCCCGATGGCCTGGGCATGCTACTCGATATCGATGGAGAAGGTAAAATTGCCGGACAGAAGGATAGTTCCCGTTCTGAATCTGCCCGAAGGAGACGAGGATGAGATGGAAGACCTGGAGGCCGAGGGTGACGAGCCCATCCGAGTCTCCAAAAGAGCGAAAAAGAAGAAGAAGCTGGTGGACAACCGGGTCGAGGCCTCTAGCCAAACCGTGGAAATCGAGCTTTTACCCAGGCAAGCCGAGAATATCACCTACGTCGGCCTCCCTGAACAGGGCAAGTCCCGCGAGAAGAAAACGAGAGGGCCGACGTCCTGTCCAAAGTGGCCAATGGCCTCAGAGGAACAAGGGACAGGTCAATCGCCTTCCTCACTAACTCGACTCGATCTATTGATGAGGAGGGACTCTCTATCTTCAGTACCGACCCCGCCGAACCTTGTTGGCTGGACGATATAGTCTTACACCTGAGAGACAGGTTCCTCCCAGAAGACAAGACGGAAAGACGCCGACTCATGCCCAATCGGCCAGTTACGCGCTCGACCCCGATGGAGTTTTGTTCAAGAAGTTCGTTAGGGAGCCGGCTAAGAGGTGTCTACGACCTTCCCAAGCCAAGGAGGTTCTCGAGGAAGTACATGTTGGGTCGTGCGGGAATCACGCAGGAGGTCGGGTCCTGGCAAAGAAACTCGGGCCGGTTATTATTGGCCTACCCTCATACGTGATTCGATCAATTTCGTAAAAAAGTGCCCTAGTTGCCAAAAACATGTAAATTTTACCCATCAGCATCTGAAGAAGATGATCCCCGTTGACATAGCCTGGCCATTCGACCAGTGGGGGATCGACATTGTGGGGCCTTTCTCGATGGCCCCTCGATAGCAGCAGTTCATTATCGTCTGTGTTGAGTATTTCTCTAAATGGGTCGAGGCCGCACCAGTCCCAAAAATCACCCACACCGTAATGACCCGCTTTCTTTGGAAAAACATCATATGTCGATTCGGAGTGCCTAGAACCCTCATCTGCGATAACGTGCCTCAATTTAGGAGCAAAATGTTCAAGAATTTCTGCGCAAAGCATAAAATCAGCTTACGTTTCACCTCGGTCGGACACCCTCAAGCAAATGGCCAGACCGAGGTAACCAATCAGACCATTGTCCAAAACCTGAAGACCCGACTCGATGGGAGCAAGGGGGCATGGGCCGAGGAGCTCGATGGTGTACTATGGGCCTATCAGACCACACCCCGAACGGCCACCGGGGAGACCCCTTTCTCGATGGTCTACGGCTCTAAGGCCATGATACCAGCCGAGTTGATACATCAGACCGATCGAGTATTACATTACCAACTCAATCGAAATCAAGAAAACCGCCAATTCGAACTAGACACAATTGAAGAAAGGAGGGAGCAAGGCTTTCGCCGAATGCAGCAGTACCAAGCATCTATGACCAGGAGCTATAACAAGAAAGTCCTCTCTCGATGATTCCGAGTCGGGGACTTGGTTCTGAAGAGGGTCAATGTTACCAGGCATGTGGGAAAGCTCGACGCCAATTGGGAAGGCCCCTTTCGAATCGTCAAAATCGGGAAAAATCAAGCCTACCACCTCGAAGAAATGAGTGGACAGCCGGTCCCTCGATCTTGGAATGCTCACAACCTTAGAAGATTTTATGTTTAAAAAGTTGTAAATTTCTGATTGTTTGTACGTCAATAAAATTAAGTACTTCATCTCGACTATCATGCTCTCAAAGAGTTAAATAGGCCGATTCCTTAGTTCCAAATTTATGAGTTACATTTACTGTTTGGTTGTCATACTCGAAGAGAGTTAAATAACTTGCTTAATCGTCGCATTTATTATGTCGACAGTTTCGACTACGAAGTTGTGAACATGCATAATCAAGAATGCTAATTCAAAAATAAACTCAGAACGTAAATATCTCATTAAAAGGAATCGGGACGTAATTCGACCCATTACATTTGGATTTTTCTTCTTGGGAGCCACCCTGGGCCGGTTAGAGACTTGCGCAAAATAATAATAATACAAAAAATACAATGCATAAACTGAAAAGTACGCTGCAACTATGGGCTTTAGTTGGCGCCGGGCTGAGAGGCAACATCAAGGAAGTTAGGATCAATCAAGGGCTCCTCCGATGGCTTCTCCCCAAATAGTTCAGGGAAGATTCTAACGGGATCCAGCACATCCGGGTTGACTCGTTGAGGCATCTTACTCGGGTCCTCCGCCCTGCCCCTATACATCTGTTTTGCCAGATTAAAGGCAAAGCCAAATTCTTGTGTGGCCCAGTCAGGCTCTGGCTCGGGGGCTTGGGCGTCGGCAGGAGGAGGCCGAGGATCAGGACAGCTAACACCAATCTTCTTGATGTTGTAGTCGGTCGGAATCAGCCCCTTACCTTGACATTGGGCAAAGCACAAGTTGAAGCCCTCTTTTATGTCGTCGATGCCAAAGGTTGCAGTCGACCTCTTGTAAGCTGGGGATTTCATGAACCTATATGCCCCAAACCTCTCCGACTCTGCCACCACTCGATCCAGGACCTTTTGGCACCGGTCGATCGCAATCCGAGTCCCCCCTCGCTTCTCCGACCTTCTCGCCCTTTCTGTGGACGTCGAGCATTTCGCCAGCCTGCTGATCGATTTTGTCGTGGGCTTGGGCTAAGCTCTTTTTCGCCTCATCTAGCCTACGCTGGGTCTCCTGGGCGGCGTGCACGGTCTTCGACTGCGCCAACTGTACTGTTTTTAACTGGGCGGTCAAGTCCTTCTCCTTCGCCGCCGCGTCGACCAGCTTTCCTTTCAACTCCTCGACCTCCGACTCGGTCGTGGTCCGCGCCTCCAATCTGGATCGGCCATCTCGGTAAATTTGAGCACGCTGGCTCATGTGATAGAGGTCTTGGGATAGTTGTCAAGGAAAGAATCGATTTAGGGCTTAATCCCCGAATGGAGGCTCAGGAGAAAACGAGTAACAGAACTTACCCCGGCCCACTTGATGGCCGCCGACATCTCTAGCTCGATGTCACTCAAGCTCCATCTTGCTTGGTGGTCGACTATGGTCTGACAGCTGTTGTACAGAGCTCCTAAAACCCGATTGTCTCGAGGGCTTAACCCTACTCGGCGTGGCCGTCATTCGGAATCAGTCAAGGGAATGCCGACCGGAAAATGCGGCTCCGAAATCTTCAGCATCTTAAAAAATGCTGAAAGGTCCTCCTCGGGGAGCTTTGAAAATCTCACCAGTCGACCTCAGCGCCTCGGAGGAGAAGGGAGCGTAGGACTTTTGGGTCATGGAGGGGGTCGAGGGGAGCGACCCAGAAGAAACACCCTGAGACGGGTTGGCCCCGCTGGCTGGGTCCATCCCCCGACCGGTCTCCACAGGCCTCAGTGTCTCCGACATGGAGTCTTTCTCCTTCCGAGCCCTTTTTCTCCTGTCGTTCTCATCGACCTGGTTCTCCTTCTCCTTCCTCTTTTGGGTCGAAGGTCGCTTGTCAGTACGACGTTCCGACGTCCCACTTTGCTGGCCCGGGCCACGGGGCAACACCGCATCGATGGTTTTATGGGAGGGCTACCACCTGAGCCGCTTGGGTTAACTCTCGGGCCTGCTCTTCTCCTTCCATGTCCGTCCTCATCATGGCTAGTCTGGAACTTATGATGGATTTATCTACCAAGAAGAAGGCGTTAGAAGCCGATCAATATAAATTCGACTTAAAAGTTGAATACTTAAAGAACAGTGGGGGGAAGGAGAGTTCATCAGCAGATCGAGTCTCTCGTTTACCGGGGTCGAAAGTACGACTCGGAGTCCCCGCGGCCAAGCCGAAGTTCACTAAGTTTTGCATGCTAATCAACTTCTTACAGTCGAGTAGCCCGATCATCCTCATGTCCCGGAGGAAGACGTTCGACCATCTTGGTTCCCCGGGTGGCAACTTCCAAGAACGCTTCCAATTCCAGTATCGATTCATCAAATTGGGCCAGCCGATCGGGCTCTCGACATATATGAATTGCTCCTTCCATCCCTGCCCGTTAGAGGATGTTGGGGAGGTAAGGATCTTGTGATTCTGCTTGAAAGATATCTGCACGAATCCGGGGCCTGATTTCGACTTGTTAGATGTCACAGAAGCCTTGAACAATTCTTGGAATACTCCGACCATAGGGATCCCAAAAAATACGCATCAGAATCCTTACCCCATTCACCATCGCATACCCGTTGGGCATCAACTGGATCGGGCTAATGTAAAGGTAGTTCGGGAGGTCGGCCACTTCGTCGTCAATAGGAACCCTGAAACCCGCTTTGACCATCTTCCAAGTCACCGCAATACAACCGGGTGGGGGATTAGTAATGGTGTCTCCCTTTCGTGGCCGAATCAAACTGTACCCCTCAAACTCGGGGGCTCCACCAAAGAGAAGGTCCCTCAAATCCTCGAACATCTTAGGGGAGATCTTGCAAGGAACAAGTCGAGGATCTGAATCTAAGTACTGGGAGGGAGAATAAGCCCCGGAGGGGATAAACTATTCCTCGTCTTCCTTGTCATTTAATCCATATCTGCCAGCGGTCGAGGGTCCCGCCTGGTTCGACCTACTCGAGACCTCCGGGTCAATCCTCATTCCAACTGGAGGCACTATCCTTATTGGCACGGCCGATGTAACCGGCCCAGCGGGTGATATCGAACGTCTATCCTCCGACCCCCCAGTCACCTCTACTACTTCTATCCCTCTCTCGGAGGCCCCCTGAGACTGCACTGTAACGCCCCAGCTTTCGGCAATTCAGGTATGAACGACACGTGTGTGTTTGAGGGATATATTTTATTTTAATTGTTCATTTCTTTAATTTCCAAAGCATGACATCATTTTTATAAAATTATATTCTTGACATTTTATTGAAAATTCATATCATATCATATTTATCGTATAAATTGAACGTGATTGCAATGAGAATTGTTTTCCCGAACGTGATTTACGTCTTTTATGGCCTTAATTGATCATTTTCATGAATATGGGATCTAATTGCATTGGACCACATTGATCATCTAATTTTGGGAATGGACTTGATTGCATAACTTAACAAGTGGAAGGATTTAATTGCAAATTGGCCATCTCTTCTCCTTCTTGATCAGCAACATCACGTACCATTTGCTTCTTTCTTCATACAAACATTACAAACTTGCTCCATCTTTTTTCCATTGCTCAACCGAACCAAACCCTAGGAAGAGAAGAGGGAGATTTCATCCATTCAAGCAAATTTTTGTGGGTTTTATGATCATAGAAGCATCTTCAACATCATCTCTTCATCTTTTCTGACATTTAAGGTAATTTTGGGACTTTGATGATTTTCATGAAGAATTGGCATAAATAGGGTTTGATTATATGTTGGATAAATTGAGTATTGATTGTTGGAAATATGTATGTGATCATTAAGCTCAAGATTGATGTATATATTTTGTGGTTTATGGACTTAAAACTTGGATGAGTGTATGGGTTTGGGTTTATGGATTATTGATGATCTAGCATGGAATTTGTGTTTTATGAGTTGTTAAGGATTTATATGTATGCTAGCATTGGTATTGCATCAAATATATGCCTTTGAACTTGGCTTGAATCCATTTTTGGTGATTGTTGGTTGTTGCTTCGTGTTACTCTGTTCTGTTCTGCATTTACAGCAGCTCACATATTCTGGGAACGGCCCTTCCCAGCCCCAGTTCAAAACTGGAACGGCCGTTCCCATGATGCTGAGTCAGCTTTAGCCAGCGAGATTGGGAACGGCCGTTCCCATTTTGGCCTTTAAGCCGGAAGGGCCGTTCCCAGCCCCAAAACGCGTTTTAAATTAAAAACGCTGGCGCGTCTCTGATGGCCATGGGAACGGCCCTTCCCATTTTTAAAGGAAGGCCGGAACGGCCGTTCCCACGGTGACTGTAGAGCAAAAGCTACTGCATAAAATTAAATTTTCATCATCATCCTCCAATCATTTCTTTGACCCCTAATTACTATTATATGATTGTTTACATGTTGAAACATGATATTTTTATGGTACATTGTATTTTTCCCGTCGTCTCGTTGCATTTCGCCGTTCGTCATATTTGGTACATTTTGAGTCGTGTTTCACGGACAATTGTCTTTCTTGCACAGACCAGCTTCCTGGTGACGAGGAGCAGGCCCCATGAGCTGTTTTCTTGGATATTTTTGGGTCGTTCAGGTGAGGTTTAATTTTAGATACATAGGACCCGTACAACCCTATGTGAAGTTTTAAGCCAAAACCTATATTTATACTTATAGTTTTCAAATGAGATTGGTTTTCAAATGTTTTATCGAACTATTGAAAGAATTGATTGATTGATTGATTGATTGATTGTTCTGGCGAGTATTGTATTGCACTGTGGGCCCGAGGGTAGTGACTCGAGCCAACCGGGAAAGCACGGGCTGACGGGTAACTCGAGGGCTATCCTCACCAAACTGGGATGAACCCTGAACCCTCTAGGAGATTAGGGGAGGAAGGAGTTCCGGGCTTAGGGATTCATGTACCCTCTGCCCAGATTGATTGGATGGTGGGGCCTTGCAATCCCACCATCACCCGGAGGAAGAAGGCGTTATTGAAACTGCTAATTGTGCACATTAAGGAATTGCTTGATCACCTAATCACCTAATAATTGATTGATTGATTGTACACAGTCGGTGTAAGGTTGGAGAATTGCCCCACTCGCCGGGCCACTATTGATTGAATTGAATTGATTGAATTGAAATTGGAATAGTTGTAATCTCGGGCGATAGTATCTCTTTTAACCTATTAGATCGTATTGTTTTTCCAAAATTATTACCCGAGGTTATAACTTGCATGTATGTGCGCTTATATTTATTTATACCCCTCGCTCAGTCTGTGTTGGATTGACACCTCAACTTTTCAGTGTTTTGCAGGGCGTGCTAGGCGGGAATTTAGAGTCTAGTGGTCTTTAAATTTGGGTCTAGCACACTTCATTCCCACATTTTGTATGTATAGCTATTTGGGATATTTTGTATATCGCCTTGTTATCTATATTGTTGGGAGATGATAATGTATTGATAGTGTGAATGTTGGTACCTATAAGTAAATAAATAAATATGGTACCTATACGTATCTAATGAATGTTATTGCTTCCGCTTTTTAATACTCTGACTTGATTGTTGGTCGGTTTTAAATTGAGGGTACCCGCCTAGCCTTGAGTCATTTTATTGTCTCCCGTTCGCTATAGCTTTGATTCATGTATGGATTGTCCATTTCATATGTGGATTGGAGCTATAGTGCGGGGGATGTGGTGCCTGGCATTCCGGGTGCTACATCCTACGGTGGTATCAGAGCTCGGTTGCAAAACCGGGTCTCTAGTGTCGTGTCTTGTGAGTCTAGGTCGCACGGCATAGGAACTAATTGTCAATTTGAGAGTCTTGCATTGTTATTTGATACTTGAACCTACTTGACTTATTTGAATTTGGGGTGACTTGTTAAATTTCTGAATTTATGTGTTATTTGTGAATTATTTGCACACATTGGCATTACTAATCGAACATGCATAATAGTGACTTGATTTCAGGATGGCTCGCGATAGACATCACCGTGATCGTTCTCCTAGACATCGGCATCATCGACATGATCGCCGGGAGAGATCACCACCTCCTCCTCCACCTCCTCAGGCTCAGCCACAGGACTTCATGAACGCAGTGGTGGGTCTTATTGATCAGAGAGTTCGGGATTATGTTCCTCCACCACCACCAGTTGCACCACCACAGCCTGGAGGTCAGATTTCAGCTGTTTTCAGGGAGTTTCAGAACCAGCATCCTCCCAAGTTTTACAAAGGAAATGATATTCAGGCCGAGCAGTGGCTGAAAGAGATTGAGAGGATATGGGAGCTTATCCCGTGTGAGTCCAGGGAGAAGGCCCGTTGTACCATTTCTTTGATTTAGGGTGAGGCCTACTCTTGGTGGGAGAGTGCCCGGATTGTGTTAGATGCTGCAGGCGAGGAAGTGAACTGGGAAGTGTTTGTCAGAGAATTTCAGAACAAGTTCATTCCTCCATCTTCTCGCACTAGGAGATTGAAGGAATTTACCGAGTTGAAGCAAGGAAACAGGTCGGTCTCAGAGTACATCGCCGAGTTTGAAAGGTTGTCCCGCTATGCCCCTAATATAGCGAGTGATGATTTCCATAAGGCGATGCAGTTTGTTCAGGGCCTTAGACCGGATATTCAGGTAGCGATTGAGGCAGTCAACACGAGTACCTGGGTGAAGGCTACCAAGAAGGCTCTATTGGTTGAGGATTCAGTAAATGGGAGGCTGTCTACCTACCGTTCAGGTTCAGGTTCGGGCTCAGGGTCAGGATCGGGATTCAGAGGTTCTGGATCAGGTTTCAGAGGTGCCGGATCAGGGTATAAGGGTTCTGGCTCGGGTTCTGCTTCAGGCAAGAGGCCGATGGTTTATTCTTCTCCACCACCAGCTCCACAGGGCCCAGGGAAGAAGCCCCGACCAGCAGGACCAGTGATTCGAGCTCCAGTTGCTCCAGCTTTGCCACCACCACCCGAGAGACCTTATTGTACCTTCTGTGGACAGAGGACACACGTCTATGATAACTGCAGGAGGCGTTTGGGTCTATGCCTACTTTGTGGGAGCGATGAGCATTTGGTAAATGGCTGTCCGGATCGCAGGATACCACCACCAGGGGCACCGAGACCACTGATTAGGGCTCGTGCTTATGCTTTGGAGGGTGAGCAGCCGGATGCTGATATTGATCCAGCCGCGGTAGTTGAAGGTACCATTTGCATACATGGCACGAACATTCATACCTTGTTTGATCCGGGAGCTACTCACTCCTTTCTTTCGAGTGCTATATCTGTTTCTTTGCCTTTGCCTGTTTCTCGTTCTTCTGCATGTTATGTGGTTAGTACTCCTTTTGGTGGTAGTTTAGAATCTGATCGGGTGTTCAGAGAGGTTCCGGTGAGCATCGAGGGTCGAGTTTTCTTGTCAGACTTCATTGAGCTGCCGATGACTTGCTATGGATCTATCTTGGGCATGGATTGGTTGTACAGACATTCTGCCACAGTTGATTGCAGAGCGAAGAAGGTTCAGTTGGGATCAGATTTGGTAGTAGGTTGGAGTTCCAAGACTGTACCGCTACTTTCTTTTTCTGAAGCTCATAAGTTGGTTCGAGGGGGAGCCACGGGTTTCGTTGCTTATATTCTTAACAAACCTAAGGATCAGAGTAAGCTGGAAGAAACGGAAGTAGTGAAGGAGTTTCCCGAGGTTTTTCCTGAGGAATTGGATTCTTTACCTCCAGAACGGGAAATTGAGTTTGTGATCGACTTGTACCCTAACGCAGAGCCGTACTCCAAGACTCTGTATCGTATGGCTCCGGCCGAGTTGAAAGAGTTGAAAACTCAACTTGATGCGTTGTTGGAGGTTGGGTACATTAGACCGAGTTCTTCTCCTTGGGGTGCACCGGTTTTGTTTGTAAAGAAGAAGGACGGGACCTTGAGAATGTGCATAGACTATAGAGAGTTGAACCGGATGACGATCAAGAACAAGTATCCTCTTCCACATATTGAGGAGTTGTTTGATATACTTCAGGGTTCGAAAGTCTATTCGAAATTGGATTTGAGACAAGGATACTACCAGCTGCGTATCCGAGCAGGGGATATTTCTAAGACAGGATTTAACACTCGGTACGGGCACTATGAGTTTGTTGTGATGCCGTTTGGTTTGACTAATGCCCCAACAGCTTTTATGGATATGATGCACAGGATCTTCAGGCCTTTTCTGGATAAGTTCGTGGTCATTTTTATTGATGATATCCTGGTTTTCTCGAAGTCTGCCGAGGAGCATGCAAGACACCTCCAGTTGGTATTAAGGACTTTGAAGGAGCATCAGTTGTTTGCCAAGTTCAGCAAGTGTGAGTTCTGGATTGACAGGGTGTCATTCTTGGGTCACGTGATTTCAGGCAACGGTTTGGAAGTCGATCCTTCCAAGATTGAGTAGGTTCTGAAGTGGGAGAAACCTAGGAATGCCTCTGAGATTAGGAGTTTCTTGGGTTTGGCAGGTTATTACCGGAGGTTTGTTAAGGATTTCTCCAAGTTAGCAGCTCCTTTAACCCGGTTGACGAAGAAGAATGTGAAATTCAATTGGAATGAAGATTGTGAGAAGAGTTTCACTTTCTTGAAGGAAAAGTTAGTGTCTGCTCCAGTGTTAGCCCTTCCGGAAGGTTCTGAAGGATATGCTGTTTATACGGATGCTTCTAAGGAAGGCTTGGGATGTGTGTTGACTCAGAAGGGTAAGTAATTGCTTATGCATCACGGAAGTTGAAAGAGCATGAGAAGAATTATCCGACACATGATCTTGAGCTTGCTGCCGTAGTCTTTGCACTTGGAAAGTGGAGACATTATTTGTACGGGGTGTCCTTCGAGATTTTCACCGACCACAAAAGCCTCCAGTATTTATTCACTCAGAAGGATTTGAATATGAGGCAACGGCGTTGGATGGAAAGGTTGGAAGATTATGATTGCACGATCAAGTACCATCCTGGCAAAGCCAACGTGGTCGCCGATGCACTTAGTAGGAAGGCTAGTGTGTCGAGCCTGGAAGTGGGTGAGAGTAGTGGAATCGAGCCAATTGTCTTAAAGGCTCGAGTTTCTAATATGTCGGTCCAGCCAGAATTGAAGCACAAGTTGTTTGAGGCTCAGAGTACAGATTTGGAAGTTCAGAGATTGGTAGCTAAGGCAAGAGCTGATCCAGAGTGTCCATTCGGGTTCGATGAAACCGGTCTTCTTCGTTTCAAGAACCGAGTGGTTGTGCCCGAAGAGTTGAAACGGGTATTGCTCGAGGAAGCTCACAGATCGGCTTATTCTATCCACCCCGGAGGAAACAAGATGTATAGGGACTTAAGGCAATATTATTGGTGGCGTGGATTGAAGAAAGATGTGGCCGAGTTCGTGAAGCATTGTCTCACTTGTCAGAAAGTGAAAGCCGAGCATCAGAAACCGGGAGGTCTTCTTCAGCCGTTACCTATTCCTGAGTGGAAGTGGGAACAGGTGACGATGGATTTCGTGTCCGGATTACCTAAGGTGAAAGGTGGATTTGATGGGATTTGGGTGATTGTGGACCGTTTGACGAAGTCTGCACATTTTCTACCGGTTCGGATGTCGTATAAGATTCGCAAGCTAGCTGAGCTTTACAACCGGGAGATTGTTAGACTTCACGGGATTCCGATTAGTATCGTTTCAGACAGAGATCCACGGTTCACTTCGAGGTTGTGGCGTGAATTGCAAGAGGTTTTGGGTACGAAGCTCCAGTTTAGTACAGCTTTTCATCCTCAGACGGATGGTCAGTCCGAGAGATTAATAAGGTATCTCGAGGATTTGCTTCGAGCTTGTTCTTTGGATTTTCAGTCTTCTTGGCATGATCAGCTACCTTTGATTGAGTTTGCGTACAACAACAGTTTTCAGGCTTCGATTGGAATGGCACCGTATGAACTACTTTATGGACGGAAGTGTCGTTCTCCGTTGTTCTTTGACTTAGAAGAGTGGAAATGGACTAAGCAGAAAGGTGTTAAGAAAGGTGAGAAATTGGAAAAACCTTCCAAGGCCGTTGAAGCTATGATTGAGAAAGTCCAACTAATAAAACAACGGATGAAATCAGCTCAGGACAGACAGAAGAGCTACGCCGATCGTCGCAGAAGGGATCTCGAGTTTGAGGTTGGAGACCGGGTATTCTTGAAGGCGTCTCCACGTAAAGGATTTGCTCGGATTGGGAAAGGAGATAAACTTAAACCTCGTTACTTAGGTCCTTATGAGATTTTGGAAAGAGTTGGAGAAGTTGCCTACAGATTGGACCTACCACCGAGCCTTACTGGGATTCATAATGTATTTCACGTGTCTCAGCTGAGGAAATACTACCCCGATGAAACCGAGATCATTCCTGTTGAAGAAGTGGAATTGGAACCGAATCTTACCTTTGTTCAGAAGCCGGTTAAGATTTTGGATAAGAAGTTTCAGGAATTAAGAAACCGGAGGATTCCCATGGTTAACGTTCTTTGGAGAAGTGACAAGACCGAAGAAGCCACGTGGGAAACTGAAGACAAGATGAAACGGTTCCATCCAGAGCTGTTCCCTTCCGATCAGTGAATCTGGGGACCAGATTCTTTTAAGGAGGGAGGATTGTAACGCCCCAGCTTTCGGCAATTCAGGTATGAACGACACGTGTGCGTTTGAGGGATATATTTTATTTTAATTGTTCATTTCTTTAATTTCCATAGCATGACATCATTTTTATAAAATTATATTCTTGACATTTTATTGAAAATTCATATCATATCATATTTATCGTATAAATTGAACGTGATTGCAATGAGAATTGTTTTCCCGAACGTGATTTACGTCTTTTATGGCCTTAATTGATCATTTTCATGAATATGGGATCTAATTGCATTGGACCACATTGATCATCTAATTTTGGGAATGGACTTGATTGCATAACTTAACAAGTGGAAGGATTTAATTGCAAATTGGCCATCTCTTCTCCTTCTTGATCAGCAACATCACGTACCATTTGCTTCTTTCTTCATACAAACATTACAAACTTGCTCCATCTTTTTTCCATTGCTCAACCGAACCAAACCCTAGGAAGAGAAGAGGGAGATTTCATCCATTCAAGCAAATTTTTGTGGGTTTTGTGATCATAGAAGCATCTTCAACATCATCTCTTCATCTTTTCTTGCATTTAAGGTAATTTTGGGACTTTGATGATTTTCATGAAGAATTGGCATAAATAGGGTTTGATTATATGTTGGATTAATTGAGTATTGATTGTTGGAAATATGTATGTGATCATTAAGCTCAAGATTGATGCATATATTTTGTGGTTTATGGACTTAAAACTTGGATGAGTGTATGGGTTTGGGTTTATGGATTATTGATGATCTAGCATGGAATTTGTGTTTTATGAGTTGTTAAGGATTTATATGTATGCTAGCATTGGTATTGCATCAAATATATGCCTTTGAACTTGGCTTGAATCCATTTTTGGTGATTGTTGGTTGTTGCTTCGTGTTACTCTGTTCTGTTCTGCATTTACAGCAGCTCACGTATTCTGGGAACGGCCCTTCCCAGCCCCAGTTCAAAACTGGAACGGCCGTTCCCATGATGCTGAGTCAGCTTTAGCCAGCGAGATTGGGAACGGCCGTTCCCATTTTGGCCTTTAAGCCGGAAGGGCCGTTCCCAGCCCCAAAACGCGTTTTAAATTAAAAACGCTGGCGCGTCTCTGATGGCCATGGGAACGGCCCTTCCCATTTTCAAAGGAAGGCCGGAACGGCCGTTCCAACGGTGACTGTAGAGCAAAAGCTACTGCATAAAATTAAATTTTCATCATCATCCTCCAATCATTTCTTTGACCCCTAATTGCTATTATATGATTGTTTACATGTTGAAACATGATATTTTTATGGTACATTGTATTTTTCCCGTCGTCTCGTTGCATTTCGCCGTTCGTCATATTTGGTACATTTTGAGTCGTGTTTCACGGACAATTGTCTTTCTTGCACAGACCAGCTTCCTGGTGACGAGGAGCAGGCCCCGTGAGCTGTTTCCTTGGATATTTTTGGGTCGTTCAGGTGAGGTTTAATTTTAGATACATAGGACCCGTACAACCCTATGTGAAGTTTTAAGCCAAAACCTATATTTATACTTATAGTTTTCAAATGAGATTGGTTTTCAAATGTTTTATCGAACTATTGAAAGAATTGATTGATTGATTGATTGATTGATTGTTCTGGCGAGTATTGTATTGCACTGTGGGCCCGAGGGTAGTGACTCGAGCCAACCGGGAAAGCACGGGCTGACGGGTAACTCGAGGGCTATCCTCACCAAACTGGGATGAACCCTGAACCCTCTAGGAGATTAGGGGAGGAAGGAGTTCCGGGCTTAGGGATTCATGTACCCTCTGCCCAGATTGATTGGATGGTGGGGCCTTGCAATCCCACCATCACCCGGAGGAAGAAGGCGTTATTGAAACTGCTAATTGTGCACATTAAGGAATTGCTTGATCACCTAATCACCTAATAATTGATTGATTGATTGTACACAGTCGGTGTAAGGTTGGAGAATTGCCCCACTCGCCGGGCCACTATTGATTGAATTGAATTGATTGAATTGAAATTGGAATAGTTGTAATCTCGGGCGATAGTATCTCTTTTAACCTATTAGATCGTATTGTTTTTCCAAAATTATTACCCGAGGTTATAACTTGCATGTATGTGCGCTTATATTTATTTATACCCCTCGCTCAGTCTGTGTTAGACTGACACCTCAACTTTTCAGTGTTTTGCAGGGCGTGCTAGGCGGGAATTTAGAGTCTAGTGGTCTTTAAATTTGGGTCTAGCACACTTCATTCCCACATTTTGTATGTATAGCTATTTGGGATATTTTGTATATCGCCTTGTTATCTATATTGTTGGGAGATGATAATGTATTGATAGTGTGAATGTTGGTACCTATAAGTAAATAAATAAATATGGTACCTATACGTATCTAATGAATGTTATTGCTTCCGCTTTTTAATACTCTGACTTGATTGTTGGTCGGTTTTAAATTGAGGGTACCCGCCTAGCCTTGAGTCATTTTATTGTCTCCCGTTCGCTATAGCTTTGATTCATGTATGGATTGTCCATTTCATATGTGGATTGGAGCTATAGTGCGGGGGATGTGGTGCCTGGCGTTCCGGGTGCTACATGCACCGACTCATACTCACTGGAAGTCGACTGACCCGAGTTGATTTCATCTCCCGGGGCCGGAACCTTATCCGACAAATCCGAACTAGTCGAGGTAGAAGATGACATCGCACCGCTCGAAAGAAACTTCGACTAAATCCCTTCGGTTACTGCCTTCTCCTTGAAATAAGGATCAAGGTTTTGTCAGGGAATCGAGTCGAGCGTTATTCGAGATGGGGTTCTTCTCTCACGATTATGAACGCTCTCAAAATATGTAACGCCCCGACTTTTCGGACGTAAAGGTAGGGCGTATGTGTTTACCTATTTGCGCGAATTAATTGTTTTACGTGTTTTATATTTAATTTTATTATAAATTGTTATTATTTTATTATATTATGTTATATTATTTTATTTTAATATTATTAATCATATATATATATTTCGTATTATATATATATATATATATATGTTTAATTATTATTATTAATTTAATGATTATACTAATTATATGTTAATCATGTTTTAATTAATTAATTGATTATTCACATATATATATATTTATACGTACAATATATAATTATGCATGAAGATTTTATTTATGCATGCAAATTAATATATTTTTGTATGAAAATCATAATTTATGCATGGGAATTAATTTATATTGCATGAATTGCATGGGATTTCATAATTTATGCATGAATTGCATGTATGAGCTTGTTCGTTTATTTTGTGCTCCGTTCTTATATGATATGATATCAAATTGCTACGATTTTGTAATATGTTGTACATATATGTGTTATGAACATGATTTTATGCTCAATTTACATTTTTGAATTCATTTGATTAGTTAACGAATTTAATTTATTTCGAGGAACCAAAACGGGGGCTAAAGCTAAAGCTAAAGCTAAAGCTACTGTCCTAACCAAGATAACCCTCACACAATCCCCAAACATCAGCTAAAGCTACTGTCCTGCATTCCAGACCCGTAACCCTTTCAACCTTGGAGATTTTGGAGCTCAAATCTCCTCCAAACTTCAACCAATCATCAAGGTAAGCTTAGGGTTGTATTATATGTTTGATTCTGATCATTTCCATCTTTTCATTCATGATTTTGAGCATGGTTTCTTCACCCTGGACTGTTTTTCCCGAAAATGGAGTTTTTGTGCAAATTCTTCATCTCCTTCGATTCTCAATGATTTTGATTGATTCCAAGCTTGAGATTGATTGTTTTAACATCCTCATAACATTTATGATCTTTGATTTCGTGGTTGTTGAGATATTTATGAGATTTCATTTATGATCTTTTGAGAAAATCCCACATGTATGTCACGTACGGGTGATGACTTGTTTGAGCTTGTTTGGGACTGAATTACTTGTTGAAATTATGATGTTTTGCTGCGTATTTGATGACCTTTTGGACCTGATCTGAGTTGTGTGAGCTGAGAGCAAGCATGCTCTGTTTTTCCTCCAGTTTTTGATCGGTTTTGGCTTGAGGTTTGCTGTCAAAAACTGCTGTCATTTCCTTCCTTCTTTTGCTGTCAGTTTCGTGGCTTTGTGGTGTGTGTTAAGGCTGAAATTTTGTTGTAAATCATGCTTTATATTGTTGCTTATTGCCTGCTTTTCCTGCGTAATTGGCTGCCTTTTTCTTGCCCTGTTTCTGCGTCAGTTTCTGTGTAACAGAGGCTGCTGTTGCTGCGTCACGGGCGTGCCATTTCTGCCCGTTCCAGCGAGGAACGGGGGTGCTGTGTGGGCTGGAGCTGCTGTACCGAGACACGGGGGTGTCTCGGTCCAGGCTGGGAGGGTGACACGGGGGTGTCACCCCGTTTTTCTTAAACTGTTCCTGCGTCTTCTTCTTCCCTGTGTGTGTGTATGCTGCGTTTTCCTGGAGTTGCTGCTGTATTTGTGTGTGCATGGTTCTGTGTTTGTTAATGCATGCATGTGTGTAAAATATGGTATATATATTGTGCATGTATTATATATATAAGCATGCATGGGGTGTGTTTGAGTGTGTACGTGTATATAAATTATATATATTATATGTTATTATATATTATTATATATTTGCTATGTCATTATATATGATTATATATAACTATTATATTATATATATATATTTATTATATATTTCAAATATTATTTAATTTAATTCAATTCTAGAAATTAATTGATTTCCATTTCGCGTATTATCGACTTTTGATTGAACGTTTTATTTATTTTATTCCTAATCGTGAATATGAATATTATATTTTGTGCTTATTAAATGAATTTTAGATTAATTGTTATGTACTATGAATATTATGAATGATTTGAATTTATGAAATTTATATGAACCTATGAATTTATGAAATTATGAAATTGAATGAATTATATGAAAGAATGATTTGATTATATGATTTAAATCTCTTAATAGTGCACATGAACATCTTATTGATATAATATGATCATTTATGCATTCATGTCATATTCACTTCATTGCCGAGCGTCATATGTGGTCATTGAGTCTCATACCTTTTCTTTTGCACAGATTCGGGTTTGGTCGGAGACGAGGGCGAGCATTGAGACGCTTGTACCTTTCTTTTGCTTTGGTAAAGGTGGGTTTTTCTTCTACTAGTTAAACAACCCTATAAATCCCTTATGTGCAAAGTTTTAAGCCAAAATAATATATTTATATCTATCGAGTCATTTTGGGTAAATGATTTCAAACGTATGACCCCTTTTTAATTATGAAATCCTACCTTATGTTTGGCGAGACACATTTCTGATTTCTGATTATACGGGCCCCGGGACTTAGTATATGTGGCTAACCGAGGAAGCAAGGGCTGACGGGGATCCCATATACTAGTTCCAACCAAACTACGGTGATACCGGCCCTCGCTAGGAGTTTTAGCGAGGAATGGGAGCTGAGTGCCCTTGGGGGATTCATGTACCCCCATTGGCCTATGTCTAAACCGGTGGTCAGGTCTAGCTAACTTGTCCACCACCCGGAGGAAGAAGGTGTATATGTATGATTATGATCATTTATGTATGTGCACGAAAGATATGTATGACAACCAATAGTTATGATATGATTACACGAGGAGAAGGTTGGAGATCGTGCACGCTCACTCGCCGAGCTTAAATCCTTATGAACAATTATGAATGATTATGAACGTCGTAATCCCGTTGATGTTTTCTATTGTTTTAACCACTTGGTAAATTCTTATCAAACTTCACACGGGATTAGGGCTTGCATGTATGTGTTTAATTTATGCGATATTATATATCTTATGCCCCATTTTTATACCCACCAGTCTCTTTTAGACTGAACCCGGTTGTTTTCAGCTGTTTTGTGCAGGTATTGGTATGCTAGGCGGGAATACAAGTCGTCTAGGTCTTGCATTTATGTTTAGCACTTCTTTTCAGTCTCATATTCATACTCTTGTTGCTACTTTTGTATTTGATCATAGTATAGATTGGAGCGTTATGATTTTGTAGGCCGTGAGCGTCGTTGAATATTTGAATGCTCTTGTATATTGATTTTTGGAGCTTGGTGGCTCACTGTATTTGCTTTGTCGTTATGGCTTCCGCAAATTTTCTTTAACTCTGATTCTATATGTTTCTTGAGTTGAATGGTTTAAGGGTTAGTCCCGCCTAGCATAGCGTGTATGTTGTGTCCCCGTTCGCCGTGGATTTGGCACGTGTATGGACTTCCATTTCATATGCGGGTCGGGTCTCGGTGCGGGGGATGTGGTACCTTACGCTCGGGTGCTGCATCCTTAAGTGGTATCAGAGCTTAGGGTTGCAAAACCCGGGCTCTAGTGTCGTGTTGAGTCAGTTAGGTCGTTCGGCTTTAGGAACAACTTGTCAATGTGTTGCATATGTATTGCTTACGTGCTTGTGTGCTTTAAATCTTGAATTTTGATCGAATTAATTGCACTTGCATGCATGGACTAAAAATAGCATGCATTTTCAGTATTTCTTGAACAGGATGCCTCCACGTAGACATCGTGAGAGATCTCCCGGACATCGTCGTCATCATGATCGATCTCCTACGCCTCCACCCCAACCACAAGCACCACTGATGGATATGGGGAATTTTATGGAAGCAGTTTTCAACTATGTCGAGCATAGGAGGGCTCAAGCTCCCCCGCCACAACAGGCAGAACAACAAGCTCCTCCACCAAATCATAATAACAATAGAGACCCTCATGGGGTGTTTCTGAGTTACAACCCCCCTCGATTTTCTGGTCCTATCGATGATGCGGTCTCGGAGGGTTGGTTGATTCGAGTAGAGAGGATATCTGGAGTCCGACAGTCTACTACGCAAGGGGAGGAAATAAAAAAGAAGGATCCGATTTTTAGAGCTCCTATGAGAAGAGGTTCCGGATCGAATTCGGGAAAGAGGCCGATGATGCAAGCTAGTCCCCCTCCTAAGGTTCCGTTTAAGAAGACAAGAATGGGAGGACCAACTCCACCGGTCCCAAAAGCTTTGCCTACACCTACGAAAGATCGACAAGGTCCGAGCGTGGCGAGATTGGCTCAAGCTCCCTGTACATATTGTAGAGGACCAACTCATAATTACTATAACTGCCGGAGGAGGTTGAATTTGTGCCTCATATGTGGAAAGGCTGACTATATGGCGGATACTTGTCCCTACAAAGACCCCGAATATCAAAGACGAGTTCAAAGGCCAATGATCCCGGCTTGTGCTTACGCCCTCGAGGGTGAGGAGCCAGATGTAGAGATTGATCCCACACCCGTGGTAGAAGGTACCCTATGCATACATAACATGAGCATTCATGCACTCTTTGATTCGGGTGCCATGCATTCCTTTATTTCTTATGATTTAGTTGCGACTCTTTGCTTGCCTGCTATTTGTCTTTCTTCTTGTTTTTTTTTTTTTTTTTTTTTTGTGAGTTCACCTCTTGGGGGTAGTCTTCAGACAGATCAGTTGGCTCGGGAGTGTTCAGTTTTGATTGAAGGGAAAGAATATCCGGCTGAATTGAAAGAGTTAAAGATTCAATTAGAGGAATTGCTCAAAGTGGGATATACGGCCAAGTTCGTCACCTTGGGGTGCTCCGGTTCTCTTTGTTAAGAAAAAGGATGGAACCCTAAGAATGTGTATAGATTACCGGGAGCTTAATCGGATGACCGTAAAGAATAAGTATCCTCTGCCCCATATTGAGGATTTATTTGACATGTTACAAGGTTCGGGGGTATACTCAAAATTGGACTTGAGACAAGGATACTATCAATTGAAGATCCGGGAAGAGAGCATCGGTTGTATGCTAAGTTTAGCAAAATGCGAGTTCTGGATTAATCGGGTAGCATTTCTGGGTCATATTATTTCAAGGAAAGGTTTGGAAGTAGACCCTTTTAAGATTGAGACGGTTATTCAATGGCAAAGCCTAAAAAATGTTTCAGAAGTAAGGAGTTCTTGGGTTTGGCAGGCTACTATCGGAGAATTTACAGGATTTTTCAAAGATTGCGGCTCCTTTAACCCGATTGACTAAGAAAGCGGTTAAGTTTGAGTGGGACGAGGCATGTGAGGCTAGCTTTCAACTTTTAAAGGAAAAGTTGACTACCGCTCCTGTATTAGCACTTCCCGAAGGTACAGAAGGATATACAGTTTATACGGACGCCTCAAGGGAAGGTTTGGGATGTGTGTCGATGCAAAATGGAAGAGTAATCGCTTATGCCTCAAGGAAATTAAAAGAGCATGAACAGAATTACCTCACTCATGATTTGGAATTAGTGGCAGTGATCTTTGCTTTGGGTAAGTGGAGACACTAGCTTTATGGAATTTCGTTCGAGGTCTTTTCTGATTACAAGAGTCTCCAATACTTATTCTCACATAAGGAAGTGAACAAGAGACAACTGCGTTGGATGGAACTTTTGGCGGATTATGAGTGTACAATCCGATACCATTCCGACAAAGCCAATTTGGTCGCGGATGCGTTTAGTCAGAAAGCTAGCGTGTCCAATGTGAAAGTGGAAATTGGAGAGGAGAATGAGTTGTTCAGACTGAGGGCTAGTATTCGGAATATTACGGCTCGACCAGATCTTAAACAGAGATTATTTGATGCTCAGAGGATTGATCCCGAGGTTCAGAAATTAGCTGATTCAGAATGTCCGTTTGGGTTTGATGATACGGGACTTCTAAGATTCAAGAATAGAGTTGTTGTCCCGGAAGAATTAAAAAGGATTATTCTTGAGGAAGCCCATCGGTCAGGGTATTTGATACATCCCGGAGGGAACAAAAGGTATAAGGATCTTAAGCAATTCTATTGGTGGAATGGATTGAAAAGGGATGTTATCAACTTCGTGAAACACTGTATGACTTGTCAAGTGATTAAGGCAGAACATCAAAAGCCATCGGGGCTACTTCGTTCATTGCCTATCCCGGAGTGGAAATGGGAACAGATAACTATGGATTTTGTTTCGGGATTACCAAAAGTGAGAGTAGGTTTTGATGGAATTTGGGTTACCGTGGACAGGTTGACGAAATCCGCTCATTTTCTTGCAATCAGAATGTCCGATAAATGAATAAGTTGGCTAAGAGATACAATGATGAGATTGTCAGGCTTCATGGTGTACCTGTTAGTATTGTCTCGGATCGGGATCCCAGATTTACTTCAAGGTTATGGCAAGAATTGCAGAAGTATTTGGGAACAAGGCTTCAATTCAGCACAGCTTTCCATCCTCAGACCGATAGACGATCAGAAAGGTTGATTAAGTATCTGGAGGATCTGTTGAGAGCATGTGCATTGGACTTGCCTCCGAATTTAACTGGAATTCATAACATGTTTCATGTTTCACAGCTCCGAAAGTATTATCGAGATGAGTCCGAGGTTCTACCGGTTGAAGAAGTGGAATTAGAACCGGATCTCACCTTCGTTCAGAAGCCGATTAAGATATTGGATCGAAAGTTTCAGGAACTTCGAAATCGGCGTATTCCACTAGTCAAGGTTCTTTGGAGAAGTGATAAAACCGAAGAGGCTACGTGGGAGACGGAGGATAAGATGTAAAGGTTTCACCCCGAGTTGTTTCCGAGCGAGCAGTGAATCCGAGGACGGATTCTTTTAAGGGGGAGAGATTGTAACGCCCCGACTTTTCGGACGTAAAGGTAGGGCGTATGTGTTTACCTATTTGCGCGAATTAATTGTTTTACGTGTTTTATATTTAATTTTATTATAAATTGTTATTATTTTATTATATTATGTTATATTATTTTATTTTAATATTATTAATCATATATATATATATATATATGTTTAATTATTATTATTAATTTAATGATTATACTAATTATATGTTAATCATGTTTTAATTAATTAATTGATTATTCACATATATATATATTTATATGTACAATATATAATTATGCATGAAGATTTTATTTATGCATGCAAATTAATATATTTTTGCATGAAAATCATAATTTATGCATGGGAATTAATTTATATTGCATGAATTGCATGGGATTTCATAATTTATGCATGAATTGCATGTATGAGCTTGTTCGTTTATTTTGTGCTCCGTTCTTATATGATATGATATCAAATTGCCACGATTTTGTAATATGTTGTACATATATGTGTTATGAACATGATTTTATGCTCAATTTACATTTTCGAATTCATTTGATTAGTTAACGAATTTAATTTATTTCGAGGAACCAAAACGGGGGCTAACGAGCACTTAGCGTACCCTTGGTTCCAAATTTAATATCTTGAGCTCGGGAACTCGGATTCGAGTTCCGTCAACTCCGCTGAACTCGTAACGGAAATTCGAGTTTAGTAAACTTAGCCTTATAATTTTTCTAATTCATTTGAAACTCCGAAATCCAACCGAAAAAGAAACGGAGACCAACTTGACCTTGTTGCACTAATTCAGCCATAATTTGGCCAAACCACAACCAAACTAACCATGGTTTGATTCCTTAGATCCCTAACTCAACCACCTATCATTACATATCAAGCCCTAACCAAGATAACCCTCACACAATCCCCAAACATCAGCTAAAGCTACTGTCCTGCATTCCAGACCCGTAACCCTTTCAACCTTGGAGATTTTGGAGCTCAAATCTCCTCCAAACTTCAACCAATCATCAAGGTAAGCTTAGGGTTGTATTATATGTTTAATTCTGATCATTTCCATCTTTTCATTCATGATTTTGAGCATGGTTTCTTCACCCTGGACTGTTTTTCCCGAAAATGGAGTTTTTGTGCAAATTCTTGATCTCCTTCGATTCTCAATGATTTTGATTGATTCCAAGCTTGAGATTGATTGTTTTAACATCCTCATAACATTTATGATCTTTGATTTCGTGGTTGTTGAGATATTTATGAGATTTCATTTATGATCTTTTGAGAAAATCCCACATGTATGTCACGTACGGGTGATGACTTGTTTGAGCTTGTTTGGGACTGAATTACTTGTTGAAATTATGATGTTTTGCTGCGTATTTGATGACCTTTTGGACCTGATCTGAGTCGTGTGAGCTGAGAGCAAGCATGCTCTGTTTTTCCTCCAGTTTTTGATCGGTTTTGGCTTGAGGTTTGCTATCAAAAACTGCTGTCATTTCCTTTCTTCTTTTGCTGTCAGTTTCGTGGCTTTGTGGTGTGTGTTAAGGCTGAAATTTTGTTGTAAATCATGCTTTATATTGTTGCTTATTGCCTGCTTTTCCTGCGTAATTGGCTGCCTTTTTCTTGCCCTGTTTCTGCGTCAGTTTCTGTGTAACAGAGGCTGCTGTTGCTGCGTCACGGGCGTGCCATTTCTGCCCGTTCTAGCGAGGAACGGGGGTGCTGTGTGGGCTGGAGCTGCTGTACCGAGACACGGGGGTGTCTCGGTCCAGGCTGGGAGGGTGACACGGGGGTGTCACCCCGTTTTTCTTAAATTGTTCCTGCGTCTTCTTCTTCCCTGCGTGTGTGTATGCTGCGTTTTCCTGGAGTTGCTGCTGTATTTGTGTGTGCATGGTTCTGTGTTTGTTAATGCATGCATGTGTGTAAAATATGGTATATATATTGTGCATGTATTATATATATAAGCATGCATGGGGTGTGTTTGAGTGTATACGTGTATATATATTATATATATTATATGTTATTATATATTATTATATATTTGCTATGTCATTATATATGATTATATATAACTATTATATTATATATATATATTTATTATATATTTCAAATATTATTTAATTTAATTCAATTCTAGAAATTAATTGATTTCCATTTCGCGTATTATCGACTTTTGATTGAACGTTTTATTTATTTTATTCCTAATCGTGAATATGAATATTATATGTTGTGCTTATTAAATGAATTTTAGATTAATTGTTATGTACTATGAATATTATGAATGATTTGAATTTATGAAATTTATATGAACCTATGAATTTATGAAATTATGAAATTGAATGAATTATATGAAAGAATGATTTGATTATATGATTTAAATCTCTTAATAGTGCACATGAACATCTTATTGATATAATATGATCATTTATGCATTCATGTCATATTCACTTCATTGCCGAGCGTCATATGTGGTCATTGAGTCTCATACCTTTTCTTTTGCACAGATTCGGGTTTGGTCGGAGACGAGGGCGAGCATTGAGACGCTTGTACCTTTCTTTTGCTTTGGTAAAGGTGGGTTTTTCTTCTACTAGTTAAACAACCCTATAAATCCCTTATGTGCAAAGTTTTAAGCCAAAATAATATATTTATATCTATCGAGTCATTTTGGGTAAATGATTTCAAACGTATGACCCCTTTTTAATTATGAAATCCTACCTTATGTTTGGCGAGACACATTTCTGATTTCTGATTATACGGGCCCCGGGACTTGGTATATGTGGCTAACCGAGGAAGCAAGGGCTGACGGGGATCCCATATACTAGTTCCAACCAAACTACGGTGATACCGGCCCTTGCTAGGAGTTTTAGCGAGGAATGGGAGCTGAGTGCCCTTGGGGGATTCATGTACCCCCATTGGCCTATGTCTGAACCGGTGGTCAGGTCTAGCTAACTTGTCCACCACCCGGAGGAAGAAGGTGTATATATATGATTATGATCATTTATGTATGTGCACGAAAGATATGTATGACAACCAATAGTTATGATATGATTACACGAGGAGAAGGTTGGAGATCGTGCACGCTCACTCGCCGAGCTTAAATCCTTATGAACAATTATGAATGATTATGAACGTCGTAATCCCGTTGATGTTTTCTATTGTTTTAACCACTTGGTAAATTCTTATCAAACTTCACACGGGATTAGGGCTTGCATGTATGTGTTTAATTTATGCGATATTATATATCTTATGCCCCGTTTTTATACCCACCAGTCTCTTTTAGACTGAACCCGGTTGTTTTCAGCTGTTTTGTGCAGGTATTGGTGTGCTAGGCGGGAATACAAGTCGTCTAGGTCTTGCATTTATGTTTAGCACTTCTTTTCAGTCTCATATTCATACTCTTGTTGCTACTTTTGTATTTGATCATAGTATAGATTGGAGCGTTATGATTTTGTAGGCCGTGAGCGCCGTTGAATATTTGAATGCTCTTGTATATTGATTTTTGGAGCTTGGTGGCTCACTGTATTTGCTTTGTCGTTATGGCTTCCGCAAATTTTCTTTAACTCTGATTCTATATGTTTCTTGAGTTGAATGGTTTAAGGGTTAGTCCCGCCTAGCATAGCGTGTGTGTTGTGTCCCCGTTCGCCGTGGATTTGGCACGTGTATGGACTTCCATTTCATATGCGGGTCGGGTCTCGGTGCGGGGGATGTGGTACCTTACGCTCGGGTGCTACAAAATAAACGGGAAATAATAATAATAATAATAATAATAATAATAATAATAATAATAATAATAATAATAATAATAATAAGTGCAGAATTTAAGAGACCTGGAAGGAAAAGAGATTAATTCGTCATAGCTTACCAAAAATTCGAAGTCGCCGAAGTTAAACCGGGAATCTGGCTCGCTCGACTCAGAATACGCTAAAGCCCTCGAAACGCTCTGAAATCCTTGGAAGGCTCTGAATTGCAAAAGTAACAAATGAAGGACTTAAGGGCCTATTTATAGGAGAACTTTGGGCGGGAACCTCGAAAGGCGAACCGTCGCCATCATGACCTAGGGAAGCGAGTTTTGACCGGCAAAAGGCGGTCGCCACGTGGCCACTAGCGCCGCCTTTTCGGGGCTAACGACGTGGGCCAAACCGAATCGCCCACGTGGGCCTAACGTGGACCCTTCTCCCCCGCCACGTGTCCCTGTTGACGCCATTGACCGGATCGGTATGTTATCCTTGCGCCAACTCGTCGGGACATCCGCCCCCCTTAAACAGGAGATCGGAAAGCCCGACACCTCCCAGGCCTGTCGGAAGTTATTCGACTTGGTTCAGACGGGGTCGACACGGAATTGACCCCTTCCCTAACAGGTCAAAGCTACCTCGACTTCTTAGTGGGCCCGGCCGCCGCCTGCAGTATTAATTGCAGCCCGTACCCGGCCGTACTCTCTCAGACACGCATTTAATGCGCCTGCAGCAGGTACAGGGAAGTCATCATTACTCCCCAGGTATAAATACCCCCTTCATAAATGCTATTCCTAAGCATCATAAGCACATTTATTACGCCCAAACTACTCGAAAGGCTCTCAAAACCACTCGAAACTGACTTGGGCGTCGGAGTGCCGACAAAGGGATCACCCGTACCCGTCCTTTGTCGGTCCGTAGCTCACGTTTGCCGCACATCTCGCAGGTCAACTCCAAGTCGAGGACTTCCTTACTACAAATTCTAAGTGGTCTAAGTCAATAATTTCGAGCCACGTCAACCGCCCGGAATTCGACACGATCAAGTTGTTCTATAAAGCTATCAAATTATTATAAGATATAAATTACCACATAATCCTTATTTTATTATTTTCATTTATTTCTATCTCAATACGATTTCATTCTAAGAAACATAAAGAATTTAAAATCACCCAAAGAGGAAATCCGCCTAAAAATATTTATATCCAAAAATCCACCTATAAAGATTTTCAGTATGGATAGTTTGAATAAGTTAATGTGAATTATTAATCCACTAAAATTTTGTTTGATATAATAATATCTCGCCGACTAGCCATTATAATCTACAAAGATTTAATTCCAATAATTCAGTACCGAATAATCGATATTGTGAAATGTTAGCTTACCAACTAATATATTAGTTCGCAAATGTAAGGCGTTTTCCACCCACTTTTGCTTTTCCACTTGCACAAATTAATGTCGGCGATCTTCTCATCATGCTTGTTTTGACTTTTTCTGATCCAACAAACTAAGGCTGCGTTTACTATGCTTGGTTGGAAAATGGTGGGAATGGGTTAGCAATAGAAAAAAAATTGGATCTATTAGGCCCTTTTACTTTGAAGTTTTTGAGTTATAACAATTTGGGTCACCATTTACTTTGCTTGGTTGGTGTCCATTGGTTAATACATCATTTTACCAATATACCCAAATTTTTTTAAATTGGATGACTCACAACTGAAACCCTCTCTAGCATCCATTTCCCAGCACTTTGGGGACAAAAAGGTACTTTCAACTAGTCTCACATCAATGGATAAATTAAAACCTCACTCAAGATGAGATATGTAATCAACCCTTTCCCAGCAGTTAAACCGGGGCTCCAATTTAATTGTTGGAATTGCACCTTGCAAAGTAAATGCTTGTAAATGCTAGTTTATATATCCCACCCAGCCTTTATAGGCATAGTAAACGGAGCCTAAGTAAGCTCTTTTGATAAGGCTTTGTTCAATAAGAACATAAATAAAACCAATTATTTAACACTATTAAAGAATACAGAAGGTGACTTGTTTGATGTCGACAAAAGGTTAGCCGCCATGTATCTCAGCTGTTGATATTGTAGGATTGTTTAAATCGAAAACTTGGATGAAGTTCAATGAAAATTTAGCTAGCCTATCCAAACAACCACTCGAACCCATTGTGCAGTTCTTTTATTTTATTTTGCCGTCATCAAAAATTAGAAGGATTGAATGACTGATTGACCTGAAGCATTCAATTCCTGATACTCTTATCAATTTCTTGATGTGCAATGAAAAATGTTAGAACAAATCTTTTGGATGCTCATAACAAATATTGGAAGGAAAAAATGCGTACGAATAATAACCCAATTTATTTCGACTTTTTGAATTTCTTTTTAAAGACAAGCTCGTCAACCGGAAATTTTATTGTAACTCCAAGAAAACAATATGAAAAATACAAGAAGGAACCAAAACGACAATAACATTCCCTATAACCGAGAAGTTGTCCTTCTCGCTTTCAAGGTGGCTAATAACACTGATCCAATTAACGTCAAAGATAATCTTGCATCACCCGAAGTCTCTGGCCAAATGGGCAGTCGAGAGGGCCACCAATGTCTCCCAATCAAAGCACCATCCCTTCGAGCATCTCGTCACAATTCCAATTCCGATAGAATTCAACTATTTGAAGATTGCTCCATCCAAATTGACTTTAATCTGACCCGAGCGTCTCTCTGATGTAGCAGCCTCTTCACCGGATTCAGAAGGACAATTGTCTTGGCTAGCAACAAATAAATCAGTCAAAAAGTCCCTCGCGAAACCACAATCTCATGGGATGAAGAGCCAGACCTTCAACGCTCTTTCCATTCCCCACACCCCAGAATGCCCATAAGATAACAACCAGTCGTACTTTATCAGTCTCTAGTTTGACGACTATCTCCGCCAAGCGTGGGTATTCTCTCCCATCTCCACTCACCAACAGGTGTATATCCCCAAGATATACCACGCCTCCACCAAACTCCGTCAAGTGAAAGAGGGAGGCCTTCACAAAGGTATATTCCATAAGTCAGAGCTAGGAAAGTATCTTGTCTTATGACTCTGATTGAGAACGTTGTCCGGAAGAGGAACATTACACCACAATTACTTAGTCAACATAACAAGGAACAATGGATCGTCCTGGCGACGATGATGGGGTGGATAGCAACACTCGACCAGATGCCTGTGTTCTCTCGTATTTGTAAAATTACGACTTGATGGCGGCTCACATACGAGAAAATTAATTTATGTGTCTTGCGTTTCGTATTTTAAGGATAATTATTTAATATTTTTTGCAATTTTAACCAAATCCCAATCGAAACCCATAATTTTCAACTAAAAATTAAACATCCAACAAAAAAAGTGGAGACATCGCTACCGATTACTGATATTTTTTATGCGACTCCCCACCATCAAAAATGGGAACCCAGGGTTTTACATGCATTGTCTATCAAATTATAAATATTCTTCTGTCCTCTCTTGCACGAAATGATAGGCCGCCTTTTTTAAATTTTCGTCTTACTGTAAATTTTCTCTGTCTCATATTATTTTTCTAGCTGTTCTCTCTTCTATGAATAAGCCAAAACTATCCTTTGAGGCATTTATAATCCGGCACTAGAGAGACATTTTGGAGAAGGAGATCCAGGCGCTGCAGTAAACTACATGCGAACATTGAAACCAATACCCTGGAAACGTGCTATTGGTTCCATGTGCGTATGTAAGGTTAGGTACAAGCTTGATCTAACTATCGAACATTATAAAGCTTATCTCGTTGCTAAGGAATATATGCAGGTTGAGAGTATTGACTTTCATGAGACATTTGTACTGATTCCTAAGTTGGTTGCAATTTGGTGCTTTTTAGCCTTTGTCTCACTGAAATATTGAGAACTTCAATAACTCCATGTGAACAATGCCTTTTTGCAAATGACCTTGATGAGGAAGTATGTATGAAGATTTCAAAGGGCTTTGATAAATAGGGGAGCA